>CM062268.1:20888813-22160063 GCA_031216635.1 Dissostichus eleginoides | reverse complement strand
CTTCTAAAAAGCTCTCTTATGGGTTTATTTTCCTGTCTTTGAAAGAAAAAGAACAGTGTAATGCTTAGAGAAGCTGGAGCTTATGGGAGCATGTGTGTTTCCGTTAGTGTGCTGCACCTTTAAACAGCAGGTGGCACTGCTGCTCTTTAAATCGTGATGTGCGCAAAGAGGACAGCAATATGTTACTTTAGTAGGTCGATTTCTTGTAACAGTAGTTGTGGTAGGGACAACTTTAGCATGTCAAATTGTTTCTGCAGGGCACACTTTAAATGGAATCATGATAAAGGCCAGAGTGCCTATTAGGATCATCAGAACAGAGGAAATGTGTGGGTCAACAATGTATGAAGGGGTTGTACAGTTGTGTACATTTAATTTGAATAAAAACTATGAGGGCACATTTTCAAAGTGCAATGTGCTATTGTTGAGGTTATTCAACTGTACTATGTATAATACGTTCCTTTTGTTAAATGGTCAAGGAAGGAAAGCCAAGGAGATGCAACATTTGTTTTAAGTTATTACTTTTAATTGAATTCCCTGGGACCATGGATCATCTTCTTATTCTGATGAATGCCGGTATTGGTGATAAGAATAGTTTTCCATGAAGAAACAAAGCCTACTGCCCTTACGTCCCTGTACCACAGACTCCGGCTCTCTTTAAAGTCTAATGCCAACCTTCAACATCTATTGTCTTAATTCATTAATTTGGCAAACGTCTAGAACTAATAATAGAAACACAGTAAGCCACTGTTATGGGCTTTTAATGTCAGGAAAAAATGCACATAAACATTATTAGAAATACATGTTACTCATCACTCTTTCCCGTTCTAGTCCATCTACTTGTGAGATCTTGCAAACCAAACACTTATAGAGGCAGAGACAAAAAATAATATGTGTTGTATTCACCACTTTTGTTGGAGAAGTCATTAGTAGTTTCAAGAAGAAGAATACATGTGAACCAAATGCTTGGGAAGAAAGGGATGCAGGAGAAAAAGGAAGCGAAGAAAGGTCATATTCATAAAAATAAATGGGCTGAATTCAACCTAATTTTGAACATTTTTACCAAGAATTAAAACATTGTAGTAGCACTATTAAAAACAATATAAATACAATGGCAATCAAAACTAATTGTGTTTATTTTATGTATTTTTTGTATTCGTTTATATGTCTACCCCTGATGTGTACTGTTTTGTATACAAAATATATGACCTCATATGTTCTTGAATAAATAAAGGAGAACAAAAAGAAAGAGAACGCGCAAGGTGTGTAACGTGTAACTACAATGAGAGGTTCAAGTGTAGCTCTGATTTCCGACAGCCTTGAAGGCACCGGTTTTCTACGTCATCGAGTATCCCAAAAGCCTCCTCACCAGGAAGTAGTATGCCGGAGATTTTTTTTCAGGATTTGTTTTGACAATGATGGAGGAAGAAGAATTTGAATTGGCTGAGGATTTGGAGGCTATTCTGCATCTCACTCCAGAGGTGCAACTAGCCATTGAACAGGTAGCCGTTTGACCCTCGGTTACTATAGCAGCTTTTAAACAGAGTTGCTGCTCATGCCTATAAACCAGCTGTTAGCAGGCTAGCTCAACGTTACAGTGCTGTCACAGCTAGCCGAAAAACCTTGGGTTCCTCGATATATTAACATTGTTAATCCTCCAAAACATCGTCAGGTTGTTAATATGTTGCTTAAAATAACACGAGAGTAAAAGGCACATACGTCGTGAAATGTCATTGTAATTACACACGTCCCATTTATCAACTTGTCAGTGTATGTTTTCAGTGACAAGCCAAAACCGGTTTGCATGTTGAAGTATGCCAAATTACTAAATATTTAGTGAAACGTTGTCAGTAACGTACTGACTGGACGTCATGTGTGTTTTGTGTACTAGGTTTTCCCCAGCCAGGACCCACTGGACAGAGCAGACTTCAATGCTGTGGAATACATCAACACCCTGTTCCCCACCGAGCAGGTACACTTTATACATGCATGGGTACACTGAAGTGATAAAGACTGTTATGCTACTGATATCCATTTTATTGGGGGGCAGTCAAAAGCTATATTTGTCATTAGTGGATTGATAATGTTTGTCTTTGGTTATACTGTTGTGGAATAAGTTTTAGGTTGGAAATTCAACATACTGATAGAAACTACTAGTATTCTCAGTTTCACAGACTGTCAGCTGTCAGAGGACGAACTCTTGAGCCCTCACTCAGGGGCTGTCAATACATTTATTACACCAAATCAATCTTAGTTGCAATACCTTAATACTCATATTAGCGAAAATTATGCTGATACATATATTAAAAAGGGTCTTGTGTTTCACATCTTTTTTAATTGCTGATCTGTCATTAATTTATTTAACAAAAACATTTAATCAAAAGATAATTTCAGTTTATTTCAATAGCTTATGTGTGACTCCAAATTCATACCAGCAATGTTATCTACACTGGACCGTTCAGACACACAACATCCTGTTGGATTGAAGTGTTTCTTTTATTTGAAAACATTTTATGAACATTCTGCAGTTTTTGTATTGAAAAGTCTTGATTTTTTTTCAAAAGCTTCAATGTCATGTGACCCAGTGACTCTATTATACATTTGGAAATATATATATTTGTAATTATTTGTAGTTACTTCATAAGCGCAGTTTAAAGTCATATATTTTTGTGTGCTCTACTTATCCACTGCAATGGTAGGAGACCTTTCAATACATAAACTCGTGAATTTTCATAAGAATAACCATATACGATTGAAAAAATCACTAAACAAAATCGTGTACAACTTGTCCAGTGTAATAATACAACTCTAAATTGATCTAGATGTCACATGCTATGGCAGTTATTGAAAAAATATCATATGTCTGTGGATGTAATGAGTATGTGAGTATGTTGTGAATCTTTATGTATTGCATTTTGGACGGTATACTTAATAAAGTGTCTGTGTGTATACTCCATTTCCATGAGGGGTCGCTGTTACCCTATAGTTTGTGCTCATCGTATACATGGAAGGGCCCCTAGTGTAAATGTGCATGAATTTTTTTTCACCTAAATGGATTCTATGTGTACTATTTCATCAGGTAAGGTGTAAACCTGTGCTGCAGTTGAAATGGCTAGTTAAACAGATTTGTATACCCTGAAGCAAAATTATCAGCTTTTTTAAAGGGACAGTTTACGTCAAAATCAAAAACACATAATGTTTCCTCTCACCTGTAGTAGTATTTATCAATCTAGACTGTTTTGGTACTAGTAACCGTGTTGGAGGTAATGGCCAAGAAGATGTCTGCCTACTCGCGAATATAATGGAACTAGATGGCACTCGGCTTATGGTGTTCAAAGCGCAAACAAATAAAAATTTTTGAAAAAATCTGCTGCAATGTGTCATCAGAAATCATGACCCATTAAGTCAAGATGATCTATAAACCTTTTTGTTTAGTAGTTTCATGTAGGAATTTTCCTTTTGTCGTGAACTGTCCCTTAGCCACACATGCAGTAAATGCTACAACGTGTGTATTTAAGTACTGAGGTATAATATAGGTTCAACAGCTGATTACCTTTGTTTGTATTTCCCACCAGTCATTGGCTAATATTGATGATGTGGTGAACAAGATTCGTCTGAAGATCCGGTGAGTTCATTTCATTGACTTGATGGCACATTTCTTGTTTTTGGTCATTATTTTACCCTCAAACTGACTGGAGTGCCCTTTGTGTCACATTTGATAGGCGCCTGGATGACAACATCAGGACAGTGGTGAGAGGCCAGACCAACGTGGGTCAGGATGGCAGACAGGTGAGTCGAGCTACAGTGGTTAAACAAACTTGATCGACTTCAAATATGTTTTCCGGCACAATGAATTGTGTCATTTATGTCATTATGGCTAGAAAAAGATATACATTAATTTAATCTATGAAACATGTTTCGTTGGTTGTCAGAATTAAGATTTATATAACTATTGAAATGTATTATCTTGTTATAGTGAAGATGGTGGAGCTGGAATTTTTCCGCAAAGGCTGATTGATATGTGTCCAATGTAACCATAGTATATAAAGCGTTATAGAAAAATAGCATGTAGACGTTGCGTTATATGGGGGATGATAACACTGTTTTCTTATTGTACACGCAACCACAAGGCCTAATTTTCACTTGTGGTTTTCAAAACAGTATCCTTTCCCTGAAGTTAGAATAGCGCCACTGGCTTCTCTAAAGCCAGAGAAAGATGTTTTTCCCGCTCTCCTCCTCTTTCCTCTCTCCACATTGCTTCCATGGAAAAGGACAAGATGACTCAGAACCATTCCCACTGCTCAAACTGCCCTTCTTTACGGAAAACACGTCTGGGAAATAGATTCTCGTATATGAAAACGTAGATTTATTTTAAACCCTGGCTTTTGAGTCTTTGCCTTTTCATGTTGGAGCATGATGGAAAAGAACAGCCCCTGCTGATTTAATCCAGGTCCTCTTTTTGTCGAGGAGTTGTGGCTCAAAGGGAATGTGACACCTGACGGGTGAGCCGTGTATGTTCTGACCAGTTGACATGATGAGGTGTGTGTTGTCGTCAGGGTGTCTGGCCCGGTGGCCCTGTCTTTCCCCGTTAGCTACTGTTTGGTAGCGGAAACACTCTAAATCCCTCCAGACCAATAACATTACACAGCCACACACAATCATTTTAGTTTGTTTTTCCAACCCTGCAGTGCCATTCCAACATTTCCAGAGGGAAAATACTTTCTGTAGATGGAAAGAGGTGTTCATTTCAAGACGGCGATTAAGACATAAAGCAATAGAATAAAACCAAAAGTATCAGCAATTTAGTCATTTCTGCTGTTGACTGAGCTCAAAGCAATGCCCAGGATGAAATTTAAGATTATTGAAAAAGAATGGAAAGATCAAGACAGGAGGAGAGAGAAAGTGGAGGAGATTCTGGGAAATATTGATCTTGTGTTTTTCTTCTGTTTGGAGTCATATGCTGCAGGACTGAGAGTGTGGAAATGTGCGTCCCTTAGTGTTCGACTTAAAGCGCTGTTATTAAGTGTTACAATGACTGTGTTACCTAGCAACCAAAAATCTTTGCAATCATTCATTTATGAAAAAAACAACAACAGCACGACAGATGCATACAGGAATGGCACTGCAAGCCGAATTGTTTACGGTATGATTGACTGTGATTTATGATGTCTAGTGGCTTTGCGGCAGACTCAATTATTACATAAAGTCTGTCATTAATCAGATGCTAATTTCTTAACAATCCAGACTAATTCCTTTAATCTGCATAATTTAATGTGTCAAGGTAATACAGAGGTGATGGCCAATTGTTGGATTCTTCTGAGCAGTCTGGCTATGTTGGCAAATGTACTATGAGAATATCTGTATGGTTGTAGCCTGCCAGTCAAGAGTTTCCTGCCACACACACCGCTCCTGTCTGTTGTTAAAGCAATTTGGATACCACATGCACACCTGCTCCACGGTCAGCTCAATATTGCAGTGCACCGCTAATGAATGACATAAGAGCCTGGCTCGGTGGGAATCTATATGTTCATGTCTGAGTCAAAGGATCTCATTAAGGAACCCAAACATGTGTTACCAGTTAATTCCATTCACATAAAAGCTGCAGTATGTAAAAAGGGGTGTGAAAACACACCAACACACACACACACACACACACACACACACACACACACACACACACACACACACATAGTGGGGCTTGCTTCCTGCATGGTTGGTAGCCTGGCATTTGTGTTTTTCTTTCCGTGTGTCTGATTTGTCTGTTTGTGTTTACATACTTTTATATATAGTCACATTGGTACAGGGAAGGATGCAATAAAGTATAGGCTGGTATTCCTGTAGAAACAGCATTAATGTCAATATTTAACTCCGAAAAGGTTGTTCAAAGCTTGTTTTAGCGTCCATGCTTTCCTGTTCTATGAACTCTGTCTGCTCTAAATGCACTAGTCACTTTCAACCTTCGCCACAAATATGTTTAGTGACTGTATCAGTTTTTTACAAGTTATTCTCTGTTAAGTGAAACACTCTTCTCTCCAAATGTTCTCCCTACAAATGTTAACATGATGGCAATGAAACAACTATTAAAATAGCCCTGATTGGTCGATCAGATTGATTAGAATTGGCCTTAATCTCAGAATTACCATTCAACCCAACCTGTATGTCAGAAAGCTACACTAGCATCTGTCAGAGGGAGGAGTGAAGTGCATCCTGTTCACGCTCCTTTTGTACCTCTATAACACTACATATGTATGCATTGGAGCCCTGCTGCTTATTGCATGTAAGGGATACACTGGTGAGCATATGTGTGTTTGTGTGAGAGCAGATAACATCTCGGGCTTAGAGGCGCCTGCTGGGCAGTGGTCTCTCTCTCTCTCTCTCTCTCTCTCTCTCTCTCTCTCTGCTCTCCTCAAGGCTAAATACAGGAAATGAGCGCTCGGAAGCGAGCCAGTTTGTCTCAGCTGAGCCTGCATGAGAGGCATTTGCAGCCTTGGAACCAGCCTCTCCTGCATGCAGTTTGCTTTCTGAACAGCTCCTCCAGGGAACCTCTTAGAAGATTCAGTGGCACTGCCTTCCGCTCAGATCAAAGAGTAATGACATAACCTGCATGCATTTTTCTAATTCATTTATCCAATCACCCGACAACCAATGGGTTGCTTGAAGCATAAAATGAAAGGTGCAACCTAGACTTTTTCTCATCTGTATTAAAGAAGAGATCCTCTATGTCTGGCCTCCAGGGCAGGCTTCCCTAATGTAGTACTAATACACAGAGTAGATCAAGTGTGAGCTTAGTTTAAGATTATAAGTTAAACTCCTTGCAGGTTTAAATGTCAGAATGGTTTTGTTGTGATTTTATGACCTTGTCTTGGTGTTGTGTTGACTTTCACTGGGTCTCCACGCTACTGTCACCAAGTGCTGCTTTTTAGCCACACTCAGGAAGCAGAGTGAATCCTCTGCTGTCAGTGAAAGCTGTATTTATGTTTGTGTGTATGTGCACAGTTTGTGTCTGTTTGCTCACTCACTGTTTCTTAGACGTGCTTGTAAAAGTGGTAAATTCCTTGCACAGCTGGTGCCGGCTGTTAGCATTCCTTGGGTGCATGTGTCAGTCTGTGTGTGTGGGTGTGTCTGTAAATCTTAGGAAAGTCAAAGTTGTGTCGTAGCATCGGGCCAAGTGAAGCCAATTACCTTGGCATCAGATGTCGAGCACAATCTCTGTTTAGGACCATCAAAGAACAGCTGCCATGTCAGATGATGGGGAAATATTCAAATAGCACGTTAACTATCTTACAATTGTAACTGTCTGTTGTTATCTAATCCCGTCTGGCTTTATAGGTTTTTAAAACTGCTAATAGTGTCTTTAGCCTTTTTAGTGACAGCCTTTATGAAGAGATTAGTCTTATGGCTCGTGTGTCAAACTAACCTATCAGTGTCAGATATCTAGTTAGCTTTCCAGATAGATGGGCAATTACTGTGTATATATCAGAACTGTGAACAGGCATAAGCGGGATATTTTTTTTACATGGACCAAAGCCAGTAGGGAGCGGATAAGAAAATATCCCTGGAAATACAACCCAGGCTGGCAAACCACAACTGACACACAGTTATTCTCAAATCAACTGTATTTTAAGTGTAACATGTTTTTTTCTCATACAATTTTGCTAAAAAGTTGAAATGTTATGTATGGGACGACACATTTTCATTAAAGGGTTTCCCTGCTCTCTCTCATGAATTTGTGGATTAAAGAATATACAGTATAATAAAGTTCTAGACACCAGAGGGACATTTTATTGTGAGTTTGGTAGGTTGACTCATTTGAAATATATCCACAGAATACTGTCTGTTAGAATGGACACTTGTAAGGGACAAGAAGAATGCATGAGTTTAAATACACACCTTTAACGCATCTCAGGTGGAAGCACCAAACAGCAAGGGATTGTTTTTTCTACCTGTTCTCATGACTTGCCATTTCTCTACAGGTAGACAACTCCCCTCATACAAACTCAGCATATAAGGGTTAATTGAGTAGGAGTTTTCTCATCCCTTTTTTCCTTTGTTCAGTTCTGTTTGTTTGAGAATAAATACACACTTACATAATCAGCGGCAGCATCAGATGAAAAAAAGTATTCTCGGTATGTTTCATATTTTCTCTGTTTGTTTTGGACAGGCTTTGGAAGAGGCCCAAATTGCCATCCAGCAGCTCTTTGGAAAAATCAAAGACATCAAGGACAAGGCAGAGAAGTCTGAACAAATGGTATGTACACACACACTCACACTCACACTCACACTCACACACACATACAAGGTGGCTTGTTGAAGCTTATCAGTGACATGACCTGGCACAGGGGATATACACTCTGTATCCTTCTGTTACAATAGAGGAGAGAGTTATTTAAAGTTGAGGAAGTAGGCTGGGTGTGTAGAGAAAGGATGAAGGGGGAGGTTGGAAAGCAGACCCTCCCTCAGTGGCATGTAGGAGCAATGATTTCTCAAACCAGTGGGTGGGTTGTTTATCTTGCTCTATTTATCTTTGTCGTATCGCTCCATCCAGTCGAACCACTTACATGTGTTCACCTTCTCTTGCTTCCTCTTTTCCCATCTCTGAACTTGTATGTTCTCTTTATTCCGTGCGATATAAATGACCAACCTCTCTGACCTTTTCTTTTCCTGCGCAGGTCAAGGAGATTACGAGGGACATAAAGCAGTTGGACCATGCCAAGCGCCACCTAACTACATCCATCACCACCCTCAACCACCTGCACATGTTGGCAGGAGGCGTCGACTCTTTAGAGTGGGTACAATCCCTTTTAACAGAATGGATCTAAATTGACCTAAATAAAGCATTTGGGATTTTTCAGAAGCTCTTTAGTTGGGATAAGCGTTCTACATTTTCTGATAAAGGGTTAGTTGCTGCCAGTAGAAATACTCTGAACTGAATGAGGAGTTTGATAAAAAAAAATACGGGGTTCAAGCTTCTAATGTATATTGATAAAACATCTGATCTGTCTTTAAAATCTGTAAAAATAACATCCTTCTGTTATCTTTTCTATCTTTTAAGGATAGTGTTTTTATCCCCTTTAGCATGTTAGGAAGGAATTTGCACATGTGAGAGATATACACTTAGATGGATGCTTGAATGATACGTTTACAGATGTGCGTGGCATTATCACTTGACAAATGTAGCGTATCAAATATATTTTCTTTATTTAATAATAGAAATGTGTGTTGTTTTGGGTTCCAGAGCCATGACCAGAAAGAGGCAGTATGGTGAGGTGGCCAACCTGCTGCAGGGAGTGGTCAATGTGCTTGAACATTTCCACAAGTACATGGGCATACCCCAGATCAGACAGCTATCTGAGAGGTAACTGAAGTGCACACGCTAACACCTACACACACAGCTCTGGGGTTGAGTATCAAAGCATTAACAACAGCTCATTTCCAGTAGCAAGTTCAGAGCCTGTTCTCTGCTTACAGCTGAATATTCCACCGCTCGTCAGCAGAACGGTTGAAAAGTGGTTACAGTATTTGGCTGGAGGTATTTTGCGTATTGCATCCTGTTTATGCAGATAGAGTATACACACACACATACACACACAACTCCACAAATACAGGAACACAGAGGAAGGAAACACTGAACAGAGTCCCATTATGGCCCTGATTCTTCCATTGTGAGAGATTAGGAGCATACTTTTTCTAAGGGTGTGTTGTGTCCGCATGTATGTGCTTCAATTAATGGTACATTCCAGAATGTTTGTTTGCTCTCCTGCCAATATCTGGAAAATACACACAGATACACACGCACACACAGACACAAACAACAAAGTGCATTGTTACACTCTTGTTTCCCACAGCCCTGACTCATTTAATTTCCATTTTTACTATTATTTTCCAAGAACATTAAATCAAATTGGGACACATTGGCCATGTTCAAGTTTAAAGCAGTGCTGATCCCCAAAAAAAGATGACCATCTGTTCTGTTTTGACTGAGGTGTGGCCGAATACTTTTTTACCAAATAACAGCTGCGTGGAAGAAGTGACTCAAGATAATAAGACAAGGCAGAAAGCTGGACGCAAACAGTTAAAAGAAAGTCATGGTAAGACAATAAAAGACTACATATTTTATTAAATTCTGAACTCAATCTCATTAAAAACTTAAAACATTTACAGAGAAGGAGTTAAGTAATTTTTGTTTTACTTATGAATTTAAATTAAAAAAAGGGACGGTAATAAATATAAAGCAATGAAAAAGAAGAAGAATGGTTTGGTTTATGTGAATGTTCTACATGGTTACAGTCTAAATGTATATTAGGGCCTCCAAATTACAATTCTCCCTTCCTGCCTTAAAATATTTAATTCAGTTAAGGAAATTGTTATTTAATTTGTCTTTATACTTACTATACTGAAAGTGCAAATGTCATAGTTGAACCTGATCAACTTTTTTTTATCTTAATAAGCCTTAGTCTTGTCATTGCTTAATGCTTCGCTCACCTTCTAAACTTCACCATGACTCTCACAGTTCAGCTGACAGGCAGCGAGACAAAGTGTTTTGTTGTGTACTGTATCTATGTACTGTACTATTGTGTGTGTATATATACTGTGTGTATACACATACATGACCTGCTGTTCTCTCCGACATCAGTTTATATGAGCATGAGACTCAGCTGAAACAGGAGCAATAGAGCAGTGTTTGTTATTACACTCAGTAGCTGAGGTTGTTAGATGGATATTTAGCCGACATCATGCACTTGAAATAAAGTTGCCAGTTCATTTGCCTCCATCTGTGATAACATCTCTGCACCCTCTCCTGCTTATTCTGGACCATTGTCATGGCTTTGGGAGCTGTCCTTGGTTAACCCAGCCTGGAAGCCTTCAGGCAACACAGACCCTCCAAGCACTGGACAGACAGTGTCTAAGTGGATCCTCTTTTATAAGCACTTTCGAAACATTTTATACAGTGACTTTATAGTGGGTGAAACAGTGTCTTTGTCTACAGTCACTGAACAATGATTACATTAGGGATATTCTACCTGGATGTTTATCATAAAAAGAATTTGCCAAAGTAGCTAGGTGGTCAATGCCAAAAGTCTGTTGTATATTGGAGGCTTCCACATGCAATTGCTACCATTCCCTTATGCAATTTGAATGATTGCGGAAACAACTTTAATTAAAATATATCATTTATTGGATTTCCAGAGTAAAAGCAGCACAGAGTGAGTTGGGGACTCAGATCCTGGCAGATTTTGAAGAATCCTTCCCCTCTCAAGGCTCCAAGGTAAGAGTTTCAGATTGTTGGGTCTTAATGTTTACTGTAAAAATGAATACCATTTCTCACTATTCAGACGCTGTTCTTGTCTCATCCCACCTTGTAAAAAACATGTATTGTTATCCATCCAGAGACAAGGTGGTCCCAGCAACGTGTTGAGAGATGCCTGCCTGGTGGCCAATGTGCTGGATCCACGCATCAAACAGGAGATCATCAAAAAGTTTATCAGGCAGCACCTCTCGGAGTACCTGGTATTATTCCAGGAAAACCAAGATGTGAGTAAGATACGTATTTCTCTAATGAACAAGATGATATCTATAATAGTATATACTAATACCATGACCTGTGCTCAGGTTGCATGGCTAGACAAGATCGATCGGCGCTACGCCTGGATCAAACGGCAGCTCGTGGACTACGAGGAGAAGTACGGACGCATGTTTCCTGAGGAGTGGAGCATGACGGAGCGCATTGCTGTGGAGTTCTGCCACATCACCAGGTAACGAAAACACCACAACATATAGCATATTGTTGGAAAAAGCGGTGAAAATGATCATAGACTATGAATTTTATAGCTTGTGTTTCTAGCCTATTTAGTGAATATTTTTGATGGTGTGTCTCTGTCCCTAAGAAAAGAGAAGAAAGAAAAATAAATAAAAGAAGAACAATTAAATGTAATTAAAGTAAAGAGAAAGTGGCTGTGGAACACTTTGGCACTAACCACACTGGTATGGCATGCTTCTCGTGAGTCTTTGATTTGGCTTTTAGTGCAGTTGACGTAGGTGGCCTGTATGAGCAGCGACCTAGTGACCACACACTCAGTCTGTTTCCCTCAGCTACAGAAGGCAAGAAGAAGTGGGCACTGTGTGTGTGTGCTACTCTCGACTGCAGCTGACAACAAAAATGCATAAATCCAATCAGTGTCTTACGAGAAGCCTGAAAAGACATGTGTTAGGATAGGTGTAAAATAAAAGTACTAACAAGGGTCAAAGCATAGAAATTAATATTCTCATAAGTAAGCAATTTCAATTTTTGGATCTTTGTTTTTAAGGGTGGAGCTTGCCAAAGTGATGCGAACACGGGCTAAGGAGATTGAGGTGAAGCTGCTTCTGTTTGCTATTCAGAGGACCACAAACTTCGAGGGTCTTCTGGCCAAACGCTTCACCGGATGCACCTTGACTGACATACCCGGAGTAAGAAAACTCCAATAATTACATACAGTTTTACTCAATTTAAACTCCAACTGCTTCCACCTTTTCAAGCTGAAATTGTCCAAACACATAGAAGCTTAAATCAGAGATCTTAATTGCACTTCTGCCCTTAAATAACACTTTTCTTACAATACAACATTTCATCCAATCAAAATAAATGTTTTGATGCAGCTCGCTTTTTTTGTTCCATAATCACAATTACATGAAGCTGTTTGTTTTGTTCTACTCACACACACAGAGTCCTCTCTGTGTCACAGCATAAAGAAACCTTTTACTCCACGTAATGTTGTATGTCGAATTGGAAGCAATAAACGAAAAATGGACAGTTAATGATTATTATTTTGTTGGATGTAAAACTCTGCCAAGCTTTTTCATCACTGACAATATTTAGGTTAGTCAGAGGCCCTTTTGTCCTCAGTTAGGTTTACACCAATGCCTGCTGGGTTCTGTAATTTTATCAGGGAATTTAGTTGAGTGGAATTTCATAATTGGATTTGCAGTTTCACCAAATCCTCCCATTAAATTCTCTACATAGAAATAGAAGAAACTGACTAAGTAATACTGAACGATTTAAATAATTACAGAAATATTTATGCAAGTCAAGAGAGTTGTTAGCATGGGATGCCTAAGTGGCAGTAAAGCCCCTAATGCTGCTTTAATAATTGAGCAATAGAAAAAAATACTAAAGTGTATCCGTTCTTTTATAGAAAAAGAGGCCAGAGAGTCCTCTTGAATCTACTAACCCCTTCCTGGATGACGACACGGGTGAGGATGTGGGCGCAGATAAGGACGAGGATCTAGCTAAGGTGAGTTGACCTGGAATGACCCCATCTGTTTTTGAGATGTTTCTTCCTCTGATGTGGAGCTTTTTGATTGGATTGATTGTTTGTTCTTCTTTTTCTAAAGTACTCTTGCTAAAGGTAATACCACTGGTTTATTGGCTTATGCAAGTAGAACAGTTGTGTAGCAGCTCAATTTAAATATTTAATGTTTATTTTGTTTCAGTTTCAACCAAAAACAACCGTATAACCCATTTAAAGCAGGGTGGATTGGTGTAAACTGCATAGTCACTTTAAGTTGGAGCTAATAACTTGGTAGCTGATTGTACTTACAAATGAGAAGTGATTTCTAACAAGTTACACCACCTTATCTTTGAAAACTGTGTTCATATTTTGACCTTTGTTTGCTGAGCTGGAGGCAAATCATAAACTCACTGATTGATACTCAAAGGAGCTACAACTTAACTAAAATGCCTAATTTATGTCTCAATCCTTTTAGCCCAGAAAGCCAAAAGCGCCGGACAACCCTTTCCATGGTATCGTCTCCAAGTGCTTTGAACCTCATCTTTACGTCTACATAGAATCCCAAGACAAGTGAGCAACACACAAATATACAAGCAGACAAGGCCATATTGGGTCGCGGTGCACAGACCCAGGGTCAGAGGCAGGTTGTGTTTAAGGATGGCACGCGCATCCTTTTTCCACTCATCAATCAGGTCCCCCACCTACCATTCTACTTCATTGTCTCTTCTGTCTTTCCATCTCTTGTTTCTGAATGCCTCTGTCTCCGTTGTGGCAGAAATGTTTCCCATTAGCTACGCGACCACAGACGCTGGGAGGAGGAGAGAGGGAGCTTGAATAAGTGCTGCCACAGCAGATCTGCCTATTTTCTTTCCCACCTCTTTATTGCTTTCCTTTTTGCCCCCCCCCCCTCTTTCTGTCTTTCTGTTTGATTCCTCCTTTCTTCATCTCAATCTCTCATTGTTCCTATTTTGTACATTTCTCTGCTCATGCTCATGTTTTTGTATTTCCTTCCTGTCTCCCTGTCTTCGACCACCATCCTTCACTTTTCCTCCTTTAATCCCTTCCCCCCAGTCATGGCAATCTCTCTTGAAATTGAACACAGTTCTGGGAGTGCTGTGCTTGCATGCAGGCCCTGGCTTTTGGCTCTCTGGCCCGTTAAATGCTGTTTGTCTGTCCAAGGGAACAGTGTTGACCTATTCTGCAGTTACAACCTCATTTTACTTCAGTCCAAAGGCCTTAGGCAGGCAACAGCCAGATCAGCCTGTCCCCAGTGGGACATAGCAGGAGAGAACAGTGGCCTGCTTGTTTTGTCCTTGGCTTTAGTTCCAAGATTCAGCAGGATTGGGCCCCACCAACTGACTGTGGTCCTGTTGACTGTAGCACTTTTGATTTTGATATGCATGGAATATTTTCTCCTATTCAGCCGTGTGGCTCTCTGTCTGCCTGCCTCTTATTTTATCCTTAAGTTTATATAATGGGTTTAGGAATCATTTATTTTAATGATCATGTCTTTTATATTTGAGTCACTTATTTCCTAATCCTAATCCAACCATGGGGATTTGGCTGTACATTTTCTGGCATCCGCAGGAACCTGGGCGAACTGATTGACCGTTTTGTGGCTGACTTTCGAGCGCAAGGCCCACCCAAGGCTGGCACGGAGGAGGGCGGAGCCGTGCTGCCCAGCTGTGCGGACCTCTTTGTCTATTACAAGAAGTGCATGGTGCAGTGCTCACAACTGAGCACCGGGGAACCAATGATCGCTCTCACAACCATCTTCCAGAAATTCCTCAGAGAGTACGCTTGGAAGATCCTCTCTGGCAACCTTCCTAAGTAAGACATTTAAAAAAAGTCATTATATGGAAAATGTCCTCCCTCATGTCCATCATAACATGGAGATTTTAAAAGAATATGAGAACAAAAGGTAATCCAGCATGACTTTGCTTCAAAATGAAAACACTTCCAAATTGGCTTCCAATCTCTATGTTGTGGAAGTAGCTCTAATATTTCCTGTTTCCATCCAATCAATAGATATTCTGGGCAGTAACACAAACAGATTTATTTGGGATTCATTTTTCACAAACAAAATTGTCAGACCAATATTTGTCAAATCTGTTGGTAAGATGATGTTTGGGAGTTTAGTTTAAAATGAAATGTCTTCAGTGCTGTGTGTATGATGGATTGTGGTGGCATGCTTTAAGGGATCTGGAGTTAGTTATGTTGTGGCAAAGCCTAATATGCTACCAGCAAAAACATCTCTGGCTCATTGGCCACATTATAACTCATCACTGGCTGTGGTGTGCACACGCACGCGCACGCACGCACAGACACACACAGTGGGGCTCTGTTTCTGTCTCAGATATTCATGCATGCTAATTACAAACTTGTGCTCACAGACTAATGTATACCATATTCTGAGCTGTACACAAACATGATACAAAGATGCACTCAAAGGCTTTGCAAGTGCGTACACTTACAAACACATGGAGAGACAGTCGTGCAATGTGGTGTGCTGTAAAGGTTTGCAGAGGGGCCCTCGAAAGGAGCTTAAACTATGTTGTGGTTTCTCTGTTATGTCTCTGTGATGATTTATATTAATGTAGAGGCATCATGTTGGTGCTGCCACCCCATAGATGGTTGATAAATGTCTTAAAACATTTACTAAGAGCTATATCTTATTTGTTATTATTAAACTCATATGTTTCAGGTATGATTAGTTGAGAAGTGTAGGGTTTCTGTCAACAAGTAAAATCTTGAATTATATATGCTAATTCACTACTAAATGTTACAACCAGCCAATATGTTAACCCCTCTGTCTCCATCTTTGTTTAACTGCTTTTCTCTTCTGTTCCTTATATCTCTCGATCCAGATCCAGCAGTAACAGTGGAGGTCTTACCATAAGCAGTCTGCTGAAGGAGAAGGACGGACCGGAGGCTGCAAAGTTCACCATGGACGAGCTGTGCCTGATCTGTAGCATCCTTAGCACTGCAGAGTACTGCCTGGCTACCACACAACAGGCAAGCACACACATATAAGCACACCGATGCACTAATCTTAAATATCTATAAATGTATGGCATGAGATGTACTACAGTGACAGTAGAGACAATAGATTCCCTCCATGTAGCAGTTACAGAACGTTTGACCTGTGTTTCATCCTTGTTTTAAGGAACTCAGTGTGATTACAATGCATCCTGGAAGGTTTCATTCCTGCTCCTTTTTTTAGGCAACAAAGCAATTTGAAGATAATATTAAAAAGAAATATGACAACATGCATTACAAAGGATGCACTCGAAGTAATAAAGCTTCGTATATTGACGTTATTTTGTTTTATTATTTTCTAGTTGGAGGAGAAACTGAAGGAAAAAGTTGATAAAGTCCTAGTGGAGAGAATTAATTTGACTGGGGAGATGGATACTTTCAGCACGTAAGTGACAACTACAGACCTGCAATTTTTTATTAGTACAAAACATATGTGCTTACCTAACAGTGTGTTTTGTGAATAATATGTTTTTATGGTGTCAAATATTTTCTTTCTTGTTTTCACAGTGTCATCTCAAACAGCATCCAGCTCATCGTTCAAGATATTGATGCTGCCTGCGACCCTGCTCTCACTGCTATGAGCAAGGTTGTACACAAACAATCACACAATCATCTCTAGATATTGGATCAAATACCATTGCCATTGATATAAAAAAGGAACCTTTTCTTTTTTTGCTTTTAAATTATGAATGCCATAACACAAGGTGTCTGGTGGTTTTGTGAATGTCTCTTTTCTAACCATCATCATTCAGAAACCCTTGTAAAAGATGTCCTTGTTTTATGTGTAATGCGTTAAAGGGATTGTCACATAAATATTACAATAAAATGTATCATAGAGCATATGCTAAAGCTCCCCTCCTCTCCCCTCTCCTCTCCCCCCTCCTCTCCCTCTCCTCTCCTCTCCCTCTCCCTCTCAGATGCCGTGGCAGAGTGTGGAGCACGTGGGAGACCAGAGTCCTTATGTGACCTCAATTATCATGCACATTAAGCAGAATGTGCCCATCATCAGAGAAAACCTGGCCTCCACACGCAAATACTTCACACAGTTCTGCATCAAATTCACAAAGTACAATATACACACACACACACACACACATAATTGTTATATTTATAAGCCACAATTAACACTTCCAAAAATTGATGTTTTTGTATTTTTTTTCCCTTAGCTCTTTCATTCCCAAATTCATCAACCACCTGTTCAGATGTAAGCCTATCAGCATGGTTGGAGCTGAACAAGTAAGTTTAATTCCTGCTTATCTATCGTAAAGTGTCATAAGCTTAATTTCAGTCATCGTCCCAATGTATCTTCTGCTGTACATGCATGTGCACTAATACATGATTATTACATCAGAAAATCCATTGTTAACATTAATAATGTGCACTGGTGTATATGTTTAATCATGAAAAGCTGTTCTTAAATGCCTGATTTTCTGTCTTGTGTGTCCTACCCCATCAGCTTCTCCTTGACACTCACTCCTTGAAGACAGTCTTGCTGGATTTGCCCTCCATTGGCTCCCAGGTGCTCCGCAAGGCCCCTGCCAGCTACACCAAGATAGTGTGAAAGGCATGACCCGAGCAGAGATGATCCTAAAGGTGAGGAGTGGGTGGGCTTCAGTGCAGCAGCTTTTTTCAGAAGCCTTTTGTACATGTCTTTTGCATTTGTACAAAGGGCGGAGCACTTCCCAGAATACTGTTGGAAAAACACTCAACCATGCTCTTAAGGCCAGTAGATATTAGTTTAAACAGATTACCTTACTGAAATAAACTAAAGAATGAGCTGGTTTCTTTGACTGATGGATTGTAATGAGAACCTGAGATGTTCTCTTAATTCACAATAGTTCAACTCAAACACATTATCAGAGTCGCTTGATGTTTATGGGACACTTCTGATTTTATTACATTTAACTTGGGTGGCTAACCTCATGCGTTCCATTTTACAACAAAAGCTTCACTTTCTGGCCTTAAAAGGACTTGGAACTTTAGATGGGCCATTTTGGATGAGTGCAGTCTGTATTTAATTTTGGTTTGCCATTGTGCAGATTTAAGGTTGCTGACATATCCAGTTAAACATGAACTTTGGTGTTGATGCTAACGCTTGACCTAGAATAGTCTGGCACAATCTCTAGCTAACTGCTTTCTCCACTAATTGAGGTTTCATCATAAGAAGAAAAAAAAGACAACATCTCTTCCTAAAATGTCTGTGGCTTCCCTGGCAAGTCAGAATTCAACTGTGTATTTTGAGTCACTCGTGTAGATTATTATTTTCATAGAGTTCATTTTGGCAAAATAACTCTTGAATTGTTTCTTTACCCCTACTTACAATAGCACTTTATGAGCATGTTTCCATAAAATAAACCTACATGAGGTAGGGAAGGAATGGAGCTCATGCACTACTGGTTTAATGAGTGAAAGACGGGCCAACACAGGACACACACACAAACATATTCTTTAACACAGTATGTGGCTGACCTTGAGCCAGTGGAAAGGTGTGAGTGAGTAATTACGTATGTACATGTTACCATGCATCTACTCAAGAAACACTTGGAGATGACCATGGTGTACATAGAGTCTAGACCATGGTGTACATAGCATATGGGTGTTGTTGTCAGTGAGGAGAGCAAACACAGGAAACAGCCAGTTAGCCATGCGTCAGAATTACCTTATGAGACCTGAGAGGTGTCTGGTATGTGACTGATGTAGATTAACCCCACCCTAATTAACTGTCTCTGGAGTGTACTGAAATGCAGACACTCACACGCGCCTGTCCCTAAATTTCCCCTGGGCTCCCGGGAGGCCTTCTTTCCTTCCTGAATTTGTCATGGTTGGGCTGTTTTGATGTTTGTAACAATAAGAGCGACCTTCACTAATCATGCCATGCTTTACTTTAATTGTATGGATACTTTATAATACTATTAGGCAAATTTACCACTCTGATCATTTGTCAGTTTTCTACTGGGATGCACACTGTTCCATAAGGCCTGTTTAAGGCTTTGTTTCCTGGAATAATGCCATGAATGTATACACATGAATTTCAACTCATCTGCCACACATTAAAGGGGCTTTCACATTATAGAATTATAGAGTGTATTCACATCAGTATTCACTGCCTGGTTTTTACTGAATTCGACTGCCAGCGGGCCCCTTCAGCTGGAATGTGGTCTATATGGCTTCTTAAAAACTCTCATAGACGTAGCTGACTCTGCATTAAAGCCTCCAAGTGCTTCACATTGATTAGAAGTACATTATTAGTGATAACAAGAATAATAGTGAAAGTATACATTTCTAATGAATACAATCAGCATTGCATAATGTTCCTGCTACTTTAGCAAGAAGTCATTGAAAGGAGAAGTCTCTGTTGCAATTCTTTGAAGAAAAAAAAAGGGCCACACATAGACTTTTTTTTGAACAGTTTTGGCCTTGGAATGAGAAAGCTCATATTAGTTTAGAGAAGCTTTTGTACTATGGGCAGCATTTAAGCCATCAACTGTGTGCAACTTAGAGTTTCCTCACAGGTAATTGCTTCCACCTTGGGCTAAGACTGAAGCCTCTGAAAGACAAACCTATCGGAACAGGGTCAATATAATAATTCCTCTGTCTAGCCTCAACAATAGTTTTGAATTACTCTCTGTGATGCTGTGGCTTGAAATGTAATCCGGCGCACACCCCCACCAAGGAACTGCAATTCATTGGGACAATTGAAGGAGCACTTTAAGTTCCCAAAGCTCACTAAGATTTTAGCAGAAAGCCAACTTCAGGATTACATGTCAAAATCTAAGCAGATCATAAAATATTTGTTTTTGAACATTTAGATTTACACACTGGAGAACATATAGTACGTACAGTAAATGTAAATGTACGTTTTATTACTGTAAGATTCAACAAAACAATGAAGTTAGTATGTTTTGTTTTGAATAGTTTGCCATGTACACAGCTGCACATTTAAATGATTGTGTTACTGTTCTTGAGGTGGTATAATGATCTCACTTATCAAAACAATCCTGTTGATGTTTCAATTAGAAGTGAAGTAACTATGTTTATAAGTCAAGCGGTTAGCGAAAAGTGAAGCCAATGTGGAAGTGCAGCTGGCAAAGAGAGGTTTTTGAGAAAATCCCCCTACATCTCACTTGATTTACCTCAGTAAAACATTTTCCTGACGAGTCAATGGCTAGTTCAAAGTCTTCTTCAATACAGCATGATATTTATGTTCTAAATGATGGTCCTATTTAAAGAATAATAGTGTATAAAACCTTATGTTTTCACCTTCAAACTTGAACCCTTTCCCAGTGTGTGGTATGTGTTCACATAAGTTTATTGTAAACATTTTGGTCACTTAAAAATGTTTTGTTCAGCACTTGGTTGTACTTTTTGTTGCCCTCTTTGGAGCTGCGAAACAGACTGTTAGCACACAATTGCCTTTATTATCACCTGATGAAGTTGTTATGTGTTATAAAAACAATTACCTACTAACTACTACACATAGACAAACACATTTAGGTGTTGACTCCTCAGGGATCCTATTTAGCCAAATGCTTCACAATGTTCAACAGGAACCAGCTGACTTTATCTCTATTCTCTTTGGATCAGCTCGGGAATGAGTACAGTGGTTCATCTGAGCTTCTTTGTTACGCAGAAATAAAGCTGTGTTTGGCCGAGCGGTAAGACTGAACCAAAACAATGAAGTTCTTTGTCCTAAAGCCAAAACAATGAGCTTAAAGATGTTCAAAAAGTCCATGATGCTGAGCGGATCTCTGATCCTTTCTTGATGTGTTCATTACTACTAGAGACCCCTTTCACAATATGTGTGATAATTTGTTCCATTGTTAAAATAACAAGATTCAAATTGCATATTGTTCTGCACGTCAGCTGACAAAAGAAAGTCTCAAGACTAATTACTGTATTTTTTTCCTACTTCCACCCCCTAAATTAGTATTAAACATATTTGGGTTATCTGTTTTGTGTGCTCAGTGATGTTTAAAGTGCATAGGATTGTAAGCTGTGTGTCTGAGACGCCTCTCATCTGATGCCTGTGAGACGTGGCTGTTTTCCACGTTCATCCAGCTCAGCCCATCATTGCTCCAGCTCTCTGTACCACCTCTGAAGCTCTCTTTTGGGGAGTATTTCAAAGGCAACCCCCCTTCCCCCCCTTGTTCAGCCTAAATGCACCCCCCCTTACTCTGTCGCTCTCACTCTCCTTTTTTATGCCCCTTTTCATTCTTAACCCCCCCCCCCCTTTTCTGTTTTTTACAAGGTCCCAACAGGCCTTTCCTTTGGCCTGGCTCCAGGACAGTTGCTAAGTAAATCACTCGGTCAGCAGGGAAAGCAAAGAATTCCACACAATTCTTTCATGGCTGCTCTTCCCTCTTTTCTCCTGCTTCTGATTTCTAAACTATTTTCCTCACTGTTTCACTCACCTTCCCATATGTTTCACCTTGAGTAGAAAGTAAACACTGACAGATTTGGTCTTTTTTAGAATTGAAGGAAATGAGAAACATTTAGTCAGATGATCCCTGCGTGCATGAGATGGGAGGTAGGGGTCTGTCAGCCATGTGTTGGTCTGCCTGCTTTGTAGCGGCTGTAAGACATGCTACCCAATCCACGTTTTCCAGTCTCGTGCTCGTATTGTAGGAAAAAAAAGACACCAATAGAATCTAATCCAAAAAGACATGTGCCTCATTAAACCTTTTCTGTCTGCTCTTGACTAATGCTGATTTTTGCCCAGACTCATTATACCCCCAAAATAATTACCGGTGAAACCAATTCTTGCCACTGATGCATGGAGTAATTGCCGTGTAAAAGGGAAAAAAAGAGTGAGGATCGGGCTCCTAAATTTAGAACCATAGTCCCAACTTTGTTTGTAGCCAGAACTACATGCTTTTGTCAGTTGCAGCCCCCCCTTTCCCTCATTTGGGCCGTAGCAGCCCCATGTGGGATCATTTAAAGATCTCTTGGGTCGTCCCATGATGGTTCACAGGAAAGGAGGGAGGGTTGAACCCAACATTAAACTCTACTTTCCACAGGTGGTGATGGCCCCACATGAACCACCAGTGGTGTTTGTTGATAACTACATCAAGCTCCTGGCTGACGGAAATCCTGAGACCTTCCAGAAGATCCTGGACATGAAGGTCAGTTGTTTTTACTTTACCAGTCATTTCAAAGGATAGTTTGACATTTTTGGAAATACGAAGTTTTTTTAAATTATAAAAGCAGAGTGAAAACTTGCTCTCATCTCTTTCTTCAATTTCGAAGCTGGACCTGGACCTAGTTTAGCCTACTGGAATGAAATAACTGTCAAGGTTTTGTTGGAAGGTAACTAAATCTGCCTACCAGAACCTCTAAAGTGCACTAATTAACAGCTGCACATAAAACTGAAAGTGGTCGTTTTTTTTCCCGTTTGTCTTTGTGTACGGATTAAACAAGATATAACAAGTTAGTTAGTGAGCTTTAGAAGTGTTGGTTGGCAGATTGTGTTACCTTTGATGAGCCAGTCTAGCAATTGCCCTTCCAGACTTTATGCTGAGCTGACCTAACTGGTTGCTAGCTCCAGCTTCAACATGAACATACAGGTTTAATGCTGTTGAGATTATCCTTATCTCCCTTTTGGTTGAAAAAAAAAAAGTGTATCCCTGAAATGTCAAACTATTCCACAGCTTTAGCTTTTACATTGTAATTTAGCATTTTCTCTCTTTTTGCCTAACTCGTAGTTTCTCTTTTCTTGAGAACTAATCGAATTTTCTTTCTTGTGTTTGTTTGTGTGCATGGCTGTGAAGGGTCTCAAGCGCAGTGAACAGAGCAGCATGCTGGAGCTATTCAGGCAGAGGCTACCCACTCCGCCATCAGGGGCCGACAGTGGCCCCTCTCTATTCAGTGCCCCCACCCCGGAGCAAGAGTCTTCCCGCATCCGCAAACTGGAGAAACTCATCAAGAAAAGATTGTGAAATGACAAATTCACTGAAATGTCATCTTGAAAATGTAGACTGAAGGCCTGGATGGTGGTCATGTCAAAGACTTCATTTGACTCCATTCAGTCATAGTTGAGAAAGAGCAAAATGTTGACAGAATGTTCTGACTGACAATAATATCAACACAAGCTGACGCTGGATTATGAAGACACTTCCTCAAATGCTACTAGCTGTTGTTGCATATGTCATTCAACTCTGTACATTTTACCAATGTCTGAGCTTTGTAACGTTATTGCGCAGTGTATATACTGTACACTATATAGGGTTGCAGTGCGGTTAACTGTATTGAGTTGGAGATCCTGTAGAGAAATATTCCCATCTTTAGTCAGAAATGAGGCTGGCTTTGTCTTGGCATTTGAAATCCCTCTAGGCGACTTGCATATGAGAACCAGCTAGCTGAAGACTTTTAACTGATGCCGTTGCTTCGGGTGTATACTATACTGTAAAGTATGTGAGCATTTAGTTGGCGATCAGTATGATTTGACATTAAATCAAAAGTTTGTTTTTGTGTATTATTTATCCTTCTATCGGAATTTGTAGGGCAAATTGCAAATTGAGAAAACTTGTGTTTCAAAACTTTGTGGTCTTTCATGTATCCTCAGCAATTTCACTTGCAGTATATATCACTCTCTGGAAGACAAATAAAATCAGCTACTTATTAATATTTGAAGATCAGAGTTTGATGCAGTGCCTCGCAGTTGTAATAAATCAAGAAAATGCAAATGCTTGGTGTACACATTCCTGCATTTAGCTACAAAATGTTGATTCTTTGTCGTGTCTGAATTGTGTCAACACTATTAAAAACATTGCCTCCATGTATCCATGTGTGTACAGAGCTTCAATGTGCACTCTATGCACATTATCAAGAAATATATCGACCTGATTTTATCAGGATCCAATTTTAAATGTGGGGCTGGAAAAGTTCCCATGACCAGCTCCGTCTCTGGTTTCCACTTATCCTGCATCCAATCAGGAGCCTGTAAAAGCTCCAAAAGGCGTTTCCTTTGGTGTGTCTGGATATTAAGGCCCCTGTGAGGGCAAATATAAGTTTGAAGACGAGCCGCGGGCAGCAGGGCTCCCTCAGCCTCTCTCTGCTTAGTCCTAAAAGCGGACAAACTTTCTGATATTTGTATACACATTCACCGCGCCGGTGATGCTTTGATATTTTTGAAATCCAAAGTAAAGGACCTTTTTTATTTTATTTTCCTTTTAACCTCGGGCGCCCCTTGGACCGAATTACCGCCTGGTTGATTATATTTCCAGCGGGCAGACGTGCATCCTGTCCGGGGAGAGGTTAGCAGCAGTAACACCGTGGAGCATTGCAACAAACCCTAACGGAACGGAAAAACAGGAACTGCAATCTGTTTTTCTGTTGCAATCTCCGTTTCAGTCGCTGGACTTTTGCAACGTTTGACTAGAAATGGTTGGCAGGTTGAACTTGCCAAATGTATGTGAAGGAGATCCACTGGATATGAGCTGCAGGGCTGAGAGAGGACTTGACAGCCCGGACTCCGGGTTACCCCCGAGCCCGAGCCCCAGCGCCTGGCTGCTGCCTGTGTGTCCGGATAAAGGTGGCGTGAGCCCGGTGTTTGAGGACGAGGAAAGGGGCTCCCTGGTAGGTAATACTACTACCTGAGTATTGTACTGATCTAAGCAGTAATATATCAATTCCCTTTGCATTCAACGACCACAGATTCCATCTGAACATTTACTTGATAGTCTATAAGACTTGGCGTACTACCAGGAATTTAGTATTGCAATTGTGCTAGTTTCCACACATGCTTGTGCAAACGTAAAATGATTGTTTATCCTTGAAATTGCAGGGAGTCTTTGGAATAATTGTGTCCACTGCACACAGGACGTTAGCTCAGAAATTGTCACATGTCAGTTAACCTCAATGTTTTTGCAAGTCCTTTGACAATGATTTTAACATACCTGCGAGAACTTGCTGCATGTTCAGAAAGTGGCTTTCTGCTCTGAATGGGCCTATGATTATTTACACCATTGGCTCTGTTTTGACTGTGTGGCTGACTTCTGGCATTGCAGGTTCCAGTTTTACCCACCGGATCTTTCCAGCAGCTACACCCATTGTCCTTTGGGGAAGGCATCGCACTTGATCCATTACCGCCAAAGGAAATAAGGTAGGTTGGTTTGCTGCTTGATGATATGCTGCACAAAATGGAACACCCTGAGGATTTGTTGTATTGTGTACCAAGAAAGCTAACAACTGCAAAGTGTGTAAATGAGCCAACAAGAAGTTGGAGTTGGGCAGACTTGTGTTGTAGTGATATTTAGTGTAGGTAGGATTCAGTTGTCTACAAAGTAAAACCATCACACTTTCCCTCCTTTACAGATACACCTCATCCGTGCACTACGACTCGGACCGCCACTTCATCCAGGCCCTGGCCCTGCAGCCCACTGGCCGTGGCCTTGAACACTACAGGCAGACCATCATGGTGGTGCCCCACAGTACCTGGCGCCACTACAAGACACAGTTGGAGTTCCAGCCTCGCCATCGACCACAGCACTTCAAGAGTACCACCATTGTCTACCCCAAGAAAACCAGCGCCCTCTACACCACAGAGCTGAGCTACAACTGCAACCGACTATCTAAACGTTTCCTCTCTAGTGTGGAGCTGGAGGCGGCTGGTCGCAGAGAGCTCTCTCAGTGATGGCACAGGTGGCTGGGAACACAAGGGTGCTATGCCCAAGGCCCTTATACTGTAGCTCCCTTAAGGCTGGCTGCCATCGACCTGCTGTGTTGTCTTTTTACACTTGTGTAGCCTGTCATCTTTTTCAGTCCCCTTCCTAAACTGCAGACAGGAAGCACCTGTGCTGTGCTGTGGTGTTACATGGTCCATCCCTCCACCTTTCAATGTGTGGTCTATCCATTGGAAAGGATATTTCATTTAATATTTCACTTTGCAGCTTTTTGGTTTCCAAAGGCATGCTCATGTGTGATTGTTTTGTAATGGCTGTAGAATAGGCTCATATGGACAGGGATGTGGTGAATGTGACATCAATTGGGCAATTATGAATTTTGATTGGTTTTAAATTTGAACTATGAGGCCTTTATCCACTCAGAACAAGTGATTCCAAACATGAGGAGAGAGAGATAAAAGGGAAAGTAAAAATAAAATGTGATGCATGCCGGGGTTTAGATGCATGCTAAGAAATCTCAAGCTTATACACACTGTAACTGTTTGTCCAAAGAATATGTAGTGATAATACTCAACACACGTCTTCCTTCTTCACAGGGTATTTTGTGTTTCTGCACAACATAGACACAAACTAAGCTCCCACAAGCCTTCTTTCTGGCGATTGCTATGATTCATAATGTATTTTGTAAATGTTGCTAGATAAGGGAACTCTTCTGTTTGTTGAGATGTTTTACCCTAAACAAACTGATTTTAATGTGTCATGAATTCAGAGTTTACTGAGAAGTGGATATATATTTTTTGATATCATCTACAAGCTGCATTCCACTGCCATCACTTTCTTTGGATTTAAATTGTATTTATTATGTTGGAGTTTCAGTTTCTGAGATTTTATCAGCTGTTTAACGGGTCTCTCCACAGTCATGGCAAGGGATATTTTGTTGATGCCGCTTGAGTCTTATTGATGTATCTGTTTATGCTTTTATATATATATATTAATCGCTGCCGTGCCAGTTTGAAATAAAGTGCTCATCAGTTCAACAATTTTGTATATTATGAGGTGGACAGATTTCTATAGATCTGTTCAGGTAGGACTGGTACTTTTGAATTTGGGTTGCCCGCATTAGACCACTCACAGGGAGGGAGAGAGAGATATTTAGAATTGTGCTGCTCTGATGCTCTCCTGTGGCCAGAGAGGGAATTACAGAGGTCATTCCAACGTGAGGTTGATTCTTTGCTTCAAATCAAGTTTTCTATATTTAAGATCTTTGTTTGGATATAATAAAACTTGACTTTGTGATACATAGAGATAATTAAGATAACGTGCATTTGGACTTTTTTCTTAGTCACAAAAAGCTAATAACATTAAATCCAACAACAAATCTCTGTTTTTATGATTAATAAGTATGTTCTACTGAATGTATTCACTCGCCACACATAAGTGCAGTGTTTGTTGAGCATTCCTTTGCGAGGGTGGTTACCCAGAAGATGCCTCCACCACTGGCAGTCTAAGACCTGATGAAAGTAGGTATTACGTGACTTCTTGCATCATTTCCTCAGTGTATTTCACTTTTCCCTTTTCATTACACATCTGACCCATTGTTCCACCAATGGAGATGCTTTTGCACAACCTTCTAAGTATTGAATATCAGTTAGAAAAGGCTGTTCAAAATTGTATTAACTAGATTTAATAAAGTGTCACTGAACCCACAGCATTTAATATATTTTCTCTAGCTTGTCTTCTATTATATTTAAGGTGCCAAAATATTGTATTTTCATGTAAAGATAGTACACATAAGATTAATGTAAGTTGGTGCTCTAAGTGTCAAAAATAATTTAATGTTCGTATTTCTATCAAACCAGCTATGCCCTGTTTCTTGATGGCATTGGAATAGTTTGTACGTCCCTACACATGTAATGAGACAATTTACAGTACACAAACTCATGCTTAGGCTTTTTGTGCGCTTCAGTGAACCAAAGGCTAAAAAACGACACTTCCCCACAGCACCTGAAAGCAGCATTGCATGATGAACTCATGACTGTATATCGCTGTAACATAAAAACACAATTTCAAGGGTTACAATATTTTTCTTAATATAAAATGACTGCATGTTAAACAAACTGAACTATTTAAATTGTTTGATAGATTATGGTAAGGATTTTGAAGAAAAAAAAGATAGACGTACACATCGATACATGTATGACGTATGGGTTCAGAGGTCGTAAACACGCCTACATTTATTTTCCGCATGTGGACTGAAAGTATCGTTGTTTATAAGTGATACGAAGTAACCCTAGCAAAATATGTAGCTGTATGTGACTGTGTGGGATTTTATTTCGTATTTTCACTCTGTTCTTGTCTTTGAAACAATGAAATAGATGCAACGACAGAACCTATCCTTAAACTAAACTCTTGGATAGCTTTTGGCTTGTTATGCTAACTGGCTAGCAGACAGTACTACATGTGAAGAATGGAGACTTCTAACCATAACAGCAGTATTATGGACATGTTTGAAAAGGGAAAGGTCCTGAAAATATGTGCTCCAATGGTACGATATTCAAAGTAAGTGGAGGCTGTTTTTATTATGTACTGGTAGCTATTCATTTAGCTATTTTTGCTTATAACGTCAGTGAACCATTAACCACGTGAAATTCCAGAAGAAAACACGTCCAAGTTAAATGCTAAGGTTAAGCAATTAACGTTGGTTTTCCTAATTTTACAACAGTTTGAAGTGCTCTGTGTCCTGCCTTAAACATGAGACATGCTGTAGGTACAACTGCCCTTTGTTGTGTGTCTGTTGCATACCATGCTTAATAAAGTATTTGTTTCATAGGCTTGCATTCAGGTCCTTGGTGAGGAAATACAACTGTGATATCTGCTTCACCCCAATGATAGTGGCTGATGACTTCATGCGATCAGTCAAAGCCAGAGACAGTGAATTCACTACCAATGAAAGTGAGTGGCAACATTAAAATGTGAGCGTAATCATTGGTTTCTGTAATGTGTTGCTCCAAGCAAGGCCACTTTGAATGATTAGCATTTGTACACAAATATGTCAATCTTGCCACATAATAAATGTCTTGTTGACACTTGATTTGTATTACAGTTGTGTGTTATTCCTTTTCCTCCTCAGGTGACCGGCCTCTGATAGTGCAGTTTGCTGCCCATGATGCCCAGACTCTGGCTGATTCAGCCTGTGTGGTAGCACCTTTCTCAGATGGAGTTGACCTCAACTGTGGCTGCCCCCAGAGGTACAGTCACTGACAGCAGGCCCTGATACATTATGGGCTCAGTTCATTTTTGTATAACTTTATTATTTAATCAACTGGATTTTATAGAGGCTCAAAAGCTCACATTTAGTTAATTTCTTCACTTCTAATAGAATAACAAAATAGTATGTTTCTGTTTTTATGTTATGGTTTTATTTTGAATATTAATTAAGTGTTACCCTGAAGGACAGTTCTACAAAAACTCTCTTAAACCCTTTGACAACTAAGCATGCTTGAAGATCTTTCCAATGTTTTATCTCGGTTGTTTGGTTAACTTTGTTGTTGTGTTTTCAGATGGGCTACGTCAGCTGGGTATGGTGCATGCCTCATCAACAAGCCTGAACTGGTGAAAGACATGGTCACACATGTCCGAAACCAAGTAGACAATCCAAATTACACAGCATCCATTAAAATAAGGTAAACACCCTTCACCCACTTATAATATGTATTTAGTTATATATCTGATGTTATACTTCAGCTACACTACAAGGCTTATATATTGGCAGATATACACTTATTGCAGTTACATCATTATCTGTGAGACATTGCCGGCCAGAAATCATGTCAGTACTTTTTAAAAGGTCCTCTTCTGTATTCTTGTCAAAATTGAATATATATTTAAAGGTTTAAAGGATTTGCATCAAGATTGTTTGTTTAAGTTATATGTCTATACTTAAAAAGACACATTACACCAGCATTGTCGTAAATAATCCATTAATGTTTAATACTTTATACTGTGCCACTGCCAGTTAAAAACATTTGCATATTTCAATAATCAATACATGTAGAATCCGTACCTAGGACCTTATGTGTTAAAAATCATGGTCAAAACCTAATAATACCACTAATACAAAAATAAATGAACTTCACCCACAGAATTCACAAGGACCTGAGGCAGACAGTAGATCTGTGCCAGAAGGCTGAATCAGCAGGTCTCATGGATAACTGTTCATGGCCGCACAGCAGAAGAACGCCACCAGACAGTCCATTATGATGCCATCAAGTTAATCAAAGACAGCGTGTCCATCCCTGTCATTGCCAATGGGGACATAAAGTACCTTCGTGATGTGGAGTCCATTCACCAGCTCACTGGTGTCGATGGTATGTTTGTTTACAATAAATCCCAGTCTTGAACAAGTACATTAATACATCTAGACAATAATAATGACAATATTCCTTTTGAATTTGCTAATTTCTTGTTTGATTTGCTTTATAGGTGTTATGGCTGCACGGGGGTTGCTTGCAAACCCTGCCATGTTCAGCGGCTACGAGGATGCCCCTCTGGAGTGTATATGGGACTGGGTGGACATGGCTATAGAGCAGGGCACTTCATTCACCTGCTTCCACCAACACCTTATCTACATGCTTGAGAGGGTTAGCTCCATGCCTGAGAAAAAAGTTTTTAATTCTCTATCCAGTACCTCAGCTGTCATAGATTACCTCCAAAACACATATGGGTTGGTGCGTGATCTGGCAACATGAGAATATTAAAATGTGATATTTTAGATTTTAACATTTTATTTTTTCGGTGTCTTTTTTTTATGCCAAATAAAACTGCAAAGCTATTGAGGTGAATCACTGATGTCTTTTTTATTCTGATAATGTCTCCCATGAAGCCAGACCTTAAGAGTATCTTGTAGAATATATTCATTTGTAATATTTGCTTGCCTTAAACATGAGGAATACTACTGATGCTTGATTTATTTTTTTCGTCTCACAAAATATTTATAACGTGGACATTGGATACATACATATCACAGCATCACAACAAATTAATATAGTGCAATATTCCAAGTCAGCATCATGGATTGACTTTATATTATTTATTAGCAGTCTCTTACATTAGAAAATACAATTTAAATAAGTACAAGGTAATACTGGTACAGAGCTTATATTGTCTTTTATATGCTATGTGTATATTGTTTGCCTTGTAAAAAAAGAAAGTAACAAACGACTGCGAAATTCTCCGTCCTGGTGATTTTTGATAACTGCCAATTAAATATTTTTATTCTGAAAAGAAAGGGAACCGGAAGTTGGATATTTAACAGACGAGCCGCCTTAGAATCCGTAAACCACAGGAACAGGAAGTGAGACGCAGACATAGCCTATAAACTTTCTCTGGCTGATTTCAGGAGTTACTATAGTTACTCTCTTTTAATTCGTATTTTAGTAATTTGCTGGTAAGTTTTGCATCTTTAATTTTGAATTCTGACACAAAACAGTCTACCTTCTTGCCATTTTAAAGTGTTGAGCTTGTTAACAGTAGCTTAGGCTATTTCCTTATCGCCAGGATAGTTAACGATAGCTTTTAGTTAAGATAACGTTAGCTTATATTCACGAAGCATTGGATTTATGATGTAAAGAGTGAAATAATATGTTTCGTACATTTGCCTCCAATAAGTACAAAGCACACTGTTTGTGCCAGTGTGACGTAGATTGCAGTGAGTTTGCATGAGTTTACGTTAAGGTATTGTGGACTGTGAACAGAGTGGATAAGAAGCTTAAGATACATATTTCTCAACTGAGGTTGCATTGTTGTCGAAGTGGAATTAAAGCCATTTGCGCTAGCTAAACCTCCCAACTGTTCTGACTCAGCTTTTTGTTCTGTATAGTCACAACCCAGGTCTTGCCTGTTTTTCCTGATAGCGTTCGTGTCTATATTTGTCAGGTTATCTTCAGAAGCTCCCACTAAAGATGACGCTGCAATGGACTGTTGTGGCCCTCTTTCTCTATGTGGAGATGGGCATTCTTGTCATCCTCTGTCTACCCTTCATCTCAGCCAGGAGGTAAGTAGTAGTCTCCCAAAACCCTACATGTAGTTCAGATTTGTATTATCACAACATGATCTCATAATATACCAAACTGAAAGATAGGGTAAGGGTTGCACCTTGCTGTGACAATATACTGGCATTGTAGTGATTTTGCAAAAGATTGTTATTGTATATTGCATAATGGAGGAGTCAGTGACATACTGCCTGTCAATAAATGCTTGTATGTGTGGGTGGTTACAGATGGCAGAGTATTTTCCAGCTGAGGATCTGGAGCTGTGTGTCGAGGTTCTGGAACAAAGTGTTTCTCACAATGATTATAATACTCATTGTTCTCTTCCTTGGTAAGTAAAACATGAAGTGTGAACAGAATTTTCTTCATGTTGATTGATCATAATAACCAACCATATAGGGGAAAGGGACCCTCAAAGTTGTCCCCTATTTAATTTCTACACTGCCTACAGACACAGTTATCCTCTTAAAAATAGATATAAATAAAAGTATGGTTTGCTGATAATCTAAAGCTTATTAGAGTTATCCACGATATTAACAATCTTAGTAATTTGGGGGTCATTTGGTCCCAAAAATGTGTGTATTTTATAAGGTAGACACTTCTTTACCTCATGTTGCCATCACTATTGGTCGTGCAACAGCAGTTTTCTGAGTATGTTTTGGATGAATCCTTGAGCCATACACAGCAACAGGCAGAGCATCACTCAGATCGAGCAGTGCATCCCTTTACTATTGTCTTTAACATACACCTTCACATGATTTTGCACCACACAGTTTTGTTGACTTGTTCTTCCCTATTATGTAAGTTTATTTAAATCTTCTGTCAGTCATGTGATGATAAACAAATGGTAAAACTGAAGTAAGGTTAAGCAGAAAAATTATATTTTGGACTCTGAAATATATTATCATTAAGGTTCATCAAACCACTTTCTTGCGCTCTCTCAAATAGATTGCCTGTATGGAGAATGACATCAAAATTCCCCAGTATAAAAGGTCTAACTTTGTGGTCATTGTCTACTTGTCTTTCTTTAGATGCAGTGCGTGAGGTGAGAAAATATTCAGCTAAAGATCTTGGCACCGATGCCAAGCTGCAGCCCAACATGTTCGATCACCTCCACATGAAGCTTTTCAGAGCCCAGAGGAACCTCTACATCTCTGGCTTTGCTGTCTTTCTCTGGCTGTGAGTCTTTGTTGTCTTATACTGATACCATAACATATCAAATGTGTTTCCCAGACCCCTGTAATTCCCACTGTCTTTTTGCAGGGTCATGAAGCGAGTGGTCACCTTGATAAACCAACTGGCATCAGCGTCTGGCAGCACGGCTGCTCTTCAGCTACAGGCTGACAACGCTAACCGGGCTGCCAAGAAATACACAGAGGACAATGAGCTGCTGAAAAAGGTACGCTGCACATTGGTTCGGCATAGACTACACTAAATATGTTTTATATTATAATGCAAAATCTTCGTCAGACAATTAATAAGTCTGACACTCTTCAAATGAACAATGTGTATGTACCTGACTTCTAAAAGCAAACAAAATGTGTCGGACTTTATATGTTGCTTTTTTTGCTTATCATTTAAACTCCTCTTGCAGTGGAGATTCTTTTTAGACATTGTGAGACAGTTTAAAACATTTCCAGTTATTTAAGGCCAGATTCCTGGGTGTTTTCTTTCTTTTAACATCCAATCCTCTTGTCCAGGTGAGTGGCCAATGGGTGGTCAGTCAGACTTTAGTTAATGTACCTTGTGTTGTCCAAAACCCTGTTATTTACACCCATCTGTTTGTTTTTTTGCTTGCATATAGAGACAGACACAATTGACCCCACCTATGTTTGAGACACTTATCTACCAAAGCCTCATACTTCGTTTGCTTCCCTTCATTAACCATCTTCAAATGTGAAGACACACTGTGAACATTTCATCTCATCGTAGCAATTAGCTTGACAAATAACTGTAACTGTGATAATCATTTTCAGACTCTGATGGAGGGGAAGGGCGATAAGGCTACTGCAGAGGGCATGGAGCTGTTGAGGAAAGAAGTGGAGAAAATGAAAGAGGAGCTGAAGACCTCAGAAGATGGTAAATATCCATGTACATGTGCAAATATCCTCGTTCATGTTAAATGATTTTCACACATCGTCTAAAATGTGGCTTCCCTATGTTAATGTGTGCTTGTTTCCCCTTTAGCTGTGAAGAAGTCCCAGTCCGAGGCAGATGTATTGAAGAAGCAGACAGATGGTGTCGCCAGGGAGTACGACCGACTGCTGAGAGAACATCAGGAGCTCCAGGTGATGCTAGCTCTTAAATACAGCTGGATAATGACTTGTTGGGTCATTCGCTACCTAGACATAATAGTTTCAGAGAGCAGTTAAACCTAATCATCATCAGGCAGGTGGGAGGCTTCTCTGTATATCAAGTTTTAGGAAGCCTTTCCATTTCATTATCGGCTAAAAGTATGTTTCCTTAAGTGCTAGGTACTATGTTTTGACATACAAATACTGTTAATTATAATTAAATAGTTACATTTAAAAAGATCAAGGGATTAGATTTTGTTCCGTTATTACCATTTCATTTGTAAAGGTTAGTGAAAACCCCAATGGATTAATGTTGCTTTACATAATGTTATATCACTTTAACTGGCATTTTCTTTCATTTTCATTCCAGAATCTTCAAGATGGTGAAAACAAAAAGGACGACTAGTTATCGTAAAGTCCTTTAAGGTTGACTTTAACCCAATCAGGACAGAGCCACTGCAACAGGTGCTTTACCTTCATATAACACCCTGTGTCAGAGTGCATATCACAATAGCAGAATTAGCTTAAAGCCTTTTGCGGATCACAGTAACGTTTTTAAAGCATGGAGTTACGTTTTTTTTTATCAGGACATCAGATTAGCTTTGATGGTTTATTTGGAGTAATGTTGATGGTGTCCTGTTTCTGACTGGTACTGTTTGATCTAGATAATTGCTTTTTTTTTCTAGTCATCACTCGAGGGAATGTAATTGGAGAGTTTAGCCAGTAAGTCTGATCACAGAGCACTTCATATGTTAAAGAATTGTGCAACAAGTAGGGCTGTGTTATGGTTTGTAGCATTAGTTTTGCAAAGGGCACAGCGTAGGGTCCATCATTTGTTGAAAGCTTGAGCAGTGACAGTTATGAATGTATTTTGATACTGAGGATTTGCTTTTTTGTTACTGTAGCAGGAACACCTGCCACTTTAACAACATTATGCAAAGTCGGTCTCTGCTGCATGGCTGAGCAAATATATAATATAATATATTTTGCATGTACGGTTGCACTCATTTTTGATTTATTCCAGCTGATTTTATGTACTTTTAAACATAAGTAGTGGTGTGTAGGATTATGGTTTGAGATTTCCAACATCCAGTAAATACGTTTGTTGTTCTTTCGGTTTCTTACTTAGTTTAAAGTTGTAGACTTGACTTGAAGAAAATCTGACGTAATAGATCTGTGGATGAAACTGTATATCTGTAGGGATAGAAACCTTATATGATCTAACTGAAGGTTTACACGTCTGAACTTGAACGTTCCAATTTGTTGTGTATTTTCTGCACTGTGTGTTTCATGCGTATAATAGTGTGAGTTGCACCAGGGGATTTACTGTGTGCTTCCTGAAAGGGGCTGTATGTTTTTTGTTATATCACCTTTATCCAGAAAGAGCCTTGAAACTGAGGTTGTTGTCAGCAGATGCTTAATGTTCCCCAGCGTTTTTTTATAAATAAATAAGGATATTGGGCTTACAAAAGTTACTTTCAGGTTGCGTAAATGCCTTTTTTAAGTTGAGTTTTGACATTCCTCGGAAATCAGACGAAAGTGCCTTTTAAGGTAAATGTTCACTTTGTTAAATAAAGATACTTTTCTTTATGTTGTGCCTTGTTGCAAATGAATAACACCAACACACATTGGATATTAAAAGTTTTATTTTAGTATGACATTTAAGATATTCTTTGAAATGTTACAAAAATAATCCAGAAAACTATTTATATTCTGATTTATTATATTAAGTAAATGCATCACTGAGATTGATAGCGACTTCCTTCCTCTACACCTCTCTCTGAGTCTGGACTAGTGGCCACCTGTGCCTGAAACTTAAACCTGAATGTAAAAGACAATACCACATAATGTTAACAAAATGATACATATCCATTGTGGAAATAAAGTCTTACAAAATGATAATATGCAATAAATGTGCATACTGAACAATTGTCATGAGATACAATAGCTAGGCGATTTTTTACGGATTTCAAGAAAATGGGTTTCTTATTATGGGATAAAGCTGTTTATGAAAACAGAATTGTTTGAAAAACCTGAGAATAGACCATGATATGTATATGTGTGGGTTTTGGCACAGGAGTTCATACACACGCAAAAATACACACAAGAAAAAACAAATGTCTCCTAAAGACAGACTGATCAGTGAAACATAATGTATAGCAATGGCTTTTTTCACAGCAGAAACATAAATGGGCATTTCCTGTGGTCACACACGGAGGAATACTTTGCCTAAAGATTAAAACAACATACAGTATATCTTTATATATATTTTCATTAAAGGTGGGGTTGGTAATTTTGGAGAAACCAGCTCGAGTGCGCTTGAATTTGAAAATACACAGCCGGAAGAAATCTGCCACTTCCTTACAGAGCCCCTCCTCCAACACACACGAACGCGCACATGACCAATGAGGGCACGAGATACGTTTGTGCACAGATGGAAGGCTGACAGGCAGGAAGGCCATCCGGTTATTTTAGCCGGGCCGGCTAAAATGATTGGTCGTGCTTTTTACAGTACTACGGCTTCCACAGATGACATTTTTTAATGGATTTTTTTGTCAAAGCACTTAATATATTCATTGCTATCGGGATGTTAAGAGCATTCCATGGAATATAACAAAAAGTGTATCTCGAGCCGGTTCCTCAAACTTACCTACCCCACCTTTAATGTTCTAACAGTAGGCCTACACATTCTGCCTCTTCTAAGGCACATCACATGGCAGACACTAGCAAGCATTGACCTCAACCAGCGGTTTAAACAAAATGGCTGTTCAAAAAGACTCCCTGCAAAAGTGAGATAGAGATATTCTGAGCAAATTCTATCTAATCCTAGCTATCAGCGTTGTGACAGACTGTTGTGTACTGTTTATTCTTGATGACATTTATTTTCCTTTTCAATACCAGATTTAGAAATGAGTAAATTAGGGCTGGTGTTGTCTAAAAGCAAAATGGAGGAGCATCCAATAGACAAACGGGTAAGCAAAACTCACAAAAATACAATTTACATTTTTAGCGTAGGAGTACCAATGGAACAAGTTCACATCCAAAAAGCGCACAACACAAACTGCAATACAATTACACGTTGGCCTAAAGTAAATGACTACAGTTTAAGACTTAACTTTTTTTCTAAGTGAGTGTAAAGACTTCCATTCCTTTACAAGTCAAATGAAATGGCATTCAGATATGTTTAAGATGTGAGACATGATTTAGAGAGGTAACTGTTGAGTGAATGAGGCACACATCAAAACAACATCAGACAAGCCTTCTGAGCGTTATTGAAATACATATTTCCATTTCCTCATATAACAACCTGTTTGAAATCATCAGTTCCTGTTTTTTTTAAGGCCTTATTTCATCCTCTGTTTGAATTTGGTGTGCCTCTAGTTTATAAGGCCACTTATCCTCCTCTGTCCACGACGAGGGATGACAGGAATAAAAACAGTGCTGGTCTTCAGGATCAAACTGTTTTTGATAGTAGTCTGTACAAATCACATGTCCCATCTATCTTGTGCCACCATTAAAACCAAAAAAATATAGTTTACTCTTCTTTATAAGAAAAATAATAACAGCATATACAGTACATTCAAGAAATAGTTAAGTTATATCAAAGTTTCTGTCAAATTCACAAAGCCTTCATATGTCCAGTAGTAGTATAAATATAGAATTTATGCTTTATATGAGATGATTGGATACAGCATGTGATTCCTTGCAAATCTCATTTAACCCTCCTGTTGTCTTCGGGTCATATCTGACCGATTTACTACTTTCATCAATCATAACTTTTTTGTTTTACATTCGATTGCATTAAGGCTTTATGATATCCTTCACAGTAGACATTTGAACATATACAATAGCTGACCACCACTTTCATTGAATTGTGGATGATTTAGTCAACTTTGTAACACCCATGGTGTTCCCGCTCAAAAATGTCCGCCATAAAGAAAAGGAATTAGTAACCATCCGGATCAGATAAAACACACACACAAACACACACACACACACACATACACACACACACCCACACAAACACACACAGAACAATTTGATACATTTCCCGCTCTTATGTGCCCATCCCCCCACATGGATCACACCTGGCACATGCAATACATGTTCAGTGTCTATTCTTTGTATATTTACTGCAGTTTTTCATGTATACCAGTAGTCTGATACAATATTTACAGTTTGAAAGGGTGTTAAATGAAATTTGGTGATGATTAATGGTTTTTGTGTTAATGTAATAGCAGTTAAAACAGGACCGGTCAAATTTGACCGTGAACACCAAAGTAAGGGGGGGGAAACGAAGGCAATAGGAGGGTTAAATGTGCGTGCATGTGTACAGTATCACTGTACATACTGTAGGTGTAAATGTATTCTTAAATACATACAAATGTGTGTGTGTGTGTGATGTTTGTGAGTGTGTGTGTGTAGGAGACAAGTCGGGTCAGTTTTGTCACAGCCGTGTCTCCCTGTCTGTGCTGTTGTCTGCCGTTTGTTGTGATTGGTCAGAATTAGAAACAACAAACTCTTCCTTCCTGAGTGCTTCCAGCTCTGTTCCGCCGTTGGCCAGTGCTCCATGGACGGCATTTCTTTCCTCCTTCCTCAGCTGCCGACTGAGCAGAATGAAGCCCGGGATGCAAATAATGAAGGAGATAGACCGTAGGCTCAGAGTCAGACCCAGGTATGCTATCCTGAGAAGTTAAGATTTACACATCACATGATTACTTACTGAAGCAAAATAAAAAACGTGACACTTCTTAGGACCTTTCTGGAATTATAAGGATTGTTTTCTTTTAATGATTTTTAAAGCGAAGCAAGCATTGCAACACAGTTTCTATTATTTCAAAGTTGGTTCATCATTTTCCATCTTGGCAATATCAAGGGGCTCAATGTCATGTTGTTTTTCTTTGCAAAATAATATAAAAAGTCTCAGCCTGAAAAATCAATACATACAAAAAAAGAATCGCAGAACTTCAACTGAGTGTACTACCTGTATGCAGTGGTGTTGTAGATTCGACAGGCTCCTAAGCCTCCACACCTCTTCTGACCCCATTTAAGACATGTGGTGTCAATGATTGCTCCAAAGTAGATCGGTGCTGGGATCCCCGCTGTGAGCAGGAAACATTGTGAAGAAAGATGGAATAAGGATTCAAACCGATGCTAACACATTTTCATGGTTTGCATCTTAGACCAGCTCAAGAGAGGATGTATTTTAAGCGGACTTACCTAGGGTACGAGTTGCCATAGCGTGGAAACCTAACGCCAGGGATTTCAGCTGTGGTTTGATGCACCTGCATCAAAAAAAATGGTAGACTATTTAGAAAAAAACAGCCCATTAATAGATTAACTAAGTAACCTACTCTTAATTTAATTTAATGAAAAGAGTAGAAACCTCAATTTCGGACACCCTAAGAATATAAACCATGCATGTTGCATCACTATTTCATGATGAAGGGATACATTCATTGGATGGCACTGGGTTGAAAGTACATTAGTACATGACATTAACAACAATTATGTTCAGTGAGGCCAGTGCAGTTCAACAGGATCAGATGATATGGCTTGAGGAAATTGTGTAAGTGTGTGTAAGAGTGTGTGCGTGTCATATGAAGGGAACGGTGTCTCTGTGTTGAGTGGAGTGTTAACACACAGTGAGGGGCTGTGTTGCAGAAGAATCTATCTTCTAGTCCAGGGGATCTCAAGTTTGGGTGACAATGTAGGGGACCAGTATAGGATTGATGGCAGCACAGTAACAGTGCACACATAAAGAAAACATTTATTGTTGATCTCACATCCATAGTAAACTGCAGATTTGTGTATCGTTATCGATAACTTTAGCCAACAGCAAAAACATTGCTTTATGAACTTTTTGTGACATACTATACTATGACATTTTTATGAAATTGTTTTGGAATACAACACTATATTTCATGACATTTATATGACTCATACTTTACTGTGCCTTCTGTATTCATACAATGTCTTACTATGTTTCTTTAATGGCAAACTATGATACATGCTTTGTGCCATATTAATGCAATTTTATATTATGATTTTATTATTTATTTTATTATGATCCTATTTTCGGGCCCTACTATTCCAGGTGTTCTCAAATCCCTTAACTACGTGCACATGTACGGAGCCAGAAGATCATTAATATCATATCATTAAAACACCTGTTGCCAACTGTTACAACCCCCTCCCCTCCACTAGGGGTCTCTGTCTTGTAAATAAATATGCTTTCTGTTACATGTCAAGTCTTCTTGCCTTCCATCTTCGTTGCAGCGTTTGAACTGGGTTGTAAAATAACTGAATTCTAGATTTTTGTCTAACTCAAGAGGTCAACAGGTCCTTCGTTTGTAGAAATCAATGCCTAATATCCATGCATTCCAGTCATACTATACTGTGATTTTTCATGATGTTTTTGACAGAATATACCATGACTTTTCTGCAATTTTTTCCACATATCTTCATGATTTTTGGAAACACTATATGATGTCATTATATAATCGACATATTATTCTTTGAACTTTCCACTGACCACTGTCATTTTTTAACAAACTATACTATGAATAACATATTATATTATAACTTTTTTATGTCATTTTACACAGACTATGTTACGATGCTTTGCACATTTTTGACATACTACACTGACTTATTTTGCACATTTTCTACTTTTTTTCATGATATTTTCGAAATACTACATTGTGAGATTTATTATTTTTTTTTTGAGAAACTGTAGTCTGACATTTTCCATGATATTTTTGAAACTATACTATCACTTTTTTCATATTTTTCTACATACTATATAATTGCTTTTCTCATAATATCTTTGACATACTCTACTATGATAATGAATTATTGAATAACAAGAACTTCTGTTTTGGTGGAGTTCAATAAAGGACAATGTTCACACTGTGTAAGGTCAACAGTATTACTGGGGCCATACATCTGTTTGTCATCAGCATAACATTTAATGACAACACAATGTTGACATATAATATGGCCTAACCAGAACAAATAAAAAGAGAAAACAATAAGTATCCCCTAGTTAACATGTCAAGAATCTGGTGAAAATCCTTATTACATTTTCAAAACAGACAAAAAGTGAAGTAATTGATGTACTAGCATTGAAGCTTATAAGATTCTTCGTAGCAGGGTAGTGATAATTATTCATTTTCCTTATATTTTTACAATTGAAATCTGACCTTATGAGAAACATGTAGCCTGGTGTGCCCCCAAGGGAGATGATAAAGGAAGTGATGACAGAGAGAGCCAGGAAATACTGGAACATCCTGTCACAGTCGTCCTTCTCAGGGCACTGCCCCGTGCTGGCCGTAGAGTTCCCAGCCACTCCGACACAGCTACAGCTAGAGAACACCTGGAGAGACATGTGTGGTGGGAATGTATTTATCAAATGTGGATAGAGAATCATATAGCCTACTGTATATATATATATATATATATATATACAAACTTTCACATATACGGCTGTTGGTCACAAAATCTATCTAATAATATATATTTTTTAAACATTAAAGCCAACCAGGCACATAAGGATGATGTGACTACTTTGTTAGCACTCATTAGATTATGGGATCTAAGAACATTTAACTGGAAAAAAATCTCACTTTATTAAGTGTAAAGTAAATAAATTAAAAAGCAAAAAAGCATAGAGTGATATATGTATAACCCTCTCAGTTATAAGATTGAAACATAGCCAATGTTTTGTTTTCTGTTTTGAAATCCTGCACTTTACACAGGAGTGGTGATGGTCCCCGGATCGGACCGTAACCTTTATATTCAAACAAAACTTCATGGCAACAAAAATGTATTTGACTAGACATCATGTTCCTGTTTAGGCATGTACCATATTGTGCTGTGAATCCAGCACAATACTCTGGTTTTTCACACCAGAAATGACATTTCCGTATTACAGTTTAAGTACCTTGTCCACTTACTGTGTTTTTCCCTGAGCCAGAAGAGCTGGCGCAGCCAGCGAGACAGGGAGAAACATATGTGATGCCGTTCTCTCCACAGACTGGGTCCCAGTCGCTTGCTGAACAAAAGCAGTCTGAGTTGCATGCTGCGAACACTGAGTGTTTATCATAAGATATGCTATCCAAGCTGGAAAGGAGAGAGTGAGAGAAAGTACAATACAAAGGAAATGAATTATTAGGGCAGACATCATGAGGGACTTGAAATAAAAATTTATCTTTAAGAGATAATCGTTATTTATTTGAAACTCATGAAGTGCATTCAAGTTATGGTAATTGATTACATGTCTATTAGATCAATAACATTAATGTGTGTTGTTGCTCAAATTGTAATATTATATTTTTACTTTGAAAACAGTAACTCCAACATACAAAATGATTTCCCATGACTAACCTGATGTATGGAAGTGTCACTCCGGCTACCTTGGCATTTTCGCAGCTCATTGCAAAGAAGAACAGCGATAGGATGTATCCGATCAGAGATGTGCCGAAGGCAAACCTGGCTGCGCCCATGATGTTCAGCTTCAGCCTCTTCATCAGTAAACCTCCAGAAAACATCCCCAGTGCCACAGCTGGGATATTAATCACACCTAAGATCAAGAGAATCAGCAACATGCTAGATAAATTCTCACTGAAATGAAATGTTGCTTTCAATGATACATTTGGATTTAAACAAATACAGAGTATATGATTTATTATTGTTTCAAAGGTGGCTATCATCTTTCCTTCTTGCTAATACAGAAGAGGAAACAGGACTACAACATTCCAGTTGCCTTGATCAAAGTAGAGGCCTGCTTTTTATTTTCTCAGTCTCTTTCTCATACCTTCATTTGACATCAATGTGAAGGCATGGTCTTTCATCTACACCCATGTCATTTGCTCTGGTCACTAATATTGCATTCTCTTTCATATGCAGCAAGTCTAGGCCATGCAGGCACCTCCTTTGATGAGACCACATAAACATAAAGACTTTCATCTTAAGTTATCACCATCATTAGATATTTCATTTCATATGCCAAGCACTTTTCATGTACCCATGAGAAAGTTGGCCTTTGATGCCGACTGCCTGAAGTGCTGCTCGATGTACTTGGGCTTGTAGGTTACCATGCCGATGAGGGAGTTCAGCTGGATGATTGACACACACAGGTAGATCAAGTACACAGGGTTTCCCAGTAGAGTTCGCAGGGATGGAATAAAGTCTGCAGAGAAATCGAAATATTGAAAATGTTTAATATGTAATATCTCTATGTAATAGTAAGAAATGACTGTAACACTCTCTGATAAGTGCTATGGAATCAAGTTTCTGACTACATGGGGTACGTGTGACAGTAGGACATCATTTAAGTTTTGGATTTGAAAGCTGCAGTATGTAGTGACTTAACAAATCAGAAGGTAACCTGTGAAATTTGGGGAACTAGGAATACTGTGGATGTTTTTAGGTGTGGGTGGGCAAGTAGCCAAAACAATTCACATCCTGCTGTTTGTATCATCTATACAGCTACAAAAAGAAAGGCAGTAAAAAGACTTCAAGCAAGTAAACATGGATATAAATAATGCAAGTTAAAAACATTTTTGTTTAAATCAACTTGGAAATATTTCTCTATTTCAAGCTCCTATAACTAGTATATTATTGTTATTTTATTAATATGGTGAAGTGTTGTGATTTTCTTTGTAGAAATGTGTAGTGTAAGTGTTTTCAGCCATTTATTTCTACAGCCCATTAATCATTTAGGGGCTTTACACTTATAAAACAGTCAATCCATTAATATTTATGAACAAAGAGACCATTCAGGGAATCTAAAGCGCTGAACATTTAAAATCACCTCTGTAGAGTAGGTTATGTTTTTTTCTTGTTTTTTGGTTTGTCTGTCTGTTTATCAGCAGGATTATAGATAAACTAATCGCTCTTGGTTGATACTTACCTTTGGCCATCTCTATGAAAGTAGTATTTTGGTCTGCAGGATACTTGTGCTTCCCACTATGAGGGTCTTTAATGAAACTTGTCTGCTCCGGTGTGCACTTCTCTGAGCCCTGGGCCCCGGGTATGTGCAGGGAACGAGGCAGAAACCAGAATGGGATGGCAGAGAGCAGAGTGATGACCCCTGCTATGAGGTAGCCCAGCCACCAGGCCCCCACCCAGCGGGCATCTAATGGGGTGATGGTGATAGTTTCTGTGTTTGGAGACAGAGGATGACATGTAATCAATGCTCAGTGATAAACTTATGGTTAAACAAAGATCCTGTAAGGTTCATCTTGATCATTTTATAATATAGCTGGCAGTTTTGATACATTATTTTTAAGGGTATCTAAAGCCTGCTTGAATCCCTCAAGTTGACTGAATAACCAAATGAAAAATGCAAAAAGTGAGCCTATTGAGAACTGACGGAGGTTATATCTCTCACAGGCTCCGCCCTCTACTGGACTCCATGGGTACTACCTTATCCTGCGAGCATTCTCCTACTGAGACTTCTATAGACGTAGCCGGCCTTGGGGCGGGCCTACCTGAATGCACGCGCATTTCACCGTATAAAAGGAGGCCTCGCCTCCTGACTATCATCCTTTTCTCTTCAGCAGCAGAAGTGATTCCACGGAGCTTTTTGTGACGAGAGAAAAGAGAGAGAAATGGAGTCAATGCTTGACCACAGGACCTGCCCGAAATGCCCGAACCTGATCGCGGGGGCTGATCCGCACCCCTTCTGCTTCCTCTGCATGGGGCCTGACCACGGCGTGAGCGGTATGGGCCCGGCACCGGCCTGCTCAGCCTGCCAGTTGATTCCGCGGCTCACGCGTCAGCATCGTGGGGAGCATTTCCTCACGAAGGATGCCCCACAGGACGAGTCAGAGGATCAGGATCTCGACATCGTCGAGATGGGCGAGCCGGGAGACGAGGAAGTGCCGTTCCGGTTCTCCCTTCCGTGGGGCCAGATGACCCCGATTCCGGAGGAGGAGGACGACGAGGACGCCTCGCTGTCCGGAGGTCCGACTCTCAGGCCTGTAAGCCGCCTGAGACAGGGGTTTTACGGCCCGGTGCATCCGGCGCAGCCGACCTTCGTCTCGCCCCAGCTGCCAGACATATGGCAGTGTGTGGAGGCGTCATGTGGAGGCGTCATGTGGAGGCGTCATGTGGAGGCGGCAGCCATTTAAGACGAAGGCCCCAGTAGCCGCAATGGCGGGCATCATCCAGGTGCAGGGCCGCTCGGACACGACATGTCCCGGTGTGCCCCCCTCGATGAGAGCCTGGCGGCCCATCTGCTTCCGCGGGCGGCTGGTTGGGCGGAGGGTAAACGACCCCTGCCCCCGCTGCCCCAGGACCGAGACACTTTGGAATATCTAGACAAGATATTCAAGCTCGGTACTCAGATGGCGGCTGCGGCCAATAATCTTGGCGTGTTGGGCGTTTCCCTGATCACCCCTCAGGCAGACGCCCCCGCCCTCCCGCAGCAGGACGGGAGTGATTATCCGGACCGCGCTATTGGTCAGATGAATAATCTGATTCATGGCGTGGCCACCGCAGCAGGGCGGATGATATCCTTGGCCACAGTGGCGTCTCGCCACGTGTGGTTAGGACTCACGGCCCTATTGGCGGCAGGTCAGCCTTTAGTCAACCACTGATGTCGCGGTTTTTACAGGGGGTTAGGAGGCTGCGCCCAGTAGTGCACGTCTCCACCCCGCAGTGGGACCTGCCCCTGGTGCTCGAGGCTCTGGCCTCAGAACCATTTGAGCCTCTGGAGCTCTCCTCTCTAAAAGCATTGTCGTGGAAAACAGCTTTGCTTCTTGCCTTAACGTCAGCCAAAAGAGTGTCCGAGTTAACCGCTCTGTCGGTGCACCCGAGTTGTTTACTGATTCGGGGTGACCGGAGCGGCGCGACACTCAGACCGAACCCCTCCTTTGTGCCCAAGAGCCTAAGGAGTGCGTTCAGGTCGAGGGCTATTCAGTTAGGGGGTTTTGGTCTTCCCCCCCATGGTGGGGCCAGGGAAGCTAAACTGCACCTCCTCTGCCCGGTGCGTGCGCTAGCATGTTATGTGGAGCGCACGGCTGCCCTTCGACGCACCGAACAGCTGTTCGTGTGCTTCGGGGGCGGGATGATCGGGAAAGCTCTGTCCAAGAAACGCCTGGCAGGCTGGCTCTGTGAGTGCATTGCACATGCCTACGGACAGGCGGGGAGAGCCTGCCCCACGGGGATTTGTGCGCACTCCACACGGGCTGTAGCTGTGTCAACAGCCTTGTTCAACGGTGTGAGTGTGGAGGATATATGCACAGCGTCGACGCCAGGCCCCTTCATAAGGTTTTATCTCTTGGACATGTCTGGCTCTTTCTCCTCGTCTGTGCTTGCTGGGGCAACACAGGACTGGTGTGGAGGGGGGGGGGAGGCTGTGGGTCAGTAGGCGTCTGACCCCCTCCCCGGACGTAATGCGCCTTTGCCGTTTCCCGGGCCCTCTGGGGGGTCCCGGGATAGACGAGGTGCACACTGGCCCATTACGGGGGGGGGGGGGGGGGGGGCCAGCACTGTTTTTTGAGCACACTTTCTACGGGGTAAGCGCAGCAGGGTGTGCTCTGTCAGCCGCAGCCCAGATTTCTCCACGGTCACAACCGGGTTAAAGCAGAATGTGGGGCAGCAGCTGCTGACCAGAAAAGCCGGTCAGGGGCAGTAGGGTGGAATGCTATTGTTGGACGACAGTGCGCGTATACATCAGGGCTCCACCCACAGTACCCATAGAGTCCAGTAGAGGGCGGAGCCTGTGAGAGATATAACGCTGGGTTACGTATTGTAACCCTTGTTATATTAACACAGGCGGAGCCCTCTACTCAGGGCACTGTCTGTCCTATTCCGCTCGCTGAAGAGAGGTGTAGGATGATAGTCAGGAGGCGAGGCCTCCTTTTATACGGTGAGATGCGCGCGCATTCAGGTAGGCCCGCCCCAAGGCCGGCTACGTCTATAGAAGTCTCAGTAGGACAGTGGTTTTCAAACTGTGGGGCACGACCCCTGGTGGGTCGCGGAGGTACTGCAGGGGGGGCGCGGGAAGATTTTTTTTTTTTCTCCTTTTAGCTTTGTGAAGCACCTTGAGATGACGTTGTTTTTAAAGTGTGCTATATAAATCAAATGTATTATTATTATTAAATTGTTAAAACACTGCTCGAAAATATCTCATTGGTCAGAGAGCTGTGGGCATAATGCTGCCTTTTGCAACATCCTACTTGTGTGAGATAGGCTTTTCTGCTGTTGCTGCCATCAAAACGAAATACAGATCAAAGCTGAACATTGAGAATGAACTGAGAGTCTCAAAACAACAGCCCCGGTTTGAGAAGATCTGCAAGGGAAAGCAAGCACACACAAGTCATTGATAGGCTATGTGTGGAATAGGAATGGTAAAGTGAGGTGATCGTTTGCAACCTGCAGTAGAAATAGTAGTTAAGTGTTCATTAATATATTTTCCTCAAAGAAATTTGAATTTAAAAATCTACTACTCGGGGAAGAAGGCCTACTAGTTTTAATTAGGCTAAATTCATTCACAGTATCTATTACAAGCACTTTTGTTCATGTGTAATCCATAATAAAATATAAAATTATAGTTGGATCTTTGTATCTTCTTATTATTAGCAGAGAAAATGTAATGTTTTTACAACAATATACAATTAATCCTACCAATATAGATGGGAACCGGGTTGGGGGGTCCCGAAAATATTTCCAATTAGCCAAGGGGGGCCCGACTGAAAAAGTTTGGGAACCACTGCAGTAGGAGAATGCTCGCAGGATAAGGTAGTACCCATAGAGTCCAGTAGAGGGCTCCGCCTGTGTTAATATAACAAGGGTTACAATACGTAACCCAGCGTTATCAGAACATTGAAATAAAAAGCCTGACATGGAGGTTTGTAGTGGGTACTCATTTGTTCTGTTTGAGCGGTCAGTAAGCGCAAACAGGCATGCATTATTGCACACTTGATAGCTTGGGTTAGCTGGGATTTTTTTAAATTCTTTATGATTTAAGTTCTTTTTTTTCATTGGTTTTATTACCTGTTTTTTCTTAGTTTTATTTGTTATGTGGCTGTTTACATCCCCTTTTCAACTGTTTCTTCATACTTGTTCCTTCTTTTCTGCTACTTTTCAATTTTCCTGTTTGCTACACTCTATTTGATTGTAGATTAGTTCTTCCTAACCCTCGTCATGCTTTGTTCATTAGCTAATTGATGCTAATCCTGTACACCTGTTCTGAGTCCTTGGGGCATACATATGACGCAGGTGATATCTGATAATACCATGCCTCAGTTTTATGAATAAAAGGACCTCTCGTTGAAGCAGACATTTTGATTTCAATTTGGTTTTACCAATAAGATTCCCTATGGCTCTCTTCTACTCAAATGTCAAAGGAATTCATGAAAATTCATGGAAAACCTATTCAGCTAACATTTATTTAGTGGGAATGCTGATACAGAATTCCAACTACTTGTTCTTCGACGCATGGAATTCTTTATTATTCCGCTGGATTATTTTGGCTGTCTTCTTCTCCCACATTCCACATCGCAGAAACTCCGTTCAAACATCAAAACGTTCAGCTCGGTCGGGAATCAATTGCTATTACTTTTCTCATTCATAACTTTCATAATTCCAGAGATATATCCCATAATTCATCAATTTTTTAACATGGAAGTCAATGGAGAAACTCTTCAGACTTGAACAATCTTCATGCGACTTCAACTGCTAACTGTTCCTTCATACTTTCACTCAGAAACCTCATTCCAACTTTAAAATGTTACACATCTTTCTGACATTATTCATGTAACACAACTTTTAAATCTGATTCATACTTTTAGAGATATTAAACATTGTTCAGACCTTGGTAAAGAGGCCTTCTTCAGATTTTAGAGTGCGTGATGTCACAGCTAGAGTGGACAGATTTAATTTTGCCTTCATATTTTCTTTTAAACCTGCCATAATTCCCAAACCCTACATTCCTGAGACATAATTGTTCATGGCAAACGTAGGAAAACATCTCGTAGCTTGAACAATTTAAAAGAATTAAGCAAAAATAATTAAACAAAATGCCTCTTGAGGGCATGAAGTGACAAAAACATTCAACAAGTCTCCTTTAAACCCCATTGTAAGTTCAGCCTCATCTTTCCCACCAACAGCAGCCGCACACCTTTAGTTAATCTGCCAAAAAGGCCAAATTATTAAGTACACCAAAAGTACACTTCAGATGCTCAAGTTCCTTGACATGCTTCACGCTTTGAAATTTCACCGATATCTGTTACGGTTCTTCAACAAAACGTTCACATGTAAGAGGTTTATCTCTCATTCAGAACAATGAAAATGCTCTCCTCTCACTGATTACTGCACATCACCATGGAAACCTTTGATCTCTGGACACATCGTTAGCTCAAATATAAACACCTGTGTCATGGAACACGATGATGTCATAACTCCAACTGACATGCTCAGAGCAGCAGATTTCAGATAATGGTTAACACAGCTCTACATCAAATCTGATGTGACGTAATGTGGTGTTACTATGGCAACGCATCCCTCGCCATAAAACAGCAGCAGACTTCAGATAATGGTTAATGGTCCTGCCCTCAACAGCTCTACGTCAATTATGGGGTGTCTTCATATGCCGTTTCCATGGAAACGCATCCCTCGCCATAAAACACGATGTCGCTGTAACTCCAATGGACACGGTCCGATCGTCCCCCAAACTTCGCTTGTATATCACCGGTCCATGCCTCAACAGCTTACGCCAAATCTGAGATCTCACCATAGGCTGTTGCCATGGAAACGCATCCCTCGCCATAAAACACGATGTCGCTGTAGCTCCAATGGACACGGTCCGGTCGTCCCACAATCTTCACCTGTATATCACCTCTCCATGCAAATCTGACATCTCACCATATGCCGTTTCCATGGAAACGCATCCCTCGCCATAAAACACGATGTTGTCGTAACGCCTATGAAAAGGGTCAAAACAGCACCAGACTTCAGATAATGGTTAACGGTCCAGCCTCAACAGCTCTACGTCAATTATGGGGTGTTATCATATGCCGTTTCCATGGAAATGCATCCCTCGCCATAAAAGACGATGTCGCTATAACTCCTATGAAAATGTTCAAAAAGTGCTCAAACTTCACGTGTGCTAACAGTCCAGCCGTGAAGACATCTACGGAACAGTTTTGAGATTTCTTCAATTGCCGTTGCCATGGCAACACAATGCTCACCATGAAACACGGTTTTCTCATAACTTCAGTGAAAATGCTCCAAACGGCCCAAAACTTCACAGGTTTGGTAACGATGCAGCCATCAACGCATCTAAGCGTATTATGGGATGTCATCAAATGCCGTTGGCATGGCGACAGATCATTCGCCATCAAGTTAGTTCAAAAGTTTGCAGTTCAAATATTCTGCTGCTTTTCCAAGCCTTTTTACTTTCTTTTCTTCTCTCATCACACATTCAAGCCCCCAGTGTTCATGTATCATTTCAATCTAAATTCTTCACTTTCTTCTTACACATTACATTTCAGCATAGCAGTTTAGCGTCAGCTTTTCAGCATAAAGCATTCCCACTAGCAATTTCTTCAGGAATTGCATTCTCTAGTTGTATTAGACAGTGTGAGAAAAAGTTTTTAGAGAGTACTTGTCCATGGACAAGTGAGTTTTGCAAGTTACTTGTCCGAATACATTTTTCACTTGTCCAGAATGGCCACTGGAATCTTCTTCTTCGCCATCGTATTTGACATTTTCCCACGGTTTTTACGACACCGCTAACGTAAGTGAGCGGTAAGATTTTACTGCATGACACATAGGGTTGGGTATCGTTTGGATTTTAACGATTCCGGTTCTGCTTTTCAATTCCGGTTATTTTCGGTTCTCGATTCCGGTTCTTTGAGAGGATAAAAATAATGACAAACTGGGAGAAAAATATATTTATGAAAACATGAAGTCAAATCTGTATTCCTATTTACAAATCACTTCATACTGTTTAATTTCTTACGGTTATTGAATAAAATTATATAAAAATAATCTCTGCATTGTTTAGTTAGTTCTAAGTGGTGCAGTTTGAGAATGTACAATTGGCCCAGTCTCCTCTGATGTTACACTGCAACCTGCTTGTGAGACAGAGTCCAACCACACATGTCCAACAGATAGGCCTAATAATAATAATACATTATATTTATAGCCTATAGGCCTAGCGCTTTTCTACAACTCAAAGACGCTTGTACGCTTACACATGTCCTGCAATACACATGCTGCAGCTGCCCAGCTGCTCACTGTCATTATTTTCATTTCAATAATGTACTTTCTATACCCTGCTTCATAAACAATACTGACATCCCTGTGGTCCTCCGAGTCTGGGGGTCCGGGGATGTGAGGACAGCGCGAGGACACAGACAGGGAGGCTGCTTTACTTCATAAAGGAAATGGTGCTCAATATTAACAACATAGGAGCTAAAACGCTTAATAACCTTCATTACGTGTTAGAGAAAGAACATAAGAAAGTTTGACAAAGATGAGGCTGTTAAACGGGCAGCGGATCCGCTTTGTGTAGAGAGAGAGAGAGAGAGAGAGAGAGAGAGAGAGAGAGAGAGAGAGAGAGAGAGAGAGAGAGAGAGACGTTATTTGTTCCTTCTCGGAACCGAGTTTTGCTTCCCAACCCTGCCACTGTGCTACACTTCCCGCCCCGCCCCGCCCCCGTCTAACTGTACAGAAAGCGGCGAGATGCATTTCCTTAGGAATCGACAAGCAGAACTGCCTTTTGTAAACTGAATTTATCAATAATTTGTCAATAAATGAGGGCGAAAAACGTCACTTGTCCGCCGGACAAGTCAATTGAAAGATCTACTTGTCCGATATTGTAAATAACACGTCTGGTGGGACGTGTGCTTTTTCGCACACTGTTAGATATACGTTTACCTTTGCTCCTTTGTTTATTGTTAATTTAAATGTCTTACTCTTTTTTTTTTTTTATTGCATATGGGTCACTTAAAAATATAAATCTAGTATCCAACTATTGTCACCTATCGAGGAAGCACCGGGTAAACCAGTGTAACCTAACAATTCATTATCACAGATTTTAACAAGATTATATCCAAATGTGTGAAACCCTGAATATTCAGTGGCTTTCCATAACTAAATATGGTAACTAATATTACAGTGTCTCGGCCTATGGATTATTAAAATACAAACACACAGAACAAACCGCTCTCTGAGATGCTTCTAAGATGCTTCTAAGATGCTTCTAAGATGCTTCTAAGATGTAAAGAAAACATATGGTTTCCAATGTTCACATGAGCTCTTTGTGAGTCCATGGTGAGAAGTTAATGACATCAAGTCTGTCTAGAACAGTGTTTCTCAAAGTGGGGGGCACAGAGGCATGACAGGGGGAGCGCGAGAGACCAAGAGGAAAAATGGTTTTGAAAAAAACAAAAACAAGCATGAAATACTATATGACAGTAAAAAAAGAATAAAGTTTAAAAGGGGAGTGATTTGTAAAATATCCATAAAGAAATAGTAAATCGGTTTACAGTTCTGTTTCATATGGGTGTTGAGAGATGTATCCATAGATCTCTTCATTTTGCTCTCAAAGTGCACCAGATTGATGCTTTTAACTTCAATATTTAAAAAAAAATCTTCCCGGGGGAACATGCCCACGGACCCTCCTATGTTAGGACCACTCCCCACTTATAAAAATAGCACTTTACCCCTGCTTACACCTATATGCCGTGAGCTGATTATCGAGCCTTCATTGTAACTGTCGCGGGTACACTGTGTATTTGCGTGGGGATTGTTGCAGTAGAAAATTCCACTGTAGCGACCGGTACATTAATGAGAAACCCTAAATGTTTGAGCACCCTCTATGAAACGTCAAGCTACCCCACAGCACCCCCAAAAGAAATCTCTGGCGCCGCCACTGAGCCTGCAACCACGTTTTGAAGAAATGTGCAGTGCAAAACAGGCTCATTGCAGCCACTAATGCTGTGATAAGACACACTTTCTTGACAAATATCAGCATTTTCTTTCTTTTCATTTTTTTGCACAGATTGCATAGTGGCAAAGTATTATAACTTATTGTTCTAGCAAATGGATTGCACAATTGTATTATGTATTTATTTTTTGACCACACAGACTTATGGAGCATTGTTTTATTATCACTGTTCTAGCAAAGGAATGCACACGTTCATATTGATGTATTTTAATAAATGTTAACTTGGCCCATTACGTGACTATTTGTGTTGGGGGGGCCTGACAGAAAAAGTTTGAGAACCACTGGTCTAGACGGACCGCAAATTCTGGCCTTAAGAGACCTAAACATATACTCGTGATTAAACCCACCCATTTTTACAAATCCAATGTCCACATAGATTTTGGCACAAAGGGAGCCTAACAGGTAGCCGAACACAGGTCCAACGACGGAAATGGTCTGCACACAGCCTAGGAAACAGCAAACACACAACAAGAGACACACAACACACAAAATGGTTAGGAGTCTAAATATCTGTACTAACAACTGATACACTCAACACATTTAACATACAGGCTCAGAGGGCTAGTGCGCTGATCTTCTGATCAGGAGGGCACTGGTTCCATCCCCACTGCAGTCAGCATGTCATTGTGTCCCTGGGCAAGACACTTCACCCCAAGTTGCTCCTGTGGGGATTGCCCACAGTATTGAGTGTATGTAAGTCGCTTTGGATAAAAGCGTCTAACAAGTGAAATGTTTTGGAAAACACCCAAGGGATTTACCTCCTTATCTGAGTAAGAAGACTTACTCAGAAATGACAGTCTAATGTATTTACTTACTAAGAGCAACACTGCTGATAGTTTTGTGGACTATGTAGGAAGTTTTTTTGGGACATTCAAGAATACGTTTTGTTATATTATATTTTTTTGTCATCCTACAATCTAAGTTTGCAATCAATTCTATCAGGCTGTCAATAAGGCTATGATCTTTTGTTTAATCTGAAAGGGTTTGTTGTGATTTTTTATGACATTACTTGGTCGGATCAAGAACGGATTAAAAAGCAATGGTCCAAGGATCGACCCCTGTGGAACTCCAGAGAAAATTCGGATCTTGTCTGGTAGAAAATTGTGAATGAACACAAGGAAACTTATGAGTTTTTTTAGTTTGGGCATTCATTTTTTCTAGGGTTTTTCAGCAGTGTGCTGTGTTAACAGTTTTCTTGGGAAATTTATATATTGCCTACAAAACTAACGTGAAGTGAGGACCTATTAGCTGCGACTAGCAGCTTCATGGATCAATAATGGTTGTTTGGTCTACAAAATGTTACCCAAGTTTTTAAACACCTCTGTTTATTGCTTATTTCTGGTGGTATTTAAGATGTTTCATTCTGCAGCTTACGTTGAATATCATCAATGATAAAGGGTGTTTACTTTTTCAAGTATATATTTTCCACTGGGGGGAGGTTTTTCTTACCAACATATAGCGCAGCATTTTCCTCAGAAGAAAAATCATCTATATAAGAGATCCCAAGAGGCTGAACAGGTGTCTCTCCAATCCCCCTCAAGACATTTCCAAGGAGCACATAGATCCACATTGACAGGTTTGAGTCGCCTTCACAACCTGGAGGGCAAGGAAAATAATACGAGGGTAATCAGCCAAATGTACTTGTGGACACTAGTCTGTATGTGTATAAGTGCTCACCTGTGGCTGGCACATGAGACAGTTTTCTATCTTGAGCTAAGTCTGCCGGTGAGCCCACTGGACAAGGAGAGGGGTTCAGTGTTGAATTCACTACCCACCGCACAGATGTTTCATATTGGTAGCTGTAAGCAAAATACAAATGGAACTGTTAAAAATACAGCTGACAGATGTGAAATACTCATTCTACTTGGTTATAGGATACCATTTTTGAATCCTGCAGAAAAGAGAATTCATAAGTAACTTAAAAAAGTAAAAAGTGAAGCCTGCATTGGAACAGCAAGAATATTCGACCTACAGTAGAGAGGCTGAACAATTATTTGAGAGGCTGACAAATAACAGTGCTAATATATTATATAATATAATTATATTATTGAAAAGAATGATGGAATTTGTTTATCATATCTTAGACTCACCGTCCAATGATGAAGTGAGGCAGAGCGATGATGAAGGTGCCAATAGACATCAGGACGCAACCTACTGCGATGATCTTTGGTCGATGGAGCTTGGCACCAAAGTAACTGACAAAAGCTATCACCAACAGGTTACCTGGGAGGACAGAGGCAGCCAGAAATACAAGGGGTTCAGAGTGCTACTTACATCTCCACAGCATGAAAATGAAAACAAATGCAAGGCTTTGAGCAAAGAAAAGTTGATTTATTTCATTTGATTCATACTGCTTTTTGTGACACTGTGTGTAATCAAGCCTCTGGCTCTGTATGCTCTTGTTTCAAAATGTGATGTAATCAAATGAAATGTACATTTGTAAATATATACAATATATATAAGAGCTTTTAAATGCTTTCTCTAGCAACACAAGATACAGAAACACAATGGAAAAGCAAAAAAAAAAAACATACATATATCTAAAACTGTTATTTTTCCTTAAATGTTCTAGCCTGTATAATACCCATTACATACCGCAAATTCACATTATTATAACAATATACACAAACACTTTGATGTGTCTTATGTTGGAGGACTTCTGTCTTCTGCATGCAAATTTCAGTTGACTGGACATTTTTGTGCATGTCCATAGTTTGAAAAACAGATAAGGGTCATCACATGTGATACATTATCTATCAAATATATCTTATTATCTGGAGCATGTGGTGGCATGAATATTAAACAATGCTGGGTGGGAACATGACCATTTCTCTATGGTCACCTTTGAGCACATTTCATCTATTATGGGCAACGTGGTAACTTTGTTGTAATAACAAGATGGAAAACTGGCCTAGAAAGATAAGCTTAAGCCTTGTGGTAAAAGGCAAATTTGATGGGATGACGTCAGACCCTCCAACAATCCTTCCGCTGTTGTCATGTGCGTGTGTGTGAGAGAGAGAGACGCAAAGACAGAGCAGCACTTAGAACATGTCAATAGTTATAAGTATATGTGAAACCTTATCAACCTTGTTTTGTGGGTATAAGGAATTCTAAGTAGTGCTTGTATCTTACCTAGTATTCTGCATGAAAATCACTACATGAGGTTTGCACTTTCCCAGAGTAAAACAGGAGATTTCTTTCTTTCCAGTAAAACATTTAATTGTGTTCATTCATGATGATTTTGTATGTTCTTTTTTCACTTTTTTGAATTTCGATTTACACTACTTTTACTGTTCATGTGTAAGTACAAGAACATGGATGTATATAACAGCTAGCTCCAATCAGCTGTGCTCATTATCCATTATTAGCTCTCTATACTGTCCTTCCTCTTCTTTAAGCATCTTTATTTCTCTCTTCTCACCTGCTCTGTTCTCCTCCCTTGTTCCCTGCACTTTCTCCTCCCGTTTCCCTTCCTCTTCACACTGCCCTGCTTTGCCTCTATGTTACCCTGGCAACAGTCCTATAGAAAAAGCTTGTTGCCTTGGCCACGTGAGAGATGCAACTTTCACAGGAGACGTAGAGATGGAGAGATATGAATGAAGGGAGATTGTCCGGCAGATATACCCCACCTCAATCAGAGTGAAAGCAGGTTTTACAATCGGCCATAATGTTATTGTAGTCAAATGTAAATTATTTTTCACTACTTTTATGAAACCATGGGCCCAAACCCATGCACAATGGCTATTAGTGCAGGACGACTTTTATCTTGGCTGAATCATATCTCTTTGGGTCTTACTGCAAGCTTTGTGTAATTTATAACATACAGGCCCTTTGCATAATGTCATCAAGGTTACGTACAGTATGATTAGTAGTTGTGGACTTGTGTTGCAAGCCAGATCATCTCACAAGAAAAATCAAACTTGTGGTTGGCTCGAATAATTAAAATCAAATTCCGATAATATGTTTTGTCCGACTTGTTATAGTTAACACAACAGCCCACAGGAGAAGTGGTACCTGAAAACCAGAAATTAGCATAGAAAAAGTACAATCTAACTCAACATATGACTCACTCTTTCATGAGTAATTGTTTCAAAATCACATATTCTTGGCAATTCTGACGAGCAAATGTCTTAGTAATGAGCAATTTTAACATCGATATTGATGAAGTATCTGGGAGGAGTGCCTTGAGTGCCTTGAGCAAGGCGCCGGACAACCCCCCCACCCCCATTGCTCCCCGGGCGCTGTACAATAGCTGCCCACTGCTCCTAGTACTAGACTCCTGGTACTAGGATGGCTTAAAAGCAGAGAACACATTTCACTGTGTGCTCTGCATGTGTTACCATTAAAGAGGGTTTCATCCCTCCCAATTCTTCTTCTTCTTCTTAAATTGGATGAAAATATTGGCCATAAACTGTAATTCGGAAAATTGCTTTGTTTATTGTGTTTTCTCTTCATTTTTTACAATGTACCACATCTTGTAATGATCAAATGTGTGTCCCTAAGAACCAACATCCCCTGGTGTGGAAACAATTTGTTTGAAATATTGTGCAAATAAAGGGTAAATCTGATAATGCATCTAAATGTCTGCAAACAGCAAAGCAGTAAGTGTTGTAACAAATTATTTTGGTATTGCCCTTAAGGGTCCGTCTGCTTAGAGCTGATTAGCATTTCCGATAAAAGCTGATCAATGCCAGCTGATTGAGTATTTTAGCGAGGGTTAGTTCTAAATAAAGTCAAAGTAAAGAGAAGTTATTGCATTTGAAGTTATTCAAAACATCACCAATTCGGCTATATCTGCAACAACAAGACAGGGTTATAACCCATTATGTCCCTGCTTGACACCATGACTCACTATCACGAACCCTACTAGACACACACACACACACACACACACACACACACACACACACACACACACACACCTGTCACGATAATTAATTTTGTTGGACGATACATTTTCCCGAGTGTGAAATAATATTCAAATATATAAATTATATATAATAAATAAAACAAATACATTTAATTATGACAAATTAATTAATTAACAGAGCTCTCTCATATATATATATATATATAAATATATATATAAATATATATATATATATATATATTTCCATTTATCGTACGATAAGTCAATTTATTGATTATCGTGACAGGCCTACACACACACACACACACACACACACACACACACACACACACACACACATCCTCTTCTTGGAAGCCTGATGAATCCTTTATCTGCAGCTTGAATACCTCTGTGACCCATTCATATTTTTGTACCAAAGACAGAAAAAGAGAAGGAAGGGGGGCCCTGAAGCGGAGACCGCGAACTGAACAACAAAATAACAGCAGTGACTGTCAGGCCTACTCACCAACCTCGAAGCTCCCGTCAATTACACCTATTAGGTAACTGGGGATGTCAAAGCGCCTCTCCAGCTGAGTTATTGTGCTCTTCATGTAGCTCCCCGACAGAGCCTTTGCAAAATAGGCAAAGGACAAAGCCACCAGAAACATCTGGGAGAAGAGAGTAGGATGAGAAAGGGAGAGAGAAAGACACGAAGAAAGGCATTACAATTAATACAAGCAGTGTTTTAATCTAATTATAAAAGTATCATAGTGTGGTGTACACTTGCTATCTGTTAACTAGCTATACACAAAAAAAGAAGCCCTTGAGTGGTATCTCTTCAGTTGCTCCTCTGCATGAACTAGGGTCATTACCCTACTTCCACTGGTCTGACGTGCATTAATTAACACGTGCCAGCCTCTCTATCAGGATCAGAAATAATGTGGTCTGATAAATTGAGGCTTGAAGTAGTGGGAGGGGATGATAGGAGATGAACACAAAGGGTAGGTCAGATTTTGGCTTATATTTCAATGAATACAGCCGGATAGACAAATGGATCAATGTTTGGATTAACAAGGGAAGGTGCATGTAGGACGGACTAGCACACAGCTAGATGTAGAGAATAAAATAAGTCAAAACTGCACGATATAAATAGAAACCTAGCAGAGACAGAGAAGCAATCCCCATAAAGTTGTGTCCTCCTTGATAGTTTTAATTTGTGCTACAATGAGACCAAAGAGCAGTGAGCTGACTCCAATAGTGACTGGACTCAGATCAACGATTCTCACAGTTAGGACCAAAGCCAATTTATTAAACTCATAAAATGACAGAGGTCCAAAACACCACACAAATTCAGTTTCCTTGTTAACATCAAAGTAGTCCCAAAATCTACTCGGAGCTATATTTGTACTTATGTCGTTTGTTTCACTGAGAAGGATATTAAATTAGACAAAATAAATCTCATTATAAAATGCTTCAGTCTCAATAACTTACTCACCCCACACCCCTTCAAATGCAAGAGAAAATGTAAATAATCCCCAAATGATGGACTGTAAAATCCCTGAGAAAAAATTCCCCTGCTTTTTTATTTATTTCTTATGATCTTGCCTTAAGGTGGTGAAGGTAAAGCTATGTAGACTTTAAATGTAAGAATGAAATACAATGGAGCCCTTATGCTTAAATTAGGGTGTTGATATCAACAGCTTTCCATCTATATCTCCAGTATGTTTTATTGCTGCATGTTGCATCTTTACGCTTTGGGATGTTTACTATAGAGAACCGCAGTGACGCGTCCTAAAACCCGGAAGTAAGTTAGCATTTTTACCACTTCCGGTTCCTTCGTCAAAAAGCAATGCAATTTCTCCATAGGGTTTTGGAAAATAGCTCCAAATAAGGTCTGTGTTTGACACAAAATTAAGAGATAGATCACGTTTTGTTCTACCACATTAAATACATCAGCAGTGACCCCGCTGGTGATTTCTGAAGAGTTTACGTGTCGGAAAAACGATGGTTGTTAACAAGTGGCATTAGTGGACTACAGAAATGGTCGAGGCCGTTGTACGTCATTACGCCGATTACGTAAACACTCCCGCTAAATTTCTTTCCCCCTGTGTTCTGCTTGAAAGAGAGTATATGCCTATCTTAAGTATCTGTAGTATCTTTAGTCTCTTTAGTATCTATATCTTTATCTGACCATCATCATTTATAGTCGTTAATAGTCGTTTTTGGCACCGTAGTTTTACACATTATAGAATAGTTAATTTCCTGTGTTTTCCAATTTTACTCGGCAGTTTGTTTTTTGCTTTGTTAAGCTTTGTTAAAATATGCAAGCGCGCGAAAGTCAGTTGAGGCGATCTTAAGTTGGCGTGACGTTGAGTAGTGCGACCCTGCCGTTCTAGCTTGTAGTTCCTTTATAGCATAACGTTAGCATTTTGCTTCTGCCGACTAGATTTATTATCTGGCTGAACAAAACGTGATCCCTCTCTTAAATGTGTTTCAACCACAGACCTTATTTTGAGCTATTTTCCAAAACCCTATGGAGAAATTGCATTGTTTTTTGACGATGGAACCGGAAGAAGTTTACTTCCGGGTTTTAGGACGCGTCACTGCGGTTCTCTATTTGGTATGGAGTATTTTGAGCAATTAGATCATTAATCCCTAGTTTATTCTTTAATAAAAAATGTTTAAGGGGAAACAGACCACCTTTCAACTCCCCTCCACCCCAGCATATCCAAATTGTATTATTGTTGACGGGTTAGGGTCAGAGACAATTGCATCGCTTTCTGTTTTCCTCATAGTCTCAAACACAAACAACACAGGACAAACTAATTTTGTTTCCCACAGTAACTTTGTTTGTTGAATCATTTACTCTATTGGGGAAATAAGTGCAAATTGCTATGATTGTTGATAAAGTAGCTACCTTAAAATAAAAGCGCAATACTCTTCCTGTTTTGGGTGTGAAATGGTTGACTGACTTTCTTTGGGATGTAAATTGAGAATTCATTTGGAAGATCTTACCTTGTGGCAAAACTAACTTTAACTAAACATCAATAATAAACATAAAGAGCAATTACACAATAATGGATGAATTTATTAAATAAATAAGAAACTTTATTTTAACTTGATATAAATGAACATACATCTAAATGCTTGATACAGTCTAAAAGTGGTCAGTTCATAAAGCATTGGTAATGGGAAACCTACAAAATGTGACTTAAAATTACTATTTGAATATGTAATAGAAAAGTACATAAAAGCTTCTCATGTACACAACAAAGGTTTGTTACTTCAGCCCCCACAGGTATGCATATGTGTGGTGTGAACATGGTCACAAAAACCTTTTCTTTATCCTTGTGCGTCCATATCTATTTTACTCCTCTGAATTGACTCTCTACTGTATATCCACTACAAAAAACGGCTTGCTCCTTTCATACAATTTGCCTTGCGGGCAAAATGACAGTGGTTTCACGCAGAGGTCCGAGAAGAAGAAAATAATCCTTGTTTTATAGATTACAAAGTTTCCATTGAAATAATAGAATGAGATCTATGCAAACAGAGTTGAGATCATGCCCACCACCAGTGCAAGCTGCGGGGCCTTAACAAAAGTAACTCATCACATGTGCATTTCCTGGGGGTTTTGACCTGCAAGCAAGCGTGCATACTCGTTTTAGTGTGGTAAAAAGGTTTACGGTAAAGAACACAAAATCTATAAGAATTGTAATAATCCAGTGGTTGCTTTCCTCCATGTTTATCAGTAGGAAGTAAGTTGGCTTTACATTCTAAGGTATAATGTACTGTTTTTGTTCAATATGATTGAGTTGACTCAAGCTGCTCACCTAGTTTCTAGTGTTGCCTGTGGTAACAAGTTCATAAGAGACGCATGTTGGAATACAATCATTTTATAAATCATTGGTAGTGGAATTCTCAGAAATGTTTTCAAGATTTATTCATTTGGTAGAGAATTAAAAAATGTTGACAAAAATAAAATGATGTTACCTTTGATCAGAGCCAAGCTAGTTGTTTGATCACATTTCCAGTATTTGTGCGAAGCTAACAAACTGCCGGTTGAGTCATTACTTTCATTGTTGAGAAAAATCAAAATTAAACCAAAATAAATTGATGATAAATGGCTTAGGTTTTTTTAGAAACTTCTTTCCCGTATTGAGAATGCAACAATGGGATGCGTTGTGACATTTTCATTCTGTTATTTTAATTTGTTTTTTCAAAGTGTCAAATGAGCAATGGCCTCATTGTGATTACTAATCAGTCAAAAGGGATACACATTAATGGCGCGTTTCCACTACAGCGCGGAGCCCGGTTTAAGAGGGCTGTGACGTCAGCGGCCCGACTTTGGTTGCGTTTCCACTTGGCCTAGTACCGGCCGGCGGGTCCTAATTCACAGTTTTTCTGGCCTCATAAAATCGTGGTTCTAGGGCCAGGAACAACCAGGCTGAGTTGTGACGTCAACACTCTCGACTGCTGATTGGTCAGAGAGAATCGTCACAATCGGCGCGCGAGATAATCCCTAGCGTCGCATATATATATATAGCGAAGCTTGCAGCATTTTTATAAACAGCATTTTTGTCAACAGAGGAGCTAAAATGGCAAAGAAAAGCACGCCGGGGTTGGTCGAGGAAGTGACGACGTTCCTACATTACATTGCAGATGATAAGATCCAGCGGGAGCTCGACCTGACAACTCGCAATATTAAAGTATTTCAGGAGGTCTCTACACAGATGTCCACAAGCGGCTACTCGAGGACTGTCGTGCAGTGTAGGGAAAAACTTGAAAGCGTTGTGTCCCTATCTAAAGCTCACTTCTAACAAATAAGTCGTCACGGCAGTTTTAAGCAGCGTGACTCCGCCCACCAAAAAGCTGATCGCTCCGCCTACACTGCGTTACTATAGTTACTGCCCCAGTTCCTAAACTGTAATGGAAACGCGCCATCAAGTGAGATGGTCCTAACAAGGCCTAACGAGGCCGAGCGAGGCCGAGCGAGGCCGGGCTCCGCGCTGTAGTGGAAACGCGCCATAAGACTCTTTAAACATTTCCTCATGACCTGCGACCCGCTTTTGTTCTGAGCTTTTGATGTAATTCACCTAATGTACATAGACCAGCAGTCTGCCACACACACAGTTTATGTTATTTGTCAAAGTGATGATAAAAAGTAGAAAAAATAATGTATCATTAAATACATAAGGTGATACGAAACAATTACAGGAGTACTGAGATGGTATTTAAAGCCAGACAGAAATAAGAAATTAGAATTAATACAAAACCTGGGACATTGTAGAACTAACGTTCCAGTCTTAGTGGATGAATTAACAACAAAAAAAGAGACTAACGTTGAGCACAAGATTAGAGTTAAAACGGGCTGTGCCATGCCCCAGCCGATCAGAACCCAAACAATTCTGAGAAGAAAACACAAGTTTGTCCTGCCACTGCAGTCTCTGTTGTGATAAGCTGCTTGAACACAATTGTCTCACGTCACTTTCATGTGGGGAAAAAGCAACAAAGTGTCTGATCTCGTTTTATTTTTTAGAAGGTTGTTTGAGGTAGAAGAAATAAAAGTGAAAGAAGAAAAGCCTGATGTGGTCTATTTATAAGATTCACATTATGTCCTGCCTCCTTTTCTGAGAAGGAAACCTTGATAACCATTGTGAAATGTTCGCTATGGCAACAAGAGGACACACTCGTAGTATTAATGTAAAAAAGCAAGTGGTGGCGGAAGTAGAAATCCATTAGCTTAAAATTGCCTAATACAAGGGTTATTATCTCTGCATGACCCGGTATCTTCAAGAACACGCTTTATATTGTACTTAAACCTGTTTAGGATGTTTGGTGTGGTGTTGCCGGATAAATAAATAAGGTTCAAATAGGGATGGCAGATGGATTTTTTTCAGATAAGATATTAGAGATGTGAGATTTTGCTATTGAAAACAGTTAAGCTACAATTTTAACAGCTAAACATAATACAGAGGCGTCGGCAAATTATTTTGCTTCCCTTTTAAATTGGTTATCTTAGAAACTGTTTACTAAAATTGTATTATCCTTTATTCTGATATGTTTAAAGTGCTCTTCAATTCAACATGTAGCCTCTTTGTAGGTATTCAGAATCTGACATTCTAATCACAACTGATAATTAACAAGTAATGGTACATAATAAATATGGGTGATCAAAAGCTCCACAATAGCTAGCTTCTTAATGGACATTGGTTTTTATCACCAGTGATTTTGTGAGCCTTTTAAGCAAATCCTTGAAGTGCTAAGAACAACTCGGCAAGCTCCATTTGCTGTTTAACAGTCAAGTGAAATTGTTTTATCAACCACTTTTCCAAGGTCCAAAATGTAATGTCTTTGACAATCATCAATAAAGGTGATAGAAAATGTTGTTTTGTGATTACTAAACATGTACAACTACCTTGTGTCTCATTCAATTTGTAAGTAATAAAACGTACTTAATTCTGCAAATCTACAAAGAAAGCTTCAGCACTGTCCAGCCTCACTTTCTCCTAGAATTCAATTGGCAGAAGGCAAGGCTCTATATTAAAGTGCTGACAACACAAGTGCCAATAGATGGATTTCCTGTTAACAAATAATCACGACAGGGGGTTCGCAAACTGATGATAGCTAGTATGTCTATATTTTGAGTATTCAGACATTTTAAAAACGTGCAGGAAACACGTATAAATACAGTTCAGAGGCAAATGTGTAGGTTGCACTCATCCTGGAATTTATTGTGGAAGTATTTATTTGTTACCATATGCCACAGTTTGATAGACCAGTTGGCCCTGATCAGTCAACACATTTTCCATTAATAAACTAATGTAGTAGCAGCAATAATAAATCCAGTAGAGTAAACCCAGACTGTGAACAATGACATAAACTATCAACAGCACTCCAACAAGTAACATTTCCACTTAAATAAAAGATTAGCCTATATGTTAAGACCACATAACACCCTTATTCTGCATATTACATAAGTTACATGCTAGTGCCTTGTGTAAACTTGCAAATGTGTCGAATTATTGCAAAGCCCTTGTATTAGATAATCTAAAGTGTACTGTTGAATAGAAGCATGCTTAATTTCCTGTGGCATCCTACGAATACCTCAGGTTTAAAACAGTAACCCTCAAGGACACACATCATCCTTGTGGAAGTGACTTGTTAGACTGTAATTTGGTTATGTAGCATACGAACTAAGACAGCATGTGATCCCTTCCCAACACACGCACAGCATATCAAAGAGAAACACGTGTCAGCTGGAGCTACATTATTCCACATGTTTCTGTACCTTCAGGCTGTTGCAGGGAGAGGTGCGGGGCTTTCCGGCTGCGGCGTCACTGCGTCCATTCCCCTGTGCGCATCCTTGCTCATTTCCCACCTCCATCCTCCAGAAACGTCTCTATGTCTCCTTAGCAGAAGTCTCCCACGTAATGCAATTTCTTGGCACTGATGCATGCAACCCTGCAAATGGATAATTCAAGCATGTGACCCACTTCTCATCCTCAGCTCAAAAACAGAAACATGTCTGCAGCAGCCAGCAGAGGGGAGACAGACACACAAACAATAGTCCCTGTATGTGTTCTGGAGATCTTAAGACTTATAACACAACTAAAAATTGTAATGACACAGATGACATTTGCCCTTTTTCAGAACAATAGGTTTTCGTTTCCAGTTTACAATTTTCTGCCACAGTATCAAAAACTGAGCTAAGCATTCATACAGTTCACAATTACATACTTTGTTTTGTTGTTCGGTCAGTAACTGACAGCATGTGACCGACTGAAAAAAAGGCATCAAGAAAATGTACATGTCTTAACCATTTAGAGGCTGTTCCTGCATGGGAGATTGATTTTAGGCTTCTGACAGTCCCTGTTAAGTCTGAGGAAAAGCCTGCATATTTTCTGATTTGATACCGTTATACCACTGTATTCGTTGTATTATTGTATGGAGATTCTAAGAGTACTTTCATCTCACTCCAGTCCTCATATTCATCTTGTTTATTTCACATATACTGGACTCTCCACCCCTTCAGTAGATTTCTAGTAGTCAGAAACAGTGAATGTAATTGCTCAAGGGGACCATGTTAGTGATTGTAATAGAGGAAAAGAACACACACATAATGCCATCACCATTTGTTTGTTATATTATTATATCAACGTACATTTAATCCGTCACTGTTATATAATGACTGGTGAAAGAGACCTCTTTATTCAGACTCAAACTTACTCAAATGGGTAATTTCTGCCCTTTCATGTTAAAAAGTGTAACTTGTGTAAGCAACACTTCCTCAGAATAGACAATGAACTATCCACATTGCATGGTATATACATATGTAATAAGTCCAATTACTGGGTTGAGAGTTTTAATGGTTACCACCGAAGCTCTGAAGCTAGCAAGAAGACCTTGACAAAATGTTGCAGAGTTGCGGTTACAACAATCTGCACACGCACACAAACACACATGCACACACTCGCGAGGAGTAAACAAAAATACCATCGCTGATAAGTAGTCTGGTAACTGAGGGGTTTAGTGAACCCGCAGGAATACTGTCCGTCAATAAAATGAATAGAAATGGAGAATGACCACTGTCCTGTGGCATCCGTATAGTGGTAAAACGCACCTCTATCATGCTGTTGTCTACCCTAAAACCTTGGGATCTCCCAGTGAGAAAATGTAACATCCATGTGATTAGTTTCTATTCCAGAACAAACTTCTCCTTTAGTCTGTCAGCAATGATCAGCGGATGGATTTTTATCAAAAAGCACACGAGAAATGTCGGATGCATACAATTGGTTTAAAGGTCCCATGTCATGCTTTTCCGGTTATTACCGTCCCCTTGTGTGTTATGTAGCTTTTTATGCATGTAAACGGTCTGCAGAGTCACAAACCCTCAAAGTACACCCTGTAGCGAGTAAAACTCTAACACAGAAAAGACCTGTCTATGCTGCCCCAGAACGCCTCGTTGGAGATTTTTATTTTTCCATTGTTTACTTCTTGGGTATAGTGACGTATTTCGGGTATAGTGACGTAACGTAACGTAACGGCCGTTACGTTTGGACCAATCCGCGGACTTCCTCACAGACACACAGTCGGCGGGACGTTGCGAGTAGTGATGGGAATTCCGGCTCTTCTTGGTGAGCCGGATCATTTGGCTCGGCTCACCAAGAAGAGCCGGCTCTTTCGGCTCCCAAACGGCTCTTCAGTTTACCACATATACCTTTTTATAATTCAATCAAATGTAGCCCTGTTTTGACTAATGATTTATATGTGTACATATCAAAAGTAAATGTTTAATATCAATTATTTGCTGTGGCCAATTGTTTTCATTGCATTTACAGACCCTTGTATCTCTCTGATACCACCCCATGAATGCACTGACTTGCTTGTAGAACCACGCTACACAAAGCAGATAGCAACACCTATAAAAACTTAAGCATAGACATTTAAAAAAAAGAGGCTACTGTATCGACATTTTAAAATTATATTTAAAGAAAAAGCCCAAACAAAACAGCAGGGCTCTATTTCAGTATTAACTATAGAAAAAAAGACAGCAACAGCTGACATCAAATCTTTGCTGAGCCTAAGGATAATCATAAATAAATACCATAGTGAAAATAAATATATTGCAATGCTCAGTACAGCAGCATCCAACCGTCTCTAATCATAAAAAAACATAATAAAAATAAATGTATTGCAATGCTCAAAACAGCAGCATCCAACTGGGTTTCGCTGTGTCTCGCTGTCTCGCCGAGAGGGAGGGGCAGGAGCTCCAACAAGCCGTTTAGGACAGAGTGAATACACATACTATACAGAGATGCTGTATGAGAAACCAATGTGAGTTTGGAAAATTGCACAATATACATTTATTTTAGTGTATACCTCAACAATGGAATTATGATCAGTAGAAATGGCCATGACATGTGACCTTTAAAAGCTATTGTAGTGTCACCTGTTCCTCCCAGAGCAATAAGAGGAGTTGATGAAGTCCTGAAAATGCAATGTTTAAAGAGGAATTGGCCTTTAAATAAATATTAAGCCTGCAAGTGTTTTTAAATGTCATTTCATAATATGTTTCTTAATGCTCTTAATTTCTTTATTTGTTTAAAGCACTTTGAATTGCCTTGTGTTGAAATGTGCTATATATAAACTTGCCTTGCCTTGCCTAAACACAGTAAGTCAAAAAAGGGATTTCAATATCTTCACCACTGGAATAAAAAAAAGTGCGATAAATCAGATGTTCAGCAAAGAGCATCAGAAAAAAAAAAAGCGCACCACTACCTCGGTATCCTGTGAAACAGTAGTCCAGTTGCTTTACTACTCAGACAAAAAAAATGCAATCAGAAAGAGAGGTAGCCTCCGTTCAGCCAGCTCCAGTCAAACTTTTCACGTGGAGGAGAAAGGAGGAGAAGCGAACACTCGTATTATGAATGCTCTGAGACCAATATGCACCTTCAGAGTTCATTTCCAGCCGACTTCACGGCTGGATTCGGTTACTTCAGGCAGACGAATCGAGATCAAATAAGGATTTATATCTGGAAACAACTAGTCATCACCGGTTGTTCTCCATCATTTTGGAGATACGGTGTGCTCGACGCGCTGCTACCTATTTCCTGGACTGACCTGGACTTAATCTGCGTCGCTCTCTCTCTCTCTCCGTGTCTCCCTGCCTCTTTCTGTTTTACTCCCTTCTCCTCCTTCTATCCCTCCCCCTCTCTCTATAATTTCTATAAAATTCCACTGAGCTTTATCATACAGTGCCATGCATTGTAGAGGCTGATGTGGTGTTATTCACAAGCTTTAAAAGCAGTTATTTAAAAGCATCCTGATGATCATAATCAGAAAATTACGATTTCATCTTTTGAAATGATAATCCTAACGGTTTTTAAATTGCTGAGTCACGGTCACATGGTCAGTCGGAATTTTGAAAAGAGTTGTACTTCCCTGATTTAATTCATTTGGAGAAAATTAGTTTAGAACATAAGTTTCTTTGTGGCACAGATTATAAAGTGACTTTATTTTTCCGCTTTTTCTCCTCTCATGCCAAAGTCCTGCCTACCTTACTTATTTCTGTGTTACATAATATTTGATAAACTGGAATTGGTCGAAGTTTTAATATATAATATAATATAAATATAATATATAAAATGTCTTATAATTACTAGACCTATCTTATGCTGTTGAGTTGTGTAACCTACTTTCATTAATGTTTCTGTTATAATAATAATAATAATAATAATAATAATAATAATAATAATAATACATTTATATAGCCCTTTCTAAAAACTCAAAGACGCTTTGAAAGACTGCTAACTAAAATAAATGCTTTCATCAATATTCAAACCTAGAGGAATCAATACTTTTGATCAAGATAACAGACTGTTTTGTTGTGTCTCCTGAGGTATCCCCTTTGGGCATGAATTGTGTGTTATAAACTGTATCCAATCACATTGCAAATGGTGGGGCCTTGTTTCAGTAAAAGGATTCTGTAACTTCAATAGCCACTGTTTAGCATAGATATGTCTGTAGAAATATCAGAGGGATAAACACTGTGTTTCCAAGATATGATCTGTCATGATGATGAGAGAGCTGTAGTTTAGCAGATTCTCTTTAGAAATGTTTTGAATTGTAAATGTATGCAGGGTCCATGACCTGCTTAATCCCCACTTTGTATGAAACTTGCCTTTCTTGAATATCATTTTACTCTCTTTTTCTTATCCAACAGATAATATGTAGTCAACATAAAATAGGAGTAGCTACAGGAGCTCTCTGTGCTGCCAGCCTTTAGGCCAGGCTTTATCATCACCATTATTGAATTTGTTTTGCTTTATACCCAGATATTCTGAGATTGTTGGGATTTTCTTTTTTTGAATCAGATAGCTTTGTCATTAATCAAAGGATATGTCTCATTGGTTAACAAAGTTTTAGTCATTTTTTTAATGTCATTAATTTGTGGGAAACGAGAACTTGTAAGCTCAAAGCGCATGCACATCTTTTGATATTTGTAGTGTCTGCATCATGTTGTGTGGACATGTTTTTCTTTTTGACAGCAGTATTTCACCATAACCTCCTCCTCCAGATCTGATTACTGGACAGATCAATGTTAGTTAATACGTGGAAACAGAAACATGTTGTCGTAACATCTGTCCTGCCACTCTATGATTATAATGGCAGTTGAACCTGTCGGATGGTACACATTAAAAAAGGCTGTTGACTTTATCAATAGAGCAGTTGACTCTGTCTTGATGGCACTGACCTGATGGTCAGCAATGACTGTTTATCACTTATTCACTCTGCGCTCTCAGGCTGCAGACTTCTTAGTCTAATTTAAATTGGGAAGCTTGGATGGGTTAATCGTGTCCTGCTTGATTTTTTGGGGAATTTGTTAAACTGAAATACACTCAAAAACTATTCAAAAATAAGTGTGCTTCTGGCTTTTGAATGTTACGTCTATTTTCTAGCCCCTCCCATCTTCCCCCAAGAGGCTGCCATTTGCTAGGCCGCTACTGTCAATTATAATTCGTTCTTAATCGCTTGCCTTTTAATAAAAAAATATCTTTTTAGCAATGGCCTATTAATGTGATACTCAATGCTAGAAACAAGCATATTTTGATGATCTCATTGACTTCTAAACCTAAACAATAGTTATGATTTTCCAAAATATTTGCCCTTTCAGAAAAGGATAATAATACAATGAAACTTTTCCCCTTTTTACCACTGATCCTGTTCGGCCCCATATTAGACACAGTCTTGCATGTTTCTGTGTTGCTATGGTAACTTGTGGTCTATGAATATGAAGGGCTTGGGTGACACCAGGCCATATACAGTGGCACTATGACACAGTATACATTATCTGTTGAACATATATAGCATCTTCCCCTCTAAAACGATCATTATCACTGATGTTGACACAGAAGGAAAACTTGACTGGATGCTCAATTGATAACTATATTAAAGTTTAATTTTCCAATCTGGAATATATTTGCATTAATTGTACTATTGAAATAATAATGATTTTTTTTCCTTACTGCAAAATATAGTATTATCCATTGAAGGAGTTTTGGAGCATAATGAGCAAAACAAAGCCATGTCATTTTTAGTTATTAATATCAATCACGGATTTAGGCGATTTGCTTAATCTGCTGTTGCTAATTCCTCTGTGTAAATACATGGTATGACCATGGTCTTTTACATAAAAATCTATGTGATACAATACGATTACATTTGGATAATAGGTCATTTGTACTACATGACAAAGTGTGAGTTGACACTCATATAGCCTAATTAGGCATGGTTCTGTGCTGCAGTAGTGAGGTTAAACGTATTTTCATTTGCTTAACACACTGAAATGTATACGTAATCACACTGACCAAATCATTCTAATAAAGATATTGAGGGTTCAGGAGATAAATAACTGATGTGACACATATCTTAGTAAAAAACAATAGCAGCAAGTCAAGGATAGCTGTGTCACATCTCCATCAATTCTAGCAGCTCTTGTCCATTATAGTTTTGTCGATTTGAATTAGACTTTCCCCTCGCATCAGGTAAACTATTCAACCCTCCTCTTAAAAAATAAATGGTCCAGGCATGTAGATAAAAAAGCAGATGTGATTGTTGGCTAGGTGTGATCCCTCTGCCTCTCTTACAATGCTTGAGACCATGCATGATCATTATCCACCGACGTCACACGGTCAGATCAAAGAAGGGCATGGATTATCGGGAGAAAGGAATGAATGAAGGGGAGAAAATAAAGCTCTGAGGTAGTTGTGGATACAGAACAATGGTGAATGGGAAGGGGGGTTTGTCACTGAGAGCACATAATTAGTAGGATAGGGAAACAGTAAAGAGTAAATGTCTACATCAAAATACAAATCCAGACCTAAATCATATAACCTTAATCCACCCGGTGAATGGAAAAAGAGGATGTCGGATTTTGATATTCAAACTCACCCACTGGTAAATTCCGAACGCTGAGGCAAAATTGATCGGATAAAAAGGGCTTCAAAGAGAAGGCAGTTTCCATGAAAACCAGATTACCAAAGAGATTACTTTCTCTTCATACCAGACACAAGAATATGCAACTTCTAAAACCCTCTGTCCCAGAAATACTGGAAAAGAATTAATTTGCTCATTGAAATGTACACTTTACAAAAGTCACACTTTACAAACAGTCGCACAAGAAAAACAAACCATTTAAATGTCATAGTCACTGCAACAATGTGGTGAACATTAAACATTTCCCCTCACATCTCATGACATTCTGTCTGTGTTCTTAGAAGCAAACAATAACTTTTAGTAGCCTTCAAGATAATTAAATTATTGGCAACCTCCACTGGGAGGACATTTCTAAATACAATAAAGTATATTGGCCTCAGTTAAGTGTTACTTAAAACCCGAAACTATACAATCCTGTTGTACTTGACTTTACATAAACTCACTATTAATACATGTCTTCCAATTCAATCTTTGACTGCCTTTATTTTAAGAAACAGAGTACAACCCAAACTGACTGATCTGTCATGAGTCAAGATGCAATGCGAGGTTTTGACAAGAGAGAAGATACTTACAAAAACATGGCTAGCTAATAAAAAATATTGCAATAGAAACTATTACACTTTGTTTCTAAACCATCAATGAATATATACTGTAACCAAACTGTAATGTGTTAGCCATGCTTCAAACGGACTTACCGATTAGATGTCACTTAAAATCAGATGCGGCCAGTCTCCTCTTCAAACTCAACCTGTGAAAATAAATCTGTTTTCACAGCCATGAGGCTCAGTGTTGGCAGCAGAAGCTGTTTTTGTTGACACTCACTGCTCTCAGTATTACTGTATTGCACTTGGCCATACTTCCCTTACACGTATCTTGTAACACATACATTCAAGCAGACAATATAACATATAACATCATTATTTATTACAAAGTCATTAGCAGATATGGTCCGAGCAACTATTAAATAGGCCAAATGCAGGGAGCTGCTTTATGTTAGTTAGGCTTTGCTTTACTGTATGACAAGTTGACTTTTCTTGACCACCGGACTCAAAAATACATTTCAATATTTGTTATAATAATGTCCTAGTCCAACTGAAACTTGGATAAATGACAGACACATGTGCAGCATTTATAAATCTTATTATTCAACAATATTCACATTACAACATCAACACTGCTCTGCTAGTGACAGGTTCTAATAATCCCAATATATTGTATAGTTCATTTGTAATACATTATCGAGAGGCACTTCCAGTAAGTCTGGCAATAGAGGAGCTACAGTATTGTGTCTAAATTACAAAACAGTAAAAATAAATATTTTTCTAAAAGTTTTTTTTTCATAATATACTTTGAATCTGTACAGAATATATTTGTTTTATACAAAGCCAAACCATATCTAGAAATAAAATGTCATATATCACTTAAACAAATACTGGTGAATCACACAATGTCCCATCCTGTAGGTATTGCTACATGTGTATTGCTACAAGTGCAAGATACTGGTGAGAAGAAAACAATTGAGTCTGTGAAGCGCCTGCTATACAGTAGAAAATAAACATACTAGTCTTGTTTGTGTTGCTTTAAAGGAGATGAAAAAAAAGTTTGTTTTGGTTTCCTTTGTGACGAACACCGAAAGCTGAAGAATGTAGCATTCAAAGAGTATAGACATACATGTGAAAATGGTATGGCATAGGAGCAAAGCCCCCTTTAAATTGGCTGAAACAACAAACAATACAAAAAGGAATGTTTTTGGTTCAAACCATCGAAAGAAAGGGCTTCAGTCTGAGAGCAGAACAGTCTGCCAGGTCCACTGTAGTGCTACTGCTGCCTATCACAATGCAGTGAAATAAAAATACTACACCGTCTGTTAGATCAATGCTTGAAAGTTTCTTATGCTTTAATCTTCCCTGTCTGTACATGAGAATTGTTACTAAGTATATCCTTCTCAGGTTCTGAATAACACTGAAAAATAAGAAGATGCAAGAAACATGCTCCTTTTAGGGCTCTTTTTTGTGCCAATCACAGAAAAAGACAGAGTTCATAAAGTTTCTTTGGTTTGCACAAGTTAATTCAGTGTGCAGCAATCGGCTTCTGCTCGTCCCTATTTAAAAGAAACTACTAATACTGGCTTTGTTTTGTACCAGTTTTTACACAAAGACAATGTAAAACGAGATGTCTCTGGCCACTGATGTTGCCAAGAGACACTCAGATAATAAAAAAAAAACTGGTCAAATGAGCTTTCATGTTTGGTTGCCAAGAATATTTCTGAAGAAAATAAAGAATTTTGAGAGCCAGCGGGTAGTTGATATTTAATAAGGCCAAAAGGAAGGGCGTCAAACAAACTCAAAGAGCAACTCATCATCCTCAAGTGGTTTAAACTTTCACTGCAGTGATGTGGGGAGGGAGGCTGTGGCTCAGTGGATAGTGTGTTGGACTTCAAATCACGGGGTAGCAAGTTCGAGTCCCACTGCAATCAGCATGTCGTTGTGTCCCTGGGCAAGACACTTCACCCCAAATTGCTCCTGTGGGGATTATCCACAGTACTGAATGTATGTAAGTCACTTTGGATAAAAGCGTCTAACAAATGACATGTAATAGTAATGTACAAGTGTACTTCAAGGTGTGTCAGTACAACATGACATCACTGCAGGGTTGGGTTAAAGTTACTGCAAAACTGGGATCATACCAGTGTTTCCAAAAGTTTTAAAACGTGTCACTTAATCATGTGTAGCCTACTTTACATTTCACAAGACACTTATTAAACCAGCCAACGAAGATGAAGAAAGCTACTCTTTAAGATTTGAGGAAAACCTTCCTTATGTCTGACAAAAAAAAACCTCAATGGCGACAAACAGCTTCAGATTGTTAACAAAAAGAATAGCGACCACAAACTCTATCACAGCTTTGATTCCGTCTCTTTGATTGCTGCACTGCAGTGTATACAGTTAGTGAGGCAGGGCTGGAAAGGGAGATCAGAGGAAGGGAAGCGTCTATTTTGACTAACTGGATCCCTAGTGAGCTTTGAATTCTCTGATCAGTTAGAATTCAGGCTAATAAAGGGAAAGGAGTGGGAGAAAATCTACAAATTCCCAAACAGAAGTAGGCATGGGATGGTGCAAATGTGAGATATAAGAAAAAATCCATTGCAAGAGTATGCACAATAGATTGCAAGTGAGGCCTCGATATATACTATACGGTGCGTCGCGTATTTACAGTGCATGGAGCAATAGCTCATTCATGAGTGCCACAATTTCCTGTTGTTTACAGGAGGCTTTTTACACTTTGTGTCATTTTTAAACTGAAATTTGATAACTACAGAGCTTCAAAAAGGCTCAACTAAAAGACCCATTAGTTTGCCTTACATACAGTTGTGTATCAGCTGGTGTGCAGATCATTCTCACCACTACAGATAAACTTATCATGAGAAGCCAATGCAAGGACAGGCTATTGGAAGACATAAGGTCCAGCAGGGGACATGTATAAATATAAGTCAACTTGCTATACTAAAAACACACTGCTGCACGTTTTGGCGGATAAGATGTACATTTTTCAGGGGTCTGATAACCCCTTTCTCTTTTCCTTTTTTTCTGTTGCCAAGCAACATTTGCTGCTTTCATTATGGACTGAGTTTTATAAGAGAAACTAAATGGAATTTTTCGCCAACTAAAAAATGACAAAAATATACATTTCTGAAATAATGGACTCAAAAGTGTAGTCATGGAGTCAGACCTACATTTTGAAATCCACCTTAAGAAAATTACCAAATCATTCTACTATCACGATAAGATTATATAAAAAATAAAAGGTTTGAGTCTCAGCAAGAGAGACGACATCAGCTCTCAGATTGTTACACTGGCCTCCTGTGTGTCAAGGAATTTACTATTTGTTTGTGGTTTATAAAGCACCGAATGGCTTTAGGGCCCAAATAAAAGCCTTATCTTCTGCTCCGTCATGAAGCGTCAGGTCTGCTTACCGTCCCCAAAGTCAGAACTAAAAATGGAGAAGCAGCACTGAGTTTGACACTTTTGTTTTATTATGTTCTAGCTTTTTTATCTTTCATTTTATTTTATTCATTCAAATGTGTCTTTTTGTATATACTTGTTTTTCTTTTGTTGATGCATAATATGTCTTTTATAAATAAACTCAAACTTCCCTGTTGTTAAAAAGTGCTACAATAAATAAACCTGGTTTTCTTTCCTCTCAGCTGGATCTGAAACACTAACAATATGCTCAGGCATTGACGACCACAGGCTTTCTTTTTTATAGCAGTGAAAACAATCTCACCACTGCATCCTTCTCCGTGCAAAGGAAATAAGCAGTCAAGGGCATTAGGTTGCACAGTTAAGCCCTCTTTTGCACAATGGGCGTTTGATAACAGTGCAATGGATACAGCTGAGGATTTAGACAGTATTAAAGTTAGTAAAACTCTAATTGAGTTAAGAAATTGGGTCACAGTAGGGCAAGTTCAGCCAGAAAAAAACATAGATAGAGTCTGCAAACAAGCCTATTCAATAGATTGCTTGGTCTGTTTTTGTCCAGTGCATTTAAATAATTAAATTTCATTAAGTATAATTGGTATCCTTAGTGGATGTTTGCATTTATATCTAATGCTCTTTGTGAATTAACTAATCACAATTCTCCTGGGCATTTTATGTTGCCTCAGAGATTCCACGACTGCATTCTTGCAAATTCCCTACCTGCTACAGAGCTGAAGAAAAATAACATATCAATGAACTTAAATACCTCTGTTAACAAGCCCTTCAGATAGAAGCACACGCTGTGATTTATCAGCCTACATCGCCTCCTGAGCAAGCCTTAAGGCAGCTTCTACCAAAAGTGCTGTCAAAATCCCCAAAAGTCTTTCAATTGTGTTAAAGTGTGCCTGTATTCACTTTGCAATTTTTAACACATTGACTGCTACACATCGGTAAGTGAAGACATCTATGAATCTCTGAACCTGAATCCCCAGTGCTGCGTAGCTTTGCCAATGTCAGATCAAATACACTGTACTGAGTATCTGTGTAATACATTTTGCAGACTTGGAGACGTATATCATCACATGATTTGGAATCCGACCTAACTGGCTCATCTTCAAAGGGTTACATCTAGAGGAATCTACTGAAATGTGAAAAGGATCTAAGACCCCCCCTTGACTTGTCATAAGCAGCTACAAGTCAGGCTAAAAGGATTCCTCCCTCTCCTCCTTCCTCTCTCATTACTAAGTCTCATTACTAAGGCTGTTCTCCGTGTTCACACTCTTCTCCATCGCCACCAGTCTCATTCTCTGAGAACATCAAAGGAGAGCAAAGACACCTCGTTAGGCCATACACCGTGTCATTGGTAAGGACTGCAAATGGAGAAAAAAAAATCCAGGTCTACTGACCTATGATAAGATCTCAACGAAACATTCTCTAACTCTATATTTTCTATATTTTTTGGCCATTATATGCTACTTTAAAAAGAAACCATGCAGAATACAGACATCTTCAATTACAGCCTTTTTCAAACCACTTGTATCTCCTTACCCGTGTTGGTAAAATTCTAACATTCCTTTTTTATTGGCTCTCCTTGAGGATTAACTACATGTACAACATATTTTGATTTCCTCAGTGTTAGTTAAGAAAACCCTGACAGTATCACAGAAAATTACAGTTTTACACTTCGTCAATTCTAAATTTGACTTTAAAAAGGATTAACTAATATTATATATTAATTATCAATAGACATTTATGCAGCTGTGACCCTTGTTTTGTGTTATTCCTTAAAGCAAGGCTTAAAAAAAAATGGGTCTTTGCAATTTGGTGCAACATAACAAATGAAGGATTTGGATCTGATTGAATCATTTTTAGCGGGTACACAGCAACCCCTGGATTTTTTTATGTATGATGGAGGTTAATCCTCTCAGGTGATTTGGAGCTGTGAGGTAACTCTTTCCCCGGCCACTATGGCTTACTGGATTACTTTATTTCGGGAAAAATTGGCCTACATACCAGCTATAAAGGATATTGCAAAGAAGAAAGAATTCTGGTCATTAGTTAGAAAGTGGCATAACATGTATATATAAATATAAATTATATTTTCTTGACAAAACACATGACCTAGTTTCGTGTCTTGTAAATTGGTTTGATTTAAGTAACAGTATGATCTGCAGTGTTGTAGCATAAGGGAGCTTACACTTAAAAAGCAGTAATTCAATAGAGTTGGGTTCTACAGTATAATGTGATCTATTACCTTGTTTTCCTTGTGGTACCTTTGTTTTTCACAAAGGGCACCACGTGTCTGAGTAATTCAAAAGCATCACAAACAGCATAGAAAGAAGATCTTGTAAAAGCGGCAAGTAAAGGACAAGGAAGCTACACGTCCTGTCCAGGTCATTTTTTCTCTATGGGTTTCTGCCTTCCTGAGTTGTGTGGCTTTGAAACGTGTAGGTGTGCTGGACTTAATTTTGTAAGAAAACACAGGGAGAGAACATGCGGACAAACATTGTAGTACATGAACAAAACCCTTGTTGTGTTTGTTTTTCCTTGAGCGAGAATAAAGCTTTTAGAGCAACAGGGTTCTTTGTTAAACTTCTTATCTGTTCCGAGAATGGAATGTGATTCTACAGTAGCATTGTGTGCGTGTGTGTGAAGCTTGTGTGGGTGTATGTCCGTATTCACAATGTACTACAACTGGGCCTTTTTCCCCGTCTCCCTCTGAAATCCACACGGCTGAGCCCCAATGGACACAGCTTTTTCCCTGGCTTTCATCCCATTGTCTTCACGGAGAAGGGTCTTGTGGCTCCACAGTGTGCTGTGGGTGCAACGGGGGGGGGGTGTGACAGTGTATTACTCACTGGTGGAATTAATCTGTGAATCTGCGTGGTTAGCCTGTAGTGGGACGGGCAGCCTGGGTGAGGGCAGCAGATCCAGACTAAATCAAACACTACAGCAAAAACAAGTACAGTCCCAATATTTTTTTTTTCTTTTGCTCATTGCACCTCTCTTCCCTCAACAGATAAACTGGGCATGCATGATCCCTGTCCTCAAACCCAGGTTTTTGTTAGGCACATATTACCCCAGATATCTTCTACAGTGTTGTGTCGAAGTGATGTGCTGGCTACCATATCAAGAGTTTAGTTAGGAAAGAAATACAAATGTTTAGACAACGTTCAGATTCCTGGTTTAACGAAGAAGACAAAGTTCATAATATCACTCTGGTTCCTTATCTTTTTCCCCCGAAGTCTCTGATTGTGGAAAGATTTCTTCTTCCTCTATAGCCGGTATCTCTTCCCTTTCATCGAGGCCGTCAGTTGACTCCTCCTCCTTGCTTGCTAGCTCTTCCTCTTCCTCGTGAATGGCTGTGATTGGATCAGTGGGGCTGCTGATGCAGTTTGGCTCCTCTTTCTGAGCTTCCTCCTGAGCTTCTGCAGCGATGACTCTTGTCCACATTTCATGGTTTTCCAGAATATGCTGTGTTATCTGGCAAAACACTTTCCTCCTGCTCACCTTGTTGGTTTCTTGTCGCTCTGTCAGAGACAAAGTCAACAGTTAGACAAACTCCTGGAAAAGCTGACCTTGCTTACTTGCCAAAAGATAGAATACAGGACTGATGCAATCTGTCTGAACATTAAATGTTAGCCAAAACCTGGAGACAGTTAGCTCAGCTTAGCTTAGCATCAATAGAGCAAATAGGGCAAAACCGCATTGACAATGTTTAAAGTTTGTAAAATTCCACAAGCATCATCTCTAAAGCGCTCTTTAGTCAAATACATGCAACATCTTAAATGTAAAATGTAAATTTGTGGCCAGTGACTGCTTGAAGTTGCCTCTCGTTATCTGGCTACCATAGCAACCATGAAAGTTAAACTAACTGTTTTTCCCCGTTCCTAGTCATTATGCGAAACCAAGAAAAATGTCTCCTGATTCCAGCTCCATATTATCAAAGATAAATACAAGTAGTATCAATCCTTTAATCTAAATCTCAGTAAGAAAGCAAATCCTTTTATATCCCAAAATGCCAAATGGCCGTTTGATACGTTAGCTAAATAACAAACAATGCAATTTTACAATCTCTGTAGGCATTCTAACTAAGTACATCACAGTTGTATGAAGTGGCTGTGGGGTACAAATACCTTCCAATAAATGTGAGTAAAACAATTTGTATTAAAACATGACGCAGACTGTATTATTTTGCAGAGGTTGACATACGGGAGTTCTCAGAACTTGTTGATGTGTCCTCATCTGCTGTATCCTCCTCTTCCTCTTCTGTATCGAGTCCCTCCTTCGCCTCTTCTGCATCTGTCTCTCCCTCAGGGGGGTCAACCCAGCGTCCCGGCATAAGAGCAGCAGAGTTGTAGGAGGAGCACAGAGGCCCCACGATGTGAGTGATGAACGACTCCTGCAGTTTAGCGAGCTGTGGAGCGGACCGGTCCATGAAAGGGCTGATGGGAAGGCCCAGGCTCGCTTCTTCGTCACCCTAGGAGGGTACAAACATGGAAAATATGTCAGATGCACAGAATGGATTAAACATTAATGTGCGAGAGAGAGAGAGAGAGAGAGAGAGAGAGAGAGAGAGAGAGAGAGAGAGAGAGAGAGAGAGAGAGAGAGAGAGAGAGAGAGAGAGAGAGAGAGAGAGAGAGAGAGAGAGAGATGATATTTTGAATTTAAAGCGGTCCGTATGTGTGTACATTTGTGTGGATCCTTCTCTCTGTGACTGTGAATGAGTGCTTTCAAGGCTGACTCATTTAGGCCATCCATTGTTCTGAAGAGAAAAACATACGCAGTCCCTCAAAAGACATACATATTTCTCAAAGCTATTCCGTGAATTGACCAGAGGGTTTGAGATAAGCTAATACTCAGAAACACATCAGAGGGAGGAAGTCTTCCTCAGAAATCAGCAAAGCTACGATTTTTTTTCTAGCTTTTTTTCCTGGTTTTCAAATATGATTGTACACACATTTTTTTATTAAGAATGGACAAAATAAACAAATATTGAGAGTCAGTTTGCTGATTGAGAAGCATTGTGATAATAAATCTTTGTATAAATACAAATGTGTTTTTTCATTTCGAGTTGAATAAATATTAGGGATAAAATTGAAAGAAATATTTGTTTGCATCTTTACCTTCTTTAATGCACAGCAACAAATTGCTTTATTTAAGTCTTTGGCGATTTGCTTGGCACTTACTGAACTGACCAATGAGACGCACTGTTGGTTAAGGGCAGGATATGTTGCCATGCATCCATCTACAGTAGTAGACAAGTCTTTTGATTATTCTATTTCTGTTTGCAGGGAACATCCAGTTTCGCACATAAAGCACTTGGTGAAAGGTCCTTGAGCGAGAAAGCTAATTACTATCATCTGCAGAGATGCTGTTATGTAGTTGATCCTGACCTCACTCTATAAGAGGTGAGCAAAAAGCTGAATTGCTTCTAGGAAGCAACATCTATAGCTTTATCCTTGGAAATATTGTAATCGGATAAGAGTTGGTTGGCTTTTCGCTGACTGTCAATCAAATCTGATAAAACATCACCCACTCAGTCCTTATGATGCATGTTATTTCTGACCTTGAGGAAAAAATACCAAAGATGTGGTTTTTTTATTCATAAATGTTGATTAGCATTAAAGTTTTAAGGGGTTTTAAAGTGAAACGAATACAAACAAATGTTTTCTGTAAATAAAATGCAAGGGAAGGTAAGATAATTGTTCTTATTCCAGAGGGGCAATTTGTTGCACAGCCAGCAGTTATACAGTCAACAGACTAATCAGGATACAAACACATAGAAACAGGGACTAATGGATTCTTCAATCTATTGGTCCGACATCTTGGGAGAACATTTCTGCAACCAGATTGCAACCTGAACTCACTGAACATAAGGTGACTGGGGTCGGCAAGGAGAGTTGGGTCTTTTTTGTATCTGTGACCTTGTACACTTGAGAAAGGTACACTTGAGATGTTGAAAATAAAATGCACTATTATTCAATTCTCTACACTCAAAGGATCTGCAGCTACAGCAGGAATTGGTCTGGAATGGTCAATAGCTTAAGTTGGCCAATGTGAATTTATAGTAGCAGATTAAAAAAGATATATTGTTGTTTAATTGCTCACCCAAGTAAAATAAATTCTGACGAATTTATGATCTCAATTGCTAGTTTCAAGCCTTCGTCAATAAGCATGATGTTCATTTAAAAAATATGATCCCATTTGAAGTAAATCAGATGATTAAGCACCACATGCTTTACCTTTTTTTTTACCACTATGTTGTCCAATCTGGTTGCTCTCCTTGTTTCCTACTTTCAAATCAAATCAAATCAAGTTTTATTTATATAGCACATTTTTAAACGATTTTTGGTCGAGCCAAAGTGCTGTACATATAATAAAAAAGTACCCTACAGTAAAGACATTTTTATTTTTAAAGGCAACTTATAACCCTTTACAGTGTGTTATCAGTTCAGGAATGTATTTGTAAACGTTTTCCAGCATTTGGTTTTATTTTGCTCCACCCTGTTCTATCACTTCTTAGTGCAAAACTAAGATGGCAATAGCAAAAATGACATACTAGGGGCCTCCTAACCCTAGTCCACAAACCCTTTATGACATCACGGGGACCTTTTCCTAAAAAAATATAAAATATATTATAAAAATATAATTTTGTTCAGATTTTATATATCTCCTAGCAACGTCTTTGCAATTTGTTACCAGTAAATAGTATTTAGAACTTACTGTACTTGGTGAAGTACACTTCCACCAATCAATGTGCAACTTTTAAAAAGAGAATTGTAAGGGATTTTTTAGCATACTTGTTCGTAGAACTCGTTGACGATGCCCTCTGTCCACTGCAGGTGCAGCTCCTTACACTTCAGCGGTCCATTGACATCAGCCAGCTTGATGCACATCTGGCACACAAGCAGCCGGTCGTTTTCGTTGGTCCAATCAATACCGGAAACCCGTTCATCACCCACCTGGGGAGATGTGCCCAGGATGGTTTGTGTTAAAACCGTTATGAAATCCATTAGTTTCAAGACAATCTTAGAGGTTATTTCAAAGATTTTTTACCTTAGCGTTAAATTCTGCAAGGAAGTCAAAGTGCTTTTTGAGGTCAGTGGCCAGGATGGCTTCAATAACTAGGAAGCGGAAGCGTTTGAACTCCACATGTTCCAGGTTTGCCAGGAAATTAAACTCAGGTCGGGACATAAAGAGGTTCCACGCTGAAGCTGCATGGTGGTTTTCCAAGACGGAACGATCATTGTACAGAAGAGCCTACAGTGGAAGACCAAGAGGAGAAGGTGAAATACAATTCTGTCTTGTTATATAAGATGAACACTTTAGTGTTTTTCACCATGAGAATTGTGGTATTGATATTGACTCTCTCATGTAATGGATAGAGCTTATTAATTATCTGGTTGGCACTGCAATAAGCTAATATTGATATGTTCAAATATAATATAATAATAATTACTAGTTTTTTATGGCATATTCCCCCTAGGTTGTTGAATAACTACTATTAATGTAAATTATTACCTTCATGAAATACATGTTTTTTCACATATAGGACAGGTTGTCACATTGACTTATTGAGTTCAAAGCAAACGTTTTTTGTGATAGCTTGCTCTACTTTATGCTGTTGCACAGAGCCAGTCTTACCTGCGGTGCACTTGTAGCTACAAGGAAAGCGTTAGTCCTTCCAGGATGGTCATAATCGTGCATTGCAGCAGCTACATAGAGGGCCATGAGCTCCAGGCCAGGGATGAGGCCAGCCAGGGAGCTGTAGCCGTCCTCCAGCACAGTGTTCATCTTGGACACCAGGAAGCCTGTGGCACCAGGAGAAATGCCATTCTCTGGGTCTACGAGCAAAAAGAAACAAAGCTCACACTCCAGTCACTGATGGTGCTCTGTGCTCGAATGATTCACCCTTATTAGTTACACCTCATTATTCGTCTTGTAGGTTGTCGTGTTAAATGGCTGTCTGGATTATGAGTTGTGGCTGCGCCTGTTGCCTTGGTCCTTCTTGACGCCCACGTTATTATTTTTGGCAGCAGCGAAAAGCTGTTAGACAACTTTTATTTTTCACAATGTAAGTAAGTTCACAATGTTATTTTTTTCATATGGATTGTCTATGTTGTGATTATTAAGTTGCTTATTCTAAATGCACGATATCTATTGCAAGTCCATCTCTCCTGCGAGAGGGATTCCTCGCCTCTTGGATTTTCTTAATACCTTTTTGTTTTTTTGAGGGGGAGTTTATATTTGTCCACTGCAAGGAGCTAAGGACAGAGGGTGTGTTTTGCTATACTGTACAGAGAACAACCATTAAACTGTGTACAGCCTTTACACATTTTAAAACCCCTGAGGCAAATTTGTAATTTTTACTAATTTCACCTAGCTACTATTATTATTTAATCGGAAGGACATTATCAACATACTGTGTCTGTCTGTATGTCTTTTGTAAACAATGTGTGCATGTTCAGTTTAGTTTTGTTTCGTAAGCCTACCTCTGTGAATGTGTGTGAAATAATATGCAACATTTTACAGCATGTATTACATGATTTATCTGGACACAAGAGATCAACTGGCGGTGGTGGCGAAGTCAATAGGGACTTGGCTTGAAACTGGAAAGTCACCAGTTCAAGTCCCTGAAAGTCCAAGTGCTACCGAGGTGTCCCTGAGCTAGGCACCGTTCCCCACACTGCTCCCCCCAAGCGCCGTACATAATGGCAGCCCACTGATCCTAACAGGATGAGTCAGCAATTTATTATACTTACAAACATCTGGGCCTTATGGGGAACATATTGTGCAGGCCTGCTCTTAAAACCGCATGCATTAAAAGTCCTCACCAGTGTGTATCCCATTCTCAGTCAGCAGGGTCGGCAGGCCCGGTACCGGCTGAGTGGTGAGGTACCAAACAGCATGGAGCACATCAGTGGCATGGATCCGGTTATGATCTGGGGAGGGTAAAAAACATTTTAAAAAGGGGTTGATACGATTGATTGCAGTCAGCAGTGTTAGGCTTGCTCTTTTATAATAAATATTTGTAAAATCTTAGATATATGTTGCAAAAGTAGTACACATTCCAGGCACTATTTTCCCAGTTTTCATAGGGAAGAGAACATCTAAACCATGTACACCTCCTAAAAATAATTGCATAATTTATAAATATAGTTGTACTTTATTTTAGAACATAAGGATTTTAGATGCTGTAAAACCATTTTAAAAGCTCATGCTACCCATCAGCTACATATTCCATTTCCATATTCCATTTCAATACGAATTGACAAAAACACATAGTTAATTAGATATGATCATCTTGTGACTTGATATGTCTGCCAACCGTCAAGTATAAGAGCAAACCGTAAATTACTAAAGCAGAAACAAGGCCTGTTAAGTGTTCTCATATCACTTTAACAAGGCACTACATCCCCCTTGTGGCTGATAATAGTAATGCTCGACATCAATAATTCACATGAAAATCTTCCACTCACAAGGGATGACCCTGTATCCGTTCTCCAAAGCATGGAAGTAGTTCATGAACTCTCGTACAGGAATTCTGAAGGTCTCAAATAGACCTGTGTCCTCAAAGAGCTTATAGGAAACCTGGGATATGAAACAAGGAAAACATACTGTGAGTCATATTTAATAGAGGTTCAGAAGTACCTGAACAAGTTAGATGCCGCCTATCACAGTGCACTGAGATTGTTACTAATTGTAAAGCACTTACTCATCACTGTACCCTGTATGCCAGGGAAGGTTTGCCTTCACTTAATGTACGGAGGCTCAGTCATTGGTACATGTTCATATATAAAGCCATGTTGGGTAAACTCCCGTCTTATATTACATGTCATTTTGTTAGATGCTTTTATCCAAAGCGACTTACATACATTCAGTACTGTGGACAATCCCCACAGGAGCAATTTGGGGTGAAGTGTCTTGCCCAGGGACACAACGACATGCTGACTGCAGTGGGACTCAAACTTGCTAACCCTGATTCCAAGTCCAGCACACTATCCACTGAGCCACAGCCACCAGCCTCTATATCTGCTCTCTGATCACACAGAGAGTTGCAGGTAGCTATTGCCTGAGATCACATGATGTGGTCTTGTTACATGTGCCAAGTGCAAGGACTGACTTAGGTACGAAAGCTTTTATGTGCGCGGCTCCTCTTGCTTGGAACGGTCTTCAAAAAATTGAAACTGAGCAATTTGGTTCCACTGCATGTTTTTAAAGCTCGGATAGGTGCAATGATACTTGATACTGTTGGTACTTGTCAATGTCGCTAGGTATGTAAATGTAGCCCTGTAAATATGATGTATGATGTCCTTTATTGTTTTATGTTGTTTTATGTTTCATGTTGTAACCTACTTGCTGCAGGTCTTCCTTGAAAAAGAGATCAATGATCTCAATGGGACCTACCTGGTTAAATAAAGGTTTGAAAGTAGTCCTCTGTCCATAGCACATGTTTTGTTAAAGAAAGGTTGAGAATCGGCTAAGACAAAATTAGTTTTGGAACAGATGGAAAATGTCTTCCCACTGCTGTACAGCGAATGTTACTTCCACACCAAGCTGTTAATTGCATACATGTGAAACAGTCCTAGAATTAGAGTCCCCCTTAATTGAATCGGTATTGATATCTCAGAAATGTTTTAAGTGTTTCAACATTTCATCATCAATAAGTGATTTACCTCACTAAGGATGCAGCCTGTCTTGCCATTTGTCTTCTCCATCAGACTGAAAATAGGAAAGTTCCAGTTGTTGATTTGACACAAGAGAGGCTCCAGCTCCGACACCGCCAGAGGCTCCTGGGCAGAGATTGGCTTTTCCTGTCAGGTAGAGTAAAATAACTTATATAATTTCAACATCCTTATTAAGAAAGAAATTATCCATCTTCTTCTTTTTCTCATTGTTTTTTGAGGGATTTGAAGCACATTTGAGCTCATAAGAGACAACTGAGACTTTCTTTTTCCTGTTACCCAATCAGCCCTTTCTGACGGCCTACCTCTGGTGATGGCAGGAGTGGGTGAAGAACGATGCCCTCTGCCAGATACTCCCTGCAACCTTCCCTGGCTTCAGGCTGCTTCTTGCCTCCCTCTCCCTCCTCATCATTCTGTGCAAAGTCGCTGCTGTCACTGTGGTTGGTCTCATAGGTGCTGTCGTAGGTGCTGTCATAGTCTGAGGAAGCTACTGCACGCTCATCTGGGGACACAGTACACATTGCAATTGAATGCATTGATATTGGCAGTTAAACACAAATTACAATGAGGGACAGATGTGGAGAAGATAAGTAGGAGTTAAAGGTCCCCTATTATACTGCTTTTCATCAATATATTATAGGTCTCAGTTATATACAAAACATGTCTCTGAAGTGTTTGACTCGAAATACCAAACAGTATCATTGTAGCATCCCGTAAACCCCTCTGTTTCAGCCCTGTTTCAAAAGTGCTGACTCTCTGTCTGTTACTTTAGATGAAAATAAGGAGCCACTCCCCACGCCCCTCTGAGGGATATTTGGTTAAAAAGAACACAATGGTGCTCTAGGAGGAGATTCAGGTGATAAGGTGGAGGGGGGAGCTTACCTTGGTTGGTTATTGGCTAATGTTTACACAAGCTAAAAAATCGTTATGACATCATAAAGTGTCCAAAATCTGATCAGCTCATTTTCAGACAGGTTTTTATATAAATGGATCAGGACAAAAAGTGAGCGAATCTTTTTTCCTGAAACTTTCAGAATCTCTTTACAAGAAGGGACACATGTTTATGTATAAAAGACATGAAAAAGTGGATTTTGCATAAAACGGGGCCTTTAAATCATATTATGAACCTCGAAAATAAGATTTAAAAAATCTATCATAGAACCTACTCTGCTGTTTACCTGGATGGGGTATTCTGTCCCCTTTGTCGACAGATTCCCCCCTGTGCTTCAATTGATTGTTGAATGGCCTGCCACAGCTGATGGGAGGAGAGCAGAGAAGCGACTCATTGAAAAAACGAATTTCCCTCATTTTCACACAAACAGGCGCTTCTAAAGCCTCATTACAATATTTGGAATTGGAACTTTTATGAATGGAAGTTAATATTGTGTGTTTGTGCATGTATGTTACCTGCCGCAGAGTGATGCAGGCCGCCAGTGAGGGGTGGTGGAGCTCGGGGCGCTCTGGCTGTGAGTTAAGGCTCTGTGGTGGCTCTTGGGGACCACAGAGCCAGGGGTCTGCTCTAAAAGGGGCACAGCCAGCTCGGGAAGCTGCACTAACATGTCTTGATGGTTGGGCTGGAGGCAGGCGTGCCCTGGTGGGGAGGAGATGGGCACGGAGAGCCCAGAGGTGATACGTTGGAGGGGGGGAAACCTGAAAGAGAGGGCAATATTAACTCATATCCAAACGTCTTTCTGTAGTTTGATCCTCTTGATACCCGTTTTCCTCTGTCTTTATCTTATTAATTTACTTATAACACACAGACACACACCTGGTCTTCCCAGTGGTTTGCTGTAGAGGTGGTTGATGGTGACGTTGGCAGCATAGGAGGCGGACATGGAGCGACTCTTTGAGATGGTCATCATCAAGGAGTTGTTCCACGATTCACTGATTCAATGTAAGAAAACCATCACGTTACTGTAATCAGAGGCACTGTATTGCTCTTGATTGTAGTGCATTGTGTGTGAGCGTTACCTCTCTGTGGTGTGTTTGATGCTGGCTGAGCGGTCTCGGCGCACAGGGCCCGGCTCGATGGTGGGCAGCCCTGTAGCTGAGGTGGTGGTGGTCCAAGTTGAGGAGATTCTCCTGAGCAATCCTGGGGGCAAGCTCCGTCTTAGACTCTGTAAGGCAGATAAACAAACACACGTTTAGGCTGTAGAAGAAGCTTCAGGAGTCTGATGAGGCCATAAGGACATTATTGTACTTGGGCACTGAACAGAATCTTGAGTGGGAAAACTACTAAGAGTTGCAAGGTATTGGAAACTAAAAAAAAAAATATCTTGCCAGTGTGTTTGTAAGAAAAGTACATTTTTATGTCATGATAAGTAGAACTACAGTATATATGACAACACCTTAGAATACCTACATATGATATCATAGCCCTGGATTATTGGATGTGAATTAACATGAGTACCTTTTGCATTTCAAATGTCTTGCTTTCTGTCTTTTCACATCTGCTCTAATTCCATTTATGAATACCAAGGCCTTGTATTCATAAAGCAAGTTTTGTTAATGTTAAATGAATATATTACCATGGCTTTTGTAGATCCCCTTAAACAGTTTTTGTTTTAAATGATAGGCAAGTATGAGAAAAAGTTTGGGAAAAATCCCCAAAAGTCACAGTTCACACAGTTCACACAATTAGAGACCAAATAGAACATCAAGGAACGAATCGCAGCTCCATTTCCACACAGAAATAGCTCGATTAGTTAAACTGACAATTCAAGTTAGCCTCAGGCAAATGAGTTAACTCAGAGCTATATTTTCTTACAAAGAAACTGTTGTGTCTCCTCTTTAACATCAAACTAGATGGGTGCCATATTTGTACTTCCAGCCCATTCTTGTTTTTGTAAGCATATGGGAGACAGAATGGCAAGTAGAGAGAGTGACACTTGTTTCCCCCGTGGATTCAATCTATCCAAAGTTGTACATTTTGTTGTAAAGCCTTGAGCCAAACTCAGTCAGTTTTTATTTGTGTACAGTCAGTGTGTTTCTCTCTCTCTCTCCCTCTCGCACACAAAGGCACACACACAATGGTCTATAGATGGCAGCAGAGGATCAAATAGATTGAAGGAAGTCAAGTTGATTGTGAACTCGTACACACACATGCGCACATGCACACACACACACACACACACGCACACACACACACACACACACACACAGAACACTGTTGTATACTTCCCTCCCAAAGTGAAGGAAAGCTATGAAAAGGCATCTAACAGTGTTGAAGAAGGACAGAGTGATCTAACACTGAGCATCACGTCTGCTTTTCACTGTTGAATTGTTTTACTGTGTCAAAATGTAGCTTTGAATTCAGATCTGAAAACATATGCACTGCATTATTATGCAATAATTTAGCTGACAATAATATAAGTAGACATGAAGTTGCTGTAATGGACTGCTGCATGTTATCTTGGACGTCTCACATAAATCTCTGCTTCTTTATTTCTGTACTAAAGTGAAGAAAATAAAAACCCCATTGGGATGATTTGGATGTGTAGCTGTAATATGAACTTTTACAAATATAAATCAGTGCCCCAGAAGTGTTTGGGAGATGCTATAAAATTGACAAATAGCCAGAACTGCTTGATGTAAACCCTGGGAAAAGAGAGCCGAAACGGTTCATCAGCGTTTAACAAAAATAAAACAAAGTGTAAACACCAGAATAACAAATGCACCTTGGTCATCAACATTTCTTATTGCCTTTATGTAACTGCTATTTCTAGCTTGACAACAGGGCAGCACAAGTCAGCTGAATCACCAACTTTAACCCATTGCTTCATGCAGACTCACAAATCCCCAATGAGCCAAAATGAGACAGCATCTCATTGAGTTTCACTACATGGGTCGAGCATTTGAGTGCACTCAGGCAGTGTTAAAGCTGCTTGTCACTTTCCTGGTAGGCTATCCTGCATTGCATCACACGCTTTACTTAGTTTCCTTGCCGCCTTAAGTGCACGCATACATTTTGAAGTACTGGCCTTGTAAAACATTAAAAAGCCCTCTGGAAGCCTGTGCGTCATTGTTAGCTACATTAGAGCCCCACACTACGCAAGCAGTAAGGGAAGGAATGGGGGTGTACTGCAGCATACAACAAAACTTAAATTCATATGGTAATACATCTACGTTTTTTTTATTCAGAGATATTTCCTTTATAATTTGCTTCCTGATGGAGAACATCAAGATCTATTTACAAGCCCCAGGACGTATTAATACATATTAAGGAGGCCGATAACGTCTACTTTGAATAACAAACACAAAACTGCATAAGAGGAAGTTTCAACATGATCTTTAAAAAAGCTATTGCTCTTCCAAAGCTGACACCTTCTCTGCTGTTGGTTCAGTGTAATAATTCCATACTGCATTGTTGGACCATTTTGTCAGGGAAAACATGCAGGGAGGTAGAGGCGAGTGGGACGAAGAGGGGGGGAGCTGGCGAGAAGGAGGGGGAGGGGGAGGGCTCAAGAACTTGTTTTGGTCATTGAGCCTAGTGGTAGTGTACAGTTCTCTTGTTCATACGTGAAGTGTGTGACCTCAACTGCAAAATGTACTCTCTATATTAGCATTTTCTTTTTATTATCTGCTCTGTTTTGACGTTGTTAGACTGAAAAAACATTGGTTGATTCCTGAGATATGTTGAACAATAGTAGCATAAAGCCTTTTGTGGCTCCAGGGGGAGCTGAATTAAATCTGAGAAATTGCTTCAACTAACGTCACTGCGTCAGTTGGGTTTGAAGACGACAAGAATCTGGAGGTGTGGAGAAAGAGAGATTTGTTTCTTCCCCCTTACTTTGGTGTTCCAGGACAAATCTGACCGGTCGGTTTTAACTGCTCTTAGATGAGCATAAAAAACATTAATCATCACCACCTTTTATTTAATAGCCATTTAAGCTTTAAATAATGTCTCAGACTACTTGTTACATTAATAACTTCAGTGAATAACAAAGAATAGACACTGAAAATTATTTCTAAAATTAACATTTTGTTGGTTTGTGGGTGTGTACAATCTGATGGATGAACATCTAGGGTTACCCATTCATTTCATATGGCGGCCATTTTTTGGTAAAGTTGACTAAACCACAAAGTTGACTAAACCACCCAAAATTCAATGAAAGTGGTGATCAGCAATTTAATATGTCAAAATGCCCACTGATATCATAATGCCTTGAGGCAATCAAATGTAAAACACAACATTTATGATTGATGAAAGTAGTAACTCGGTCAGATTTGACCCGAACACGAGGGTTAAGTGAATTGGGGGTGGTTCAACCAAAAAGTTAATTTGGTATTTCATAGGAATTTCCATTACCAACAACACTAATTTGTAATGTCTCGCTATTCTTTTAGTTAATCTTTGACGCCTACAATTTAACTGGACATCTGTGGGAGGGTCCTGACCCTCAGGTTGGGTCCAGTGCTACAAGTCACCATGGTGTTGATTTATGTATCTGTGTTATATAACTCAGTATAAAAGACTATGCTATTGAGCATAATCAGTGTCATTCTTACAATAAGTCTTTGGGGGCCCAATTAATTGTCCTCTTAGCTGGCGAGTGAACTTCCAATTAAAATCACTATCGTCATTTTAATCGATATAATATTGATTATTGATGTTATTTCACACAGGACCAAAAAACAGAAAATAAACATATTTTAAAAGGGAGACAAATATTTACCTTTGGAATGGCCAGTCTCTCTGTTTTCTCCGGCCCCTCCTCCGAGTCAGAGCAGGTGTTTATGTCTGCAGGGATGCGGGGCCGATGGAGCGGCTGGAGGCTGATCTGGGTGCTAAGGAGGTTGCTGACGGCCTTCAGGGAGCTGCAGGTGTTGGGGGGCAGCGAAGGGTCTGCCAGCAGGTCTGAGATCAGACCGTGGGCCTCCCCCATCACCGCGATGTCCACGACCACATTCGTGCCCGAAGACTGTAGAAGAAAAGAGATAAAGAGATAGAGAATGAGATAATAATTATTTGTTTATCTTTGTGGTGTAATGCAATGATGATGCGGTGAACATACGTCACACCACACTGACGCACACAGCTATTTTATCTCGGTACCTGAGAGGAGAAGGGAATATACACTGTGTGTGTGTGTGTGTGTGTGTGTGTGTGTGTGTGTGTGTGTGTGTGTGTGTGTGTGTGTGTGTGTGTTCTGAAAATGGCATATGTGCTGTGTGTTGGAGCATCTGTCTTTATACTTAATTTAACATCCTACAGTCCCAGAAGGTACTAACTATGACATCCTTGTTCAGGTGATGTGAAAGTCTAAATATGTGATAGATAATAATAAATAAATAATAAAGCTGGTAGCATGATGGCAATTAAGGTTGAACATGTATGATGCTGTAAAACATATAATAGCTGTGTCCTACATTCTACAACACTCCTATTAGGAATTAAAATCACTCCCGCTTCCCCCGTCCAGCCTACATTTAGCTGTCACTCATCATATTGACTCGTAAGCCCAGAGGCTCATGTATGTTAAAGGTCACCCCTGTTAGGTTTCAGTATGGATTCAACCGTTAATGTCAACATGTGCTAATCATCTCCTCTTTAGCTTCTAATCAATTTCCACACACTCTGAAACATATGTATTCACACGTACGTACGTACGTACGTACGTACGTACGTACGTACGCACGCACACACACACACACACACACACACACACACACACAACACTCTCACGCACATATACACACACTTAGCATTTGTAATCCATATGACACAATTGGTACATGAAAACAAAAGTCGATAATGTAGACTTTGAATGAAACTCACAAATCTTCCAACAATGCAATAATGGAAAACTTAAATGCGTGTCTGAAATCAAAGGCCAACCTTCAGTTATTGGCAGTTATCATATTTTTCTTAGAGCTACATTTCAGAGGGTTTATTAGCCTGGCCTACTCTCCAACAGGGATGTGTGTTTACAACGCTAGTTTAGGTTAGAAGCTTATTTGGAGAACATTATCAGGAACTTTTGGACCAAAAACCAAAGGCCCGCCATTAACTATTTGAAATAAATCTTTTGGAAAAAACAATGAAGCCTCATCATGACAGTTGCTGAACTTTGTGTGAACCTTTCCTGTTTACTCAGTATATAGTGTAGATATCCTCTTTATGTATCTGTCTCTACTCTTGACGTCTTGATAAAAGATAATCACAGCAAACAATAAAATGCAATGCAATGCAAACTTTGACATTTTTTTCTCCTTTTTTCGATCCTGTATTCTGTTCTCCTCCACTGTGCCAGCACATGAAGCAAATTAGCTCACGTGATAACTCCATGCATAATCCTTCACTCTCCCATCTGCCTGCCCCCCCGAGGCTGCGAGGCTTGGAGACTGGCAGCAACCTCTGCTTTTGCCACTCAGCTTGTATCTGTGCCCTTTCCACTTTGTTAGTGATTTTACTCAGTATTCTACTCTATTTGGGTCCTCAGTTAATCTTAAACACGTTCAGTCACTCTTCTCTACTTCACATACTGTATATATATTTGACTCTGGTAGAGTTTATTTCTAGGTAGTAAAACGGTACTAAAAGTAGAATAGGTAGAGTAGATGGGGAAACATAAAATGTAACAATGGCAGAGCCCACCCTCTGTAGTCAAACAAAGTGACGGATGATTCTCATAATTTGCTTCTTTAAACAGATTGTATTAGCTCTTCAAACATATCAGAGCTCCAGCCTGTGATGTGATGAGTAAATGCATCAAGCACATAGGAAGATAGTTTCCTGGAAGAGCGTATGTCTGTTTGTGTTCATGTGTCACCTCAACCTGAACAAAACCCATTACCATTAGACCACTCCAGAGCTTTATGACATCCTGCTATTGTGACATTCACCCATTACCTGGCAGTAATGGTCTCTGTTCAGCTAATGTCAGGGAGAGAGTCAGATAGAAGGAGCTTGACTGTGTGTGTGTGTGTGTGTGTGTGTGTGTGTGTGTGTGTGTGTGTGTGTGTGTGTGTGTGTGTGTGTGTGTGTGTGTGTGTGTGTGTGTTGCAGCCGTTTCAGGAAAAACATGGTCTCAGTTAAATGTTTATTTAAGCCTAGGAAACAAAGAACAAGGCTACGTTATATGTATGCATTGGCAAGTCCATTCAGTAAAACATGTACAAGCATTTGAGAGGATGGAGTGCTACAGAGCGACGTTCTGGTGGAGACACAGTGAGGCAACACGAGGGAGAAGGTTATCGATTCCTCCCAGCATAAAGGCCGACAGGAGACAGCAGGCGGAGCGATGGTCAATGAGTAAATCAACTGTGGGCACACACAGGCAAATGAGTGTATACACACAGGCATGCATGTGCCAGAATTGCCCCTTGGGATCAGTCTATCAAGCTTTCAGTGTAATACAGTACATGCTGTGCACAGAAAGATGGGATATAATCACATAATATTAAACACTGGCCTATGATGATGAACACAAATAAGAAAAATAAGGTCAGTGAACATCAAGTGTAGAGCTGCTGACTGTTACGACTCAAAGCTGCATAACATCATCAAAGTTAGACTCAGAGAGTATGGGCTAACTTTACTAAATGTTAAACCATACACCCCAGCACGTGCACTCCGCTCTGCATCAGCCAAACGGCTCGCTGCACCCTCACTGCGAGAGGGACCCAAGTTCCCATCAGCAAAAACATGTCGATTTGCTATGGCTCAAAAATGGTGGAATGAGCTCCCCATTGACATCAGGACAGCAGAAAGCTTACACATCTTCCGGCGCAGAATGAAACTCATCTCTGTCCACTCCACTTCGAGCAATAAAATGGAAAAAACAAAAAACAAAAAACAAAATAAAAAGCACTTATAGCACTTACATACTAACAAAGCACTTATATACTAACAAAGGACTGGCTTACCTAAAGCCTATTGAGTAGCACTTAAAATGGTTTGGCTCTATGAAACCTAATGTACTTATATGATTCTGTTTTCTTCAAGTTTGTATCTGCTTGGTCGAATGCACTTATTGTAAGTCGCTCTGGATAAAAGCGTCAGCTAAATGAAAAATGTAATTATGAAAATCCATCTAAATGCAACCCATGTAAAGAGGTAGTTGCTTGTCAATGGGACCACTTAAGAAGCTGTCCTTCAAAACTGTTTACGAAAGCAGGCCCTTTCAAATATAAAATACTTGGCATGGGATTGGATCATCTCTCAATCCAACTCTTAACGGAACCAGTTGGAAAATAAGGGAAATTGTCTTTTCAATTACAAAAACATTCAGGGGTTGTCTTTGCTCTTCTTTTAATAAACACAAAAACGATTATGTTATAACTGATATTATTTCAGCATAGACTTAAACCACCGCCCCTAGCAGCAGGTAACACCTCACAGGACAATCATTTCCCAGGATATTTTGAGAATCCAGCTTCCATGCAAAATAAGGTGACACCACAAACTTCATGATACAAATACTACATTCAATACATCTGAAGCAGTGCAACATATTTGACTGCCTTTGTAAAGCAGTTGCTGCACCTACATCCTCATGCAGATGGTATTTGTAAAACTAAGAATGTGATCGTCTCTACATCATCAAATCAAGGTAAAAGTTGACATCATGTACAATTAAGTAGTTATTAAATCAGGACACAGTTGGCATCTGTTTTAGGCACCTCTAGGAGTCATAAAGTTCAAACTTATATTCCTAAATGTTGAATCCTTTCAAATATTTGTATGCCTTTATTTTTTAAACCAAACTATGGAGGGTAGTATCAACAAGAATATGGATTGAAGTATCAGTATAAATACGCAGTATCAGTATTTATATCTGTATCAATAAAATCCATAGGAGACCTCTCTCTATGCCAAGAAAAAAGTAAAGAGAGTAGCATTGAAAGCGATTCCTTCATCACCAAATCATATTTTTTATCCTTCACTTTACCTCTATAGCAGGGGTATTCAACTAAAATTCAACGAGTTCCAGTTAGAGAAAATCTCCCTATGCAAAGGTCCGGAACATCAAAATGTCTAACTTGCTTTATGAATTAGTGTGATATATATTGAAGTAGCTGTAGCTTTATCAACGTCTGCATGTCATCAACAACTGACTGCCAATCAAATAAAGAAAGTACAATTCATAAACAACAATATTTATTGTCAATTTACATTGAACTATACAGATATACAGTAAAATACTGTGGATATGTGTAATGTTCCTTTCTGGCTGCATTTAAAAATAAAAATAGGAGAAAATAAATAAAATAGCTTTTGAAAATATGTGCATCTTAAAAGTGCTTAATTTTAGATAAATAAAATAAAGTGTAGCAGCAGCTTGAGTTTCCCTTTTTCTTTGTTAACCGTTTCACATCATGACCTAACAGTTTCAGACGATTATAGAACAATATCAGTCTTTACACATCATAGCAATTGAACAGTTTTAAAGTTTCTCTTTCTTTCCCTCTTATATTGCAGTCCCTCACTCACTTTTTTTTAATTCAGTGCGACAATTGAGCTTGAGCTTGTCCTGCCAGGAGTTTAAATCTGGGCTGAAATGGTGTCAGGGCCATTCTCATACACACATGCAGGTGCTCATTGGTTAGCCTCGGTTAGCCTGCCCTGGAACGATGTTTAGTTTTAATTTTGATCCTGGTGGACTGATCATATCGGGCTCTGAGACTGCTTATTTTGTGTGACCTCAGTTCTGACTTGAGACGGAATGTTTGGTCAAACACTTTGTGTTTTGTCTCATAGTGGCGTTTTGGCACTTTTAATGAGCGCCACGGTCTCTGAACAAATGAGACACACTGGTTCTGTGCTCCCAGTGGGCAGGATGAACATGAATGAGTCCGTCCACTCAGGGTTAAAAGCTCTGTTCTCACTGTCCACTTTCCTCTTCTTGGAGAGCACCATGTGTAATTATTTGTCTCTCCCTGTCTGCCGCTAACACGCCTGTTCACTCTCCTCTCCGCTTCTCTCCCTGTATCGCTAATTATTCTCTTCACTCACTTTCCTCTCCGCTTATATATGCCGCTCTCTCGTCTCTTATTCTGTGTTTCTCTCCCTGTATCGCTCACTCGTCTCTTTCGCCCCCTGTCGGCAGCGGTTAAAATAGAATCGCCCCGTCAAAATTGAATTCCCCTATTAATGTATTGATTATAGTCTGGGTCCGTATAGGTCGGCGTCTGGGTCCGGATCCGGACCGCGGTCCGCCTGTTGCCGACCCCTGCTCTATAGGATTCAAAAGACACCTTTGTGAAAGAAACTGACATGACCTTTTCACAGGTCCTCACAAGCCCAAAAACATGTAACCTGATTTAAAGTCAGCCCATGCATTTAAAATGTGATGTTTTGATTTCAGTCATCAGGCCTGAACCACACACACTATGGGATGGTTCCCCTTCGAGCACAGATGTATTTTTAGGTTATTATCATGGGGATGTACACTATCGCCAACTTTCGCTCACCCGTTTTGCAATCATTTTTTCTTCCAGTTTCCTATTTCACATCTTCTTCTTGTTCCCATATCTGCTATTTCCCACAATATCAGTTTTCCACTCTCTACCCCATCCCCCAGCTCTCTCCTGAGAGACAGTTAAGAGATATGTAGGCAGATCAGGCATAAAGGCAGATGGTGAGAGCAGAGAGAGAGGGAGAGAGATAAAGAGTGATAGAGATAGAAAGAGCCAAAGAGAGAGAGAGAGAGAGTGGCTGAGTCCACAGGCAGGCCATGGCTAGTCAAGTGAAAATGAGAACAGGCAGCTGAGCTTCTCCACAGCCGAACCTACAACAACTGTACATACAGCACTACAGCAGCCCGTTGTCTCTGTACTAAGACACCAACAGAACACAAAAAAGTCAAATATGGTGAAAGTATCTGTGCTAAAGTGTCTGTGCTTTAAGAATTAATGCTGAGGCAGTTGTAGCCAACGTAGCATGCCAAGATCATATTCTCATATTCTGGATGCAGGACGATGATTACAGAATTGCAAACAGTTGCAGGATTGCAGAGCAGGAGTGCCTGGCAGTAGTGAGGCTATTCATAATCAACACGTGTATCTATTGATTTGGTAATAATTATGAGATAAGTATGATTTTTGGAGGGATCACAGGTGAGCTAAGATGTGTTTCCTGAGCTGGAAAAGAACACCCTTTGTTTTCAATTTTGCAAAATATCTATCTGTCTCTCATATTCACAATGTGCAAAAATGGTGCTAGCAGAAAATCAATAGATATCAATGCAACTGTTTTCAAGCTTAATATTCGAGATAATCAAACTATTCTAACCATTGTGTTTGAGTAAGATAACACATGACACATCCACCTCGAAAGAAAATGCTGCTCAACAAATATCTCCAATCTAAGAACCACAGGGACACTGAATCTCTCAAACAGTGGCTTCACTCTCCTGCTGACGAACACTACAGTCTCACATGCGTAATTGACCTAAAAACTCAAGAAGCCTAAATTAGACATTGCTTCAAGTTGTCCTATTTAAACCATCTCATCATTACTGATTAAATGGCTTTCCTTTCCCTGCACACATGTGCGCACTTACACAGGCACAGCGCTGGCACATGTACACACAGACTGAAGGGGAAACACAGGAAAACCAATACTGAACCTGTTTAGGAGGACGTGTTGTCCTGATGCCGTCCTGTGGTACTTGCTGAGTGTCTTCTCTGCATCATTCGTGTTCAGGTTGAAGACAACTGCTAAATCCAGATTCCTACACTGTAGTTTCAATACGACTGTCTTTCCTTCCTTAGCCCTATTTCAAATGTCAAAGTCATAAGAACCTCAATCCAAAGCAAGTGACATTTCACTAATGAAGTCCACAAACACTTCTCCTCTTCTCCGCTGCTTCATGAACCTCCCTCTGTCTTCTCACCCGCCCCTGTTTCAGCATCTGCCAATTGCAAATGTTCACCAAAGGTTGAGCGATGAGAAGACTTGCAATACCCTGAAATCAGTTGTATTGGATATACCTGGTTGCTAGGATACGTACGCTAGGATACATATGTACCATCAAATTGTTGTTCGGGGCTCAGTTGGCCACAGTTACACTACGCCCACTACTTGTCGAGTGTTTCCTGTGATAGCAGGTGATGCATGACAACCGAGCAGAAAGTGATGTGCATTATCAGAAAAGGGCTTTCTGCATCAGGAAACGGATGCACATATTGATTCATTAAAAGTCTATTAAGATGGTAGATTTGTTATAGGCTAAAGCCGGAGCCGCATGTCCGGTATGATGTCAGTTTCGGATGGATTTAAATATTGACTTAAAAGCAATAATATACAAGTTATATTTTTCAGATGTTTGTTGAAAAGATCTTGCGGATTTAAAAAATAATAGGAGCCTTAGTGGTGTCAAATCAGCAATCATCTCTTCTTTGGTTTTGATCTCTGAATTAATATTATAACCTTAACATTGATAGCCTTGCTAGTGCCAAAGCTCTCTTTGATGCTAGATAAACAATGAGCTGACCTAACTAAATATATGTTATATGTTAAAATTGACATAGAAACAACTGACAATCAGTTAAGCAAATGTTTTACTAGCACTGTGATACCACTGGTTTTCAACACTTTATTTTGCTTCTTTAAGCAAGTTTTAAGCAGATTTTTGTTCATTGTGTTAGTCATCTTAATTAATTGTATAATCCAAAACCAAAACAATGCTGCTTAGTATAAAAATGTGGCCGACTACTGTCAACACATGGTATAACACTGCTACAAAATGCAAAGCCTATAGATAATATAATAATAATAATAATAATAATAATAATAATGTAACGCCAAAATGTGCCAGTTATTTTCCACATTAGTTCATGAACTAAACCCTGGCGAGAATGCAAGTGTGCGAAACGTAACAAATAGGTGTAAGGATGGTTTTGACAGAACTACAACATTGTTCTGTTTTCTTCACAAGTAAATGTAATACTGTTAGAGAACACATTAGCCATACCCACCTTAAAAAATATACATATAAATGCGCAGTTTTCTGTTTTTCCCTCTAGTAATAAAACATATATTAAACAATATATTAAAAGGTTTGGATGTAAATAGCTAAAAAAACAGTAAGCAACTGGCTACCAGGAGGCAATTAATAAGGGGATCCTCCAGTTAAAAAATTTAAATATGTAATCAAATCTGTATTTTCAGTTAAAGGTCCCATGTCATGCTTTTCCGGTTATTACCCGGGTCAATATCACCATACGGTGCATTTGAGACTTTCCCATTTCCAAAAAAAAATCTGAGATTTTCCATTAAACTTCATATTCATTGTATTACAGTAAGTATACGCTATGCTGTTAGAAATGGATGTTGGTCAAGCTCCCACACTTTTTATAAATTAACTGCAAGTACATGCAAACAGCAAAATGTATCCACCCTGTCATGGACAAAATTCAAAGAGTAAATACATTGTAATTACATAGTGATTATAAAATGTACATTTTCAGAAAGCTATAGTCCCTTTCTCAACAATATATTTCAGTTAATGGAAAAAGTATTTGGATAATAATGAAATGATGACAAACTATTTGTACCATGTCCACCCTGTCATGGGAAGGCTTGCTGACAGGGTGGACAATGGTACAAATAGTTTGCCTTAATATTATTAGGGCCCGAGCACCGAGTGCTAGGACCCAACGGTGTCCTAGCACGAAGTGCGAGGAAACTATTGTTATTGCACATATTTAGGGCCCGAGCACGGAGTGCTAGGAACCCAACGGTGTCCTAGCACGAAGTGCGAGGAAACCTATTGTTATTGGTGGAATTCTTCTTCTTCTTATTATTATTATTATAGTGCTGGCGTTTCCTGTTTTTGAGGGCTTTAGGACGCTCACAAAGTTGTATAATTTTGCACGGACGCCAGGACCGGTGAAAAATTCAACATTCTGGAGTCAATGGGTTCAAATTGTCCAAGGTGCTCGCTAGCGCCACCTATGAAAAACCCATTTCGGAATAAATTTACAAAGTCGCACCGTAACTCCGGGTTCAGTCCGTCTTGGAGAATAGTTACACTAAAGCATTTTCATTTTGGACTATAGGGGGCGCCAAAAACACCACCAATTTATAACTCAAGAACGGATGGACGAATTTCTTTTTTTTTTCTTTACACATACTCTCGGGGTGACTACGAACTGAGATTTAAAGTGTCGCAACAAATGCAGAATGTGGGCGTGGCCTATACATTTTCTTTTAAATCGCGATAGCATAAAATCAGCTTCGGACGCAAAACTTGGTACACACGTCACAGCCCACGACTTTTTCGAGAATGTAAAAAAAAAACGTAATTTTTCAAAAAACCGCTCACTAGCGCCCCCTATTGTGTGGTAGTCACATATAGTTTCTCAGAACTTCACGAATTTTGGCACAAAGATTCCTCATGGAATTACGGACATATTTTTTATTAGCTTCCATAAGCCCCGCCCCCGAGAAAGTCGGCCATTTTGAAAAATGTGCGTTTTTCATGCATTTTAAGCACATTCTTGCGAACTCCTCCTAGGGAAATGATCGGAAAAATTCCAGTCCAGGACAAGTTCAGCCCATATCCAATGTGATGCTAAATTGCGAAGGAATAGTCGATCGCTCAAACGAGGAGCTCGTAAGCGAACGGACAATTTCCCATTTTTGACCATTTACATGTCACAAATTACTCCAAACTACTCGCATACAGTTTTCGAATATTCACGAAACGCTGTAACACTTTGCTCTTATGATTGCGGACATATTTCAAATTGGCTTTCATTAGCCCCGCCCCCCAGAAAGTCGGCCATTTTGAAAAATGTGCGTTTTTCATGCATTTTAAGCACATTCTTGCCAACTCCTCCTAGGGAAATGATCGGAAAAATTCCAATCCAGGACAAGTTAAGCGCATATCCAATGTGATGCTAAATTGCGAAGGAATAGTCGATCGCTCAAACGAGGAGCTCGTAAGCGAACGGACAATTTCCCATTTTTGACCATTTACATGTCACAAATTACTCCAAACTACTCGCATATCGTTTTTCCGATATTCACGAAACGCTGTATACACATTGCTATTATGATTGCACACATATTTCGAATTACTTTTCATTAGCCCCGCCCCCCAGAAAGTCGGCCATTTTGAAAAATGTGCGTTTTTCATGCATTTTAAGCACATTTTCATAATTCCTCATAGGGAAATGATCGGAAAAATTCCAATCTAGGACAACTTAAGCGCATATCCAATGTGATGCTACATTGCAAAGGAATAGTCATTTGCTCGAACGGGGAGCTCGTAAGCTAACGGAGAATGTACAATTTTTGACAAATACATTAATCCAAACTACTACATTTCCATTATGGAAACATTTACAAAGTCGCACCGTTAACTCCGAATGACCTGAAATTTTGCACACTTATTCGGGTGTACCTACTCTACATATTATCTCCATGAACCCCTAAGCTCCGCCTACTTCATTTTTTTTAATTAGCATAATGTTAAAAACAGTAAAATATTACCTTAAATTTCATTTTTTGTTTTTCAACGCCACACTTAGTATACAGCATCGGTGGAGGGTCAGACACATTACCGTAGAAAATGAGCATGTTCAGTCGATAAATATGGCCATCATTAATCTAAACCTGTTTGCAAAAAGTCGGGGCTTACAAAGAAATGCTCATAACTGGTTAGGGTTAGGGTTTAGGGTTAGGGTTAGCCCTAACCCCTAACCCACACACACCGCCTCTGCTGGCGGCAAATTAAATTACAACAGACACCTACTCACTGTACAACACACACATACAGCTCCTAAAGCATATCATGTATATCAGGCTACAGCCCTTGTATATTTTATTATGTGAACACTATATGGTTTCATGAATAATATCTACTCTTTACTTGTAGATATCTACTAAAGCATACAAATAAAGTGTGCAATGTAGGCCTGTTACATATGTTATTGCTGTTCTCACTGTAAACATCGCGTCTGAATGAAAGCAGTTGGATTAAAAAAAAATAGCCTAACATCCAGGCGAGATGTGATTAGTGAGTAAACAAACGGTAAAGGGCAGAAAGTCTGATGCACATTTGATCCTCTTAAATAACTTATAATCACAACGGGAACAGTTTGCAGAGCTTTGCTTCGTTGACATAAGTCCAGCCATGCGTCACGCCTCTTTTAAACATCACTGTTGGCTGAAATCGACTCCGGAGGATACATCAGTGTACCCTCGGTTATAGCTCCTCCAGAGACTCTCCTCTCTCCTCTCTCCTCTCTCCTCTCTCCTCTCTCCTCTAAATCAGTGTATCCTCGGTTACGGCTCCTCCAGACAGCCTCCTCGATAATCCATCCTCGACGAGCCTTTAGAGAAATTTGTTTTCCTTCGAGACGGCGCGCCGACATCCGTTTCCGGGTCGCTGCCGGAGGACCTGGGAGCCTGGGACGCGAAAATGAGAGTAATGACAAACGGCTCATTTCGGAGGACTCGCGCGCGTCTGCTTGACGCCGGGACGACCGGCCGCCCTCCCCGACAGGCGCACGGACGCGAGGGCCCGCTCATCACTGCGCACATCTGTGACCGCAGTTTTAATTTATATTATTTATGGAAGGCTTGCTGACAGGGTGGACAATGGTACAAATAGTTTGCCATAATATTATTTATATTATTTATGGAAGGCTTGCTGACAGGGTGGACAATTACATTACATTGCATTTAGCTGATGCTTTTATCCAAAGCGACTTACAATAAGTGCATTCGACCAAGAAGATACAAACTTGAAGAAAACAGAATCATATGGACATCAGGTTTCATAGAGCCAAAAACATTTCAAGTGCTACTCAACTAGCTTTAGATAAGCCAGTCCTTTATTAGTATATAAGCAGGGGTGCACATAACTGGTACGCAGGTACGCATGCGCGGCACAAATCTGAATTGCGTAACGTCACTTGTGTCACTACGCGCCTTTGCGTACCTCAAAACATCAAAACAAAACACATATTTCGTCTACACGTGTTTCTTGTCAACACTCAATGGAGTAAACTGCTAGACATGTCAAAAAAAAAAGAAGACATTAAGCAGCTACAGTACGTTGCCGTTTCGCTCCCTGCTAAAAATCTTCGGACTTTCTATGACTGATTGAACTGGAGCTCGGCGAGCCGCGTAGGACATAACCGACGGACCTGTGAAGCTTTACAGGAGGCAGAGGCTTAGATCACTGGACGACAGAGTTGTTCACGTGTGCACAGACAGGGTTAACGTCGGTATGAACAACAGAATTGTGCCAAAACTCCACCAACTGGCTGCAGTGGGAGACTCCCCTGTGCACATTCTGTGCCCCGCGTACACACTGGAGAACTGCGCAAAATCAGCTGATCACAACGTTCACGCTCTGTGGTCAAGCTGCTGCAGTTTTATTTACAACAAAATTGAGTAAAACACACAGTTGCAAACTTACTCAGGGTGTTAATGGAAGAGTTTGAAATCAGACAGAGGTGGAAGAAGTACTCAGATCTTGTGTAGGAATACTCTCTTACAGTAAAAGTCCTGCATTCAAAATATTACTCAAGTAAAATTAGAAAAGTATTATCAAAATATAAGTACCAAAAGTAAAAGTAGTCATTGTGCAGATTGGTCCATTTCAGAATAATATATATGATATGTTTTATAATGATTGATCATTAAAGTGTTCTCAAAGCTGGTAAAGGTGCAGCTAGTTTGAATGACTTTGTATACTGCAGGGTAGCTTGAGAATTTACTCCAGGTGGAACTCAAGTCTGATTTAACACTTGATTATATTTCACATCATTCATCCACATCTGTGAAGTAACTAAAGGTATTAAATACATGTAGTGGAGGAAAAGTACACCATTTACCTCTGAACTGTAGTGGAGTAGAAGTACAAAGTAGCATCAAGTAAGTCAAGTAAAGTACAAATATCTCAAAATTGTACTTAAGTACAGTACTTGAATAAGTGTACTTAGTAACTTCCCACATCTGAAATCAGATATGACTTCAAGTCATGTGATAATTTCTTAGTATTTGATCCTTCAACTTGGCCTCAGGAAATGCAAGGACTTCACAGTTTTGGCAACAAGTTTTGGAGAAAGCAAATCGGAGGCTTAAGAAGAGACAGGGAGGTGCATCTTCATCATCTTCATCATCTAGCATGCAAGAAGTGTAAATAGAGGACAGTGAAGGAGACACTGAGGGACCCCGCTTCGTGTGGGGTGAGTACCAAACGCTGTCTCCTGGTACTCATCTGAGTAACTGACTAAAAAAGTTATGTGCACCCCTGTATATAAGTGCTTTGTTAGTCATTTTATTGCTCAAAGTGGAGTCGAAAGAGATGAGTTTTTAGTCTGCGCCGGAAGATGTGTAAGCTTTCTGCTGTCCTGATGTCAATGGGGAGCTCATTCCACCATTTTGGAGCCAGGATAGCAAACCGACGTGTTTTTGCTGATGGGAACTTGGGTCCCCCTCGCAGTGCGGGTGCAGCGGGCCGTTTGGCTGATGCAGAGCGGAGTGCACGTGCTGGGGTGTATGGTTTAACCATGTCCTGGATGTAGGAAGGGCCAGATCCATTCACAGCATGGTACGCTAGTACCAGTGTCTTGAAGTGGATTCTAGCAGTTACTGGAAGCCAGTGAAGGGAGCGGAGGAGCGGTGTGGTGTGGGAGAATTTAGGAAGGTTGAAGACCACACGAGCCGCTGCATTCTGGATGAGCTGCAGAGGTCGGATGGCACATGCAGGTAGACCAGTCAGGAGGGAGTTGCAGTAGTCTAGGCGTGAGATGACGAGAGCCTGGACCAGAAGTTGCGTCGCTTTCTGGGTCAGGAGGGGACGTATCCTCCTGATGTTGTAAAGAGTGTATCTGCAGCAGCGGGTTGTGGCAGCGATGTTTGCAGTGAAGGACAGGTTGTTATCTACAGTAGGGTCACACCCAGATTCCTTGCAGTCTGAGTCGGGGAAACAACAGAGGGGCCGATGTTGATTGTTAGGTCAAGAGGGGGACACTCTTTTCCCGGAAGAAAAAGCAGCTCAGTCTTTTCAAGGTTGAGCTTGACAATGACAGGGTGGACATTTTTGGCTAATATTATTATTTTAATGAGCACATGGTGGACCTTCAGTTAGCAACATGATTCAGTTAGCAAGGTGACTGAGTACTGTTTAACAAATATATTTCAAATTTCTGAAAGGTTTTTATATTAATTGACATTTCACTATGACAGAGTGGATATGTTAAGCTTGACAACATCCAACTACACACATAATATGATTAACATTTTGAAATATAAGATAAAAAACTTACTTTGCAACTAGCCAATGTCTCAGCCTCAATTGAGGAAAGACAAAATGGTGGTAGTAATGTCACTGAAAACATCAGGGACACATGAAAAATGTTCAATATTATTATGAAAATAGAATATACATGATCAAAATGACTCGTTTTATCAAATAACTCGTTGTGGACAATAAAACCATATAATTTGTTTTAAATGTAGTATCATTTAACCACTTATTACACACACTGTAGTTAGCAGAGTAGTGTGTGGGACATGCCAAAATCACGTACATCCAATGAAAAAATAAGGTATAAAAGGAAGGAAAGACATTTCAAGAGACTTATCATTGTACTGATGTGTGTACATGTTTGGCCTTTTATAATAAGACCTCAGAGTTTCATTATTCTGCTACATTTTTTTTAGAGTGATTCTGATGGGGACACAAAGTACTTTATAGTGATATTGACCCACCCGTATGTGTTATGAAGGTTTTTATGCATGTAAACGGTCTGCAAAGTCACAAACCCTCAAAGTACACCCTGTAGCGAGTAAAACTCCGCGTTTGGGGGTGCGGGTGCTAGTGGAGCCTCGCAGATGGGGGGGCTGCAGCCCCCTCAGTACCCCCCCCCCTTCCCGCGTCCAGAACAGAGTGGGAGAGCTGACCAATCAGAGCACAGTGGGCTCACAGGGAGGGGGCGCAGGAGCTCCAACAAGCCGTTTAGGACAGAGAGTGAATACACATTCTATACAGAGATGCTGTATGAGAAACCAATGTGAGTTTGGAAAATTACACAATATAAATCTATTTTAGTATACCTCAACAATCGAATTATGATCAGTAGAAATGGCCCTGACATGGGACCTTTAATAATAAAGATAGATACATCTGTATGATTACTTAAATGTCTTGATTACTAAAAGAGTTTGAAAAAACTTTTCGGCTTATACCTTAGCTAAAGAGACTAAAAGCTCATGGGCTTGATGTTACCAAAACAACAATATACTTTACATTAATTCAAGCATTCAGCCAAACAACCTTTAAATCTAGACAACCTAAACACATCTGTGAAATCATAAACTAATTAAAATGTGTTGTTAGAAAATGTCCCGCAGTAATGTGTCAAGTGCTATTGTATACACTAAGCGGAGAAAAAAATGAAGCCAAACACACTCACATCCTTCCTCTCCCTTTCCCTCAGGCCTACACTGACCTGGGATCTGCTCAGAGCTCGTGCAGCCCCATTCTGGCTGGCACATCATCTGAAGACAGAAGCAAAAACAGACTCTTCTGCAAGAGACCTGTGACACACACTTTTCCTCTTCTTCTCCTTCACTTCCTCCTCCCTTCATCCTTCTCTCTACGTCAACCCATCTAAAAATAAAATAAGAGCAGGCGCTGATGATGAAGAAAAAGAAAAGTTCACATCACACTTATTACTGGAGGGCTGATCTACATACCACTCCCCACCATCACCACCCTCTACCTGTCCCTTTGCTGCAATAGTGTATTATATCTGTATCAAGACGTGATGACATTTAACAGTCTGACAATAAGTTTCCGAGTGGTTTTCCCCTAAATACGAAAGCTTTGAAGTTTTCGGAAAGCCCCTTTAATAACCATTTCCACTGCATCATTTTTGTGCTGAGCTGGATTAAGCATTTCGCAGACCAATCTCTATTCTAATGAATAAAATAGGCATCATTTTTAAACTGAGGAAGACCACTGGTAGTCCCAAAAGGCATCCGGATCAAATGTATTAAATGTGGACATCTCAAAACAAGGCAGAGATCTTGGGCTAATTTGACCTACTATATTTCATTTAGATAACAGTTGTTGTAGTATGTATGAAGAAGATGAGGAATAGCCAAAAATGGGAACCCCATTTAAGGATAAATGAAAAACTGACCATCCCTGTGTGGGAGCAAGTTGAGGATTTTGCATTGATTTTTGATTTATTATTTAATGAAAGGGCTAAAGACTAATCATACCAGACAGTAGAGGTTGATTTCAGTCCTGATGCTCTGCTCTGTTGCATCCCCACTGTGTGAAATAACAATTAAGGGGATTTATTTTGCGTTGAAGATATCTGTCCAGTGGAGCTTAACACCACAGTGCATTATATTACGTTTCTCCCATACCTTAAAAGGGCCTGTCACCACAAATAAGAATTATAACTACAACACAATAAAAAGGTCATTGTAATATGTTATGTAATCTCTCTCATACCTTAAGATGGTCTGACATATTCTAGTATTATTATTATTACTACCATATGTATAATGAATATAATAATTTGTAAATAACTTTTCCCAAACCTATAGTGTGTGTGTAAGTCCTGTACGTCTGCAAATGTGTGTTGCGTCTGAGGACTGCTCTTGTTGTCATAGTTGTTAGGCTGATGTATAAAGTGGCTCAAAATTAGATGACCTGACAGTGCAACTGTCATCCACCGGAGATGACTTTGCATCTTGAATGGCAGACGAGATTATCTGTCTAATGCAGCTGATTCATGTTTTATGTGCGGCCCTCAGGATGGGAGGGTGATTGGAAGAATAAAAGCACGGTAATGCTGAATCACAATGAACTCCATGATCATGTTAAATAATATACATCTCATTTTGGAATACACCGTGTGCCATTTACAAAAATACTACTCTCTATTACAAACCACACAACATTTAGGCCTAAATCATTCGACCGGCCCCTTAAATCTTCCTCTGCACTCCGCTCTTTCTTGAAGGCCTCCTTTACGGCTCACGTACACTTTAAATGTCAAGTCTATAAGAGGCTGGGAAATCACGGAGTCTTAATGCACATCTGAGCCACTTAATCTCTGACAGCTCTATCATTCAGTTACGTAGACTGCTGCTAATTGCACTTAATCCAATACAGGCATAGTTTTCATATCAGAAGAGCTAAAACATTTCAACGTTTTGTGCAGTGTTAGGGTGGTTTATCTTAACACACCTGAGTGTTATATTGCTGGGATGGCCAACACATGCGTGAACATACAGCACACTGCAGGGGGAGCTCTTTTTGTTTATGTGAACACTGCTGCTCTCAGGGGTTTTTTCCTGTATGCAGAACTTATATCTGTTCCCAGGGACAAGCCTATTGTGTGTATGTTACAAAACCACACATTTAACAAGAGCATACAACTCAAAGAGTAATAAAAACATATGCATTTAAAAACAGCCATGGTTTTCTATAATTGTGCAACTATGCCACTTACTTTTAGTTTCACCATGTATTTGAAACATGCATGAACACCATATCTTTATCTAGAGATTCCCAGTGATACAAATGTAACCATGAGAGTGTCGTCCTACAGAGATATTACTTGCAAGGCTCTCCCAAGTAAAGAAGAATGTAAAACACATTGAACTTGAAACACTGTTGACACAATTATACATATTACAACAGAGTATGTACGTTTTGACCACAACTAAACAATGTCTAGTTCTGCATGTTCTTTATCAGTCTCATTATGATAAGATAAATACCATTCAAAACCACAGCATTTTCTTCAGAAGCCTCCTAGGCTTAAAGAAAAATCATACGTAGTAGAACATAGTAGAAAATACTTCTTCAATCCACCCGTTACTTTGTTGTGTACCCCATTCTTTTTCCTGTACTCTCTTTCAAAGGAAAGGCAATCGTGGTTGTTTACAAGATTGTAACGCACTGTGAGACTAACTTTAACCTCGGGGAAGTTATTTAAACTAACAGCACTGTGTGTAACTGTGTACATTATGACATACTACAAAGCCATGTAAGAGTGAAGGGACAAAAGATCTGCCAGTAGGAATATTTGTTAGATTTGAAGTACACACAGACATACAACGCACACACTATGATTGTCACGACCTAAGGATTCCAGTCCTGAAAAACCCAGCAAGCCAGACCAAAACCCCTACTGACCAGCAAATGTTCTGACCAGAGCCCAGCTGGGGCCGAAACAGAGAGGGGAGAGACAAAGGACATATATGGAGAGAGGGAGAGAGAACAAGAGAGGGATGATCACAAATCAAAACAAAAATTGGCAAGGAAGAATGTACGAATAAATATAGAGATACTTCCTCTATCATTACATTACCATTGTGAACTAATATGATGTGCATTTTTAAATGAAAACAATGAAAGAAACCAAAGCAGCAAATATGAAATCTGATATATCACAATTATTTATAATAATTGCATTCAACTGTGCACCATGTATGGGATTACTGTATTAAACATTATAACCAAAAATGTTTTTATAATTTGCTGAGTGAGCAGAATTTGATACAATGATAACACATGTTGTCTCAATCCAATATACAAAAAGGAAATATCTCAATGATAATGATTTCTGCTGGGATTAAGAAAGGTAAGATGTTCTAAGGAGCATCTCTCCTCATCTCATGCCATCTTAAACCAAATCATGCTTAAACATTAGAACAACACTTTTCATTCTTCAGATAAAGGCTGGTCATTGAAGAATATATTCTTGTGCTGTAACGTTAGGTACTCTTTAAAGGGACCAGAAAAACAAGTTTAACTGCAGAAAATGATGTTCCCTCTACAAACTGGTTCATGGTGACCCTAAGTATCTTTGTTTACCCACTCAACACAACTAGCTTGCCAACAGGATTTGGCAAAGCTGCCTGTGTATGCAATTTCTGCCTGTGTGCGTTTGTGTGCGTTTGTGTGCATGTATGTGTGTGTGCGTGAGGGAGAAAGATGGACTGGATGATGATGACTCACCCATCCACACACGTTAATTCAAACATGCACTCATGACCGTCATCACTCAAAACCATGTTAGCGTTGCTCACTGATGCTAATTGTTTCCAATCAGAGTATCAGGGGTCCTGTCAATGCACTGTGAGACCAGACCACCCCAGCGATTGCTTATTGATCTCATTACATGCTCACGTCACTCCGCTCAGCAAGCGTCTGGTCGTTTATCTGAGCATATTTATCAAATATTGATTTGCATTGATGATGGCGATGTTAGAATATACAGTATAGTGTTAAAGAAATTGAAACAAATATTTAGAATTGAAAAATGAGGTCACACTGACAGTGAATATATCGACAAAATATTAGTGTATGTGTGTATCTCAATGTGTGTGTGTGTGTGTGTGTGTGTGTGTGTGTGTGTGTGTGTGTGTGTGTGTGTGTGTGTGTGTGTGTGTTCTGCAGCGGAGTTGCATGACGAAGACTTTGCATGTACTGTCAAGAAAATACATTCATGCATCCGTCAGCAAATTAAGATTTACATCTTTGTAATGTCCTTCTCATGTATGACACACAAACAACAGCTCATAAAACAGCACTTTTGCATTTGCGTTTGATCGTATGTCCTGTATCTGCTGATGTGTTTAATGATTAATATAACATATATCAAACAGAGTAAATACAATACAGACAAAACACGTGCTCTATGAGTTTACTGTGTTAACTGGCTCGTCGAATAACGGAATGTTGAAATGTACAAGGCAAAACCAGTAATGAATTCCTGTGTGGATGTGGAATGGTGAAAAAAGTTGAGCAAAAACCAAGAAACACACCATTTTTCTCAGGAATCGGAGAACAAATACTGCAACAACATTTTGGAGCAATAATGCATCCTTGCACGTAAATCCCAGACATCCCTTGTGGTTATTTTTTGTTTCTGTATCTAATTGTTTCACGTAATATACACCACGGTAAAAAAGGTTTTCACCCTTAAAACCCAAAACTATTGGTCAATTATATTAAAAAAAAATAAGAACAGTCTTTATCTCTGAATACTACACACACACACACACACACACACACACACACACACACACACAGCCATCTTCCTGCGCCCTCGAAGGCTCCAAGTCTAAGTGGAGTGCTTTTCCCTCGTGTTGTTGTACCCATGTTAGGCTACTTACGCAAGCTTGTCATTCTGTACTCCTATTACTGAGAGGGAGTGCGTCACAGCTTCCACTCCCCACTTCTCTCTGTCAGCTTTCTGCTCACGTTGATTGACACTGACGTTGCCGGGAGTTAGCATTTCAGGCAGAGTCCCATGGGAACAACGTGAGCGTCCAGACACTGGTCTTCCATTTGGAGCTGCATGCATAATGACTTAAATCCCATTTTGTGTCTGTGCTCCTGGAAGTTTCACTCTTTCATGTTTCCCCTCCAAAATGTTCAAGATGATACTCTAAACAGAAAATAACCAATAAAAGTCATTTGTGCCGCAGCATTTTCTGCCATACTTGAGGTGCAAGAGTTAAACAAACTTTTATTTACATATTATTTATTTATCAAGACCATATACTGTACTAACAGATACTGTGAAATACTACTCATCAGTGGACGCTACAGTAATTATGCATGATGTATGAGATGTCACCAAAGTCTCTGAACTAATACAAATTATATAGATGTAAACTGTCCACAGCGCTAACATTAAATTAAGGGAGCTCTCATCAACAATCTTGCAACGTAAGTGTTAACACTTCATATTGGTGGATTACTGGTTTAAATATGAATAATATCCATGCAGAAATAAAAGGTGTATATCAAAATGTATATACTTTCGAACAAATATTATTTTAAAATAAAAATAAAAAAGGTTTTTGGGGTTATCTTTTTAATCGCTGGTTATCCGAGACATTACTCCGAGTTTGATAATTGTAAACACAGTCTATCCATAAGTAGCATGATCACTATGTCTCTACATCAATGTATTATGCTGTCCCTGTCTCATGCAGAGATACAAACAGAGGCCGCTCTGTATGTGAAAGCTATAACTCTTGTTTAAGTGTGTAAGATATGTTTCTTGTGTTCGTTCACAAAAGATAACACTTAGGTCTGAAAGACCAACAACAATAAAAAAGACACAGAGTATGAAACTTGTAGGAGAACGAATCCATAGAAAGAAAGCGTCTCTTCTGGGTAGCCGTGTCTTCAGGCTAAACTAAACACACTCAGCCTATTTGACACCACAGCAGCCTCATCCAATAAGGACTCGTTCTTTGAATTCCTTGTTGAATGAGATTGGACAGAGGGAGGTAGAGGAGGAAAAAGTGGGAGGCAGATAAAGGCAGAGGCTAAAGAAAATAAGCTGAATGAAAGAAGGGAACACTTGACATTAGCAGAAGCCGCACAGGCCTGAAGGAACCAAACCGGATCCTATAGTAAACGTGCGTGTGAATATGCCGCTATGTGCGCGTTTGTGAAAGCATTTGATTGAGACAGTGAGAAAGTGAGAGTAAGAGATAGAGAGACGGTTTGTGTGTGCAGTGTGTGGACCATCCTGTACACACATCACAGCCGGAGGCAAGCTCCTTCTTCTGCTCTTCAGATGAGAACCAAGCGCTCCCTTCTTGGTGCGTTACCACAGCTCGCAGAAAAAACATGGTGCCATTTATAGAAACGATCCAATTATTTCTGAATATTAAAACTTGACCTGAAATAAACTCTCTCCTCCATACCAGGTTTTACACACCCTGAATACTTTGGAGACATAATAAGAATGTATTACAATTGAGCATAATGCACTAGAGTAATTATGGACTATGATCTGCTGGTTATAAATGGCTGTGGTACAAAGTGATGTAAAAGTTGTTTTATGTGTAGGGACTGCATGCAACAGCAATAAGAGTTAAACACAGGATAGTACAGGTATGAGTTCATACAAGGATAATATTAAGAATAGAATGAGTAAGTGACAGAATAAAATCAAATAACTAAATAAATATACAAAGAAAAAAACGTTTTCCATCATGAAAGCTTTACTATTCCTTTACTCTAGTTTGCTTTACACACTCTCATCCCCCTTTCAGTGTGATTTTGCATTTCCAAACCACATTTAGGTGTCCCAATGTTTCAACATGACAGGTGTGAAATTTGCATCCAAACCATTACATTGTCACAAGGTGTCAAAACGTCACCTTGCTTATGATATAAAATATCAGCAATTTTACGCATTACAACTTTAGCATCATTTAGATAAGAAAGGTTCTCTTTTTTTAACTTCCCTCACTCCTGCCAATTTTCTATACGGTTAAAAAAAAGTGCAGCCACAGAGGAGGTCGAGGTAAAGACACACTGTAGAGCTGAAACAAGCCTGGCCTCAGTTTGTGAATTCAGAGAAGGCATATCAGGACTGAAGCCAGGCAAAAATACAAACACACATGCAGAGACACTCACACACATACACACACATCAGCAGTCTCTTACATAACACAGTGAGTGATGGCAGATGAGGACACAATAATACAGCCTTTGGCATTTGTCCTGTGAAAGTTGGACTGAGAGGAAATTGGGTGAGTGGGAGAGAAAACAGAGAGAGACAGGCAGACAAAAAAGTGACAGAAAGTGAGAGAGAAAGGCAGAGAAAGGCTGAGAGAATGAAAGAGATACCAACACAGTAGAGAGTTTTTATAGCCTGAGACAAAATGCCCTGTGGGATAATACTACCCAAATTAATTCTGCAGTCAAGTCATTTTCATGTCTTCTCAGTTTTTCTGTTTCATCAACAGTCACTAAAGCCTTTCCCCTAAATGTTGCACTGAAGACTACGAAATAGTGCAGCAAAGTAGTTTGAGACATGACTATGTTTTATGCAGCATAATATTATTCACAAATGCATAATATTAATATCCACACATGTAATAGGTATACTGTATTACACAATGTCAATAAACAATTGCTTTATTCAGATGAATACATTTCTCTTGACACAAGATCTACTGAGGAAGTGCTATGCATTTAAAGATTTGGGTCATGCAAATTTTGTCGACTCCTCATAAAAGTTTTTATTTTCTTATTTGTCTTATTGTTGTATGTCCTGTTGCATTGTTGGAGGAGCTCGGGACTTGAGTTTTTCAATGCCATAACTACACTTCTACAATCTTTGAAATTCAACACAGGAGATCAGATGTATCCCAATGTTGAGTGTTGAGACTTAGGGATCTAATAACTGCTTAGCTTTGCTATTCATTTCAGATTGACATGTTTTGAAAAGAGTTGCATCTTCGAATATGGTCCATTCACAAGAAAACATCTACTCCTCAATGTACACATTTTGACAACCCAGAGTTAAGGCCGAACTTTGTACCAATCTGGAACAGTCAATTTGCTGCTATATGTACATCATCAATGTGTGTGTGTGTGTGTGTGTGTGTGTGTGTGTGTGTGTGTGTGTGTGTGTGTGTGTGTGTGTGTGTGTGTGACGTGTATGCGTGCCTTATGAGGGATAATGGAAGGGAAAAACACTCTCAGATGCATGTGATGCAATTATACCCTTGATTATCTGATTGGGTAATCTACAGGCAGGCTGCAGGCGTCCAAGACAAACACACTGTCGGCAGACTGTTGACCGAGCATAAACCACAAAGAAACACACACACACACACACACGCACACACACACACACACACATCAACAATGCATAGATATAATGAAAGCCAAGCAGAAAGGCTGTGATGGAAGTAGCTTACATTGGTGTGTCTAAGTGAAAACTAAGAAAACCATGATGCTGATTGTAACAACCATGCATACATATAAAGCTGGCAGCTGACAGCATGTGCTATGTGTGCTGTGTGTGTGTGAGAGACATCGCTTGACAGGGTCAGTGATCAAACCCACAATGACAGTCAAACTCAATCTGAATAAAGGTCCTGCTTTGCGAGGACGCAGCACATCTGGGGGCTTCACGAAGGCCAGGCTCAGTGTGTGTATGTGTGTTTGTGTACAGTTTGTGTGCACTCCACAAGTCTTTACAGTTAAACACACAACGTTAGCTTTGCAGTCTACACTCCAAGTTGGGTTTAGTTACAGAAAGATGTTGAAAGATGCACGCACAAAATTGACCATGGTAAAATGAACTCTTTATGGCAAGAAATAAAATGGTAACCTATCTCTTTAAGCTGCTTTCTGCTTTTGTAATCCAATCATCTTTATACATTTAGAAGAAACCATATATAAATGTGCCATCATTTCGTAAAGACAGAGTTTTAAACAGACTGTAATGTCTCTGAGCAATCAGTATCAGTATTCATTCCAATGTGTTTTTTTATCAATGAATTTATTCACTTTCTTTTACTGTAGCTCTGATTTTGTTCTCCAATAAAATGAGGTGAAAATTATCTGACTCATCTACAGTATGTAGAGGAAAAGAGGTTTGCAAGATGTGTTGTATACAATGCAGGATAATAAGGGCCAAAGGCAGATTTTCTGATTGATGCTACAATGTAAATTAGGATTCTGAGAAATTGCCCCTGGAATAATGTCACTGCAGATAAGAAATGCTCTCTCTTCAAAGATCAACTTGCATTGCTTTAAAGGATTAGGCTGGTGTTGAGCTATCTTTCCTAATTATTTTCAACGAATCAAATAATCAAAGTATCCTGCTAAGAAGAGGAAATATAACACAGATGAGCTGAGAGAAATTGTGTATTTAGTGATTTAGTATTCAGAAGAAACATATGACCCAGGGAAACTTTGGCTCTTCAATGTGTTCTTAATAGTGTTTGGATGATCATAGCATAAAAAACACTGGTTTTATGATGATGTAAACTGGTTTTATCGTCTCCAAACCGCCTATGCTGTAAATACTTTGTATGTTAAAATTGGAAATCACTCATTATGTTAAACCTGTGTTCTTAAAAGCGCAAACTGACAAATGTCCTGAAAGTGAAGCACTCACATAAAACAGTCAGCGCAGAACTGTTTATAACTCTCTGCCGCTGACTGAATGTTTACTGTAGTGCAAGAGAAAGGTAAACTGACATAGCGACTGACTTACAGTATGGAAAGATCTAGATGCTGCTCGTCGATGCTGCCCCCTTCCCAGGCCAACCACCATCCCCCCTCTCACCTCTCACCGAGCATATTTTGGAGCTAAAACACACCATTGAATCAAGTAACAAGGCAATCCTTGTCCAGGGCCACCAAACCTCATCTGGACAGCCAGCAGGGAAGCCACTGTAAGTGTGTATGTATAGTGTGTGTGGGTGTGTGTGTGTGTGTGTGTGTGTGTGTGTGTGTGTGTGTGTGTGTGTGTGTGTGTTTGAAGTGGCCTAGCCAGGTTAAAATTATTCGCTGCTGCCTTTCCTCCACACACACACACACACACACACACACACACACACACACACACACTTTTTGTTCTTTCCCTGGCCCTCTCCTCTCTCTGTGGGAGCATATGGCATAGCGCCATATTCATATTATGCAGAGACAAACACACACGCGCAATATCTGTCGCACAAACAACACGCGATCGAAACGTGCCTCAGCAGTGTGTCTATGAGTCTGTGTGAAGGCTCGGAGCGATGGTGTGTTTAGAAAACAGCGCAGAGAGGTTGAACACAGGGACCAGATAGTTGTCCTTTTACCATCAACACTTCTGCTGCGTTTGGCAGCAAAACTCCTCTCACTCCCCCTGTTTTCCTCACCCTCCCCAGCAAATCTTTCAACACTCTCGCTTTCCCCCCTCTCACTCCCTCCCTGCTCCTCTCTCACGCAGTCGCTCCTGCATTAGGTCCCCTCAAGCTAGTTGGTCCACCCCCTTCCTCCTCTCTCTCACACACACACTCTCTAACCCACATTTGGCTGTTTGACTGCTGCTTGGGGCTGGATGCAGCCTGTGCTCATGCCAGTGTGTTCTTTTCCTTCAATCACTTCTTTTTCAACCCATCTTTCTGTCTCTGTCTACTATCTTCAGCATCTGTCGCTATGTCTACCTTTTCTGTGTTTCTTTTGAATGAAATGAAACAGCTGCACCTCCGGCAACAGAGGCTTGCCTACTAAACCAACTGCTTACCATGTTTTTTTTAACCTTGCCAATGAACATTCAAAACTGACTTAGAGAAGGACAGTCAATATTTATTCCAATTATGCACTGGCGCATTTGGCATGATTGAAAAAGGTTGTTAAAACCTGTGTGTGTTCATTAGAAATAATTACAATATGTTCCATTATCTCAATCAAAGGCATAATAAGCCTCAATGTTACACAAAGTCAGATAGCTCCAGCAACCGGAACAGGTTGAATGTCTCTCTGGAAATGTATTTGCGTCAATGAGAGAATGTGGGCCTTCCTTCAAATAGATCTCTGAGCACATGTCTCTGCTTTAATGTCTCCCTCCGCCCTCCCTCCTCTTTCAGACACATACTGTATATGATGATGAGATGATGAATATGTTATGCAACAAAGAATGGCCTTATTCAAGGGCTGACCTCCATTCTTAAGTGAACAAAGATTTTGAAATGACAAGAATACTAATTTGTTTTGCCCTGCAAATGCTCAACATGTTTCCAATGCTTATCATACTGTAACTTTGTCATGTTTTGGTGGGCTTGGATGAAAGAAGTGACTGAATGTTGCATTTTTCTAATGAATTGTGAAAGAAAAACTGAATGATAAATAGTAAAAAGAAAAAAACACTTGGCGTCTTGGACATATCACCACTTCTTTTTAGACATTCTATTTATGGTTGTCATCATTTTGTATAAAGCAACTGCTTTTCAATTGCAGGTGACACAAAAACCACTAGCAGAGGCCTTTCCCCCGAAAGCCCCATCCCACTGAGACCCTCGTTAAAAAACAAACAACTTCTGTCAAATGCAAGGTCTCTGTGCGAAGATCTCAATGGAGTCAAATTCATGTCAAAATCATCAGATATTATTTAGCTTATCATCATGCTTTTAAAACTCCCTTATTATAAGCTGATTTATTCTGCATAGCAGTACAACACCAAAACAATAAATCACTCTCTCCCCCCATAAAAGAAAAAAAAACTGAAATAAAGCCACATAGACTAAGCTATTTCCCATTTTCAGTTCAGCAGAGTGCCTGTCTTGCCTCTGGCTTTGCAGGCTGCACCAGCCTGCTTCATGAATACTGCACCACCAACGCTTGATGAAAACCCCCACTTTTTTCTCAGGTAGAACTGCACTCTGAGAGCTTCATTATCTCGTTAAGTTAAACTAGACCTACCAACTGTGTATGATTGTGTCAGAGAGAGACTTTAAGAGAGAAGGAAATAAGATAATTTAACATTTGAAGAATGGTTGGATTCTGTTTTGTAATACATCATTAATGGACAAATGGCAGGTTATAAAATGATCCACGGCTGACTGAAACACACAGAAAAAGTTAATTACTGTGTTTATTATATAGTACATTCATTTAATTCTGATAACATGCAGTGGAAGCATCAGGAGGTGTAAAATGTATTCTTAAAATGTTAAATACTTATGTCATGGTTTCTTTCTCTCTCACCTTTAGGGTCATGGTACAACATGATTTGGTATGCAGACCTGGGCTTTGTCCAAAACCACTTCCTTGCTTACTGATTCACAATTTCCTTTAAAATAAACACATGAATCATCCTCACTAGGTGTGTTTCAAGCTACCTGATTTAATGCAAATATTTCATCTTAGCATAAAGCCTAGTTTATACGTCACTAGGCTGGGGTCGTAAAGTTGATGAATCGATAAAAGCGAAATGGGACAGAGGTGATGGAATCAGATTAAGCGAATGAATGATACATGAAGCATGTGATTTAAACGACGGTGGAGGCTTCTGCTCCACTGAAGGGACAAAAAAGTAGCAACAGATTAAACCAGTCTCAGCCTCATTGCTTCACACGGATATGATGTAACCATTCTCACATTATTACATGAAACACACAGAAATGTCATAATTCCATCAGGTAATCTACATTGTTTTTCACAGTCTGGTAATTTGTTTGACTTTGAAGCCTAGGTGCAATCCATTTGTTTGTGTTTCTCTGTGCCCTGCATCAATCTCCATGTTCCTCTCACTGATCCTCACATTACACAGCGAGGAAAGGCTTCAGGAGGAAACGCTGTCCTCGGCAACTGGTCAATTCTGAGGTAGTGTAAGTTTCAAAGTTCAATTTGTCATCGGTCTTGTTCCAGACATGACAGGGCAGAATGGCTAATGGAGCTGTTCTAATAGTACAGATAATCCGGTAACTCAAGGTTCCCTGGATACCAATTAGTAATGAACAACCAAGCAGCCGAAGTCAGACAGCTAATGTGGGATCAGCTCCAGCTTCCAAATGAAATAGTGAAAACTGTGAGAAGAGACATGTGATTCTGGATCAAGGCACTCTGAAAGGTGTGTGTGATCTGCTTTAAAAAGGGCCATTGGTGACTCATCGCCACCATATTGACACTAAATAAAACGCCTTGAAGGTTCTCAATTCTACGTTCAGACCATTAATAGCAGCAAAGAACGATTTGCTATGTGAAGATATGGAGTAATGGCATACTGAGCATATGTGCATTCTCTCTTCGTTTTAAACCAAACTTCTCTTTTGTTTATGTAGCAGGTCTGACTGTGTGTGCATGTGAGTCCTTGTTTGTTTGTGGGTTCAATTGGCAAGTTAATTGTCGTTATAGCGCAGTGACCGCTAATAATGTTGTGCCTAGCGACAGAGTTGTCATGAACGTGTAACGCACACCCTCTTGTTCCACTTCACATTAACACTATGTTGCTCTGTCAGCACTGTTTACTTAGTTTGCACTGTTTCCGATGTTAGCACCATTAGCTGCTAGCTGCCAGCTCAGCCGTCGCCATGTTGAGAGCCTTGTGGAAGATATGTTAGATATGTTCTGAAATTATTATTGAGGACCTATAATTAACTCTCACAAAGATGATTACAAACAGAGAGAATGTGAGTTTTTTTGTCGAAAATAGAGGGTGTTTTGAAAAATAAAATAAACTTTTATCAGTGAAAATGTTGACGACAAAAAAGCAGCAGAAATGTTAAGAAAACTAAAATACTAAATCTTGGTGTTTTTTATATCCAGGAACATGGCACTGCTACATTGCAGCTTTAAAGGTAGCAATAAAGTGTGAAAGCTAGTATGCCAGAAACAACATAAATCATCTCACATTGAGAGATTATGAGCATTTCAACTACACCACAAACCAATAGAAAAGAACTGATGAGCCATTTAATCACTGCTATTAAGGTATTCTTCCTGAGTCACACGGTCTTTCCGTCTCTCAAAGTCTACAAATGGGTCGAGGCAACATGGCCAGCCAACAGAAGAAAGAGACAAGTGTCGGTAAGGATTACGCTGCTTCTCCACTTAAGCCACATGGGTGAGTATGACACAAGCTCCCCCCACTCAGAATGATCACCGTGAATCCCAACTGCACATCCATGTGAATGGATCTCCCATGTGGCAATAACACTGTCTCCTCATTTGTTTCTCCCTAAAGCTCTTGGTTTTTATATAGATGATGCACACTCGGGGGCAAAAACTGCTGGATTGGTGGGAAAATGATTTGTTTCAGCAGCAGATCACCCATTCGTGAAAACATTATATCAAATTATGAATTGATATGTTTTCCTGATATACAAATGTGAATGAGTAAGCGTGTGATATGCATACATATCAGATGTTAGAGTCAGTTGTGGAAAATGCTTTTATATAAGCTGAAAGATATCACAGACAGTTTTAGGCTTTTGCATAGTAATTGGCTTATCATTGTTAAATCATAATAAATATAAAGCAAAGCAAAAATTAAGGATTGATGTTAAAGACATCCTGAGGACATTGGGAAAGTACTTTATATAATGGGATCCCACTTTTTTATGAAGATTGTGATTTCTGTCAAGCAATGATGTGGCACTAAAAAGTACTAAAACGGTGTTGATTCAACAGAAAATGAACCTATATACATTTGTTTAAAACTTACTCTGGTTGTCTGTAACTTGAGAGAACAAAACCCATCACTTATGATATTAGGCTGCAAGCAATCAGCGATTTTCTCCAGAAAATGTTACGATATAAGTGTTAAAGTTCAAGGGGCAATAACAGTAAACCAACAGGCAACGAGTAAACACATTTAAATTAAATATAAACAAACACGATTTAGGAAAGTATGTTGAGAAGGTGTAGGTGCTCTGCTCTTTGAAAAAGCCAGGATATTCTTGAATTGTTTCACCCAGTTAATAATCACAGGTCACATTGTAAATATCTCCTCTTTTCACTACACCATCAGTCACTACCAATTATCTATCCTGCAAGTTTCCAAAAATAGAACAGGCACCTCCAGGATCAACAAAAGGAATACTTTTTTTAAATTAAGATTTTAAAGATCGATATACAATATTACTATGAAATGTATAATCCTATCTGTACTTTTTCTTTTTCTGACACTAGGCTGCCACAATAATCATGTATCACAAGAAGAGGTTCTTTTGAGGACACAGTGCCATCACATTTTGCTCCATCATGTGTTAAGTTAGGAAACACGTGCACCTCACCACTTGCCAGCACCCAGGATAAACAGAGGCTTTCAAAAATATTTACATGAGATCTCACACCTACTGTATACATGTCCGCACACAAATACCCGCCAACAAGCACACACAGTAACGTGGCATGCTAAGTGCACCTTATCAGTAGAAAAAACAGTAGAGCACAATGATGATGACCAAATTAACCAAAGTGTCAGAGCAACGATAAACAGCACTGTGTGCATGGTGTAGAGAAGATTGCAGATCTAAACACCATAAAAGGCGTACAATCACAGAAATACTTTGCTAGCAATGGGTCGCAATTGCTGCAACCTATGTTAGTAAAGCACACAAGTCATTGCAACATAATAATACATAGTGTTATAACAATGTGTGTTACTCCGGCTTGCCCGTTGTCACGAAGGAAACGTGCGTAAAGCTGCCACAAATGCCAGGACACCAAAAAGCAAAGCAGGTCTACAGTAGTTGAAATGAAATAAGAAAGGCAAAAACAAAACGTAAATGGTGCTCTGGTTTAGAAGTTGAACACGTCTTACCTGGTCCCGCGGAATGCAAGGCAGTGAAGTCCTGCGGTGGGACTTGCTGTTGCTCTGACTGTGAGCCATCATTTCCGAGGCCGCTATGGAGCTGGACCTCCGTCTCCTTTTGAAGACAGGGATGTCATCCTCCTTCGCCCCGGTCACAGAGCCACAGCACCCCGTCCCGCTGGTCCCTGAGGCCGGCAGGAGCCGGTCAGCATACCTCGCAAGCAAAACCCCCAGCAGCCCCAGCAGGTAGGCCAGGTAGGGTCTCCAGCTGGCCCGGAATCTGCCCAGAGAGATGAGTGAGACGGTCCTGATGACGCTAATGAAGACGAGGATGGACACTCCCTGACGCAGCCGGACGACCAGCAGAGCCCCGCTGCCCAGGCAGCCGAGGACTACCAGGGTTGCGGGAAGGGACAGCAGCTGCTCCTCCGCGCCGCGCAGGAGGGACTGCGCCGCGGCTTCACCCAAGTTGCACACGGCCAACAAAAACACCGCGTTGCGGATGAGCACCCCGCAACGAATCAGATAAAACCCGACCCAGAAGAAGGCACATACGAGTGTAAAAACGGGTGAGACGCAATCGCACACAGTCAAGAGCAGTTCCCCAGCGCAGCTTACCACGAAATGAAGACGAGAGCCGCTGCTATTTGCGTCGCTGCTGCTGCTTGCATCCCAGTCGACCAATCTGAGCAGCAGAGCGAGAATAACGGAGACTGAGGCAACACAGACCGCAGACGACACTCTTCGGCAAATCCATGTCACGGCGACTCTCAGCCACGACTGGCTCCATGCGTCCTGGTGCAACGGGGTGACACATGTCTTCACGTAGCCGTTGCGCTCTAACGCTGCCCGGGGATATTTTTCATGAGCGCTTCTTGATGAACCTCTGTCGCTGTCTGCCTCCAAGGCCATCGCTGATCAGTCAAGCGGAATGCTGTGCTGACCGTCCAGCAAAATAATAGATTTAGTGTCAGTGTGAGCGTCTCAGTCTACATGTTTCACCTTGGATTCCCATGATAATACATGCTCTCTGTGTGCAGGTGACACCAACATGTTGGTCAGTGATGCATGCCTCCAAAACAAAAGTTCAATAAGAATGCGCAAGCTATAGACTAGTTGAAAAAACCCTTCCAAATGATGGGGTTCCCAACTTTTCTTTGAGTTTTGTGTTTCAGAACTTCCCCATTACATTTGGTCTACTATTGGGTTGCCTCCGGTTGTCAACCAGTGAACCAAAAAAGTAACCCCTGGCGTTTCACACATCTAGGCCACTGCCTCAACTCCTCCATATAGTCTCTCGCTCACCCTCTCTCTCTCTCTTTATCTCCCCTCCCACTAGACACTTCCCCTGTTTTGTGCTGCTCTGGTGATTCCTTTAGCTCTTCCCTGCGTTTCGGTTCATTCTGTAGACTGGTGTGACTCTATTGGAAGTGGATGGATGCCATGTTTACATGGAGATTTCCTGGCTTGTTCTGGAAGATGGAGCAGCCCATTATCTGAATTAACTATAGTGATGTAATACATTTTGGAGGTGCTACACTGTATAAATATGACAGGATATTATACTGGTACCACGCAACTTTTAATGATATCATTTATCAGTCGGAGGTTAGTCAAATTTCAGATGTCAAACACACTATGTAGAAATAGGTATGTATTTACTGCAATAGAAGCAGCTTATTTCCCTTTCCTTTAGTCTAAATACACCCAGTGGTCATTTTCATGGATGTAGGCCAGAAAAACAGACAACCAGAGAAGCACAATCCAACAAAAAACAATGAGCATAATCTAGCTTTAGTAATAATCATCTTGCTACTCATTTTTTTTCCTATTAAAATCCTAAATCACATCATCCTCTGCCTACTGTGTACCCGACTGGCAGTGGACAAGTTAGCAGCCTTCACCTGTTTGCCCTACATTTTACGAGACGATTTAAAAGGATGCACTGCAATAAATAGAGCTACAGTCTCTTTCTGGAGTATTATTCATAAAACTAAATCGTTTAAATTGGTTCAGGAAAAGCATTACAACATTTTTGTTGTACTGTCTTCCGTGTGCTAAAGTAAAAGTCGTGTTTTATCTGAATTGCTGAAGAAGTAAAAAACTGTCAGTCAAAAAATATTTATAATACACAGAGTACATTTTGTTACATGTAGTTATGCATCAGAAAAGTGTGATGTCTCTCCTTTCCCCCATTAATAGTTTGAGTTATGATGCAACATAGGAACGGTGTTTTATTGCAGCAGTGTTACACAACTTGAGCCAGTACAATAAGTCAAGTGCAATCAGGGCATAAATCTCAAGATTTAGTCATACCATCACAATAGACAGTGGATATTTGCCAGTATAAACTCTTCCTTCGCGTTCAAGCTATAAAGAAACCTGGTTTGCATGTAAGGGAGATTTAGAGATGCAAACTTGCACAAGAGGCAAAATCCTTAACTTTGATTTTGGTATTAGGTTAAAAACAATGTATAATGGTTGATCACATTCCAAAGTGACAAACAACTAAACAGCCTCATTCCTGATTTTCCTACATTTGACAGACAAAGGATTTTGACAGCTACAGTTATTTTGTCCATGCTGAATGTGTCCTAGTCATTCGCCAACTCAACCATCTCAAAAGCACTACATTCTTGAAATGAACTACGATATCGTCCTATACATTGGGACCCACAAGCAAATAAATTCGCAGCCCTCTCTCTGCTGTTTATCAGCAATAACACATTGTAAATCAAATGTTGGCAAAGGTAACCATGATAATAACATTGCTCGACCTTTGCCAAAGACGTTGTCCAGATACACTCCTCCAGTTGCACTGAGGACGTGTTGTAACAATATCATCTATCACTATGAAGTGCTTGATGAGACCTGGATGTGAGCCTGTGTGTTTCATTGTTGGCCCTCATCAGGTAATCTATAGGTGGGTTGGTTACACAACCACACTTAAGGTATACATCCTGATATACTGTCATCATATATAAACGTTCTGCTTTATGCTCCAACCTGTCGGACTGTATGAGGACTTCTTCACAAGATGTTCCTGTAAGCTTGCGTAATGTTTATGGTAGGCCTAAAGAACAGGACATACTGTATGCTGCACTATATTTTAATAAACATAAAGACAGAAGAAATATATTCTATGATTGATACGTACAACTACTGCTAGACAGAATAACACATTTGGGCTATAATAGAGACAAAAAAAAGTATTACAAAAACATCACAATGCGGCACTGCATCCACGCATACAAATGATTATCAATTGTAAGTAGCCTATAGCTTTTCTCAACATAGTCTCACAAGAAATAACCAGGGAGGTGACACAAATCACACAATTAAACAAAAATGACTGATAATTAATAAAACTTCTATGGACACCTCAGCATGTTCAACAAGCATTAGCTTATAGGGGGATAGAAATTAAATAAAATACCACCAATGTTAGAATTAGCAGACAATATACTGTGTATGAACAATATGAAAGTCTACAGCTACTGCAGCCACACACATTTTAATAAAATAGAGATCTGCTTACACTAACACACCGCTTACATTAACCAGTAAATCTGTTATCTGAGGCCTACTCACCTGTCTGAACGTAATGCTGGAGTCATCGCGAGTGCCTCCTCAATCGGCTCCAGGTTCTGCCCTAATATAAGCACTCCACTCAGCCTGTCTTTCCTAAAGAACTGCTCAAAGCTTTCAGAAATAATGAGCCCAAATCCGCAATCACATCAGAAATGACAACCGCAGAAATGCATCACAGACCTCAGTGAATGTAGATGCTCTTCGGTGAACACTGAACTCACTTGGAGGATCCATTAGCATGTTAGCTTAGCAAACACCTTGTTAATTATGGGTTTGTTTGATTTGGGTCACTTAGCGTGCTGCCCGGTCGGTGTGTTTCATTTGATTACTTTGGGTAGGCCTAAATGACAACAATCTTCATAAAAACATTTTCAAAAATAATGCCCTGTTGCGATAATGCTAACCATGACCCACATGCCCCGATACTTCATTTTATTGAATTATTGCGCCCTGTTGTATTGTTCTCTAATTGCTGGCCTTGGTCTGTGTACTTTTTTTTGCTGCTCTGTTACAGATGACTTTGAATGTAGCAAAGTACAATGCTTGTTAAAAGTTCCTACTGTATGAATATGTTCAACCCTGTATGAGTATCAAGAGACCAAAGTATCAAACTCAGTTGAGTTTGTTTCTAACAATAATACAACTCTTTGTGGAATAATGTCCCCCATTTATTGTAATTTAGATTAGATTATAAGCACAAAAATAACTATAAACCAGGCAGGAATCTCTTAACACTGCAAGTTTCTTAATCATTGGGTGACTAAAAAGAAAACTAGTAAGCTTTGTCATGGTTTACAGACCTTAAGGATGCACAGAGATATGCAGTGTTACAGACTTTGAGAAACTAAAAATACCCTACACACAACACGGATACCGAGAGGAATGTTATAGGGTGGTGGGCCAATTCTAATCAAAAGTAGGTTTTGATTCCCCTTTTTTTCCTACTCTTCTTCTCTCCTTATCAGTTTAAACAATTGTCTAACTTCTAATGAGCCCAGAATCTCCAACCGTCTCTCACACAAACACCCACACGCATTTTCCAACATACGTCATGCATATTGCATTGTATACTGCACTGACACATCAATGTATTTCATTAAGCTTCACTGCCTTAGTATACAGTATCTCCAAGTTATAAACTGGGGTAGAGCTTACAGCCTTGTCCTGCAGCATGTGCAACTGCTTTTTAGACATTATAACGTGTGTTCCTGTTGTCTTAACCTTTTTAGGATAATGGCACAATAAATGATTTGTCATGTTCTGACATACAAGGCCAGAGAGACGTCACTGCCCAGTTGTTTGGCCGCCAGAGACAACAGACTGCCTGGCTGTGCTCCTGCCCCTGTACGTGCATAATATGTATACCACTGGCTCCTTGCGTTTGAGTGTGTCTACATGTATGAATGTGAGGAGAGAGAAGGGGCTGTGTCAAGGGGGCTATGCAGCAGTGAGATGACTGATCTCTCTCTCACCTCTTCCCTAAACATCAGAAATATTATTTGAAGTAGCTGCTCTGACCCTTTCCTGCTCCGAGGGGGGAACTCTTTACCCGTGGCACTCTACAGTTTTGGGAGCAGTGCCACAATCCAGCAGTGACTGAGGACAGCTTCTATGCCAAGGACACACGACTCACTGCTCCAAACAAAGCACACCAAATTAGTGCTCCCCTGCAGACGTCACAGACAAAGCAGAGTCTGACTGTATGAGAGGTTCAAAAAGAAGCCACTCTTACACAGGGAGGGGAAAACACAGTGTGGTCATAATGATTATCTGTGTTTGATTATGTATGCAGAGTTCGGCAAATAAAGATGTATCTCAACAGAAAAAGTATACTGTATGTTTACTATTTACTGTTCTATATATCTCTGTATGTGCTGCTCGGAATTCCTAATGGAGAAGTACATCTTTTTGGGGAACTTCCTGCAATCAGATGCCAAGCAAACATACACAAGGGGAATTTGAAGGCAGTAAACAGCAAAGATATTTCAAGTCCAGGCAACCTTTTTTTGTAGAACTTTGTTGTTAATGTCATTTATTTAGAAAGGGCTGTTACTTATTTATGGCTTCTATACTTTATCATAAGCCAACTAAGGTAGATTACAGAAAAGGCTTTTTGAGTAAGCGTTGACAGAAAAGAAATATAAAAATCATGGTGAGTAACTGGTCAAATAGGCAAAAAGTGCAGTAATCTATCATGTCATCTCTCTTTTTGGCTCAACACCAAAAAAATGTGTGATTCTGGTCACTTGCTTGTGGCACCATCTGCCATATTTGAGCAGCTGAAAATACACGGGATGCAGAACCAACAGCATGAAGAAACTCCGGAGAGCCAGAAATCTGTTGATTGTAAAAGCATAATTCATTCCTTCAGAGTGAACAACAGCTCAGGTGACCTGTGTAAAAGTCAGGTCATCTTTACACAGTTTAACATTCGAAGCAGGGAAGCAGAATTCTTAGTAAAACGTTTCCACTGAAAAAACAAACCACTTGTAAATTAAATAGTAGGAGGCATGACAATACAGCTTTTCTGCTTTAAGAGCTCTGAAACAGCTTTGATAAATGTTACATGAAACAAGTAGTTTTATCTTGCATTGACTCAATTGCAAATGACACAAAAAGCTATGGAATGAATCATAATTATCTGAACAATGTTGTCTGAGATTTGCAACAGAGACGCACACAGCTGCACTATAGGAAGAAGTCAAAGCATCAGTAATTCTCCACATAGACAAGATGAACAGGATGCATGAAAGAATAAAGACATACAACATATATTTTCAGAATATGCTTACACAGCTGCTTTGTATGCATTAAAGTAAGCTTTATTATTACTATGTCCTACTGAACACAATACGTTTGTGCAGACCCGGCGCCAGAACAAATCTACAGAGAGGGCATATGATTTTCATGGGAGGGCACACAAAACCGTCATATGCCGCGGCCAGTGTCGACGCCAGAGATTTTCTTTTGGTGGTGCTGTGGGGTAGCTTGACGTTTCATAGAGGGTGCTCAAACATGTAGGGTTTCTCATTAATGTACCGGCGCTACAGTGGAATGTTTTACTGCAACACTCCCCACACGCACATACACAGTACACCCGCGACTGTTACAATGAAGGCTCGATAATCAGCTCAGGGCATATAGGTGTAAGCAGGGGTAAAGTGCTATTTTTTAAAAGTGGGGGCGAACATTTCCTCCTCTAGGGGGGTCCGGGGGCAAGCTCCCCCGGGAAGATTGTTTTTTTTAATATTGAAGTTAAAAGCATCAATCTGGTGCACTTTGAGAGCAAAATGAAGAGATCTATGGATACATCTCTCAACACCCATATGAAACAGAACTGTAAACTGTAGGAGGCGTGTGGAGCAGTGGATAGAGCGGTAGTGTTCGGATCAAGGGAGCACAGGTTCAAACCCCACTGCAGTCAGCATGTCGTTATGTCCCTGGGCAAGACACTTCACCCCAAATTACTCCTGTGGGGATTGTCCACAGTATTGAGTATGTAAGTCGCTTTGGATAAAAGCGTCTAACAAGTGACATGTAATGTAATGTCATGTAATGCAAAGCGATTTTCTATTTCTTCATGGATATTTTAATAATCACTCCCCTTTTAAACTGTATTGTTGTTTTACTGTCATATAGTATTTCATACCTGTTTTTCATGTATTACTCTTATATTACTATCTGACATCACATACATCGTAGCATTAAAGTTCACAGTTTATTTATAATTTAAAACATTTAAAAAAAATTGTTTTATATTTATAAATAATAAAAAACGTGTTTATTGGGGGAGGGCAGGAATGTCAACGGCGCCGGGTCTGCGTTTGTGGCGGTCTCTTAGATGGCAAATAGTGCAAAACTGATCAGTGGAATCACTAACAAACTATAACATTTTAATAAAGTTCTTTGCTAATCAACAAAATAAGACTGAAATGCACACATGCAATACCCCAACTGGCACCTCACACACACGCACACATACATATATCTCCATTGCCTCTTAAATGTAGTCATATGTAAATAAAAAGTTGTTTATGAGTTAACGCAGCAGAGACTATCCTGTTCCCGTATTATCCATGTGTTTACAAGGAGGTAAAAAAGTGCTATAAATGACTCTCGCCGAAAAGCCAGACCACATTATACTCAACCTTTTCTTTCCAAATGACACAGGCACCCTGCCTAATACTGGCTCCCGCTGCGTCTCGATCCCATCAGACCAGACCCAGAAACACAACCAAACCAGCCAGCTCCTGTTGGTCAAAAACAAAACTTTACTGGACACCACTGCGTCAGCAGCATGATAAGCTGTCTGCTAACCCTTCAGGAATCCATGGACTGCTTATCAGGACTGTGATAGCAGCCTCAGAATGTTTGTGTGAGTGTGTGTGTGTTTGTGTGTGTCAGTGTGTGTGTGTGTGGCCAAAACACTTTCATGCCTGCGATTGCACATACATATGTTTGCATTGATGCAGGTATGTTATATGTTTGATCTATACAGTATGCGTGTTAGTGAGAATTCAAGATTCAAAGGATGTATTGTCATATGCACAATAGCTACAGCATAGTATTCACAATCTAAATCTTAAGTCTAAGGCTCCTCCGAAAATGTATCATTCACTTTTATAACTTTAAAAGACAAAACACATACTAATGCAATAAAATGGACATAAAGGTGCAAATCGGTTGCAGGGATAAGAATGGTGTGACCTCACTGTATGAAGAGACAGAGAAGATATGTGCTATAAGGGGTTGTACCTGTGCTTCACTGCTGGTCTCAATCCAATTTATTTGCACACTGTCCCTCCATCCTTGTGTGTCTTGCTTTCACATCTGCCACCTCTGACTAACCCTCTCTCAATGTGTGTTTGTCTAGCTATCTACAAACCACTGGGATAACACATGTATACTCACACACGTATACAAAGCAGGGCTACTCATCCACCTGTGCTGTACAAATCCCACTTAAACAGAGCAAATATAAGATGTAACCTGGTGTGGGAGCATTAGAGTTGTGAGATGAAGAGACGTGAGGTGTGGCTGCCTATAGAAAATACCAATGAATTATATAGAAAGGCCTGAATATTTAACAGCCTGTCGCCTTATATGTAAGTGACAGGATCAGACGAACGATGTGACAAGATGAGGCTACTGAACAGTTTACAGTTTGATTCAGTCTGAGGCCAGTACAAACATGAACAATAGGCTATACCTACTCTCCCATTGCAGTAAAATAACAATAAAACATTTACATGTGTGTAGAACATGTGGCATAACAATAACACCTCAAATGTAGTTTATTTGGGCTAGACATAAAGTAAAGAGGAGAGGGACTGTGTTATTCACTGTGCATGTGTGTGTTTGTGTGTTTTTATGTTTGCAACTCCAAGGGCCTCTTCAGACAAGTATCCCATCTAGCTTGAGTTGTGCTTTGCTTTTGAACCATATGCTAATACCTGTTTGCTATTCACACTACTGTTTTGCTTGTTGTTTGTCTCACTGCAGCATACGTAGCTCTGTGTGGGCAGCTGATTAAATAATTGTCAATACTTACTTAATGATGTGCTTTCACAGTACTCAGAGCTTAATTTAATATTTGTAAGGCTGTTTTTGTCTTGCTTAATTTATAGGTAACACTTCCGACTACAAATCGAATGTAAATATCCAATAATGCTTAAAAAAACTGGTTAAAATACAAATAATGTTATCTTTACCACATACTCTGACTATTAAGAGAAACGTTTTAGACATGTATTAGTTTTCTGTATATTACTCTGTGTGTACGAGGGATTGTTTCTATTTTGTCTCCATGTCAGTGCAGATTTCATGTTGGCAGATTACCAATAGTTGCAATGTCAAACCTTGCATTCCTGAGGCTAAACTACCTCCCTGACGCTTTGATTAGCATGCAGCTTTTTTGCTCCAACAGTCGGACTGCCTGCAGAAAATGTCATTGTTGTAACACATTTTCCAGCTATAATATTTGCTGGAAAAGCAATACATTAGACACAGTGTAAGACTAAAGCCTAAAGAGCCATCTAAAACTTCAACCCATCAGTGAAGAGCTGACTGACAGATAGTTGAAAGAAAAAGGTGCAAGAGAATCAAAGAAGGAGAGACAGTCTGTAGGGCCAGTGAAGTAAATGCAACTGTGCCAGCATCATTAACATCAAACCAGCTCAGTTTACCTGACCAACTCCTTTCAACACAGCTAAATCACTTACAACAAAATAATAAAAACTGGATAAAAATGATTACTACCACTTTTGGTTGTCAGTGAGGAGCTTTTGTAATATCTATTACTCTAAGGGCGTTTTTTTTTAGCATCACATCATTACTCAATTCCTACCACTGTCTATTCCCCTCGGCAGAACTGGGGCAAGTGGATGGTAATATATTGTATTAATGATACATATTGTATAATTAATTACAAACAATTGTGAAATGCTAAATATTAGCCGTATAGGGGATACCTTTGTTCAGACATGGTGTGATAATCTCTCATTTAAATGTCCATCATACATAATCCCCATAACATGATGAAATCGTAGCATGCAGCTACAGCTCTGAAGCATTTCCTGACAAAGAACAAATGCTAAGATGAAGATGTATTCAGGCAGACAGGGAAAGAGACTTGCATGCATGGCTGCACATGCATGAACAGTAACGTCACTACACAAAAATACACAACCAAAGACACACAGATGTGGAAAACACACACGCTTAGAAAAAAAAGGAGATGCAGCATCAATACTAGGTGCTCCTGCTCTGAGGTCAAAATCATCCGAGGGCAAGGATGCTAAAATAAAGAATGATTTTTTACTAAAAAAAAGGGTAATGTTTCTACCATACAGCCTTTGTATATATGTGCGTTTGTATTTGAGATTGTGGTCTTCAGTGCACATCAGCAGTCCAAGCCTTCATGACTTTATGTCCCTCTGATCCTGGCCCTTCCCTGTCCTCATCATTACCTCACAGACTGGAGTTCCTCTGTTATCCCCTGGTTCCTCCCACCCACACACCCCCTCCCTGAGTATGTGGTACCATGGCACTTACAGCATGTTACAGCACATTGCTCTTACTTCACTGACTCACTAAGGCCCCGTCCACACGGAGACGATATCAGTTGTATCCGCTACAGTTCTCTATCGTTTAGACGGTTCGTCCACACAAGGCCGAAACGGAAATGCGGCTTCGGAGCCCAAATCTGATACACTTTGATAACGGCTCCCAAAGTGGGTAAGTCTGGAGACGAAACGCTTGCGGCTCCGTGTGTATGCCCTATACGATGATTTCCTGAAACGATGACGCCATAGCCCCGCCTCTCCCCACCACTCCTGCTCACCCCCGCGTCACCCGTGTCATTGCTGATGCGTTTTGCCAACAACAACAACAATGGCGGATCACAGGGTTGCGTTTGTGCTCCAGACGCTACTGACCATGATACAGATGTTAGTGCAACATCTACAGCTCCTTTACCACAACCATCAGCAACAAGTGGACATGGAGAACTACATGAACTACATGTTGCTAAATCAACCGCGGAGAATAACCAGAAGGGCAACCAGGCAACCATGGCAACCATGCTCGGGGGTTCTTATTCGCTGCTTTTGGTGTATTTTGTGGCGGAAGTACGGCGCCACTTACAGGCCCGGCATATGTACTACATATACATACATACATACATACATACATACATACATACATACATACATACATACATACATACATACATACATACATACATACATACATACATACATACATAGGCTACATACATACATACATACATACATACATACATACATACATACATACATACATACATACATACATACATACATACATACATACATACATACTACATACTCCAGCGTTTTCGTGTGGACGGACACGTTTCTTGAGCCGTTTCCGTGTGGACGGAATACTTTTTGAAATCGACTTCGGTTCGAAATCGTTATCGTCTCCGTTTCGTCTCCGTTTGGACGGGGCCTAAAACACACACACACATACACACACACACACACACACACACACACATACACAAACACACACATGTGCACACACACAAACACAAAGGCACAAAGGCTTGTCTCTTCACACACACATGATACAAAACATGTGTAGCTGTAGGAAACTTTATTAATACTACCTTTTCTATAATCTACCACACTGGAAGCTTATTACAAATACTACATTTAAATGAGGGGCCAGTAACTGAAATCCTGTAGCCACAATACAAAAAAAGCAATCATGGTGGCACAGCAGGCTGCCTCCATCCAGTCTGTAAACAGAGTTTGAGCCATGCAATAAGCCTCCCGGAAAATCTATATGCCGCTATATCAAGTACATAGGGGTTGGAATTTAACTTCTACAAACAAAAGCAAGGGGATTATTTTACAGCTGTCACTATTGCTTTGCAAATGAGCTAGTCACATGCATGTTTGTTGAAGTGACACAGAGAGGAATTAAGTTGATGGCCACTCCAATGAAATTTGAGAAGTAATGTAAAGTTTCAGGATTAATGTGTAGCTGTAAAAAATTCACAGTCAGGTTGGAGGAGCTCTTTGACCTCAATGGAGAAGGGATTTATGTGGTTTAGCATCACACTGTTACAGAAAGGAGAACATGTTTTATTGGGCTTTCAATGTTTTAAATCTCCCGAACTGTACTATACCAAATAATACATATATTCTCTTCAGCTATAAGGATTCCAATCAAGGATACATGAGACGATCAAAGCTTAACAGCAAGAAGGATTTCCAAAGCAGTTTGGCTCTGGGATAAAATATTCCTGTCTCTCTCCTCTAAACCTCCTCCAATCACCTCATCCATATCCATTGGCAGACAGTGTACTTATACTGAAATAGAAACCATTCCTGAGGGACAGTGTAGTGGTTAAGCTTCTGCAGCACTTTCTATTCTGGACAGCTACCAATAACATTGTGTGTGACTGGCCTACGGATGTTTTAAAGGAAATGCTGCCGAAGTGGATCAGACTTTTATTAATGCTATTGTGACAATGGTTATTAAAGATGATGTCAACAGCGGTATCAAAAATAAAAATAGCCAACAGTTTGGAAGCAGGTAGGGTTTGATAGTTGATGTTGCAGGAAACACTAATCTGTTTTCTTCTTCTCTGTCGATTTGTCTCTTCTGCTCTATTGAATTTGTTTGTCACGCTGCCTCACATTTCCCCTCATAAGAGCTTTGAAATGCATATGTGTGGAGGACTGAATTCCATCATGCAGCCAGTCCTTTATTGCAGTCATTTGTTATACCCTGACAGTCTCTTCCAAAAGAAGGAAATACAATTCTGCTCTATATTTAATATACCACATTTATCTTTGATTGATTATAATATGGACCTACTCTCTACAAAACGTACCGTCTTTGTTGCAATATACCTTTTATTCTCAAATTCCAAATTTATAATGCAAAAATATCCCAAGTGAAGGACTTTAGGATCTTAGCATCTCCTAAGGGCCGGTATGCTTCAACTGAAGTGCTTGTTGGCCGATCGGAAATCTTGGGAAACCCCCCCCCCCCCTTACAACTTTCCATCAGCTTTCACAAAATGACAATCCAACATTCCCATCCACTGAGATTAAAAAAGTGGAATGCCCTATCCTAGTATACAATTCAAATAAAATGACATACCTATAATCAATCAGGCAACGCTTACCAAAATACAGCATGTATTTACTATGTTTGGTCTAATTTGAGGCTTTATAAGGAATTCAGAAAGGTCTAACGAATCCAACGACATGTGGCTCAAGTGCTTCGCTAAAGCCTCCAGCTGCAGTGCTCCAAACAGTGCAAGCTATACCAGTGCTTTAGTGAGACAAAAACACATTGCAAAAACAAGTTACAATGAGTTAAAATGAGCTTGAAAACGTCCCTGCAGGGTTGGTGGTCTGTTTGTGTTCTTCTGGCTATTGAGGGGCCCCGGGGGCTCCTCACTAAGTGTACAGAGGTGACCTATTGGAAGGAAATGAAAGGACAGATTGAACTACATTTCCCAGTTGGCCCGGTAATAACTTACAAGGAGCTGCATGTTTCCTGGAATACAAATGATCTGTGCTGCCATATATTTCCCCCAAAAAAATCATACTGTAATTTGATGTACCCACATGCACACATAAACATACTAAGTCAAAAAACACTTAACAGGAAAGAAAGCAGGCAATTTGTGAAGAGGCACAAGTCCATTTAGCCATAGCTCTCTTGGGCTTTGTATCAGTATCTCACTGGCTCACAGTGAGCAGAAGTACCCGGAACACTGACCCAGAAGAACATGGCCTTATTTGTTAAGCCATAAACCCAGCGGTTGGCATCTAGAGTAAGACCTTTTAATGTCAGTTTGACAAAGAATGTAAGAGAAGAGAGCGTATACTGTTCAGCTACATTATGTTTACTGGCAACTTTTTTTTGTTGCTTTTTTCTAATCTGGTATCACTTTCAGCTTGTGAGTCTGTGTGTGTGTCATTATGAGCGCCTGGAGACACCTACTCTGGCAGGGACTTAAACACAAGCGATTTTAAGTTCTTAACAACCACGACAGTGTTGCTGGTATTGTTTTCACCCTGTGAGTCTGTGTGTTTGTGACCGCCATTGCATAGCAACAGAGCAAAATGCAGTCACAAACCTTGACAGATGTGCAGTTGAAATTTATGTGCCGATGTACCATATGGTACAAGCAAAGGGGGTCAATGGACTGTTGTGTCCCACCTGACCCAACTTTTAAAAGGGACATCGCTAAATGCTTTACTGACAGCATGTTTAGCCATTTATCCTGGTACGTGCGTCATGTGTGCATGTGCATGTGTACAGTACTTAACCAACATGCCTTATAAACATCTGGGAATCATAAATAAAAGAGAATAAAACACTAAAAACGGTTGTAAAGGCCCAACTGCTCTGCTGGTCTGTTTCTTATCGTCCCAACACCTTCCCATAAGAGCTGTGGGCTTACAGCAACAGGGCACAAGACGGAGGGTAAGAATGCAGGATGGAAATGCAGATTAATGTACAGTAAAATCCCTGAGGTCTTTTCAATAGAGGGGTCTTTTTTTTAAACAATCATATCAGCTTGTTCAAATAAGGGCCCATGGGAAATTCACATCATTATTCTACAAATTGAAGTTGGTCCAGACATAATGTTAGTTGCTATTACTTTTGTGAGTGCAGCCAGATGTTCGATGTGCAATGTGTTCCCAACACTTAAAAGTCTAGTTGTATAAGAACTAAAATATTCTAATAATAAATATCATTGATATGAATAGTCCTGTATCTCATCTAGAGTATTGGTGATGCACAGCGTAAATAGATAATGTCACATATGTGGTTTCAGGTAAATCATTTTAAAAACAATGTGTAACAACAATATATAAATGCTTTCATATGTTGTACAACGTGTGTATTTCTCAAAATGTTGACAAAGAAATGGCCAATTTGTCATCATCACTTCAACAATGTGGGAACATGACTGGACAAGTTGGCAGGCCCCTGTGATTACCCACATCCTGGCTTCATTCTCTCTCGTGAAGTCCCTTCCTGAGAGGAACGGCTTGTTCACAGCAGTCATGATGTAATTTCTCCCACAACCCTCCAAGGTATTTCTACACAAAGTTTGTGGATGTCTCTCAAAGCTGTTTCCTAGGTCACACTGAGCCTATAGCAGTGTGTTGATCCCTTTGTGAAAGGCACTGCCCTAACCAACTCTGCCATACGATTGTTATGAAACCCGACAAACTAAATATAAATGACACATCCTATTATCAAGCAATATTGATCTGTATAAATGTGATATTTGATTTATTGCAGCTTTACACCTTATCACAACTTCCTAGTGGCTTGCTTTTCTCTGTAAAGTCTGTTGCTTACAAACCAAGCCTGAATAATAGTATGCATCAGCACATTATGAATCTATGGCTTGTTCATGATTCAAATCTACAACCACCACATACAAAGGTTGGGGGACGTTTGTTTGATGAGGCTGGAATGTCAAAATCAAAACCAAAAAACGATTTTAAATATGTTAAATTGCCTTTGCATTTCTTAATAGCTGATCCAACACATTTTTCTTGAGCCAGTGCTTAATCCCTCTAGTGGGGGTTGGTCAGGCCAGAAATGTGTGTGTGTTTGCATGCATTTAGTATGTCTTTACATTAAACACCATTTATGATTCAGTGTCACTGTACTCCAGGGAACATTACTGCTGAAGTAATAATAGGTAGGATTTAAAAGTCATTACAAGTTGCAGATTATTTCCATCTCTCTAAACAAGGAAGTCTGAGATCAATAAGAGCTTATCCACACATTGTGTGCGTGCTTTCGAATGGGAACATGTCACCCTATATCCTTTCGTCTGGGATCAATATATTTTTACCATCATGCTGGTAGGACTGTTGATTTACATAGCACACAGTACATACTATACACACAACGTGTACACACATCCATCAATATTCATGAATGCTGTGTGCGCACACTGCTGATTTGCATTGCATATAGACTTGCATACAGGCATGGGTCAGGGGTCATTAGAGGTGGGGGCTGAACCCTCTCTATGAAGAAATCTTGCCTCTCCACTCAAATAGGATTTTTTAAATGTTGTGTCAGATTACATTTGAAATAACTGCATGAGTTAATGTTAACAAGCTACTTACTAGAATATTATTCTTGTAAAACATATCAAACAACAATCAGTTTTAGATGGTCTCTGTTTCTATGTGTACTATTATAATTACGCAGCAGACTCAGCACCTGGAGCCAATACTCTGTTCTGCTCTTGATGAGTAACATGACTGTGTAATATGGACGCAGCAGTAGCTGCCGCAGTGCCATCCAATGTGTGTGTGTGTGTGTGTGTGTGTGTGTGTGTGTGTGTGTGTGTGTGTGTGTGCGTGTGCTGTGTGTGTGTGTGTGTATTTTATTTGTGCCTATTTCACAGGTGTGTAAGAAGTATTTGGGATTGCTTTGCCTAAGTGCACAAGCAGAGCAGAGAACTTGGACTTAAGGTTTTTTATCGTGACAACCATCACATACTGCAGGATTCCAAGTTGGATCGGTATGTGGTGGTCAAGGAGAGTGGATCTTAGTCTTTTCAGTTCGTTTGTCTTACACATTTAGACATTCAGTTTCCTTTTTGTTGAAAAAAATATTACAAAATTTGGGTATGCACTTCAACGGGAGAAACGATCACTCGACTGATGCAATGTAGGCATATATAATTTAAATTACATTAAAATGTTTCCTTTTATATGTTATATAATGTATAAATACTATATTGTATATTTAATTTGAATATTAGTGAATGTTGTATTATTGATAATCAATAAAAACTACAATACAGTGAGGTAAATACAGAATGTACTGCAATAGCTTTGGCAGGAGAAAGTGCTGACCACCAAGAACATTTAATATGGGGGGGTGCATTAGAATTTTAACTAAATAACTAAACCTGTATAGGATAATTATTATTATTTAAAATAGGATTTAAACATGACCACAATCTCACCACATGAGAATGTATCATTAATATGAACACTACAATATGACTGAATATAAATGTTGTAGATTTTATTTTAAAACAAAAGGACATCCCAATTCTGCTTTAAGCAAAGTACATTATGTTGTAAAATAGATGCATATTAATTTTTTTTGATGGAATATGATTTGATGTTAACATGAGGGATTTAACAAAGAACAGAGCAGACGTGTTGTATCCATACTGTCTAATGTTTTGCAGGAATCACCATCTGTGGATGTTTTTCATGTTCTGTATGTACACAAGTGTGAATGAAAAAAAGAAAATATTTGGCTCGTGCTCAATGAGCCAAACATGGATTATAAAGCAGAAAGTGTGTGGGTTGCGTTTTTGTATTGCTGATGAGTGGAGTATCACTGTATGCTCACGCCGTCTGTCTACTCATTGGAAAGCTCCCTCATGCAGGCAACTCTCATCCCATGCCAGGACTGATGTCATAAGTGGCCCCATTTCTCTGCCTCCTATTGGTCCATTGATTGTGACACTGCTCTCTTATTTGACGTGCAGTTAACAAATCTACGTCACTGTAGTAAGTGGTCCGATCTCTCTCCCACTCCCTCTTACACCTTACAGCATTTCTTTTGCAGCAATTTGTTTCTGCCCTGCTCTACTTAACTCTCGCTGCAGTAAAAGGAAACACCCAGTGAGCCATTTGCTGATTGGCTAAGACAAAACCAGCCAGTGATGCGTGTAGCTGTCAGAAACAGGAATAGACCTCAATACAGCCCGACCTGATGCGTTTGTGTGTGCGCATGTGTGTTCTGTATTTGTTTATATCACAGTCAAGCACAAAGGATAGTGTGTGCATACATCATACCTCTCAATGTGCGTGTGTGTGCTTGGCCTCATGGATGATACATTCTTGATTCATCACTCTTGCATCACTGCTTATACATCCACCTGAACAACATCCAAAAGGACCTTCAGAAAGATAGCAACAAAATGACAACACAAAGCTGGGTTTTAAAATCCTACAGTAATATCAGTAATAATAATTATAAATAATCCCTTATCCAAGGGAGCATAATAACGTCCTATCAAGCATAGACGATATATGATCGCATGATAGGATTAAATCTAAAATGGTTAATATGAACAGTATTCATACATACAGTGGATTAAAGCTCACAAAACTTAATTGGAATGAAAAAAGGCCTCACTTTTTGAGATTATTGCAGGTCCGCCCCTGGCCAATTTGTGGCACCATGCAAAGTTATATGATGAGGCCCTCTGTGTCGCGAGCGTCGACGGGGGACGGGGGGATTGGTGCGCGCTTACACTGTGCGTGCGCCGCATTTGCGCTTCAGATGAGGCTCCCTCCGCAAAATGAAGAACCCTCCGCAAGATGAGGCCCCCTCCACAAGATGAGGCCCCCTCCGCAAGATGAGGCCCCCTCCGCAAGATGAGGCCCCCTCCGCAAGATGAGGCCCCCTCCGCGAGGTGAGGCCCCACGCAGTCTGCGTGATCGGCCTGTAGGGAGGGGCGGCCCTGGAGTATTGAATCTTACATTACATACTCCACGTGGCCCAACAATGGAATGGGATGTAGAACCCTAAATTACTTTCTGCTTTAAATCCAAACTACATTTTCCTTTCCTGGTAGGGTAAATCTTTAGTCACAGATTTTAACATATAATATTTGTATGAAATATAACATTTTATTTATTTTAGAAAATATGCATTTTCTCAAAAATACAGCCAGAGACCAGGTCAAAACGGGTACAAACTACAGTATATTTTGTCATCCAGTTGATAACGAGTGAGAACAGCTGGCGAAAACATATTGATCACGTTAAGACTGTGTGTGACAATGCAGGCGGTGTTTTCAAGAAACACTGGGCCCCTTGATAATAGGACAGTCACGCTTGAATGGCACACACATCTTAACACTATTGCAATGGAATGCATTGCTTACAGTGTATCCATCTGTAAACGCATTTTGTTGTCAGTGGCGTAATGCCCTGTGCTAAATAGATGATGGATGATTCAGAACAGACTTAAAGGTTTATAAGAGTAGCATCTGATGAATTGTACCAACATTATAATTCCAAAGGTTCATATTATCCTGGGATGTGCATTCATATTACATAGTGTCCTATTTTGTTCAAACTGAGATGAGGAAGACCACATTATTTTTGCTTCAGTGTATTTTCACATGGTTCACCACTGATATTGAGCGGGTGTGTAGTGGGGGTAGCTAGTGCATCTGCGTGTGCAAATGTTGGAACTTACACGGGAGTTGCATTGCATGTGGGCCTATTTTAGCATTCATGCATATGTGAGTAAATGTTTTCATGGCACAAGATGAAGACATGCATGAGGGAGCACTTGCCTGCAAACTGTAGCCTATATGCAAATAAGTGAGGGTATCTTTCTTTCTTACAAATCAAGTAACTCGATTTTCTACACAATTCCATATTTACTTGTCAAATTAGGAAGAATATTGTGTTTTTTTTGTGTATATTCTGTTTTGTCGTCACTGTTTGAATAAAAAAAATACATAGAACGTATCTGTATATCCATGTAATTTTATTGGTGTTTACACAATGCTTCAACTTCTTGTTTCCTAGTCTGTTTGTATATTTTCATGTATATATTTCATGTATAGGAGTGGCAAGCCTACTAAAACGCTCCCTTTGAACTCAGTGAACTAGTATCATAAATATTATGCATGTACTCATAGGATCAAAGTCTCCTTTTGTTAACCTCTGACAACCTCTGCATTTCGTACTGTAAATATTTCATTCTTTAAAGGTCGTTGGTGTTAAAAGTTGGTGAAGGCTGTTCTGTCCGTTGAAGCTGCATTAATGTGATAATAAATTACAAAGATAGAAGTCATATCTGTATGAAGGACTGCACAGAACCAGCATTTTAAGTGTTCTATCAGTAGCCACATGATGGCACTATCGCTCTCATTGTCAAAAATCTGCCTAATGTGTGGTTTCTTCTACATGCTGCGCATTTATTTTATTTCTTTTTAAAGCTAGGTGCAAGAAGTAGTAAGTAATGATAAAAGGAAACAAGTATAAAGAGGACACTGTGCTGTGCTCAATTAAAACAATAAATAAAGAAGAACACAGTGTCCTACAGTAAATCTATTTCATGCCGAGGTGAACACCCCCCTGTACGTTTGTTCTTTGTTATTTTAATTTGTTTGTTTACAAGCTAACATCCAGTTTCTGCCTCAGCCACAGTAACAGTAATGAGCTGCCCCAAGGCAACGCACTGCAGGAGAGGAAACATATGATGCTACACACTAATGGAAAACTGAAAGAGAAAGCAAACATTTTCAATCTAAAAGAAACAATATGACAAATGTGTCAGTCATAAACAGTATTGGCGTATGGTTTAGTTTGGTTTTACTCAAACCTACACAATAAAGTGTTTAGTTTGCAGAGATTAAGGAAGGCAAATGTAAAGATAAGGTCTTCAAAAATATAATAAAAGTAAGAAAGTCTTTGAATCAATTTTTCAGTTTCACCCATTTAGTTTAGTGTTGCCTACACTCAAAGAGTCACGCAAGCCTGCAGTGACATTTAACTAACTAAGATAATGTCAGTGCTTTCATCTTTCACTATGATCTAAGCACACAACCTATAGTTCAGTACTAGTATGATAAGTATGTAGTTTAGATGGGTAAAATTAAATGGAAAACCAGATAACAAAAATGCTCTCAATAATAAAATGGGCAAAATGGGCCAATTAATACGCCTTTTTTGGTGATCAATCATTTATTTTTTGTTTATACAAGGGAGGGAAACCCCTATCTAAGTCATAAAAGTGATGTGAGGCAGAAAGCAATACCAGTCCTCAGCAGCTCATTTCCCTTGTTTCCCTTCAACTAGTCTAACCCATGACATGACCAAGGCAGTGTTCAGGAAAAAGGAGAAAAACATGATTATAATAATAATAATAATTCCAAACCAAACTAACCATCCCCCTTCTATCCGTGAACCCCATGACCATTATAAACATAATACCATGACCATTGAGGCTCAATGAAATTGGCTAATTGATTAATTGTGGTAATTGTCCAAAATTCCACAGAAAGAGACAAAAGAATATACAGATAAAGTAGACAAAGTAACTATAACATATATCATGTCTATGTGTGATGTATACAATTCTGAATGAGTAAAAAAGCAAGTGTGTCTTTATAACACAGTTATCCCAAAGTATTTCAAATAAAATACTTAATGTTATTTCACATTTTTTATATATTTACTTTACTATATGGCACGTTTTCAATGTTATCTTAACCCCCTAATGTTCCTTAGCTTTAAAAAGTAACAAACTAAAAATAGTCTCCCAATATCTGAATAGGCTGCTTTGATGTGTTACCATTTCACATGTTTTACCACAACCCTTAGTGTATTTTAATTAACTTAAGGAACCAACACAACGGTTAAGCTGCTATGACAATATTAATCCACTAGATGATGCTGTAGGGCAAAACACTCTGAAGGGTGTCAGTGAGTCATGTTAACCTTAGTCACTTGAAAACAAAGCATGTAGCAATTGTTGCCATTTCAGAATTGTGTCTACTTTTGTTAATGTGTAGGATTTGTATCTTCCTAGTTTCATTCATGAATCTTAAAGAGATATTTCCATGATGGCACCAAACCAAAAAAGGCCTGTGACCCAATTTTTTTGTTCCGGTCAACAGTTTAAAACAAATCTTCATAGCACTTTATCAACAGGCCTCCTCAATAACACTTCTCCTCTTTGATTATGGATTTGTAAAGTGAATCTGTGCTAACAACAAAACTAGACTATATTCAGAAGTTAACTCTGAACAGTCTAAAAAGTGTAAGTGGAGATGCCCAGTTAAATAGTTTGATTGTAGTGATTCTATAGCTGAGACCAACTATTTTACATATTGTTACAATAATTTGTATGTACAGTATGAACAGTGTAAAAAGAGTCTCAAAGTGTTCTTTGCTTTAGTGATAATCAAGACTAATACAGTACTTAAACAATGATTTTTAAGGTATGTATCTTAAACCTTATAATCACTATTAACATGGAGGAAAATGAATGTAATCTTTACTGTCTTGCATGAGCAAATAAAACAATGTTTATTTGAGATGATCCATTTGCTGGAAGACTTAAACAAACTGTTGTTATAGAAACAAACAGGCAATCTTTCCATCTTACACTCAGTACGTTTTCGTTTAACACTAACACACTAAAACAAACATGAACAACACAGTTACACCACACACACACACCCAGGTAATTGGCTTAAATAGCCGTCATAATTACACAGCAATCTTCATCCACCTTTCATTTGTCACAGCCGAGCAGGTGGCAGAGTCTCTGTGTGTCTAATTGCTCTGTTTGGCTGCAGATGGGACCCTCCCTTGAGTCCCTTAGTGCTCCCACCTGCTCTCACTGCTGCCCAGGGACACTAATGAAGTTACGCCACCCCTCATTCAAGCTCTTAAAAGCTCCAGCAGCGGTCCTGATGGCCGCCCAAAGTGCTCCCTATTGCTTTCCTTTACCCGCTCTCGCCTCAGTAAACAGCCCGAAATTTCACATCAGCCAGCTGACTCACTGCTACTGTAACTCCACTGTCTCTACATCATCTAACATATTTTTATTTGTATCTATTTATTCCCAATGTCCCTCTCTTCCTGTTCCAGTTAATTGAGTCTCAACATTATTTATATTCGGTTGTTTTTGCACTAGTTTTCAGGGTTTATCTGTTAGGAGATCTGCATATAAAGGCTTCTGGATTTCATCACCTTTGTTTACACTAAATGCTTGTGGCAGTTGCATAGTGTATGACACTTCTGCTCTTATTTGGGCTGTGTTTTATACAACAATAGGGCTGTATTGGTTCAGGGATAATTTGTTTGGTTAGTAGTGAGCATCAGTGTGGGTGTGGGAAAAGTAATTATTGTTGCTATTCAAGGTCAGTCCCGTTCTTTGGATTCTTATGTGTCTTTTCTGTGCTGTATGCTATGCAAAGCAAAAAGAGAGATTTATTTTTTAGCCGTGTCAGACACTCCAACTCAAACGTTTTCAAACTCACTCTGCAGCCTTCAACCATATTTTAATGGTAGAGAGGCTAGCACATAACAAAATCATCCAACACTTTGAACTGACTCTCTGCAAAAAAGCTGCCAAGGGATGTTGTTAGTGAATTCCTCAGATTTAAAAATATTAAGTATGGAAAGGAAAAAAAAAGTGGTGAATTATTACAAGGAAGATTACACATTAATTTAGACTGCAAAAGCCTCCAGTGTTGGACATTTTCTCTGCTGGGTATTTATCTTGTTTTATCTCTGGTAAATTATATCCACCAACAAAGTGAACATGATGTAACTGTATAGCTTTACAGCAATAATATAAATCTGTTTGTTACGCTCCTTTTTCGTTACTAAGAGACCACAATATCTTTCCTCACATTGACAAAAACATTGTGAGGTAAAAGGAGAGTATGTTTTTGCCATACTGCATCACTGACAGCTGCCCTCAGAGAGCCTGATAATGGATGTCAGTTTAGTGGATCCATTAGTTTTTACAATCCAGGCCTATACTATACCCATCTATCTTCCTAATTACCGAGCCCTTATCATGCTGTTCAGAGAGACTACAGGAGAGAGGATTTCGGGGCAATTGCTCATGGAGGCTCTTAGCTGTGGCCCCTTTCCAGTTCATTACCTTAACCTCTGCATGTAGCACTAACCAACCAGAGCTTTGAGTCATCACCAGCGCAGTGAGGAAGTTTCGCTTATGTGACAGAAATGTTCCAATGTGCGTAGAAAGCCATTATTTTCATTTACTAGATTTTACTGAATAAAAAAATAGACAGGGAACTGATGTAAGGATGTGTGATTGTGTTATCCTTGTTAGAAGAGCCAAACCACACCCTTCTTATCATTGCACAAAGATCACACTCATCCCATGTGGCATTTGGCTCTCGATTAGATCTAAGTCTGGCCCGATGAACGGGTAACAGAGCACAGCAGAAATGATGTTACTGTATATAGGCTTTCAAGGTAACCTTATACAAAACCAATTTCACATTGACTGTGTCTGAGGTATTTCCTCTGCTCAATTTTCTTGTTCATATAAAAAAAATCAACAAACTTGTGTATCTGGGTGCCTCCTTGCGTTTGCATTACATCTAAATATGAGGGGCCGTGTAGGCCAAAATTCAAACTAACCTTGCGCACACACTACTGAAAACATCTGGCCTTGCACACACACACACTACTGAAACACTCTCACATTCACTAGTGAACACCTCACACACACACAACTGAAAAGTAAACCTCACACACATACTACTAAAAATGTACCTCACACACACGCAACTGAAAATTAACCTCACACACTATGGAAATCCTCTCACATTCACTACTGAACACCTCACACACACACTACTGAAAACATCTGGCCTTGCACACACACTACTGAAATACTCTCACATTCACTACTGAACACTTCACACACACATCTGAAAATTAAACCTCACACACATACTACTGAAAATTAACCTCACACACACGCAACTGAAAATTAACCTCACACACACACTATTTAAATCTTCTCACATTCACTACTGAACACCTCACACACACACACACACACACTACTGAAAACATCTCGTCTTGCACACACACTACTAAAATACTCTCACATTCACTACTGAACACCTCACACACACACACAACTGAAAATGAATCTCACACACACACTACTGAAAACATTTTACTGAAAGATTTTCAGTAGAGAATGTGCATGTGTTTCACCTATGTGTGTGAGGGGGATTCTTGCTATAACGGAAGTCATTGTAATGAAACGGAAGTCATTGTAATGAAACTGAAGTAACAAAGAACAATGCTGCAGTGATACAGTAGGTGGCGATAATTCTCGTCTACTCTGTTTGGAAGTCGCCATTAGAGAAGATTGAAACATAAGGTCCAATTCAGCATGGATTTATAGAGAAACAGCACTGCAGCTAGTGATGGCAGTTTGACACTGAAGCTTCGAACGGAGCTTCAACCCTGGACTTCCTTTTCCATAGAAGCAGTGATTCGAAGCTTGCTTCAAATCACGTGACATATGACGTCAGAAGCAGCAACTGCTTCAAATCACGTGACATGTGACGTCCGAACCAGCAACTGCTTCATTTCCTGAATGAATCACTTGACTGGTTCGCGGTCCAATCACGCGATTCAATGCACTGCCTCGTCTCTATTCTGACTGGTGACAGGTTGAAACAGTTTCGAATTTGAGCGCTTCAACACTTTATAACCGCTCTAAACAATGCGCAATGTGTGGGTTGTTGTCGTAGTTTGCGTTGTTGCTGTTGAGTTGTTGTTGGTATTGCATTTGAATTGGATCATTATAGAGCAAGCCAGGAAGAAAGATAGGTCGTTCTGGCTCGGGAAACACTTCAAAATGTGGAGAAGTTGTGAACAAAAAGACAAAAAGTGATATAAAAACAGATCATTTGTTTAAGGAACAGATAGCCCAGTGGATAGAGCCGGCGGCCTGAAAGCTGCGATGTCCTCCGCGCAGCTAGTTCAAAGCTCGGAATGGATGAAATTTTAATCATTGCTTTTCAACTTTAATACTTTAATAACTGATAAAAGGCCGTCTCCGCCCAAAAAAATGTCCAGCACTCTCTAGTCTCTTCTCAATAACCCAATACACACAATTATCAATCTTTAATTGCAAATAGAACATGATATTCAGTCTTAGTGTGTGTGTGTGTGTGCATCGAATATTTTTCAAGGCAAAGTTACGTTAAACCCACTGCAGCCTTGCACTTCGCCAGGAGAGGTCGCTGTAACTGAAGCTTCGAGAAATGAACCTATTTCCGACACAATTGTCCAAGTGGTTCGATGCTTCATTCAAAGCTTCATTTTGCCATCACTAACTGCAGCCGTAGGCTGGACCTGAACCGAGCAGTCTACAAACTGAGACGGTCTGGTCTATGGAGGTGTCCTTGTTTACATCACCTGGCGCATCTCGTGAGGTGGCCTAGCAACCCGCTAGCAACATGCACAGCTGCAATAAGCTAACAAGCTAACTAAACCGAAATTGAGCCAGAACCTTTCCTTTTTTGTTTTACCATTTATTGAAGTGATTGATATTTCAGGCTGAGGGCAATGGCCAGTTAAATATGGTTGATTAAGATGTGTACTTCTAGCCAACAGGTATGTTAGCATTAGTTAGTTAACAGTAAGTAAATGTAACTGATGTACTCCAGCCTGATCCAAATAAGGCTAACCTACGTCTGTTGCTCCCGGTCTGCACGTTTTACGTTGCTTAAGGTAAGTGAACATGAAACTATTCAGCAAAACTTTCAATGATAATCTAATCTAAGGTATTGAGTTTTTGGGATAATACTTGCATACAAATCTATAAATGGGTTCAGGTTTCTAAAATATATAATATGTGATAAATTCAACAGTGGATCGAGCAAAGATTCACAATTTGCAAGTTTTTAGTTATTGATTTTTTGCTGTCACTTAATTATACTTTTAATAAATTCAAGTCAAGCTTACTGTGTTGGTAGCTAGTTAGTGCTCTTACCTGTGTGCCTCCTCTGCAACCAGACTGTATTAAAACTCTTAAGTACCAGTTCTATCTACTTTAAACAATTAAAAAGACAAAATCAACTACATTTATTGATATACCAATCTTTATTTTTGGGACCTCTTCTTCTTTTAAATTAAACTTTCAGACGTGAGATATTGAAATACAGTAATAGTATTGTTTATTTAAAAAAACTGAGCCACTCCTTACAGTTAACTTCATATTTATTTTTGTCTAAAGCATTTATTACACATTTCCCCTCTCATATTCACAGTGTGGATCAATTGAGACAGCGTGGATCCAGGAGCTGCAGAGACTTTGGGAGAAACCTCAGTGTGATGGATGTCCTGTCTGTGGGTTTGGCTGGAGAGGACTGAGGTGGAGCGGTCTTTCTCTGGGAGGAGGACCAGGCCTGATGAAGAAAACCACCAAACTGCATCTGTGAGCCCATACTGGGCACAGCTGTCACAAACAAATGATGGTCCTGTTTGACTACACACTATTCAGTGTGCAGATCTGTGTTCACAATAAAAGTGTAGTTTCTTAGTGAATGTCCTGTATTGGTCTTTAATCTCATATCAGCTTTTCATTTTCTTCTTGCCCTTCAGAGAAAACGGTGAGGCAGTTACCCTTCAGGTATGTCCTTTCCTAACAGAAATGACAAGAAACATAAAACCTATGACATTATTGCAGAGCAAGTGTGTTTGTTTATTAAGCGGCTGTAGAAATAATAAATTTTTTTATTTTAATGTGTTTTTTAAATGCATCACTTTGTACTACAAAGATAATCAGATTATGAATGAACAGTCTGCAGTTAATCAACATTAAAATATATGTTATTATTAAAATAATATTCAACTGTTATCAGAACTTAGTGTAAATGTTGTATCATGCTGTTTGGTTTTACCACGTCTTTTAAAGACAATATGTAGCAATGGTAGCAATTCTCACAATGTAAAATAATAATTGCCTTAAATACATTGAAATGTGAAAGCTGACCAAAAAATCATTTTGCTTAGTAAAATTGAAATGTAACTTACTTTTTACAAGGAAGGAACACTCAACTTCCCTGATGTCAGTATTTAGTCATGTTTAATGGAATGTATATCAGTGTATTATAGTTGTTACTTTATCTATTCAAACCAGAACGTTTCTCGATTCTTTGTACAGTATGAAAGGGGTCTTTGTACCTTTCACTCCATGCTGAAGTTCACTGCTTCGAGGAATTTAGGTCTGTCTTTCGTGTTCAGCATCCTCTGGTCTCTCTGCATCACCTGGAAACTTTAAACAAACAGATATATATATGTAAAGTAACATGTGTTGGTCACAGACTTTTTTACATGCAAACGTCATGTCATAATCTTTTTGTTATCCTTATAAAAAGTGCTGGATATCACAGCCCTTACTGTATCTTATCAGTTGGATTGTGCATTATTGTCTAGTTGGGGTCCTTTTTATTTTACTGTTATTTTGGAATCGTTTTTCATGAGACAGTCAAATTAAATATTTGTCCTATGCCATATTCACATTCATTTGTAACACACACGTAAGGGTAAAATACAAACATCTTAACAAATTATTAAATTATTATTAATGAATAAGCTTAATTGACACAGAAGCACACATAACATCATATCTAATATTTAAACTAATCATTTCCTTGTCCCTAAAGCATTGACTGAGCTATTTGTCGTCCTTAAATGCAGGCATTAAGTTACATGTTCACGTTCTGCTGCCACAATAAGTCGGTTTCTCCAGTGTAATGATAATAAAATGCAAAGTAAGTATTGGTAATAATATTAATAAAAACAACAACGTTTGGGTTCGTTCGTTTATTGCAATATCTACGTTAACGTTATTTCTGGAACCAACTGGAAATGTGAGATTCCTATTTTTTAAATACACAGAACTTATAGTCAGGTTAATATCATATACAGTACGCTGGTCTTCAACACTACTGTGACGCTAGCTGTCTGCATCGTTGAGCATAGCTAATTAAAATGAACAATAACATGCATACAGTTAACTAACTAATGTACGAGGATGACTTTATTTTAGCAACCTCACACAGAAGCCTTTTGTTCTACAGTATAATCCTTCTTAATGTTTTACACTTCTCAATTATGTTTTAACTTGTATGCTACGGATCGCATTGTTAGCATAGATGTAGCTTCGTCTCGCTCGTTAGCTGAATAAAAAGACCAGTAAGAAATAAAGTGCGTGAATTTCACTTACCGAAGAAACTGCATTCATTCTTTTTTTTTCTTTCAGTAAAATGTGTTCAGGAGTGTGTGTGCGAGGTGTTCAGTAGTGAACGTGAGAGGATTTCAATAGTGTGTGTGTGAGGTTAATTTTCAGTTGTGTGTGTGTGAGGTGTTCAGTAGTGAATGTGAGAGGATTTCAATAGTGTGTGTGTGAGGTACATTTTCAGTTGTGTGTGTGCGTGAGGATAATTTTCAGTAGTATGTGTGCAAGGTTTAATTTTCAGTTGTGTGTGTGTGAGGTGTTCAGTAGTGAATGTGAGAGGATTTCAATAGTGTGTGTGTGACGTTAATTTTCGGTTGCGTGTGTGTGAGGTACATTTTTAGTAGTATGTGTGTGATGTTTAATTTCCAGTTGTGTGTGTGTGAGGTGTTCAGTAGTGAATGTGAGAGTATTTCAGTAGTGTTTGTGCAAGGCCAGATGTTTTCAGTAGTGTGTGTGCGAGGTGAGTTTGAATTTTGGCCTACACGGCCCTTCATATCTAAAAGCTCCTTTCAGACAGCCGTTAGAAACACTTTGCTGCCCTGTCTTTTGAGTTTGAAAGTCTGACATATTTTGGCAGAGAAGGTAATGTATTTTGCCTTGTCACCTCACAGGTTTATTGAGTTTGTCCATTATAAAAACACATTCGACAATAAGGTCACACATTGTTATAAGTCACAGATGACCTTTAAATCTGACATTTTAGCTCTGCAGACAAAGACTACTTTCTGGACTAATTAGCACAGCTTATATTTCACATCCTTATACATGTTATACATGCGTTCATTTCTTATGATCTCAGTACACAGCGGGCAACAGCATATTAATGAACACCTGTTCCTGCATTACTTTAAATGTAGGTGTTAAATGTAGGTGCTAAAAGCCATGAATATGAGTTTTATAGCAGGTGTCATTGTGGTGGTAATATGTATAAGGTTACCAGTGTTCGTGTCTTTTAATGTAGGTGAATGTTCCCCTGGTCTCCCTTGAACTCAGTGATTCCCTTCTGCACTTTCTCTCTCTCTCTCTATAACACAAACACTTCGCCTGACTTCATTTTTCTATTTTGGGACATTTGATTCCGTCAGCCAGCGCTCTGAAACATCTGCCCCTGGGACATCATCTGCCATGCCCTCTACCTCTAAAATCTTCTCCCACTGGGGTAGTTATTGCTAACTAATACTGAGCTCCAAATAACATTGAGTAGCTCCTTAATTTTGACTGTCTTTCTTTGCCTCTAGATGTTGTTGTAATGTTAAATCCTGTCAAGAGAACGTTTATAGTCCCTAGCCAGATTTTACATTTTCTAACTTGTTTTTACTACATTAATGCATTTTGTGGCAGATATATTGACCACATCATTCAATTTGCCATGTTTTTATGGAGGTCTATACCCAGAAAACTTGAATAAAACATTGGCTGCCAAATGTGTTGTTGTAGTCCCTTCATTATTCATAGCTTCAGCCTTGACTCGCTACCTTGTACATAAAATAAATCTGACTCGGTAGAAATATTTGGTGCCTTCTCTTTAAGTTGAACAGTGAATGTGTAAGGGTAAATAAAGACTTTTTGTCTCTTTGACTTCACGAGGAAAGAAGAACATTGACCTGGCCATGTCTTCTCAACATGCTTCATTTTTAGCCACACACACACACACCACACACACACACACACACACACCACACACACACACAATAGCTGACCTAATTTCGACAAAACCATAATCTGTCATTTTTCCATGCCAGCAATTCCAAAATAACATCAGCGCAGATGGCAGGTTAGAGCTGTAAGCACCCAGTTTGCAGGAAATGTTCTTGTCTACATGAAATAAAGGATGCAGAATCATGTGCTTGAGTTATGCATTCCTCTAAATTGTAAAATCTGCCACATGTACGCAACTTCCTCTCCTATATTACACAGCTGTTAGGATTATCTCTTCCCAGTGTATATACAATAGGCATGTGGTCTGTTTACATATATGAGAACTGCCCTGCTCATATCTCTTCTTCTCATAAATCCCTCAGTATTCATCACTAAAATAAACTATTTTAATATCACAACAAGGTCCTAGGCTTTGACCCACCCAGATTTGTGTGATCTATGTGTTTATTCACAGCTTAACACAAGAATGTTTCAATGGGTGCTGAATAATATACACAGTCAATTCAGAGGCAGGATGTGTTTGTAAAACAGAGCGGGGGAAAAAACATAATTTACATTGTAGGGATCTCTGGAAATATTGTTTACTAAGGCTAGCTGCCAAAACGGGCATTGTCAACCCTTTGGCCTGTGTTATGAGGCTTGTGTCAGTTTTAGACCTTCAGTAAATCCATGTGGGAAAAACAAATACCCTCTATGACAGATGCCATAATTTGCTGGCATACTGTAGAAATGCAATGAAGGAAAAATGTATTTGAAAAAGTGGCTTTAAGAGGTTTAAAGTCACATTGTGTTACTTACAGTTTTTTTCAGTTGCTAACACACTAAAATTACACATAAAGCACAGTTATTTAAACTCACACTCAAATCTCCAAAACTCTAAACACATTTTCAGCTCTGCACCCAATTTTCAATTCAACTTGGCACTTTTTGCCAGACACTGCACACGGTTCTCTAAGACCCCAAGCCTGTTTTTCAGATTTCAGGCTCGAAAATGACATTTCCAGAACAAATGACCATAACTACACTTCTAAAAGGGGTAAATTAATAATATTTTTTCTCAAAGTAATGATAAACCTTTGAGTTGGATGTAGAAAAGTCAGAATCAATATAGATGTTTTTTATTTTAAAGAAAATTCAGATTGAACATGGTAAAAAACTGTAAATTATAGTGTCCGTCCGAAAATAATTTTTTACTTATAGTGAAAACTACCCTTGGATGATGGGTTAGTAGACTAAAAGCTTTAGGAATCCAAAGTACAACATATAATAAGTACCCTGTATCAAGATTGATGCAAAACAAGTGACATTTGACCTTTTTAGAGAGATTTAGCAAAAAAAAAACACTTCTGGGGTCATTTTGGTGGATTTTCCATATCTCTGGCCCCCCTTGGTCGATTTTGATGATTGACATCTCTTTCTAACCGTCATAGCCAATGGAATCGAGGGAAAGTTCCACATACACACACAGGTTACCAAATAAGGAGTGATAGTGACGCGTAGAAAAACCGGAAGTTGCGCTAGCCTCTGGTGGCTACCATTAGTAGCTCATTTTGATTCTCCGTTTTTTGCATAAAAATGGTTTTATGGATTATCAATAATTTTTTCAAAGTGACAGATACATTGGATGAACCTATGGATTAACCTTCAGCCGCGGTTTTTCTCGTTTTAATGCCATTGAACACGACTTTTGATCAGAATAACAGCTAAGGTGAGCATATCTTCGTTTTTTGCTACCTAAAGCTACGTCGTGTATTGTCTGTATTTGCTTCCCCTGTCACGAGTTCTGATCGCTCAGTGATGATCCTTATATTTCTATAATCTGTGGAATCTCAGGATGTTAGCTAAGCTTGTTTGTGCAGATCCAATAAGTATATCGATCGGTATAGCTTGAGTTCTGTAATAACGGCATTAAGATTTTTTTGCCTGTGGCTAATTTACAGGCTCAGCGTTAGCTTTGAGGGTTTTTTTGAAAAAAAAAAAAAAAAAGATCAGCTAGCTGAGTTTCTTCCCGTTACATAGATATGAAACATTCATAGTTTATTAAATCTTAAGAAGCCCTGAGACACTTTTGCTTGCAGATGTTGTGATTTTGGCCCCGTCGGCGGGTCCGTGGGGATAAAGAGGCTAAGTAAGACACACAAATCTATATTTATATCACATAACTGTAACTGTATTTGCTTTGCGTATATGTTGGTTTGATTAGTTGTGGAGTAGAATACAAATGTTTTGTTTCAACAGAATAGTTGTGTTTCTGCACACATTTATGTGCAGGATTATATACATACAGAACAAAGCCCATAAAAGTAAGTGTGCTTTTGATTGAGCACAACAGTGTGTAGTTGGATGGACAAAGAGTCTTGTACTATAAATAAAGTATGTACCATTTGGTGTGTTTATGAGTGCAGTTAGTCATTCTGCAGGTTATGTACATTTGGTGTGTGGTTTTGTGAATTGTGTTAAGTGTTATGAGAAAATTAGCCATGATTTCATGAATACATTTCATATGGTATGCATGCTCAAAATAAAGAATAGAGAATGTGCAGTAGTGAAATGTACCCAATTAAAATACTTAACTACATTTCAGAAAGATGTATATTGCTTTTTTACTCTATTTCAGTTATCTGACTTATAAAGGTATTTGTCAAGAATATCTTAAAAAAATATATAATCAGTCTGTAAAAATGACCCAATCTGTATGATGGTGGCATTATGCTGTAGTAGCATTGAAGCCCAGTCAGTGAGATCTGTTACTGGAGATATACTGAGATCTTCAAGTGAAGATAAAAGTCCTTTTAGAAGTTTTATACCACAGTGAAATTCATTTCTTTCATATTTTTCAAATCTCTGCTGTGAATCGAATGCACGTCAGAGAGGCATCATCAGCTTTGAGCTTGTATTGTTATTTTTTTTATCACGTCATTGTTGGGAAGGGATGGGTTTCTGAGCCACTATTGTTTACTGAGACTGTTAAACGCCAATTTCTATGTGCATTCATCCCTTCATGCTAAAACGTCCTTCCTGCCATTCACTGTTGATGTCATTGGTGCTATTTCAAGAGTACACCACAAATTGTCATCAATGGGTGACTGTGGAAGAGTGAAAACAAATGTTTGGTGATTGTGTGTGGGATGAATCAAATCTCCAAATGAGAGAACATTTTTCAGACATGAGGGTGAAGTTCCACGGATACAATAGTGAAAACAGTCTAATATGAAAAACATGAGCCATTTTAACTGGCAGCTCTTGGCAAGATTTTGAATGATTGAAAGAGTGGTCTGAACGGTAATAGAGCACAAAGTAAAATATCTGTGCCCCTTTGTTCAGTGTTCTGACTAATGGACAAATGTTGGACAGAGTAAAAGCCCATGTCAGGTTGATGGGAAGCTGCTCTTATTGTGCCCTTTATTCACCTTCAGCGTCTGCCACATGCTGTTATCTGGGCACTGTGTTTGCACAGTTCGCTGGCTACCATCTAATCATAAAGTGGCAGCTTTCATGCAGGGGGGACAGTCGCCGGGAGTATTCATGATCCAGTTAAACTTTGAGACTCTAGGCTGGATTTAAAGGGGATGAAGACTTCTATAGAACGTCGTCATCAACATGAACAAGAAGATGAAAGTTCGATTTTTATCATTTAAAAAGGAATAATAAAATAAATATGTGAAAAGGAAATCAAAAGATGTGCAAGAACATTGAGCTCTTAGAGACATAAGCTATCATGTTCAAAGAGCATTTTCTTTTTTCATCTCTGATTCCAGATAATACTGAAACACAGTAAATGGTTCAAAGGAAATCAGCCAAACTGTCTACATTTGGGAGGACAAAACAATGATTATCACTTGCAAAATTATTTTAAAATATACATTTATTATTATACTTGAAACAGTGTGCAGAGACAATTACAGTGGCCTGACCGTTTTGCAAAAACAAGTGCAAATAACCTCTAATGTGACGTATGATGCTTAACATACTGTAGCATCATACGGTAAAATGTCAAGCTGTACTGTATGTTGGGAGAATCTGGGAGAAAAACCTACTGCGCATGACATTTGAACTACTCCTCATCAGAGGAAAATAACAACTCAGTGACTGTAATTTATGCTAATGTGCACTGACTTCCCCCTCACTGGAGTCAAAGGAAGATTGACCGCCAGCCGCCGGTGACTGACAAATCCGTAAATATCTCATGGGTTTATACGTCTCACTATGGAAGCAGCTAGGTGAAGCCTCTTTAATTAAGTAGAGAGTGATGTGACGTGTGAGTGAATGTGTCTTCTTTTGTGTGTGTATGTCAGAGGCTATGGAACCGAGTGGCATGCGTGAGAAAATCTACTAGAGCTAACGTTTTGGCCTAGATAGTTTGAACTTTTCAGAATGTTCAAACAATATGATGTTAGGTTTACTGGAATATACTCAACCTTTCAAATAGCTTTAACATTGCCTCAGGCTTTGTTTAGTTAACAGTTTGACCCTGTGTGAGCAGTGTGAGCTACAAATCTACCTATAGCAGCAACTACATTTTGACCTGCAAACCATCTGCATGAGATACTTGCTGAAACAGTGGTCACCGATTGACTTGTACTTTTAAGTAATGAATACAAAAATATAGAGGTATATTTTGTTTCTGATATAAAATCTTTAATAACAAGAAACTGTGTTCATGTTGGCAGCAGAAATATTTGCCAACGTGTGTTTGTTCAAGAACCAACAAGAAACAGCTGTGCTTCAGACCCTGCAGGCAGATGGGATCAATCTGCCCATCTTAATCGAGGTCATCCGGCTGTTCGAGATTCAGTGTGGATTCGAGGAGTAGTCCTTTTGACCTCATTAAGTTACATAAGTTATTTATATGTTGCAGTGTTTTCTGTTACTCAGGCTTTATGAAAGGGGCCTCAAAGCCCTAATACTGCTAACTGGTGTTGTTCTGAGATCACTGGTTTTCATTTATGGAATGACTTCCCCCCTCAACCTGAAACTCAAGATTCCCAGGATATTAGAACATTTGAAATTAGAAATCCTTTAGTACCGTGATTTATATTGATAGCAGATATATCAGCAGTTTCAGGCAACCTTTCACCAAGTTGCTGATCCCGCTCACTCTATTTTATTGGCAGGCTTCTTCAGCCAGCTCCATGTATTGAGAGGTCATGTTGTGTTTACTGTATATTCAGTGCTGGCACAAAGATCACACGCACACACAACATATAAAAACACTTGCAATATGCACCCTGCTTCCTCAAAGGGAACCTGCTCAGCTATGTAGCTCAAAGAGAGTGATCATCCGTGAAAAAGTCAAACAAAGCGGCTTGGATTTACCACAGCGCCTCAGCTGTAATTGGATGAGATCCAGCATAAACATATGGGATTGGCTTTCATCTTGTTAATTGCATGTGTTGCAGTGACAATAGCTATGGGACATTTAACGAGCATTGTGCTCCCTACGTTTACTATTGCAAATGTCATCCTTAGCCATCTGTAACCAGGGTAAAGATCAGCTTTGAACTTCACTTTGACTTCTCTATAGTGGTACTTAGAGGTAAACAATGCTCCACGATGTGATTAATGAGGTACATGAGTACATGTTTAAGATTACTTTCAGGGTCAGGTACAGGTGGTTCCCTTTAAAAGGAGTATATTACCATGGTAACCTGCATATTTAGTTCAGTAAATTGAATCAAATTCCCTCCCAGCAATCAGCTTTATGGAAAAAAGGCACCACCACTCCCTGGCAAAGGCTTTATTAAAGTTAACCTTAGCAGTCAAAAGATTAAACCTTCATTGGGACTCACATCATGAAAAACCGGAAAGGAATGGGCTTCAAAGACCGCTATAAGAAAAACTGCAGACGGAAAGTAAATAACATTAAGAAGACTATTTGGACAGAAATAAACTTTGAGCACAAAACATCTTTACACAGTCAGTGTCATGATGCTATTGTATCAATAAAACCTCTGTGGGCACTCTAAATGTCAATAAACACGTACTCACTGTGCCTTATGTTTGGGAAGTGGTTAGCACATTTACTGACACATAGTTTTTCTTCCTGCAATCCTTTTTAACCTTGGAAGCAGACAGAACAATGTTACTTTAAATAATTGTCTTATTGGTCATATGCCACGTCTGCTGATAAGAACAAGGGTTGTACTGCATCAGATGATAATGTGAAAACATGGGACAAAAAGGGTCAGGATGTGAAAAAGGTCACACGTGATTATGAACAAGCTTTATAGTGATTTTAGCTCACTGTATTGCAGTAAAGCTTACAACTTTACTGTTTTTGTTCACTCTCCTTGCTCTCAGTGAATGATAATGTTAACTTACAAGGTGATGATACGTCAATGTTGTTTCACTTTCAAAGTCCCGCTTTCACTGGCCCTTTTCCTACAAATACTGTTCATGGAAATGAAATGTCCTCTGCACTTCAGTTCAATGGGTAGCAGAAGATAACACATCCAATTATTGTCACATAAGCAAATCATCACAATTCAGAAACGCAGTTGAGAAGTTGGGATCAGTTAGAAACTATAATATCAAGTTTTATATGGTGATTAAAGTACAGCTAATTAAATGTATTATCATTTTTTTAACACACCGGAAATCCCTTCATCTAATGAGTCAATAACATTGTTGTCCCACTTAAGAAGGCACAGTTTCTGGCTAAAAGTTGCCCTGTTGGTCAGTATTTGTTGCTAAATGGCCATTGGTGTAAAATGATACTGTACATACTCATCAGCCTACTGCCTCACTCTGATGTCCAAACACAATTCTGCTGCCAAGTTAGAACTCAATATATGTATTAGTTAAACATAGCGAAGCCAGGCACCCTGCAATACCAGTCATTTGATATGTTCTCATCTCAGTTTAATGCAACACTATCCTGATGTTGTTTTTGACTCCTAATCTCAACCAGCCAATTAAAATGAGATTTAAAATGTTCAATGATTAATTGTAATTTTCCTCAGTATATTGGGTAAATCACTATAATATTCCTGATTAAATTCAAAAACCTATAGTGACGGGAGCGAGGGGGGTTGGTGCAGGCCCCATTGCTTGTGACAAGAGGCTAATCAAGGGAAACCGCTTTTCATGAACAAGGTACATTGATGTGTTGGTTTACATATACATACAAGTCAGCTTTCACCCATTCCTACAGAGGCATGGGCTGCCATGCAAGGTGCCAGCTGCACAAAGATGCTACCATTCACACACATGCATACACCATGCCATCTGGAGCAACTCGTGGTAAGTATCTTGCCGAAGGATACACCAACATGTTGGCATCAAACCCACAACCTTCTGATTGGAAGGTTGCCACAGTTGCCCCATATGTTTTCCTGGCCTTCTCTTCTGAGGATTTAGTTGAAAGGAAGAGACCACAGTAATTGCAGGAGAAAGATGTTTAATTTTCGTCTAATCTATTTTCCAAGGAGCAACTCACTCGTCTCTGCTGAAGGAGAAGGTCAAGAGGCAAAGAAGTCAGGTCGCATCTGCAAATTTCCTGTCCCTTTCATTTGTGCTCACTCCACAAATCACTTTCTGTACAAGTCTCTCTCCCTTGTTCCTTTTCCCTAACTTTTTGCCTCAGCGTCTCTTTATTCCTCAAATCACCAGCTTATTTGTCTGTTGTTTTGATAATTGTACCAGTCTTTGAGAATAAAAAGGTCTGAAAAGTCTGTTAAATGTTTAGGAAGTTGGTACACTGCTGTTTACTGGGTGGTTGCTTCTGCTGCTCTTGCACTGCAAACATTTCATATGGTTTATCAACTCTCTTCTATCTCTTTGTATACTGTGTGGCTTTTACCTGATGTACTGTTCAGTATTTATCTTGATGTCTGAGCGACCTGCTAGAAGTTTTTTTGCCTCGGCTCAAATGTACAGTTTCGCTGTGACAGGAAGTTCAAATAGGGCAGGAAAGCCGCTACTTAGGATGTGGTCTATATGTGTAAAATGTTGGCTAGATGTGCTATTCACCGCCTAAAAAAACATCTGCAGTTAACTTGATATATTATTTCTTCATGAACCTCTAAATGCATATATGATTTATTGATGTTATGAAAGCAAGTGTGTGAAAATGGAGAAATTTTTTCAGATTTTCTTTGTGTTTTTCCACCATTCCTCAGAGACTTTAGCCCATCAAATATTCCCCCAGAGAAGAGGACACATCTGTTTGATCCTGGGTATGAGTCAGTCAACAGTAGACCTGCGTCAGAGTCAGGGTTCAGATGAAGGACATGTTCTGCAACACCACACTCATAGATGTTTATGAAAAAGTTAAAGCCAGCCTTAACACGACTTCTGCATATGGTTGCAGTTACAGAGGTGGGGTGAGAGGTGATTTGCTGTAAACTTTCCCTTTTGTAATGGCTTTGGTGGGATGTTGCTTCGCTGATTTTGAATATGTTTACCTCTGAAACAATCAAACAAAAGTCAAAAAGAAAGCATAAGTAGCTCTGAACCAAGACGTTGTGCCCGTTCCTCTCAATTACAATAATCAGTTTGAAGCCATGACACAGTCTCTGTTTGTTTTGATGTTAAAGGCTGCGCCATGGTGACCGGGCATGAGGGTCTGAGCTGGGAGAGGAGGGGGAGGAGGGGGAGGAGGGAGAGAAGGAGGACACATTGCAGCAGAGCACTCTCTATTTTTACTGAGACACTGGAGGTCAGACTAAAGAATCTCAATATTAAATCAAATAACAATCCTCCTTAGTGACCACAGATGGTTTGCATCCCCACCAAAGAGGCAACTAGATTTAAAATGTGGAGGAGGGATATTTGGTACGCCCACAAATTCTGTTTGGATTCAATGTCACAGCCTTCTCTCCTCTTTTTGCTGCTTATGCTCATGTTTAGTATCCTTACTTTAATAGGGCATTGTGCCTCATCCAATTTTTTTTAATAACAGCAGTGTTGTGGAATACGGCACTACATGTAATTATAAAGTGTTTGACTGTATTTTGCAGTTGCTTGCTGGTAGTTCAACTACATTTGTATTTGCACAAGTGATTGAAGAATTTAGATAATGTTTTGTTACATTATTGTCTGGTTACTTATTTATACCACAAACAACTTGGGGTTGCAATTGTAGTTTAAAATACTACTGGAGCCAGCAACTAAAAACAATGAGCATATTTCTCAAAATGTCTAATTGTTGCTTTAAAATAAAAGCAAACAATAGATATAGGTTTTATCCTCTCTTATGAAATAGCAGTAATATTGCTTTATTCATTTAGCTTTTAGAGTAAATATTTCCAATGTTGTTGGCTTTTGCTCAAAGTTTCTTCCTGTTTAAATGGACTTTATTGCCAGTGTCACTGATGAAGGAAATGCTATGCTGGTCTGCTCTATGAAGTATCATGCGATAGCTTCTGTTATGATTTGGTGCTATATTTAAAAGAAATTACATAACTTGACTTCTAAACTAATCTAATCTGCCACAGTGAAGTTGTGTACATTTCAGCAGATTTGCGGCCAAGAGACTTCTCATTCATTAAATATATCATGAGAGAAAGTGCAACCTCTAAGCTACGTCTTCTTTTCAGCCCTGTACTTTTCCTCCTCTGTCAGCTCCGCAGGGAAAAGAGTTCAAATGTGTGTGTGTGTGTCTCCCTGTGTGTCACAATGTTTGATTGTGGATTAGGTTTGGCTTTGTGTCAGTGTGTCAGAGTTTCTTAGCCAGGGTCAATGACTGGGAAAGTTATCTGGTTAGGCTCTTTTTAGTTTCCTTGCACCCTTTTCCCTCAGTAGTTGGTTATGTTTGGTCACAATACCAATAATGAAAGAAATAAGGGCTGCATGTTTCACAAAATATTGCCCCATACACTTGAATTTATACTTAAAAATTGAATAACCCTAATGATAAAGGTCAGGGTCTTCAAACACAGGACAGCAGTGGTTGTTTGTTTTTTCAAGACAAACCTTGTGATGTTTCTAGGGTCTTCAACCAAGTTATCCCAGGCTAAAAGGTCAAACCTTGATGTACTAGCCTTATCTAATCTAGTCTTTTAGTTCTGATCCCAAAGTTCAAGTGGCCTTGTTGACATTTTCTTCTCCTCTTATCAATGCTAACTATTGTTGCATTCAGGTTATTTCTTTATCTTTAGTGGCCTTTTTTGGAAACATTGAGTGTGTTCTGGCATGAATGCTTCCTTTCTCTATTCCTCACATACTTTCTGTTTTGAGAGTGATGCAGAAATTACACTTGGGAAAATGTAAACAAATCATAAAATAGTGCTTTTGAGAAATGTAATCAAGTAACATTTACATTGTCACAAATAATACATACTGTGACATACAGCTGTAGAGAACCATATTTTGCTCTAAGACTCAGTGATCTTCCATACAGTATGTGAACCTAAAAGTCAAGTGTTTAGATATATCGTAACTAGACAAATATCCATAATGTGTTTTTATGTTTAACTGTGGTCATACCTTGTGATTCTCCAAAATACAGTTTCGAGACTTTTATTAATAATTATTCTCCCCAAAAAAAAAAAACAAATGGTGATTTTCAACCCTTAAATATTTCAACAGGTTGTGCTCCACTTGGTGACTCTCATTCATTTATCTCTAGCTTTGGCTCAAATGTTATTATGTCAAGGCCAATATGAAAACCACTGAGAGAGAAAATCCAGCTCCACCTGCAGTTCAGACAAACAGTAGCCTCTAAAAACATCATACATATGAGAAAATCAGGAATGGTCATTAAATGTAGTGTTGGTTTCTGGATATTTAAAGAAAAAACACATCTATGATAACAAAACAATGGGTTGATGCAGGTTTTGCATGAAGGGCAATAAATTATTATAACACTTTAGGAAATTACATGTGCAGACGGCCTGTTAAAGTGAACAACTGAACTTTTTGCTAGACCACCAAAGAGCTTCTAAAGTTACATTACAGCGGGACATAATCTGTCCGTAGGGCTTTAACAACTCAGATGGTTTTCACGCACAAATGGGAAGTGTCTCATGAGCAGTGTCTGGAACTGCATACGGAGTCGTCGTCGTCGTCGTCCCCCCCCCCCCGCTCTCTAATGCTCCAGCTGTAAACTGTTCTGCTCTGGCATTCAAAGTGTCTCTGAGGTGACACCAAGATCCTTCCAGCCTCTCATTCGTCTTCATTTTCTGAACGTTTGCTTCTCCCATTTAGCCATTTGTATTGTATTTTCCCCTGGCCAAACCACAGGAATGGTGTGGCATTACAAATTTGAACAAACACTATACAGCAATCTTCTGCCTTGTCACTTCAGCTTGGGTTTGTTTTCTTTGGCTCACACTGCCATACATTTTTGTTCAGCAGACTGCAGTGAAGTGTTTTGCTGGCATCGGTTAAATGAGTGTCCAAAAGAAAGTGTTCCTCGAAAACAGATGGCACAGAAATCTAACAAAAGTAAGAGCACTAAGGTGTGTTTCTGCATGATACAGATGTACATTTAATATTCCATCATCTTTACAATAACAACCAAGGCTGCAACAAGTTGCTTTGTCTCAGAAAGAAATTAAACACGAGGGGGAAATGTTGTCTTTGAGACCAAAAGAGGAATAGACTCATTTTACCCTTCCCTTCAAAGTACAGTTACAAAACTAATACTGAAGTCAACCTGAAGTTGTTTTATTAAAATGCATCAAAAATGCTTACCAGGTTTCATTACGCATGCATGGTGCCCACAAAGAAGCCCCTTTAAAACAGGTTAGCGTAATTAGGCTCATGCTTTATTTATTTGTAATCTCTTGCACACTTGTTACAAACCTAATTGTTACCAAATCAATTTAGAAAGAATTCACTGAGATCTATGAATAATTACCATGCTCACTACAGTTTAGTATAAGGTATTTAAGTTATGTCTCTGGCAGAAAGAGTGAGCAAGAGAAAGAGAGACAGGCTCCTGAGATTCAGGAAGATTGTCTAAACAATTAAGATGTACTTTTTGTACTATGTGCACTGAAAGTAGGCCAATTAAGAAGATGGCTAATAAGAGCAGATACGTGTAGAGTACCTGCTCACTCCGAGGGGGGTTGGACATGATGGGAGGCGTTTCCAACTATAGCTGCGCGCTGCAAAGCCCACAGACATTTCTTGCGCTCCCAGCAGCTGGGTTGAAGTAACAGCTCGAGCGAAGCACTTTGCGTTGGATGCATGAATCACGTTAATTCGTAATTCAGTGTGTCAACAGTAATGGATAAATGAAGTCGCTTTTGGAATGAGCTGGAACAAAAGAGACGCTGCGTAACTGAGACAGCACGCCTAAAGGACGAAGAACTGGTGCGCCTTGGCACCACGGGGAAACAACAAACTTCACAGAAGAGCTGAGCATCAATTTAGGACAACATCGACGCAGTGTGAGACGCACCATGTTTCCGTGGACTGTGTTTGATAATTTAAATGTATAATTAAAACGTAGGATCCAGAATACGGTGTGGAAAGCGACCGTGTTGTGTTCATTTGCTCTCCCAAACCGTGCCAATGCTAGAATGGCTTGTGGCTCTGTGCTTTGTGATCCTGGTGGTCTTAATCTGGCCAGGCTTCAAATATTTTAACACCAAGAGCCAGTCGGATGCCTTGCATCAGGAACTGGGGATCTCACAACTGGCGAAGATTGACAAGACCGGGAGGTGCGTCTCAGAGCAAGAGGGGAGCGACGGTGCCCAGGCGGGGGACGAGAAGAAACGCGCCGTGGCACTGATCTGCAAACCGTCCGCACTGGCCAACTATCTCTTAAAACACTGCAGGACTTTCAGTAATTACTCGCCGTGTGTTTGGTGGACGTGGCGAGCCAGCGCCTTGCTCCAAAGTGTGTATGAGGCGTGCTGTCCGTACGACAGCCCGGTCCAGTTTGTGCGGGACAACCTGCAGCTGAGCGACGAGGGGCTGGTGGCTTTGGACTGGGCAGTGCCCACATACCAGAAACGACGCAGGACTTCCAGCCACTCCACCAGTCCTGTTCTGCTCATCATCCCAAACTCTTTTGGGAAGATCACAAGGAATCTGCTAAAGGTGCGTGTTTGGCTTCTCTCACAGACTCCACTAATGAACATAGGGATGATAGGAGTTCAATAACTAAGTAAATCATACCCGTGCAAAAGGCTGCACAGTCAATCTTACAAAAGATCAAGACAACGAAGTTCAATAGAAGTTAAAGAATAACAAAATAACAAAAAACACATACAGCTGATGGCTCAAGGATCATCATAATTTCCACACCAAAGAAATAAACGTTAATAGTCCACAAACCTGCTAATTTAAAGGTTGGGAATATTAGTGTCCATAATCTCTGCAGTAACTAACAGAATCCCATTTGTATCTGTTTTATTGGCAAGGGTAAGGATGTCCACATGAGATGCTTCCTCAGTTGTGTCATGGACTCTGTAGCTGCTCTTTATGTCCAATCTGTGTTGTACAGCATGAGTCAACAGGCGGAACATTACAGCAGCAACATGAGAGTGCAGGGGCCTGGTATTCATGATAAGTACCATTCTAAACTTTAAAAAGCAGAAGTGAACATTTTCATAGCTAAAGTGTAGAAATACTAAACAAAAACAAAGCAAATCATGTTCGAATTCAGAGGAAAAATGCAAGACACAACTAATCAAAACAGAAGTCAGGCTTTCAGTCATTTAAAAAGAGACGTGGGAAGATGCCAGGGCAACTCAACAAAGGCCATTTGGGCAAAGGCAATCACTTAGTTGGAAGAAAAGAGCAGATGTGGAGGAAGCACCAGTATTTCAACTGCTCTTTCAATGCACTGACTGAGGTAATTGAGTGAGGGATTACAAAGCATCGCTTGACTTCAGGGCCTGGGGAAGTGAAGCGCTGCTCCACATCTCTGGGCACCTGGCATCATGCTAGCTCATCTCATACAGTTAGCTCTGCCTGCTCATTCATCACACACACACACACACACACACACCCCTGTCAGCCACATGTCATATAACAACTCTGCAAGAACTCAACACCAACAAAACAAAATGTGGTGGACACTAATCTAGAGCTAATAACTAATTTCAAACCATAAACAGAGAGTAGTGGATGAAGAGAGGAGTGGGATGAAACAACAGAGAGAAAAGGAAATGAAAAAATAATAGTGGTGATTTAAGGCCATGGGAAAACGCAAAATATGATTGAAAGATGAAAAGTAATTTTCACATTCAGACGGATCTGTGTCTGGTGTTTTTTAGGCCATCATCTGAGTAGAGAGAATCTGTCAGCTGTTACGCTCGGAGGGCTGAGGCACCACAAGGGAGATACACCAATTAAGATTGCTCCTGTCACTGTTCTGCATAACCCAGTGTGTGTGTGTGTCGCAAGAGAAAGATAAAAAGCGCTATGTTTGCTAGGCCTACACACACACGGCTCCATCTGTGACACAGAGAAGAAACAGAGAGGGAAGGTAGGTTTTTATTTAGCGTGTGTGGGCTTTGGTCCCTGTCCCCTTCTTCTCCTAACACGCCACATTTCCAGCACTCATGAATGTATGAATGAGCCATTTCCTTTTAAATCATTCATATACTTACTTTCAGTTTGTTTTATGCTTCTTTGTTTTATGTAGTCTCAAGTAATTCATGTCTCTTTAAATAATGGTATAGGTGGTTATATAGTGTGGTCATACCAAAACATACAGAATACACTGACATTAAGTATCTCTTCAGTCATTCAGCTAGTTGGTAAGTTAGTTCAACAACAGTGCAGTGAATTACATTACAATAGAATCGTATTACAAATTTACCAAAAATAAAATTGCCATTGTTCTCTCTGGAAATACACTTGTTCGATTTCTTGGAGAGTTAGATGTGAAAATTGAAGCCACTGTGAGCAGAGCCAACTGTCTGCTGCAGTATAAGCTCCTATTTACACTGTGACAGTTAACTGTACACTGACAGTACGAGTTCGAACAATCTTTTCATAACTTTCAACAAGAAAGTCAAGAAATAGTAACAAAATGTTTAAAATCACAACATTATTATGATCTAAATGTACAATCCAAGTGATTCTGAATTCACAGCTACCCTTTCTTAAAATCTCTTGATCTCAATCATGAACAAACTACATTTTAAACCATAGTTTCCCTCCACCTCAGAGAAGATGTCCCACAAAAAGGACAGTTTAATATACTGAGGGTGTGTATGAGCCACATACTCTTTTTAGAGAAATGTGTGGAAAGGCCATAAATGTTCCTGGAGACTTGCCTCATGATTAACACCCTTAGTACTTTCTTAACAGAGCAGATCGACGTCTGAGCAGTTTAACTATAATTTTGTGACTTAGTAGTGATTTATTCAGTATTTTGTTGCCAATCATTTTTGTACTTCAAGTATTTGTTTCTCTTAATGAGGTGTGATATGCTGTAATCCAGTCATTATGTGTAATATACCACTCAACACTTAGATAATTGTGTTTCAGACCATTCCTTTTTACTTACTTTCTGCTCGCTGAGAGAGCAGCTTTAGAGTTTTCAAAAGGCATTGCAGGATTGGATAACACTCTAAACGCTCCTGTAGTAGAAGTGGGAAAGTTTTACCATTAACCGTAATGACTAGATCAGTGAGAGATGGTAACAGTAGCAGCAATACTTAGGACATATGCCTGATATCTATGTCCATATAACATTGCAATGAGAAGTAGAGAAGCAATTGGGGAATTAGATTTGTGTTTTCTGTCCCCTTATGTCTGTATACTAAGACAGTTAGTTATCGTATTGTGTTGCCTATTGCTTTGAAATAAAACAATGATTGTGTGTAAATAGTTGATTTTCAGTTTGAACGTATAGGAATATACTTATGTACATATTGGGTCAACAAGGGAGGAAAGGGAGGATTTGTAGCCCATAATTGTCTGCTACATTACTCATATCAAATTGGTTTTGGTGTTTGGAGTGGACACAGAGGACATTTTCCCCAGACGTTCAGCAAAATTCAAATTGCCCCAACACTTTTCCAAATCGGGCCTTGCACTACCTGGAATATTCCATCTGCCCTTCTGGTTTTGGCAGCACTCCTGTTATGACTCATGGCTGATGCTCTGTCTTCAAATAGATGCAAAAAATCAACTTCCTTACCAAGCAGTGAAGAAGTAGATGCTTATTTACATCACTTCACTTTATAATAAGACCAATAAGACAAACACTCTATGAGGCATGTAAAACAGGAGCAACTATAGCTTGAAAAATGGTTGGGAATTTAGTTCTTGATATGTTTATTGTGGCATATATCCTTAATAATAGATAGCTATTATTCCCATTGAATGCTTGATTATGATGCTTGTCCGTTTGAAATTCAGCCAGAGGAATAGACTGTCTTGCAACTTCACAGTGTATTTTAAAGTCCATTTGAAAACGTTCACAAGACACACAAAAAGAAAAAATCATGCTTATTTTTGCTTGTTTATTTCAAAGTAGAAAAACCCCTGTTGTCTTCTGAAATGCAAAGGGTCAAAGAAGAAACCAACTATATTGATGCAATGAATTGGTTCAGACACTGCCAAGCAACTCTCTATAGGATAGCATTTAATATATAACACGTACAGTAACTGTGAAACTAGAAATGATCAGATTATTTGAACTTTTAGCAACTTTCTAGCATAGTTTATCAACAGAGCAGGGAAATATTTAGAAGACATCTACATGTAATGCTGGGTGAAACTATACACTATGTATGCATTTCAATATCAACATCTTTCAAATAAATTGTAATAAATAAATAAAAACGTATTAATTAATCGTATAACTTGAACATTACCAACTCAGAGGAGCAACTGTTTCACCTGTAAAAGTATCACAGGCCTGTTGAGTATTAAGGGAAACTATTGACCTCAATAGAGGACAGCTCATTGTATTGAGATGCTTTGTTGCCTCTAAAAGGCTTCTAATTAAATAACATCCTTAATTTAACATGATTTGTGGCAACATGTCGAGATGAAACTCCTGGAGTTTGTTTAATAAAAGAGGTGGTCTCGTGGAAGATCCCCTCAATTATCATGAAGGGAATATTGTTGTACGAATTGTTTAAGCCCTTTTGTATTTATGTGTTTCAGTGCAGTGGGGGAAGAGAACGCCTCTTGTGTGTGTGTGTGTTTGTTGTGTGTGTAAGAACACTGGTGTGTATGAGAGCTGGCGTGTTGTCCGGCGTATGGAGTCCCTGCTGAAGGAATTTGTCACAGAGCTGACAGATTATCAGCTCAGGCAGAAAACTGCCGGAGTAGCTGCTGTTTGTTTTTGAACTGTTCCTGCAATGACACAGAGCTGAAAAAATACAAATTCAGTGTCAACACAGCCTTTTGGGACCAGACCCTTAATCTGCATAGAATTTAGAAATGGATCACTTTACTACATTTAAAACTAATAAATAGTCACATTAAGTAAGCACTCTGGACTAATGTTCCCTCTCAGCTGGCAAATGTATTTGATTGTCAAAACAGTATTCATTATTGCAATCAATAATTAGCTTTTTATTCTGAACAAAAAGTATTTTTTTAATGTTTTGCTCTTTTTTATTGTGACCAGTTGTTACTCATCACTCATGCCTGTTATTCACAAAGTGCATCAGCTCAATGTCGCTGTATTTACTGAGCAGGCAGGCGTAAGCCCAGCTCACCTTATTTAATCTCAGCAACCTTCATATGCACTTTAAATTATGAAATGTCTCATGTGTCTAAATATCTTTGGGAATAAAGCTGAACTAAAGTGACTCAGTTTAATTTAAAATTGCTCGTCCTATCCTGTCATATTTCAAAATGCTACTGTATCTATGGAATTATTAAGGAGGGGGCAAATGAATTAATGCATGAATGAATGAATGATGTTCCGGTGAATTAGCTCTGCTCAGTGCTCTCTGACACTGCCTGGCAACATATTCAGCTGAGTAAATCCTATTTCTTATAAAAAACAACCCAAAAAGATCCTACTGCAGCCTTTCTCAGCTGCTAAATATTTAATGTAACTACTCTGCAGCTCTCCCTGAATCCCTCTGACATTTCTGCAGATTTTAAAAAGCATTATGAAACTCGTTTGAAATCTCACAAATATATTCAAATATAAATACAAATATATTTGCCCAGGCTAGCACCATTGTTTTGTGACTACAAAGCTTGTAGAGAAACAAAGAATTGACATACTCTTCTTTTTCCAGACAAACCCTCTGTGTCTCCAGACACTGTACTGGGTTGAATAATTTATTCTAAAAGGTAATATTCAGCAACTAGAACAGAGCTTTTCAGAGCTATTTCTACGACTTTATGATAATAAAGTATACATTTTGGGCTGACTCATTTCTGATGACGTGTCATATGTATTTTTTCCTTTCAAAATGTATACCAAGTATGTTACAAACACTTAACACTATAATAACACATAAACAAACAAAGAAATCTACTAAAATATCTGATACAACAAGAAGTTATATTTTTCTTCTGCTTTCCTTCCCTGACACCGCTACAGGCGTGTAATGTTTCTAGTAAAGAACAATTTACTGTAAACATGCAGAGAGAGAACTAGCAGAACTATGAACCAGTTTCTGAAGAGCCTGAAAGGAACAGGAAAAGGGTATTACTTCTCATTCACTTGTATAACATTTCTTACATTCATTTATTTAGCCCCAATGTCTCATACTGTCAAATTATAACAAAATAAACAATCTGTAGTATGACAGTGAACAGTGCTGAAGCAGCACAGTTAAAGAGGGAAACACTTAATCCTGTAATTTTACCGTTCTCACTTCCCCTGGTGACTGTTTATTTCTTTTTCCATACAGTAAAAAGTAGATGTAACATGCCGTTTTCAGGTGTTACATCCGCATTTAGTCTAATGACATGGAAACCATTTTCTAAAAGGAGGCATTGTTTCATTCTGTGGTATTATAACCAAGACACCAGTTCACACTAAGTTGGCTTTTTTTATTAAATTATAGGTCCTTTTCAGCAGGACAAAAAGAAAATCTTGTCTTACTCTTATGGCTGAACACACTAAACACTGAATTCCCCAGCCCACAATCTGTAATATTCGTTTGACATATGGAAAGATTGTTATTTATTTTCTCCACCCATCTCCCCACAGTTGTGTGAAACGGCACTGTCCCATGGCTACCTCCCTGCAGTTTTCAACCGCCGAAGCCACAACGGCACCCCGCTGACCACCCTGAAGCTGCAGCAGTTCGGTGACCCTGCAGATCTGCGAGAGGCAGTGCGCTACATTCGCCACCGACAGCCTGCAGGGAAACTGTATGCAGTGAGTGAGAGCACCGGGTCGGGCCTCCTCCTCTCTTACCTGGGGGAGTGTGGATCATCCAGCTACGTGACGGCGGCCGTCTGCCTGTCCCCCGTTTTTCGCTGTCAGAGCTGGTTTGAGAACGCGCTGTGCTGGCCCCTGCAGTGGGCGTTGGCGCTCTACCAGAAGATATGTCTCAGCAGGTATGTGGCAAAATGGTTATAATACCTGAAAACAAATATAAAGATGAGGTTAACCAAACATTCAAGGGAACATGACTTTGTAAGCTTCCAAAAGAAAAGTATGGCTCATAACAATGTGTCCTCTTTACATATCCTTAATCTTTAATGATTTTGATTATGATATTCTACTCACCAAAGTTAATGCTGGGATGACAGGGACACCACTGCATGTCTGTCAAACAAAAAACAGGAAATGATCAGAAAGGTTGTAAATAGGATCAGAAGTTTTGTCAAGATGAGATGAAAACAACTATAATATGAGCACACTAAAATGTCGGCAACTATCCCTCATTACACAAGCAAAATATGTGCACAATTACAGCAAGTAGGGTAGTTCTTAGTCTATCCTGAAATACATTTAGCAACAGTTACCTTATAGTTTGTTAAAAATGGTGTTGTGGCCACGTTCCCAGGTATCAGCAATTAACTTTAGTAATTACTAATAGGAAACCATGACCAGAACAACCAAAATTACTTTTTGACCTATCAAGTAATTACATTTCTAAAGGAGGGCGCAGAGGAGCAGCACGTACACATCCTATCGCTTTGGAACACAGTGCACTAGTTTAAGCAAGAATATTGAGAAATTTACCGCAGGGAATTTATCACCTTGTCAAGAATATAAAATAAGCTTCATAAGTTGCTGCTTAGGGTATACAAAATCACAGTAAAGACAATTACACAGAGACAACCATATATGTATGGATTTAAAGTCAGCCAGAAAGGAGGCACGGTGACAGAGGGAATGTAAGAAAAACAGACACAAGTAATCACTAACCATTTACTGGAAAGGCACAGACAATTAAAGAGACGATTAGGTTACTATAGAACAGATGGCCTGCTCAGTGTAAAGTCATTGATTCTGAGAGACATCGTGACCCAGGTAGAGTTTCTCAAATCAATGGCACCGGGGGAATATGAGACCCATCCAGCTCTTCAAAATTGATTTACTGGTATCCTCTTGTTGTATCTCTAAATGTGTGTTCTTTTTGTGTGCATGTTTGTGTGCGTGTACGTGGTTAGGTACAAAACGGTGCTGGGTGAGACCATACAGACGGACACCCTGTTTTCCAGCTGTTCCCTGCGTGACCTGGAGGAGGCGTTATTCTGTCAGACAGCAGCACCACCGGGGACGAGCAGTAGCTGCAATACCTCAGCTACCTGGGATGTTTACTGGGAACGCAATGAACCTTTGAGAGACGTGGACGAAGTGGCTATTCCTGTTCTGAGTGTGTGCGCACAGGATGACCCGATCCGTGGTGACGCCCAATCAACAATACCCTTGGAACTCTTTGAGACAAACCCACATTTTTTCCTCCTCCTAACTGACCATGGAGGTCACTGTGGTTTCTCCACCCAGTCCGAGGGGAGCCACGCTGGGGCATCTGGTTCAGTCGGTCCTGTGGCTGCACCAAGCAGTGGGATGGGGAGCCGTCAGATCAGCTGGAGCCACAAAGCTCTGCTGGAGTTCTTCAGGGCGACCACAGACTTCTTCGCTGCAGAAGAGAGAACCAAGCAGCTCGCTGCCAGGAGGAGGGGGCTGGGGGGAGGCGCAGCGGGGAGGACTTTCCGCAACCGCAGCGTCAGTACGTGTAAACGAGTGCCAGAATGTTCCCATAATATCCATGCCATTTACAACTGGCAGCGGTCCTATACACGATGAGGGGAGCTTAATGGAAGCTAATGGACTTACTGGTGCTGTCTGATATTGTTTGGGTTGATCTGGGATGTGAAGAACTCTGCCTGTGTGGCACTCAGTGTTAAGATGTCCAAAATTAGAAAAGTGCAGATGTTGTGAAGTACTGAGGTCACCGAGTGTTTTTAAGTGTGTGTGGTTCTCACACACTTGATGTTAGCCATAAAACACCCAGCGTCATGACAGGCCACATGCTTGCATGCAGTTGTTATGTTTAACTGCTGACACTAAACTCACCTATAGATGAGTGGCTATAATTTTTTCTACAGACTGATACAAATCTCTTCACTAACAGCTGTCAAGGATCCTGTCACACATACATTATTGTTTATCAGATTTATTCATCTTCCTCACAATTCACACAGTTTACACAATTTATTTGTAACCCACTTACTGCAGTATCTTGCTGTTATTCTTTTTATCACTGACTATTGGAGGAGACGTGTTCAACGTATTGTGCATAGAGAGGAAATGAGATAAAAATCCTGTAAAATATGAAGTTAATTCAATCTAAATGTCAAATGAGTTCAACTCATCAGTGTTACTGTACATTTTACAGAAAGTATATTTTTAAGTGTTCTCTTCTGTGTTGGGAAATGTCTTGTGATGCCCAGAATAGAAGAATGTATGTGTGATTTCAACCAAGTTCGCTTTTAGAGGAAAATCTGTGTCATGAGGTAATGATATTTGAATGAGCTGGCTGGAAACACTTTATCATTTAAACCCTGTGCTCCAAGGTTTCAGTGCTGCTCAGGATGTGGAGGAGGTGGAGCTGTGATGGAGGCTGGTTTCAAATGAAGACCTAGCAGCATAATGTTGTTCGGAAATTCCCCTGTAAAATTGAGCTAGTTGGGTTTAGTCTTGTGAATTAAGCCAATTAATTATATACATTTACATTAGACAAAGTAATAAGTATTGGGTTAAAAGTGTTCGGAGATTTCAAAGGTCAGCTCAAAAGTTCAATAAGCAGCAAGAATCCAGGGTTCAGAGCAGTAAAAAGCCTTAGGACACAAAACTACCAAGCACTGTTTGTCGATAATTTTTGTTTTGTTTCATAAACATGTGATACACCTTTCTAAATGTGTTATTTTGTGTGATGGAAGTTAAAAAATAAAATAATATAAAAAAATGTATAAAAACTAAAAACTTTGGATTCACTACATTTTGTATCTACAATATAAGAATAACATGTATCCTTCGACTACAGGTAAGTAAGTGTCATACTGACACAGCATAGTATAATATTGTTTTATAGTTTTTTACTTATATCATCTGTATTTATTGAGTGCATTTCATTAAAGTTGGGATCCGTGCTCCTGTCAAACCCCTGCTGAGTAGATGCCCATAGACACTCCCTATTATAGCACAGTTCCCACCGCTTTGTGTGTGTGTTTGTAAGAGTGTGTGACATTCACTGCAGTGTTTGTCCGCCCACTGAGCCTTATCCTCTCAGACAGCTGGAACACAGGAGTGTACACACAAAATGTGTGCCAGCAGACACATTGTCAACACGCATCCTCAAATCTCACACACACACGAATACCCACACACAAACATGCAAGCTGTCACAAACATGCAGGATATTCTTACACACATTCATTATCTACAGGAGGTTTGCTAGTCTCATGCAGAAAATAACTGATTGTGGCATACACGCATACAAACACACACACACAAGCTCACAAACACAGTGACTACTATACTATGTAAGTGACACCATCATTATTCCAGATAATGCTTAGGTTAAAGTAATCGGAAGTGATTACAAGCAACCTGGCTAATTAGGAACACGAAATTCAAAACATCTAACATGAGATTTTCAATTAGTATTAAAGACTGCTATCATTGTCCATGTTGTAGATGGGACCCAACAAGCCACGATAACAACACGGTTTGTAACTGTCAACCAAAATGTTCTGTGGTTCTGTCTTTTTCTCTTCCCTTCACACATATTCAGCCTTGGTCTTAAATCAGGTATCTGAATAATAGGTTTCAGAGTTTGACCTAGTTCAATAGTGCAGTCTGTCTCATTATTATGCACATGATCATGCACACGTTAATGTTTCATTACAGCAGTATTTGAGTGTGCTTTATTAAGAGTTTAATATGCAAATATTAAGGCCTAATAGGCTTAAATACAGGGCTTCTGACAAGTAATGCCTCTGCACGTCATTCAAAATAAATCTCACTACTGGTGTCATTAAATGTGTGTGCTTTCTGTAAGTAACAGGCACACCAACATCTGTCTTTTCATATACAGTAAATAATATGCTCCCGGATCCAGGTGCAGTTCCTTTTGTACACAAACATCTTCATGCTTTAAAGAAATGAAGCAATCTTTTGTTTATTATGAGCTTCAAGCAGCAATATTCTACATATCACTTGTATGTGATTCAGATTAGATGGCACATTATTTCACTCCTATCTCTTAATTATCGGAAAAAACATAAAACTCTGGGATCTCTATGTAAGGAACGTCTGTGGTTCTTTCATACAGGAAAGGAAATGTGGCCAGCACATGGTGAAAATGAGTATACGTGACAGCAGGGGTACCATGCAAAAAGGGCTTCATTCAACCTTTCCCATTTTATTGTTCACATTAAGCTTAATAATTTACGACTAAAGGCAGACTCTATTTTTCCGAGCAATAAACGCTGGCTTTCATTTCCTTTCACTAGCAAATTAAGCTATTAAGATTGAACTGCCCTTTCCCACTTTGCTTATTCAATTCAGACCCAACCCTCTGCCTCAGTGATCAGAAACTGATTGAATTAAAATGATTGATATTTAATTAAGAAAAAGCTTGACATTCACATCACTTTGATTACACATAATCAAAGGTTCTCTAAATCGATGCTCGCGCTCTGTAGGGCATTTGCTGAACCAGGACAATTAAACGAAAATATGTTTGTGTCATCCCATGAATACACAATGCTTACTGAATTATAATCTTAATCAAAATAAAGAGGTACAATTGGGGAGTCAGAGGCTGATTGATACATTGAGCCTATAGAGTAAATACTCAATAGCACAGTCTTTACATTCAGGTAAAAGTCTAACAAACAAGATTTAGTCGAGTCGGCATCATATTCAGTAAGCTGCTTGAAGGAAGACTGAATCATTTTTGAAAGAAGAAATTACACATTATTTATCTTACAAATAAAAAGCTGAATTCATAATTTCATACCTCAGTTTAGTACACTATAGGGCCTTTGCTGCTTTGGAGAAAAGTTTGACATTTGGGGATATATGTCTATTTTATTTTGTGCCTGAAGTTAAATGAAGTGTAAAAATGTCAATGTGTGGATTTACGAGGATTTCTGTGCAATAAAGTACTTTTTTCAGCTGGGTGTAAAAAGTCCTGGAGTCTCTACCGGATTCCTGAGAAGCTGATGGTGACACTCCATAAAGCCTCAGTGTTGTTTTAGCGCTTTGGCTTCGTGACAGATTAAACAAGCCATCTATAATGTTTCCTTTCTATGCTAAGCTAGGCTAAGCATCTCCTAGCTCAATATTCAGCAATTTCCTTCATGTATTTGTCTTAAAGAATGTTTGTATTGTACATAAACGTTAGGTTTCAACAGTATAAACAGAACAGACTAGCTCTGAGAACCAATGTCTACACTGAATATGTTTATTAGGTCTATAATAGGATCTGACTCATTGAAACACTCACCAAAATCAACATGAGATCAGTTTTGGGTCGAAAGGGAGCAACAAACAAGACAAATATTCATGAGATCGTCCGCTCTGAGTACGTGAGTAGATTCAAGACTATTACATTTTTGTAATTGTCAAGACTGTTTGAATGTGTGTTGTAGGTGTCTTATGTGTTACTGTATGTTTTATGCAACCTGGGTGTACATTTGAATGAAACCTGCGTATACAAGATGTGTGCATGCCACATGTATGACAAAGCTTTTGTAGAGTTTTCCAAAAGCTGTTTACTTTCACCAAGATCTAATATCTGGTGCAAAGCTTTACTTATCGGTTCACAGATGATATCAGGAATGCCTGAGATTTTGCGCAAACAATTCAAAGACATTTTAGCTAAAAACATTTCGTTATCAGGGTCTCTGCAGAGCCAAGACAACTAAAGTAATCAAAGAGCAGAGTAACACAATGCCAACAACAATACGAACAGATGATTAGGTTTGGGTCACTGCTGTACTTGGATAGGATGGTGATCAACAAGTTAGGATTTAGAGTATTATGGTGTTTCTATGTCAGTATAGGAGTTATGCTGTACATCATATGATTACATAGAATCCTTCTTGTCTCCCTGCCTGGTGTTTACATTTGCTTAAAACTTAAATAAAACACAAAAGATACTATAGTGGACAGGAAAGAGAGAGATAAACACCAAGTCCTTCCTCCACTTTCTTTCTGAAGCTTTGGCTGAACTTTTACAATTGTTTTCATGACTCTCAGGTTTCTGTTTATTTTATCTCAGCTTCAAGTGATAGTGTGCCAAAAGGTAGTAAAAGCGTTTTATCTACTGCGGTATATACATTATGTGTGCTGTAAATTCTGGGTGACGCGTTGGCTCTTCGCCTCAAGTTTTATCACAGACCACAAGACTACATTTACAAATAAAAAACTGGGAATAATGTACCTCAAATAGCAATGCATTTTACTTGAACAATTCAGGGGATATTTACTCCGTCACAACATAGAGTAAAACATTCTTAGCACTTTAATCATTTATGAAATTAGAGGCTCTAAAATATTTACGATAAACATGCAGTATATGCATTATTTACCACGGCACATTTCAGTGGGGTTATTGACTGAGATTACTGACACAGCCTAAAAGATCCATAAGCTTCTCAGAAATCCAGTTACATCAGAAAATGCTGAAGTTTCTCATCTCTCATTATAGGAGTAAAAATGTGGGTTGTTTCATTTAATGTATCAATGGGTGAAAGGTTGGGATTGATATCTGGGTTTTGATCAGGCATTTATTTTGAATTTCCTTTGTATTTTTTATCTCGAACACATTTACCATTTTTCTCTGTTAAAGAAGTATTTCAAAGTGCAGCTCTAATAGAAGAAGAAAAAAAACCCAGCTCCCAGTGGAGATATCCCACAGAACATTACTTTGATCAGGGGCACCATCTTGTGGATGTTGTCGGGAAAATAATAGATTTTTCTATCCCCAATCTCAGTAGTTAACATTACTGTACATGTTACTTGTTAGACGCTTTTATCCAAAGCGAGATACATACTCAATACTGTGGACAATCCCCACAGGAGCCATTTGGGGTGAAGTGTCTTGCCCAGGGACACAACGACATGCTGACTGCAGTGGGGTTTGAACCTGTGACCCCCTGATTCTAACACCAATGCACTATACCACTACGCCACATCCCTCCTTAGTTGTCCAAATCACAGTTAAAATGTTATCCCTATTAAAGAATGATAGATACAGAGATTACCTTGCTGACCAGAACAAAAACGACTTTTATTTGTCCATATTGGCATTAATTGTATTTATTTGATTAGTCTTTTAGTATGACAAGAAGTGAGGTTGTGGCGTCATAGTGTCAAAGACAAACTAGTTTACTTATTGCAGAAATAAACAGCATTTACCACGTGAATATTGGATATTTTTAGGATAGCAAAACTTAAATTATATTATTAAAACTGAGTTTTAGGTTCAGGTCAGAAAATATATTTTGCCTCCACATTTTTCCAGGGGTTTTGAGAGCGAATGTAGAATAAACCAAGTGAAGCGAGAAGAAGACTGCACTGCAGAGCTCTGATCACATCATTATTCAGTGCATCCGTAAGCCCTTTAAACACTCTCTGCTTCCCTGTGACCTGGTTTCACAGCGATGCCATTATCAAGATCACTCGACCTACTTGCCCATCCTTACTATCCAAACATGTAATCTGACGTCGCCATGGAGACCACCTGTCCTGCAGCATCGGCCAGCAGATGGCAGCATAAACAAGGTGTTCCCATCAAGTGATCCTCGCTCGGACTTCTCCAGGGTTCGACTCTGACAGACACAATGACGCAGCTATCTCTGCTTTTGGCTCGGAAACTGTCTGTATATTTAGCACCATGTTTAAAATTAGAGCTCAGCACATGGGGAGTATATTAAGCTGGCAGTTAAAATAAATATCTGCAGAGTCACACAAATTGAACTAAGCACAAATACAGTATGTCCATAAATACTAACAGAGTGTGGGTAATGTCAGGGGGACTGATTTAAATCAGTTTTGGATTAGTTGCATATTAAATACTGATCCTTTTTTGTACTTTTGCTGACAAGTCATCCTCCGAAGAAATACTGAATTCATTCAATTCGTCACAAAAGTTATTGTTTGTAACATGATTGCAGTGAGGGGATGTGAAAAACTGAGCTATAATGGCAAACGGATTATGTACAGTATAGCGACTTGAATTTAGACAATCTTCATGATTTAATATATACACTTTTTTGGGGGCTTTCGACTACATTGTAAAAGATTATTCAGTCTGCAGAATGATAAAGAGCTACTTGCCACAAAACAGACAACATGGGTAGCATTTGAAGCAGAATATATCTAGCTAAAAAAGTATTTCAGTAACACATAGGGGTGTTTCTATAGTAATCTTTTTCATTAATTAGTTAATACACTTTTCTTATTAGTATTAGTCTTATGAGTATTTCTTTTTTTTCCTTTTTTTTTCAGAACTGCCAACTAAGTATTGTGAAAGTAACCTTATCTCTACTTGCATTCAATTAAATCCCAACAATACAATGTAGTTGTATAACGTACATTTGTCGTTCTCTGTGTGCCAGGCTTCAACAGGGGAAGGTTGGTAAGCTTTTAGCTTTGGTCGATTTAGTAGATTAAATGTTTGTGTAAATCTGAGCTGATCAACTGCTTTATTCCAATGTCATTACAAACTACAATGAACCATGTTCTCCAGCAGTGTTAGGATAACACACAGCAAATGTCACATTCACATTGGTAACCATTCAGATCAGTTTTATCGCTCTTCATATTGAATATTTTGTGATATCTGCACGCTTTCTGCTATTTTGAGGTACAGTGTGTGTCAGTGCACTGGACTAAAAAGCTTGTGTTTGAAAATGTAAGCAAACATAGATAAGAGAAGGAAGTGCAACCACAATGTGTAATATTACCACTTCGTGAAGAGTCGCTGACAACACAGTTTACATTTTGGTCAAGCTCTTTAACCTCCTAAGCATATTGTATTGTGATGTTTATAGGCTTTACTGGTCATGTGAATCGTTGGGTGCTGTGTGTCATGCGTTTCAAAAAGTGATGTGGGCAAATAGTCGGAGAACCTTTAGGTTTCTAACAAATTGTAATTATAGTATTCTTTGTTTTCGTTATATATTTGTTAAATAGTTTTAATCACTTGTCCAACTGTTTTTTTTTTTTAAGTAGTTTGTAGTGTGAACTGCAATAGAAGTTTTTCCTGATGCCAATGACATGATGGATGCCCAGTAAAACTTGCTCTCAACCGAGTCACAAGAAAAACAGGCCTAACTTAGAAATAATACAACAAAAGAAACAACATTTTTGTAGTAGATTCTCCAAGGGTAATTGTACTACAAATAGGTTCCCCCCGTTTAAAAACATGCAAAAGTATTTAAAAAATGCCAAACATGTATTTAAGCACCTGTAAAAGCTTCTTAGAAAATGAGTCAACATGCTGAAAACAGTTTTTAGTAAGCCTGACTCCCACTCCACAATTTACACTGCAGGTGACGTACAAGTATCTCGGACTCAGACTGCAGGTATTTGTGGCTGGCCTGCAGCAAATTCCTTAAATGTCACATTACATGGGTTTCCTAGACTGTGGCCATTCTCTGCTGGCAACGAGCGGTTTAGCTTTCCACAAGCTAATTTGTGCTAGTTCCACATTTTTTGGGCCTCGAATGGACAAGACACAGTGCAAGAGAGACACAAGAGAGGGAGAGGAGGGTGAGAAAGGGGGGACAAAGAAAGTCTGTTTGTAAGCGGGTGCTGCTGCGTGCATCTCCCTCTGCACATGTAGCATGTGTATGCATGTCCTTTGCTCTGTATGATGAGGTTGCTGGTAGGTAACCTCCTATCCTTCAGGCTAAATTAGAGTCAGCCAAAACTGGAAGAGCTAATGCAACATGACAGTTAGCCTGGTCTGCCCAACTGTCTCTGCAGTCTGCACACAGTCCAACCAGCACTGGCAACTAAAACCAACGCATCTCTAAAAGACAAGCGCATATATGACAAGAGTCACCTGCAAGCTGCTCAATCCCTGTTTTATTTGGTCTTAGTTTAAACAACTCATGAAACAAAGACGACCCCTGAAATATATGCAGTCACTGATGCAGTGACTGAGCAATACTCAAAACCACTGTACTTGTGACCCAGTTGCAGATCAGACCCACTCCTATTACAATTAACCATGTGTTTTAAAGGGCCAGTGTGTAGGATTTGGCAGCAACTATTATTACTTTCGCAAATTGCAACCAAATGAATACTCCTTCGCTCACCCATCCCTTTAAATGACGCAATATTGAGCTGCTAGGCAAAATCACGGAAACGCTGTAGTGTCTTTCAGACCGTCTTTACTATAACGCTATTTCAGGAGCAACACAATTCAGGCAGCATCTGGTATAACAAGTTTTACAAGCACATGGGTAACTCCTATAGCCTCAAAGTAACGGAAAATGTGAACGTTTATTTGATCAATTATGTGTACGAAGTCAATGGTGAAGCAGCCCTTTTCCCTATGTACACCAAACACATAATTAACAAAAAATATCCCCCTAAAAACCACACATTACTGCTTTAAAGAAAAACAAGTTAACTGTATACCAACTCAAAGTAGTTTCAAGATATTGTGATTGCTTAGGGGTAAAAAATAAAAAAAATAATTAAGTTTTCCAGGCAGCAGCTGCATTCAGAACACAGTTTAAAGGCCTCTGATATTCTCTGATTTGTATTCTAACACTGATTCTCTCTGCCTGTAATGCGATCTTGTTTTTGCTCATTCTCTGTCTCTTTCTCTCTCCTTGTGCAACCCATGGGGTCTTGTGCATGCAGTGCGCTGGATGACAGAGCAACAGTAGATAAGGGCCAGAGAGCAGCAGGTGGGCTAGCAGGGCACAGCAGGGCTCATCTTTCCCCTAATCTGCAGCACACTAGTCCCGTGCAGTATGACCCTACACTACCTTCATCTAGAGAAGCTGGTCTCTGGTTTTCTCTGACTCTATTTTTTGTCTCCCTCTTTCCTAGATGCAGACAGACCAACACACATGTCTCAGCAGTGAGGGCTGGGCCTTTGTCCTGTGCAGCCAGTTTGTTCTTGTTCTGCTGTGTTTTACAGTACAAGTTACATAAGCAAACAGCCTGTGAGCAGCTGCTTTTAGAATGGATTGCAGGGAGTGTTCTCTTCCACATGCAAGCACATACATTACGGAACATGTTGGCCGAGATACTGAAATACTGTACGCACGAAACAAAAGTGAAAACATTTTTCATTCTGTGTCATATCAGCGTGTGCGATAGCGAGGCGTCATTCAAGGATGTTTCCTTGCCCTTGGTGCCTGTCTAGGCTAGACAACTCTGACGAGGGCTCCAGATGGGGACTGGTGGGGAAGAAAGACAGGGGTCTGGCGTGAGGGAAAAAAGGAAAACAAGAATGTAGGAGAAGACAAGTAAAATGAAAGTGCAGGCTATGCAAAGAAAGAAAAGACAAAAGGCACAAGGAAGACAGAGTAGAAAAGAAGAGGATGTACAGAAAAAAGAGTATGTGGGCATGTGTGTGTGTGTTTGTGCGTTTGTGTGTGCATGCACGTGCAGTACAAGCCTCCCTGGAAAAATACCAGCCCTCTTCCTCACGTCCTTCACAGATCTCTGTATCTCTGCTGCAACCCTTCTCCTCTGCCCCATGTATTTCATTCCTCTCATTCTTCTTCAGGTCGCTTCCTTTAATTTACACTACAGCAATTCAAGTGTGAAAAAGTAAAACAGTCTCAAGATGTCACTGTGCTTAATTTGCATTAATTGGCTCTGAATGTGAACTAATGGTGTACTTGGGAATCAGACAGTCTGTACCTGAGACTTATAGAAAGTAACACTAGATTTTCTTTGTCAGGCTAAAGGATACCTCTCCATAAAACCTTTTCAAACTTGATATTCAACCTTAACTTGAATGGTAAAAAATGTAATTCAGAAATTTGATTTGAGAAGTACAAAACACTCTTTTCTGTTTACTAACAGAGAATGATGGGCTAACATTTAGGTTTTAAAAGAGATGGTTCTTTACTTTGATTAGTACCGGTTGTTTAAGCTGAATAACTGGCTATTTATGGGAGCAGGAAGCAAGCTCCTGATGAGTCACTGCTACTTCCTAAAGAACTAGCTGCAGGCAAAGTGCAATTCACAGTCTAATTACCTACATACTATACATAAGCAGATGACTGGGAGACAAAATAAATACATAATTTATTGAGAACAGAATATTAATGAATGTCTTTGGATGCAAAGTTATGAAGAACACATAAGTAAAATGTTCCATAAGGATGAGTCATGATCAGTGCCTGGAGTTTTCCAGTGTTATGTTGCCTTGGTATACCCGGATCTGAAAATGTACCTAGTATTTCAGGTTTACAAATATTTGGTGTTTTCAGGCCAGTGCACACAAGCATGATACATCGGCATCAAAACATTAAGTTGTAGACTCCATAAAGCTGATAACACATTCAATCAAGAAATGTAATACAAAACTGATAAATGTGTTGATGCATTTCCTAGAAGTAGTACTTACCATTATAAAGCCAGCATCAAACTTGCAACATTTTCAGTATAAAAAAATGAGTTTTTTGGCCAGCACTCAAGCAATGACGAGGCAGAAAGCCTCGTCTGGCTTGTTTTATTTGCACTCACAGCTCAGAATAATCAAGGTTGTAGGAAAGATATTTCTCAGCACAGAGACTACTCACTCAGCTGCTGAGGGTAAACTGATTAGTCAGGAATATTCACAAGATTCAGAGGTGCTTGTGTGGAGTAAGTTTTAGTGAAAAAAACACTTAAATGGGACACCTGTGGTTCCTTAATCAGCTTACAGTAATGCGAAGTCAGACAGGTTAATGTAGCAGGAAACCCAATGAGGGTTCACCTCACCCCAGCTCAGTAAAAACGGTCTGATTGCTCGCTGTAAGAACATCACAGAACTTTGCAGACACAATGCGGTGTGCAACCTGCTGCATCTATTGTTTGTCTATATGTGATCTTCTTTCTCTCCTGAAGGTTATGTTGTGTGTAAACACCGGTTTGACACCTTAGCACCAAAACCTTTAACCAAAAAAAGGCCTCTGTCAGAAACAGGTTTTTCTATTCTTACAGATTTAGCTTTCAATTTTGTGAATGCAGCCGAAATTAATATCGACCCTTCATGAAGCTTTTGATAAATCAGCAAACAAGTTTACCCCTAAATGTCTATTACTCACATTTATATAATGACAGAATTTCTCATTTTAATCTCTAAATTCCCAAAGCAATCCCATTTCTGGGTCCCAAAGTAATGTGTTGCTGCAACACTGACTGATGGCAGTTAGAGGAAAAACTGAAAATTCCAGGCAAAGCATCAAGCCATCACACTGTATCTGTCTGTTACACCATACAAAGTCAACCATTTTCCAACACCACTTCTGTCATGTCATCTGTCCAAGTAAAAGCTACTGCTCTGCCACAAGCTATTCCCTGTGTGTGTCATCCGCTCTGTCTGGATGTATGTCTGGGCATGTCGCAGAAGGCCTGACCCACCCAAGTCTGGATCTGACTGACTACATGAATGCTTTCCTGCTGGGTGTGAAGGGGTAGAGAGGGGTTTGGGCTAATGGAGCGAGAAGGTGGGAAGAGGGGAGAGAGAGAGGGGGGAAGGGAGGTAGGGAAGAGGATTGGGGGGGCAGGGTTCTCAGGAGGAAGGGAAAATGTGGGTCAATACAGTCAAAGCCCTGTCACATGTTCCAGTCAGCTGGAATCTGGCCTCCAGTCCAAACCGAGTTATGTAAGAGGTTATTGATCAGCGAGAGTGACAGTTGGGTGGAGGCTTCTTGCTGGTGTCACATGGTGTCACAGCTTGGAAAGCTGACATGTCAGAGTATCCCCGGAGGTGCTTACTAACTGGCCTGAACAAATCAAATGAATATGACAATTTAGAGGGAAATAGAACAGCTAGCCAATATTAATATTTAATCTTTCAAGTGTGAAAAAGCAAGCCCTTGCATTCTTGATACTGAGAAAGAGAATGTGCCGGAGAGTGTCCTGTCAGCTCTAATACCGACCACTTGTCACTAACACGTCTTCCCTATCGCAGTGATGTCATCAGTTTCAACGGCCACAGTTCAGCCAGCCTGTCTCCATCTATTAGCTTCAACAGTCACATCTACTACTTTTCTCTTTTTTGTTAACAGAGAGGTGCATTACAGAGCAATGAGGGTGCATGGATCAGATGGTCTGAGGATAATATCTTCGTATTCCACCAGCAGGACTTATCATATCAGTAGGTAGGCCTTGGCCCTGCATGTGCCAACCAAGATAAACCTTATGGAAATGCTGTTCCCAGGCATGAGTGCACTTTGCTGTGGCCACCTCGTCCTTACATGCAAAAGGGATCAGATTTTCCGGTCTGCTTTCAAGAGTAGAGGGTAACAAGTAGAATGATATAACAGGCCAAAGTTACCCTTTAAACTGAAAAAACTATTGTATATAAATACTGTATGTATGCAGGTATGTGTATGTACATGTATATTATTGTATCTATCATTTGGTGTGTAATTGATGTACTGTTGCCTCAGTGCTCCGGGAGAGGGGTGGTTGGGATGGGTTGGGATGGGGCGGGGTTAAGGGAAAGTGAGTAAGGGTTCTTTTGGGAAAAAAATGAAAATGCCTTAATTGTTGTAATGCACTGTTACACTTTTTCCATGTGAATAAAAATATTTAAAAAAATATTTAAAAAAATAAACTGAAAAAACTGCTACACTGGCTGTACAGAGGTGTCAGCTGTGACTATGCATAATATATTCTGGTTAATCCGGGTAACAGGTATATGAACAAGCCTACTATACGAAATGGCTGGATGGGGATCACATGACTCAATAAGGAACCACCATTTTCTTGCTCGATCTGTGAAGACAGTGGGTGTTTCTCAATGTCAAGGAAGGATGCTCCAGAGCCACTATTTCAAATTCTCTCTCGTGTCTTTGCATTTGCATAGTGTAACTGACAATTATGGTAAGGAGTGTACTGAGCCCTTGAAAAGTATTTTCCACAGGGTTAAAACAATATATGGCTTGCCTTGGTTGAGCATCACTTGGATTTCAGCATATCTTTCATTTGAATTGTTAGAATGAATGAGAAAATTAACTTTCCAAAAAGGTCACTGGGTCCGTAACGCTGGCATTTACATGAAATCATTTTGTTTTGCATCCGTTATCAGGACAGTGGGATTGTGTCACAGGCATCCATCTGCTTGACAAAGGCAATGTGGAGAAATTAGACACTACTTGTTATGCGTCTCATTGCTAACAACACATGTTTTTATATAATCCTCCGAAATAAAGTGAACAATCTTATTTCCCAAAGTGTCTGTTCTTCTACTGAAACAAAATGGTGAACTATGTCTTTAATGCCCCTTTCACACCAACGCGGTTCCCGTTCTAGCTCCGTGCTAGAGCTTTTCTGGTTCGGAACCGGTTTTTCTTTTCAGCCCCCGTTTTGTTCACACCGCCCAGAGCCCGACTGGTGCTGCCGCTGCTGCGTCATGACGTCACCGTTTACGGCGCTGATTTTCTCCCCAACAACAATGGGGGACTGCGTCGGGTCGATGATCGTGTTGCTTTTAATCATACGAAGCCAGATTAATTAAATAACGACTTCTCCAACCTTATACTTTTCTCCAGAGTGCCGTGGTTCATTGTTTATTAATGTGTTTTAGCGGCATTTACCGACCGCTGCAGTGCTGCTCTTCCACCGGAGTTTATTCTCCCGTTAGCTCCAGGTTAGCTCACACGGCAGCGGCCGCTGTAAAGTATTCACTGTCTGACTGTCACATAAGCAGCTGATACATATCCCCAATTGAATGTGTTTCAGTATGAATTGACGCTGTTTGGCATCACAACGCTGTTATGAAAGTTTCTCTGGTATAAAATGGGTGATGTTAGCATAGCAACCGAAGCTAAACTGACTATCTTGACAACTTGTTGTTATCCTATTGTGGCATAACACGTTTTCTAAAGGCACATTTTACCGGCGTATTTTTCATTACGATTCTACTTGTGATAGTCGGACATGACAACCTGTGCAGCCCATGTATTGATTCCATCCGATAGCTGCTATAATACAAAACAAAACGTCTGCCTGCTCTCCACAATGATCAATGACAGCGAACGGATGGTCAAAGTAAGGTACAAATAAACAGAATCACACGAAGCCTGGTTAGTGTTGCCTGACTTTATAAAGTGTGTTTTTTTATAAGTGTGTGGTTGCGTTCTAGTCACTTTGCTCAGCGCTACTGCTTGTTACAACTTTTATTTGCCGTACTCACCTTTAACTGTTAGCTCAGGTTAATCTCGCCCCCCTCCGACGTAAGCGTGATGTATGCGGTTCTTGCTTCTAGACCGACAATTTTTTGGTGCTTGAAACGAACCGGATTCGGGGGCTTAGAGCCGGCTCCGCTGCGGTGTGAACAGGAAAAAACGGTGCTTTTCAGGCTCTAGCTCCGAACCGGCCTTGGAACCGCGTTGGTGTGAAAGCCCCATAAGAGGCCGCTTCTCCTCTTGCAGTGGTATGTGGGATGCTGGAGATGGCTGCAGTTGCAGAATTACTGCTAGCCATACTATATATATTTAGCCCGTGTCTTGTCACAGAGGTGTGCTATGCTGACTGTTGCAGGCCTGACCAGAACAATACTCAGGAGTATACGTGCCCTGTGGCCTAATGGAAGTTTCCACTGCTGCTCACAGACTGCTCAGTGTTACAGTTTAGAGAGGAAGAATGAACAGTGCCTGACCAGATCATAATGTGGGTCATTCAATCTATTACAGAGCTGAAAGGGCTAAATCATTATCAACTGCAAATCTGTGCACCAGTGTCAGGATGACTCAGCCAGAGATATTGGAGGAAACAGGTTAGAGGAAGGGAAGAATATGATTGATTCTTATTGAATTAAATGAAAACCGTTTTTAGAGTGATATTCTCTAGAGAGCGACTTAAAATACAAATCAGGTCAAAACTAAATTAACACATTTCATGACATAGAGGCCATTTATTATTCCTGCATAGATCTCAAAGTTAGTTCGATGAAGAATAAGATCCTGATCTGATGCAAAGGTTGTGCTGGATTATTCTAAAACAAGTATACAGTATATTCCAATTACAGTAAAAAAATAGATGGGTGTATCACTGTAATCCAAACACTATTTACCGATAACTCTGCAGAACAACCTGGGACACATACTTTTGTGATCTGCTCAAGAGGGAGGGAGTAAACACTTGGCCTGATTTTGAAAGTGCATTTTTCAGCTTCCTTCGAAAGGGCTGCAAGTCATAACGCTGGCCCTTTAAATCGCTGCAAAGTGTCATCTCACACGCACTCAACTTTGCTGAGTCATTGGGTTCAGACTGATTTTGTAACCTCCACCCAGCAGGGCTCCTCATTGGCTTCGGTCTCCACACAGCACTCCACGTGGTTGGCTGCCAGCACTACTAATCAGTTTCCTTTCGCTCGAGGTATTTCTTAAAGTGATAGGTGTGCTACCCTAACCCTGTGACTAATGTCCAATTGACATTCAGAGAGGACCACATCCGAAAAGCCCATGCTAGTTCAGTTTGAAAAAGAGAGGAGCTGTGAGGAAGACAGCTCTCAAGAGAAAAACAGGATGGGTTGTAGAGTGGGGCAGGTGAACACCTGAGATGGCAAAAATCAGAGCAGCACTGGAGTAAAGATCCAGACAAAACAATAGGTGTAAAGTATGTGACACATCCAAAAAAAGGCTATCAAGGAGTTCATGTGATGTAAGAAATAAAAACTTGAAGACAGTGAAGAAACCTCAAAACTAAATATCCAACCTTGTTCAGAGGTGCAGTGTAACTGTGAGCAATAATTAATCGAAAAGTCTTGATACTTTTATTCCAAGTAAGTAAAGAGTGTCATAATCACTTTAACTTCTTATTGTCAAATTCTCATTATTATAACCAGAACCGTATGTCTTATTTTCAGTACATTAAGGTAGCTACGAAAAGTTAGCAGAAACTAATAAAACACTAACTTTTATTAGTGGCATCAGCTACTACAGAGGCCTGTGAGCAGTGAGGAAACCGATCAACGCACATGAAGCAGAGTCTGGTTCTGGAACTAACTGTACACAGCAACATTTATATATATTAAATATTAAAAATAGAGGTATGTTGGTGTGCATATTTTCTGTTGCTGCCCCTTTTTGTATAAGTTAAAAAGTAGTTCCCACTGTTGGCAACCAAAGGCCAAGAATAAGTAGCATATTTATGAAAATGTTTGCCGATGTAGACCTGGCAACCGTTAACCTTAAGCCCCTGAACATTACACATATAGATGTAAATATTTAGCCTTGTGGCCATGTCGGTCTGTCAGACAGTCTGTTAATCCATCACTTCCAGACAGAAATATCTTAACAACCATTAGATAGATTTCTATAATGGTGTGTACACACACATGACTTTTCATCTAGAATCTTCAGGTCAAAGTATGTTGGTTACATATTACATCATAAGTTTACTTAGCTCCTTAATTGACAGAAAAAAAACATTTCCTAAAACCTCATTGTGATTATGCTGCATTTTCAAGGGCCAGAACACCTTAATCCTGAATGGCAAGGATGGTTTTGGTAATATCCTCTGCAGTCTGTCAGTTATGAACCCCCTGACTTATGGCTTGAGGCTTTCAATTTCAGCTGTGAGAGTTGGTCTCGCTCACTCGGAGCAGAAAGCCCCCCACCTGGTGTGGTGTGTGACTATGCAGTGTGATCTCTCTGTTTGGCTTTGGAGAGCCATAACCTGGCTTGAATAGTTTTCATATTGCACCTTGACTGGCAAATGTGGCAAGTGCCTCTTGGAATCTGTTTAAGAGAGGGATTTATGTATTCATTATGCAAGATCACAAAGTGAAGAAAGGTTAGAAAGGAAGACAGAAAAGAGCAGCATGAACTGAATTCAGACATATGCATGGAAAATGTGTAGCTCTAACTAACGGCTGCTCTTCAAATCACTGTTTTGTTTTTTTGATGTGGTTACGAGAGATACAGGAAGTGGCAGAATGATGTTTCCACTGATAACCTTAAACACGTCAGATCTGAGGCAGAAGCGTAAAGGCTGGCTTTGTCTGTGATGCATGATAAGTATTTTCTATAGGGGAGGAATGCTGCTCTCTTCATTGTTGCTTAAAATGCCGATTCATTCAGGCTTTATTTGTGAAGTAAGTGGTACATGCACTCTGTAAACCAACTACTGTTGTAATGATGATGATAACACAAACGAGTGTTTTTGGCAATGTTTCTTGGGATTACTGTTTCCATTATTATAGATAATCTTTTAGTACAAATAAAAAGTTTGTCAGTTATGCTTGGGTGATTTGAGTTTAGGGAAGTTGAGCCACATCTTGTTTGCATGGATAAAATGGGTCATGTGACCATACATTTTTGAATGAAGTCAACCAGATAGGGGGTACTGGTAAGTTTAAGATAAAAAAGCTTATACACAAGCCTGATTGTAAATATTTGATTCAATATTTTAAACTCACTTTTAATCTTGGAAACCAAAACCTATCACTGTACAATTGTAACTTAATGTTTAATTTAAGCCACATTTATCAAAAGCAACCACTAAATATGTAGCAGATGTGATGCAACTCAGAGGTTGCGGATTACAAGCAAAGTAATCTAGTCTTTTATTAAGTTTTGACTCATGTTGCAAAAGCTAATTTTGTGCTCCACGCACTTTTGATTTGTCAACAAATTCTCCTGAAGTCATACTGTGAAAGGTGAAACACCACAGTCAAAGAAAAGAAAACTAAAACACCTTATCGGATTACTACAACAAGGTTGTATGTAGTATGTGTTTGAGGACTTGTATGGCAACTTTATCAACTTGTCTTTACACTTTTAATTCAAATGCAATCCAATACAACAACAATGCAAGCTAACGTCTGTAATGATACCACAGAGTATTTAGATGATACATTATAAGCAAGTTCAGGAAAGACAGCAATCTGTTTGGCAAGTGGTATATTAGGTAAAGTGAATACCATCAAAATCATTTACTTTCACAATTACTTACTAAAATTATCAGAAAAATGTCAGACTTAAATGTAACTGTTTATCAGATTCAAGATGTTGTTCATCCTGCCTTAAAATCCAAGCAATCATAGTCATTACTGGTTTGGTTCACTGTAACCATTCTCTCTATGATTGCTCAAATGATTCATCATTTGAGGCCAGAGAGAAATGTAGTGGCTTGTGATTCTCAAATTAATTGTTTACAGGAATATAATCTGATCATTTCAAGTAGTGCAAAACAAACTGTCCTATATGTAGGGATTATAAATCATACCCATTCAACTAAAGTTTTAAGATGTCTCTGCTCTATCCTTCAACAGGATATATGTTAGCAGCATTGCTTGATCATAATCTTGTTTTGAGCCGTGCACTTTGCAAAGGGTTTATTACTCTGAGGATGTCAATCTTCTATTTCTAAAGTTAATAAAAAATACCAGTCCAACAAAAAGTTCACTAGTAAAAAAATATCAAAGATGCCCCTATTATGTGGAGATAAACTGTCCTCACAAGTATCCAGCCTGCATTCAAGGATGTAAGTAAATCATCAATGAGTGAAGATCACGTCTGACTCTGAGAAGTAATGATTGCCAAAATATTACTTAGATTTCAATCTATTTACTTTTCTAAAAAGGGCTCAGCCGATAATCCCATATCAGCACACATAACTGCTCATCAGCTGTGATGTAACTAGTATTTGAACATGAGGGTCATCCTTGTTGTTCCTGTTTATTGAAGACTACAGGAACTGTTTTATTAGTTCTCCAGCAAAGACGTGTGTGAGAATGCACCATCCCTTAGACATGAAAGGAATGGTACACCAGATGGTTAAAAGTCAGCAGACACAGAGAAAAAGGGAGGGGGGGAGGGTACCATCACAGCCACCTCACGTTATGTGTTAGAGCCATGTAAGAGGGAAAGGATTGGTTTCTTGAACGATGTGTGTCTGTGGCGCATTCCTGCCCAGCTTTGTGAATGCATCAACATAAATTGAGGCAAGGAATAAAAGCTGTGTCACTGTGCTGAGGCGGCGTTGTGTTACAAAAGGGATGACAGGTTGTTGCCTTTGATCTGCGTAACTTCTCTGCTCTGTTCCTCAGCCAAAAGATTAGCTGACAAGGCGGTGTATACTGCATGGTTTTGATTCTATCCTGACATGAGCGCATACATTTACAGCTTGTTTGTGAGCATATGCATGCTAAAAATGCATGCAATATCTGTGTGTTAATGCTGTATATGGACAGGCATGTAGAACCATCTAATGATCCCCACTCTGATAAACCATGCTAATATGCAACAATGTGTGCACAAAATGCACACAGATATCCAGTACATTAAAAAAGCATGAGAAAAAACACTCAAGATTTGGTTCTTCTCATGCATGCACTGCAGTGGCTTGAGAGACTTCAGGTATCTTTAATTATGCAGCACTGGGCCCTGCTTCTCAGTATCAAAGACTCTATCTAGTCCTTACTGTCTCATGTCTTCATGTCACACTCAGTTCCCAAATGATGTTGCTATCTGCAGACATGGCTAATGTTTTGAACAAATAAATAAGTACATTAAGTGCATTTTCATTTTACATTGAATCCTCAAGAGCGAGAGATACTTCCACAGCTGCCACACACATGTGTGGTTTGCAGGGAAAATGTAGCACACTCTTTTCCAAATGTGGAATTGTAGTGACTTCAACAAGCAAGCCTCCAATTGAGGTTTCCATCCTGGAGAAGTGCAATCACTTATTTGGTAGTAGAACCCGATTCTTTCCCAACTCAAAACCACAGGAATGCTGTGTTTGCTTAAAAAAAGATACAGAAACTGCTGTGATGGGAAATGTAGTGAAGAGGTGGGTGGGAGAGGAATTCCTCCCTGTTGTGTCTCTCTGGTGTAGGGAATCATTAAATAACAAATAAGCCAAAGGTGTCAAGATTTTATGACCAAGAAGTCAAATTGGAAATGCCGGTAATGTGCTCAAAAAAATATTTAAACTTACAATAATAATACACTGTAAGAGTTTACTTTTAGAGGGCACATTTCCAAGAAGGGAGTGCTTTCCATAGTTATACAAATAAAGGACTATGACATAACATAAGCAGCTACTATAATTCAGCATAAAAAGCAGCTATGAGGTGGAGCTTTGGTTTAAAGATGAGATTTACAAGCAGAAGTTTTGGGGCTGTACAAATAAAATCGACTTTGATAGAATAGACAGCATTTGACATTTGTGTGATCCACAAGCTGAACATAATTGCAGCCTAATTATCAAATAACTTTCGTAAGAAGTCTTGACTAGTGGAATTATTATATAATTATAGTAAAAATATGTTGTTACTTCAGCTATGTATAATTTATCAGGTCAAAAGGAATTCAATTTTATATGTAGCCTGTTGGAGTAGAAAAGTTCCTAACACTTCACACATAATTCTTCCCAACACCTAATAGGTCAGATGATAAAACGCCTCCCATGGGCGGATGTAATCCTATTGGTCACTGTTTCTTGCGCCCGCCTTAATTCTCACCGAGAGTTGCACTCTCATTGGTCGATGCACCTGATCGTCATCGTGCGTTCACAGTGGGCGTCGGCAGTGGCTTTTCCGGTCCAAGTCTGATTGGTGGGTTGTGGGTGTTGACGTCACAGCCCTGCCAGCTGATCGGAGTGAGAAGCCGGTTTGAAGAGAGGAGTTGGACGGGAGAGAGACCGGGGAGGGAGCCCCGAGGAGCAGCGAGCAGCACGGGGTGGGACCGGCCAACCGGATACTCAGATTGGACCGTTTTTATATTCTCTTTTTTATAGGTTTAAACGATAACACCGGAGTGAACGAGACGCACAAAGCGACCGTCTGGTTAGGGAGAACTTGCAGGCTTCGAATCTCGTCGAAACCTCTGGAACTGTCAGAAAAAATTGATTGAGAGTTAAGGTGTGGCTGAGGGTTTCTTTAAGGCTTCTGCACGGAAAATTGGTACAAAACCGTCTGTTTCTACTCGAGTGTTCAGTGAGGGCTGAGGCTGTTTTTATATCCCAATGGCTTTATAGATTATATTCAGTCATTTACATCTAGGACGATATTACATAACAAACGTATTGCTATCCTGACGTGCGCACCTTTTGCTGTAAATCCATCGCAGTTGAATAATTGGACTATTACGCAGTAAATAAGTAAGTCAAGTGTTACTGCTTGGCCGGTCGTTTTGGTTTCATAAGTTAAATGCAACGGACGTGGCAACTTTACAGTAGCCGGTCCTGCAGAATGCCACAGGCAAACTGGGCGTGGGGGAAACGGTCCGAGGAGAGCATAATAACCATCAAATCTCAAACAAGCACGGCACAAATTGCGCATATTTGACATAGTGTAGGCGTACTGACAAGTGGAGCGGAGGGGTTTACCTGAACCAAAGTAAGAGCGACTGTCAAATTCATTTTTGCAAACTTTTTAGCGGAGGTGACATTTTAAGGCCACAGGAGAGGGCGTGCGACGGTGTCATCTCAAAGCCATTTGAATATGTTGTATTAATATTCTAATAATATGTATTGTCAGTCTAAACAAATGATTTTGAAGGTATCGTGTCGATCAGTCGTGGCCTATACAATCTTTGTTTCTGTTTTTCTATGATACAGTGTATATTACTATACTAGGATGGGGCGGGTGTGTCTTTCCCGAGGAAAACGTTTAGGCGTTTAATAAATCTAAACCCAGCTGAAAAAAGAGTTGGGTCTGTATTAGCCTACAGTAGTCTGCTCGACTTTACAAAGAACATCGAGCCGTCGTTCCTCACTCGTTTATACCACAATAACTCAATCATAATTGGGTGCACAGGCAGACTGACCCTGTATAGTCTAATTAAGATAAGCTTTAAGTCGAGTAGATAGGGTGAATTCCTCAAGGCCCCACCCTTTGTAGCGCAACATGGATGTGGAGTGTTGCCCCCCCCCACCTCCTCCTCTCTCTCCTCCTCTCTCCCTCCGCGTCATTCATTTCCCCTTTCAAGTTTGTCTTATCCTGTTTTTCCCCTCAGTGTCTCCAGGTGCCCACAGTAGATCTTCTGGTCTTTAAACCAACTTTAGATCACCGCATCAGGATCTACCTTCAGGAATCAACAGAAGTGTGAATTGACGTAGGTAAGATTACGTAGGAATGATTACATCTCTATTGTAAGCAAAAAAGGTAGGCACATTTTGGTCTACTTTGAGAAGTGTGTGGCATGTTGTATTTGTAATAGTTTTTTTAATTTAGGCTGTTATGTTTCATTGCTTGTCTTTTTTTTTGTACTGGTGAAGTGATTACTGTGCTGTGCTCATCAAACTGTTGCAAGTTTAGGCAGACCATTTCCTATGTCCTCCTTTTGTATGTATGCTAGTGACACAGGTTATGTAATCTTATAGGCAGCATTCAGGGCCCTCAATGTTTATGTAATCTTGGGTTAAAGATTAGGAAGGCAATGGGTTAAAATATAACAACTTATCAAAGCTCAGGTTCCAAAGCTCAGAAAATGGCGTTGAGTCTGGGTGTGATTCATCTGCTGAGCTGAAACTCCCTGTCCACTCATTCTGTTTAGCAATCAGTGGTTTTTTCCACTTGCGTTCCTTCTACGTCAGCCAAATGACAGCTTAGACCTTTTCATCTTTTATATTTGGCATAAAGGCTCCTAATGGATAACTTGACCCTGTGCGAATCACAGCCATTTCTGTTGGCAGATGACTTTCTTCTCCACAGATTGTAGTTGTGAAGGTTTAATAAGAAGTCCCCACTGCTGCTCCTTTTCCGAGGGCCTGCCCAGCATTGACAAGTGTACCTTGTTAAATTGCCAACAATGTCCTTTCCCCCTGCTTTCCTCCTCCAATTCTGCACAATTAATTAAAGAAAGTATATTTTCAGGCAAGAGATGCTCTGGAAATCCTTATTTGTTGCACAGGACTCATTTTGGCTTCCCCCACTAACTCCCTTTCCTCAAGAGCACCCGGCCAGCTGTAATTATCCCCCTCTTTTGGGTATGAATAGTGAATTATACATTCTACTGCAGGCCGGCCAGAGTCTGGGCCACTGGACACATCTGGATTATCAGGATGTCTCTATTTGAGTGCCCAGGCCCTGCAAATTCTTTATTGAATCAACCTTGGTTATAATAATGTCGAAACTGCAGCGCACGCAAATGCAGGAAGTGCCGTGTTGGGATTGGTTTCACATATAGGAATGTGTTAATGTATCTACAATGCCTCATTGACTGTGGTCACAATGACACATTATGATGGATAAAAGACAAAAAGGATGTGAACATTTCAGTCCAAGAAAACGGCATTAAATATGGGCGAGGTTAGAAGTTCACATCATTGTCACGTCCAGTATAAAGGAACTGAATCTGCAGCCTAGCTGCCTGCATTCCTGCAAACGGGTAACTACTGTGGATCTGTGAAGAATTTAAAGATTTTATAAAGTCAGCTGCTGTTTGTCGACACCCCAATTCACTACAAAGCCATTCTCCTGATATAAATGTAAAGTATAGTGTACCAATCTTTACAGTTAAGAAGTAACTCCCCCTTAAGCTCTTATCCACCCTCTCCTTCTCCCCTTTGTCATCTTGTGTGAGTGTTTGCTTTGTCTGAGCTAGATTGTTTAGCCACATTGAATTGACCTATGTCTGCTAAAATGTGTGTGTTTTTGTGGTAAGCCGGCACAGTCATTATCTCTGCACGGCTAGATGTGATTAATACAGGCGTCCAGTAGTGACGTCTATTGCGCCACTCCCCAGAAACACACAGAAAGGACATGTAAGAGGGGAAAGATTGGGATCTGGCATTTGTGCCAGCAATGTTTGTCCCTGTGCCCTATAATCTAGAGTTAAATGTCAAATCATGTGGCAGTCATTTTATTTGTAATGCATGTGAATGCATGTATCTTTGTGTGTGTTTTAGAGTGTTTGCCATCTTTTATGCGAATATTTGTATATGTTAAAGTGGGCAAATCGGGAATGGTTTATTCTCACTAACAAGCCTTTTAGTTAATTTCCAAAATACCCACAGAAAGATCTGGAATCCATTTACCCCGTCAGAGTCTCTAACATTGATCAGAGCCATACCATGTAAAGTGTGTTATTTGATGAGTCACTCCTCTGCTAATTTAAGCTTATGAAAGAGAATGAATCTGAGCAGTACTGAGCATTGAATGCTATTGATGGCCGATCAAAGAGGGGAGGATCTGCGGTGGAAATGCGGTAGCTGCAGTGAGGTTGCACATTTTTATGGCCACACCCAGACAGCATAGAGAGCGAGAACTTTGTCTAGCCTAGGCTAATTTTACGGTCTTACATTTAGTACAGCATTGATTGTAAATGTTGCTTTTAATGTCCATGGTTAGGTTGAAAGAGGCTAGCGAGTATAGAAATGGTAGGACGGTTAAAGGGTGTGTGTCTGCGTCTGTTTAAGACAGGCAATGCTCCTTGGCAGGTGTTGGCGTGCTGTACGAAGGTGTGTGTATGGTATCATCTGATGGAGAGACAGATGTACTCTGTGTCTGTGCTTTCATGTGCACACATGCACAGGACCAGTATGTGTGGGTGTATGCACGATGGAAAGGCCTAAGATGTAGTGGTTGGTGATGCAGCGCTAACAGTATTCCAACTGTGTCCCAGATTAAATTGTAACTGCCTCATATGGAGAGATATTGCCACTACTCCTCAGAAGGGCTGTTTGAGGTATACCAGGCCAGCGCCATACGCATATGTAAAACACATGTTGCACTTTGCGTGCCTGCCCACTGGAAAAGTTCTCTTGAAATGTAAAACTTCACACAGAGCCAGAGGTAGAGCCTGAGGGAACAGACATACAGAGCACAGCCGCCTGTGTGTAAGGACAAAGAGCTAAATGAAACGTTGTTTTAGGCTCAGCATGGACCTTAAGTTCTGAGTTTCTGTTCAAGTCTCATACATGCACAGGCTGAACTAACTAAAGCTGTGTGAAGATTTGTTTTTTATTCTGAAGCAATGCTGTGGGACGCTCAGTTTTGGGCTGGTCCCTGCAGAGCCGGTGGTGAGGAGCGGTGGGCCTCTCGGCAGACCGGCTGGAATGTGGACCATATGTAGCAGGCATCCCAGGAATGTAACTCGGCCTTGCTGAACTGACCAACCTAAAGACACAGAGAGCTGAGCCGGTTGAGGAGGAGAGAAAGGGATCTTGTGAAGGGAGAGCAAGGAAGTAATATAAAAGGATAAAATACGTAGATCACAGATGGGAAAAGTGAGATGGAGGAAAATGAAAGTCCGGGAGGCTGTTAAAGAGAGCTTTATGAAGCACATGGAGATGAATGGAAGAAAGATGGAAGGAAGAATAATGGGTGATAGTGATAGGCAATGGACGGGTGAAAAAGGACACTTTGGTACATACCTTTTGTAGTAACTTCAGCAGGATACGGCAACAGGTCTTTTTGTGAATATAAGATAGCACCTATAGTTTGGACTACATATCAGCATATTATCTAAGTATACTCATGGAGCACCGTCTCTTTCCATGACGTCTACTGATAAAAATGAACTTTAGTCAAATGAGAGAATAATGTATATGCAACAATTCTGATAATCAATTATTTGTCAGGGTTAGTTCTTAACCCTCAAGTTATTTAATAAAGAATAATTGACCAGAGAACTAAGGAACTTAAAAATGCAATGCATGAAAATATCAGGACATGAGTGTCTTAAAATAAAGAGCATTTATATTTAAGATGGCTGATTTTACTGTGGCTATGCGTCAGTATTTCCTCAGTCCTCTAGTCGTGTGTTTATCTACTCTCTTTATTCAATGAGTAAATCTGTTGGATTCTTATGTCATGTTGCATCTAACGTATTCAGTTCAAACCTGTACAATGTAATCGAGGATATTTAATAGGGCGTGGCCTCTGGATGAGATGTGGATCAGTATTATGTGTCCGACCTCGGTGTTCTTCCAGCTCAGTAACTCGGGGTGAATGTCTGTCTCGTCTCTGTTAGCTTAGCACACTGTACTCTCAGGCCATCTGGGTACAGCTCGGGCCAGAACGGCAGGATACACACTCACTCACAGATACACACACTTACAAAAGCATTTCATTTTAGTCTAACATACCCCCGCCATGTCCCTTACACACGCATACACACATACTGTTCAGTGGACTGTGATAAGCCTGAGGTTGACTTACAGTTGACCTTTGCTTGCCACAGTTTTATTTGACCAAGCAAACTATCATTTCATCTTGTCTCAGTGCAATAGATGAGATGTTCTTGATCATCCTCTATCCAATTAGAAACCAGGAACCAATAAAGCAAATAGTAGTGAGTAAAGTTTGAAGTCAGGTGGCGTAGTGTGAAGCGTAACAAAGTCTACGTAAGGAGAAGGTCGAGTGGGTGTGTGTTTGGGTAAAATATGAAGGGTGGGTGGTAAATAATAACTGCCTCTAAAGGACCATTCAACTTGACAGAAAGGCAAGTAGTCAACCAGTGGTTTGCTTTAAAACTATATGATCTTTCGTAAACAAAATGAAATTGGTCGGCAAGGAGATGATAGTGTGTTTTAGCCTTCTTCTCCTTCACTGTAAGGAGGCTACGTGCAGTGAAGGATGATACTGAGGAGATCCTCGGGATTCGTACCACGCATGGGCAGCTGCCACTTCTTATTCATATGCCCTACAGGCATTTCCTGTCTCTCAGCACCCTAACTAAACTGCTAGTTTGGAGGAGGGACAAAGGATATACATACAGAAAGAGAGGGGGAGAGAGGGAGGATGAATTTGCAGGGACTACAAGGGCAGTGCGAGGGATGGACACTAACAGATACATAGAGGGAGACAATGTGCTCTTTGACACACTTCTTCCCAGTGGTAGGAAGGGAAGATGACGGGCGAAGGAAGCACACAAATCTTTTCTTTATGTTGGGCCTCTTTTCCCAGTGTTCACACCCCTACTTCCACCCCTCTGTCTCTGTATCTCACTGTCTCAGGAGCCCTCCCGCCCCCTGCTTTTCAGTTATATTTTCCATAGACACACACACACACTCACACACACACACACACACACACACACACACACACACACACAGTTAGAGAGTCATGCTATGTCATTGTCTCATGTATGCATGGTGGGAACACCATGATCAGGTTGTCTGATTCTCACTTGATGACATCAAAAAGGCAACACACCAGCCTCCCCCTCCCCCCCCCCCCCCACACACACACACACACACACACACACAATACTGTTCCCATGTGTTCCCGGCTCCAGATGTTCAGTATGAAATTGTGTTAGACGCTCTGCAAGCCTTAACTGGAAGGGACCTTCCCTCTTCCGCTTTCCCACCTGCTGCCTTCCTGCCAGTTGACATCACCTCTTCCTTAAACAAATTCCATAATGCACTTGAAAGAAATCGGTCCAGTAACAAGCTGTGCTCACTGGATTAAAGGTCGCTGCAACATTTCACACTTACGTGGCTAATGACTATGACATAATTGCTGTCAGGTGTATTTTTAGAGCATAAATGCCTTGTTAAAAAACAATGGTGTGCGTATGTGGCTGAGTCACTAGTTTGTGCCATGTTTCATGGGCCCCACCCTTCTGCTGTCCTTCTCTCCATACCTGCTCCTAGTTAGACAGAACTTCTTATGAGGAACACATTAGCCATTTACAGGTCACAACATTTAAAGGATGCCTCATGCATGTTCATGTCTTCTACCACTGGAAGTTGTTTTGTACTGTAATTTGTTTAATTTGTAATCATTAATTAATTTCCAGATAAACAGCAGCCGTAGGCATGAATAGATATTATACAATATACTGCTGGGTTCATGCGTGATTGTCTTTCTGCCGTGTAAAGTTGCCTTTCATGATACACATAGCGTGAGTGTGCATGTGTCGTGAGTGAGGAAGCTAGTCGTGCTTCGATAAAACAGGGCGTGGACTCCTCCCCCCCTCCGATCCATCTCCCCGTGCATGCATACATTTCCTCGCTCACATACCACATACAAATCATCCCTGCTCCGCACACACACAATCAGTGCCAGTCAATTCTAGCTTGCATCCTTCATCTCTATCATTTTGAAAAAACAAGCAGTGCGAATGATGCACATATTCTGACAGAGTGCTAGTGTTAGCACGCTGCTCCATCAGGATTACACTTCAGCGCGGTTTGCTTGTATATGTATTCTTATCTTGAAATGATGTCCCTTTCTTTTCACTTATCCCATTTAAGGCAGTCAGAGAAGAGCTATAGCTAGTATATTGATCCACACTGACATGAAAGCAATTTGTCATGGCCTTGAGTAAAGGTTATGGGGATAGGGTGTGCACATATGATCTAGTAGTGCAGACAAGCCCCACTTGAAAAAAAGAGAAATATCACAGTTGAAAAAAATTGCTGCATGCTTGCAGTGTGTCAGAATTGAGGAAATAATCTAATTGCTAATTCCCAGGTAAATAAACATATTTCAGATTATTAGTTCCTGGTTTCTCCTGTTCCATTCTCATGGCGCAGGAGAATTGTTAGTTTACTTAACCACCATGATACTGGAATTGTTCAAATATCATAATACAGACTGGATGCATTTTTCCGCATCAGTTTTGGATAGCAAATGGCATTCCTACAATGACTCATGGGGCTTCCCTGCACAGCCCTCAAGGATATGTTGTTATTGGCAAGCATTCATAGATTTAATCCATTCTCCATCCCCTGTGTGCTTTCTTTTATCATACTTCAGCAATTAGACATCAAACAAATGTTCTCATAAAGATCATCACAGCTCAAACTGATCAGACGGCTGCGTTCAGACGAGTTAGGTGGCACTAAAAACAAATAATGGTGTTTCTGAGGGAGCGAGCTGTGTGTGAAGTCTAATCACTCTCTGTATGGGGGTATGTTGATACTGGCTGTTTGCAAAGTGTCATAGGTGGCATTTTCTCTGAAAGCCTGACAGTGACTTTGCATTTTAAAACACATTGCTTGAATTGTTACTTCTACTCAAGTTAGTATTCGTTCTGCTTTCGAATCCTGCCTTCAGACACATTTTAACAGACTTGCTATACCTAACATAACACTTTTTTCTTAATATGAATATTCACATTTCCTTTTGGATCGTTTATTTGTACTTTTGTATAGTGTGTGTGATTGTATTTAGCAGATTTTTTTTAAATAGATTTTTTTCAGTTTATGCTTCTACAGAAAGGTTGATAATATGCTATACACATAATAATATCAATATTAATGCATGAATGAGAGACAACTTCAAAAGTCAGTTTTGTTTGATAAGGTAGGGAAGTGCCATTTATATGCAGTCCATTTACCATTTTTAACTTCAGCAAACCTCACCTAATCCTACCTTAAAGCTAACCACCTCGTCTTTTTAGTTTTAATGCATTGACCTTACTTTTGTAGCTTAATAGACACAACTTAATGACAGCAGGCCTTGTTCCCCACAACTTTAGTTATCATTAGCACACTGCCAACTGTGCTTGAATCACTCTTACACACGCACTGTGTGCTTGATGTGTGTTTGTGTGTTTGCGTATTTGTGCGCACACACTCCGAGGAGCCATTTTCAGCCTGTTGCTTAGGCTGGCTGTAATTGTCCTGGGAATCATCAGCTCTGTGCAATAAATCACTCCTCTGGTGCACTGTGTTCCTCACTCTGGGATGGACTCTGTGTGCGTGGTTTGTGCATGCTAAACATATTGTGAGCAGAGAAAGAACATGGTTAAGGAATAATAGGGGAAAAGGACATTAAGGGGAAACAAACTGCAGCTCTATTTGTCACGAAAGGGACAAAAAGAGGCTCAACTTAATTTGTATGCTATATGAAAAACCAACCAACACATGTAGTTGGTGTATAATGAAGATGTAAAATGATTTTATATAGTCCCTTCTTTGTTTTGCACCATTCGGTGCTTTTTCTTGCGTTTCTTTGAAATTCCCCTTCAGACTTGAATGTCGAGTCAGTAGAGAAGCCAGGTTTTTCACATGGTCTCCAGTTTGTTTTATTGTAGCACTGCTGATCCCTGACCTATCAGTATTTGCCGTTCTTTTTTCCATCATCATTTTCTGTCTCCTATAAATCAATTTTTTCTGTTTACTTTTCTCTCAATTTCTCCATAAATCTTCAGTTTAAATACAACTTGAGAACCAGAATATCTCTTCCTTCCTTAGAAAGGCCAATGGATATCAGGTGCCTCTTTACAAAATGTACTCAATGAGAACAAAAGAGGAGCCTTTGCCCGGGATCTCATCTCCAGTATAATGCAACCACAATGGATCCCTCTGGATTCAGTACAAGATCAAGTCCCATAGCCCATTCAGAATGTATGTGGAAGAGGACCATTCCTCTTCCACAAGTGTGTGTGTGTACGTTCGTGTGTGTGTTTCTCTGCAGTCGGGAGCTTTCCACTGTTGCTCAGAGCAGCGTGGGGTTCATTGAGTTTCACAGGGTTGCTGGGTTCGCAGTGCTGCTGAGAGCTAGTTTGCCCAAAGTCCTGTCCTTGAACTGTGTAAGAATATGCTGCTAGGGAAAGGCTTTTCAGACTCAGTGACTGCAATAGTTGAAGTCATGCCAGCTGAATGGAAGCCAGGCGAGACAAATCCTGGGCTACTCACAAGTATCGCACAGAGGCTAGCGGAAAGGGGACGTTAAAGTGGAACATCACATGGAGGGTTTTCTTGTCACTTTGTATTTCTAACACTCAATTAGGCCATGGTTAAACTTTCAAGACTATTTCATAGCAAAGAACATGATGGACCAAATTGGAGCTGTGCAGTTACTCTTCAGGGCTACATCCTTCTACCAACATTTCTTAAACTGACATTCATTGGGATGGAATTTTTGGGGGTTTCTCAAGGTAAAATAATGACACACTTGACATGTTGGTCAAGCAGTTACACACCCAAGGGAATGGAAGTGTCTGAACTGCAAGGAAAATTATTTCATTCAGGCCTGTATGGCGGCTGTAAACTGAACTGCCCCACAGGACAAGAGCTGTTTTCTATCAGGCATTCCAGCCTGTAACCAGGGGCAAATCTATCTAGCTAGCAAAATACTTCTGTATTCAATTATAGCAAAAGCAGAGAGAATGCTAAAACAGTAGGCATGTCTGATGCAGGCTAGCTCTGTTCCGGTACGCACATGCAGCTTGCGTGTTTAAGTATGCACATTAATTTTAAAACGCCGTAAACCACAGTATTCACAAATAAGCAGAAAAGAATGTTATACGTTTTCCTCTCCGGTATCTTTCTCTCTACCTCCCCACTTCTCTCCCACAGCAAGCTCTCTCAGTAAAACAGAAATAAAAAGGAGTGTGTCTGTGTATGCGTTTGTGTGCCAAGCCTTAAGATGGAGCACAAATAATGGTTGCTAGATCCTGGCTCCAAAAATCTCGAACTGCAGGGAATGTAATTGAAATGGCACTTATTTCTTTCTAGATATATATATATTATTTTTGTTTTCAGGAAAGCCATGCCCTCAACAACCTTTTTAACACTCAGTTCTGCCTTGATGGTGAGGATGGTGAGAATGACTGTTTCATTAAGTAGATATTAGGACTTAAACATGAGTATTTAACTGATTTCTGTTTGAATTATTTACACTAGTCTCAGTAAATGTCACAGATGCCCGTAAATGTCACTGTATTTCTATGCAGGTTTTGTGCATTCAAGTGGATGTTGGGTAAAAGTTGCTCGATGGCAGACCTACAGCAGTTCTTCACTGGCAAGCTTTATGTCCTCATGTACCAGCTAAAGCTGCCAGCTGAAGAACTGTTGTGGTCGGCCCTTAACTGCATTGAAGACCCGTCCATCCCCATGAGTGACATGAGGACAATGACCCAATCATATCCAGTCTCTTACAGTCAAATTAAAACCCTGTTACTTATGCGGCACGTTCCTGCGTTGAGATTCCTACCATGACACCTGCCGTATCATGTAACAAAAGCATTGCATCATGGGCATTTGACTCATTTTAGGTTAGTATTCATGATAGCTGTGATGACGTTGTGTGCGTGTTTTAAGGATTTGAGCATCAGCAGAACATCCTATTGTTCTTATTTCAGGTTTGGAAAAAAAACCTTTTCAATTTTTAGATGCTCAAATTGACCATGATAAACCTTTTTAGTGTTCAAAGACAAACCTCTCAATGATCTTAGCTGTCCACTTATGCTAGCAGCTCAGTAATCACAGTCGAAGCTAATAAAGTGAAATTATTTAACATTGACAAAGTGGTAGCACCTTCTGTATTTGTTTGCTTAATGGATAGTGAGAAAAACCAAACTAATATAATTGAAATAAGATATTAATAAACAGTCATCTGTCATTAACATGCTTCTGCTTTTACTCCTCTATGTTAAAGTAGACATCCAACAACCCACATAACATACAGACATACATCTTGCATGTGACCCTCGACTGTCATAAAATAAACTTCAAGAGAGAGGGCAGGGCTCCGAGCAGGATATGAGAATGTATCTCTTTAAAAGCTGCCAGCCAGAATCCAACAGAGGGAAGGAATGTTCTGGGGCCTTAACAAAACCAGATGCCCCGGCTTACTCTCCCTTGCACACATGCTCTCTGCTGCCTTCCCTCGTTCTTCAAGCCTCTTACTTAACACCGCAGATGGAAAGAGGAGTTGTGCAGCAGACTCCCTCCTCCGCCTGTCTTAAGTACACCGTCTTCCTTATCGACTACCTTTAACGTTGTTTGGTTCCCGTCTCCCTGTCTGTGTCCCAATCTCCTTATCTTCTTGTCTGCTCCTCAGTACCTTTCTGTCCTTGTGCTTGGCAGACCTTTTCTTCAACCCATCCTCCACCCCCACAATCCTCCGTCACTCCATGGACACACACACACAGGTAACACTAACATGGGATTATTCCACTCTCTCCTGTACATCCTCTTCAGTGAGCACTGCCAGTACTTGCATTAACGCGGCACACCAGATCAAACAAGGGTCACAGCTTGACCTTGTCTGCGGTTTAGGTTAGTTCAATTACTTGCTGAATGATCGGCTCCCAGGGAATCTGTGCATTAAGAGATTGAAAAAGAAGGGATGCGCCTGCCGTAGAAAGAATCCAACTGACTCTACGGGATCGGACCATGCTGCAATCCCTGTAAGTGTGTGTGCATCACTCCTTCTCTGCCTTTCTCTTTCCCACACAGATGTGCTAAACCTGTGCCACTAAACCTGGGTGGCTTGTACCTGTACCATCTGCTGTGCCAGCTGTGCAGGGAGAGCAAGCAGAACAACATCAGAGAAAGAGATAAACAGACAGCTGCTGAAAACAGAGAGATGGAGGAGCGTCATCAAAGGAGCGCTGAGTCAACCAACACACCATCAATCATGATATATTTATTGTTCGCTTGGCTGTTTTACAGCATTTAAAATTCGAATTTAAGCAAGATGATGTAGGATGCATTATTTTTCTGATTTAGCGCCCCTACAGTTCCAGAGTGCAGTTCAGTCATACTCAGTGTTGTAAATATGAAGAGCTGTAACGTTAGTGCATTTGTTGTGATTATATAAGGATCAGAGACTATCCAGTCAACAATTTGTTTAGTACAGCCAAGCATAGTGCAAGTGCAACATCACAAGCCATAGCAACTCAGCAAATGTTACTTCCCTAGCTCCACTCCCATGTATATTATTATCGGTTTGTTGCAGTCCGTGTAAAACATGTCTTTTAATTACAAATATTTTGTGCTTTTGTCTTTATTCATTTTCAGCTTTCTCAAATAAACAACTTATTGATATCCATTCCTACAACAATTGGGTCATTGATCACTCTTTTTTTTAAATGCACTACCTTGAAACTAAGTACTGAAACGTGCATTGGACCGGGGGTTCAGACGACGGGAGCTGCTCTACAGCACATTAGTGTTCCTGTCTCCAGGCTTATGGAAACACAGTTCCTGTTGGAGAAGTACATTATACAGCCAGAGGGAACATAAAGAATCATCTTCTTAAAAACGTGAGCTCCTCTGTGAGCAGTATAAGAAAGCCCTTACTGTAGCAATTTACTGTATCTGAATATAAAACAAAGACAGGTACTCTACCATAATGGGATATTGCAGTTATCTGCTCAGTCAGTTGGCACTTAACATGGACTTAAAATATAATTATGTTATTTAAAAGGGTTAATTTCTGTGTGAATCTGCTCTGATAAAACACAGACAGTTTCAAATTAATTTCAATACCAGCTCTTTATACCAGCGCTTTAGGTTGCAAACTTTGACTAGTAACACTTACAATGGCAGATAGCGGTATCACAGTAATCTTTATCAGTGAGTCAGTAATTTAGTCTTAATGAGCCGTCTATTGAATGCAGCCATTATTAATGCTATCGATAACACCTGGGCTTTTCATGCTATGACATGATAAAGGATCCAAAATGAAATGGTCTAATCACTTTTAACTAAAGATTGCTTGTGGTTTGTCAATTGTTAGTCAATTGTTTCATTACAACCCTACAGTTTTAATCAACATCAGGCTGGTTTCTCCAACAGGTTGGTAAAGCTACATTCACAATGGTCAAATTAAGATTAATTGCTCAAATCCCAAGTTTTGTGGCCAATATTAGATTCCATTGTGAACAGGTCATGGTCTTGACTGACCCTCATGCGCAAAAGTACAATAACTACATGCAGCACGCTGTCGTATGAAGCAATACATCTACTGAAGGAAATGTAGATACTACCACATCTGTAAAGACAGAAGTAAATCATCTTAAAACAACCTCCTATACCAACCACCTGACCCAGGCTCTGGAACACTCTGCCCCTCCATGTGAGGTCGGCCCAGACCCTAGGGGTTTTTAAATCTACACTAAAGACACACTTCTTCTCCCTGGCCTTCTAGTCAGAGCGGAGTATGACACCTGACTATTCCCTGTGTTTTTTATATATCTGTTGTAATTTATTGTCTTTTATTGTGATTGTAGTAATGTGTTTTTATTACATGTACAGCACTTTGGCTCGACCAAAAATCGCTTTTAAATGTGCTTTATAAATAAACCTTGATTTGATTTGATTTGATTTGAACCAAAGATTGTTGATTGATTGTCAATTTTAAATGGCTATGACAGCATTATAGCAAATCAAATACAAATAAGAAATTAACATTTATATTCCAGTCTTACAGAGGTCAGGTTATTCTCCATTTAAAAAAAAAATATTCAGTTGATCTGCAGTGCCATCAAATGTCAAAAGTCTGAGCTCTGCGTGAGCACATACAAGAGACGGGGACAGTTTTTCCTCCAGGGATTGGTTTCCTGTGCCCTTTGGAATATGTAATACCAGTCACTTCTTTGCACAGCATGTGTAGTCATCAGACCATTGACTTTGACCCCTAGCTGTTAGTAGATTAACTTCATCTGTTTAAGTTCATCTGACCCTCCTAGAGAAGGTCACAGAGACGTCCTGCTGTCTTCATGAAGATATATCTAACTGTGCTCTCGATCTGCTGGAGAGATATATTCCCACAGGATGTTAGATCAGATCTATGTTCCTTATCACTTAATGTCTAGAGGTGCTTTCAAGTTAATGACTAATGGAGTGAAAGAGAACAAAGCACTAATGGACAAGATGCACATATCCTGGATATTAAGTCACAAGGGTGTGTGTCTGTGTGTGTGGCAGGAGTGACTTAGTTGGAAAGGGTGATAGGATTCTCTCTATTCTCGGGTGTAGTGTCTGCTGTACATCCCTTGTTCACCTCTTATGTCAAAGCAGGAAGAAGATCCAAGGCCAGGTCTGAAGAGGTTAACAAACCTCTCCTAAATTCTTCCCTGTGGGTAAAATCATGTGAAAGCTGCTTAGGCAGATTATCCCTGCCTCGACGGCAGCTGGCAGTGAGATCTTTGGGAGCGCACCTGACTCGATACTGGTGGTGACGCAACAGTCTTCTGCGCTACGTGCTCCCACAATCCTCCATGACCTTTAGCCCCCGGGGGAAAAGTGCATCTTGTAGCCCGGGGCAAGCAGCAATTAAACTACTATCTATCAGACAACACACTCCTCACACTGATCAACATATCAGTGATTCGATATAAATATTTGAATTTTTGTGAGAAATCTGTTAATTTGATTGTTCAGATGTCTGTATTCTTGTATTAATATCTAACATTTCCCCCTTAGTTCTGGATTGGTTTATGGCGACAACATCCCAGAACAATATCAAATCATAAAAAATAACAGTTTTGACAAAACTACACATTACAAATCTCAATGAAAGATAAAGTAATTTCTGTAAATCCAGTGTCCAGTTTCCAGGTAATTATCATATCTTGACCCAACTATAATTGTATTTTGTCCATATTGTATGTTATAAGATAATAAAAAAGTCTCAATATATCTGTGGAAGCTGCTTCAGGCTTTTTTTAAATGTGTGTAGGTGGAGAGTGTCCATCTGTGTTTAAATTGGTTGGGCCTTGGCAATTTACGCGTCAATGAAAAGTGTCATTTTACTAAATTAGGTCCAGGCATAAGAAGAAGAATGGTTTTCCATCAAGTTTATTTTAATGAAGTCCCAGGTGCACCGTCATCTCTTGAAACACAATGATCTAATAAAATCTACCCTATCACAGCCAACGAGGCAAGTTTCATTAAAAATGAATGCTTCACACAGGAGCCTTTGCCAAGTACAACCCAGAAGAATATATTATTTGCAACAGTGACACACAGAGTTTTGTTTGTGAGAAATATTTTTTTTCAGCTGATGTGAACATGGTGTTGGAGCTGTTAGTACTCTTCAGTAAAGTAAAAATACGATTTCAGAGGGCATTACACAAAGAACAAAGCTAACAATAGTAAACTGTCTAGATGACGTGTGTAGTCATTGAGTAAAAAAAGATTTAAGAGAAAACTGAAAAACTCAAAGAAGAATCACCATCTCAATTCTCGCTATACAATTACACAAGAGAAGGCACAACTGGCTGCCAGGTGAAACGCTTACATTTATGGAGTCCAGGTTGATTCTGGTAAATGTTTTTGTAGACTTTCAAGGCATTCACTCGCACTATTATTATGGTACAGTTCAAGGTTGTTGGAAATATTGTTTCATTATTTGTAGACAGAAATACAACAGAAAGATATGAGATACTATAGCCTATTAACATCAACTGATTTTCATTGAAAGTGTATGTATGCCACTGTTAATCATTGAAAATGTAGATACTCTCTAAATAAATGGATATTAAAGTAAATCAAATAGATGAATAGACTCCAGATTGAAAAAGTGAAAATGCTTTGGAAATCATCGCGTTTGCTAATATTCGCAAAAGTTTGTGAAATGTACAAAAATGTCAGCAACTCACTCTTGAGGACTCTTGAGTTATTGTAAAAACGTCCGCAGATGAAATGTGGTGAGGTCTGGTTATTTTAAATGTTAGGAATCTATCATCGTGGTCTTCTGTTTTGTCTCATTCATCTGATTTATGGGTGGGTGGCTACCCGGTTTTGATAAATGACCAATGAATAAACCAATATATTTTAGCCGTCAATAACTGTCTGAGCTTTTTGTCATATTTAACTGCCTAATGGACATGACCATGATTCATATGAGTACCTACATTATAGTATAAAGAGCACAGTATTGGCACCCATTTTTAGCCAAATGTGCACAATTTTGTGTGGAATGTGGAAACATACAGATGGAAATCAAATCAGAGAGGGGCCAAAAAAATGAAAAGCTTGGGCACTGGTTGCAGTTGCACCACAAATCTAATATTTAACATAGCTAATTTAGGTGATCTTTAATGCTATATCAGAGATAAAGATGTACTTAACTATGTCTTCCAAAAAAAGAGCCAATATATAGCCAGGGATTGATAGATTAAACAAAGCAGCCTACACCCACTCACTGTGCTGCTTAACCCAGTATGCATCCTGTCTCAAAGGGACCCTACTCATGATGTGTTCTACACATTACAGCCGATACTTGGCCGGCACTGCGCTCCTAAAATAGACTGAAGTTCCAGATAGGTGGGCTGTGAAGCAAAAGAGAAAGAAAGTGGAAAATGCAGAGAGAGTGGGACGGAGAATATTGTAACAAAGAGGACCGAGGACTCGTATTGTGTATCTGCTGCCCTCGCTGCTAATTCACTACGTGTGTGTCTGTGTGTGTGGGTGTGGTGACGTCAGTAAATGTGCTCTTGTCAGTCTGGTGCTCTTGAGTGAAGGCCCATTATGTAATTCTTTGGAAAGTCTGAGTGGCCAGACAATCTTATTAAATGATGTAATGGGCACAAGGACATCAAGTATCACACATTTTGGCAAAAGAGCGTATGTAGAAAACAAGCACTTTGATGAGTGTACATGTCATAAAGTTAAACACAGAGGCCCATACATGTCTATGTGCTGGAGTGGGCTGTAGCGAGTGGAAGCTTACTCAACAGAGTTATAAATAACTGGACGGTCTGCACCAACGGTTTTGTCTGAGTGGAGAACGCTCAGAGTTCAATGTAACCTGACAACTTAATCCCGTGTAAGAGAGAGAGGCAGAGGGAGACTGGTGAACGTGGGGCCGTCTTGGGTTTCCAAGCTACTGTTGCTTATTAACATTCAGAGAGGAGCAGCAAACATTGGCTCTTTTTTGGATACAGTTCAGCTTGTAATAGATGCAGGCATAATGTTGGCACATTCATATATAAAGATAAAAACATTGTGCTGCTTTTCTTTATTATGTAACAACAAAAAGCCTCTCCCACAGTCATCACAACAGTCAATGCGGCTTAACTGTGGTTCTTGCGTAAACACAAAATGCACTTATTAAAGCCAACTCCCACCACATGCTCAAATTCTACTGTAAAAAATGTCATAGTCACGATCAAAACGTGAACAGAAATCACTTCAATGTATATTTACATCTAAATAAACAAAGAAGTAAAATATACTGAAGCTGAAACAATCTGACATGACATAAAGGATTTTAAAGATCTACTGTAAAGAAGATGCTTTTGCCATTTCCTTCTTACTTTTAGTACTGAATGTAGAACGCCTACAAGCTTCCTCTAATTTTAGGTGGTTGAATCTATCCTCTGGAGTCATCCTTTGGATGCATGCCCATGACCACAGGCAGCTTTAAGGTGTTTTAAGCAGGCAACTTAGAACAGCTTTAACTAGAATTTTTTTTGAACGAAAGAAGGAAGGAAAGAAGGATTTTTACAATTGTATAAACCAGTGTAGCACGCATCGAACTACAAACGGCCTCATACATAACATCATTAAACAGATAAAGGTTGCGAACAAAGGCATAGGATTTATACTAAGACAGACGGAGTGAGAAGATGAAGTGCATGCAAGTGTACCGTCTGTGTGTCTGCAAACCACATGCAGCACCCATGTGAGAGCAGACTGACCTTTGATTTTAGCTGCATGCGACAACCTTACTAGGATGGATAAAGTGCTTGTGTGTGAGCATGTGTGAGCGTGTGTGAGCGTGTATGAGCGTGTGTGTGAGCGTGACAATCTGCATGTGTGTCTGGGAGTGTCCCTCTGTGTGCATCTCACGAATACTTGAGGAAATTGTCAATAGTGGCTCATGAAGAGCAGCCCAGCCCCCACTTGCTCTCTGAGAGCACATGGTCCACATTAAAGCCATCCTTCACAAAGTCTGCTCGCCTTTATGCTCCAACGTCTGGTTACTTGAGTTATCATCCTTACATTAAGAAATGACATTACATTTGAAACAGGGCCTTTGGGTGGATAATCTTTTCCAGCTGTGTGAGCAGAGACTTCAAAGTTCACTGGGTTTGTGTTTAGTCATGCAGTGTAACAATGGCCTCTGATACAGTAAGGATTGATGCATTATTCACATAACTTTGTTTAGCTCCGGAGCTCAAAGATGACACAGGCTGGTCTCTGCCTATTTTTTGAAGCTTTATACATCTGATTTTAAACAGGTAGACGATTTGTCTTAAGGACTGGGCCAGGTTAAGTGTATTAAGGTCAGACAGGATGGCTGCAAAACAGTACACGTCTAATCCCTTGACCTGTTCCAACCAACAGATTAGACCGGTTTGTTTGGGAAATACTAAGGTCCATCATGTCACTCTCTTTGGCCACACTCAATATCCTTCTTCATTCTCACATTTTTTGCCCAGCAGAAAAGGTCAATATGGTGGCGTCAAATAGCCTGATCACAGCCTAAAACTACTTAGAACAATGAGTAATGACGGTAGCATAGGCAAGATTTCATAAGAGGGTGACTTAATGGTAGGCGTGTTCAGTACTGGAAAAATAGGAACACACAGTCGATACTGCAAGAGACAATATAACCCTAAAACAGAGCAATTCCATTAAGGTAATTAAGCTGGCTAACAGCACTTATGTAGCAGGTTAAATAACAGCTGCAGAACATGTTATTCAACTATTTTAATTTCTATATTTAGTATGTGATGGGTAGATTACATACTAACTGCAGTGTTTCCCCTACCATTGTCTTGGTAGACAATTTTTTTGTTTTAATATATATATAGCACCAAATTGCAACTAATCTATATCTACTGTCACTTTTCACTTTTACCATCTATATATCAATAATTAGCCCATGTCAGCTAGAATTTGTCCTACCATGATTCGAAATTAAATGAGACCCAAAAAAGGACAAAACCCTTAATGAATTTAAGTGAATAGTCCACGTTAAAATACAGCAGAAAATAAATTAACATCCCTTTACAAACTCTCAAATAAATGTTTGCAGTATAATCCAGGTCTCATTATCCAGTCCTATGCTCAGTACTTCTCAAACACACTTAAGTGTTTTTAAATGTTTTACGTTTTTGTGAAAATGTACGCGTTTGGGGGAAGTTGATGTACTTTTGCTGCCTATCTTACTTTAATTAGAGACTTTCTCCCCCATGGAGACATGGCAGAAAAGGTTAGTATCTTTAATAATGAAAGGTAACACTGGATCAGTAAATGATATAAATATGGTCATTTTGGGGGTGAAGTATGCCTTTCAGAAAAATTAAAGCAGCTAAAAAATGTGTTTTTTAGATGTTATAAGCTTCATAGTGCAGTCCTATATATTACACTTTCCATTCCTGAATGTGACATTTTGTTGTGTTTTAATTACTATGTACATGTGTGGGGTGGATTACATTTTCCACTGGTCCCAAGGGTTTCTTTCCCAGATTATTCCCTTATAGCTGGTATTCAGGGCAAACCCAGCTCATGTGATCGTGTAAACCGTGAAGGTGACTGTCAGCAACCGAGCGTTATGTACTGCAAGTTATTATATCTAAACAATTCTCTTTGCACGTCACAGACCTAGATCCAATATTTCCTGTGCCACAGAGAACGCCTTTGCATTAGCGTGTGCATCAGGAACAAGGAGCTGGTATGTACTATATGAGTGTCTCTATGTGTCGTGTGCATTCGCCCTTTGTCCTGGCTGCTATGTGTTCTGGTATGTTGCTAAAGGTCGGAGCCAGGCGGAGAGCAGGACGCCAGGGGCCCGCTCAGGGAAACTGTGGCTGAGAAGAGCCGCAGAGCCAAAGGCCAGCGGCTCTGACGAGAGCGGGGATTAGGATGGAGCCGTGGATATCAGAGTAAAACAATACAGGTCGTTGTGCCCAGGCTAAAAGATTACAGGCTATAGAATGCCCGAGGAAATAATCAGTTAGTGAGCTATGTTTATTTTATTTCCCTTTATAGAGACTGCAAGTGAAACATGCGTGTCATTTATGAGCAGCAACTGATGCACAATCTGAGCTAATGTATCATACCAGAAGATTCTCGCCTGTCGTTACCCACTGCCTGACTTCACAGCACTGCAGTGCAGGCTGTTCCTGAGAATGTTGCAAGTCAGGATAGCTACAGGCAGGCACACACACACACAAACACACACGCACACACACACACACACACACACACACACACACACACACACACACAAAGACAAGCATAATGAGCTATCCAGCAGTCCACCTAAAGGCCAGAAGAAGGAGTGCAGGGTCAAAAGTCCTCTGCCTCAGTGGTTTAGAGAACGGTGATTCTGACCTCTGACCTTCTCTGCTTGGACTTGTCTGCTCTACGTATGTCAGGGCTGTGTTTTACAACATGAATAGACAGGATTTACAAGAGGAAAAGAGAATTAAGTAGTGATCACTACATGGCCTGGATGGACGTTTTCAGAATCAGTTAAATATAGAAACACTAATAGTGTTATGCAGGGTTAAAGGTGTAATTTGTTTGTTCCCGTGTTAATCTAGCCAGAGAACAAAGTCATTATTGTCTCGTTGACTAACAGCAGAACTTTGTAAGACATGTTTGGGAGGCTGCCATTGGTTATGCAATCTTTCCAGATCTGTGACCTCGTTCTGCAAGGCCTACAAGGATATTTAAACTTAGAAATATGTGCCGGTGGAACATTACACAAGTTAGAAACAATATGGTAAGAACCTGCATGATCTGGTCATACTAAAGTTATATTGAAAGAAAGTAGACACACATTTAACCATAACTTTGCAGGCAAGCAGGCAGTTGTTCAAACATCTGTAATCTATGAATGGAGGTTGACTGACTGCATAGCTTTGCTCAATTTTGCCCCTTTAATAAATAAGACACACAGACACAACGTTTAGAAAGTTATGACTGGCTTGATTGAACTGCAGCCATCTTTCTTATCCTTTGCAAATCTTTGGAGGAAATATGAGTTATGGACTGGAAATCCTCAACATTTCTCTTCCTAGCCTGGTGGAGTAGAAGCACAACTTTTATTGTTCTTGTTAATCAGAATCCTCAACAATGACTCATATGACTGCAGATGCCAGCATGAATACTGCTGGAATTTGAAAGGAATTGCATAACAACCATTATTGCATCTTTTTGGATCATTTGGTGCACAGATGGGTGCAGGATATACATGCATTACATTTGTACATGTAAATAACAATTGTCCCTGTCATAATAAAAATTGTGCAAATTGCTATTTAGATGAGGATCAAGTTATGTTGAATTACTGTTGCTGTTAGTCAGCCCCTCCTCTGTTTCTCACCTGTTTGGACAAGCCATAATTAAACTATGACTAACGACAGAGTACTGAACAGTATTCAGGGTTGCAGTTATGACTGACATCAACATGAAAATAGTCCTGGACGTCTTCCAGTTACACAAACATTTATGAGTCTGCATGCATGCACGAATTGGAGTGAGTCTCTTGACAGTTCCTGTAAGTCAATTTGTTCATCCCTAAACTAAACAACCAGCAGAGAACAGTGACAGAGTATGCAGGCAAGAACTGATAATGAATGTGTTCATGAAGACAATGGCAGCTGGTGCCGAAATATTCTAGGCCTTTTTGTTCCACACTTTGAGACTACATGCTGGTATCTGAGGCCCAGCATTTACAAGTTCTTGTTCTAGGCTAAAACGACTGCAGCCAGTGTGTTTTCCCACATTCAAAATAGGTGGGAAAAAATGTATGTGTAAAGTATATCTATTCATGAAGGGTTCATATTGATATGTTATCCTGTTCATCAAAGAAAACATTATGTTTAATTAATTTTGTCTAGAGAAACTGTGCCAACAAGGCCAGGACTTTGATAAGGTAGTGATGTAAAAACGATGCATTTTCAAGGACAAAGTTTTGTTACAGTGTCATCACCCCCCCGTCTGCAATAACGATGCAGAGACACAGAGTTCACAGATGTGGAAGACCCTGGAACAATGACCAATCAGAGCGGACTGTACTTTTGCTGGAGGGGGACTTAAAGAGACAGGCTCTAAAACTGAGCGTTAGAGACCGATTCAATTAATCTAAAAGGACTCAAATTAAATAATTCAAACATACCCACATGTCCTAAACCTACAATACAAATATGAACCTGAAAATGTGCATATTATTTATCCTTTAACTAATTACCTTTTTACTACATCAACTAAATAAATGTAGTGGATTATGTCCCCCAACCGACCATAGTAACCCCCACACTGCTCTATTTGCATGTTTGTCTTTCTTTTAGATCTGCTAGGTCAGCTTTAGGCCTACATGTCAATCTGACAGGGAGAGAAAGAAGGATCCTGTCTTTCTCTCTTACTGTGTGCCTCATTCGAACAGCAGAAGCACAAAAGGTTTACACATTCATAAACATTATGCTATGTGCGTATATGTTGTTCGTCGTGGAAGGCGCCCTCCCCCGGTGGGTTATGTATATGAATGAATGGCTTCTTCACAGGGAGCGGCTCCTCCCCAGGAAATCCACGTCTGTACTTTCCAGAAATAGAGCATGACTTGCTTAAAGTGGAACTAATGCATCAGCGACGGGTTTCCAGCAGGGCTAAAAATGAGTGAGACCGGGGTGTACCTCCTGCTGGCAGGACGACTTATAGCTGGACATGTTGTCAAAAGATGTGTGTGCATGCGCTTCAGCAAACTGGGACATTAGATTTCCCCACGCTAAAATGTTCATGCAGCAAACCTAGATATGCACCTTTACACACAAAGAAAGCACAGAGAGATGTAGGCGTTGTGACGCAAGCATTATGAGTCACTGCCACAAAGCCTGAGCTCTTAAACGCACAACAGTGTCATTGCCTCTCCAACAGGTAGGATGTATTGCTGCTCTCCCTCCACTCACTCATAGTTAAACTGGCCTGAGGTCAGTAAACAGAAAACTTGAAATCACCAAACCAGAACCCTACCACGCTCTCACGAAATGTTCATAGACAGGGGTGACACTTTTTTATTTTCCATTTCATAACTCACAGATATAATTATTATTCAAAGGGCTGTTACTATAGCAACACAAACCTGTTAACCCCGCTATATGTCCAGTGTTTCCCCAGAGAAGAAAGGAGGAGCAAAATCCTGAGGGAGGAGAAACAATGCATCCATTTTACTATCAAAAATATTAGTAGAATGATAATGCCCATGCCTTCCCCTCTACCAACTTCTGCCGTTCACAATTTGTAACTGTTTGTGATGGTTGTAGAAGAATTATGAAGTCAAATTAAGATTATGTGTGTACTCTGAAAGGGGCTTCACACACACGGACATGTCAGGCCTGTTGTGATGAAGAAGAGGACAAACTCCTGATTCACTACCAAACTCTTCCACAGGAGGGCGTAGAATCGGCTCAATGCCTGTACTTCAAGAGTGGCCAAGTACATACCAAACTGTTGCTCAATCCTGTTTGTCACATGAGTAAAAAAAGGCAAACTTGATAGTATGTTGCAGCTCTTTCCAAGGACACAGAGGTCTCATTTGAATAGAGATAAGACTGCAGCCTTGCCTGATACTCCATGGTGAAATACATTTTCCCCACAGAGGAAACACAAAGCAGTAAAGTTATACAATTGTGAGCACTGCCAAGGTGCGGTTATGGGGTTTTCTATTCGCGCAATTAGTTCGGAATAAGGTATTAACACTAATGTTTTAGAATAATTGCCTCCTCAAACTGCTTGCAGACTTTTTTAGCACACACTACAGGAGCCTTGCCTTTCTCTCACACACATACGCTGCACATATGGAAGACAGATGTTTAATAGACAAGGTCAAGGAGTCCATACAGTAATTGTCTGCTTCACTATGTCTCCGTATTTTTCAGATCACCACATCCACATAAATCCAGGAAATTTCCTCTGGAATGGAAACCATGTCCTACTCTTGCAGACCTATTTATGTTTATTTTCTTTCTTCTCCTATTTTCTCTGTGTCTCCCTCCCTAACAGACACTTTTGTTCTGGTCTTGTGGTGCATTCAACCGGTTTAGATTCATCTCCCTCTAAAGAAACAAAAAGTATATATTTAGTCAATCCAAAAAGGTAATCACCCTCTAATTTCTGTATTTGTTTCTGTCTGTTTCTCGTTATTTCTGGATGGATCTGGGGTCGGACTGTATTGAGGGAAAGTGCAGATGATGACCGATGCACAAAGCAACAGAGAGATGATTAAAACATAAGAGGAGGGGATGTTTCTAATCTCATTATCCCTGCCTCAACTAATCCACTAGGAACGACTCCTCTAAGTAATCAATATCCTTTACACATATTGTACCCCACACATTATTGTGAAACACATGTGAATGGTAATATACTGTAAGGGGATTTTTAATCAACATTTAAAAAAAGATGTCGGATATGCAGGATACAATGTTGTTGGGCTTGGAGGGAATCAAGAAAACTATTCTGCATGGAGGGACCGGAGAAATTCCAAAATGTATCTCTGGATCAAAGGTATTTTTGACCTTCACTAACTTACATTTCTCGATGAATAAATGTCTTCTAGCTTTATCATCCATTAAAGAGCTACATTTAGCTCATCCATTATAGACTAAGTTGTGTACGTTTACTTCAGTACAGAGTCTATTTAGTTTGCAGTAAATTATTCAATTTCTCTGAAACATATTTCAGGAAAATAGCAGCAATGTATGCTCCTATTTTTATGTTTAAGTTATTTAGAATTCACTTCACAAAGCTGGTTTTAAATGTGTATCTTAGAGATATAGAAGTTGAGGAGCATGCAAAGACAAAAGAGAACAACATTCTGTCTAGACTGTGGTTGCAAAGCACCAAAGAGAATAACGTTCAAATAGAGGCTCTTATCTGTGACTATTATATAGACTTGACTTGAAACTAATCATTTAGCTATGATGGATATCTCTCCATAAAGATCCCCCTTAATATCCATAAGAATTCAAGTGGCATTAAATAAGACTATAAATGCACAATGATGATGAAAAACAAGTCTGAGGTTCGGAGTTTCTTTGTCTGAACAGAGAGAAGTTTCTTCACTTGTGATGGATGCTCAGCGTCTGTCATTTTTGATTATGTTACATGACATTTCATTTAGACATTAGGGCAATGTTTAAAATTTGAAAAGCATTATTGTATATCTGCATCTGCCAGTGGAACATCACAAAAACAGTTGACATAATAATATGCTCATTCCACTCCAGGAGTGATTTGAAAAACATGCGCATCCTATATTGGCATCGGTAATCCACCAAAATGAGTTGGAAAATAAAAGCATATAACAGCCGTTAACATACTGTTAACAGCCTGCTGAAAAGCAAAGCCATTATCAGGTTTGATGATGCATGACTTCATCTCTTAGATTTATGTTTCGATTTTAAGCTATTGCATGTGAACATGATGAGAGGGGAGGCTCACTCATGAAGTTTCAATTCCCCCTGGTGGCCAGAAGAGGTTAATAAGGACATGTTTCACTCAATGCGGCTTTAATAAGAACACTTTAAACCATCTGCGTCTGGTTTGGTCTTTCCTCAAGAAAGAATGCCTTCACTTGACTGTGACTTAGGAAACCATTCTTGAATCTGAAAAAAACAAATTATACAAATGTGTGGCCTCACTCACTGTTCAGACCAGCTCACGTTCATGAACTATAGCTTTGTGACTGTGTTGGGGATTTCTTGTTCTGTATTTTATAGCTTTGTTTTGAGAGTGGAAGTTTCCCTATTAAGGAATTTCAAATCATCCTTGGTTCATAAAATTATTCTTGACATGTGCTGGTTCTGTATTTTGAGGACACTGTTATTATGAAATATGGGATCAGTTTGGTATTGCTTCACTCTCCTTGGATGTTATAAAACCAGGGAATCTTGGCTTTCTTTCCTACTTTCTGTCCTGTGGAATAACTGAGCTGTGTGTAGAGCTTGTAATATAAAACCTTTGTTAAGACTTTGAAGGTTTGTTCAGTTCCCTTTTTAACAAACATTGTATTTAATTTTATGGTATTTTTGATCATTGCTCTTCAGGCACTATCTGGTCTTCCTAATAATAGTTGTATCTACCTCGGGAAATTTAAGAGTTTTTATATATTTAAAGCTGACACGAAGAGCTATGATCCCCACTTTCTCACATTGTTTTAGTTTTAATGAGCAGGCATCATCTCTCGTAATGCGTCTCTATGTTTCTTTTTACTTCAGGTGACTTTCCACTTCCGCACCCAGTTGTGTGATGATGAGCGGACAGTGATAGATGACAGCAAAGTGGTGGGGACGCCCATGGAGATAGTGATCGGCAACATGTTTAAAATGGACATCTGGGAAACCCTGTTGTCCTCCTTGAGGATCGGAGAGGTGGCTGAATTCTGGTGTGACATCATTGTGAGTGCTTGACATCATGGTTTGTGTTCAAAATTGTTTGCGAGTTCCCTTTTTGCTGGTTTTTAATTGAAGTGCATTATTGTCTGTGCAAATCACTTCTTAGAAGCTTGGCTGTTCACTTTATGTCATAACACTGAGGATGTGGAGGCTATAGACTCTGCAGCAAAACAACACTGTAGAAGTTGTAGGTGCTATACTTGAATGTGACACCTAAACATTAAGCACATGCCAAACTATCCTCTTGTTCATGATATAGAAAAAAAAACACAGAAGTATTCAGCTTATAAAGCTTACTACATACAAATAAAATAAAATATGTGTTTTATAAAGTATGTATGTATCAACAACACTGCGTCCTGAACATCTGATTTACTGTCAGTAAAGTTCCCTTTGAATTCCCTGTGTATTTTCTCTGTGAGTAATGTGTTGTCGTCACGTTGTTTCTGTGTGGCCTCTCCCTGTTATGAAAGCTGTTTGTCCCATGAAGATGGGAATATATATGAAACAGTGTTGACGTATTAGAATCATAGATCTATGATTTTTATGTTTTGTCTGCGTTTCTGTGTGTGCCCCACACTGTCACAGACAGATGGTTGAGGCACACTTTCATTAATCTGCAGCAGCTTCACTTTTCCCTAATCGGCTCTGATTCTGCTGAATCAGCACTCCTGACTCACCTCCACTCTGATTAGATTTGAATGAGCTTACAGCATTTATTCACTCCTCTCTGAACAACATGGCGGCCCCTCACATTCCACAGACTCCTGTATGCTGTGCAATATCATTTCCAGCCAGTGGAGGGCAAACGTGCCATGCTGAGTGAGGAAATAGACTGGAGATAATGTTAAACAACTCATTTTATAATATAATGAATCTTTAATCAGTTGAATGTAAATGTAATCTTTCCCTGTGTAGGGTTAGTGAAGTATGAGTATGTATAAGAATAAGTATGAGATAAATGTGTACAACACCATTTTCCTCTTTAAGAAGCAGTGCATAAGACAGAATTCGGAAGAGGCTTGAATATTAACACCTTAAGCCTAATTCAAGTTGACATTTTGATATTTTAATACAAATTTGATCTCTCTCCTCTCCAGCACACTGGCATTTATCCACTAGTCTCCAAGAGTATGAGGCGCATTGCAGAAGGCAAAGACCCAGTGGACTGGCAGATCCATACATGTGGTATGGCCAACATGTTCGCCTACCACAGCCTGGGCTACGACGACCTGGACGAGCTGATGAAGGAACCAAAACCCCTCTACTTTGTCCTGGAGCTGCTCAGGGTGAGTAGGAACAAACACAACCTCAATATCTTAGCCTTTCTTACCAACAGGTTTGTTATAAGGTTATTAACTTGTTTTTAGAAAACATTGGTCCATGGTGCCAAGGGAAGCAGGTTATATACATTTACTGTGAGTGTGATTGACAGGTTCAGCAGCCCAGTGAGTACAACAGGGAGACGTGGGCTATGAACGATGAGGAGAGGCTGAAGGTGGTGCCTGTGCTTCACGGTCAGGGGAACAAGCTCTACAAACAGGGGAACTACGACGAGGCCACACAAAAGTACAAGGAGGCCATCATCTGCATCAAGAATGTTCAGACAAAGGTGATCAATCAAGTGGTCTGAAATAACACTAATAATTATATTCTGAAAAACAGTATGTATAGACATGGATCTGATCTTCTTCAGGAGAAAGCATGGGAGGTCCCTTGGCTGAAGCTGGAGAAGATGGCCAACACCATAACGCTCAACTACTGCCAGTGTCTAATGCGCACAGAAGAGTACTACGAGGCCATCGAGCACACCACCGACATCATCAACCAGCACCCAGGTAACACTCACAGAGACTTATAGGATGTGTGTGAGGCCAAGATTATGTAAATCAAGCCTGTTGATATGAGTGTGAGACTCAAGCTGTGTTCCAGCCATAAAGTTTTTTTTTTAGCTTCAACCTAGCGTGGTATTTTTCCCCCTGAAATCTTTAATGCTAGCTTTAATAATGCGTCTATGACTTTCTGATCCCGTAAAAGATCCTGCCTGTTCTTGAGCATGCACAGTTTATCGTGTATGTGTATAGAAGCACATTTTTATTTAAGTAAGCCACAAAAGACTAACTAAAATGATTTACTTGAAAATACTTCACGCCTTGTTAATTGAATGCTACAGAGCTGAAAATGGTAGCTGTGAAACATGCGTTTGTTCTTCTTCTCCAGGTGACATGAAGGCCTTCTTCCTGCGAGGGAAGGCCCATGCAGAAGTGTGGAACGAGGCAGAGGCTCGGCAGGACTTCAGCCGGGTGCTGGACCTGGACCCAGGCATGAAGAAGGTCGTCAAGAGAGAGCTGGCCGTGCTTAATATGCGCATGGAGGAAAAGAACCAGGAGGACAAGAACAAGTACAGAGGCATGTTTTGACCAGGAGAGGCTGCAGCAGAGGTTAGGTCGTTAGGAGAATCACAAAAGTGACGGCTAAAGAAGAGGAATCCCCAAGATTGATTGTACCTTGACAACCACATCTGCTTCACTGCAGTGACTTTCACAAGGTCTGGGAAACACTCAGATGGAATATATAAGGATGATATATGAGCTGCTTCCTTTCTGCCCATCTTTCTTTGTCATCAAAACTATTAAATGAAACTTTTAAATGGAGGACTTTGCAGACTTGTAATCTTACCTAAATTGGTTAAATTTCAAGGAAATGTTTGACTGCTTGATTTGGTTATTTGTATTCAATGATCTCCCATATTTAGCAAGGCATTGAGAGGTACCAAAACACAAAAGATGTATTTAACGGTTAAGTAAAAAGCGGTATTTAGTGGTTAAGTAAAAAGCAGTCTTTATCTAACGCTCGGAAAGTGAGCGCATAAGTGTATTTCCCAAAATGTCCAAATCTTCCTTTGCTTCTGTTTCTGATTTGTTATATTGTTTTGGATTTTTTCCCGATCATCTATAAAAAAGCATTATTATATAAATTGTACTAGTTGGATTTCTGTTTAAATGTGCTCATGGCATCACCAAAAGTCACACTTTGCCACTATTTTACCTAGAAAATTTAAGTAAGTGTTATCTTTAGTGACTTGTCAAGTAACTACTCAGTCTTGTAAGCTCATTGGCCTTCCACAAGGTGGTGCTCTGACCATGATTAATTTATTTGTATGGTTCACTATTGGAGAGATAACCCTGAGCCTTTACGCAGCACTCCCAGTTTCATGAACAGTCTAGGGGCTCGTAATAAAAAACAATCTGGGTAAAGAACCAGGAGGACAAGAACAAGTACAGAGGCATGTTTTGACCAGGAGAGGCTGCAGCAGAGGTTAGGTCGTTAGGAGAATCACAAAAGTGATGGCTAAAGAAGAGGAATCCCCAAGATTGATTGTACCTTGACAACCACATCTGCTTCACTGCAGTGACTTTCACAAGGTCTGGGAAACACTCAGATGGAATATATAAGGATGATATATGAGCTGCTTCCTTTCTGCCTATCTTTCTTTGTCATCAAAACTATTAAATGAAACTTTTAAATGGAGGACTTTGCAGACTTGTAATCTTACCTAAATTGGTTAAATTTCAAGGAAATGTTTGACTGCTTGATTTGGTTATTTGTATTCAATGATCTCCCATATTTAGCAAGGCATTGAGAGGTACCAAAACACAAAAGATGTATTTAACGGTTAAGTAAAAAGCGGTATTTAGTGGTTAAGTAAAAAGCAGTCTTTATCTAACGCTCGGAAAGTGAGCGCATAAGTGTATTTCCCAAAATGTCCAAATCTTCCTTTGCTTCTGTTCTGATTTGTTATATTGTTTTGGATTTTTTCCCGATCATCTATAAAAAAGCATTATTATATAAATTGTACTAGTTGGATTTCTGTTTAAATGTGCTCATGGCATCACCAAAAGTCACACTTTGCCACTATTTTACCTAGAAAATTTAAGTAAGTGTTATCTTTAGTGACTTGTCAAGTAACTACTCAGTCTTGTAAGCTCATTGGCCTTCCACAAGGTGGTGCTCTGACCATGATTAATTTATTTGTATGGTTCACTATTGGAGAGATAACCCTGAGCCTTTACGCAGCACTCTCAGTTTCATGAACAGTCTAGGGGCTCGTAATAAAAAACAATCTGGGTTGCATCGCTTGTCTCCTTCTGTTCTCTTCCTCTGTACGTTTTCAAGAGAGAAAAAGGAAACACAGAGTGTGATGCAAAAGGACATGACGAATACATCTGGGAAATATACTAAAAAAACATTTGAATGCACTTTTGTTTTTGCACTGACATAAAATATAGTATTCGATCAATAGTATGACATCGCACAGAGAGCTCAGTTTCATTCAGGGAATCCCCACTCATCACGATCTGCACTGTTCCCCCCCACTCATCATGACCACGGGTCACTCACAGCACAGCGTAGCAGTCACTCAGGGAAATGAGGCTGACTCTAATGCACCAGTCTAATGATGAAGAAAATCAATAGGAGCGGATCAAAGAAAAAAAAAAACACACGAAGGATCATGATTAAACATTCAAGCTATAGCATCCAGCCCTTTACAAGTACCTTGCTAATGCAGTTCCTGCTGCTGAGTCGTGCCTAATCTTAGGAAGGGAAACAAGGAGACTAAAACTGTGGTTAGATACAGCACTCATTAGAGACCATAGGCAATTTATCTCTGCTCTGATCCAGTAAAACCTTTTCTTTATCTTCACACTTTAATACCATCAATGCTATTTAGAAAATGGACTTAGATTAAGTAGATTTATGTGATGGGGTTGTGCCGTTGGAAACCCTGCCCTGGACTAAAACACAGGCCTACAATCAATTCTGCATAGCAGCACAATCCGCAGTTGGCTTTCCTCCATAAACCACTGGTGCTGATGTTGAGAAGAGGGAAAGAAAAGGAGGAGGCAGGAGGCAGGAGGAGGAAGAGGAGGGGGCTCTGTGCCCCTGCTCCAACAGGAGTTGCCTCAAGTTAGCCAGAGAAAGCAAATGTCATACAGGAAGTAAGGCAATCGTGTATTCAAAATAAAATATGTAATGTTAGGATTTGGAAAGGAAAGTAATAAATAATGTTCTTTATTGTATGTTTCTTGGCTCCTTGTTTAGGTCTTACTCCTTGATGAATGCATACTCTATATTAGAACCTAATTACTTCATGTACTGCATTTGATTGAAAGACAAATAATAAACTATTTCCTGCATTGCTTGAATGTCAAATGTTTTTGCTTGGAGTACCCAGTAGCTTAGACTTCTTTGGAAGTAATCTGGCATATCATCAGAAGATTTTCACTGGCAGCCATTCAATTAAGCAGTCTACCAAATATAGCCTTTCACTTGAAATATATTTGCAAAAGCCATACAGGCTAAAGTTATGTTATTTGACAATATACTATAAAAATACTTAAAAAACAACATAGTATTTCGTCATTTTACCCAATGTGGTGGAAAAGAGAAAATACCCATTCATTTCTGTATTACCCATCCTTGTTTTCCAAAATGGGTGTGTTGTGTTTATAATGTTGATAGTTGATAGTAAGCTAACGCAACGCTCCACATCACACCACAAAGCCATTGTGTACAATACAAATCAACAATATATTATGTTTCCTACACTCTGCAGCCTGCACACCACTTCAAACAGAAAGCGAGGACATAATTGAATCATTTAACCAAGTCAAACCAGGCCGGGTAAAACCAACATTAAAGGTGGGGTAGTTAAGTTTGAGAAACCGGCTCGAGATACACTTTTTGTTATATTCCATGGAATGCTCTTAACATCCCGATAGCAATGAATATCTCAAGTGCTTTGACAAAAAATCCATAAAAAAATGTCATCTGTGGAAGCCGTAGTACTGTAAAAAGCACGACCAATCATTTTAGTCGGCCCGGCTAAAGTAACTGGATGGCCTACCTGCCTGTCAGCCTTCCATCTGTGCACAAACTTATCTCGTGCCCTCATTGGTCATGTGCCTACAACTTTTAGTGAAACACACGAGTAAGTTTGTTTGTTGGACTGTGGAGTCTAATTTTATATAACATTACAAGACTGATTCTTATTATTACATGATATGCTTATTGTGCTCATGAGATTGCTATGACTATAGAATAAGTAGACACAATCACTAATCCCAGGTTCTGATTAGATAGAAAGGTTAGTTGGTTGGGTTAGATACCAACGAAGGAATAGTCAGAAGAAAGTTTTCAGCTTGCAATAGAAAGTATCAGAAGCCAGATGCATGCACTGTAGAAACAATGAGTTATTGAGGCTATGGCCTTGGCCGCCTGGGTTAGCTCCGCGCCCACGCATAGCTGGGAATCAGTATAACCAAGATTCCACTTTTCTGTAGAAGCTTCATCAAAACAAATTACGTATGATGGTGCCAGAGTAGGGAGGGACTTCCACAGGCCGGCCGAATGCTGATTGGAAAGTCGTGTTGCCAAGAGACTCTATCTGAGTCTGCGCACCAACCAAAGAGAACCAAGTCTAAACCATGGTATCTCTTCAGCTAGTCTTGACCAATCATAAATGTACGGGCAACGCCCTGTGTAATAAAATGTATTGTCGCACGAGGTTCGAGGCTCTTGACAGATTTGGTGGTTACAGATTACAGCTTTGCTGCCTGTGATTCCCATAGACGTGATGAGTCCTTGGCCAAGTAATATATATCTTTTGCTCTCTTTACAATAAATAGTTAAACTTAGAAGTTGTCTGTCTTTTCTGGAATTCTGAACCCAACAAAATGGTGACCCCGACGTGATTCCAAAAAGACGATTGGGAACTCCCGACTTCGAGTCCGAGGGACTGAAGGACGGCGGAGACCTCCTCCGGATTCCTATTAATACTCACAGGGCCAAAATCAAAGGTGAGCAGAAGCCTGTTGTTAATACCAAAATGCTGCATAGGTAGAATAGGACTGTTACAAACTGAGTGTTGATGGAAGAAAGAGGAGGTAAAGTACAAATATTGATGACTGTTTGTTGTGGGGGAGCAAAGGATACGTTTCTTGTAAATATGCATGCGATAAAGTGTCAGGGACACTAAAGTACCAGGGGTACTAAAACGTCAGGGACGTTGGGAAGTGTCAGGGGCACTAAAACGTCAGGGGCGTTGAGAAGTGTCAGGGCACTAAGAGCATCAGGGGTGCTGTGAAAAACTCCACCGCCGTGTGGAGGCTGTGTTTGAAAAACGTCAGGGGCGTTGGAACGTGTCAGGGGCACGAAGAATAGGGCAAGTGATTGGATTTAAAGTAAGATATTTATAGTAAGTGAAGACTTTCTGGGAGAGCCCGTCAGGGACGGCATAGGTTTAAAAGGGTGATTACGTTAAGTGAGTGACGACAGCTTAATTGTCTCATTCCTTCCTATGAACTTACTATATTATCCTAAAAATGGTGGCAGGGACAGTTTAGGGCATTTGAACAAAAAAATATAGCATTTGGTTGTTAAAATACTAAGATCTTTACGTTGTTTTGGTGTAAAAGAACAGAAAAAATAGATAAGAAAGTGTGAAATAAGGAGAGGTTTTGTAAAATGGAGAAGTCAGAGTGAAAAGGACAAAGAACGTATACAACAGGGTGTGGTGCGTAAAAAAGAGAGATTAAGGATACATTAAGGTTTGGCTTCATCTGGTGGACATATTGTATATTATTTTATACACTAGTGTTCAATTTTAGAACTATTACATTTAGCACATATTTGTATATTTACACATAAATAATTTTGATCAGAAGTACAAAAGGGATTAGTAATTAATCCATAATAATTTAAAGAATCTTTAGAGTATAAACAGATAGGGATAAACACATGTTTACACTCAAACAATTTGCATGTCTGGATTATGGACAGGGCATTTAGATAATACAAATAAGTGTTCACTAAAAGTGATAATATTAACAATTATAATAGAAAGAAAAAAATAGGCCTACTCTTGGGTCAATTTACATTTTTGTGATCTGTTAGTATGCTCTCTGCTGGTTTTTACTGTTGTTCTAAGTAACAGTAGGATTTAAAATATTGGAGAATATATGGAGATTTTCTTCTTGTAGTGTGTGAAATATATGGAGCTTGAAATATGTGAGTATTTCATTTTATAGGAGAAAATGGTTTACTGAAAGAGTTGTTTTGAGTAAATATGTTACAAATGGTTGAAATCATTTTTAAAAAGGGGTTCTGTAATATCATTAGGAGACATTCATTTTGTTGTTAAGATGGCATTAACAACCAAGACAGATGGTATGATTAGAAAAAGACAGAGTGGAAAGGGTTGGATTTATTTAACCTCAGTGTGCTAGAATTTCTATAGGTAATGCGTCCCGAGACCTGGACTGTCCCTCTGCCTGTCAGACGGCTAAGACCCCCGATCCGCCTGAGCAAACAAAGACCTAACCCAAGCCAGGAGACTCCTCCTTCTCCATCGAACAGACAGAGAACCAGAGCTGAACCAACAACAACAAGACTGCATCCAGAACTGCATCCAAAATAATCTCCACCTGTGGCAGCCAGAACCAAAGCTCCATAAAACAGCAAAGAGACTGTAAAGGAGGAGATGAAATGCAAAGCAGTACAAGAACAGTGGCATGATGGGGGCTGCAGATGTAACTGGCAAATGGCTACCTAAAAGAGTTACAGCGGATGGAAGGGGGAGAAGTCAGAATCAGAGGAGTTGGTCGAGCAGAATGTGAGGAGGTCGGGGTCACGGCTCGAGATGAACCAGAGAGACGGGAAGGGAACCGGAATGAGTGAGTTTGCACATAAACACACTTATTCACAAACGCACATAAAAAGAACCAAATTTAAAGAAATTGAATTGACTTGATAAATAAGTAAAGATAAAAAGTTATATTACCCATGAATTAATCAATTGATAAATAACAAATAGCAGTAAAGAAGAAACTATTAAATTAAAATGAGAAAATAATCCTAAAACACACTGAAGGTACTGTGGGATAAAGGGGGAGACATGATGGAAATATTCACTACACTTTAAGCAGTGGGTGTTTTGGAGTCAGGAGTACAGAGTAGAAAATATTCTTCAATCTTTTCATCATGTTTACAAATTATTCTTTTAGAGTTTTTATTCATGTGTGAATTTGGTAGTGTTTTAATTTGTTACAGTATTAATCTACAGTTTAAAGGGAGAGTTTTAGTAACCACTCTATAAGATCAGACAAATATTTATTTATATAGGTCATGTTGAAGGGAAAGCTAGTTCTCAACAAAATTTAGTATTTCAATTTGAGGTATTGGTTTCACCATTGTAGCATATATTACTATAGGAGAACTTTTATGGGGAAATAACTGTTGTGTGTAGTCCAAAATGTAGAGTTTAAAATTAAATTAAAATAAAAAACAGCACATTTAATTTTGAAAAAGCAATATAATTGGAAAAAATGTGGGGCCTTGGCTCACCCAATGCAAAGGTGCATATTATTGACAACCAATAAGGAGAATGGGTCACTCAACCCACCCTGCAGTGGTTTTAAATTGTACTTGCAGCTTCACAGGGAGCACACGGCACCAGATTATGAGTTTAAAAGACAAGCGTCACCACCTTCCTAATGGACATCCATTTAATTAGTAATCACCTGAAATTTAGAGATGTTAAAAGTAAAAACATACCTACCATAAGTGATAATTCCTAAATTCTACAAACCATTGATGAAATTACTTCTGTTTTTAAATCCTTGATAAAGGAAGGAGTAATTGTTACATGTTCGTACACCCAAGGAGCCACACACTGCTAGGGAGGTTAAAAAAAAAATTCTTTAAGTGGACCAGAATTGAAGATAAATTAATATAATGAGTTATGAAATACATGGCAGAGCTACACAGATCCTAATAATGTTTTGACTCAAGAAAATAATTATATGCACAAGTTTCTGAAATAGATCTATTAGACATTTTAATAGAATTAGGTGTTAATGAATTTCAGGAAATGTGGGAAACACCTGTCCCAATGAAAAGTTAGAGATATCTTGAAAATTATAGTTGTAATCGTGAATTAGTAAATGATGGCGCTCCATATATGACATATTTTTGTAGACAAAGGATACTGGCCTATGCTGAAATATCAAAGTCTCTGCAGAGCACGACACATGGCCAAAAAGACTGAGACCAAATGACCTTTGACCCTGACTGACAGTGTTACTTGAGAAAAGCACTGTCAATGACTGACTCTGGGGTGTACCTGACCAACTTGACCTTACAACCAGACAGTGTGAGTATGAATGTATGTCGGCATGTGATCAGTGCAACTGCATGATTTTAGAACAATAACTAACCAAGCATGTTTTTGGACTAACACATTATTCTGGGGCTCTGTGGGAAACGAGAGGTTTCCTAAAATTCCACAAAATTGGTAAACCGCACATGTGACCCGTTTCTAACCTCTTAAGCCGAAGCCCCCACGAAAGGGGGCCTCCAAACGTTTTTTTTTTAGACTGTGTCTCAGGGCTTCTTAACATTTATGAAACTATTAATGTTCCATACCCTTTTAACGGGAAGAAACTCCGATAACTGATAATATGAACCATTTTTAGCTAAAAAAAACACAAGAGTCATACCAAGCCTTTGAATTAGCCTTGAGCGAAAAAATGCTAACTAATGCTAACGGACTTAGCACAGAACTCACGGTAGAAATGCCCTTATTACTTATCTTAACTGCACAAACAAGATATCGACTAAGTAGCTGAGATTCCACAGATTCCATACATGTAATTGTCATCACTGTACGACCCCGAATTCGCGGAGATATCAGCCAGAAAAGAGAAAAAAACAACATCCGGTTTCAAAAACAATAACAATAATTAAGCCTTACCTTTTTTTATTTGTGATCAAAAATTGTGTTCAACGGAATAAAAACGCCGCTCAAGGTTAATCCAATGTCTCTGTGTCACGTATTATTTTTTACTGATAATCCATCATCATATTTATGGCAATATAGTGGGTATAAAGTTTACAGTCCAAGGCTGTACTTTCAGATATGCTTCGTTTGTATCTCTATTCCGTCCGCAGATGTAATGTTTACGTGGATTTGGGAACTGCCCATCGATTCTATTGGATCTAACGGTTAAGAAAAAGGTGTAAATCACCCAAATCCACCAATGGGTTCCAGAGATATGGTCCTGCGTAAAGTATAAAGAATGCCAGCCGGCGTCAGCACATTACGCAGCAGACTCTACGCCAGGGATCACCAACTACATTTGTCCAAGGGCCAAAATGTATCCAACAGACACTTTCGCGGGCCAGCGATTTTTATATAGCCCAGAATTTTGAAGTTGTTGACCGGGGGGGGGGGGGATCACTTCTAGGCTACTGTCCGGCAGCTCCTGCCTCTCTGTTGGACTCTGTCGCAGCGGGGCTACTGCTGCGGAGCACATAAAGCAGACTCTTCACAACGAAGGAACACTTCTTCTTCAAGGCAGGGAAGGTTTCGCAGTACGCAGTCTACTGTCCCGCAGCTGCTGCCTCTCTGTTGGATTCCGGTACTGCACATAACTCACGAGACGTTGTAAAAAAAAAAAAAAAAGAGTGGGGGGCGAACGCACTAACCACTCCGCCAACGCCACAGTCACCCCCGTCGTGCGGGCCAGATGAGAATGTCTGGCGGGCCGGATGTGGCCCGCGGGCCGCCAGTTGGTGGTCACTGCTCTACGCAGTGTTTACTACGTAAGGAAGCAGGAATTGCAGCAAGACCCAGAGCGCGCGGAGCACAGTCCGGACAGCAGATAACAGAGCAGATTACAAGATTTGCATTTAGGACTTTTTCTATACTTTGACTTTTGTCAAATAATGGCTCGCAGGAAAGAGACTTTTAATACTTTACAGACAGTGGAAATTTTGACTAAAATATTGTAACATTGTAAATGTTTAAAATAAATCTGCTCCAGTTGGAGTCAAACTTCATTTTGTATGTTTTCTTTTTAATTTCTTTTTTTTTTACAACAGTTGTATTTGGATGTAATGAATACTTATAGTGAAAATTCAAAGTAAAAAAAATATTTTTACAGTGAAAAAGGTCAAATGGAACTGATGGTTCCCAAATTATCCAGAGGTGAGTCCGTCTGGACTTTATTTTTCTAAACCACTCTAAAAAGGTCAAATCTCACTTGTTTTGCATCAATCTTGATACAGGGTACTTATTATATGTTATAGTTTGGATTCCTAAAGCTTTTAGTCTGCTAACCCATCATTCAAGGGTGGTTTTCACTATAAGTAATGTTTTTTTTTAGGCGGAGATTAGAATTTACATGTTTTTACTATGTTCCATCTGAATTTACTTTGAAATAAAAACATCTATATTGATTCTGACACTTCTACATCCAACTCACAGATGTAACCTTGCTTTGAGAAAAAAGATTATTAATTTACCCTTTTAGAAGTGAAGATATATCATTTGTTGTGTTAGTGGCATTTTCGAGCCTGAAACCTGAAAAAGAGGCTCAGGGTTTAAGAGGCTAATCTACTTGATGCTATTTTACTCCCACAGGAGGTGGCGGTTTGCAAAATGTGAAGCTCAAACTCAAATCTGAAGATTCTGTTTCTTTAAGGACTGAAAGATGGAGAGACACACTTCTTTTCACTGAAATGTTTACTGTAGAAAATAATGGATGTAAATTTGTGAATAATGTTTTTGTATTTTCTTATAATCAATGATTACCTGAAGGTTTTCTTCCCATACAGGATTTTGTTACACATGAGTTCATGTGTAAAAAGGGGGAGTGTGTGTATTATGTATTATATCAACATGGCTGTCAAATTCACAATCTACATTTTTCATTTAGGGACTGAAAGAAACCTGCCGCCCCAACTCGGATGTTCAATCTGACCATTGATTGAAGTTTTAGAATTAACCTGCTCCATGTCCATAAGCCACTGTTTGATGAATGTTGACATGTTTCTAAATATTGATTGAATTATAACAGGTAACACAGATGCAGAATCAGTGGGCAAGGGGCTACTGTGAGAGATGTATTTCCAGAATGGGAATACCAAAGAAGTTGACCTGTGATAATGAAACAATTTTGTAATGTGGATTTTTTTAACAGATATTAGAGTAAGTGGGGTTTGAAATGTAGAACGAACATATTACAATTAAGTTAAGCTAAAACATAGTAATGTAATGAGACAGAATTTAATTTAGACAAAATCCTTACTCTAGCCTGGTAAATAATTAGAAGTAAAAGCCATAGACTTTATTGTTTAGGTCATTATGGGGATAGAAATTAACACAAGACTCAGCTTGATATTATCTAAGCACTGACAGGTAGAAGCAGTATTGCCAGGAAATCATTCACTTTGACAGTATCATGATTTTAGTTGTTTTTGAATCCATAACATTAGTGTGTTTCTTTACCAGAAACATGAGTAGTTCATTATTATATTTAGATTTTAAATAGGATTTCAAGGATTTGATTTAAGAATAACACAGATGCTTGTCAGAAATTCAGAGCTATTGAAATATGTTATTTAGTTCACCTAAAAATGCTGGAGTTTTATTTTGTTGGCACAGTCCAAGTATTAAATATTAATTAAAAACTAAAATTAATTTAGAAAAGATTAACATTAGAAATAATAAACACACCATTTATAATTTCGGAAATGCAGTAAAAAGAAAAATCGACATAGATTAGATTCACACCTTAAAAGGTGTGAAAGGAGGGATTTGTGGAGTCTATTTTTATATAACATTACAAGACTGATTCTTATTATTACATGATATGCTTATTGTGTTCATGAGATTGCTATGACTATAGAATAAGTAGACACAATCACTAATCCCAGGTTCTGATGGGTTAGATACCAACGAAGGGAATAGTCAGAAGAAAGTTTTCAGCTTGCAATAGAAAGTATCAGAAGCCAGATGCATGCACTGTAGAAACAATGAGTTATTGAGGCTATGGCCTTGGCCGCCTGGGTTAGCTCCGCGCCCACGCATAGCTGCAGGGCCGGCCCTTGGCATAGGCAGTATAGGCGAATTCTAAGGGCGCATCAATCTATGGGGGGCGCCGAAAATTTAAAAAAAAAAAAAGAAAAAGTTAGAAATTAAAAATATATATTTTTTTTATTTCATAACAACACAATTTCCCGATTTGGATCAACAAAGTACATCTTATTATCTTATACTAACAGAACTACGCCTATATTGCGTACAGCGCCCATAAACTATGGCGCACCCCCCCCCCCAAAATCAAGTTGAACTGCCCCAGCCCCAGTAAAAACCAGTGGTTTATGTGAAATAGTTCTTTTTTTGAAATAATGGTTTTAGTGTGCAATTATAGGTTTTAATTTTGTATTTGTGTTTTTTGTAAAATAAATCAAACTCCCAAAAACCGTATACAGCTTTTATTAACATTGGAATTTACTGTGTAAGCGGCCGCGGGGGGGAGAGCTTTAGAGAGCTCTCTCCTGAAAGACTGAGCGGCTCTGATAACCTCAGCTCAGTGAGGTAAAGGCACACCTTTATATGATCATTATAGTTATAAAAAAATAAGAAAATAGATTTTCATCTATTCTCTTATAGTATAAAATACTATATGACAGTAAAAAAAAGTTGTTATTAATAAACAAGAATACAGTTTAAAAGGGGAGTGATTTGTAAAATATCCATAAATAAAAAGAAAATCTGCTTCCAGTTCTGTTTCATATGGGTGTTGAGAGATGTATCCATAGATCTCTTAATTTTGCTCTCAAAGTGCACCAGATTGATGCTTTTAACTTCAACATTTAAAAAAAAATCTTCCCGGGGGAGCATGCCCCCGGACCCCCCTGGAGGATGTTAGGTCCACCCCCCACTTAAATCATGTTCAAATGGATAGGATACTAAATACAGTTGCACACATCTTGTTTCCATATCTTTCTGTTTTGGTGGTCATGCCACAACCGTGCATGTGCATGCATGCGCGAGTCATAGTGAGTGTCTGCATTTTGGGGGGGGGAGGGGAGGGGGGGCGCGCCAGCTAAAATCTTGCCTAGGGCAGCAAATTGGTCAGGGCCGGCCCTGCATAGCTGGGAATCAGTATAACCAAGATTCCACTTTTCTGTAAAAGCTTCATCAAAACAAATTACGTATGATGGTGCCAGAGTAGGGAGGGACTTCCACAGGCCGGCCGAATGCTGATTGGAAGGTCGTGTTGCCAAGAGACTCTATCTGAGTCTGCGCACCAACCAAAGAGAACCAAGTCTAAACCATGGTATCTGTTCAGCTAGTCTTGACCAATCATAAATGTACGGGCAACGCCCTGTGTAATAAAATGTATTGTCGCACGAGGTTCGAGGCTCTTGACAGATTTGGTGGTTACAGATTAAAGTTTTGCTGCCTGTGATTCCCAAAGACGTGATGAGTCCCAACTTAGTAATATATATCTTTTGCTCTCTTTACAATAAATAGTTAAACTTAGAAGTTGTCTGTCTTTTCTGGAATTCTGAACCCAACAGTACTCACCATAGTCTTGTGTATGGGGAAGTCAATCTGCTCAATCTGCTGCAGGTTCAACTTCTCTGCTCGTTTAGTAGTCCACAGTTTTCAAACTTGTTGAGCTGATCACAGCAGCACAAAGTTCCACACACCTCACTGAAGATGGAAGTTTCTCTGCAAGGATCCGACATTATAAACACCACACCTATGTTTGGAAGAACAGCGTGCACCTGTGGGTGTGTTTGATTTTGGCCACTTTAGGGTGCTGGCCGGTGTTGTGCAGTTGCTTTTAACACGTGGTTAATTAAGGTAAGTGAGATAACGTTGTTAACTCGTTATTTCATTGCATTTTGCATTGTTTTACTTCCAAAAATATATATGAGTCGATGTGTGTTATTATTTTTCGTTTACTGTATATTCATGGCTGGTGTTTTATTTTGTGTTTCGTCACCGGAAGTTATGTGTTTCAGTATGGGTGACTTGACACTGGTCCCAAGTTGAGTATAGTCGCTGTGCTGCTGCGTCGTTGAGACAGAGGAGGAGAGGATAAGAAAGTGGCTTTGAAAGAGACCCTTCACCCCCATCCTTCTGCGTAAAGAAAAGGAAAGAGAGGCGTGTTTCTACTTTTCAAATAACAGACTTAAAGGAAAGTACTGGGACTGGATCAAGGCGGAAAACTCATCTGTCTGAACTGTTCCTCCTTGGATGTATAAGAAGACGGGAGTTTTTCTGATCTGAGCCCCTTCGGAAATGAGCCACACAGTGGATGTGAAGGAAGGCGACGGAAAGTGATTCAAGAGGAAGAATGATATCTGCAGGAATCCCACATCTCCTTTCTGATTTTATTACTTTGTTTTAGCCGGGTTGATCTACTTTAATCTTTTTAAAGCACCTTTCAAAATATCTAATTTGCATCCACTCAGCATACCTCAGCTTGTTTAACCTACTCACTCAAATTAAATATTGCTTCAGCTGTAATGGCATGTAGGTGCATCCCAGCTTGTAACTAATTAAACCAGTTTTAAACTCAATTCCCTTTTATCTGATCTTATTTGATACAATTGACTTTTGAACATGGCCATCAACACGGACACCGACTTCCTGAAGTCCAACTTAAGTGAGGGTGGAGGAGGCACGCAGCCTGCACATCCCCACGAGACTGAGAAACTCCTCGCGCTGACCACCGAGCCCGCGGGACATGGGATGAAGATGTCCACCTCCTTCACCGTCAACATGGACACTGACAAGGGCCAGGAGGCCGACCAGAACGGCCACAGTGTGTCGGTGAGGTCGGGCTCCGCCGGGCAGCTGGGTGCCGCCGCCCCCCTCTCCCCCTCCAAGACCAGCCTGAGCCGCTCCTCCACCGGGAACGCGACCGTGCAGGAGACCCCGAAGCCCAAGGATTACCTCATCCTCGTTATCTTGTCCTGCTTCTGCCCCGTGTGGCCCGTCAGCATCGTGGCACTGGTGTACTCCATCATGGTGAGTATCACATTACTAAACTGTCTCTGAAGGAATCTACAACAGAAATTATACAACAGCAAAGTGGAGCAGCAAAGATTAATGTGTGGATATGAACATCAATATCTCAGTTTATTTAGAACATAAATAAGAGACCGTCTTTATAAAAATTAAAAAAACATGTATTTTCATAAAGTTCAGGGCCTATTCATGTCATTTCTGGGCATTAAGTAAGCTAAAGAAAATATGAACATATTGTTGATTCTAAAAATAATCTGGTGTACTGTCTGACATGACAAACAGGGTCTGTTCCAAAACAGGTAGTCTATATTTTACAGATATCAGTTACAATGATATTTTGGACGAAGGTAATATCTCTCTAATATTCAGGGAGAGAATGGTCTTTGACAGGGAATATTCCTTTCAAATTATACCAGCAGATCAAGAAATATATCAATTAACCTTTTCTGTCATGTTTTAAGCATTTGAGGCAGGAAATATTGGGAAAGAAAATAGGGGAATGACAAGCTGTTGGATAAATCACGACAAATTAATATGAAATGGTAAGTGATTCATTTTCATGATTGCAATCCACAGTGGCCTGCGACAGGTCAGGGTATAAGTGTAAACATGTAATTGTTATTACTTGAGGGTCACGTTTATTAAAAAATTAAGAAATAAAAAAGTAATATAATTATTTCCAAGCAATTCCACAGAAACTAAATCTGCAGAACAGATCTATTCAGCGCATTGACGTATCTGAATATAATACAATTTCTCCAGGATTGGCATATTTCATTGAGAGGTCCCTTACAAACTCTTAATGTCATGGTTGACTAGACACCAACACACACACACACACACACACCTATACCTAGATCTCAGTGCGTCATCACCTTTCCAGTGTTTGCTGCTTGTTCTGGTTTAGAGGCGCTGACACTTGATTAATCTTCTCCCTGAAAGTTTCAGGATGCAGAAAATGCTGATACACGTTGCATCTAAGACACTGAAGCGACACAGGGCAGTCACAGATGCTTGATATGCTGCTAAGGTTTCGTACTCTTCAATCAATATTCAGGGGACACAGTCCTCAGTGGGTCTTCAACAAACACTTTTAAAAACCGCCTATGTACTGCTTGTCTTCTTCAAATTCACATTGCACATGTAATTGAGTTTTAAAATCTATGTAGAGGGAACTCCACTGTTGAAACTGAAAGCTGACACTTCTCTGTTGTCACCCTCTGCAGTGGTGAGAGGTCTGCAGTTCAAACGGTGGACTTGTTGTTGAAGGCTGTGAGAGATTGTAGTTTATTTCAATCAGCCAATTAAATAGTCAGGGAATGCCGCAGATACAACAGGGAGATACAGCTGGGCTTAGTTGATTTTTGATGTGTAAAAGTGCAAAAATAGTGTGAAGGTCAAGTGTGACGTGACAAGAAATGTGTAAAAAAACATCCTGCTAGAGTAAGCTCCTACAAAAGCTGTTAAAGGCATGTGACAACTGACAATACAAAATGTGAAGGTTTGATTGGATAATAACTGCAAACAGCTCAATATTTATTTTAATTAGGTAAGTACAGACATAACTTCAAATGAGAAGATCAATAATTGATTATAACATCGCACTGAATGTGTTAGTTTACTGCACACACAAGAGCAGTACACAAACCGATGAAATTCTTAAGGATCGTTACACAGACACTCAGATAGCGTGACACAGCAAGAATCTCCCTGGGACTGGCAAGTCAGTAATCTGCCACCTTTCAATTTGTTATTTCCTTAATCTTCAGTAAAAGGTCTTAAGCTGACTGACACCACGAAATCCTGGCATCAGGTGCTCATCTACTCAGCCCTGGAACTGTACATTACATTACATGTTACTTGTTAGACGCTTTTATCCAAAGCGACTTACATACTCAATACTGTGGGCAATCCCCACAGGAGCAATTTGGGGTGAAGTGTCTTGCCCAGGGACACAACGACATGCTGACTGCAGTGGGGTTTGAACCTGTGACCCCCTGATCCCAACACTTAAGGCTCTATCCACTGCGCCACACGCCTCCCACGCATCAGGGTAAAATCCCCTGCTGCATCACCCAAAAGCTGTTTGTCTTTTATTAGACGTCTGGTGTGTTTTTGTTTACTTGAACTACAGACTAATTGTATGCTTAATTTTAAACTGAATGTTTGTTCCCACAAAGTTTTACGCAATGTTTCCTGTATTGTAAAATCTATTGAAGCACCTAGTATTATTTCACCTGAACAAAGAATTTACACCAAAATGGGAATCTATTGCTAATGGTTAGAGTTGGGTTTTATTTTCAAAACATTTTAAGGTTGAAACTCTTATCCTTCTACATTTACAGTCTTTATGCAATACTTTACTTTCCAGATTCTACTTAATTATAATTGATTTACTGGGGAAATGGATTGAGTTTCTCTAAAACATTAAGGCAGGAGCGCTTCATTTAACTTTCCATTTTAGTTTTAGACAGAATATTAGAACCAGTTCAGGGTGTCTCTCCATCAATGCAGCTAATGAAGGGAGAGTGGCTCGCAGAGGCAGTGTTACATCTGTTAGGGAGTTTCCCAAATCTTGATTGTTGTCATTATGAGACATCTATTGATGAAATTGGAGGGCAACAAAAAGCACAGTGAGGAGTTTAATTGTGCCTTCAGTTAGATTTTAAGAACATTATCCTGATTATAATAACATCATTTTTCTTAAAGGGATGAGTCCAGAGTCCACCCTTCTGGTTTTGTAGAACCTAGGTGGCCTTGTATTGCTTTTTTAAATCATTCATGCTACCAATTGCAAGCTTTCACATCAAACGTAAAAACATTAAAGGCCCTGTCCGTATACGGTGTTTGGTTTTTCTGTTCTTGGCTACTGTAGAAACATGGCAGTGCGTCATGGTGTACTCCTTCGAAAAGACCTGCTCACTATGTAAATATAAGGGGCTCAATCTTAGGAAGTGAAAACATGATACTATATATTCCCTGCCAATGGATCCCCCTTAACCATATACAAATGTACAAATGTAATATTACAAAGTAATATTTTGAAAACATTGGACAACTTTATTTGAAATACTCTTCCATCACTGAACCTCTTGTGTGTTTGAGCCAGGAAACAAGATAAAGATTACTGTAACTGAGCAGTACAGATAAACATATATTTTACACAGCATGGCATGTGTCATGCAGGGTTTCACCGGTAGTTGTATTCATGGTATCAGATGTTACTCTGTTGTGTCAGGATTTTAACTCATGTTGGCTGATGGCAGATTAGTTTCTATTGGCACAGCAATTTGTGTTTTCAGCGTACTTCACTTCTGAAGCTGTACAGCAGCCAGCACTCAGATCCACAGGGAAACAAGGCAAAGACAAAGCAGTATACCCATTAGTTCTGTAATATCATTCCTGTGGGCACCACACACCAAAGGGAATATCAGGCAGTATCCACGAGACAGCCTGTACTTCCCCAAGCCATCACCATGATCCCACTGACATTCACAAGTCAGCCGCTTGCTAATGGCATGGAGAGTGTGTGAGAGAGAGACGGAGACAGAGCAAAAGAAAGGAAAGGGAGAAACTGGAGCTGGCCACTAACTCGATAGAAGGCGAGAGAAGTCTATTTAGTTTCTCTGCAGAGGGCAGATTGCAGCCAGCTCTGTGGCAGCAATCAACATCATCTCTCTTTCCTGAGGGTATGGAAAGGGGATACATGCCTCAAAAGGAGACCAAAACATTTTTACCTACAAGGGCATATGGGTGTGAGAGATACAGCAAATGCCTATAAAGTAGTTCCTATCACTGCATTAGGAAAGAATAGAATCAGATACCACAGATATGTAAGATACAGTAAGTGCAAGTGAGTCAGAGCAGGAAAGCAGAGGTTTTACAACACACGCTACGAACAAATGAATCAAAAAGTAATGTGGTTGATACCACACTGCACGATAAAGACCTAGAGTGCAGCTCACGACTAAGTGCTAATAACCTCTCACACGTGAAATGGATACTTCTGGAAAGTTAAATGGGGAGATACAGTATGAGGAAACTGCACAGACATCAGGAGATTGTAAACAGAAGAGAAAGAAAAAAATAATCAATATATTTTTCTTTCTAAGCTGCCTTTAATATCCATTGAACTGGGATAACCAGATCAATGGATGTTTTAATTTAAAACCTTATCTTGTTGTAGTTGTCAGAGCACAGCATGCAAACCTAAATATAACCTTAAGCCTGCACAAATCAATATTTTAGATAATTATAACCAATCAAATGGCAATGTGAAATACAAAAAAGGCTCATTTGTAGTGATGAACCGACCAATAATTATCACCCAACTCTGACATCAGATTCCCGACAGCTCTAAAAAGCCTTTTAGTCTATTTTGGATAATTTCCTAAATTCCCACCTTCACCGTCATCCACCCTGCTTCAAAAATGCTCTTTTAAATCCAATGTTCACTAACCTACCCAGCAAAAAAAAGCTACTTTCTGAAGAATATATGAGCATTTAACAGCTGAAGATCCAAGTGTTTTCCTCAGACGTTAGTAAAAACAGTGAGATTAACGGACAGAAACAGGGTCTGAAATAATCGCAAATATTGCTAAGTGTGTAAATAGGCAATTGTTTGCTAAGATGTTCGTCATGGCAACTTAATATGGCGATCAGTTGTTCGTGTTGTGTTTCAAACTGGCGCGCTGTCCCTAAGTGGCCAAAGAAAATCAATGAATGCAATTTTAACATGCACTGCCAAATGACGTTTTAATGGTGGGGAAGATATAATCTTGTGTGTGCACATTAAGAAAACCGCATTTTAAAATTCCTGCATTTAAAAATGCACTTTTATGAGGCATCGCTGAAGCAAAACACAGCGGCAAAACATTTATTGTCGAAGTGATAACCGAGAACAATAAGACAATATCAGCGTTTTCATCTTGTAAAAGGCCCAAATCTTTAAAACTTTAATTAAAGTACAATCTGTTGAGGTCTCATTTCGCCTTGTAAACGGACTCAGCATATTTCAATACTGGCAGATGGTGCATTGCCAACAACAGGACTGCCAAAAGCTCCATCCATCATCGTCCACCACCACTTCCAGCAGCAGTCCCGCCTAAAAGCCAACCTCCAGCTGGCTGCCGCCACAGATCTCTGACAGATGCTCTGGTGGAGGAGGGTTTGTGGCTGGCAAACACGGAAGATGTGCAGTCAATTACGGGGATTGGAGAGGCAGCGGTAATAGGTTTTTACTGCTCAGACCGGCCTATCCCAGTAATGGGAAGGAGCAAACTGCAGGAGCGTTATTGCACGCTCGGCAGATTTGCCTGTGAAATATGGAGTGTGTGTGTGTGTGTGTGTGTGTGTGTGTGTGTGTGTGTGTGTGTGTGTGTGTGTGTGTGTGTGTGTGTGTGTGTGTGTGTGTGTGTGTGTGTGTGTGCGCGCAAGCATAGGTAAATGACTTCTTATTAGCAATCTAATACTGCAGATATAGTGGGAGAGCCCTTTATCCTGTTGTTGGCAATTATATAAGCCTATCAGAGGCTTGCAGAGAGAAAACCAAAGTTAAATCTGGGCACATAATGATATCGTCATTCCAAAGTGGATAAAAAAGGATATATTGAAAGCTAACTGCGTCATGTTATGGCTACAAGTGATGGCATTCGTGCGCCATCCATCTAGTACACATCCTTCTGTTCATCATATTCTCCCATTTCTTTCATTTCGTTAGCATTGTTATCAATGTAATTTATCACATACAAAAGTAAAGTTGTATACCCAAAGCTTATGGGTACAACTTCACCTCATTGTACTGTTTAACTATTCTTTTATAATTTATATGAAACATATTTTTGCACGTTACATTTGTTAGGTGCATATCAATCCTACATGCCCTTTTGAATGATACTGGTTGTCAGTCAAATATATTTTTACCATTACATTTGATTCACACACTTCGGATGAATGTCTCTGAGGATAATTTGACTTTTTGTGTAGCGCCATCAAAACGTTCAATTCTTTAGTGTTTAATTTAAGACAAGCAAACCTAATGACATACTAATGACACACTAATGACAGCGGTATGTGTACTTTGTGTTTAGTGCAAACATGGATGTAATGTTGTAACTGTACTCTGATGGTCCGGACAAACCATCTCGTAATTTCAGCTTCCTTTTCCTGTATCAATCTGATATATATTAGGTTACCAATGTGTTCCCGCCTCACTGCACAGCACAGCCAGCACTGTAGATCTACTGAATTATGATAATCTCATTTTGTTCTGACAATCACATCACTAATAGCATAGCAACATGCTATGTTAATCCTGATAACAATACAGAACATATTAACTAAATTGTGCAATTTGACCCCTGGTTATCTATTTAAACAGTGTCATTTGTGCTAAATGGAATAAGGCATGCACCATTATGGACCTGTGTTTTAGGACTGCTAACACTTAGCTTAGCTGCCTCATTTGAATTGCGTTTCGCAAGCTGACCAAGATAGAAATACAATTCAAATGTATGAGCTGCAGCGGCAACTAGAAAATGCATTTTATAGCTCTAAGAATGAGAGCGGTGCCATCGCATTGAGTGGTTTGCTGATGTAATGGAGATTCAAGTGTAACAAGACGGAGTCTAAAAGCCCTGCTTAGCGGCCCCTGGAGGCCGTGGTGCTTCTCACACTCAACCGCACCGAGGGACCAACCAACAGCCTTTTCCTCTCTCTTTTAGGTTTAAAAACGGCTAATAATTTTGAAAAAAATATTATGTTTAAAAAAGACGGGGAAAACACTCTCAAAAAGAACTACATAAACAAGAAAATAAATGCAAACAAACCGTTTTAATTGTAGCCAAAGTGCCAGTCTAACAGACATACCTGCACACCAGCTCCTGGTTATACACTATCTCTCTCCACCAGGCTGCTGCTGACACTCCATTATTAATGTCAAGAGAGAGGGAGCACTTACTGACTTACTAGCCTCCACCTTCCTCTGCCAAACGTGTGTGTGTGTGTGTGTGTGTGTGTGTGTGTGTGTGTGTGTGTGTGTGTGTGTGTGTGTGTGTGTGTGTGTTTGTGTGTGTGTGTGTGGTTAGTGAGTGGGAGGTTCCCTCAGCTGATAAATGTCTTTATTGATTCAAAGTGAGTGTGAGTCACATTTGTTTTCTGAATGGGAAATTCTACCCTCAAAGTGTTTTGTCCAGTGCTCATTGGGCTACACACACACACACACACACACACACACACACACACATACATTTATCACCCTCGAAGCACACATCAAACAATGCAGGGTGTATTATTTCCCAGATGCTGACACAGGACCTTGCTTTAAATTAATTTTTGTTTATTTTATGTTCCAATGTGTCATGGATGTAAAATTATATTATATTTGTAATCTACCTTAATTAATGTTTCGTCTCTAAGCAGGCTAAATGGACAGTGTATTGTGAAAGGAGCTTCCATTGATTAAAGGTGCTGATGTTGCTTTTCTCTGGGATCAATACAGGCTCCACTGGGACTGTGCACGATAGCTTCACACTGCAGTCCTGGAAGTTAGAAGTGTGTCCCTATGTGAGAGAGAGAGGATCTCTTATTTACTGTCAGGAGCCCAGACTGACTCGTGCATTGATTTACCTTTTGTGGCTTAAGTTAAGATTTACATTTTAAGTTTTTGAAGTTAGAGTTAACCCCTTTAATTTAATAGTTTTTCGTCAATAAGACGTCTAATCACTTTCTCCAGAGGCATTTGAATTAAAGCCAATTGAATAATGTTTCTTGTAAATAATAAAGGTTACTAAAAAGTTAATATTTTCACAAACGTTTTTAATCCTGTATTTATTTAAGAGTACTTCCCTGGCCAGCAGCACTTTATTTAAATAAGCCCCCCAGGGTTGCACCACCTGCACAGAGTGCATTGTGGGATCTAACTAGACCGAGACAGTCTGGAGACAGAGAGGCTCATGGGAGTGAGAGGATGATGAGGAGGTCTCTCTCTCTTTGCAGTGTAATCTTATCCTATACTAAGGCAACCCCAATTCTGCACCCTCAGTATTGAGTGATCGGCTGCAGACACATACAACGTATTGTGATTTAAAGTGCATTGTTTTGGTCAAAAACAAAACAAAGGAAAAAATATTGTTTACTAGATTGTTTCCTCGTCTTCCCTTCATGTAACGTCCTCTCTAGTACAACTTCTCTCTCTGTTTTGTCCTTGCTATGACTTTAAAACAATGGTTTTAAATGAAAGAAACATCATTTGAGGGTAATGTAAGAGGCAAACGTTCATACAGTCATTTCTTTATACAGAATTAGCTCTAATAGGACATTTTGGCCTCCAAAAAGGAGGATATGGGTGGTGATGATTCAATTTAATACAAGACCTTTCTATGGAGCACCCTGCAGTGGTGTAATTTAATATAGATGAGAGGAAAGAGAGGACCTGCTGTACTTCGCACAGTATAAAAATAAAGAAATGAAGCACCACGGACAGCTCTTTTCATCAGGCTTAAAAAGTAAAAGTGTTCCATGAGAAACGACATGGGAGGTTTGAATTAAAAACTTTAAAGATGTGATCCCTTCCCTTTCTATATTTGCTCTTGTTTAACAGAGAGTATGATTGACACTTTTCTAATACTGTATTCCCCCTGAGTCTGACCTCAGAACAGTCTCAATTTACCGGAGCATGGACTCAAAAAGTAGTTAAAGCGACCCCACACAGGGAAGCTGACCCAGGTTGACTCTCACACGCTGGTACTGTGAACAAACTGCTCTGGATTACAATCTACTGAGAGGACGGACCACTGCATTACTTCCCTAATTTGTTCACAAATGCATTCCTAGACAGTTGTTACCTCCTGGCGTGGCGCGTTATCTGATTAAAAGATGCTGGCAGTGCTGGAATAAAAGGAGGGTCGGTTGTCTTTTAGAATTTAAACGTTTGTCATAAAGACGCTCAGTGCCATTGAAATGTAATCAACAGCATTGCAGCGTTTCACTCTGCATGATGGATGACTTTAGTCACACAACCAGAGACAGACAACAGGAAGTGGAACGCATCGACCAGATAAAAGATCTTGCCTTTTATTGTGGGAAAAACCAAACGCCTCTTAGGTAGAAGCCATCTTCTGCGTCATTCATCAGACCCTGCAACGCTTTTCCTACTCTCCAGTGTCCAATGAAGTTGTTCCTTTACTCAGTACAACCTGTAATCCTTGCTGAGTGCTGATAGAAACACGCCTCTGTTCGTCCATTAGCTTGCATACCATATTTGTTGGAGGGGGGACGGGCTATGCATTGCTCTTACTATATAAATACATCCAAATACATACTATTTTAATCTCTTCACCTACAGTAGTATCATGTCAGCGGATGAAATCAAACCTTGATTGACCTGATTCAGTTGTTAGTAATTGTATATGTTTCTCCTAGTGAACCAATCACAATAAACGATCCAAACCATACATTGTATTTTAGTCTTTCATACGTTTGATGTCCTTACCCTGTCTGTCACACTCATTTCAAACAGAGGGTCACAACTAACGTTACTATTTTCCGTGTCTCTAGAGAGGCTCAGTTATTACCTCAAACAGCTGAGCACTGTTTTTTGAACTTACCACCTTTATTGAGCTAATGAGTGTATGCGATAGCTGGTTGAATTTCACTTAAAAAATGACAGCGCCCATGTTTATTTGAATACACGAACATGTCTAACAGTGCTGCCTTATCCTTTCAAGGGAAGATCGGCATCCATAAGACTTAGTAAAAGACTTAGTCAAATATTTGAAAGACAAGATAATGTCAACTAATCTAGACATTGAACAAAATCAATGACAAAATGCCTGGAACCAAACCATATCAAAGACATATCTTTTTTGATGTGTGTGTGATTGCCTTATTTTGGTCCTCGTACACTTGTGTGTGTGCCACCATGCACAGCAGTGTGTTCGAACAGTACCATATATTAAAAGCAGCATATAATGTTGATGAGAAGAAAGTGACATCATCGCTGAAAGATTAGTTGTTTTGGGACTTTGGCGCATGAGCGCAATACACCGGCATGCAGGACTCATATCCGTTGTGCTTCACATCACACACACACACACATAAATCAACCTGTCTTCATATCCACAGCATACATAAAGCAATATACAAATAACATCAAGCTGATATACAGCCCCTTCACTCTGCTGCGCTCACCTACTCCGTGCAATTGGCTCTGCATGTCACATCCATCAATCCCAATCTGCCAATCTGAAATAGACAATTTCCCCGTTCACAGCTGGAAAATAAATGAATGTCTCAATTTCAATAGCAAGTGGACAAGTCAACATTTCCTTACTGCATGTGTGTCTTTTCCCCTTTAAATGAACTTGGCCGGTTTACGGAAAACCACCTGATAAATATTTCAGTAAAGTGTAACTCTCAGAAAACTGCAGGAGAGTACGGCTCCTGACCTGCAGAGGGATCTTTCTCCTGCTGATGGTGGCGGGGCTACTTTGAGGTTTTACTGATAGAGTTAATGTGGTAAATGCTGATTCAGCTAAGTGAGTGGTTCCCCTTTTTATTTTGTTTCTTATCGCTTGTATTAATAAATGTAAGCTCACTTATAGAAACTCATTGTGGATATGGAAAATATGAAAGTCGATGAACTGTCCACAGACCTAAATGAACAACATAATGAATGAAAAAAGGCACAGCTTTAGCAGTATAGTATAATTTTTTTGTAACATTTTGCAATGTAATAGGTGTCTCGTATTTAGTCAATTTGTTCCACTATTTTACATTTTGCTCATATAAGTCTTGAGGTTCAGGTCAATCTCTCCATACAGATTATTTTGTAAACATTTGACAAACCCTTCAAACCTTTGCAGCCATTTCAGTGCGAAGGCTTTCTTTTGATCTGATAAGAGTATATTAGACAAGGAGAGTAGTACGATTATTAAGACTATTAAGAGTAAGAAGTATTAAGAGTACATTGCTTTTCAGTGGGTTGAAGGTTCCTCCATATATTTATTACGGTATGCTAGCTGATTACATTCATGAAATAAAGTAATTTAAGGAATAATCCTCTCCAGCGCCTATTTGTGAGAGAAATTACGTTTATTCATAAAACTCTTTCTACCCTTATGTGGTAAGTTATTTTAATTATGTCACATCATAGCTAACCTCGCTCAACATCATCATTCAATGCTCCTCCCTGTGCTTTGTGTGTCTCAGTCCAGAAACAGCCTACAGGGGGGGGATATGGACGGGGCCAGGAGGCTGGGCCGACTCGCCCGTCTGCTCAGTATCGTCTCCATCGCCCTGGGGGTCGTCATCATCGTGGTCTACGTCTCAGTTTCAGGTACAGAAACAACGACAAGAAAGGACACATTTTAAAAGTAGCAAGTTTATGTTTGGGATAATGATTCATCTTTACACACAGTGTTTGGTGAAGCCTCTATAACTCAGTATGCTAATTAGTATGCATGTATTTTATGATGATAGTATATCTTGCATCAGCTGAAAGTGTTTGTATGTGCACGTGTCTACTCACAGATACAATAGACACACACAGGGCTTTTGCCATCAAGTGTTCAATAACAAAGAAGACCCACTGCATTACGGTTACAGCGTGATATATGACACGACCACACAAGCATGAGATGTGTGCTTTTCAATGTCTCAACTCAGCACATTTGCAGTGTGTGTGTGTGTGTGTGTGTGTGTGTGTGTGTGTGTGTGTGTGTGTGTGTGTGTGTGTGGAGTGATTTAGCACTGCAGCGACTGTAGTGGGCTGACTGCAGCAGGGCGGCTACCTTCCCGCTCTAAGCCTCACACACTTCACACACAGTCAAAGAGATGAATTTGATGGCGGGTTTAAGCTGTCGATGTGTGTGAGCGGACTTTCTCTGACGATGCCACGCTTCTCTTCTTCTTTCCTTTGCAGTAAGCTGAAACTGAGGGGGAAACATTTACCGTGAAAGTCGAACCACGGATGCAACAAAAGGGTAAAAAGCCCGTTCCAAAACAAAAAAAAACAAGAAATACAATTCCTTACTCCATGCCATATTGTAATTACATCATCACCGACCTCAGAAAGCAACACAAAAAAATGGTCAACTAACGAAAGCAAGTTAACAAATAAATACATTCAGAGTAAAATCCAGTGATGCATGCATTAGAATCCAGTAACAATTGCTTGACAAAAATAACAAGAAACCTGAAGTAGCAATGTTCAGGTTAAAACAGAGGAAACAGGAAAATGATGATTGTATGCAGCCAGGAGGACTCGTAAAGGTTTCTTGAAAAAATGGACTTCCTAAAACGAAGAGGACGATCAGCGCTTGAGAGAGAGTGAAGAAGAAACTGTGTGCTCCTTTGAGAAACTGATTCTGGGTTTGGGCTTCAAACGTCGGACAGCTGCATATAATCCACATATATTCCTTACTGAACCTCTTGCATTCAAAGCATATACAGCTACAAATATATTTGAAATATGGATATATGAACATATATATATATATATATATATACAATAGATGTACATTTTATAAAAATGTTTGTATGCCAAGTGGTGCTGGGTTTGTTAAGACTGTTACGACGGCTGCTTCGTCAGCCCTATTATCAGTAGAATTCCAAGGGTTTGTGAAAAGGGGCAGGGAACACGTTTTTAATTGTGTTATTTATTATAATTTTTTCAACAAAAAAACAAAGTTGAGACCAACTGCATGCCTGAATGTAAATTACCAACATCCTGCCTTCGTTTTGACTGTTATCAGTTGTGTCTTCTTTTGAAGGAGTCAGAGAGGCCGACAGGTTTGCACATGAAGAGTGATTTGTGTATGTTATGTGAGTCCAGCCGCTGTAGAGTGTGTGATCACCCCTCGCCCCTTTGTGTCTCCAGAATATTTTGAACCTTGCCCTGCTCTGGCAGAGACTGAAACGCATGCCAAACACCCCAAAATCCCTCTTTTCCTTTCACATCTTCACCACAAAACCTGATGAAGTGGCTTCAGTTCTGTCTCATCTTATTCCCTTAAACTCCATTTTAGATTGTCCTTGTTCTACCTTTGTACATTATAGTGTTATAGTTCCTAATTTCCATTCTTACATTGACTGTTAAATGCCACTGAATGTTTTTCTGCTTCTTGTATTGTTATGAAATGTATTTATATGGGAAATATTTATGCAATATGTACGCATGTTATATGCCAAACAGGCTTACACATTTATTCTTTGTAAATGAACAGGCCTAAGAGTTTGACTGAGTTACAACAAATAGCATTTAAAGAACCTGTCTTTGAAACCCGAGCACGACTGATTGTCTGTATGTGTCACTTTATCAGAAAGAAGTCACTGCATTTATCCCATGTGGCTCCTCAGGACTGTTGTATTGACACATTACAGGCTTATGCTACTAGCACAGGGAACATCACTGTTAGACCGTGTCGCTTTATATGAATCCACAGCGCTTCTTTGGGCATTAATGCATCATTTTTTAGTGCGTGTAATTTAAATCGGGAAAGGTTTCTTTAAAAAGGTATAAACTGTGTTTTTAAGGGCTCTAACAAGTGAAACACCAGCTGATTTCAACTGATGAGCGATTAAATGTATCAGACAGAGATTCTACCAAGTAATAAAATAAACATCCACAATGTAAAGATGAACAACAGCAACCTGTCAAACATTAACACTACATAGCACAAAGTTTTGTGTGAAATGGGCTTCAAGAAATTCCATTTCAATTCATAGTTGTACATACAAATCCCACAATCCATCTAAAGCAGCAGAATCCAAAGATTCCCCATGTTAACCACCAAATGAAAAACATGTGACATAACATCGTTATAGGTTTACTCTCTAAAGTGTCTAGCCAATAAGCTCTGCTCTGTCAGTAAAACAGTTCAAACCTTCCTTTCATTCAGATGTATTACTGTGTTTCTTTTCCAGTGTACTGAATGTGCCAGCCTTCATCTCTGTGGTGTACATGTTGCATGTCTGTAATAAATGTTACCATGCATGGTCCAAGTTTTTTGCCTTTTGATGTTGTTTCTTGGAGTTGTATAGTGACTTAAAAAAAGTATCAAGAACAATATACTGCCACGCAGCAGCTCTCTTAGGCTGTATTCATTAATAATATAAGCATGCTAACGGGCTAATGTTTTGCAAGTAAAATGTTAACTACGTTCACCAGCTTAGTTTATCTTTTTAGAAAACTAACAAGTATTTATTAGCACTTCGGCTGAGTCTGACATAATGTATTTGATTATAATAAAGTATATATTTAAAAAAAGGGAAATACCATGTTATTATCCTCTTGAGAACATGGCCATCCATCCAATACTTACGGAGATGTTTCAGTCAGGAGATAAATAGTGTACCGACAGAACAATGCTGTCGACCATTGGTCAGAAGTAATACCCAACTGTAAGTGTACGGTTTGAACTGTTAGAAAAATATATATTAAAACAATTTTACTTATGAGAAATGTCGCTCATTATGCAAAAGGTAATAATCCAGAGAGAGATAGAAATATTCAAAATCATAAAAAGTACAAATATTATTTCAATTACCTTACATATACTATATAAGAGTGGACAAAATAAAAGCTACACATGTACAGTGAAATAGAAAACTTGACGGTATGTGAATGTAGGGCTGCACAATTAATTGATTGTTAATCCGGATTCCAAACTTAGGTTTCCCTAAATTAAATGAACATGAGTAACTGTGATGGAAATTTGAATTTCGCCCTCAGCTTGTAGAAAACATTTTCTGGATGTTGCAGCTGCAGTCAGAGTAGAACAATATGCAACTGAGAACACAAAACCAGAATGCACTAATTCAGGTGAAGACGACCCTATTTAAGCCTTATTTTAAAGCAATATATGTTAATGTTGGGGTAAAATGCACATCAAAACACCTGCACTTTTTACTAAATCAATACATTTATATAAACTCACAAAAGCAGATGTGATTTGGCTATTTTCCTGCTGGGCTATTCCAGACATCTGAATGATTTTTACTCAAAGGAATAAAAACACGTTTCCTGTTCTGAAAGGGACACATTTCTCATTTCTGAGCACTGTCGCAGACACGCCAGGGGAATGTTCAATATGACATTTCTTAAAGATAACGTCATGTTTCAACGTTTTCATTTGGTATCGATGATATCAGATCATTGCCCATTAGTACACTAGCAGGTATGAAGCACAACATGAAAGCAAAATCAGTGCTTTGCCATTTTAAATTATTTATAAGTGAAATGAAAATATTTTATCCTTAAAAAATGCAATCATAAAGTCAATTGTAATGGAAATAATCGTGCCACCCTGTACGAGTAATATTAATGTGCAATGTTCACTTTATTGAGAAGGAATGGAAGAGATTGCTTCTGCAGTCTGTACAGCTCTTGCTCTAAAGCAGGGGTGTCAAACTCAATTTCATCGAGGGCCACATGAGCATTATGGTTGCACTCAAAGGGCCGGTTGTAACTTTAAGACTATATAAGAATACATATATAAATATTTAATATATATAGTTCCTGATGTACTTATATGATTCTGTTTTCTTCAAGTTTGTATCTTCTTGGTCGAATGCACTTATTGTCAGTCGCTTTGGATAAAAGCGTCAGCTAAATGCAATGTAATGTAATGTAATTGTACTATATTTAAAATAATGTATTATATTACATGATTGCCTCTGCATTGGATTAATATCAGAGATATATATATATATAATAACTTCATTATTAACCACATCTGAAAGAAGAAGTCGAGGGCAAATAATTGCAAGTCTCTTCAGTGAGAATTTCACAAAATGATTTAAAAAGAAAAGCCAAATTCTGAAAAAAAAAGTCAAAATCAAAAAAAAAAGAAGTGACATTTTGAAAAAAAAGTAACATTTTGAAAAAAAAGAACAATTCTGAAAAAAAAGGCACATTTTGAAGAAAAAACAGCCAAATTCTGAGAAAAAAGGCATATCTGAGATGCATTGTGGGACATGTAGTTTATGGGCAACGTGCTTCTGTAAAGCGGCATGTAACCGTATAATAAACATATGATATTCTTTGCAAGCTCTTGTGGGGCCACAGAAAATGAAGTCACGGGCCGGATTTGGCCCCCGGGCCTTGAGTTTGACGCCCCTGGTCTAAAGTCTAAACCCTGTCCCTACGGCGGGTCTGACGCACATTGTGCCTCAGGGCAGACAAACACCATTCATCATGGCCGCTACAACCGGGTTACAGACATCTCTGGGAAGAAAAGGGGAAGAAAGCAGTTGTGATAGATGTTGCACTTCTAAAGCCAGCTCTCCACAATACAGAGTTTCTGCCTGATGCAATCCTTACACACCAATCCAGAAACAAATCCGTAAAAAATACAACCATTATCGGTGAGAGCTTTTCCTTGGTTGTATAAATGTAAATTGTACTTTACCTATATTTAAGGCCCTCATAAAAAGCTTTTAAGCCCATCAATACAAACAATTGAGGCCATCATCAACTGAAAGATTTAACGAACCACTCTACTGTACGTGTGTGGTTTCTACAGACAGACTTACATTTCAGATGCTGTGAGAAAACAGACTTTGTGCTTGTCAGAAGTTACTGCAGCGCGACCCTTCTAAGTGAGAATATCTGGCACTTAGTTCTGCTTCGGCGCTGCTTGGTTTGACTGGCTGAAATATTCAGGAGCTCAATGCTTCAGCACCTCCGCAGTCTTAGTGACAGCATGTACACGTCTGGACCAAATTTAGACTCCAGCACATTGCTTCCCTCCTGAAGGAAGTGAGAGATTCATGGGATGGTGGCTATGCTTGTCTGGCTCCTGTTTCACTTTGTGAGGAAGGCATCAAACAGAAGGAATGAGGACAAGACTCCAATGTTATCCTTTTCCGTCCATTGAAGTGAGCCTGATGCTGTGAGACATAAAACACATTGATGTTTCTCACACACAAGCTTTCACATTCTTACACCCCTCCCCAACAAAGACTTTAATCTAAAGGGTCACCCCCAGCCGGCAATCACCCCCTTCTCAGATAAACGCTTGATTTCCCATCTTCAAACGCACAAGTCGCTTTGTACTTCAGGTTCATTGGCTCTGCCAGGCAAACTATACATGCAGAACGGATAAGTCCTTCAACAGCCGACCATTAAAGCAGGACGTCTTCATTCATCTTCTCCAGAGACCTAAAAGTGAATAGAGCTGGCGGTGTGGTGTTAAAGACATTCTACTCTTTAAAAGAACTTTGTCAAAGATACCCATTTCTTGATAACTGTGTTCAGGCTGCAATCCTGTGACCTCTACCACTCTCAGAAAGGAGGAAGCCTCTTGGATAATTGATCAAAGTAACTCAAACTGACAATCCATTTTGACCTCGTACTTTTTATATCCTTACTTTTTTGTTGTTAAATATTAACATTTGCTACATTGACATTTTTTTTACAGAGGCTGTTCAGTATTTGGATTACGTTTTTGAATTTGGAAAATGTACTTTAAACAATAATCATTTACTGCAAATGCCGACAACCATCCATCATCGGTGATATTCCAGCCAGGGAGCATGTAGTCCCCAATCTTTCTGTCCCTCTCCACTGTCCTCTTTATAATAAGACAAATACAAAAATAGGGGTGAGATATAACTGATTGGTCTGTATATTTAACCGTAGATGAAGGGTGTGTCGGGTGTTTGAAAATTGTGAAAACCAGAATAAAAAGTTGATCCAGGCCCTCCGAACTGTCAGAAGAAGTTACCAGAACAATTTTTCTCTCTCCCGTAGTACTTTTCTTACATTTTGGAGTGCCTGGATGGCTTTACTTTCACATAAAACACAACCGTAATTTCTTTTTAAATGGAAATGTAGTAAACAAAATATATTTGTACAAGCCCTGCTGTTACATCCTGGCGGTTAGACCTGTCGAAAAGGTGAGTTCACAGCATATAATATAGAAAAAAGCGTTAAATGTTCAGTATCTAGTAGTACCACACACTTGTTTACACATACTGATATGAATAATTTATTAATTTCACATTATACAGCCCACAATAAACTCTCCATCCCACTTCCATTAAAAAGGACAATTGAACTAAAAATCCTCCCTGTGGAAATTATGATGCATCACACGTTCTCACAGTCTCTTCACACTCTCCAGTGAGTTATCAATATATGTAATTAAAATCTAGATTTATTTTGTACTTTTGGTCTCCATTCACTTGTTGGCAGCCCTCCATCTGTCCCACTGCTAAATACAAGTTCAGTAGTTCTTGTTGGCCAAATCTGTTCCCGTCCAAGATCTGGACCAACTGAATGTCCCCCTGCTCAGGAGCCTCGGGTTATCCAATCACTGAGCTTAGTCTCTGGGTATCCCATGTTACAGAGAGCACGTCGAGTGCGGCTCCTTTAAACATTCAGCAGGCTTTCAGTGGAAGGCGTAGAGCAGCAGGAGGATGGTGCAGACGCCGATCACTGTGCCGAGGATCAGGGAGTCCCTCCTCTTCCGCAGGTTTATTCGCTGGATGAGATTGTTGATGGTTGGGAAACGGTCGAGGAGGGTCAAAAGTTAAGGAAGATCACAAATATTTAAATTCACAAAGACATCTTCGGTTGGCAGTCATAAATCAAACACTTGTCGATGTCGATGCCATGCGAATATAAAATCTCAGGACAGCTAACAAACTGAACATTTCAAGGCTTAATGATTCAGCCAAAAATCTTAATCAGGATTATTTTTGCCATATAATGAGATCTCAATAATATGATATCTAGAATTGGGGAACATGATGGATATTGAACTTTTAAAAAACTCAAGGCAAAGGGTGCACTGAATTTATAACAGAAGACAAAAAAAATGTGTTTTATATTAGATTTTTTGTTTTATATTTGATGTATGCACCATGACATCAAGTCAAATTCCTCGTATGTGTGAACCTACCTGGCAATAAACCCGTTTCTGATTCTGAAAACAGGAGCATCATTGCTAAACAAAATGCGGCACAGTTTTCATTTGATCAACATTATCTTGTTTTTGTTACCTTTGGAAGCCAAAATGCAATTGTAAATAAAGTCATGTAAATGACCAGAGCTACTTAAAAGAGGACTGATTAAACGTATAACATGGTAAAAAAGCCCTCAACCTGCATTAGCCCTTTGCTCAGACCGCTTTGCATTACTTGGCTTCTATAAATATCAAAAGATCATTTGTGTGAATGACCACTCCGTGGTCCATCCCTATAATATAACAAAGACCCACTTTCCATCAGAGAAAAGCAATATGTGAGCATTGATTTCTAAAAGGACCAGCATTCATTTCATACCACCAATCCTTCAGCTTCCAATCTATTGTGAGCTTTCTTCTTTTTGGTTCGACACACAACTATGTGATTAACATTGCCAACGGCGTGTGATTAATTAGGTAGTTGTTTGTTTTACCTGATGTTGGCCTCCTTCCCCCTTTCCCCCCCCCCCAGGGAGACCATAAAGCAACCTTAATGTGCAGCATGAAGGATACTGGCCAGCGTGTTGACCCGGCTCTGTATGGATTTCAGGAAGCCACGCTGCGAGGTCATGTTCTCCTTGGTCGCCATGGCAATACTAAAAGACAAAAGGGAGAAATTAGATGAACAGTGACAAAATGCTGCATGGTATTGCACTCATTAGTATTGTTAAGAGCCTTTGACTGCAAGTGAGAACTCTAAAGCTGTCAAGGCGGAAAACAGATCCACCTAAAATGTCTATTTTTGAAAATAAATGAAGATGTCCTGTCACCTAAATGTGCTCCCTACAAGCACCATGTCAGGAAAGCATGTATGACCAAAGAAAAGCTAGTTTCTAAACAATTATTAGATTTTCTTGAGTTTCTTTTTGAGTTTTTAGTATTTAAAGCTAGAGTTGGTAATATTGGTAAAGAAAATCATTTTTTAAATGTTCTTTATATCCTGTCAGCCATTAACAAATCAAATGATCTCACAAAAAAAAAAGATCTGGTATCTTTAGCTGTCGACCGGACTGTAACAAGCCTGTCCAATCATTTCATTCGGGTCCAGAAAAACGCAGTTTTTTTTGGTTGCATACGTTCATTTCTCAATATTCCTGCGCAGTGATTCAATCTGGTATTAAAAGACAATATTTCTGTAGGCACATCCGTACTAAAAGACAATCGTTCTGTAGTGACACATAAGTCATCCTATCACTGCTTCATCTTTACGTCGGTGCCTACGATATATGTGTGAGCTGTGGCTTGTACAGGAAGGTGTAGAGTTGCTGTGTTACTGTAGCTCTCCGGCCTCAGCACCTTTCAGTGCAGCAAAGTGCCGCTGGGCAGTTGGCAGGAAAGGTTTCAGGCTCTATGTTTGCCCTCTGTGGCATCTGTTACAAGCAGTAATCAATGGAAGCTACACTGCCCTCGTTTGAGCCCTTCTCAGAGAGAGACATTTAGAAAAATACTCCCCAGAACAACCCGACAATGACAAAACACTGACTTTAGCTTAGTGTTAATATGCTCAAAGAACAGGTGGCACAAAATGCAACTGTTGGCAGCGAGGTGATAAGCACTTAGCGCCCAGGGGACTGACTCCTCCCAGCCCAGAGCGACAAGGCCTCACGGGAGGCCGGGCAAAACAAAGTAAATGAAATCGCCAGGGTTGTTTACACTTGGCTGGAAGAGCTGATGAGCAGCAGGCCTAGAGAGAACGTGTGCCTGTGTGTGCCTGTGTGTGTGGTCATGGCTTCTCCTGACAGTCGGCAGTCTTGGCCTGCAGCAGTGTTTTGGGGATCATGTTCTCCTCTGTCAGGGAGAAACACTTTGCTGACTACAGTAACCTCCACACGTCTTTATTTTGATGCAGGGAGTGAGGATAAAGATTCCACACACACACACACACACACACACACACACACACACACACACACACACACACACACACACACACACACACACACACACACACACACACACACACACACCACACACCCACACACACACACACACACACACACACACACACACACACACACACACACACACACACACACACACACACACACACACACACACACACACACACACACACACCACACACACACACACACACACACACACACACACACACACACACACACACACACACACACACACACACACACACCTGTTTGGTCTCAAGCTGTCAACGGATCTGTCCATTCAGATTTATTCATACAACCCAAAATTGTGAATCAATAAATCTGCCTCCGAGGGCTCTACAACACTCTCTCACTAAAAACCTGAATCAGCCTCAGCCTTAGGGTAAACAAAAAAAAAAAGTTATTCTGATTTGTAAGCACGTCTCAGCATTTCTTTTCAAGGTTGTTTGTTGTTCCGATATGCACCAGAGGGAAATGGAAATAAGGGTCAGAGTTACCAGAGAGGTAACCACAGGAAGAGGACACTCCACACGAGAGAAGAGTAACTGGAGAAGTTGACTGTGTGCTTTTTACTTTGATTCTCCCCAAACAAAGCAACAACAGCAAGCACGTCCAAAGATAAGTAGTTAACTATTCAAAGAGCAAGTAGAGAGAAAGTTAGATTAGAGCCTTTTATCATCATCTCATGAACTCAGATGTGACCAGATCTTTATTCTAATGTAAATCATAATCTGGAAATGTTTAGATTTTACACAACATCTCTCCCCAGCGACTATATCATGCTCCCTTGAGTTAAATAGTTATATTTATTTGAGAGTGTGATAGGATAATGTGAGAAGCAACCTTAATGATTTCCACATTTAACTTGGGAGTAATAAGAAACAGAATTGCAAACGTATAGTTAAAAGGTTTTCAAAAATGTGGAAAAAGATCAGAAAGGCTATAGAAAATGACTTTGGAGAAAATGAGCTCTTATAAAAGGGTAAGTAAGGAAACGGAATTTGAGAAATATAGACAAAATCCACAAATCAGCCCGCTGTCCAAGCCAAGCCCCAGGCAAACATAGTTTACGAGATGCAGGGACTGGAAATGGAAAAGGCGATGGGTGGGAGAGAAAGCAGCCTGCAGGGATGGAGGGTAAATCCTACACAACATATCTGTCATTTGTGCATGTCTGCAGGGAGGCGAAGGAGCAGGGCTGGAGAGAGATGGATGGCATCTATAAATCAGTGAGGTGGGAGGACTTACTCTGGGCACGTGACAGATTTGTTCAGTTTAATGCACACACGATATAATGTGACCATCAGTTGTGCACTTCCAAGGCTTTGATGTGTATAGAAAACTCTTTTAGTTGAATAGTCCGTAAAAACCATGTCTACAATTGGACTAAGAATACACATTTATTAATATCATTTCGGCCATGTGGAACCACCGTAACAGGACCTGTCAGGCCATGTTAAGGTACATTGTTGCACACATACTGGTTTTGATTAGGATTCAGCAGTAAGACAGTGGAGATAGGGTGTGGGAGCGGTCCCATATGTGGGAGACAGAGAGCAGGTCTTACCTTATCGTGTCATCCATCAGTCGGTCCGAACTACAGAAAAAAGTAGGAGAGGGCAGAGGAAGGAAGAAGAGAAAATCACAGGTTAGATATTGACATGAGGATAGCAAACCTTGGATGGTTATAAACATGATATGTGGGCAGTTATGAGTTTCAGACTGTAGGCAAACGATACTGAATCACAGTAATTGGTGAAACTCAGCTGGACCATGAACTGAATGAAGTGTAATGTTGTGTGGGACTGGATTTCCTTTTCTTCCATCAATCTGATCAACTCCCACATAGGGAATAACCACCAAGTCGGGCGGCAACACAGCATGACTTAATTCTAATCTTCCCACAAAGTTTAGTGGGGTCACATTTCTGTGTTCACAACAGCAGAGAGTATTATGTATTTAACAACGTTTGTGTGTAACTCAAAAAGCAGCAGCAGCAGATGTTAGACTTGTTTTATGGACAAAGCTAGATAGAGTCTCCTTTAAGCTCAGAATCAAAGAGGAATGTTTGCCATTTGTCTGGACTGAGTAGAGCCAGAGAGATCCTGGAGCAAAGAGAGGGATCCAGACACTGCTTTTGTCCTACAGACCAAAGTGGAAGGCACACATCCACACACAAACAAACCTCTTATGTTGCTCAAAAACAACAACGCTCTCAGTGGTTTACTCCCTAATGGAATCAATTTGGGTCGTGTTTCAGAGAACTAAACCAAACAAATCTGTAGGAACTGTATTCATAAGGAAGTTGAGGCAGGTCATGCAGGAAGCTAATATTTGCCCTACTATTATACTTCAACAACAACAACGTCATTGTGTCCGTAGAAGCAATTCTATGCATTTCATATTTCCACATCCATTCAGCTCCACAACCTGATTGCCTTGCTTCGTATGTGGTTTCTGTGAAGCTCTTAGCGTCCTAATGTATCAAACCAGAGGAGCAGGAAGGGGGACCTCAAAGATTCCCGCTTTGATTTGATCCACAACAAACTCTTCCCAAACCACAAACATCTTCAACCTTTCCCTGAATCTTCTCTTTATACCGTAACCATTTTAAAGCGTGTTACCGTGTCTAATCTCATGCAACACAATTCACTAGTTTGGTGCTCAATCATAGAGATTGTTCTCAAAACTATGATCCATACTTCATGTCAGCTCCTGGTGACGTATACAATTATCTCACTCCGTAAGGGAATTATAAACAGCTTGCACAGCACCTGGAGCCTGAAATTGAAGCAGCAAAATATAATTCAGTCGTGATTGATTTGTAGCATTTACACCTGTGTGTATCCTACTGTGACATATCAAAATGTCTTCAGTCATTTTTTCGCATCCATCAAATGCTGGGAGGCTCTCAAAGGAGTTTAAAAGTTCCATGTTAGGAAGAATGATGAAGACCGAAAAATCTTAACAGAGAAGTCATTTTGTTATAGCGGAAAGGAGCACTACAATATTCAGACGGTCCAAAAACAATGGCAAATCAGTTAAACAAAAATCAATACTATGAGGGGATATACATCGTTTTAACTAAATTTGACTGTGGGTCAGTATTGACCAACTGATCTTGCAGAGGAGACAATTCTCTGGGTTATATTAGTATAATCACTTTAAGCTTGGTCCTGCTAATGACCTGTAATGTTAGGGTCTTTCTGTCTCTACTGGAGGGCCAAATAGGACGGACCTCAACCAATAAACGTTTAATTGTTGGATTCAAGTGCTGTAATCCCATATCCTCGCCCGTCACACTGGACGCTGAAATGGAAACTGCACAGTGTGTGGGCTGGAAGGCCTTCAGTTGCTACTGCTCAAGCAAACTATTTGGCAGTTTTATGTAATACTGTCCAAGTAGCTCTGAATTGTTTTGTGAAATAGAAAGGTAACTGTCATTGTCTACATTGTCGCTGTATTGTATAATTATTTGTTTGTTTTACTTTTATGTTTTTTTCCTTTCTATGTTTCTTTTCATGGCTCTGTTGTTTAAGTTATCTTGATAAGCATTTTTTGGTTTGGTTTTGCCTGTGGGTGCATGTGCGGGTGGAGGGAGGGAGTGGGGAGTGTAGTGAGTGTAATGTGATATTACAATGTAAATGAAATGGCATCGATTATTGTACACTATAATGAAATAAAAAGACGTATTTAAGGTAACTGGCCCATAACTCCGGCTGGATGGTTTGCCATAACGAGATTGTGGGAGCAGGTGGGTGCAGCAACTGTCATTTAAAACAATCTTACAAACCCATTGTGCTGAATTTGATTATTATGCACTTATGATCAAGAAGTGCTCTAACAAAGGCTGAATGTCTTGAAAAGAAGTAAATGACAACTTAAGTAGAATGTGGTGAGGTAACGGGCAGACAGCCACATGACACCGGTCTTAAATGATGGAAGAAAAAAACGTGATGGTGGACGGACAAACGACTGACAGAGAAAACTAAACCTTTAACCGTCTGTCTGCCGGCAGTGTAATCCTTATAAATCACGAGCTGTGAAGCAAAAGAGAGAGCGGCTGTGAGCTGAGGTGAGCTGTGATTCATGGAGATTTTATATGCAGAAGGAGACGGACCAAAAGATTTATGCTTTGCTCCCTCCATCGTCGAGCTGCAGCAGTAGTGGTGAAGTTGATTGTGCGATCAGGTTCATGTCAATGTGGCCTCCTGTGGTTTCAGTGGGATCTGTCCGTTTCCCCTGGTAGTGCTGTTTTGCTGCAGTCATTATATCGCTCATTAGCTTCAAGCTAATTGCCTTCCTCAATGTGATGTCTCAACCCACCCTCACCCACATGCTTCCATTCACACTCAAGAATATAGAAACGTACAGACTGCGTCCATTCAGTAGTGCCTGATATTTTACCACTGGTTGTTACAGTGATTCTCAAGCACCACTGCAAAGATGAATAGACGATCAAAAATGGTTCTGTGAAAGGATATGTTTTGCAGCAACCTCCTGAGATGAATGCTCTGTCATGTTGGCTTTTATAGCAATGTGAGGCAACTATACAATCAGCCAGGTAAACTGAAACATTAATTACTTTGCCTAGGAAACAGTGTAGCAAATCTTGGCAACATTTGTAGAAAGCAAACTGCATCAGCAAAAAGGAAAAGTGGTCATAAATCAAAGCTCGGAGCTACATAGTCAGCACACTTCACAAATTGTCAGATTCGAGGAGGATCTTTACAGTAACGCTGCCATTCACCAACCATGGCCAATGAGTAAGGCACTGGGGGAAGCAAGACAGACTCTTTGAAAATGGTTTTATCACGGTAGAGAGAGCATCTTTCCTGCATTTTGTTGTAGACATTTGTAAATGTAGCTGCTAAGGGAGAGAACATTGTTCAAATCCCGGGCTCTTTGGCAAATACAACACCGAGCAAGCAGAATACATTCAGCACATAACAGCGATCAGCGAAACACTACAATCATAATGTCTGTACTGGAAAAGAAACACTTGAGGGCATGGATATGGTAGATGAACTCTGTAAAAGCTTTAACATTGAGATGTTTAGGTACATCTTTTTTAAGGAGCAGTTTGTTATAACCAGCTAGAAATGAAGCACTAAAATGAATTGACCTAAAATACATGGCATTTTATTGCTCTTTTTGCTTGCTTCAGTGTTCTGCTCATTTAATTTCAGTGGTCAATCTCCACTACGTATCTGAGCAAGCTTTTAGCAGGTGGTTTTTTTCAGGAGGATATAACTGCTCTATCCACTCAACCATAAAAGATAACTTAAAGTGGACCTATCACGCTATTTTTAGGCAATAGCATAGGTCTCAGATATATAAAAATATATAAAAAAACATGTCTATGAAGTGTTTTGCTCAAAATACCAAACAGATCACCCATTCTAGCCTTGACTCATATCCCTCTATTTCACTTCCTGTTTCAAAAGTGCTGATTTGGGGTATAAAGCCTTAAATAATAAATAAAATTGATACAAAGAAAAAAGGAGGGGGCTGAGCTCATGCGGGAGATTCTACCGGCAGATAGTGCGGTGATGAAACGCCATATCATGGGTTATCAAGGATTATTTCTGAAACAGTATATATCTCTTGCCGGTTATACCACAAGGTGAGTTCTTTTTTATTTCCTGCTTCTTCACACACATGCTCTGTGCAGTACAGGTTAGCTCTGAGTGTTAGCGATGCTAATGTAAACATGCACCGACCATATTACGTCCAAAACAGTCAGGCATTGTTTCTGATAGCAACGTTTCTGATAGGGCCGTGGGTGTAAAGCCAGCCTACATTTCCGATATTACGTCATATCGGACGCAAATCTGGATCAGCTCCGTTGTAGCCCCGTTTTTAGAGATTTGGGTACGGAGGAAAAGAGAGAGGGTTTTATTTTCTGACACTTTGTGAGTTCCCTGACACACCGGGGACACATTTTTATGTATAAAAGACACCAAAAAGTGCATTTTGCATGATAGGTCCCCTTTAAATATTCCCATTTTGTAGTGTTTTTTTGTTAGCTAGCTGTTACTTCACCCTGAATAATCTGTACCCTGTTGATAGCCAAGGATGGCTATGAGATAAAACATGAAATGTCCACATTTAATCGAAGAGTAAGCAAGTCTCCATCATGTTCAAGCCAATGTTTGTCAATGTTAAAGTAGGAGTGGACAAGTGAATGTGCCTCACTTCACACCGACACCATTGCTGTGTCAAAAGAAATTCCTCCGATTGCCAGGAAGTCCTGATAGCAGCCACCACTACCATTAGAGCATTTCCTACATGAACTTTTAATGGACCTGCCCCTCCCTCCCTCTAGTTTATTCATGAGTTCTGACCTTTATGGCAGAGAGAGATGGAAAAACAGAAACAAGGAGAGAGAATAAGACAAAGATGAAGCAAACTCACAAACCAGTAGCTCTAAAAACAGGTTCAAGTTTAAGATCGCTTACACTATTAGTAACGCTTACAGAAATATAAGAGTGACTCAAAAAAAATGCACATCTCTGATCCTAACATGTGTAGCGCAGGCTGCTGCTACCCACCTCATATTATCTTGTCCCTTCCTTTAACAGTAGTTTCTGCGCTTGCCAGGGTCACACAGCGAGCTGCGACATCAAGTTGAAAAAGTTGAATCATCGTAAACTCTGAATGCGGTGCCAAATAGCTGCGTGCCTTCACTAGAGGCAGCAGCCCTCCCTAACCTTGCAGCCAACCTTGGCAGCGGCTTCTCGCTATCTAAAAGCTCCTAAAGTGTCACTCTTATTCACCTCAGCTTCTCAAACATAATACAGGAAGGTCTGTACACGGATCACCACTACCAGTACACAAGAGGAGGTTATCTTAAAAATGTGTCTGTGCATGTCTTTTTTATTAGGCACTGTTGCCAATGAATGCAAGGTGGCAAACACTCCACTCACTGCAGACATTTATAGATTAACTGGAAGGGACTTGTTCTCTTTTCTTTGGGAAGTGATTAGTCTTAGCTGATCAGTTTGGCAATGCCGGTACCATCACTTGCCAATACATTTTTAAACAAGCACACGCACTATGCAATGCCTTCTTTGGCCTCGGTGCAGATTTATATTGATTACACATTACATCATCTACCCTAAAACAGAGACAGAACACTTCATGTTGGCTTATTTGCCTCAGGTAAAAAGCCAAGGGCACAAAACAAGTGTATCACAAGCTGAGCTGCAAAATAGCTCCACAGACACTTCAGTGTGAATATTTAATAATAAGAATGTTTTAAAATCTTTCTATATACAAACACATCCCTCAAGTGCACATAGGAACTAATGCTTATTATTGTATTTTATTAAAAGAGAGAGAATCCCAGATTGTCAGAATGCATTAAAACATTAAAAGCATTTTTGTATTAAACCTCTGATCTCTATGGAGGATCCATGCTCTGCCTTCAGTTAGACTTCAGACAGTTTCTCTGGCCACTAACACGTTTTACTCCCTTTCTCTGAAGGCCCTTTTTCCCGTTTCATGGCTCTAACAGGATCAATCAAGCGTAACTCGATCCTCATCGCCAGTCTTCTCCTTGCCAACCCATCTTTGTCTATGGTCTGGGGAAGCCCTTTCATATGGGTTGTGGCAAGATAATTTCATTGTCGATATCCTGATCAATTGTGCTGGATTGGCACAAGGGCTTAAGTGCTGGGAATGCAGGTCGCTGCAAGAAGCCAGAGGAGGTTCAACATGCGTCACTGGCAAACCCTGTTCTCATTTGATGTTGCAATTTCGTCATTAAAATTCAGTATGGCAATTTGGAAAAAAAAGAGGAAGGAGGAGAAGGTTCCTCCCCCCTCTCAAGGCAATATGTAAGATACAAAGCATGATATGAGCAACCATATGACCGTATTTCTCAGGGCAACTCCCTAAACATGAATCCATGAGGGTGTTCACTTAGGTCTTTCCTAGTAGTTTCATACATCAATCTGTTGGAAAATGATTTCCTGGGAGTGCTAAACTCCAACTCAGTGCATCTTTCAATATCTTGTAAAAGGTTGTATCTTCCCATCAGAAATGGATAACTACCAGGCACCAATTTCTGCACCATCAGCTTTCTATCAGCATACGCTACAGATTCCTCTTCACGTTACTGCCAGAAGGCAAAGCAGCTGTTTTAGGGACGGGGACATTATTTAACGGATTCAGATGAAAATGTTGATACATTAAAATTTGAATCATTTCAGAATAAAGTTTCAGCCGTGGAATAAATAAATAAAAATATAAAGGAACTAAAGATTGAAACAAAAAAACTGCCATGTCATTGCAAGGTGGTTTTGTAGCTATGCTTTTTAAAGTTCATGTTTAGTTTACTCCCTGTATATGAGTCACTCTATAAACCCATTTTCATTTGATAAATTGAAGAATAAACATTAGCCTTGTCAGAGCAAATAAAGCCAGCTTTGAAATGAATTGAGAGGTTATTGATGGGGAGGTATTATTCCTTTGAGAGGTTGAAAGAGGAAACAAACAGGATTACTCTATCAGACTGCTTTGTATTTGCTAGGTTGTAATTATCAAATGGGATCATTAAGTCTGACATTTCAGAAGCTTTTCTGCGTTTTCTTTGGGTTGCGTGTGTATGTGTGCCCTGCTGACATCTCATTTTTCTTTCCACACAGGGTGCCTCTCACACACAGGTACACACATACAGGCTTCACAAACTAACTTTGCTACCTCATGCAGTTCTGCAGTGCTGGAGTCAGCCAAATGATAGCAGGACACTAACAAGGTTGTTGGCAGATCATAGTGTGACCTAGTGTGTCAGTATACAGGGTATGCCTAACTAAGCTTTAACATATAAAGGTATGCAATAAGGTAGAACACGCGTTAGCTTAGCATCACATGGTGTGGCAATAAAGTAACCCTCCCAAACAATGACATCCAAACCTATCTCTTCCTATATATTCTTCATCGGGACATTCATTAAAGCACAAATGTTTTTTCTCTCCACTAGCCAGGAAAGCACTCAAACCCTACCAACATTTTCTCTATCCTGAAGTATACAACAAACTCTAGATTAATGAGGGCGAGATCCTGAAAAAGCAGCTCCCCATCGGCCAGAGTAAAGGTATAAGGAGATAAAGCACTAAAGGGTGTCAGATCTTAACAAAGCAAGCATCAGTAACAGCAATGATTTCCGGTGTTACTCCAAATGGTTTTGCTGTACCATCAAGATGAGTTATCCCAGCTTTGATTTCTGCGAAGCTCAGGCTCTTTCTTCATCAGGAAAGACTGTAAAGCTCTATGGTGGCTATATCTCACTTCCAACTGCTAACTACTAAACATTTGTAATTAAAAAGTTGAAATGTTCATCACTTCAAATTGTTTAGATACAGCAGAGAGAGGTGATGGGACTCACTTTCTCAGATGCTCGTGCTCCTTTAGGAACAGCTCTGTTCTTCTGTTGTTGACCCCGGAGCCACTCTTGTATGTCCTAAAAAGGGAATGCAGACACACCGGTTAAAACAACACTGTCACTTTTGATAAGGTCACATATCAAAGAAAGTTTTGCAACAATTTAGTCTCATTTCTCTCATGTCAACCAATATTTTAATGGCAATTTTCAGCCTTCAGGCAATGACAACATTACAGTATATCATCCAAATCAAATGTGATCCAGACCTCAGTTACCTCTTAGGGTTGTAAAAACATGCTTACAGTTAGCGGACAGTAAACAGCCTTTAGCGTGAAGTTGTGTCTGTTCAGATCAACAGAATCAGTCGCTCGGAGAAATACATTTCCATATTTCACCCCATTTAGTTTTTCATCACCACCTCAGCATTTTCTTTCCTTCATCCACAGTCAAAAGATCAAGGGATAAAAATAGTTTGCTAGTTTATTTTGCAAAGTGTGTCTACGCCAGCTTTTTCAATGTGCCTGTCTCACTAGCATTAGAGACCTGCCTGCAGTGTGAAAGTCGTGCTCATCTTAGTGGTGAAGCTTTAATGGTATACGTACACACAAACAGAAAACACTGGTTGCTCCCTGGGACTGCTTATTATTTGACTGTTCATTGATATATTTAATCTGATCCACTGACAAAAGGGACTGATTTTATCGAATAGCAGTCGGCGCCAATGCTGCTGCCTTTACTGCTTAACGGAAAAAGCTCTTCCATTTAACTCGGATATCCCGAGCTGGGAATGACGTCACAGCCGAGTTCACTAGGTTTGAGTAGATAGTCAGAAACCTGTAAGCTTGTTAGCTGAACCGGTTGATAACCACTATTACTATTACACCCCAGTATTCTTTGCAGATACAAACCCTAGGGCGACATAAGGTTGTACAGTACTGTGTGTATGACTGATTTAATGAGGCACAACAACATCAAGTGAGTTTGTAGTAAAAAGAAAATATATATCACAGATCTGCATGCCAGAAAAAAGCTAAAAAAGCCAAACTGGAGAGAGGTAAAGAGCCGAAGGAGAAGCCTGGCCTGACTTCATCCATGCAAGACATTATCTAAATGACATTATTTATGTAAGAGACCCTGATTCCATTTGATAGCCCCATACAATCTCAGGTTAATAAAAGAGCAGAAATAAAGAACTGTGCTCTATTACTAAGCTATCTGGTAGCAAAGCAAAGTTAATGGACGGGTTGTTATACCACCCACAGGAGCAAACACATCACACCCATTCTCTTTCGCTTAATGCACCACTCGCTACCAGCACCGCTGAACAGCTGACTCCCAGTGCTCTCCGGGGTTTCTGGTCGTTTAACACAGCCCCACCCTCCTGTTGGGCGACAACGAGATAAAGAGCAGAGGAGGAGGGGGAACTGTGAAACATAATGCACACGCACACTTACCATAAACATCCTTCCCCACCCAGAAGTCCAAGAACCATGTGCCTACTTCATGCCAAGTGCGCCATCCAAAGTCGGTGCACACACAACACACTCCACACTGACTTGAGCCCAATCTGGCCGCCCCCCCAGCAAAGCCTTTGTGAGGCTGGATCTGCCTTCACTGACAGCTAGCTTCATCACTCCAGAAAGGCCTTTTAAAAGGGCACTCATGTAAATCACAAGCAAGCGGTCATTGTTGTTGCTGACATTTAGAATCAAAGCAGGAGAAGAGGAAGCATGACGTCTGGGCTCAGCTCTGCTACAAGTCACTGTTATGAATGGTGCAGCTGCGTGTGGGCGCGTGCACAAGTGTATGTTTCGCTGACAGTCTCCAAACATAGTGAAAGATATCGACACCGCTTTTGACAAAATGACATATTGCTCATTTATTCTCTTGCATAACTGAGACAGTGTGCACTATTTATTTTAATCAGTATTGATTTTTTGTGTGTGCAGTGTAAACCACCTTGATACACTTCAAAATCTACAGTTAACAGCGTCCTGGCTGGGTTTACTCCATGCCCAAGATCTCTACTGCCCTCTACCTGACGAAAGGGTAACAAAAAGGACAAAAACTCAGCTGTAGCAGAAACTTGATCGATGTATCAATGGCATTAAAACACCTACATTTCAGAAAGAATTGATATGACCAATTTGCTCTCGTAACTCAATTCACAATATACTACTCTCAGAATCAGAATCAGAAACAGGTTTATTGCCAGGTAGGTTCACACATACGAGGAATTTGACTTGATGTCATGGTGCAGACATAAAATATAAAACAAAAAATCTCCATACAAAACAAAAAATCTTTAAGGACACTGTAATAAAATATAGTTAAATAGCAATAAAATAAAGCAGTAATTTACAGCGAAATGGAATGCAATGAGTTATAGAATATAAAATATGAAATAAGAATATGTGCAGTAACCAGTATTTGAACATTGTGTGCATTAATGTAATGCATATAGAGTCTACGTTGTGTCAGTGGGGGGGCCGGGCCTTGTTTAAGAGGCCGGTAGCGGAGGGGAAGAAACTGTTCAGGTGGCGAGAGGTTTTGGTCCTGATGGAGCGCAGCCTCCTGCCAGAGGGGAGGGGGGTGAACAGTTTGTGTCCAGGGTGGCAGGGGTCGGCCACTATGTGACTCACCTTGACTATCTACCTTACACGCAATAATAATAATACATTTTAATTATATAGCGCTTTTCCTGGTGCTCAAAGCGCTTAAGTCGTCATTATGGTGCACGTTTTAAACTAAGTTGAAACAAAACAATCTCAGGCTTACTGGGTCATTGCTTCTGTGATGTGAATGTTTGAAGTCATTATTTTTCTCACTGCAATCTTTTACTGTTTTGGACAACACTACAGAGTGAACTTGGATAAAGATGTGATCATTGATTTTTTTCTCTGAAAAGATCAGATTGAAATGTGTCATTGATACCAAGTGAGCCCACAGTTTGTTATTCCTCACAAGCAGCATCGCAGTCAGGGCAGTTCAACAGATCAAGTCTTGGAATATAATAAGCTAAGCCCCCAGCTGTCCAGGATCAATTGCCGTCATATATTCTCAAGCTATAGAGCAACCATATCACTTTCCCATGCCCCATCAGCAAAGGTCAATGGGGAAGTAATGGGCAAATTGCTCTTTAAAGGAAATTGTTTTATGTAAAGCTTGACTCGGCATCTTATTGTGCTGTGCCACAACACAAGCAGTTGTAATTCCCCTACCTGTAGGCGCAGACAGTTCCCTCATTAGCAGCTCCAGGGCACATTATTCATCGTTAGCCTGAGCAATGGGTCAACAAGACTGGCTCGTTTTTATGCATTAGATTCATCAGTAGTCCGCCTATTAGCAGGGTCAGCGGCCCTCCTTGGTAATGTGATTTAATGGGAATATCGAGGGAACTGTTGCATGTAGTGCTGACCTCACTGGATGGTACTAACCGGGTAGATGTTCAGGTAATATGTGATCGCTAATGTGCATCATGAATTCTAATTATCATTAGACAATAAAGGCTTGGTGTTGTATTGATAACATTAGTTTAAAAATAGGGTAACTTGAAGAATACAATTAGGCCTGAAATAGGAGATAATGCACTTTCACAACAAATGATTTAATGGTTGATGTATAAAGAAAGAAAGCCATTGAGGGGAAAGTGTGTTCCTCTTCAACAACAATTTGTTCATCATCTTCTTCCTCATTATAAAATTGGACCATTGTACTTGAACAATCAAACAGCAAATTCATTGCATTGCATTAAGTAGCATCATGCCAATAAATGCTGCATTATCTATAAGAAACATCAAGGCAGCCTGCACAGTCAGTAGTTAGTTATATGTCCTCAAATCCAATGTATACAAGTCTATAGCCTTTTTCAAACCAAGTTCCAGGTCATTGATATAAATCAAAATACATCATCAGCAGACTCATGTGATTAGTTTTGCATTGACAACACAGCCATAATGGTTTTATATTAAATGTTATGAGGTCTTGCGGTGGGAAATTCGCAGAACAGAATTCCCTGAAAATCGATCCCTGCTCCGATTCACTCATGATGACCGCATACAGGAAATGTTCCTGGATATCGATAGACTGCATGAGTGAAAGGGAATTGTGATTACACCGGTGTAACATTTTACCTTTAAAAACCAATGGGAATTGAAGTAATCAAATTATAAAGAAATAATGACCACTGACTAATGAATGTGTGAGAGCTTAATGAGAAAGAGCTATGATGTAAAGTGACTCTGAGGCTTATGTATGACTGTGTGAGGCATCCAGAGACTATCTGCATACTAGATGGATGGAAAGGAATCAATAGGAATCCTGCAGTGCTCACCGTATGCTCACTGCTGCGCCTCACAGATCAATAAACCATTACAAAAAAAACGACAAGAGTCATGGTCTGGGGGAGCTTCCACCTCATTTCAATACACTCACTCACAACTGAGCCAATCTGAGCAGAGGACACACTTTCTCAATACAAGGCCGTAGAGACCATGAATCGTCTTAGCTTTTAATGGCCAACATTTTTCAAGAATGTGCCAAGTGGAAGTCAAGGTTCAACTATTCCTCAAAGGAATAAGGTCTACAACATAAAAACACTGAAGAATGCTCGGCAGTTTCTATTCCTCTGCATCCACTAAGATCAAAGAAAATAAATTCATGATATGACAATATTATAACTGCAACTGTTTCAGTGCAATGCCAATAACAGTCTTTGTTTACCTTGAACAGGGCAGGGCAATATATCAATATTATATGTATATCTTGATATGAGATTATAGAACGTTTGAGATTATATTTATAATTTCATATCATCCACATATCTGAGGATTATTTATCAAAACTGTCATGTGTAAATATTTTGTGTCAGCACCAACTCTACGTTTTCGATACTGAGGTATAAAAAAAAGGGGTATTTGATTTTCTCCGTATTGCCAAGAACTAACCTTGAGCAGTCAATATATTTAAGTTATCGATATTTCTGTGAAAACAGTGTGAATAATAAAACTACAGAGTAATTTTATATTAGCTGCTGATCGAACTACTAAGATAAGAGATAAGATAGAACTTCATTTATCCCCGTGGGGAAATTCAGGCGTTTATAGCAGCAACAGGGTCAGAGTGAAAAACAGGATTCAAACAAGTAAACAAAGACAAAATACAATAGAAATAAAAATAATAATAGAAAAATTAAAAAAGAAAGTGATAAAGTAAGTGTTGAAACAGATATCACGGTAAAACGATCGTCATTTGAATGGACATACATACATAATAATAAGGTGGTGTGACTGTGTACTCACTCAATGTCTTTCCTGACAGACCCCAACAGGTCTTCTCTTTCCCGAATGGCCAAGAAGTTGCCTTTGGTTTTGTGGAATTCATGTGTGTAATCCTGCGTAGGAAACAAAGCAAAGGGGGAAATGAAAAAGGGAGGAAGAAGAACAAAGTGCAAACACCAAGAGCAGAGAATGAAAAACATGCGTGTGCTTCAGAAAACTGTCGCGTTCTGCAGGGAATTGAGTTAAGGTTATTCACATAGGAGACATTGACATGACATAAAACATGTGAAGAAGAATACATAAAGAGTATAAAGATAGAAAAGGATGAAGGAAAGCTAATTAAGAAGGAGAGGGCCAACCTGTAGGATGTCTCTGTGTCTCTGGAGCGTGTGCATGAGTGCGGCATTGAGAGAAGTCGAACCCGGGGCGTTAGTGTACTCCGCCATCTTGTCATTCACTGCAGTCAGCTGACAGAGAGATGGAAAATGGATGGAAATCACATCAGAGCAACCTTAAGGTAAAGTCTTGCACAGAAAACCCGCACAACATGGCAGATATGCAAAACAAAAACAACACTGCGAAAATGTACACTTTAATTAAAGTGATTTCTTTCATGCCAAATGAAACATCTCTTGCAGTTGTCTTATTACATTTAAAATGGACACTGTATTGTTAAATTATCTTCTGTTGAGATAGCTTGTTGTTTGCAGAGTCTGCCTTTTAAAATGCCCCAGGGGAAAGGAAATGTACCTTAAATTCAGATTTTAACCAAGTCAAACACAGTTCATCATTCTATGGTGCAATGCATGCAAACCATGTGAAGAAGTGGAGAATGGATCCTGCTCTTTCCTTGATTAAGACAAGGACCTTGGCATAAATCCAGGGCTGTCCTTATGTTCTTTTTTTGCATGGGCCACCGGTTCAGGAGAATTGACTCACTTTGGACAGCAGCTGTTCGATCTCCACTGACATGGTATCAAACATCCTGTCCTGGGTGGAGTTGTTTAGCAGAGGGGTGGTGTCTGACCTTCAGGAGGAAAAACCAAGAAATGACACCCATCAGGAAAACGACTTAAAAGTATTTTGTTTGTGCTACTTTTTCAAAATGTTGTAAGTAAGTGTTTTATAAATGTACTATCTGAACATTACAACATATATTTATATTGATTACTGAGTTGTAGCGCTGATTAAATGATACAGTGACAAAGGTTTAGCACCAAAAGTTGATATAGTGTAATAATAAAGTGGTTTTAAACTGTGTGAAAATGTTAAGCGAATGTAAATGATGTGCCGCGAAAAGAAAATACATTTTGAATTAGAAATTACACAGTGAACTTAAATTATGGCTGTTCATATAAAATCCAACACAATTCACATTTCAAATCCCTGTATACTACGGTATCCATAGTGTGATTGAACCACTTGAATAAGAAATAGAATGATTATTATTTTGCTATTTTATGTTTTGTATTCATGTGCAATATCAGCAGTTATTGTGCAATATCATATCCTGTGCAATATATGTTTTAGATTATATGTGCAATATTTTGTATTCAATAATAAGTCAGTGTTTTTTAACTGTTTACTGTATTGTGCACATTCTCTTGTTTTTGCAATGTCCCTTTGCCGCTGTAACACTGCAGATTATAAGGAATATCTTATCTTATCTTCCTTGAAGTAGTTAGTTAGCTATGTAGTCTCCAGGTAAGCTACCTTTGCCTCACAACCTAAACTACTTAACATCCCATGACCTGTACGACTAAGAATACGTAGGAGAAGTCTTTAGCTTCAGTCGCTTGTTAGTTCTGCATGTGTGACGGATCTTACGTCTCTCCTCGACGTCCATCCCTGGAGCTGCTGTAGCTGGTGCACAGTTTACTGAAGGACACCAACTTCAGGTCGAGTTCATTCTCCAACTGACGGGCCTGCTTTCGCAGATCTGTAACGGGCACAAACAGCGAGAGAATAAAACATTTAAAAGTTTAACAACAGTACAGTTTAGTCTGTTGCCACCAGTGGTGTGAAGTAGTAACTAAATATATGTACTCAAGTAATGTACTGAATTACAAATGTGAGGTTCCTGTACTTTGCTTGAGTCTTTCAATATGTTGCTACTTAGTACTTCTACTCCACTACAATTCAGAGGTAAATCTTGTACTTTTACTCAATTACATGTATTTAATACCTTTAGTTACTTTGCAGATTCCGATTAATGATGTGAATTATAATCAATACTTAAATAAGACTTTAGTTACACCTGGAGTAAATTCACAAGATACTCTGCAGAATACAAAGTAATTCAAACTAGCTGCACCTTTGCCAGCTTTGATAACACTCTAATGCATCAATAATTATAATCAAAGCATATAATATATATTATCTGAAATGGACCAATCTGCATAATGAGTACTTTTTACTTTTGGTACTTAGTAAGTATATTTTGATGCCAATACTTTTGTACTTTTGCTTGAATAACATTTGATTGGAGGACTTTTACTTGCAAAAGTGTATTCCTACATTCTGGTACTTATACTTTTACTTAAGTACATGACCTGAGTACTTCTTCCACCTCTGGTTGCAACAGCCAAAGCCAACGATAACGCCATTACAGCACCGGTTGTGAACTTGTACCATTAAAGTGAGATAAACAAGCTAACTTATGTAAAACTAGGGGGAGAAAAGGAAACGGTTTCTTACAATACAGTATGTTCAGCTAATGGTTATAATATCTGACAACCGTCTCTCACATTGTCAAGTTGATAAACACCTTAATGAAAATTGCGATATGTTAGCTAGCTTGTTGGGTGCTAGTCGTTGTAGGGAAACACACGTATGTGTTTAAAAACGGATATGAGTCAACTCCGCCGACAGTGACAATAGCAAATGAAACGTTAACATTGTTGGATGCTATACTAGATGTTGTCGTACACTGTGATTTTTTAAATCGAGTGTGGTTTCCTGCCTTACCTTCCCAGTAGCTGCTGCCTCCTATCCCTGCCATCTTTGTTTTGCTGCGACGTCACCGAGTTCCGGCCTGGGCACGTCACGTGTCAGAAGAAGACGTTCCACTTACAAAACAAAGAGGAGAGTTTTTACCACCCTCAGCAGAGTCTGTCAGGCGACACACTCCACAGGCTCCACAGGCTCCACATGTACCAGTCCACAGTCCACCAGTCCCAACATAAACAGCGCCGCCTAGAGGCCTTCTGGGGCTTCCACACAAGTTTCATCAGTCACACATTTCTTTTATTTTTACTTTAAATCCCGACATGGGAAACAATGTTGAGAATGCAGCTACACACCATATTGTATATGCATACTGTCAAATTTGCCAGACAATCTTCAGTTATATGTTCTTATTTTTTGAACTACCCAACAACATAACAAACAACTGTGCAATGTGTACTTATATACTAGGAAATATAGTATTTACTTCTGTCATCCTGCAGCTTCTTCATTACTTTCTACTTGTTTCACTTGTGTTTTCATAATGCTGCTACTTACCTTTTTATACTTGAAATGTGTAATTATTTTAACTACTTTTTATAATATAAGTGCTCACTTTACTATACTGTCCACTTTACTAAATACAGTTTTTATTTTGTCTCTATCAGTACAGTCTTTTTGCTGTAACTATGTAAATAAAGGATTCTGGTTCTGATTTTATTCTTACATTTACGTTATGTAAAAAAATGAATACTAACATTTGGTGTATTCATGACCTGGCACATATACCATTGCCCAGTTGGTTCAAAGAACAAAATCTCGGAACATCACCCATAGGTTTCTGTAATTTGTAATATTTGGCTATTTAAAAAAAGTGTATTGATTGATTGATAAGCTTAAATTACCATGGTTAACTGTATGTTCACTTGTGCGATTTTTTTTATGCCTCACACCTTCCCAATTTGGCCTCTTCGTTCTCCCCTCCTAAAATTCCTCGAATATCAACATCTTAGATTACGGCCTGTTAGACTTCTATGCCCAGCGTGCCCCAATCTCCCCAGTTAAGAATAGCACAATACCACACAAAATCAAGAGAGACGTGAGGTGTTTTATTTGTGTTTTTAGTTTTTAGTTTTTATGTTAGCATGTCATGATCACAGAGGTTTTTATAATTATTGTTGCTGTGTGTAGATTCACGGTTAACATGAATGTATTTATTGATTCATTTATTTTCCCCATTCACAATTGCAAACATTATTTACAGTTGATTTCAGTCTATATAAAATCTTCACACCAACACTGCATGACTCTGACACTCGCACCGTTCAAAAATTCAGACACACGCATTGAAAGACTCAGAATAAGAAAGAAAAATAATACAAATCTGTCTCTCTACACACATCAGTTTAAACATTACTGATGACAGCTGCATCTGATAAAAGTAAAGAAGGAAATAATCTCTTCTCAAAGTAACTGAAAATCAAGGCAAATTACTTGAAAAAGGTGTGTTTCTTTGAAAACATTTCATGGAAAACATGCATGGCATCACCAATCTCACAGCCATCGGATTTTAATGATCAAGTGCCATGTTGGGCATTTCAGCTCATGATAACCAAGTTATACTTTTTTTCATTTTCAATTAACCGTCCACTTGCATATCAGCAAACAAACCTGGTTCCTTGAGTCCATATAACCTACTAAAAAAAATGTCCTCCGCCTCTTCATTATGTGAGAGAAATGGCATATAACTGCATTATCATTTTGCACCAGACTACATTGTTCTTTAACACCAATAAGGCAGTCTGTTGGTAGCCTCTTTTTCAGAGTGCCTGACAATTTTCTGATGGGGAATCTCTAACAGTGCATATTATATTTACACATGGTAGGTATGTATGGAGTAAACTTGTGTGTGAAAAGGTCTCAACTCATTTGCTTGCTTTTTCGCAGCTTTCAACCACATTGGTGTGACTACAGGTTTGGAAAACATGATTTTCTTTGCACTAGACCTTTAGATCATGCAGAATTGTTGGCCCTGATGTTGATGCATAGACGGAGATCAGTAATGATGGACAAACCTATGACCTTTGCACTCCAAAGTAATGTTTAGTGGAGGAATACACACAAACACAAATGAAAACAGAATCGATAGTCCTTATAATGAAACAAAGTGAGAATGTGTCAAAAAAGGGCACACTCAACTTACAATGTCCAGACAGTGCGAAAACATCCTAAACCTTTAGTTAAAACAACAAAAAACAGAAACACAAATACATTCTTTGTTTTATGATTACATATTTAGAGAATCATTGTTGTTATCCTCAGCCAATGATATGGGACGATCTTTGCTTTCCATTTAGTGCAAGTGACCTCCATGCATACGTGAGGGCACCCCACACTTACTGGGCAGGTTTCATTCAAGCATTTCATTGGTAACAGACTCTCCTTGAAGCTTTAAAGCTTTTCAGAAGATCGCCCATGGTAATGGTTCTGGCCACAACATTGACTCGCTGGAAGAATACAACACTACTGAACCCAGGCAAGGGCAGCCTAGAGTCACCTGTGCAGAAACAGTGCAACACTGGAATTCAGCAATCTTTTATTCAGAAGTGATCTCTTTTCATACCACCTGAGTATAGGATGGATCAAATATAAGTTATGTTGCTGCTTTCGGTCACATACAGCCCGACCAGACTTTAAACTTTACAGAAGCCAAGGCACAGTGTTGGATTCAGTCTCCAAAGGCTTGGACACTTACATGTGGCAATGCTTTCTTTGATAAAGGAAACATGATTTCTAATTGTATAGCTAAAGCAGTATTGAAAGTTATGCATGAAAACATTGGGGAGATTGTGTAGGATGAATCACTTCCATCCAGAGTTTATTACATATCTAAATTGGGGTGTATTTGGACTTCTCGGCTGGAATTCCTTAGGTAGGCAGGACAGGTTGTGGTAAATGATTACTCATGTGGCTCGGAAATGTAAAAGCAGTAAAACTCAAAACCTGTGAAAAGGACGGACCGGGGTCACAGTGGACCAAATCTTTAGTACTCTCACCCTCTTTTTATCACCTTCTCTTTGTCCTTTTGTCCTGATCCAGTTAGGTAGAAAGGGAGCGAACACTTCATAATAATTTAGTAGCACTAATAATTAACTGAGTGAGTCTTTAGCGCTTGTTGGTATAATAGAACAAAGTGTCTTTATCACTCTTATCTCCTTCACAAAGGGAGACAGAGATGCTATCTGGACTTCAACCTGTTCCTTGTTGGTTACATTTAAGGGGAGATCAAATTAAAATACTGAGCCAACAGCTACATTGGTGTAATCGTTCTCAGATTTTGTTTGCGTACAGTGTATCTTCCTCGCTTTCACTCTCGTCCTGAAACTCGTGGGCAAGCAACGACTTCTTGGAGCCCATGGAGGTGAGCCGGATCTCATCGTCGTAATCATCTCGGTGCTGTCGCAAGCGATGGAAGCCATCTTTTTGACGATTAGACTTAGCTGCGCACACACACCAGATGATGCACGCCGTCACTACCAACGCTGTCATGGAGGCCGCTGCGAGGAGGAAGAGAAACACACAACTCAGTATGTCTGCTTACCATATTTAGTTTCTAAATGAAATAACATTTTTAATAAGGCAAAATACTCCACTAAAAAGCAGAAAATTAGTTTTATTATATATTTCCCACTACAATTTCAGAAAGAAAATGTGTTATTGATTGCATGTCGTTCGGGTCAAAGACAACAAAAGTAAAATACAAGATGAAGTTTTGAGACTTATCACTAGCAAGAGTTGCTTCACAAGAGCTACAAGGCATGGTAACTAGTAAAACGTTTTTTTATCAATAATATAAATCAAAACATTAAACTGCAGGTTGGAATACAATTTAGCACATTAAAGAAGCCAAAATACAAAAATTATATTGTTTTTTTTTTAAAATGTGGACGGTTCACATAATGCTTAAAGTCAACACAGGTTAAAGTGTATTGCTTACCTGCACTGGCCACCACAAACTCTCTGGGCAGGCCAAAGATGTTGTTGTCCATGTCAAACTCAATAATGAGGGAGGTAGCAGCTTCATAGGAAGACACCACCACCTGAAATACAGCAACACAAAATAACACAGCTGTTTTTACTTTGGCTGTGGTAGCTTCTGAATATAAACTGCTCTACTAACTTTACATTAACAAACTTTTCACAAGATTACAAATGCATCATCTACCACATCATATCATCCATCTGGCTGTTTCTCCAAACGGCTACAGCTCCCTACAGAGTGGGGAGGTTGATTAGCCAATTAGCACGCCTCGTTTGCAGGTGTGACCGCTCAGTTTAATCTGGTGCAGGTTGTCTGGTAATTCTAAAATAGGTTCAGTGTGCTGGCTCATAAATATCCTAAGGTAAACCTTCCTTCTGAGAGGTCAATTTCAGAATTCACTTTCTGACTTTTCTCCACAGTGAGGGTAAAGTGTCACTCATTTGTTCAGTGTCATATATAATTACATCTAAAAGAAATGGGAGATCTAGGCTCAAAGCTCAAGAAAGACGGATTTCAAACAGTGGGGCTTCAGACCTGACTCAGTAATGCCTGAACGAACTCCCAATGAGTTGTTGTCAAAAAGTAAGTGCCCCTCTTTATCCTTTTGTTCCTTTACCAATATCGTTTGTTTGCTAGTATTCAGACAGTATCACACAGAAAAGCCCACAGAGCTCCTGAATGACTCAAACTAATATCACTTCTTTCAGAGGAATGAAATGCGTCCCTATGGCCTAAGGAGGAGTATTCGATGTCCTCAGAAATATGGGGAGACGACTAAAGAGAGGAAATACATGGTGGCCCCAGCTACTGATTTGGACTGTCTGTGTGAGCAGAGTGAAGCAGACCCCCAGAAACCCCTGGATGACAGATATATAAGAAACGCTGCCGTTCTTCCTGATCTCAATCTGCCCCACAGAGGCCTCACTGGAGAAGAGAAGACCTCCGTCAGCGTGTCAAACCCCCAGCCGGGCCCTCTGATGATCCACGGCTTCACAGTGCCAGAGTTCCAGCAGACGTATCGCTCCGTGGTGGACCCTCTGCTCTTCAGGCCCTGCGGGAAGCTCGCAGCCTACAGTCTGGAGCGGGGCCGTGACATAAAGGACCGTCTGTTCCAAGAGCTGGCCTACCCCACACTTCAAATCTCAGAGCAGCAAAATGGAAAGCTGGAGGTGAGGGAGAGGTTTTGTGTGCTCCGCCCCACACCTTTCATAGATATTGACAGTAATGGGGAACCTCAGTGATATCCTCCTCCTGAGTTTTGTATGATTATGAGAAATGTTCTTTCCTGTTATGAGCCATAATTTCTGTTTTTATGTCACTTGATACTTTATTTATTAAGATTTTGTTTTCCTTAAACTTGTGGCAGTTGGTTTGAGATCTAAAATGTGTGTTGAAAACATTTCAATTGTTTGACATTTACAATAAAGCGCCTCTTTAAAGCGGTTTCAAAAAATACACAATGCAAGACCAAATAAACCAAAATCTGTGAATGCTGTATTTGTTTGGGGGTGGGGGGGGCTTTATCTGCCTAAAGTAAGTCGAGGGTTCTCAAAACAAGACATTATAATCACATTTCTTTGAGCATTTCATCCCCTGATCTAAAAACTGTTAATGGTTTAATAATGTAAACTCATCCAAAGGCCAAGAACATGTTTTTGTAAGCTTAAAAAGTGATCATAATGGAACATATTCATTAGAAGCTGTAACCTTTAGAGAACTAAAGTTACTAAAAGGCATCTGAAGGGTTCAGGTTATACGTCTTAATATCAGCACTCTACCATGTGCAGTAGATCTAGGGAAAAGTGTACAAACTAAGAAAGTAGACAAGAATGAGTCAAACTAAACTACATTAAGAGTCCTTAGTGAACCAATGCAATATTTGGTAAATAAATCGAGTTTAAGTAATAAAATTGGTAGCCAAGCCATGCATTTGGCTCCATCTAGTGGCCACCTGGTTAGGCACTTTGAATTGGAGTTAACCTGTTGTCAGGCGTTATTCCAATCTAGTCATTTGCCTTAAAAGCTACTACATTCTTAGAAGGCGTAATGCAGGATATTTATAGAACAGCGTACCTCTTGACGTTGTTGTTGGTAGCCATCAGCAACGGCTTCGATGTTGTGGTTGCCAGGAGCCAGCAGAGCGTGAAAGTAGCCCCCCTCTGTAGTAAAGACCCTCACTCCACCATTCAGCACAATGATCGCCCCAACAATAGGCTTTCCACTCTTGTCCCTCACAACGCCACGCACCCCTTTATGGACCTGGGTGGGGAACAAATGGAGGGCAAATTAAGGCTGTATAATGATGAAGGAAATAATAATCATAAATCTTAAATCCTTGATTTATATTAGTATGTCTTAACACTTGTTTAAAGCTGGAGCACTAAATACATTGCAAGTTTACATACTGCTGCATAACTTTCAGAATATATATGTAACCTAAAATCCGTATCAAAAAGTGAACAAAGGCGTAGAAGTTGTTATACGATTGTTAAAAATCTACAAAAACAATGGTAAACAAGTCCATTAAACTTCTGTTTTTGCTGATAAAATCTTGCGTCATACCTCCACCAACATGCTAAGGAGAGGCTTCTTGTTCTCCGCCCAGAGTGTGGCCAGCTGCTCAGCAGGAGGGAACAAACAGCAGCCACTATACACCGTGATCTCTGGACAGTGGCCAAAGTCCATGCTGAAGTCCTGGGAGGACACAAATACACACAATAATACTTTAGACAGTACTGTGGTAGAATCCTATTTCAGGATTTGCTTGAACTTTTCTGTTATTTGACATATCTCCAAAGTAATATAATGTAAAATATTAACTGTTCAAAAAGCTGTCAATACATAGACATTTTGTAAAAAGTCCCCAAATGTAAGTTCTAAAGAAAGTACTAAGAAACTGCTATTACAGAAACTGGGGTGGAGAGACTCACCTTCATGCTCCCCATGTGACTTTGTCTCTCTGCCGCCCTCATGACTCCATCTGGGATGTTGCCCACTGACAGAAACAAGTTTCATACGTTTATTTATGATTGAATTCCAACACGTCAACATGAATTACTCATAGTACTTGAACATACTTTGCCCGTTGTTTGAACATCCAGTATCACCCAGGTGCATCTTAGGGTGGTTATTGGCATAGACACTTGCCAAGTACTTTAAAGTGCCCTCATTTTCAACTGTCAAAAACAAGAAGGAGTACATAAAACCACAAAGCCAAATCATCCCTTTTCTAATTGCTGCTGTACAATGTATGATTATAACTACAAATGAAAAGCTTATCAAAGTCATGTGCAGGCAGGCTGAGAGTAAAAACTAAGCAACACAAATCACATTCCTTTGGTACAGCCCCAAGGGCAATCTCAAATGTGTGCAATCATAATAGTGGTTTCATTTCAACAATTGATTTTAAAACCTCCATGAGTAAATATACTTTAGATAATATATCATGCAGATTGCTTTAAAAGTACAAAGCATTTTTTTTAAAAGCAGTGTTTTGCATCATGGTTTTACCCGACTGGACGGGCTTGTCGTATGGGTATGTTGCAACAAGAGAGCCTCCATCGAGGGCTACAGACAGAGTGTAGCTCTTGTCGAGAATCATGTCCATCATGGCTCTGCTCTCTGGTTGGGCCTCGACCACACGCTGTGACGCATTGCCTGAAAGAAAAAGAGGAACAGGAAATGTTAGACACTAATCTTTTAGAGGCGAGTGCATTCAACAATGATGTATTTGTGACATTCACAACACATCTTTGAGAGTTGAAGTTTGAACAAGATGACCATGTTTTCTTTCTTAAATCTGATTGCACACACACAAATTCAGACAACTGACCGAAGAAATCTGTGTCCAGATCCTTGCCGTGAGCATTGGTTAAGCCCTGGGTGGAGGTGCACTGCTTCTCAATGGCCTGCTCTCGTCCATCTGGGTTGATAGAAGGCACGATGACAATCCGGGTCTCATTGATCAGCTAGGGAAGGGAAACAGAGAACAAACTGTTGCAGTCAATGATGAATCATATGCTGCATTACTGGAACTGACTACAGAACAAACTGAAGCCAATCCCAAATATGAAAAGAGTGTGGATTCCTCAGAATGAAAACAAATGTGTGTACTCAGTTGATACAGTCCAGGTAATCAAAACATTGTGTTTTCCTGAATGACCCCATTACTCACCCTGCTGATGGCTGGGTTCTTGCCATAGTTGATGCACAGGAAGGCAGCAAATTCCAGCAGCAGCTCTGGGCCCACTGCGGCATTACCGTGGATCCCTGCTTCAAAGCGGATCTTAGGCTCAGACGGTTCTGTTTGCCCTGGTTTGTTGGAGATCTCCAGAGCCCAAATGGTTCGAAACTCTACACTTTGGCCCAAACTGGAAATAGAAGAAATAAACCAGAATACACATGAGTATTTTAAGACCGTACACGTAAAGATTTTAACTAATACATATCACAACCTTCCCCAGCGGATTAGTTAGATTAAGACAGTTGTTTTTTGTATTGCAAGTGTTGTTTTTTCCCAAAATAATGAAATGTATATATGACGCAATATCTAGTTTACTTTTGGTGAATTTAGGAGAAATCTACAGATGCAAAAAGACAAAGGTGGTAAAAAAGAAACATCTAAATGTTTATGATGTGTGTTATATTTCCAATGGTCTAAATACGAGGAAAAAAGCCCAACCTCCAGAAATTGATTAGTGCAGGAAAAACAACCATCATTTTTGTCTGCAGTGTCTTTCCTTAAGAAAAGTAACCAAAGAGATAATCAGGACAGCATTGACTTTTGGTATACAGGGAATGAGAAGTATAGAGGTATGATATCAAACATTCATGTTCACTGAAAAGCAAATTACATTGGCTAGTTCCATTACCTCTGTAAAGATGTAATTTTGGGAAAGTTCAGTGTGAGTCCTCTTAGAAAGCCAGACAGCTCCTTGTAGCCTCTGTAGCGGAAGCTGTTATCTGCGGCCGTGCTCCTGACCAACTCCTCCAAACCCTGGCCGAGGGACAGCTCCTTGATTAAGCTCTGGAATTTCTTCTCCGATGGGTTCTGCGTGGGTTGGGGTCCTTTGGGAGATTGGCCTTTGGAGTCTGAGTGTATACGTGTCAGTCTGAAGTCCACCACCTCTGCTCCACCTTTAGAGACTGTGGCGTAGGTCCTCACAGATTTATAACTGGACAACAGAGAAAGACAAAAGCACTGGTAAATAAAAGCACAGAAACATCTAGAAACTTCATGGTCAATTCTTCGTTTGTTTTTTATGGTGAAATCCAAATCTTACCCATCAGCAGAGGCGGTGATGGAGTAAGTCCCCGGGGACAGCAGTCTCCAGAAATCTCCAGTGCGAGCTGATGTGATGTTGTGGTCTATCCCCTCCACATTAATGGTGGCATTGGGAATTCCTGTGCCGTCCGTAAGGTCTGAGACGGTTCCTTTTACTCCAACGTGAACCTACAGAGACAGATGACCACCTAAACATGAGTGGATGCAAAGCTGAGTGAAAGAGGGAGAAAGCTCTGGGCAATATTGAAATGTGTTAACCTGGTGTATGAACTCAAGCAAGGACCGTCTGTTTTGTTCCCAGTGTTTTGGCAGCTCCCTGGCCATGGGGTACTTTACACAGCCCAGCTCGATGGTCACCTCGAAACAGTTGGTGTTTAAATAGTTCCAGTCCTGCATGCCCCCTGGAGAAGAAAGCCAAAGTGTTACACAAAGCAGAAAAACAAGTTCAACACAAAGTGGCGGTTTTTAAATGTTCTGATCTACTGCACACAGGGCCTTTTAATACTTTTAATATAATAAGTGATAATAATGAGCTCTACACCTATAATATCTGCACCTTTTGCAGATGTGTAAATAAAACACAACCATCAATCCTCTGTTTTGAGGCTTTAAAAGGAGAAATTGATTTGTCCAAAGAGGTTTGGGGCGTAAGGGTGATTTGGCTAATCTCCTGTGTAGCAGAAAAATGAATGCAGCGAGTAACAAAGGAGGACAAAAGGTGTAGGCTTACCAGGAACATTATACCAGTTTGCGCCGTTGGTGATGCCATCCTCAAAATATTCAAAAGGGTACAGTGTCACACAAGGGTGTCCATTGTGCATTAAAGGATTCTCCTGCAAGTGAAAACACATCAATGAGTCCTGTTGTGGTCAAGTTATAAACCTTGTCTCTCCAAAGATTTTTCAAAAAGTCAATGGCTTTATCTGTTCTGCCTCTACCCTTTGTTTTCCACTACAACAAGCAGACATTATCCCAAACTGAAACGGATCCAACAGTGTCCGGTTACCTGTGAGTACGCTCTAGAAATCTGCTGAAAGACTTTGTCATCAGGCGACGGGGTGTACTCAGATGTCCCCTTTTTGTCATCATCGTAGGGGTAGTTTACCACCAAGGAGCCTAAATTCCACATCACAGAAATCAGACCAAAGAGTAAAGAAAACGTCTACATTTGTGCCGAGCCAATTCAGAACAGTAATCCTCTAGTGAAGTAACTTGAATTAATGTAAATAGAAATAACAGATATAAAGACGTATCAAATGATGGTATTGAAACTAAATACTTCAATCTTTTGCATTATGATTTTATAAGGAGCCTGTACCTCCATGCAGGTTGGCTGACAGAATGAAGGGGATGCTCTTCAGCCAGTTGATCACAGCTATAGTCTCCGGCTGTCTGGGCTCTGTGATGGTAACAAACTGGTCTGGGAAGTTGCGGTTCAGGTCGAAATTGTTGCTGTTGTTGCGCCCACTGTAGCCCTGTTCATCACCTGCGAGAAAAAAAGATCTTCTGATGAGTAACCTTCATTTACAAAGGCTATTGGCAAGCTTTTTTGTACAAAGCATGATGGTGAATGTGGTTTTGCCATGTCTGCTTTAGATGTGATAGCAGTCAGCGAAATACACTGGAGACATTTTAGTTCAGTCACTGCTTGAATCATGTGTGCCCTTTATACTAAGATACATGCCAAAATGCTACAGGTCTTAATGTTATACCTTCATTGTTCAATGTGTAAGAACTTCTCAGTTTATGTCCCTTACCTTCGATGGCTACCTCATAGCCATCAGGGTTCATAGAAGGCATGATGTGAATGCGGGTACTGTTGACCAACTGTGTGACCTCCGGGTCAGTACCATAGTTACTGCACAGGTACTCGATGAGGTTAAGCATCAACTCTCGGCTCACCACTTCATTACCATGCATGTTGGCTACATACTTAAACTCTGGCTCACCTGAAAAAAGAAAAAAAAAGGTCAGAGTGAAAATCTATCAGAACAGAACATTTAAAGCAGAATTTTCATGACATGTAAAGAAAAGAAAATATCCCAATTCCTTTAATCAACCGTATAAGACATACCATGCTCATGGACAGTGGGGTTGTCTGAGATGGCCATCACATAGAGCTCGCGGCCTTCCACGGAGCGGCCAATCTTGTAGAGATTGGTTATAGAGGGGAACTCGCTGCTGTATTTGCGTAAGAATAGCTCCATGTCTGCGTAGTGGTGGTGACGAAATTCCTGAGGCTGAATGGGCTGATGTTCAGGTGGACGTACAGCGGGGCTGGAGTTGCCTCCTTTAGAAGGAACTAACCAGGTCTTTGTGGAGTCAGAAGAGATGGTGGTGGTGGTGGTGGTGGAGATGTTTGAGTCATTGGTGGATGGCATGGAGTTTTCAGTCACAGTGATGCTACCTGCAGCCTTAGTGACCACAGGGGCCAAGGTAAAGTTAAGTTCTGTGGCTTTGCCCTCCACGACCTGGACACTGTTGACTGTCATGGGTGTGAAGCTGGAAAAAAAACAACACACGCTTGAGTACTTTTACTCCACCTTAAAAAGAAGTGCAGCATTATGATGACTTAACACCCAAAAAAGAGTAATCGGAGAGGTTTCCTTTAAATTTCTCTACCAGGAAGTAGAACAAGGACTTAATCTGTAACCCCTTTAGAGGAAGTAAGTCACGCATGACTTTAGTTAAGCACTTAAGGGGCATGGAGGGTGAGCTTATTGTCTACTAAGTTTGCTTTGTTCATTGTGGTCTCGCAACAAGCGCTTGCTGAGCTGTCATTGCAATGAAAACCTGACAATCATTTAGCCTTTTATTAGATGATTCCTGTCCTTTAATGTATAACCCTTTTTTAACCCTATGCAGAGTAACTGTAGTGGTTTTACTCACCCTGGGGCCACAGCTGTTATGTTGTATGTTCCTGGGAGTAGAAGGCGATAGTACTCCCCATATTCTCCTGTGGTCAGGTTGTGGCGAATGCTTGCCACCACAATGCTGACATTGGCTAGGGCAGTGCCGTTGATGGCCTCTTTCACAAAGCCACGAACACCTATATGGACCTGTAAAACAGCGGTATCGTAAAAAAAAGAAATAAAAAGGAATCCTGCTCAACTGGAGAAATGGTACGCCAAAGATTGGGGTGTTATCCTAACATTATAAATAATGCTGATTAACATTACTCATTTATTTAGCTAAGAAAGAGTTCTACCTGAGCTATGTAGGCTAGTAGGGATTCCCTGTTAAGATCCCATTCCTGTTGGAGCTCAGAAGAAGGAGGATATTTGCAGCAGCTCAGCTCCATGGTGATTTCCAGACAGTTCCCATAGAGGTAGTTGTAGTCCTGCATTCCTCCTAGAAAACAGAGAAACCATGTAATTAACAAATCAAGCTAGAAATGGCATCAAAACATTAAACTAAATATGATATAAAAGAGAAGAATGTTTCTTAATCTTTGAATTAAACTGATGTGTACGACAGGAAATTGTAAAGTCAATTATTTAACATGCTCTGCCTCTCTCTGGTGCGAGGCTAATTTATTAACAGAGAAGGACACGGTCTGAAAAGGCCTGAGTCCGGCTTTGTCTCTTCAATGGCACAGTTTAAAGAGTGTTTAATGTGGCCACAAGCCATGACTTCTGCAGTAAGGCAAACAGAGATACACACAAGAGGACCTGCCGTTCAGCTGGCCATCCCAGCGGAGCGACAGCAGGCAGCTGGAGGCCCTCTGGCTGGGGGGGGGGGGTGACTGCAGGATCCCAGTGAAACAGCCACTTTCACCACTTTACAACGGTCAAAGTGAAATGGCTCAAACATTAAACACTTCAAAATAACTTCAGAAAAGCAACCCGTCTGTCACCAGTCTTAAAGAACAAGAGAAAACTATGGCATCTAAAACTGTCTGTGATGGACAAGCAATCTTTATCAAAACACCAAATATCCACAGCCTCGGCAATACAATACTCTGAACACCACAGTTGTTTGGCATGGGCTGTTTTATTCTAGGCTTTGTGTTACCTTGTTCATCTTATTTTTTTCTGCACTTAACAATCATTGCTAGAAATCCATAGCTCTGCCACTTTGATCTAATGTGATCGGTTTGCATGATGATAAAATCCTCTTGAAAATAAATATTTCCAACTGTAAAAAAACAGCTGTTAAGAACATTACAATGCCTCCCTTTCACATCAAGGAGAAAAAAGTTGCAAGCATTTATGTGTTACACGCCTTGGATCTGATAGCAGGCATACACAAATATATACACCACAAACACAAGTTCCTCCCAGTCGTCCCCGGCCGAGCAGCAGCTGTTCGGCGCTCTGAGACTTTGCGAGGGTGACTGACATTTACTGGAAACTGTAAAGGGCAACTTCTGAAGTTAAGATCTCCGCAGACACGTTTCAGACGTGTTTTTTAGTTGTCCATTTTGCATTTGTGTAACAGAACAGATTCACTTTTAATAATGACAGGAAGGGCAACCCCATTGTATACCCAGGACTAATCCATACATTCTGAAGTGGGTGATCCAAACCTTTACACAATAGGACAATAGGGACCATGCCCTCTGAGCTTATTTTGACAGTGGTGATGTTTAGAGGTGTGTCGGTGTAATTCATTTGAGGTTTTACCCCCTGGGGTGGCAGCGCAGACAGCAGGGTGCTATGTCAACCAAACCAAACGTAGCCTTTAGAGAATACCAGGTGCTAATGATAAGCAAATAACAGTAGATCTACATCCTGCTGTGACAATGTGTGGAAATCCATACGTGGCTGAACCGTATGACACACAACCCTTTGCTTCCTGCCGGTCACAAGACAATAGGCGTCGAGTTGCACTGAGTTCTTTGAACAAACCTAAATTGAGTGTCATTTACTTAAAGTAAACACCTTGAGTATGCAGACAGACAGAGACTATGTAAGACCCAAACTCAAATATCCTGTATGTGTACCGGATCCAGTGATCCAGAGACACACCCTGAAATTAGCAGCAAACCACTGGCCAGACAATGGAGCTACAATCGGAGCTGGTAGCTGAACATGCAGAGAAGGGCACAGGGGCATTTATGACTTTAAGGGTTTAGTGATAAATTGCATCAGTCAAACATTTAAAATGAAAATCCATATTGAATACCAACAGTATCCTCTTAGGCACTTTCAAGGCTTCAGATTATCACAGCAATAACGCTGCATTTCCATAAAGTAAAAAGATATTCTTGACTTTGTACTCCTGCATTACTAAAAGGCAGTGACATGTGACATATCTCAGAAAAACCTAGGCCTTTAAACAAATGACCCATAAATGTTTAAAACCATTTAGACTCTGAAAGATAAAATAGAGATAGTACAACAAAGTAAACATTGTAAGATGAAAAGCTTAGAACCCCACAATATACATTTACAACAACAACAGAGGGGCCTAGTGTTGTGCTGAGAAAGTAAAAACGCCCTCTGAGGCCAGACTGTGTCAAAAGATTATGAGTCAAAATAACATGTTTTGCTGAATCATTATTTCAAGCCCTGACTCACAAACAAAACATCTCCTGTCCCTGGCTCTGGCTCTTTGCCTGGGCCAATCATTATGTCACAGAATGTCCTGACCGTTTCCATCATCTGCCATTAGCCCAGTTTTAGCAATGACATTTTGTATCCACTGGGACATGTCAGACAGACACAGCTCTGTCTACTCAACTGTTTAACACTTTTACTGTCAACCTTTATCTAGAGATACGGATATTGTTGCTGCTAAAAGCTTTACTAACTGGCTCCTATTGCTGATTTAAACTGCTTGAAGACGGGCCGTTTTAGTTGAGAAACAGCAACAACAAAAAGGTTATCTTCTTCAGGTAAAACCGCCATTTCATAATCACTGTGCTTGTCCTTTTTCGTGACAAATAAAGTAAATATTTCCACAGATAAGTAATGGCAAACGTTAACTGCCATTTCTAAGTGTGTGCTCAAGGCTTTGGTAATGAGTTACAGCTCCAGGTCCGGGCTGGTGGTAGGACAAAGTGACATCTAATGATTATCGAGCTGAACTTCTTTTTTTTTTTATTAAACCTAAAATGTCAATTCAACTACCAACATTACAACGCTTACAACGTGCACATTTCTCCAAACTACTTCACATAATTAACATACAGTTGTCATCATACTGCCATTTTATAATACCACAAACTCAGAACTACAAATGTGGTTAAAAGCTACTCGTACTCATAAACTGACCTAAAACATGGTCCTGATGGAACAATCATTTGTTGAGCGATTTTAATTGCGGGCAACAAATGGTGCCTGCACCAGTTTAACAGCTGGCTCCATTAAAATAACAAACAAAACGTGTAACACATTTAAAAATATATCTACTCTACTTCCGGAGAGCCACAGTACAGTTTACCGACAACTACGTATTTGACCAAAGCAAATGCATGATCATCCCTGGGAAAACACCAATTGATAGACTTTCCACCTAAGATAAAGTACAACAATGAAGGCACATCTTATCAGGAATAGCCGTGCGGAAACATGAAGCAGCAAACATCACCACCTGCAACCCCCCCCCCCAAACGAACAAAGTAGAGAGTCAATGATCAAGTTTCTGCCAAGTTATGCAGAGTATTTTTCTTGACCTGAACACAGAACAAGGTAAGGAGCAACACAATCTGCATAAGCTAAACGAAATAAACTTAAAAGGAGAACAGGGATACATTACATATTATAAATATTATATCAGTGCATCAATGACTGAATTTTAGAGACAAGTGTTGTTTATAAAGAATCATACAATTCTATTCTTTGCAGCTCTTTTAAAAAAACTTTCTATAACAAGTTACACAATGCAGCTATAATGTGCAAAACGTACCCATGCTAACTATGAACTTTGCTTTATGTTTAATGAGCTTTTCGAGGAGGGGGTAAAGCTAATGAATACTGCCTATAAGCAGATTTGCAAAGCAAGTTTTTCAAGTTGCTTTCTGGAATGTAACTTGAGCTACTCAACTCAGAAAATATTACATTTTTACTTGTGATCTGTGAAAAACCCTTATCATGAGAATGACTTTAAGCTGTGTAAGGAAATGATAATAATTTGTTCCCGATTCTGCTAAAAATGATTTGCAGCTTGTGAATACCAACCACAAACGTCATGGTGTAAGTTATAATCTCGGCTTTCAGATAACAAGATCAAAAGCAGCAACACAGGTTAGACATAACAAATATGTTCTCTTTAAGATTGTCTTGTCTGCTGTCTGAGAGAACAATAACAGGAAACAAAATATCCTCTTAGCTCATAGCTCAAAGAAACAACACAACAATCCTACTTGGCCGTCTCCGTGACAACACAAAGCCTACAGTAGGTGCCTCCCTTCTGAGTGTTACAACTCATAGCTTTAAAATAAAAGGTCGGAAGGCATATAAAACCCTTGCTTAGAGGGTGCAAACCAAACAGTTCAAACAATGCTTCTGGTTGGATATCATCACATCCAAAACAGAATATCAATGTCCGGTATGGTCAACCCAAAAGAAAGTCACCACAGCTTGTGTTCCCCTACCAAGATTCAACAACAATAAAGAAAAAATGCAATCACTAAACCAGGCATTTAAAACAATATATAATTGATCATCTTACCAGGCACGTCGTACCACTGCGCCCCATTGGTGACGCCGTCTTTGAACTTTTCAGTGGGGGAATCGGGACAGTTGGGCTCACCGGTCTTCATCACATGGTGGTTCTTGGAATACACCAGGGCCAAGTATCGAAACAGGACGTCGTCCTCGGCCGAGCTGTAGTGGCCCTGCCGCTGGTGCTTGGCCGAGTCATCAAAAGGGTAACTGGCCACCACGGTGCCGCCATGCAGGTTCCCCGACAGCACAAACCTGGAGAGAATATGGCTCAGTTCAAATGTCTCCTGCAGGGATCTCTTGGGGGTCAGTATGGGCTTTCAATTGTTTTTCGCTTCCAGGGTTTCCACAGCATGTCTACAGGGATATTGTAAACATGCAGGGTTTAAGTCTAGTCTTCCACGTCATGTCAATTTAAATAAAAGGTTCGGTTTTAAAAGCTGCAGTCATTTGCTGACTTGATTTGCATATATTTGATGCTTTTTAATCAGTTTTTTTTCTCATTAAACTGACTATCTTTGGGGTTTGACAAAGATAGACATTTTCACAATTTCTGACATTTTATGGACTAAACTATTTAGCGAAAATGTTGACTCATAGCATATATAAATCAAGAACATTTGATCCCATTTAAGAAGCTTTAACTACTGGATGTTTTGCATTCTTGCTCGAAAAAGTAGCTGAAAAACTATGATAGTATGGTGTCCCAATCAAATAGACGATGTTGACTTTATTGTGAATACCACCTGCTACCTATTGAGGTCTTAAAGGAGACAAAGAAAAGTGTTGCTCATTGACGGGAATGTTTGTCCCTCTCCAAATCCTCTCCTGTGAGACTCACAATGACCACAACGTGTTTAAGATCATTGAAGTTTACTCAAGTCATTCCAACCAGTGCTCTGGGCAACAAGACCTCACAGCAGGGGGGGTTATGTGCAGGGGTGGAAGAGGAACTCATATCTTGTACTTAAGTAAAACTAGAAATACCAAAGTGTAGTAATACTGTGTTACAAGTAAAAGTCCTGGATTCAAAATGTGACTCAAGTAAAAGTAGGATAATATGAGATCAACATATACTCAAAATACTCATTATGCAGAATGGCCCATCTCAGAATAATATAAAGTACACGTAATGATTATAATTCTTGATGTTTTAATATGATTATCACAGCTAGTAAAGGTGGGACTAATTTTAATTACTTTATTTGCTGCTGGTAGCTTGAGAACTTAATCCAGCTGAAACCTAATTCTTATTCAAGTGTTGATTATTTTTGTGTATAATTAATCCATATTTGCAAAGTAACTAAAGGTATTTCATGAATATAATAGAGTATAAGTCTAATGTTTACCTCTGAATTGTAGTTAGGTAGAAGTACAAGTAGCAGAACATGGAAATACTAGAGTAAAGTAACTCAAAACTGGTACTTGGGTATATTTACTTGTGCAGTGTGTTCAATGGAGGACAGGGACTCACTTTTTCTCCTTGATCCACCTCATCACAGCCACCACCTCGGGGATATTAACTGGATTGAGAACCTTATCATCGTACTGGTCAGGGAAGCTTCTGTTTAGGTCCATATTTAGGGCATTATTTCGACCCCCGTTTTGTCCATCGCAGTCCCCCTCTTTGGACTTCTCAAAGCCGTCAGGGTTCATACTGGGCATGATGTAAATATCCGTGGTGTCCACCAGCTCAGTAATGCGGGGCTCCTCTCCATATTCAGCCAGCAGGTACTCCACCAGGTACACCAACACCTGCCTGGACACGGTTTCGTCGCCATGCATGTTCCCCACATATTTAAATTTGGGTCTCCCCGGGGTGTCTCTACTGGGGTCCTTAGTGATCCGCATCACCCACAGCTCCCTGCCGTCCACAGACTCACCTACGCTCGACAGGTTAGCTAAGTGAGGGTATTTCTCCACTAAGGACTGTAAACGCATGGTCAGGTCAACATAATTGTAGTATTTGTTGTAAGTTTCTACAGTTTCCTCCGTCGAGGGGTTGACGCTCCGTGTCCTGGTGTCACCCGGGGAGACAACAAGAGAGAGAAGAAAGGCGAGAAGAAGAAGTGACACCCAGAGTTTCGGCCTCGTCAGGAGACGCTCCCAAACGTGCACCATGTTGAAGTATCTTCTACTTCTACACCATGAGGACGTTCAAATTAAAGAAGAAACACCCGGTCCGGAGAGTTTGGCTCCCCAGCGACAGTCGTATTATTAGTGCTGTCAGACCCTGGCCTGCCTGTTTCCATCTACTTCCGCTCAGAGCACAGGGGCGGGGCTACACGCTGACGTCACATTTTAAGGTGGACCGGTGGAGTTTATTTATACAGTCTATGTTCTGAACGGATTTCCACTGTTTATAATACATTGTATAACATCTAACCAGAGGTGGAACAAGTCCAGACAACAAGTAATAGTTCTGCAATCAAAATGCAATTAAACTGAAAGTACAATAGAATTAGCATGAAAATATGCACATTATGCAGGTTGGCAGAATTTCAGTATAATATAAAACGCTTGTTTTGATTATAATTATTGATGTATTGAAATGTTGTCAAAGCTGGAACAGGTTAGTCACGTTGTATGCTGTAGAATAGTTATTGAATTTTACTTTAAGGTTTAACGAGAGTCATTTTTAAGTTTTGATTATTTATCACATCATTAAACAAAATCTGCAAAATAACTAAATGTATTAATTAAATCTAGTGGAGTAAAAGTACACCATTTACCTCTGAATTGTAGTGGTGTAGAAGAACAAAGTAGCAACAAATTGAAATACTCAACTACAAGTCTCTCAAAATTGTACTTAAGTACAGTATTTGAGTAAGTCTACTTAGTCACTTTACACCACTGCACCTAACAGCCCCTAAGACTGGCCACAGACACTCAAATAACTTTTTAAACACCTGTTTACACCTCTCTGTACTGTATAGTTACTTCTCATAATGCTCAATTCTCATTTTGCTTAGACTTGATAGATCATTTTTAAATATAGGGACGCCCCCATTTTATTTTATTAAAAACTTGCTTTTAGATTTTTATCTTTGTTGCTTGGTGTTTTTAAAGACCTGACCTCACCTTTTATGTCATAAAAGGCTTAATGGCATAAATTCAGTAATAACTTCTAGCAACCCTATTTATTTACATTTTTTCATTGCTATTTATTTATGTATTTATTTATTTAATTTTGTACAAATTATTTATACAGTTTTTTCATCTGTTGAATTTCACTGTGTGGTTTTCATATCAGTGCTATCCTGCTCTTGACTGTTATCAGTAACCTATGCAATCTTATTGTGTGTACCACCACCACTTAGTTATGTTTAAAAGCTTTGAGTTGTTGATTCAGGTAAGAGCTCTGATATCAGGGGATGATTTTCTCACAAAAGAACTGTTGCTCTTGAATTTCAATAATTAACCAGTAGCATTGAATACATGCTGTGTGCATTACTTTCACAAGTAAAACTTTCATTTTTTGTAATACTCCCTCAAATGAACATACGATGCAGCAAGAAGTCAAGATAAGAGTTATAGTATCTTAGATTACACTGCTCAGTTTTGGAGAAAGCTTCATTTTATGTTTCGGTATGAATAGAGAAGCCATAGTGTTAATATATTTCCAAACCAAATCATACAAAATAAATCACAACTATGCAGCATGGAGGTTAGCAGCAGACTTTTGTTTTTCCGTGTATTTCATGTTGCCCATTCGTTCTTTATTGATCACCAGCTCCATGTTTAACTTGAATACCAATGCCTCTGTGTGACATCTCCACCCTGAGGCCTATAACTTCATCCTCTTTCCTCCTAAGGAGGGTGTCAGTCAGGGGCTTCTCTTAAGTAAATGTTTTTCTTCTTTTCTTTGTTGTTTTCATAATTTCTCTTTATTTTCATTTGGCAACGAAACAAAAGTGCAGTAAAACATCTTGATTGTGAAGCACCAGCAAAGTGTCAGCCGTGGTTTATAAGGTCTGACGGAGCTGGATAAAGCTTGGAATGACTGGGTGAGGAGGAAGAGGAGGAGGAGGAAGAGGGGGGTGAGGAGGAGGAGGATGTGGAAGAGGGGGAGGAGGGGGAGAAGGAGGTAAAGAGTTTGGGGGAGGATGTTGCAGGTCTTATTGCTGGATTCGACGCAGCGACTGCACCTGGAAGGACTGAGCATGGGAGCCCCACTCTCTGTAATGTTTGTACTCGCCGCCATGACGATCACACTCCATGATGTACTGGTAACCACGGTAACCTGGGAACTGATAGCACACCCAGCTGGAGGAGGAGAGAGGAAGAGGGGAGGGCGGAGATTAATGATTGAAAAATAACCACAGTTCCAAACTATGCGAGAAGAAGGCAGAAGTGTAAGCAATATAGGAGCAAACTAAGTCAAATATCTGGTTGTAATTTTAAATGGATGCATTTTGACAACTTCCTTTGTTGATTACAATCAGAAAATGGGAAATATGATCTTGGACAAAACTGATTTTTGCATTACTGTAATATAGAATCTTTTTTAACAATTGTTACTGAAAATATTGGTGATTATATTCAAAATATTCATATAGATAGAATATAAAATGTTGCTCTCTACCAATCTTAATTCAAGTTATATTTCTATATGTATAACTTTTAACAAATGTTTAATACAAATCAATGTTGAGTACCATTCACCTAAATCTTTTTGTAACAGTAATCAAAAGTAATTTTTAAATAGTTTAAATAAAGAATTAAAATAGTACCAATACTTATTTCTTTACAACAGGATATCTATTAGTGCATGATCAGTATTTGTATGCATGTCTGCCATCAGACTTTACATGTATGTGGTTCAGCAGAAACAACAAAGACAACAACATTTAAAAAGACAAAGGTTATTCGTGTACATTTTACACATTGGTTTCACAAATCAGAAAACATATAAAGAGTTATGAATTTGAGTGCAGAGGTTGAGACTTACGAGCCGCTCTGAACTTGCATGGAACCAATCTCGTTGTTGCCCCAGCCCATGGCCTGCAGGGAGGGGTAGTCATCGTTTATGTCCCACTGCCGTCCCATGAAGTTCTCCTTCTCAAACAACACCATCTTTGACTCCTTGTGGTGCTGAAAAGACATGTTATCATTGTCATTTATCAAACTAATCTAATTTATGTGAGGGGGGGGGGAGCTGGTCGTGATGATACATGAGACCCCACTGCACATGTTGTGTGAGTCAATTTGATATTTTTGAGACACACGAGATGTGGTATGGAGGTGAAACAGAAGCCAGAGCAGTGAGACAGAAACTCACAGCAGAGCAGATGGGGCGGAAGGACATCATCCTCTCAATGTGGTAGGCGTTGCTGCCGCTCCACGACTCCCAGTGAGGATACTCTCCTCTCTCCAACACAAACTGCTGTCCACAGAAGCTGGAGTGCTCATATCCTGCCCAGCTGTCCCCAGCAAGCAGACACACAAACACACACACACACACACACACAAGATCATCACAACAAAACAGACTCATGATTAGATATGAGACACTGATTAAGTTTTCATTTTCTTCACTGAATATTGGTTGTTTCTTAGTTCTGTTTGTTCATTGTGTTTATGTGTTTTAATCTCTCTGTTATTTAGCCCATGGCGACATTTGAAATAATATGTAATAATATGACTATCATTTATTAGAATCTGTATTTATCTGTTGAAAAATGTTTTGGTTAGTTTGTGTTTTTCACCCCTTTTTATTTCTGTTACCTAAAACAAAGTAAATGTATGAACGAAATTAGCCAATAAGTAAATAAAAGATCTGATTTTAATTGTGCTATATTATTAATGTTAGTTTACTATAATTGTCCTCATAGTTTGACTTACGCTCCACACTCCACCTTCAGGGAGCGGATGTTGTCAACGCCACACTCCATGATGTTCAGGCAGGCTGAGGTAAACTCCACACGCTTCCCTTGGAAGTTCTCCTGGTCATAAACGGTGATCTGTGGAAGACACAAATGCATACATGTAGTATGCACATGCAAAACAGACACAGGCACACATCATTGACATCATCAGGCCAGGCATGAAATTACAAAAGAAAGTAATCTGCTTTTGTTAATCAAGCGTGGCAAGACATCACACTCACCTTCCATGGTCCCAGTGGGATGGGATTATTCAGAGCCATGCTATCTGTGTCTCAGTGCTGATTTACCTTCAGTGTGGGGAACAGGGAGAATCATATTTATGGTAATATTAAAGAACGCTATACAGTTCAAACACGACCTGTCACCTCCTCAACATCAAATAGAATGTATGTTTTTGAGTTATTGTTCATTATCAATTGTACGAGGTATTTTAATAGTCTTTGTGTTCCATACAGCAAACATCTATATGAAAGAAAATAATCATTTGTATGTCTCTAGGTATGAACCCTTTCTTGAAGCAGACTACATGCCCACACTTGATGATGCAGCTGTCGATGGAGGAACAATGCTGTTCGTTCTCACCGTGTGTGGTCAGTATTTGCATGCATGTGCAGTTTATACATTTACTTGGCTCAGCAGAAACAACAAAGGCACAGACATGTAAAGTGACAATGATCTGCACAGGTCTATAGGATGAACGGATTAAGATGGAGGGCTTACCTGACCGCCCAAAGAATTGCAGTGCAGTGCTCACAAGGGGCTCCACAAAAACGATGTCCTGACCCAAGAGTAAACGGGCCTATTTATACATGCTGGTGCTGAAAGGCAGCTGGGCCTGTGGGTCGGGGCAGGAGTCAGCACATTGCTGTTTCACTCATTGTTCAGCACTGAGCTGCCGGGCTTTATTTCTCTGGGACTAAATGCAGGGCACTGTGCCCAGTGCGGATATAATCAAGTTCCAAATGGTCCATGAACAGCGGGCCAGACCAAGTCCTGGTACAGCCTGGCCCAGGAAACAGATCATTACAGGTGCTGATAGTCTTGCCAGTGCCTCTGGTGCAAAAGGAAAAACACATTTAGTGTTCAAGTATAAAGAGAATGAAATATGAAGTTGCAAACGGAACAAGTTCACTTCATTTGTTTTTTTAATAATGTACCTACTGGGTTCTTTCTACACTGAGCTGTCTCCGATCTGCTTGACATGTCCACCTCAACTGACCCCTCATCTCGGGTCCTTTAACCTTTTCTCACTCCTATATACACACATGTTCAGTCATGCACACCCACGGTCATGGCACGCAGATGCCTGTTCATGCAGTCACACATACATACAGAGCATACAAAAGAACTCACACACTTACACATCCTGTAGTCAGCATATTACTTTACAGTAAATGTAACCTAATCCTCCAATTGTTTTTTCATTCAATTTCTTGAAAATCACTTATTATAAAAGCACACATTATAGCCTTAACATGGATCAAAAGTACCTTACTTCTTCACAACAAAAATGAAATTCTTCCAAATTGCTTCAGTGAAAGCCATTAATCCAGAAAAAATCCAAAAATAATAACTTTTACAAAAACGAATATCATACTTTTTTATATAGCTACATACAGCAACATGTTAATAACGTAAAAAATATGTATTTAAAATAGACATTTTATTCACTCCCAGAAAGATGAGAGAATTGATGTGGACATTTTCTGACAGGTCACCTTGTATATGCTATCAGCTATCGATACCAATTTACTGTATAGCCTAATATCGTGGTTACTGTAAATCAGTGGCGTAGCTGTGGGTGGGCCCGGGTGGGCCTGCGCCCACCCACATGCACGTCTGGCCCACCCACAGCCAATCAGCGCGTCATAGCGCAGAGCCGGGAAGCCCAGAAGGAAGTGCCACAAACTGCAGTTCATCTAGTGGCCGACAGGGGATGGATGCAGAAAGGAGCCATTTCCATAGACCCCCATGTTAAAATGCCCAACTTTACAGCAGAAATAAACATGTTTTTAGCCTGGATCCAATAAAACGTATTCTGGATATAGTTAGATTCCACCTTCATGACAATGGAATAGGGAGTGCATTTTTTTACCGTGAGTAAATTAGTAAGTAAAGTAAGTTTTGCCGTGAGTGAATGAAAGTCTTATTTCTTCTTGAGGTCTGCAGTGAAGCGTGTACACATTTGCTGAATATGAAAACACTCTCAGTGTGTGCCCACTGTGTGACTGTCAAGGATAAACAACCTGTGGCCGCCGAGCCAGTCATATGGAAGTCAGTTTTACACACATTCTGAGGCCGCCGTGCCTATGTTTTTGTTTTCACTGCTAGTTTATGCTTATGTTCAATTAGTGCATTAAACAATTATTAAAATCATTAATGAAGTTTCAGCTCAGACCCACGCTTAATAAGTCTCCCCTTGGCCCACCTACATTTCTCCAGGCCCACCCACACAATAATTCCTGGCTACGCCACTGCTGTAAATGTAACATGACTTGCAAAGGCGAAGATACAATTATAACACATGAATGCATAAGCCTCAGAAATGCATCTTAATTCCCATCTCAAAATGTAGAGCTAAATTCATGACGAGGTACAACCTGGAGGAAGGACCCTTGTGAATGTTTCTCTGTTATAAGGTCAAACTGATCAGTAAGAGAAGAATATACTGTATTCCTGTGGTTAGATGATTAGAATCAGAGTGAAACTGATCCCTCTCGCCTCTTGTATTAAACACTATAAAAGTCTAAAATAGCTTTGATTTTTAAATGTGTTCATATTGCCTTTGTATTTAATAGATCAAGAGACGACATTTCCCGTGGGTTCTTTCGCAATGCTCTAATTCCTTTTATAAATACATTTCTCGCCCACAAGCTTTTCACCAATGTCTAACAGCTGCATCAAGATCATGAAAATCACATGAGTTGATAATCACAATATTCACAAGATCTGTCTGCTTGCAATTACATTTAGTAAGCTATTAAAAGATCACAGTGCCACAGGTGTGGGAGATATATCGGCGAAAGAATATACACCCCACATGTAAAAGCATTTATCAGAACACTCTAGCTTATTGAAACTTTGAAGACATTTATTATATACGTGACCTTTTAGTCACGGGATTACTATTTGTATCTATTTGTACAAGAAACAAAAAGGTAATTTTGTGTTGGAGTGCATTTGTGGATATTACCTGAGTGTATATGTGGGGTTGTATGAAATGTGTATATATGGATAGAGTCTGTCCAGCAATATAACAAGCCTGTCGAAAACAAAAGAGAGATGGAGGCAGCTCCTGCAGTCAGCACATTACACACACAGGGCTCAAAGGCTTGGAACGGCTGTAACACGGATCAAGAGAAAGAGAGAGAATATGGAGTTGAAAGACAAAGAGATTATATAGAAACTGAAGGAGAAAACAATAGAAATATAGTATCACTATCAGAACCCTTTAAGTATCCCTGGGGAAATTGTGTTTTGTGACAGTTGCTACATTTTAGAATGATTTGAAATAAATGGTACATTAGAAAATAGAATACAAATATTGAGATCAACATAATAAGTTAATGAAGCATAAAATAAAATAAAAAGTGTGTGTTTGTGTGTGCGTGGGTGCATGTGTGTGTGTGTGTGTGTGTGTGTGTGTGTGTGTGTGTGTGTGTGTGTGTGTGTGTGTGTGTGTGTGTGTGTGTGTGTGTGTGTCAAACTGCTGATGGCAGTGACTGTCCTCTGTTCCCCACAATGGTGCTGGAAAACAAAACAGGCAGCCCAGTCAGCGCTTCTTGCCCACAGATTAGCAGCGTGACCTTTGACCCCCGGTACTCCAAAGAGCTCACAGCCAATGAGCTGTCAGAATCGGGCCTCCGTAGACTCGTCCTGGTTGTGAATGTATATATATCTCCCCACCGACCTCGCCTGTGACCATCAATTTACTCCAAGGTCGGTCCGTTGAACCTGCAATTGTAACTGTAAGTTTTCACTCTAACGTTTTCTAACTTTTAAATAACTGGTGGTATTTTGTTGGCGAGTGAGTAGCATATTGGGGTATCCTGACTGCCCACACTTAACTTTGACTTATTAGATAGTATATTGACATAAAACGCAGCAGGGTATGATTTTATTGTGTAGTGTTGCTTTGATTGCTTGGTTCAGTTGGTCATCCTAAGCTTAAATGGATGAGAAAGACAAGGGGCTGCTTTCCTTATTTCTGAAATAAAAATTTGATTATGGCAGGTTTGACGTTCCATATACAGAGGAAACACCGCTTTAAAAGGGAAGAATCTGATTAAACTATGCTGCTTACAAAATGGATTTTGGGATGGATTTGAGTAAGCTAATCATTTAAACAAGTTCAGTTATACTTGAAAACGATATGGTTTTACAAGTGTTGCAAATCTGCTTACTTTTTCTCCATTTTGCTTCTCATATTTAAATGGAATGAAATGCCTCAAGGGTTAATGTTTAAATATATTATAGACGATAAAGAAATATATATATTTATTATTAGAAATGTTTTACCCTTAAAGAGCAACTTAAAACACAATTTGTTTTACTTGAAGTGATAGTTACTCTGGAGTCTGTCAGTGCACCATGACATCATAGTTGGATGGGGTTACAGGTGCTTATTCAGCTACACCCGTTAGTAATTCTGATTAGGGTTAGGGGTGAAACAGTCTCTCAACCACAGAGGGCAGTCAAACGCTGCTTTTCAGCCTGGTGAACCTTCACCAGAAAGAACAGTCAGCCAGTTCTTGAGGGCATAAAATAATAGCCATTTAACAGTAAAGCTTTTACACAATAACAGCAAATTTAGAGATCTATTTTTTTCTGATGTGACTTTAAAGTTATGTGAATGTTAACAGAAGAGATACTGTGTTGACATTGGCTGTTCAAGAAACAAAGTGTTCTTTTTTTAATCCCTGAGGCGAAAATAGTGGATGAATGAATAATGGCTTGGGCATCTGAAATTATTCCAGCAGTCCAGAAACAATAATTCCCCTCTTCAAGCCCCACAGCGATATGTGAAAATGTCTCACTGACTTTGTGTTTCTCTCTTTAGATCTGATCATGTCTCACTCAGGTGCTCAGGGCAGCATTGGCAGCCACTCTGCCATTGGTCTGCACAATCACAAGGTACCTCTACTGCTTGTTTATAATTGACTTAACTAAGCCTAAAATTAAACACTGAAAACATTTTAACTTCAGAAATAAACACATTGAGTTTTTATTTGCCTTTCAGGTTTACCTCTATGAGTTTGAGAACTTCCAAGGCCGTAGGATGGATCTGTTCGCAGAGAACCGCAACCTGATGGAGAAGGGTTTCGAGAGGATCGGCTCCATCAGGGTGGAGAATGGACCGTAAGGGACCACAATGGCCATCAAAATAAGTGTTACAGCCCTGTAACTCTTTTCCCTAAGTAACATTTGTATCCATGTATCTATCCATGCAGTTGGGTGGGTTATGAGCAGCAGAACATGACTGGTGAGATGTTCATGCTGGAGAAGGGAGAGTACCCCCGCTGGAACACCTGGTCCAACAGCTACAGGTGCGACCGCTTCATGTCCATCAGGCCTGTCAAGATGGTGAGTCAGAATCAGCTTATTTTGCATCTCTTATACATTGTGTAATGGCACAAAGAAAAATATTTGTTATGGATGCAGTTATTGTATTTATAGATTTAATCCACTGCGTGTATTTTTGCTTTCCACTATCAATATGATAATGTTTAAAGTAAAAAGATTCCTGGCCTTCCAAATAAAAATTCCTTTCTAAATCAACAATACAATAACTGTACTCATGTCAATTTGTAAGTCATTTAACTTTTTTGACTGCATTTTTGTTTTAAAATCTCTTTATCGGCTAAAATCTAGGACAAACAGCTGCACCAGGATCTGTAAGAAAAGTTGTCAACAGTTACTGATTTAAAAGTGATGCGTGTGTCTTACAGGATCCCCAGGACCACAAGATCTGCCTGTACGAGTGCCCCAACTTCGAGGGTCGTAAGATGGAGGTGTGCGATGAGGATATTCCCAGCCTGTGGTCTTACGGCTTCCAGGATCGCGTTGCCAGCATTCAGGTCTCCGGTGGAACGTAAGTCATTTCTGAGTAAAATTTAAAACTAAAAACAGCCTTTGGCCAACAAAAGTAGAGCAAACAGAAAAAACAGAATCTCTCATCTTACTGTACTGCCAGAACATTTGTAATTTAATGAATAAACCATTTATATCCTGTGGGGAGAGAAATCAATGAACAATGTTAGCTGCAAAGTATCTTGACTGTTGCCATGAGTAGCTACAAGCTTTGTAGTTAATGTTTGGATAAGATTAGATGTACCAAAGTATTTCACAATCTGGAATCAGTAAAGTATAACAGCATGTAGTAGAAGTTGCCGTTTTTAAAAGTACAATTTGACCGCATGTTAGCTTTGGCAATAACCTAACCTAACCATTTTTGTAATAAAGCTCATCTGAATTGAAGTCAACAGAGCTTTTTGTGTCCTAAGTGTTTCTCTCTGCCTTCCCCCACAGCTGGGTGGGCTACCAGTACCCTGGCTACCGTGGATACCAGTATGTGTTTGAGATGGGACCTATGAAGCACTGGAATGAGTGGGGAGCCCAACAGCCCCAGATCCAGTCCATCCGCAGGGTGAGGGACATGCAGACGCACCGCAGGGGCTGCTTCGAGATGAGCGCATAGACAGGAGTCCAGCAGACTGTGGGCTAACAGGGGGGATAGCAGAGGGGTCGGCATGCTGCAAACCATCCCCTTGGAAATTCTTCAACAGCCACCTAGCCCCAAAAGCTAATGGCTTTTGAATATTGTTATGTTTTTACTGGTAGGATTTGGAAATATGTGGCATCGTGAATGATTCTGATTGTGACTGACTTCCAGAGTCTGTAACACCGGTAAAAATGGTAGCAATGCTCTCTGTCTACAGACCTCAAGATAATGAAAGGGGGGTATGGGGATTAGTTAATAGCTTTTATTAGTTAACCCTTTTATTTTATTTTTATTTACTCGCCTATGTGTTTCTAGCTGACATGATGCCAATAAGCCTGTTCGCCGAAGCGTTTTTCCTCTATCTGGGATCCAAAGATTTTAGAGAGTAAAGGGATAAACGATCACATAACTCCTCACAAAGTACTACCATGGACAGCTGCAGTAGGTTCACCCAGCAGACACAGGCACTATCTCCTCATCACAAAGCAAAAGGCTCACTTCGCTGAAGAGGGCACTGGCCAGCCTGTGATTTTCCAAGAGAAAGGTGGCTGTGCAGGGTTGTGTTTTGCAGATGTGAATATCTTTTGGCCGGCCTGTTCCAGCTCATGGATGGGGCTATCCAGAAGATTCACATTTTACACTTTCTCAGGGATGCTGGCATCTGGAAAGCAACTTTCCAATGAAGAAACAATGAAATAAAGATATTATAAAGCTGAAAGACTTTGTTTCCTTGCTTTTTTATATTTTATTAACAACGTATTAAAGCAATAAGTGTGTGTTAATAAGTTTAAAGGGAATTATCACCCAACTCTGCAATCTCTCTTAGCTATAAAGAGTGTGAAGTGCTTATAAACTTAACACCACTCTCATTGTTTCCGATAGCTGTAGGTAGCCTATATGATTAAGAAAATGTAGACAAAGTAAGCTGGGGTATACAGCAGCTAAAGATCTAGGTATTACCTTCAGGAATTGGTATAAAACAGGGCCAAGGAACTCCAAAACATACACATGTAGTTTAGTGTCTAATGATTGGGATTTATTGTGAGCATAATAACATTATATATTTATTGATGTAAAGCAATTTGGTCAACTATGTTGTTTTTAGATGTGCTACTGTATATAAATAAAGTTGCATTGGATTATAGGAACATGAAGAATGTTAAAGTTATTCTGCCCTTCAGGTGGCCAAAAAAGGATGAACATTAAATAGTTGAATAAAATAAAAAGGACTGATGATTCCTTTCCTATCGAGGGAAAAATAGTGCTACAGTATAGGGCCAAACTTGAGAAAGATGGTTTGTTTTAGGGAAGCTAAACTACATTGAGAACCATTCACTTATCACACTAAAGGAGAGTAGACAGTGTTGTTCACAGGCCTACATGCTGATTTAGCAACCCCCTCTTTTCACACAGTAGTAACAGCTCACCTCAACAAAATATAACTCCAAGATGTTATTTCTGACACCTGTGAGTGTTTGCTTCCCCGGATGTGGGAGCTCATTTTACAGAGTAATCAGTTACTCTTTCTGAGTAGAGCAGCCATGCACGCACTGCTGTATGGGCAGATGACGAGGCGCGCAGACTGTCAGCCACGCACTACAGCTCGGTTTAAAGCCACAGGATTTGGATTAAATAGCTTGTGAGAGGACCGATGAGCCTTGAGCGCGGGAGGGGAGGGAGCTAAGGGCTGATTTTTTTATCTTTTACCGGACGAGAAGGGGAGGAGGCACGGAGAATGAGTTATTCTTGTAGCGGCACAGTTTGCTGTACGTGAATTATCCAAAGGCTGCGACGCAAGTAAATCTGCTCCTGCGGCGGCGACGACGCCGAGAGCACCAGAAAGCCTCAGCTCCTCTCAGGTCGAGCACCGATCAGCCCTCTTCTGCTGGACATGAAAGTGCAGCAAGGCTGCAACTCAGACATGGGGATCCCGGTGAGAACTGAAGAAGAATTGCGCGGAAATACCGTAATATCGCCCGATGATGTGCTTGGGCTACAGAAGATCACCAAGAGTAAGTAACCTGCAAGTGTAATTGGCACGATGGAAAGACTAGTTCAAGCCGCACAGTTAGAGGAGATTAGTGCAACCCATATGCTGCTGCTTCCTTGTTCATTGTGTCTTTCCTTAGGCTATTTAATGTTAAATATGCTCCCTGTGTTCATGCACTCTTTTTATTGGCTTTGTCGAATAACTATACCATGGACAGCGACAGTCTGAAAGGAGCTCACTGTGTCTTTCAGCCTTAAATAAGATGTATCGCCTATAACCGATGTGTGTTACAGGTTTTATGTCCTACCCAAGGACAGTTAATATCATTTATTTGTTATAATTGGTTCTTTAATACGCAGCATGTTGATTTTACTTATGTTACTACCGTTTGTGTGATTGTATGCCTTTGCACCTGTCTGAGTGTAAAGGCACGAGAGAGAAGGGGACTGTATGTACTTCCTGGTTTGCTACTTTAATCCTGCTGTAAAAAAATTAATCTGCTGCTTACTACATCCTTACCTTAAGACACCTGTGGCTCTGAGGGAACAGGTGGCCAGGGATGTGATCCAGTAGTTATGACATTGACAGTAGTAAGCTTTAATAAGTATGACAAAATAACATATCAGCCTGTTGTTTAACATATTATGGAAACTGTTCCAGATTATGTCATGGCAACAGGACATGCTAGGCTGCTTAATGATAGGAGAAGGCCTGGTTTCAAGCGCCATTATAAGCAGAGTGAGGTGATAGGAGAGAAGTTTCACAAACTTTAAACTTGTATTTCATGATACTGCTTTATTTATGTTTCTATTGTTTACCAATATGTTGCTGTTTTTATTGAGGCTGACAGTGAGACTGACCAAACCTATTGAAATGTGAAAGAAGCACAGGTTTAGGTTCAGTTTGCACAGGTGGCTTAAAAAGGAGGCGTGTGGTGCAGTGGGTTGTGCGTCGGTGTTCGGATCAGGGATCAGGTTCAAACCCCACTGCAGTCAGCATGTCGTTGTGTCCCTGGGCAAGACACTTCACCCCAAATTGCTCCTGTGGGGATTGCCCACAGTATTGAGTATGTAAGTCGCTTTGGATAAAAGCGTCTAACAAGTGACATGTAATGTAATGTAAAAAAAAAACTACAGATTCCTGAGGCCTACAGTTTAAAGAAAGAAATGTGACTAGTGGAGTCCACAAGTCTAATGAGGAGCATGTACGTTCTTTCTCAGCTTTAATATTGGTTCGACAAATAAACAAAAAAACTCAACCCAAGGACAAACTATTTTTGTGGCTTTGTCAGTGAATGTGAGCTAACACTTGAACAGGATTTCTATGCATTTGGCACAAATATACACTTAGAATTAGGATGCATTTATTTAAATTCAGGGGTCAAAGGTTAAGTCAGCGTGACCTTACACATTTGTTTGACCATAACTCAAGAATTCATACGTTTAATGTTTGATAGCACAAAATGATGCTGTGAGGACATGTTGGATCGATACAAATGTAAACGGCAACTTGGAAACCTGCATTACGTCTGACTACAAAAAGGAAACAAATATTAGTTGATAATGAGTTCTTGTTTTCTAAAAAGGAACATTTTCATTGATTCATTTGTTTAGTCCAAACCAATCCCCCTGAAAAAACACAAAATGTCCCACCAACTCTCTGACCCTCTCCCTTGTTTTCATTTGGTGGACCCTTAGTGGAAAAGCAGCACTAGGGCTCCGTCAGTGCAATTATACGTAAATCACTCATGGTGGTGCAGTAATCTCCACTCCCCACTTCATCCAAGTAATCTGGATTATGTTAGGAGTGCTTTAACGCAGCCTGACGTGATGTACCCCAGGTAATTAATTAACCTGGAGCTGAAGCATAACCGAGTTTGTTTACATTGTGGATATTTGATTACACATTTAGTTGTAATGTTCCCATACCATTAATTTATAGGCTTACCACGGCTGCAAACTCTAATAGAAATATATTATATGTGTTAGTTGCTGAACCACAACTAATGCTTGGTTTATACAAATGAACCGATGCTTCCTTGTTTCCTGTTTAGTGATGAGAGCACAGAATTGTCTCCCAAAGGCCCAATCATTTTAAACGACAGACCATACCACAGAGAGAAGCATTGTGTGCCGCACAATTCAATCATTTTCTGCTGCAAGAGAAAAAAAAATGTGCAGTTGTGAAAGAGGGAATCAGAAAACGCCTCACCCTGCCGACAAAATGCCTTTTTCAGTAGTGCTTTTGGGAGGTAAATGCCACCATTTTGGGGCAGCCCAGCTCCAGTCTGTCACGCTGGTTCAGAGCTGATAAGCGAGGCACAGCGCCTCATTGTCACACAGGCGGAGAGAAGAAATATAATCCAGGCGGCAGAGAAGCGCTGCAGTGATATGAAAAATGGCACATTATCAGTTTACTGTTTACATGAGGGATGATTTATGATGATATGAAGGCCGGCGGACAAAAATAGAAATACTGCCGTTACAAAATAAATGTTACACAAATAATTGTTATGGGTTAACCATTAAACAGCCAAACAGTTAAAAGACACAGGGGTCTGTTTGTGGGAACGTGTTTTTTTTTTTTTTTAAAGTAACCTATCAGACATTGAAATCCGATTCAGGAAGTCCCGTTTGAATAACAGATTAATGTGTTTAAAGGTTTATCAAGATAGGTTTACAATACTCAGGCAGGATTGTAAAACTCCGGAAATAGATACAGAATACAACAACATTAGGAGCCCTGATCAGTGAAGTTGCCCCCTTTACTTACATGGTGATTTAGAGAGGGATAACTTATTTATATTATGAACAGGAGGAATAATTACAACAGGCTTGTTTTCTTTTTCAAAAGACTTGAATAATTGCAAACCTATCCTTTAATGCAGGAAAAAAGCAAAAAACTGCAGATGAAAAGGTTGAGCTGTCATGGCATTTGTGTTTAAATCTGTTCAGACTGACCTAATGTGACTGGGTGCAATTCCTGATGTCTAAAGATAATGGTTCACAATGTCAAAGGCATTTATTGTGTTGATCTCAGTTGCAAACATGTAGAGAATAATTGAAAAAAGCTTGAGAGAGAAGTTTGAATGCTGCCAACTTAAAGTTTGACAATTGTTAAAAAAGTGTTTTGGTGTCTTGCTAGAGCCCATTACAATTTATTAAACATAATAATGTGTGAATATCAAATTAGAAAAAAACATTAGATGATCTATTGTAGGCATTTTTTACTCAAAGAATTGTGTTTTATTATGCCTCATCCAAATGATTTACTCCTACACAAATGGGTAATCAATTGTTCGGCCTTAATAAGTCTGGGACACAGAGCAGTGCTTTATCTGCGTCAGGCGGGATTTCCCCTCTGTGATGTCTGCCAACACAATGGATACGGCTTTAATTAAAATTGATTGGTGCAGCCGGTTCTTAATCTCGCATGCACAGCTGTCGCAAGGTTACTCTTTCATAATGATTTGACATGGAGAGAGTCGGCTCGTTTCATCCACATCAGTAATCAACGCGATCCCACAAACTGTGTTTAATTCTTGCTTTCTTCTAGTCTTTGAATCAGGCGCTTGTTGCCAGAGTCAGGAACATTTGAACTCTACATTAGAAGTGTCATCATGTTTAGTTGTATAATGTAAGGTTGTACTTTCCCATAGTGTTGAATACACTTATTGATCAATACCAAAAACTCACCGATTACTGGCTGGTGCTCATATTTGTGCCTGAAGCACTTTGTTCACACACGCAACTGATGCCCATGTGTATAACTTATGGTAAACATACCAACAATGTGTTATTATCTACTCCTATTGCAAAAATATGATAGTTCTAAGTACTAAATATTCAATAGGCCATATTACTTATCGTTATCCGATTTTTTAATAATACTTATAAGAGTACCATAATACTTCATAATTGTCACACTAAAATGTTCTGTGCAGTGATCATAGTGTATTATAATTCCAACAGTTGAAAGAAATTATTATTAATAATAATACATTACATTTATAAAGCGCTTTTCCTGGAGCTCAAAACGCTTACAAGCAAGTAAAACAAAATAACAAAAGTAAAAAGTGCTAAGCTAGGTGGAATAAGGGCAAGGGGTTAGTTGATTAGGAGTTGAAGGCAAGAATGAAAAGGTGAGCTTTGAGGGATTGTTTGAATGATGTGAGAGTGTTGGCGGATCTGACGTGGCTGGGGAGGGAGTTACAGAGTGTGGGGGAGGCTGCTGCGAAGGCCCTGTCCTGATGGTTTTTTTAGTATGAATGCAGGTGATCCAAAAAGTATGCTGTTGCAGTAATCCAGTCAGGATGTTATAAAGGCATGGATCAGAGTTTCAGCAGCGGTCGATGAGAGGGAGGGTCTGATGCGGGCGATGATCTTTAAATGGAAGAAAGCGTTTTTTGTGACCTGGTTGACGTGAGGGAGGAAAGTGAGGGTGGGGTCAAGGATGATGCCAAGGTTACGGATGTGAGTGGAGGGGTTGACAATTGAGCCATCGATGATAAGAGAAAAATCTTGGGTTGAGTGGGTAAGTGAGTTTGGGCCAATGATTATAAGTTCCGATTTGTCACAGTTAAGTTTTAGAAAATTGTTTTGCATCCAAATTTTAATGTCAGTGAGGCAGGTGCTGAGCTGGGAGTGTGTGGTTGGAGAAATTGATTTTGTTGAGAGGTAGATCTGTGTGTCATCAGCATAACAGTGGAACTGGAGTTGGTGTTGACGGAGGATTTGTCCAATTGGAGGATGTAGATGATGAACAGAAGGGGACCAAGTACAGAACCCTGAGGGACGCCATGATTGACGGGGGCTGTGGGGGATTTGGAGTTGTTAATGGAGATGAATTGATGTCTGTCAGAGAGATAGGATTTAAACCAGGAGAGGGCAGTACCGGCAGAGTTGGGTGTAACAACATGGTTACAAAGTAACGCGTTACTGTAATAATATTACTTTTGTCGGTAACGGAGTAGTGTAACGCGTTCAGTAATCACACTACAGTTACTAACATTGCCCGACACGCGTTACTTCGTTACTTTTATAAAATCAGTAATCACAGTACAGTTAGCCTACTAACATAAAGAATTACTAGATTCTCCCAGAGCCGTGGATTCTCCCTTTGACAGACAAGAGGGATTTCCGCCGCAGGTTTATATTTATGTAACATTTGAGCGACTTGCGCGTCCACATGCAGTGCATAAATATGGCTCAGTCAACAGCGATAACTTTCGAGGGGTGGACGTCTGCCCATTATTTTGAGTTTGTCCGAAGAAAGGACAGGAATGTGACGGTGAGGTGCAAACTGTGTCCAGGACAGAAGCTTTTATCCACTGCTGCAAACACAATGTCAAACCTCAACAAGCACCTGCAAAGACAACATGCTAACGTGAAGCTAATAGCTAAGGACCCCCGAACCCCAGAGTGAGGATGTAAACAGGGCCGCCCCCTCCCGCTCCCTCCGCAAAATGAAGCACCCTCCGCAGTCTGCGTGATCTGCCTGTAGGGAGGGGCGGCCCTGCGAGTAAAGTAACGAGTAATGTAACGACCCCATCTCTGAGTACCGGTAATGCCAAATGGAAGACTGGAGGCGGTTGATGAGGATGGAATGGTTGATCGTGTCAAATGCGGCTGTTAGGTCAAGGAGAATGAGAATTGAGAGGGAACCAGAGTCAGCAGAGAGGAGAATGTCGTTGGTCACCTTGAGTAGGGCAGATTCTGTGCTTCAGATTCTTAATGCTTCTTAATCCCGGTTATATTGTTATAAATTAAGTGAAGTAATACAAAAGTAAGATGTAATGCATAACAAGCAAGTTATAAGTCAAAATATCAATTAAATGCTTTAATAGTGGTTGTAAAGCATTCTGAATACTTATGAGTGCTTAAAACGGACATACTTAAAACCAGTTAAGCCCCGAGCCTGTTTTTCAGGCCTCAGGCTCGAAAATGACATTCCCAGAACAAATTACTATAACTTCACTTCTAAAAGGGGTAAATTAATAATCTTTTTTCTCAAAGCAATGATAAACCTGTGAGTTGGATGTAGAAAAGTCAGAATCAATATAGAATTTTTTTTATTTTAAAATAAATTCAGATTGAACATAGTAAAAAAAATTAAATTATTGTGTCCGTCCAAAAAAAAAAAACATTACTTATAGTGAAAACCACCCTTGAATGATGGGATAGTAGACTAAAAGCTTTAGGAATCCAAACTATAACATATAATAAGTACCCTGTATCAATATTGATGCAAAATAAGTGGCATTTGACCTTTTTAGAGAGGTTTAGCAACAAAAAAAACACTTCTGGGGTCATTTGGGTGGATTTTCAATAACTCTGGCCCCCCTCGGTCGATTTTGATGATTGACACCTCTTTTTAACCGTTAGAGCCAATATAATCGAGGGGAAGTCCCTAAAATCCATCTAAACATTACCCATTGGTGAATGAGTGATGTACAGCCAGCAAGCCCAAAACCGGAAGCTGTCATACACTCTAGTATAGCAGCTATATGTGAAAACTCCGTTATTGACATAAATATGAGGATGGATTATCGGTAATCATTTCAGACACATTGGATTAACCTATGGATTAACCTTCAGCAGCGTTTTTATCGTTTTAATGCAATTGAACACAACTTTTGATCAGAAACCGCAAAAGGTAAGACATTTCTCCCATGTTTGCTCCCTAAAGCTATGTGGTGTGATGTCTGGGTTCGCTTCTCCTGTCGCGAGTTCTGATCGCTCAGTGATGATACTTATATGTCTGGAATCTGTGGAATCTCAGCTTGCTAATCGTTATCTTGTTTGTGCAGATCCGATAAGTAATAAGGGTATTTTAACGTGAGTTCTGTGCTAAGTGCGTTAGCATTTTTTCGCTCAGGGCTAATTCAGAGCCTTTGTTATTACCCTTGTGTTTCCTTTAGCTAAAAATGGTTAATATTGTCCGATAGCCGAGTTTCTTCCCGTTAAGTGGGTATGACACATTCATAGTTTACTAAATCCTAGAAACCCTCAGACGCTGTTTCTTGCAAGATGTTGCGCCATGCCCCCGGTACCGGGGGCATGGGGCTTAAGTGCTACAAACAGTATCTAATGCATTCAAATTATGTTTATTATAAAGCATTATAGACAAGACCAAGAGAAGCCTAGCCAGACATGTATACCAAAAATAGTATTAGCATGTCTAATCCTCAACCAAACACTCCTATAGTGTTTAATCTACTTTTATATCTTCATTAGTGAAGATAAATGCCCCACTATCTTTAAATACAGAATAAACAGGGATGTTCCTGAAGAGAATGCAAACAACGTTGTTCTCCGTTTTTTCCGTACAGCTGGTACATATTTTTAGAACTTTATATATACACATGTATTAATCTCTTCAATAAAGCATGCAGCTGGCATTTATTAAACTCTTTTATATTAAAAACAATGTCAATAAACTGAACTCTTATTTATTAAAATTACATTTTTTTCAATTACTATTGGTTATACTTACAGAACTTATTTATGCATTGTATTCACAGTGTTTTTAGGTTCAGCTATTTTGCTCAAATAGGTCTCACACCATTGAGTTGCTCTGCAGTCACCCGTAATTGAAACTCACTTCTCCAATTGACTCAGCTGTCGTTTTTTCTTTCACCTACAATCACACGGGAGAAGCTAAGCTAATCCATGTCCCTCTGGAAAAAGAAACTCAGTGTAAGACTGTTAAATATAAATTGGATAAACCTTTACATTTAAATCCCTGTTGACTGATAAAGAGCAGTATGAATCATGAGTGTTTATGAATTGATGTTGAGTCTTATGCTGCTGTCATCCGCTTATTTGCTTTATATTGTAACTTTTGTGAGTGGAACAGTGTTGTTTTTTCAAAATGAAACCTTACTTGAACATCTTCAGCAGCTTTTGAGATTGCACACATTGACTGCACTGAATGCTGGCAATAAACTAATTCTGCATTTATCTGATATTAGACATACCGTACAAATCAACTTTGTAAGGCATGAAAACGTGTTGAACACCAGTTAATCGACTAAAGGTAATGAACTGAAGTAAAAAAGGTAGTGATAGGAATTGATGGTACAACAGCCTCGTAATTTCACAACGGATAATTATCTGATTATTATTTAAATATTCAGTTTTCTAAAGTTATGATGCGTGTTGTTGCAGATCATTTATTCTTTTGACTTTGCTTTGTTGCTCCACTGTCCAATTTTAACACTTTTAACTCACATGTATTTAACTCAATACATTTAATTATCTATTAAATGACTAGGGAAAAGGATTAGTTCTGAAAATGTTTTCTAACCTCTTGAAACTTTTGATGCTACCACAAAGTCTTCGGAGGACCACTTAACATATTTTAAATAAAACACATTTCTTCTTCACACTCCTCAGATTTAGTGATTGTGTCGCAGTTAGTGAGCACAGTCAGTGGATTCAAGTGCAAGGCTTGAAAAAACACAAAGCAGGCAGAATGAAAAGTTATTACTTACTAACAAGGGTATCCAGGGAGGTCAGTCCAGAGAATCAGTCAAGATCTAAGTATACAAAATAGTAGTGATGTTACGTATTGCGCCGAGGCTTCGGAGCGTGTGTCGAGTAATCCCCGAAGCTTTTTGTGAAGCTTGTTTCGAGGCTTGTATCGTTTTGGGCCAGTGATGTCATCGATGACAAACGAAGCCTCGCTGCCTGTCGATACCACGTGACTGCTTCAGGAAACGATTCAGATCGGTTGAACCACAACGCTCATATTACCCATGGATGTATAATGAACCATATTACCCCTCCTGTACCCGGGCCCGGAGACACGATGGAACTAAGAGAGCTCAGACCTAGGCCTGTCGCGATAAGCAATTAATTGACTTATCGTACGATAAATAAAAATGAACTCGATTACTTTTCTGACCTCGATAAATTGCCGTTTACATGCGTGTTTGTTTACATAAGGATGTGACCAGCATTTTAGCCAGGCGCACTCTGGCCCGCGCCTGGCCGGTAGAGTGGCCGGCAGACACAGCGCGCCGGGGCTCACACACAGCCAGGTCAGGACACTCCGCGTGCAACAGTGTAGCAGCCAAATGAATAATATAGAGACAAGCAGGAGGCAACGTGTGATTTACTCGAGGGGAATTTGAAGTTAAATGGAAGTGGTTGCAAAACCTAATTCCACATCTCGGGTGTGGGAATATTTTGGATTTAAGCCAAATCAACGAGGCGTACCTCGGGACTTGAATGAGCCAGTATGTTGCATTTGTTTTTAAAAGGTAGCAACAAAAGCTAGCAATACGCCCAACCTTAAACTGCACCTGAAACACAACCACCCCATTCCGTTTTCCCAGCTGGGAGCAAACGCAGCTGGAGATGGAGAGCCCCCACCTTCCCGACTTACTTTATATTTTTTAAACATTTTTTTACTACTGCATTTTCAAAAATACAATTGCGTGTTTTGGCTACAAGAGAGCTCTGTTTTCCAGCCTGAGTCTATTTAATTTAATGTTTTGGTTGTGTGAGATTTATTTAAAAAATGTTTTAAAATTTAATGTATTTGTTTTATTTATTATATATCATTTATATATTTAAATATTATTTCACAGCTCATTTGTAATGTTGAATGTTCAATAAAAAAGGATATACTTGAATTATTATTATATATTATCATTATGTCAGTGGTCTAAAATGGTCTTACAACGGTACCCACAATATTATCGTTTATCGCAATAATTTCCGGGAAAACTTATCGTCCAACAAAATTAATTATCGTGACAGGCCTACTCAGACCCTCACTTATATAGAGGTCGGAACATGTCATAAGTATAAATAAATAAAAGCATAAATAAATGTAGGAATAAAAACATGAATAAATAAATAAATGAATAAATACGGGAATAAATAGGCTACAGTGTTTTCAGGTAAATTCAGTGTGTGGGCTGTGGCTCAGCTGGAAAGCAGTTGACTCAACCGCAGGGTCCCTGGTTCAACGACTCGTCAATATGTCTTTCTTTTTTTTTATAAAAGCTACAGCTAAATTAGATAATGCAGTTAATAAATGTAGTCTTTGATATGGTTTAGCCTTTCTCAAGCTACAACATGGTTAAGTTTACGAATATTATTAAGGAATATAAAATCCCTCTTTGCAATGTTTACCAGCCTCCTTAGGCTTTTCAATCACAATCATTAAACTGGAATAAAAACAATATTGTTAACATGAAAATATGATTTTATGTTTGTTGTTTAGAGTTATTCTAAGGCTTTACTCATTGGGAACTCGGTAGGAGATAGAGCACACTGTTGAGATGTCAAATCTGCCTGTTTTACACACTTTGACCAACAGGGGGGTTTGTGTTCAAATGAAGCCCATGATGAAGCCTCATGATGAACCCTTTTGCGAACCAATTGGCTGGAAAGCTTCAAAGCTTCATAAGGCTTCATCTCACCATCACTACAAAATAGGTCTGAAAAAACCCAAAGAATATACTATGAAAAAAGTTTGAAAAGCTCACTAAAACAGAAGAGACAAAGCAGCAAAGGAACATGGCTGGTACGTGTAGTGAATGACTGATTGGGAAAGTGAGAACAGGTGAGCAGGAAGTCAGGTGACTGCAGGACTAATAAGGAACAGGTGAAAGTAATCAAAGCTGGAGAGAAAGCACAAAAAGACAGGAAGTAAAGGGGGTGTTTCTCAATGTCGAGGACGCTTGCTTGGTAGCACATGTCTTCCGAGTCACTTGCTTCAGAAGCGAGGCAAGAATCCTTCCTAGCCTCGGAAAACGAAGAATTGTGGAACAGGCTAACAGGTATGCAGGTGTGCGTCATATGCGAGGCCCCGCCTTAAATGGAGTGCGATTTCCGCCAAAGATTTGGAAATTGGTCCGTGCGCAAAGCATTGTGGGGATTTTAAGACAGCGGAGTCTACAAATGTGCAGCCTCGAAATTTCTCGCTACGAAGTACGCCGGCCTCGGTAGAATTCCAAGTATGCTGGACATTGGAACAGTCCTTCGGCGGCATTCGATGGCGTAGTATGCTTGAAATAGTGGCTCTGGAGCAGCCTTCCTCGACATTGAGAAACACCCAGGGTCTGCAAAGAAAAGAGGAGATGAGTTTCAAAATAAAACAGGAAACAAAATCACTCAAGCAATACAACAAACAAATGTCAACCAATGCCCTTGGCAGAAGTAACAACAGAAATCTAAATATGTCTTTTAAATAAAAGTAAACGTTTGATAAATATGTAGGATTTTAACTGCTGTGTTTCTCTGCTGTCATTTGAAATGAATCACTCAAATTTCTTCACGTATTTCAAAATTGATTGCAACTGACTGAGCTGTTTGCCTTTCATTTTACTGACTTGACAGTGTGGTGTCATGGGGTTCACTTGAAGAAGAGACACTTCTTAATCAGGTACATCATACATGGTGTGCTGCACATTGCGTACTTTAGCCGGATTACTACAGAGCTCATTGGTCCTTGATGCTTTTTAGGTGTATTTAAGCCCAAATCCTCTTTCATTTGCAATTTATGTTTTCAAGTGATCCTGTCGCTGTCCCATTCTTGTGAATTTAGGACTGAGGGAATTTCTTCATATTTGGAACAACCTTTGGCTCTGACTCAATGCTCTGACTTTCTGATCTCTCGACGAATTGAAAGTACTTATTGCCTGAGATCTCATGATGTGGTTTTATTAAATGTGCCAAGTGCTAGGACTGTCTTTTAGTTGTGCAGCTCCACTAACTTGGAACAGTCTGCAAAAATGTTTAAAACTGAGCACTTTGGTTCCCCTGCATCATTTTAAAACTCGGCTGGGTGACATGCTGTTTGATACTCATGGTACCTGTCACTGTAAATAGAGTTTGTAAACTGTACCCTGTAATTTATGTTGTATGTCGTCCTTATTGTTGTTCTGTTGTTTTTATGTTACATGTGTAACCCATGTGCTGCAGGTCACCCTTGAAAAAGAGATCTTTTGATCTCAAGGGGCTTTCACCTGGTTAAATAAAGGCTACAAACAATGATAAACTGATCACAATATGGTGGTAAAATGTCAATGTCTGTGTGACTTTCATAAATCATAGTATTTGTCCTCATTAAACAGAGGAATTTCATTTTCGGCCGGATAGAGATAAGAGAAATGAATCTCATCTGCATTCAGCTGCTCAGAAGGCAACCTCTCCACGAACCTCACTGTTTGCCAGTTTGCCTAAAAGTGGTGTAAACCCCAAGACATGAAACAGCCTGCCATGCACAGGTGCACCTTACATCATGATGTGAACATTAAGGCGTAGAGCTAATGTCACCAGCTGCCTTTGGCTATGGCTTACTTTAAAGTGGAGACAAGTTAACACCTTTGCATTGTTATTGCTCACGTTATGTATGATTAATTCAAAATTGCGGTCTCCGCGTTGACCGGAGACCACAGGGTCAAGTGAAAAGAATAAGGCATCTGAAGTCAATCCCTGTGGCTGAGAGTCTGTAACTCTGTACTAATCTTGGGGATTAAGGGGCTATAAATGGCAGCTCGTTTGCTCTTTATGAATGCCACTTTGGTGTCAGACAGGCTCTGAGTTCCGAACACAGGAACACAGCATGACTCAAAACTCGGTGCTAATTTTACTCTCTTTAGAGGGGCTGCTGCCACATGAATATGTTCAGGGCTGCAATGCCTTTTTATTTAATTGGAGTGAAAATTATGTTTAACAAGAATTCTCTGTTGGCCTGAGAGTCTAAATAAACGTGTGTGTTGGCTAAGATTAGATTGGCAGTTACAAAATCATGCAGCATATTTTTTTAAGGTTAAAAACATCATATTAGATACATTTAAATCAGAGCTTTCACACATAAACCATAAAATTATATAATGTTATTTACCCTGCGTTGCGATTTCAGATTGTAAATGGACTGTACTCATATAGCGCTTTATCCAGTCTTTACAACCCTTCTAGGCGGTTTACATACTACAAGTCATTCACCCTTTCACACCCATTCATATAGAGCAGTGTGCTCTAGGAACTACAATTCATACACATTCACAGACCGTCGGCCATGCCATCGGGAGCAACTCAGGGTTAAGTATCTTGCCCAAGGATACATCGACATGATGACTGCACAGGCTGGGATCGAACCAACAACCTTCTGGTTGAAAGACGAACGCACTCCCTTGCAGCCACAGTCGCCCTTTGACTGTAATTGTGTCCTTGTGTGAACAGACATGCTTGTTCCTCAGGGCATTCATGGCGAGTCATGTGTGGGCAACGCGATTTGGAGACTTCTATAAGTATGGTTCACACTCAAACCATCAGACAAATATAACTAACAGCAAAGGCCTTGGTTGTTTATGACCAAATAATGAACCTGTAATGTGACCGCGAAGTCATGCATTGCCTCCTGGACGCTTTACCCAGGCGCCTCTTGCCTATACCAAACAGAGCATTTAGAGTAAGTGAACATCTCTAGTTGTGTGTTACATGTGTGAAAAGGAAATTCCATTCTATGAATTAAAGACCATTATGTAATTATGGAAGATCACCTGTACTGACACTTAATGGCAAAGCATATATATATCATATCAGATTGTAATTGAAGCCTCTCCTGGCACACACACTCTCTGAATATTCTGCCTCAGATCTGCACATCCTGATTCTCCCTGTGCTTGTAAAACCAGGCACCGGGAGTCTATAGGAGGTTGCCTCAGGTATATTACCTCTATCAGACGTGACACATTTCATTTGCATGCCACCGATGCCTAACCTGAGATGCTGTGCTTTGATTTGCTGCTGCACCTTGTTGTTGCGGAGCAGCCAGGTGGATGAGGGGAAGGAAAGAGACGAGCTAATCGAGCTGGCTCACTATCAGAAGGAGCGTTGCTAGGTGACGGTGTTGAAGGAAGTGAAGTGGAGTGTGTGTGTGTGTGTGTGTGTGTGTGTGTGTGTGTGTGTGTGTGTGTGTGTGTGTGTGTTGTGTGTGTGTGTGTGTGTGTGTGTGTGTGTGTGTGTGTGTGTGGTGTGTGTGTGGTTGTGTGTGTGTGTGTGTGTGTGTGTGTGTGTGTGTGTGTGTGGTGTGTTGTGTGTGTGTGTGTGTGTGTGTGTGTGTGTGTGTGTGGTGTGTGTGTGTGTGTGTGTGTGTGTGTGTGTGTGTGTGTGTGGGTAAAAAAAACTGATGGAAAAAAAGAAAGAAAGAACCGAGGTATGAACATTTATATCATGGGTTACAAGATAATGTGATTCAAATAGTAGGAACGTGACTGACTGACTGACTGACTGACTGATTGACTGATGTTTGACTTAGTTAAAGGGGACCTATCATGCAAAATGCACTTTTTGATGTCTTTTATACATAAATATGTGTCCCCGGTGTGTCGAGGACTCACGCAGGTACAACGAGCGGATACAGATTTGCTGCCGATATGACGTCAAATCGGCGGCAGACCCACAGAAAGTTGCTATCAGAAACAATGCCTGACGTGTTTTGGACGTAATCTCGTTTTTGTTTACATTAGCAAGCCTCGCTAACACTCAGAGCTAACCTGTACTGTAGAGCGTGTATTTAAAAAACAGGAAATAAAAAAAGGAACTCACCTTGTGAAAAACCCGTAAGAGAAAAAGCATTTGAGCTCCATACTGTTTCAGAAATAATCATTGATGTGGTTTAGAACAGGATGGCGCTTTATCACAGCAGAATTTAACTTTATCTCCGGTAGAATTCTGATCAGGCATTAGCTCCGCCTCCTCTTTTTTTTTTTTTTCAAGCTAAGGACCCAAAATCCGTGTTTCTCTAATGTCGCATTTCCACTGCAGCGCGTAGCACGGTTTAAGCGTGCCGTGCCAAACCCGGCCCGTTTTTGTTGCGTTTCCACTAGGGCTAGTTCCGGTTCAGGGCTACCTTTTCACAGTTTTTTTTAGCCCTCCAAAATCGTGGTTCTTTCTAGTTTTTTTGTCTAGTTTCTGAACAGATATGAGGAGCTGTGAGCTGTGAGCTCTGAGTGCTAACAGCTAACAGCTAACGGCTGATGTTTGGTTTTGTGGTTCGCATTAAAGATTACGTCACGGCTCCGCCTACACTGCGTTACTATAGTTACTGCCCTAGCTACTAAACTGTAATGGAAACGCAGCATAAAGTGAGCCTGGCCTACCAAGGCCTAACTATACTGTACTAAGCCGTGGAGGCCCTGCAGTGGAAATGCGCCATAACAGGGCTGCAAAAGAGGGGTATGAGCAGTATGAGGCATGGCTACAATGGGTGATCTGTTTGGTATTTTAAGCAAAAAACTTCACAGACATGTTTTGTATAGGTATGGCCCAATATATGTTTCCAATATAGCATAATAGGTCCACTTTAAGTAGTTATTTTAGTAATTTAATTGGACAGTATTGAAAAGATGCAGACAGTTATAGCAGGGATAGTTCCGTCCAACAAGGTATTTTCATATGAGCAAAACAAAGAATGCCTAATGGGTTTCCTATTTATACACCTTAAGGACTACTTTTGTTGAAGCAAGAGCTACTTTTTAAAGGAATAGTTATTCTGGGAAACACTCACTTACTTTCTTGCAGAGAGATGACAAAATAGGTACAACTCTCATGCCTCATGTAATTATTTCATCTTTTTTGTGTAAAGCCTACATCAATCACTATCGTGTGCCCTGGATCCTCTATCCTGCGTTCTGGATTAAGTCGTGGACTTCGGGTCGTGGCTGGGCCTGTCTCTGGGGTCCTGCCTGGGTCTCGTCATGCTGCTTCCCTGATGGCTCCCACAGGATTGTTTTTGACATCTTCGTGGATTCATCTTCTTATTATAGACACATGCATTTCCAAACATTTGGTCTACCTACGCTGTAAAATGTATTATCTCTTCGATTTACACACGGCATCTATTGCACGTCTGTCCGTCCTGGGAGAGGGATCCCTCCTCTGTTGCTCTCCCTGAGGTTTCTCCCATTTTTTCCCTTTAAACTGTGGGTTTTTTCTCTGGAAGTTTTTCCTTGTACGATGTGAGGGTCTAAGGACAGAGGGTGTCGTTTTTTTCATACTGCTATTCTGCACAAACTGTGCTGTTGTATTGGCTGTAAAATGTCTTTACTGTAGGGTACTTTTTTATTATATGTACAGCACTTTGGCTCGACCAAAAATCGTTAAATAATGTGCTATATAAATAAAACTTGATTTGATTTGATTTGAATCATAGAGTAAAAACCCTTAATTGAGGATTTACAGAGGTTTATTTGTCAGACTATTTAAGCTAAGCTAAGAGACTGTTGCATTTAGCCCTATATTGACAGGATCAATCATCTCATCTAATTAAATACAAAATAACTCCTAAAGGTAAATGTTTCATATTTGTGGACCTTGTGCGTCTGAAGGACTTTCTACATTGCTTTGTTGTAAGAGGGAAGTTTTTCTGGTCAATGGGTAACAATTGAGATTTTTTGATAATAGATCCCATTGAAAAGTTTCAATAGTAAGGTCTGTCTTGTGACCATTTTACTAAAAATACTTTATTCTGTGTTTAAAATGTTCTCTGAGTATCAACATGGTTAGCTAAATCACATGTTTTTTGTGATTCGGGTTTATATTTTATGCCCATTTCTCTGTCATTTGTTTAGTAAGAAACTCTTAAAACAGGGACCATGTCTTGATCGCTTGGTTTTTCTAGCTGCATGTTTTCAGAAATCAGTTTGAAAAAAATCTCACTTTGACAGGTGAGATTGTTTTGTCTAAATAAAGTAGAAATTAATTATGTAATGCTCTTAGATATTCCCAAATTCAAGCTTTAGCATGTGTTATTGCTGTGAAACATGGCCCTGGTTCATCAAAAAAATACTGTGACAAAGCCTGTAGAAGGATCATTAAGGATCACGATGCTTATCATGTCTGTCCTCAAATATGCTCTATACCCTCCATCTCTGTCTCTCACAAACTGAAAATGATGAGTAAGTGTATGTTGAGGTTTTCTCTACTCACATCTCAAACTTCATTGTGTTGTCACTAAACATTTGAAAAGTTGTATTTTATCACAAACCTCTGTTTGAGTCAGTCATCATCAGTCAAGCTGCTCCATGTGCAGAGGTTATGAAATCAAAGTGTTGCGGTAACGGTTTCTGGGTTTAATAAGACTGTGGGGGAGACATGGTTAGGTGTGAATACTTGCAGTGGACTGAGTGGAAAATGATTCCACTGGCTGAGCGATCAGATGAAATGCTCCATCTGTCTTTTTCAGCAGGTCTGGCACAAAGCCATTTCTGATTCACAAAATGCGTCGATGGGTCATCTTCCCACAGAGCGAGCTGCTCAGTGACTGCTGCCCGAGATGCATTCAGAGCACTCTGCCATTCATATGACATTTTAGTGGATGATAGTTCACCTTTTAGAAACATTTAGCATCTTTACAGGACTTCAATGATATCACTTTCTCAGCGTTCAGATAAAATGCTCCATTATTTGCAACAGACTTTTTACCAGGTATCTCCATCAATGCTTTGGATTTAAGTGACTACAGGTTGAGGTAAACTGCCTTCAAAGGTTATTTAACCAAGATAGGTAATAAATAGTACTGTGCGTAACATGCATTTCTTTGTCCATTCAGCTAAAACAGACACATTTTATCATAAAATGCTGTCACATAAAGTGATTTTGTAGCAGTCTTTAACATAAAATACTCAAAATTGGGATATTCATGCTACTAACAATAGATTGATATCAGGAGAGCAGAAAGACTATCTTCCGTCGCAGACTGAAAACCCACGTTTCACTTATACCTTGGCCATTAAACTCAACACACACACACACATACACACACACACACACACACATTCATTATTCACATTACAATAGACATTGATATTGAAAAACTACACAACACAATGGTATTTGTAGTTCTGTCATATTAAACATATCAAGTAAAACAAAGTAAAAAGTGGTGAACAGTTTAATTGAATGTTAATCACACAATTAAAAGATGTTTAAGTCTGGTTTCGTGGTCAAGATGGTTTGAACTGATCTCAGACTAACTCTCTACAGCGATCAGTACCACATAGTATGCAAGTGCTCTATAAATAGTGTGTTGAAGTGTTTCCTTGCTGTTCCTTTGGAAGAAACACAATCCCAGAATAACAGCAGGCTTATAGTAATATTCTCAGAGCAGATAAGCGCCTCACATTAGATGAACCGGCACTAGAGGGCACTGCATCAAACAGCAGCGCTCTAACCCTCTTAGTGCCGTTTGAGAGGAAATATGAAGAGACGGATATAGCTTCAGATGGAAACGTCTTGACCAGTCCTGTGATGTTCACCATGGAAACACTCACATCCACATGTTAACATGAAATCATAAATGAGACCAGTGCATTCAGCAATGTGAGAGATGTAATTGCTGAAAGTGTTAACAAACAGACACATTTATATACACACATATATACAAATAAAAATAGATTACATATACATTCTCTTCACACATGCATACATACATATATACAGTGTTTAATGAAGCATTCATTTTTGACATAACACTATATGAGGTTGTACATTTTAAATAACCAGGGATGAGGAATTATTCCAGGTGTTATATTCCTGAGTAAATAACATGACATTACGTCATTTTTTAAATGTTATACAAAGTGGGGGATAATCACTAAATAAATGTACTCAAGGACTGTACACAATTACATTTATAAGGTACATCAACTTTTCTTGAGTATTTTCCTTTTATGCTACTTATACTTCACAAAGTGTCATAGGCAGATATTGTACTGTTTATCTTACCACATGTATCTGACAGCATTAATGACTTTTTAGGTTTGTACCATATCAAAAAATAAATAAATCAACTAATACACTATGATGTACTATTATTGAAATATATACAGTATATACCTGGCAGTATTAATTAAATGTATTCCTGTTATCTCATCATTTAGCAGCTGGAAAATTAATATGACAGATGCATGAAAATGAAGTTTTATACCAGTAATGTAATTATTTATACATTATTCTGAGAATGGCCACTTTGGATAATTAGTACTTTTAGATGTGGTACTTAAGTATATTTTGCTGCTATAACTTGTGTACGTACTTTTACTTAAAGGTGGGGTAGGTAAGTTTGAGAAACCGGCTCGAGATACACTTTTTGTTATATTCCATGGAATGCTCTTAACATCCCGATAGCAATGAATATCTTAAGTGCTTTAACAAAAAATCCATAGAAAAATGTCATCTGTGGAAGCCGTAGTACTGTAAAAAGCACGACCAATCATTTTAGCCGGCCCGGCTAAAATAACTGGATGGCCTACCTGCCTGTCAGCCTTCCATCTGTGCACAAACTTATCTCGTGCCCTCATTGGTCATGTGCGCGTTCGTGTGTGTTGGAGGAGGGGCTCTGTAAGGAAGTGGCAGATTTTTTCCGGCTGTGTATTTTTAAATTCTAGCGCACTCGAGCTGGTTTCTCCAAAATTACCTACCCCACCTTTAAGTAACATTTTGAATGCAGGATGGTCACTTGTAACAGAGCATTTGTACACTGCAGTATTATTACATTTAATTAAGTATAACATCTTTGTACTTCTTCCTCTTCTGGTTATTCATTTCCCCCCCAAAGGTCAGTCTGTGAGTCGTGTGCTTCATGTAGTGATAAAATATGTTTCTTGAATGCCCTGATGTTGAACTCATAAAAACGTCACTGAATTTCACAGACATGATTTATAACTGTAACCAGAATGAACAACACGAGGAGCTCTGATGATGATGATGTTATGTGATAAATGATAATGTAAAAAGAAGAGGAGGGAATATGACATTTAGACACGGCTATAAGGGCTACAAATAGGCTTCATGCTGAATTATGTATATGTTTTAATTAACATCACATGATCTATATGTTGAAGCACTGTGAAATATCTCACTAAAAACGACACACTCACCACGTGATGTTGCTCAAAAATGCTAATAGGGTTTGCCATGTGTCAAATGCATTTAAATGATCTAATAAGTCAATGGCATTTGTCTAGATGAAACCCTTACTGTAAAAAGTCATGTGGTGATACTGATTCACCTTGATTTATCTGATTGAGAACAAGATCCTAAACACAAAAATAGTGCTTTCACAATGAAAAATAACTCATTTATTATAATAATAAATGAATACCTCATTTATTATAGTAAGGACACCATTTTTCTTTAATTATGTCATTGTAAGGCAAGCATACTGGCGTGAACAAAACTCAAATCTAACTTGAAGCAGGACGTAGAAAGGTATTTTTTTAAATGTAACCTGCTAGGTTTCTGAATGCTCAAAGTCATACTCAAGATAACAAACAAGCCGTATTCACGCATAAACAACAATTATTTTCGATTTAAGGCACAAGATTATGCATGTCTCTTTTTTTTGTTTTACTTGTACTGTCTGTGAAAAAATACAGTTTGTATTGTAAGTGCATGTATGGACAAAACAAATCAATACACAGAATGTAAAAAGACTAGATATCCAGCCTGAAATGTTCAGCTGAAGTGAGGTTTGCATTAAGTCAACAGATGAAGCAGAAGGCCCACCTCTCATAAGCCTTAAAAAAAAGACCGTTGTTGCACCGTGATTGGACGAGAGGGTGGGTGAACGCACCAAGCTGATTTTAATTCTTTATTCTGAGTCAGCCCCCGGCGCCCTGCACAACAGGTGATCTGAATAACCTCCAATCAACTCAGAAGAACTGTGAGGGGCCGCCACAGTCATGACTTGAGAAGAAAGACACTGCATGATCTGTCAACTTCAGAATCAGAATACCTTTATTTCATCTATTACCTTTGCTGCAGTTTTTAAGTCAGACATTTTTATATTTCTACTTAATTATTCTGAAAAGCTTATTAGTGAAAATGTCACATGAAATTCGTGAAATTCAGCCAGCTCATCATCCAAGTCTCTTCCATGCCAAAAACAAGCACTACACTATACTTAACAATAAGCTCTACAGTAAACAGTAAACAGTCCCGTTTCACAAGAAGGACGTTTTTAGATTTGAAGGTGTCAGGTATGGTTTACTGGCCTATAAATATCTTCAAGCAGGTGGCTAAAGCCTGTGTGGCCCATCTGCTCTCTAACCCTCGGTAGAGGATACAATGGTGTGAGTTTATGTTCACCTTTCATGAGGGTGTGTATCCTATTTTGATCTCCACCACTTTCCCCTACTGTCTTTTTAAATGTGTTTCATGAAGTTCTTATAAATACCCTTATGAAACATTGATCCCTAATAATAACTGGCCTTACCGTAACCCTAATGAGAGAGAGAGAGAGAGAGAGAGAGAGAGAGAGAGAGAGAGAGAGAGAGAGAGAGAGAGAGAGAGAGAGAGAGAGAGAGAGAGAGAGAGAGAGAGAGAGAGAGAGAGAGAGAGAGAGAGAGAGAGAGAGAGAGAGAGAGAGAGAGAGAGAGAGAGAGAGAGAGAGAGAGAGAGAGAGAGAGAGAGAGAGAGAGAGAGAGAGAGAGAGAGAGAGAGAGAGAGAAATAAGCCTCTTAGGTGTAATCCTGCCTGTTTAGGAGGGGGGTGATTCCAACACAAACACACACACACACACACACACACACACACACACACTGCTTGGGTTTTTGTCCTCCAGTGCAATAGACCTAACTACTCTGTTGCTGCTGGATATCTTAACCTATAAATATCTGTCAATGTTTACTTAATAATTGATTTTTATTTTGTATTAGCTAATAATATGGATCTAAAAAGTAACTAGTAACTTAAAGATGTCATATAAATGTAGAGGTAAAAAGTACAATAAAAGTAGTGGAGTAGAAGTATAAAGTAGCATAAAATTAGAATTTCTACTTGAGTACAGTACTTACAGTAAGTAAATGTACTATCCATCAGGTGTGTGTGTTGTGTGTGTGTGTGTGTGTGTGTGTGTGTGTGTGTGTGTGTGTGTGTGTGTGTGTGTGTGTGTGTGTGTGTGTGTGTGTGTGTGTGTGTGTGTGTGTGTGTGTGTGTGTGTGTGTGTGTGTGTGTGTGTGTGCCTGTTGTTAATATGTTGTGCTCATGCCTGGACATGATACTCTTATGCAGTATTTAGACTGGCTCTTCGTTCATTTAATTACCTTCTGGATTATATGAATAAAAACGTTTCACAACACAAACCTGCCTGACAGGGTGCGTTTTTCTTGTTAGTGTCAAACCTTGGCACAGATTAAGATCTGAGGCGTAAGAAAAGAGCATCTGTGACCTTAATGTGAGGTTACAGTTACATAATTGCATACCAAAAGGGTATGAATGAGATCTGTTTAGATAATTATGTAACAGATTTGATTTGATATTACTGTTTCTTGGTAGGGAACTGCAAAGTAGACACTTTCTCATTAAATGACAGCTCCAGATTTATTTCATTCACAGGTGATTGTTTGTAGTATTTGTGAGAGAATAAAATCTGACGGGTCTTTTCTCTCTTTTACAGACTATCTGTGTTCTCCGGAAGAAAACGTCCACATGATCGACTTCACAAGGTTTAAGATCCGCGACATGGAAACAGGGACGGTCCTGTTTGAGATTACTAAACCTCCAATACCAGGTCAGCTAGAAGCCAATATGACACATTTTCTATTAGATTTAGACAACAAATCGTTTTAGGAATTATGCCCCTATTTCACGAACACTGAAGTAGATATAACACAGATCCCCAAATACATTAATATTTTATGAAGTTTTATTATGATGTCTTCGTTTTGTGTCTCCATGTCACAGAGGATAATCGAAGATAAACAATGTAATTATAGATAGATAAGTGGCAGGCACCTTAGAAACTGTATGTGAGCTTTAGTTCCTTATATATTTCTTTCTTTTAATTGTCTCTTTTTTCAGCAGGAGACAGAAAGCTCTTTGACCCCAACGCCGGCCGCTTTGTCCGATACCAGTTCACACCGGCCTTCCTGCAGTTGCGGCAGGTTGGAGCCACGTGAGTGTTTTCTTTAATTTTAACAACATATCTTGATCCATATTGAAATTCTTGACTCATGGAACAATTATGTTTAGCTTGTAATACACACATGTCTAGAAATATAAACTCTGCTTTATACGTGTGGACTGGTATATGTGAACATTATATTAAGAACAAAGAGTGTTAAGGATCTGATTCTTTAAAAAAAAGATTTAGCTAAAAGAATTTCATTCCAAATCCCTCTTACCCCGTTACACTTGATACAAGTATCATGATGCTACTTTTTTAAATCGTGTTTTATTTCTTAGTTTCACTCTTTCTCCTTCAATAAACTGCAAAAGGCAACACTACCAGTCACTGGTGGTTGATGGTGGAAGTTGTTTAGTTGCAAAGCAAATTGCACAGGGTTACATGCATGTACTGTAGGACAAGACAGTTATCATTAAACTTATGCAATTAAACAGGAGTTTTTTATACACAAACCACCCACTTATATGTTATCAGGCTATCAAGTGACAGGCTAATGTCTGCCTCTTAGCCTTCTTATGTGCTTCACTCTTGTCCCCTAAGTTAATATTCAGTGTTTATTTAAACACTTTGAGAAAGAAAGAGACGTGTGTGTAAAAAAGCTGAATGATGCATGATGTCCGGTCGACCCAGCAGCACTGACAGAAGACGCATGCGGGCTGTGGGAGGTGTGGGAGGTGTGGGGGGGGCGTCAGTGTGGGAGGCCAGGCTGACGATGATCTGAAGATAGAGAGCAGCCAGGCCCACCTGCTGAGTCAAATATCTGTCAGTGCGCCTGAGCGCTGTTCATCACCAGACTCCTACTCTGTGTCTTTCAATCCAACTGACTCCTAATGTTAATGGTTTAATGAAAAAAACCTAATATACATTAAATGTGTTTTTGAAAACTGTAATGGTTCAGGTTTTATTTTTTATTTTAGCATAGCGTCTCGGGAAATGTATTTGTTCACTGTTCTGGGAGGACAATTTAAACAAATGTTAACAAATCCTAGGTCAGTGCAACTTTTATAGATTTTTGTTAGGATCCGATGATAGGTTTTTATCATCTATTTACATTGAAAAAAACAAGAATAAAACACCAACCTCCAGCGACCATATTTATGACAGCAACAAATGTGGAAGTCAGTTGGTTTTTTAACTTTTACTTTACGAACGTAGTTCTTTTTAAAACCAAATGTCCTTTTCTTATCCTAACCAAGTAGTTTGCTGCCTTCACCTTTGAAATGAGTTGTGCTTGTGTTTAAAATATTTAGTTTCCACAGTTTTGAAGAGGTCTTTAAATTTCAGTTTCACTCTGCAGTGTAGAATGTGCAATGGTCCTGTCTGACACATCATTGTGCTAATAATGACCGCTGATAACACTCAATTATTGACTTGATAACATTCAAAATGGGTGCAGTCTCGTTGCATTTCATTTGCTACCAGGCTTGTAAATGTATTTCTTCCTTTGTTCTTGCAGAGTTGAGTTCACAGTGGGAGACACACCCATCAACAACTTCCGCATGATTGAGAGACACTACTTCCGCGATCAGCTGCTCAAGAGCTTTGACTTCGAGTTCGGCTTCTGCATGCCCAGCAGCAAGAACACGTGTGAGCACATCTACGAGTTCCCAGCGCTGTCCGAGGAAATCAGTGAGTGTCACACACAATACGCCAACATGCACGTGTGACAACCCAGTCTCACGGCATTTCGTGTTATAATCACGACATTTAATCTATTGATTCGTGTTCACCAACACGATTTTCCCCTTTTTTTTCGTGTCACACAGAACGATTTTAAAAGCAATGTATTTGTATTGGTAGCATGTTTCGTGCCTGCAACACGTCTTTTTGTCCGGTCGGGTCTTGGAAGACCGGAAGCTGTGTGGTTCATAAAAACATCTCCTTACTCAATATCAAGCCACGATTATTGTTTTTTTTTAAATCGTATAATGTCGGACTTTTTTTGCCGTCTGTGAGGAAAAAAATGGGGCTCAGAGCCTCAAAATACTGAAATCTGTATTTTTTTAATCTTTTTTTCCTTCTAATTTGTTATTCTTTTCTAAATAACACACTGTTATTTACTCAACAATAACACACAATTATCCTTGTTTTTATTTATTTGTTTAATTCCATAATCTCGGCTTTTTTGGCGTCCGTCAGGAACTGAATTTCAAAATAAAAAACCGGAAACAGACGTAGGCCTATATGGGACATTTCGAGCATCATTGCGATACACAGCCACTGAACTGATTACCCAAGATCCTCAGCTATTGTTTAAGCTCGGTGATTGGATGTTTTAGCCGCAATGCACGTTGGGATATGGTGTTAATGCGATATGAAATCCGAAAAACATTTCGGAGTTTAGGATGGCCGAAGACACTACACTACCCATAATCCCCAGCTATCGTTTGGGACTACAGTCCCCGTGATTAATCTTCAAGCTCTGGGATTGGATGTTGGAGTGGCAGTGCGCCAAGGTTACGCCGAGCGTCAAACAGCTCTTTGAAATGGAACGAAACCACGGCAGACTATCCAAAACTGGATTCCAACGGGACCAGCCCCCCCCAGAACTACACATGCTGGCTATTGTGTTTCGCAAAATGTTCTATGGGACGTCTCTACTGGGAACGTTTTCGTTTTTCCCACAATTAGAAGTTGCCAGTATTAAACACATTGGTGTTATCAAATGTAAAACATATAATTAATAAATGGGTGAAAATCGCTTGTGTCCATAATGGGCAGCATTAATATATACCCACATGACAGCTCATTGTTACTTTGTAATTCTACTCCACTACAATTCAGAGGTTAACCTGGTATTTTTACTCCACTACATTTATTTTAGTTACTTTGCAGATTCTGATTAATGATGTGAAATATAAACAACCCTTAAATCAGACTTTAGTTACACCTGAGTAAAATTCAGGGAAGGTGATTGTCAAGTGCCAACAATCAGGAGAGATATTTGATAGTTGGTGCTTGAGAAGACTAAACATTTATCTGCAGATCCCTATAAAGTATATTCATTACTCGTTATTCTCTACTAATAGTTAATTAAAGACTGTATAATGGCTATTTTGCACATCCCTTTCAAGATTTCAAAATGTTCTAAGGTTTATTGACATATATACACAACTACGGTGTAGTTATGCAATGAATGAAAAACTTGGGTCGCAGGTTCCTCAACAGTGCATTACAAGACATCTATCAATATGTGTGTATACCTCCACCATTAAACTGTCATATTCTGCACATTTCTTATACTATCTACATACATAAGAGTATAATTTATGTATAATATCAGTTAAAATAAGTGCTTCAACATAGTTAACATTGCAGGAAAGCAATATATTAGACATTAAGTACTTTGTCAGGCTTAATATTTATCTGTAGATACCCCCAAAGCTTTTTTCTTATTTAAAAGAAGACCTTAATCTAAAGTATTATTTAATGTTTAAATAAAGGTTAATTCGTTTTCTGTTTTGCACATCCTCCTATTAATATCTTTGTACATCCGGCACTAAACTGTTTTATTGTAGAGATCACTTACAGTATCTTCTTGATTTTTTATTCTATATTTCTATCATTGACCTTCTACTTTCCCCCTATGAAAGTATGTACTCTTAATATTTTTTTCATCAAATATAACACATAAAAACAATAATTCAATAACGTGCTTTAACCACTAGGCGGTGCACACAAGGTACACACAGCCATAATAACTTTTTATTATTAGTGTAGGACACTTATGTATGTATAACATCTGAAGATGTGTAGTTTTATTCATGTTTTCACATACTTTTACAGCATATTGCTATATTATTTCAGACTCAATATTTACATTCTTATATTCAAAGAAAATCAGTAATATCTTTAAAAACTACAAGTCCTTTTATCAGCTGTGCACCGTTATGGTGTAAATATAACCCATCTAATCAGGGCTCTATAAAAAAAGAACTACGGCAGATGTGTAATATTTAATGCAGCCGAACCGTGTATTACAATGCCGTTATGTGATGACTTCCAAAGAGAAAAGCAAGCACACTCGGAATAAAGTATTATTTTCTTCTTTTTTTTAAAAATGTTTTTCGGATTTCATATCGCATAAACACCATATCCCAACGTGCATTGCGGCTAAAACATCCATCACCGAGCTTAAACCATGGCTGAGGATCTTGGGTAATCAGTTCAGTGGTTGTGTATCTGTTTCCGGTTATTTTTATTTTGAAATTCAGTTCCTGACGGACGCCAAAAAAGCCAGAGATTATGGAATTAAACAAATAAATAAAAACAAGGATAATTGTGTGTTATTGTTGAGTAAATAACAGTGTGTTATTTAGAAAAGAATAACAAATTAGAAGGGGAAAAAAAAAGACTGATTTCACTATTCTGAGGCTCTGAGCCCCATTTCTTTTCCTCACTGACGGCAAAAAAAGTCCGACATTATACGATTTAAAAACAATAATCGTGGCTTGATATTGAGTAAGAACATGTTTTTATGAACCACAGAGCTTCCGGTCTTCCAAGACCTGACCGGACAAAAAGACGTGTTGCAGGCACGAAACACACTACTAATAGAAATACATTGCTTTTAAAATCGTTCTGTGTGACACGAAAAAAAGGGAAGAAATCGTGTTGATGAACACGAATCAATAGATTAAATGTCGTGACTATAACACGAAATGCCGTGAGACTGGGTTGCGTGTGACCACTAGAGAAATACACTAACACAGAAGTTGATCTAACAGGATATAAAGATCCAAAATCCTAAGTGTTGTATGTGTCTCTGCTCTCTCAGTGCGCGAGATGATACTGCACCCTTACGAGACGCAGTCTGACAGCTTCTACTTTGTGGACAACAAGCTGGTGATGCACAACAAGGCAGATTACTCCTACAGTGGGGGGCCATAGGAAGACCACCTTCCACTCCCACTCCCTCCTGCTCTAGACATTTTCCATGTACCACTTCAGGACCGGAAACAGATGAACTAATGGACAATTCACTGGCATTAAATGCTCTTGTCTCACTCCTCCATAAATGTCCATTCAGGTATTCAGCTGGAGGACCAATAGATTTCTCCCGTTGCCTCTTTGCAGGAAGATTGAATTCTGCCAGTTTAATCATCCGTTTGCATCCGAGTGTGTGAGTGAGTGTGTGGGCAGCGAACACATGCAGTGTCTGTACATACTGCTGATTTCAGTCTGTATACGTGGGTTACACTTGATCATCAGGAAGACGTCCGATCATTTACATTTACTGTGTTTTATAGTTATTGATGTGAAAAGCAAAAAGGCGACAGTGTGTCAGAAACACATCATGAAACCACGACAGAAAAAAGTTACCCCCAACAAAAGTTTAATAACAAATAATCCATTCAGATGTACATTTATATAGTTTGTATAGAAAGTTCATTACATATTTAGGTTTCTTAAATTCCTAGTAGCACACATCGGATTCATTCTGTCATTGTTCATTTGAATAGAAAATGTGTACTGTGTCTTTGTGAATGTGTCATTTGTTTTATGTTTACATGTAGTACTACTTATTCAGGAGTATTTTTTAAATAAATAGCCACTTTTACGTGTGAAAAAACCTACATTATCCCAAATTCAGATACCAATTTTGATATCCAGTGCGTTCTCTGTAGTACTGAACACTGTGTATACTTTAATTATGATAAATGTTTTAAGTATAAAATGAAAAAAAGTATGTTAAGTTTTGACAGCGGAAATTCCATCACTGCAATAAATATGGAAATTTTTCGAAATCTTGAAATCCATTGTTGTTTTTTCAGAAGAAAGTATAAATAAAAGTAAAAGCAGACAAAATATTATCAAAATAAAGAATCAGAATAAATACAACAGAAGGGACCAAAAGAAAATCAAAACATACTGCAATTGTATAAATGTATTTTCCAGGTTTCACTGACTTGTATTTATTGGTAATGCTAAGTGACAATGTTATCTATCAATAGATTCAAACTAAACGGTATGTTTTCAAATACATAGTTGATTTTCAGATAAAGCCTGAGATTTGGAAATGAACTATGGTCTTTATCTCTCTGGTCTTTTTCAGGCTACGTAATGTAGAAAACAAAAGTACTAAAATGAACGACAGTGAAGATTATCAGACGATAATCCCTCGTTTTCAACACGCTGCAGGTGACAAAGTGTGTTTGCTGCCATCTTCTGTGACAACAGTCTTACTGCATTGCAGTCAGGATGACCCCTAATATCATCCACCAGGCCGCCTTGTTATTGGACATCAGTATAGACAGCTTTTCTATGCTGATAAGATTTTTCGAAATACGTAAAAGTAAATGGATTAAAGAGCAATGATGTGTAATTTTAAAAACAATGTCACGATACATTCTGCAACAGGTAAATAAGATAAGATAATATAAGGTAAGATAAAAAAAGATAAACCTTGTTGATCCCCAAAGGGTAATTATCAGCAACAGCAACAAGGGTGAATACAGCATAGGACAGATGAATTCACACAAGGATAATAATAATAATAAAATAATAATAATAATAATAACAATAATAATAATAATAAAAAACAATAATAACAACAGAAATAAAGAAATGTTAGAATAAAAAATGTTAAAAAAATGTAAAGAAATGTGACAGTATAAGTTAACATTCAAAAAAGTTTGAAGTATCTCGTTTTTTTTTTCTCATTTATAAAACCTTCTCATCATTGGCAAACTCACCGTGAAAAGGGCTCTTGCAAATAGATAAATGAAAAAGAAAAATGTGTAAACATACCTATTTCCTCCACAGTCTGCGATGCAAAGGTAAACACAGGGTTAATGGGTTAAAATAACCTAAGATGCTTGAGACAATATTACTCATTAAAGGTTAATATAGTGGTCAGAAAGTGTGAGAGCCCAAACAGTCTTTTCATTAGGAGATGGAGGCGGTGCAGGAGGTCAGATACCCAGCCAGGCTCTCCATGCCTGAATAACCCGCAGGATGCAGCCCATTCAAATAACCATCAAAGCTTCTGCCTGTGTTTCCGTCCTCAAACTCCACTTTTCGCCGAGCGACGCCAGTCCCCTCTGAGAGCTGACCCACAGGAGACGTGGCCTGAAGGCAGCTGGTCTGGACGTCCGAGGTGGTGGGGGTCACCTGTGGGTCGGGCACCAGGCTGTCCCCCTGTAGCTCCTCCCAAAAGTAACCTGAGAAAAATATGTAATACATGAAAGAACGCACGATTCGACATGTCACAGTAAAAAAAAGTTGGTTGTGGTGTGCGTAATAAAATAAATGCTGAATTGGTGTTAAGGTAAATAAGTTGTGTACATCTGGTTTGTAGGCAACTGCTAGCATGCTATAAGGTGAGATTACTATAGAAAGCAAAGCAGACTTTGGTGTGATTGGGATGAGTTGCCTTCATGTGTGTGTTTCATCTCTTCCTGTCTCCCAGAATGTGATAACGCGATGAGTCCTAATGCTCTCTCCTTGCAGTACAGTAAGTATAAATATTGTTTGTTTTATTCCTATCCTTCATATTGTCTCTACCTTGCAGCTGTAGGTCAGTCAGACTTGGGTTGAGCGTGTCGATGTCATAACTGACGTCTCCCTCCACCAGCAGGTCCTGCATGCTCCTGGAGCTGTACTCAGCCTGCGGGGTGCCACTGTAAGCAGGGGGCATCTTACCAGCCATGGGGGAGTGCAAGCTCCCATTGACTGATAGGAAAGCGGCTGCAGGCTGCTGCCCACAGGGGGAGTAAAGGGAGAATGAGTTGCTGGGGTAAGCAGCGGCAGGGGGGGGGTAGCAGTGCTGCTGAGGCTGAACATGGGAATACTGTAGACGCCAAAGAGGTGGGCTGGATGGCGGCAGCTGGGCTGGGGAGCAGGGTGACGAGGTGTTGCCATAAAGAGGGGCTGCTCTGGTTATCACAGCTGGGTTGGTGTAAGGGGGCAAAGACCTGAGCTTATTGGGTCTCTCTCCCAGAATACGATCAAGGCTTTCTGTAGGAAAAGTGTGTATCAAAAAAAGTACAGGACAGATCTGCAGGTGCGTCTTTGCTCTTTAAGTCTCTTACTGTAATGAATTTGTGGTAAAGTCAATCTTTTGAAAAACATTATTTTCCACTTGATTTTCTTAATGTCCTGTTCTATGGCACTGACATTTTAAATAATAATGTTTGAGGGACTTACCTGGTTTTGCCATGCTCCTGCGAACTGTGACGGGGTCCTTGCGACGCCATTTGTGCAGCTCCTCCTGCATTTTCTCCACCTTGGCTGGATTGAGAGCCCAAAGACAGCCTTTACGGGACGAGTTCCCATTTTTGTTCTCCACCTTCACAAAGCATTTGTTGAGAGAGAGGTTGTGACGCACAGAGTTCTTCCATCCATCAGGAGCTGACTGAAAACAGACAGCAGTTGATAGATGTGTAAGATGCAATTATATAGTCTTTACATTTCACAATGTCTTAGTACTTATGCAAATGTTTATCTCCCAGTATTGTCTTTAGTTGGTTGTTTTTTTCTGATCAATTATAGCAGTAGCCAGTTTAATAAAAGATAATCAAAATAGATGCAAAGACATTTTGTTGAATGACTATACAGTATGATTCATTGATTAATTTGAGCTCCATACACTATTTGTTTAGATGCTTTTAAAATGTGAAGCAGGGCTTGACCTAAATGCCTACATTAGCATGCTCACATGATCACAATAACAATGCTTACATGCTGATATTTAGCAGGTTAAATGTTTACCATGTTCACCATCTTGGTAAAGCATGTTAGCATGCTATAATATTGCATAAGCAAATCCACAAAGTGCAGTTTAGTCTGATGAGAATAAGTTTTGCCATGAAATTTGAATTTGGTCATAAACCAAACTATTGAACAAATAGACATGTTGACCTTATGGCACTGTGTCAAATTAAACAACTCCCAAATGTAATTAATGATGTTTGAAATCCCTTTTGAAACCTTAAACAGACATCTCCTTTCCTGAAGGCGATATTAAAATGTGTGTTCCTTTTTCCACCATCTGCATGTTTAATATCTGCATGCCATACAAATTCGTCAATGTACTGAAATGAACTTAGATACTTGACAATATCCAGAAAATAGATCTCAGCTTTTTGCAATCCTTTAGGAGATCTTGAAGTATCGTTTATCAACTGCCGTTTTTCTAGCCCTGCAGCCTGCTTTTAATGTTACAGACAGCTGTTTGGAAAGCAGCCATCCTCTGGGTGCCTTCTTGAATAAGAATGGCAACAAATCTATAAGCCCCTTTCCAGATGTGAGTCTGAACTTATTTGATTTGTAGATACCTGGGATCCTATGGAAAATGTACAGTATTTGTGACGACCGGGGTTCAAACTGAGGGCCACCCCTGCAGCTGCCTCATTTTATCCATAATTAAAACACAGAGGTTTTAATATGCCAAGGACCTTTTCAGCAACTTGATAAATGATGATATCTCTATGGTTTATGATCAGATTTGACACACGCATGCACACACCCACACAGCCAATATTAAACAGATACAAAACATCTCCTTATTAAGCTGCCAACACTTCAGTGTATTAAGGCCTTGTTCCAATCTGAATGTTAACCCTTCTACTACTGATCAGAAAGACTGTTGATCTAGAGCAGGGGTCTTGAACATTGTACAGGACAAAGACCCCTTAGCTGAAAGAGAGATGCAGCAGGGACCCCTTACTATATGTGTATAGAGTTGAGTTGCATAGAAAATTGCGATTGGCATAAAGTTTCATGTTGACCTTTTCATGCTGCATACAATACTAAGCTATAAAATGTATATTACATAGCCAAGCTAACTAATTCACCATTATGGATAGATGCCACACAGGGATTTAGCAAAGATAAGCTAGCTCATGTGATTGCACTACGATTCATTTGTAAGAGTAACACTATCATCAATCTTGTTTAAATGTACCAAGAATCCAATTTATCCTCTGCTACTATGCAGGATTTATGTTAGTGTAATGTGTATTTCAGTAGTATTTTCATTTTGAAAAAAATAATAATAATGTAGCCGCCTCCCCTGCAGTGTCTCTGATGACCCCAAGCGGTGAAAAAGTATGATAGCTTATGGAGCAAAATATTTGAGTTTTTAGTGTCGTACATCACAACCCTTTTTTTCTGTTCGGCTTTTACAACGGATAGATTTTTTCAGGTTTTTTTTATTCAACAATTGATAGAGAAAACTGTGTAAAATAAAAAAATGGTGGTACCTTGAAATAAGGGAAGTGTTCCGTCATGAAGCTGTAGATCTCACTGACCGGCAGGCTTCCTGTTTTACTGTTCCTCAGAGCCAGGAAGATCAAGATGCTGCGGTCACAAAGAACATTGTTTACATTCACACATTGTTGCTTTGGATATTAATTCAAATGTCGGCCAAAAACTATACTTAAATGGGACCTATCATGCAAAATGCACTTTTTACGTCTTTTATACATGAATATGTGTCCCCGGTGTGTCAGGGAACTCACCAAGTGTCAGAAAACACAACCCTCTCTCTTTTCCTCTGTACCCAAATCTCTAAAAACGGGGCTGAATGGAGCTGATACAGACTGATACAGATTTGAAATTGTTCTGACGTCAGAAAAGGGGAGCTCCGCCTATATGGGCAACTCTCCACCTATCAGGAGGAGACAGCCACGGCCATTGCCGCTCGAAAGCGCTGGAGACGCTGTAGTACATATGCCAGGCCTGTAGGTGGCGCTGTAGTCTGCCACAAAAGCAGCGAAGAAGACTTCTCACAGAATCAGCCCTTGCAAAAACAGGGCTAAAAAAGAGCAAATAGAGCGAAATGAGGCATGGCTAAAATGCATGATCTGTTTGGTATTTAGAAAAAAAAACTTCACAGACATGTTTTATATAGGTATGGCCCTACAATATATTATTCAAATATAGCATGATAGGTCCACTTTAAATGGGTACCACTTTACAATAACACTAGCCTTATAAAGGGTTTACGAATAGTTTGTAATTCATTTATAAATTAGGTAGCGAACACTTTATAAATCATTAATAAGCTTTTATAAGACATGAGATAAACAGGGCAACTGTGACCGGTGGCTTGCCAAATAGTGAGCCCACATTTATCTGTACTGCTAAGCAGTGTGCGAAATACCCGTCAATAATCGGGGGGGTCCCCATCTCCCGTTTATTGCGCAATATACCGATTTGTTTTTAAATGTTGGAGTCAAATGCATCAATCTGGTGCATTTTGAGGGGAAAATAAAGAGACTAGATGTAGACAGACAGTCCCCCTGTTTGAGGCAGACCCACATTTGCGCAGCGTTGCGTTCACAATACATACAAAAAATAAAGAAATCCTCAGGCCAACAGGCCACTTAACAGGCCAGGCCATCGGGAAACCTCCCAGTCCTCCCGATGGCCAGTCCGGGCCCAATCAGTAGTCTATAGCAGCGTTTCTCAACCGGGGCGCCGTCTGGCGTCTTCAGGGGTGCCGTCAAATAATTCTATATTCTGACGTTCATATGAATGAATGAATACGCGACCGTTAAAGAGCCGTCTGTTTTTCGATTCTATGCGAGGAAATGCTTTTGCCAGCCAAAATAGATTATATTTGTGAAGAAATGTTTTGAATTATGAATACTGGACATAGTAAGCTTAAAAACATTTTAGTGACCATTGCAAGTGACAAATAAATATTATAATTTGAGACCCCCCTCAAATGTTGCTGTTGAGGCTTTCAGGGGGGCTCAGGTGTTAATCGGGGGGGTCGAGCTCCCCCGGACCCCCCCCGTATTTCGCACACTGCTGCTAAGTCTTATATTGGCTAACTAGCTTACTTTGTCTCCATCATCAGCCAGCATCCTTGGTATCTGTTGTTCACTGAGTTGATTCTCGCTAAGTAGCCAATATAAGGCTTAGTCATCTGGCCAAATAGTGAGCCTGTGTTGATGTATGGAAACTATGATAGAACTGGTTTATAAATGGTTCTTAATGATTAATAAAGTGTTTACAACCTAATTCATAACCTAATTATAAACCCTTTATGAATCCTTTATAAGGGTAGTCTTATTGTAAAGTGGTACCCTTAAATGTTATGTGTGTTACCTGTATGAGTAAATGGGCTTGGGGAAGAGGGGCTGTGTGTTGCTCTCCTGCTGTGATTGAGTTGGGAGACTTTGGAGAGAATATTTTGAGCTGTGGACCTGATCGTTGTTGTGGTACAGTCTGGGTGAGACCTGAAGAGGAAACACACACACAAGCACACAAATCATGACCTCAAAACCAATGAAAGGGAATATGTTGCGTTTAAAGCCATCATGCATGCCAGTTTCTTACATTTGCGTTGGCTGAGTCATGTGCACTGTCCGCTGCTTTTGCAACAAATAAGGCGGCACTATCTTTGCTCATTGTTTGTGACACCTTTAAATCATAAAGGTACATGTCTTACTCACATTTGATCAATCATCACAATGAAACCATCTTCTACAGTGATACTTGATGCAATCCTTGAACTGACACACTCACCTGTTGCAGAGGGACCGATGAGCTGTAGGATGGGTAGCTCTGAGACAGGAAGCAGGAGGGCTCTACAGGAAGGGTTGATAGTTCTGGGTACGAACTCTGAAATAAAAAAAGGAAGGAAATAGTTTCAAGAAAAAAAATCTAGAATGCATAATGTGTGTTAAGCAATTTGAAATAAATGTTCTGTTTACAATTAATGTTATGACCTCATTGACACCTTTAAATCTGCAGTTTACAGATTTTTTTTCTAATTTCACATTGACATAGCATCAGCTTTAAAGTTGATATAGTGTAATTCTCAGCAAAGATACACATCCAGTAGTTAGAAAGAGAAATTCTGGAAAGTTTGAAATTCCCTAACTGATTCATCATTTTTTATTAATTAAACTGAATTAGAACACAGATTTACTATAGTCAACCATGACTAACATTTATCTCAACCTTTTTATGTTTTTTGGTTGTTGTTTTGTTTTTGTTTTTTTGGTGCTGTGATATCAACCATTTGTTTGTTTATCATTTTAAATGTTGTTGTACTATTAATCTTGTCTTATTCTGTAGGGGGGGGGGATTACAAAAAATGGACAACCTGCACACCTGTTTTTTTTTTGTCTTTGACACTGTATGTTTTGTTTAAGAAAAATGAAAATAAAGTTTAAAAAAAAGAAGGAGCAATTCCTGATATCAACTTCAGCCAAATCAATGGGGAAGCATAAATCTAGAAACCTGCATGCTGTCGTCGTATTGGTCCCAGGATGTTGGAGCCTCGCTGCCTGAGCTGTGTGAATGAGTGTCAGGGCTGCACACCTCCTGCAGGCAGCTGAAAGAGGAGGAGCCCTGCTGGAGGCCACCTGCAGCCGGCACCGCTCCATCACTGAACTGTCGATGGTACGGATGGAAACGGTCAGAGTCAACATGGCCTCCAAGGGTCCCATCAGTGCTGTGCCTCCTGTTCACTGCTGCAGGCCTCAAGCTGAAGGTGTTTCTCTCTCGCAGGGTGAAGCAGACGTTCCTGCCCTCGGTAGTCTGTGGTGTGATCCAAGTCATTGAATATTGTTACAGATGCAGATCACCGCTTGGTAATTGCAAAAAGTCAGGGCTGGGTTTGGTGCGTTCAACATCAAACATGTCTCTACACCTTTTCATTGAATTAGAAGCTGCCAAATGCAATTAATAGAAAACTTATTCTCTGCCAGTAAACAAAGAGAAGCGCCTTTTAACCTGATCCTACATGTTCAAACACAGGTTTTACCTACAGTATAAAGTTATGTAACATTTTTCTGGGCAGCAGAACACAGGCATTTTATTGTGATACGTAGAGTTTGTGAAACTCTTCCAGAAATTTTACGACAATTGGGATGTCTGTTTTTTTTTTTTAATACAGCTAAACCTCGTTAGCTAGAATGTAGACTGAAAACAAATGGGGGAAAGAGCTAACCTGGCATATACCAACAACTGGTAATTGCACCTGGTCAGGAAATAGTATGTCACGTAGTAAATTAGCATATACACGTAAATTCTAGTCCAGATTAAACAAACAACACATACCAAGATAATTGTGTACCCTAAAGGTGCTGATAGGCATGTGTTTTCTACCTTTGGACAGAGTTAGGCTTGCCTTTTCCCTTGTTCCCTTTATGCCAAGCTAACCGGCTGCTGGCTGTAGTTTCGTGTCAACCGTAAAAATTGTTCTCAATATTCTCATCTAACTCTTTGCAAGCACGTAAGCGCAATTTTCAAAATGTCCTTAGAAAATGTGGTGTCAAATATATTACGTTTCAGCAGGTAAAATTATCCTTAAATAAATGCTCATAAAGGGCAGTTTAAAACAAATGTCTATGGAAATGCCATAATGTCCAAATAAGATTCAGAACTGTTTTTAGACATAAAAAACATTTTTTGATTAAAACAGAAAGTCATGAGGTGGTTCAGTACCTGTGATTCTGCCATCTGCTGGCAGCCGGTCCCACAGGGATCACAGGTGTGCGGGCTAGCCTTAAGCGTTGATGCTAGAAACTTGCCACTGCTGTGGGAAAATGTGTGGGGGTGTGTAACTTTGCACCAAAATCTGCTCCTGTGAAGAGATGGAAATGGATCAATTTGAGATGGGAGAGAGAGACTGTTATTAGTCAATTACATGTTCTGGCCTAACAGGATTCTGCGTAATGTCTGATGGATGACAGGTTTCAGTAATTACAATCGCCTGCTGCATTCATTTAAATTAAAGGTACACTCATGTTATGCTCTTGTAGAAATAGTTTTGGGAAATGCAAATATTTGCTTTCTTGCCAAAAGTCAGAAAATAAGATATATTGTACTCTAATGTCTGTACTGTACGGCTAAATATGAAGCTTTAATCAGCAGCTGGTTAGCTTAGCTTAGCATACAGTTTAGACACATGAGAAAACATACAGAAAACTTACTGTGTTATGGGATTGCTTTGATCAGAGCCAAATATATTTTCAGTCTTTGTATAAGCTAAGCTAACCAGCACCTGTAACCATATTAGACGGTATTGATCCTTCAATTATTAAGAAGGAGAGCAAGCCTTTTCCCAAAACGTCAACCTATTCCTTTGTGGAAAATGCAAACTGTAAAGCTTTTTGTTTGTTGGATTTATATTGCAGTTGGCCCATAACAGGAAGCGTATCTCCAGATCTTAAGTGTTTTAACAGAGCACTTCTTGTAACCGATCCTTTGAGATCATATCTTCTTATCTATCGAGTCATTTTCCCACTGTAAATCTGCAAGACACACAGTAATATATGTTTTGACAATGGGTGTGAGAACAGTTCACTTTCAGTGTCAGTTTATTAAAACATCATTAGCACTTGTCACGGGGCATTGGTTTTATTGGGCTGAGTGTAAAGAAGTGTTATCTGATCTCAGCGGAGGTGACAGACACGTGGCCCAAGTTCCAGTAAAGGTAACATCAACCCCGACATAAACCAAGCTCATTAAAACTGCCAACAAACCATGGCTGTTAGGTCACATAAAGCCAAATAATGCTGATGCTGAGAGAGTGGGATCCATCGTGTGTGTGTGTGTGTGTGTGTGTGTGTGTGTGTGTGTGTGTGTGTGTGTGTGTGTGTGTGTGTGTGTGTGTGTGTGTGTGTGTGTGTGTGTGTGTGTGTGTGTGTGTGAGAGATAGAGAGACAGACAGAAGAAGCAAACATAGCTCTTTCTGTTCACATGAAAGGAGGCTAAGGTGTTGAAGTGAAAGCTGAGAGATTGCCTTTTAACCTATGTGGCAACAAGTCCTCTCATCTGCTTGACAGACGCACTTAAAGAAAGAGATGTAGAAGCCTCTGCAGGGGTGTGTGTGCTTAGGCAGTCTTAGCCTGAGATGACCCACATGTGCACATGTAGCCCCAGTTTGTGTTGCTCTAATAGTACATTTGAGTCCCAGAGAAAAAGCTTCGGTTCTCGATACAAAGTGATTCCAGCTATCACTTTTTGCAAAAAAATGCAACTCATTTGACAACATTATTTCCAGAATCCACAAAGAATGCTCTAACCAACTGTATTAAAATGCCGCCATCATTCTCTCCCGTCATGCCGTGAGACTGATATTCAAGTTATGCATGTCAGAGAGCCAATGCCAGTGGCTATCTTACATAATTTCCAAAGTAGGCCAAGATCAACAAAAAAAACTTACATCAAACAAAACGTAATGCCAGGTTATCACTGTGCTGTACAGATATTCCTTATTACATTCTGCTGAAAGAATTTTTGACTTTTATTTATGATGTTTTCTTGGATATTATTACTGCTGCGTTATGTTTACGTAGCATTTTACTGCTGTGTATCCGTTAAGGTTTCAGTTATTTTAACTTCTTTATATACTAATGGGTAGTTTAAGTTACAACAATGCATCATATTTTATAAGAACATCATGTGTTTGTGGCTTTGCTGTCCAACGAGAACGCAGATGCCTAAAATGTTAACTTCTCATGAGCTCAGAAAAACAGCCCTGTTGTCTACTTTGTGGCATTTTTTTCATGATCCAAGAGGGTTTTCAAAAAGTTAGTGGTGGCTTTTCAATATATAAAAGAAAAAATAGTTCTTTCAGAAAAATGTCAACTCAAATCATGGTTTAAACTGGACAGAAAGGGTATGAAATTGTAATCTGTAATCTGTATATATGTGTGTGTGTTTAAGTAGATACATGTGTACATGTGTAGATATTTGTCATTTCAAACAACCCCGTGTATTTTTTTCATTTTTTATTTTAGTTTACTAATTTTGTTCGGTATTTAATTTGTCATTTTCGGGTCTCTAAAAATATTTGATTTGCAAAACTGTACTCTTAATGTAATGTGACCCCAAATAAATAAAGAATTACAAAAAAAGAAATTGAAATCTGAAAGTAACTGTCATAATAGTAGCTGCCTTACATAAGCAGTGGAGTGCAAACGACCGCTGAGATGTTGTGGAGTACAGATTGCAAAACAAGGTAGTACTATCAAATACCTGAGTACCTCAAATATGCTACACATTTCATAAGCTTTACACAAATGTTATAGAAGTATTACTCTTTCTATGGTAATCCGAAGACAAGATAAAGTACTTATGTCTGTCCAATTATTAGGATTCACACTGGCAGTCTTTGCTCTTTCATGATCAAATGAGAAGGCGGCCACTCAAAGTTCACGGCGCCGGTTAAACAGCAATCGGGACCTACAGCAGTGCCAACCCTATCAGTGCAGTACTGTACTATCTCTCAGTAGTTACCACATAAACATGGAGGTTAAAATGAGTATAAATCACAGCACAATTGTAGCAGCAGCTTTTCATTTAAACAACAACATTCACTTATTGGAAAACTGTCAAAGGAACTCACCTAACATTTACAAACAATAACCGGCCCCCTCTCTTCTTTGTGGATCTGCAGTTTCAGTCAGATCTTCTCACTGGTAACCTCTGGCGACATCTGGGCCCATTATACGTTGTGGATCTTGCACCTCACACCCCCTCACTGTGAGTGGAGCACTTCGATTAGATTGACTGTCTAAATATGTTTTGGACTGGTGGATGGGCTGGTTTCAGATTTTGACAGTGCGTGTGTGTGTGTATGTGTTTGGCACTCATCCACGCTAAAGCCCGGCAGGAAGATATACAGAAAGAAAAACCTGCTGCAACAGGTTACATAACATCTACGAGTTGCAGTCATTGGCAGCTGGCAGTGCTCTCTTCCTCCTTCCATCACTCTTTCTTTGCCTGACTGAATGGTTGCTTGTCTTGACGAGACATTAGATACAGTGCAGATCAGAGCCAGTGGCAGCGAGAGCAGGCGCAGTGCCCTGGTTTCTGAGCTCACCCATTGCAGATGCTGGCTTAAATGTGATCAGGTTTCCACTTAACTGGTGCACTATAAAACAAACGTGTGCACAAGTAAATACAGGCGTTTATCCATTTGAGATATTGAAGAACACACACAAAGTTATAGCTTGAGCAAACTGAAACTAAATAACTACTAGTTTTAACAGAAGCAGTCAATCTGGAAATGTCAGTTTTTGATGCAGCCAATAGGAATTAACTCATAACTTATGGACATACCCATCAATCAGCCCTTGTCATTGGCACAATGAGTCATATTTATTTCAGTCCATGTCAAGCATTTCCTTTTTTCTTGATAAATCTTAAGTTTCTCTCTGAAAACATAACAACCTTAAAAAGCAAGGGAGGCAGAGGAGTACAGTATAAAGTGAGAGAGGTAGAACGAGTTGAGGTATTACAGGTAGATTCCTATCCTATCCTCCCCATGAACCAGGAAAACATTGGAAGCCGTAGCTCGGTGCAATACCTTGAACAAATTCTGTCCTCGGCAAGAGGGCGAGGCAGAATGACAGAGGTAAGGATTGATTACAGATAGAATAAACTCTTGTGTTACATAGCCAGGCCTCTGACAAGCTGAGCTAGTGCTCAGGGCTCTTACTGACAAAGATTGAGTTCTTCAGGAGGGCGTAATGTGGCATTAGAGTCTTATTGTCTTCTAGGAAATAACTGCTCCAGTACTCACGGATTCTCAAATGCAATGTCATGACCTTCAGAGCTAGAACATGTTATTTCCTGTTTTCACAGTTTTATGAACAGTTATCATCATCATCATCATCCGTTTTTATAATCAGAGTATTAATCAGAGTTTTAATGAATCACTGTAACTTAATGACAACCTGGTGAGAGGTAACTGCCATTGGAGAAATTGGCCATGCTGATACTCACACAAATATTGTAATGTTGTTGTAATAACGATGGTGAAAACAGGCTGTTTTTTACTGTTAACATATTAAACTAGCATTCCTGTGTCAACAATAAAGTGAATATAATTGACAAGTGGGAAGGGGGACATTATAGGTCACCTAACCTAGCTGCTGCAGGGCATCCCAGGCTGTGATAGACAACAACAACAACAACAAAAAGAGTGAACAATTATCATAAAAAAAACCTTTGATCATATGCATGGACCGAATAAAGGGCAGCTCCTCTGCTCTGACACCCTGCCAGTTATTGTATGCATGGTTGCACGTGTGTATTTCGGAACCTACTGTGTACAGATCCTTTTTGCATGTGTTTATTTTAACTGCAACTGTATGAAAACAACAGAATTAAAAACTGAGTTTCCCTTTGTGTGATCAATAAAGTAAAGTGTATTATATTCTTATATATCTTGATCTGTGACCCTGTAAAATGAAGTTTGCGACCCGCTTGTCACAGGTTGCACGAGTGTTATATTTTGAGCTTTTCAGATCTTAGGTCCTGAAAATGTAAAATCATTCAGTAACTCAAAATATAATTAACTTCCATTTACATGAGTAATACACTAAATTGCAGGTGTACGTTTTATACTATATTGTCAACTTACAGCGTTTTTTGACAGCTAACAGTAGCAGAAGGGGGGGGGGGGGGGGGGTCACACCACTTCTAAGCATGTAGCAACATGTGTCTCACTGCATGATCCATTTCAATTGCTTTTATTAGTTTTATAACCAATAAAATAAAAATGTCCAACAAAATATTTGTTAATCAGAAGATTTTAAAGAACTGGAAAATTCTTTTTTTTATGTAATCAAAAATAGTGATTTATTAGTGTCTTCTAAAAACAGGGAAGGAAACCATGCAGAGTTCCTAAGGCAACGAGATGTATCACTGAATACTTCACATTTTGGCTTCAGGGTAAGGGTACTGTATATGAATTCAGCAATTACCTTGCCTGGCCCAGGAATACTTCATAATAAAATGTGCAGCTGTCTCCCCAAATGGATGTTCTCAGTATTATATATTCACAATTACCATTTCATTACAGATTCAGGTTCTTTATTAAAAAACATGTTCAGAGATGCTCAGTACAGTCAGGTGGTAAAGATTTCCAGAGTATGATAACTGCAGATTTGTATGCATCGTCTCACTAAAAACACCTCTTGCACATTTTCAGTAAGCAAATACCAATTATTAATGAAACACCTGAACTACCAGCAGAGAGAATGTACTGCAGCATTATACAGCCTTCGTCTATTTAAACTCACAAATCCCAAACTTGGACAGTCACCAAAAGTGATTAAAATAAGACAATACAAAGATATCATGACATAAAGATGTTGTCTTACCTCCGATCACAAGCACCTTCCATTAGTGCGAGAACCAGTTCAAATAGACTGATAGTTTCCCTTTGAATGATGTCGTCTTTCAGTCTGGACCAAAATAATGGTTGCTAGATTAAACTAAAATGTTTTGTATTTCATGATTGCTTACTCCTTTGACCTCTGTATACTGTAGTTATAGCATTTTGAAATCCTTTTTGCTCTCCACATACAGCAGATATGTGGACCCCTGCCAACAATTTCAATGAAATGTTTTTAATCAGTTTCCTATAATTGATTTCTCTTAACTTCAATCCTTTTGTATTTCTCCAACATTGACCCTTTGAAGGGATTAAGCTTTCTGTCCTCTGGCTCTTTACATCAATAAAGTACCCAGTGTCCCTAATCCTATGGATGGTAATGAGATTTATCCCATCAATAAATGTGTCAGTCTCAAAAACGGCAGCATCTAGTGCTCCGACTGGTTTTCTTGGAATCTGAATATTCTGTTGTTTAAGACAACATTGATAAGTTCGACTGACTAAATGGAATATAATGATTATAGTTTTCTCTAAGAAACCAACTGAGAAATTATAGATGGTTACAGTTCTCTCAAAACTCAGACAGACATGGCACAACAGCCATAAGGCAAAATAGTAGTAGTACAGTAGTACACAGTGATATTTAAGTATGCAAATGGTTAACAAAATTATTGAAGTTTTCATTATGTTGTTTACATTTTTGTTTAATAGTTTTATTTTAGGTTAGTGTAACGCTGCTAATTACAGATACAAAGACAACTCAGAATATGACATTTCTCGCTGCAAACAAGACTGGCATTTGCTTGCATTATCACTTTTTAAATATCAGGTCTGCCAGGTCAAAATCTTGAATGACAGTCCATGAGAGTATTAATCTAGATGCCATTAACTCAAAAGAAGGTACTTTAATGTTTCTTGTAAACATGTTGGTTTCTGAATAGCCTCACAATATGAGGGAGGATATAAGTCTGAAGAACCCCTCAACATCAAACTGTGTTGGCCCGAGTATACTGGAGCTTTCAATAAAAGTACCATGTATACCATACACTTGCCTGCCAAATCTTCCAGTGGTGAAATCCTAATACTCAGACATTGTTCATATCCACCAGTTTTTCCCCCATTTCCATTTTCCTGAGTTCACTTTCAAGGAGTTTTGGTGACATTGGCCCAACTGGGAAATTCATTCAGATTGAACATGGCCACCCCCCACGTGTTAATGGCAATGTTGATGGTTATGACTCCGAGAATGTTCAGAATTAATCCAGCTTTGGCCTGGAAAAAACAAAAAATAAACAATGAAAATAAACTTATATTTTGGATCTGGTTCAAGGCAAAACAGTGTTTTGACAAAAAACTATCAGAGTAGGTATTAATACCAATTTGTCTCCCTGAGCTTAGTATCCATGGTAATATGCAGGTTATTGTCTGTATGCAAATAGATAATAATGATCAGATATAAGGATTTATATAAGCTGCTGACCCAAAAACTAGATATGAGCCTTTATCCAAAAGACTGTGTGCATGTCAATACGCTCACTTAAGGAGTCTCTATCTTTCCCAAAATATCTTACCATGTCTAGGACTTTGAGGTTGCCGTAGGAGAAGGCGATGGCGTTGGGTGGAGTGGCTACGGGCAGCATGAAAGCCAGCGAGGCAGAGATGGTGCAGGGAAACATGACGTACAGTGGGTGTATATTGATGGCGGTGGCCTGGATTCAAAAATGGAAAAAAGACATTCAAACATTCCAAATAGGCAAGTGAAAAACGTTTAGTTTTTAAGTTTGGGGATGCTGAACTGAAATGTTTGTGAATGTCCCATAATGTCAACCAATACGATTAAATACGGAGTGTTATGTTCTGTCTTACCATTGAGGCCAGTATTGGCAGGAACAGAGTGGTGGTGCAGTGTTGCTGGAACATTCAGTAAACATGGCCACCAGCAAGCACAGCAGGATGGAGATGGCAAAAGGAGGGATGCTCTGCAGCGGTATGAGACTTTCTCCAAGCCACATAGAAAGTCCAGATTTCTTCATGCAATTTGGGAATACACATATGAGCGTCCGAACAATTGTAAAATGCATTATCTTTCAGAAAGTTGTGAACTTGATGATCAAATACATTACCTCACTTCCATGTGCCAATGCAAAACCTCCTCCCAGAAGCAAAAGGATGTTCCAAGGCATCTTTTCATGGACAACGTCCCAATTAAGCAGAGCTGCAGGGGCTTCAGAAGAGGCCCCTGTAAGGACAAGGAGACAAGGAGACAAGGAAGTAAATCTTTAAAGCTGACAGTATCATTTCAGCTATTGGTTAAGGCAATCATAAATAAGTACATATCTAATCTAACTATAGAAAAGCCAAGGTTTTATCGCCCACTGATAAGATGAAGTGACCATAAATGTCTGTAAAGATACAAATCAAATGTTATAAAAAGGTAAGCCATTCAAATATAATACAAATGTGGTGTTGTAATTGGATTCCTTCTTTTAAGCAGTTTTTCTCTTTTCCAAAGTGGACTTTGGCACCTCAAAGTCTGACACAATGATTAACACACTCTTACACTCTTCTGTGTACAAAACACTGTTTTTCCTCTTTATGACAGGTAAAAGAAAAAGCACTTGTTGCCTATAGGCAGGAAAAAGACACGCTTAACTTAAGTTACAAAGGGAGAAAAAATAGATTCATGATAGAAAAGTCATATTTCTAAGTAACAGCACAGCATGTACTGTTGCACAGGCTTGACCTCGGGGCTATCAGGTTACAACTCAGGAAGCAGATGGGATAACGTTTATTAGAAAACGCTGAATCAGCGAGATAAGTTGTCACAGGCAATAAAAGATATTGACGGTGTCTTTGTTGTAATACAGAGAGAGAAAAGACAGACTTATGCTTATAAAACTGCATAATATTGAATGTTATGCAATAGTGAATTAACTCTTCCCATTGTGCTGTATGGACCTGCACAGAAAGAACCAAAAATATCAGGTACCTGCCCTCTTGTTTTAACATCTTATCCTCAAAACAAAAATCCAAATGTTATTAACATTGCTCAACAAAAAGAAAGCATAAACATGAAAATAGAAGTTTACTACTTAACATTTTTGTTTTAAGACAAGAAAATCCTTTCATGTCATTTCTCAACACGTAATCCTCAAAAAGGTCTGTAGTCAACATGTTTATTCACCTTTCTAAAATAAGACTATTAAGACATGTGGAAAACATGCCGGCTGACTTACCATCCTCTGACCTCCCGCAGCATCTTGGCAGTTTAGATGGGATGCAGAAGAAGAGTGCTGACATTAAAATGGCCACGGTGCCGTCTGTGACGTACCTGATGAGAAACACGTATTTAAATATCTGTGTTATGTAGTACCGACACAAAAATACTTAAGCTACTATTTTGTGGCTAGCGTCAAGATTAAAGATAAAAAAGGCACTATCATTTAAAGTTAATGAGACAGTAACAATAAGAACCATTGATGTCCAGGCAGTGACTTATATTTAATCATGTTCCCTTCCTTATTTCCTTCTCCAACACTGGGCTAATCCCTGGTTAACTCCTCACCTCTTCACTTTCTTATAAAAAGCCATGTGACAAACAGTTTTTCTTACTCACGTTTTGTCTTTGTTGAAGAGCACAGTGGCCCAGCCGGGTATGAACCCAGGCTCCCTGGTAAACCACAGAACAACCAGCAACGTGAAGATGGTCAGCACACAACCCTCAGCGAAGCTCATCCTGCCCAACTTTTTGTACTCATCTTTGATTACCTGGAACGCCTCCCTGTCTTCTTCTTTCTTGGTGCCACATCCAAATGTGCTTTTAAGGCTGCAATAACACAACGTGAAAAGTACTGCTTATATGGTTGCAATCAGGAAATATCAGACAGAGATTAGGTACATTACATGAAACTTACTTGAAGCCTAGAAACATAAACTGCAGCCACAACCAAGACAAGACGAGCATTAGCACCATGTTGGGGAAGGAGAAGCCGAACCAGCTTGCAAAGTTGATTACGCCTCCATTATCTGGAAAGAGTCTGTTGATTATCGAAAGAAAACATTCAAATCAGAAAACAGCACAACCTTAACACCTGGATGTACTTGCAACAAGCCAAGTGCCAGCAAGTTATTTTTGAAATGATAATGTTTTTTTTCCAACTGGTCAGTATACTTTTTGCATAAGACATTCTATTTTTTAACAAATCTTAAAAGTTGGTTGCAAGTAGATATGCATGTTGTATGGACATATTTCAGCTACAGAAAGGATGACAAAAAGGTACTTGATCATCATCTTGTGTAAATTCAAGTTTTTTGTTCAAGTGCTTTGTTAAGTATATATATTGTGCAATCAAAATATCGCTATGTCAGTTTCTTCCAATATTGTGCAGCCCTATACAGTATGTGCGAGTTGTGTGGTTTTTTGTGTATGTGCAGGACGTACTCATCAATCTGGCCTTTCATAATGACGTTGGGTGTTGTTCCGGTGAGGGTGGCCGTCCCACCGATGCTGGCAGCGTAACAAACACTCAGACTCATGCCTTTCGTCAGCTTCTTATACTTCTGCTCAGTCTTCAGTCTGCGCTGCTGGGCCTCTAGACCTTCATCATTAAAAAAAATACATCTTATCTGTTGCATATTGAATGTAATTTTCTGTTCTGGGTTTCCTTGCTTTACCAGTTTCTGTAATTGTTTAATGCAATGAGGAGAAAGTTGCTATTGTATTTCAATTGTTCTTTGAATGTTTAGTTTGAGACATATCTTTACCAAGACTCGTTTTGCTGAGATCTTGGGTGACTTAACCAAACTGCTTGAAAATGTTAATGTTAAAACAGGGCCAACACTTTTTGAAAGAATAAGATTTGTATTTTTACCTCATACCAATAAGAATACATTTGACCTGTACATTGGCACTTTTATTTCTGCTCTTAGTTTTGTTTGATTTTCCCTTCTACTATTTTAAGCTAGACTATTACTTAAAAGACAAAAGGTAAAAAGCATACTTGATATTATGTCATTGCTGTCATCTTTATCTGCATCTGCAAAACACCATAAGAACAACAACATCAAAAACAATAACAACCAAAGAGTTAAGAAATAGTATAGTACAGAAAATAACAAAATATATGGACACTGCCACACACCCAAATTGATGGTGTTTTCCTTTGATTGGAGTTCTTTGCTCATTTTGGCATCACCCATCTCAAATGCCTGGTTATCCAGACCATTCTTTGCAGCAGCCATGTTAAACTCCCTCTCTTCAGCGTTGGCCTCTGTGTCACACAGCTGCTGCAGCACAGCGTTGGCGATGGGCAGCATCATGGCTGTGGAGGCCGTGTTACTGATCCACATGGAAAGGAAGGCTGTGGTGCCCATGAAACCGATCATCAGACTGGAGAGGATGCAAAACAAATGATTAGATTGAAAGTTGAAAAAAAAAAACCTTAGAGAAAAAAGCAGACATTTATTGATAATGCCAAAAGAATATGAACCCTCCAAACACAACATTTTCAACACCCTCCACTACTCTGTGAAAACTTTCCACAAGATAAGGTTCAAGGCTTTTATTAGTCATACGTACATATCTACAGTGTAGTTATGTCGATGAAAATTGTAGGTCACAGGCTCCACCAACAGTGCACACAATAAAACAGATAAACAGAACAAATAGTGCAAGTAAATGAAAATTTAAAAAAAGATAGTGAAATAGTGAAATAGTAGGTACCTGGCCACAGATTTTGGACAATAAAACACAGCTCACAGTTAATCAGTTAATCCCGAAGGTGTGGGATGGACTTGAGGTCAGGGATGTGTGACGTTGCTCAAAACAACACTAACAGAGATACCTCTTTCATTCTTAACCTTTAAACAAGCTTGTAAATTGTAGGATTTCCATCATTTGCAATTAAGTCGAGAAAAAAAAGGTAAAGAAATCAAAAGAAAACAATACTAAGTGAATCAATTGCAGACTGATGTGAGTTTCAGATCATCATTTAATTGTCCACATAGTTTGTATTGTAGCTGCAGTGCAATTTAAATGTGCAGGTATGAAAAACTATAAGGTTGCTTACAGAGATGGCTTCACCCCCACAATGAGCAGCACTTGAAGGGCTATTCTCCGGTGCAGGTTCCAATGCTCAACAGCAATGGCCACCAGCAGCCCACCAATAAAGAGCATGTTGGAGTCCTTCAGATACTGGATACAAACCTGGATAACAGGAAAAAACACAAATCCATGTCAACCCATTCCAACAAGAAATGGTTTATTAGAATGTGTGATTGCTGTAGAGATGGAGATACCTCGTTTGATTCCATGATGCCCATCATGGGAAGAGGATGACGGGCAGCAGGGCGGTCACAGCCAGAGGGATACACTCTGTGCACCAGTACAGCGCCATGAGGATAATTACATAACCACATTTTGCCTCCTGTAATGACAGACAATGACTGTGTTGCTTAAAAGTGTTAATACACAGTATGCGTTACATATTATTTACATAAATGGTGTGATGCACTTGACACATGTGTACAAGTGAGATAACCTTAATATGTCTGTTAGCAAGTACAAACCCAACATAAACTGCTCAACCTTGGCTTACATAATATAGTTCAGTTAGCATAGTTAACCATTACCCAATCACTTTTGTAACTATCTTGAGTTAATCCCCTAGAAAAGACTTTTGTTTTGTTTGCTTGCTGTTGAAATGTTGCAGTTAAAACATTTGCAGCCACTCAAATAGAAATACATGATCAATTTCTTAGTCATATAATAACTTCCTGCTTTTACCTTGAATATGTCTGGAACTTAGCCAAATATTAAAACAACTGCTGCTTGATTAAGATGACAAAGGTCAAACAATAAGGAAAAAACAGAAATTCTTACATTTAATGACAGTTCCCTGTGTTTTATTGTGTTGCTTTTTACAACAGCTGAACACAAAGAAGAAAAGCAAACCAACAAATGCTCATCTACTTTAAAATCTACATGATGTGATGAGCTAAAAAGGAACATAAATCTTGATTATTTCCCCACTTTTTCATTCATCATAGTAAATGATCACATAATGCAGAGGGTCATTGATGGAGCCCTCTTATTGAAGTAAGACATGTAAAGAAACAAATGTCCAGAGGCAGTGGAGTGGAGGGGGGTCGTAACACTGGCAAATAGAAGTTTGATGTAATCTGCAAGAGTTGAAGGTTTAGCATAACGATGAAACCGCTTCAACACTTGGACCTGTTACAGGAAGAAAGGCTTTAGCTGTTCCTGGGCTTGAGTGCCAACGCTAATCTAGAGTCTGTGGCCCTACTCTGGTAGGAGATTTGGAGAATTTAAAGAGCTAAAAGACTTGTTGCTCATTTTGTGATTGCAAATGAGGAATAACAAAATGTTGGTCATGGATTTTGCGTGCTTGTAGTCAATCTGGACCTAAGTGGTGTTTTGTTGTGCATCTATGGTATTTGTCAATCGGCCATAATGCCAATCAAGATAGCAGTAGTTCAAAAGTGTTTTTACTATCAGGACACCTGATAATATACATGAGAAGTCCTGTCATCAGATCTGTTCTTTGATGTTTGACCTGTGCCTGTGTTTTGTTGAATAAAGGACAGACCGTCAAATCAGGATTTTTTTTTATACGCAATAGGTCTAAGGTGAGTCTAATACAGTATGCAATTGCAGGAGCCGCAATATTCGTTAAAGTCAAAATAACATTCTGTATTAAGTATTTTGTTGCTGCAGAGATGTCAGGTCCGACAAGATGTAGGCTATTCTAGACTTTTTTTAAAATAAATGTTGATTGCATTCCTCCAGTATATTGAATCACAGCAATTACAATATCAGTCAATAACTTTGGAGTAATGCAAGTAAACAAGCCACCCCTAATTATCAGGTCCTCATTCTTAAACATGTCTGTAGATATGTCCTACAATATAAAAATAAAAATATACATGTTCATTTTCTTACCGAGGTTGGGCTGATCAGGGGCAGAGGAAGAAGTAAAAGAGGTGTAAGGACTATCACAATGTAATTCCTATACTTCCACAGGCATGTGAGAATCCCAGCCATGAGCCACAAGGTGCGATGGACATCCAAAGTAGAAAGAGAAAGAAAAAAACCCACCGTACTAGAACGTACAGGCGCAGTATATATATATATATCAGAATATATAGTACGTCACACTGAAAAAGATTAAAAATTAACTTTAGAGTTAGTCGTCTGCATGAAGAGGGAGTGTTTCCATGTGGTAAAAAGGGGGTAGTTACGGTAATGACCAGGAGAAAAATTTACCTTTTCATCACTGCTTTTAATACGTGATTAGTGTTTTGTGGATATATGTTTTTGGCATGTTATTTTTGTGATCATCTTAACTCATGTAAAGTTTCTTTAAATATTCAAAAGCACTTTAAAAATGGAATGCATTATTATAAAAACAATAAATGTGTAAAATGAAAAAAACTTGATCTTGACTGTAGAAGGCTTACACTGACACTATTTCACACTAAGAGAAATCCATGATTTTAGTGAAGGCAAAAGTCCTTTCCTTTAATGGACGGCAGTAGCTAAGTATTTAGGGACCTGGATTGGGAACTGAAGGGTCGCCGGTTCAAGTCCAGAGCGGACCAAAATTACAGAATGTTGACTGGTAGCTGGAGAGGTGCCAGTTCCCCACCTGGCCACTGTCGAGGTGTTACTCTGCCACCTCTCCATTAAACAACGTTGTTTAGCCCATAAATAAACAAAAAGAGGAAATCATACTGAATGTGCCTTTTTGTAACTAATAAAGTGATACGTCTGTTCTCCAGGTCTTGTAAAAGGAAGCAGTAAAGGGCAATCTGGAAAAACAAAGTCACACTAGATAACAGGGTCTATGGCCTTGTAAACAGGTTGTGCCAGATAACTTCCAAAACAGTGTGTAATTCCTAAGAAAAACCTGACACAGAGGCTGAAATGTAGATAAGCCAGATCCTCCTACTGGTGTGTGTGTGTGTGTGTGTGTGTGTGTGTGTGTGGTGTGTGTGTGTGTGTGTGTGTGTGTGTGGTGTGTGTGTTTTAAAGGCTAAATAGGTTTGCAAAATGGTGTGATGATTGATGTTTATTTGAAAAAAAAAAAAAACAAGTTGTGTTACGTACGTGTGTACATTTTAAGATAATACATAAAAGGTCAACTTTGCCTGGAGAGCTGTACACATACATCATGCAGATTATGTATCCAGCCAAACAAAACTAAACTCAGGCCAAGAACCACAAAGTTATGCTTCTTTGAACAGAGGAGAAGGGTGTGTTAGGGTTGGTACAGTGTGAGTTTTCACATTACCACTGCCTGTAAACAATTATTATTTGCAAAGACAGAAAAATAATAAGATACATTAATCATTAAATATATAATTTTTTTCAAACTTTTTGCAAGATACTAGCTGTTTAACTGCAAATTGTTAAAACAGAGGATTTCACACATATCTAGACATTTCAATCACACTATTACTTAGACTATAATTAAGCTTTGAAAGAGCATTTTATTAGTTATATATTAGTTATACATACCCTGGACTAATGACATAACAGGCTTAAACCTAGGGCTGGCTTCTAAATGTTCTATTTTCCACCAGATTGAGCTATATACGTTTTCCCAGAGGGGCAAATACATGCCATTTTGCTGGTTTCATGCACAACAAAATAAAAGTGCTTTATCCATGTTCCTAATCAATGACATGTCACAGACTGTGAAAAAAAAGAACACCACCCTAGCCTTCCGTTTTTACGTTAAAAAAATGACAGTGGCGTTATGTTAAGAAAGTGTTTTTAATTTTTGTATGGCCATTAAATACATAGTGATTACTTTAAAGTGAGGTATAGCTTTAAATGTTTATCTTGAGGCTTAAAGTGGAATACTCTGCAAGTGCTGCATTCAAAATGTTATTTAAGTAAAGGTACAAAAGTAATGGCATAAAAATATACTTAAAGTATGTAAAGTATAAGTACTTGTTTTGCAAATTAGCCCATTTCAGAATAATACATATTATATGCTTTGATCATAATTATTGATGCAAAGCGGATGAAATTCCTTTGTATGCTGAAGGGTAATTTGTGGATTTACTCCAGGTGTAACTAAGGTCTTATTTAAGTGTTTATTAAATGTAATTAAATTAATCCGAATCTGAAAAGTAATTAAAGGTATAAAAGTACACAATATACCTTTGGATTGTAGTACATAGTATTAGAAACACTCAAGTAAAGTAGAAGTCCTTCAAAATGGTACTTAAGTACAGTACTTGAGTAAATAATCTACTATTAGTTACTTTACACCACTGATAGCAAATAAAGAAAGCAGTGTAGTCCCCCTCTTTGTCCAGACGGGGCTGCTGAGCTGAAGCCTTCAATGAGCCTCAGCACGGAATCCTTTATTTTGCTGAGCTGGTAGCTAGGTTTCCTTCCCACTAGTTTTATATTAGAAACCAGCAGCATAAACAAACTAGCATTAGCACGAAAAGCTAGTTATTTACGGAGCTAGCTTAAAGAAAAGGGCTACTCAATGTTTCGCTTGTGTTCAGACACTCTCAATATACAGTGAGTAAAGTTACCACGGTTAATGTTTACGCTGCCTGGACATGGACGAGCCGGACACCGCAGCGATTCTTCCCGGGGACGTGCTTACCGCCACGGACGAGGAGACACACGACTCTGGGGACCACAAACATGAGGCCGAAGTAGCGAGCACCGGCTTCGTACGACCACCGTTTAGGGTTACATGCCCGGTGTCTGTGGAGCCAGTGCTGTTCCTCTCCATGTTTTCTCTGGCCCTGCAGGCGCCTCTGTCCACTCAGTACCTGTGGGACCGCATCAGCGAGGACCTCGGCTACAACGGCTCCAAGAGGTCGGGGTGCAGCAACGGCTCTGTGCCCCCCGACCCGCTGCAAACGGTAACGTCTTTAAACGGTTACTCAGTGGTAGTTAACGTCTTTTAACCGTTACTCATATTTAAAATAAAAAAAAAAACCTCAGTGTCCTATTCCATGGGTCTGCTGCTTTTGGCCAAAACTCAAATTTAAGTGCCTTGCAATTAAACAGATTTGTTAACAAGGTAACCCTGTTATCTCTTCTCGTAGCCCCAGCTGGTGGGAGGAATTCTAACGAGATACAATGAAGGTGTGGACAATTAAGCCGAATGATAAAATGATTAGGAGATGATTAAATTAAGGGAATAACCACAGGGCCGTGGGAAGTAGGGGTGCTGCAGCACCCCCTGGTGGAGGACAGGGGATCTGCAGTTCCACAAGATTAAATACAAATATAATACAGAAAAACGAATTTTCAGCCTTGATGTAACAACATTCATAATTAAGTAAAGATAACACACTTTTCACCCCGGTTACATTTTCCATTTGCCCTGTACGATGGGCGCTGTAAGTGATGAAAGTGGGGGATGTTGGCTTACGATTGTTGTTAGCTTCTGCTGCGCTAACGGATATAAGAAGCTGTTCCTACAATAATGTGGAGGGAGAGTTCTGTCCTGTCAGACTGAGAGGCTCAGTGAGGTAAAGGACTGAGTGTTTAGATAGTTCACTTTAGTCTAAGTTATCTCAATGGGTCTCAAACGGTTTGGTCACGAATTATGTAAACAAATATTTCCAAGGCACACCTTTATAATTAGGATAAATAAAAACAGGTTTGAAATCATTCCAAATGAGTGATTCTACAATTTAGGGTACATTCCATGTCCATTGATGTCCATTGATGATAATTATAATTATTCTAACTATTTTCTTCAAAAATATCATATTTTGCCTATTATTGGAAAGCATGTTATAATATCACACACATTATGTGCATCCTATGCTTTATTTAGCTTGAAATGTGTCATGATGTTATTAAATTGTCAGTTTTTGCTATGTCCGTTTTTCAGTTGAGGGTGTCTTGGTTTCAAAATAATGAATAAAAACCATTAAAGTAAATAAAAAAAGTATTCATTTATTTTAAAAGTCTAAATACTAAAGAATAATAACATTTTTTAAATTGATTTCCTCCTTTAAATAATTTAAATATCTTAATATATGAATGTCCGCAAAAGTTCTGTCAACTATGTTACTAACAGAACTCCCCCCTTTAACTCAAAAATTGTTTGTCCCAATACCATGTCACCAGCATCACATGATGCCATGTTCCTCTTTGGCAGACATTTTGAACACACTGTGGTGATTGTCCTCTAATGTTTTACAATATTTTATGTATAATAGCACATTGTCAATGAGTATATTAATTGACCGTCAACAATGTTACGTACATTGTTATGGTTTACAATTGTTTAATGATTTTAATTCAATTATATGTTCAAATGTGATGTTAACCTGTTCAAGAAAATGACATGTGGTCATCCAGGCAAGGCCTACCATTGAAATGATGGGTCAAAATAGGGAAATTGTCAACTAGGTTACCTGTCAACTAAGTTACCCAGTAATGTAATAACTGTAGTAACTTAGTTGACAGGTAACCTAGTTGACAATTTGTATGACATGTAGACATCATTACACATCATTATCAATGGAATTGTGCACTTCTGCCTTGAAATGAACATAGTGCTGATGGTTAATAATGTGTCCAGTCAACTATGTTATTTGCATCAAATGTTTGAGTTTCATTGTCAACTATGTTGCACCTCATTTTTTCAAATTTAAAATATCTAAAATAGATAACATAAAAAAATGTTTAAGCTTTGCAACTAGTGGATATGTTACACTGAGGAATATACTAACTTGAACCACTGATTGTTTTATTGAGAAAGAACACTTTTTTTGTACTGTTTTGTTGATGTGAAATGCACCCTAAATTATAGAATCAGTCGTATACTATAGGACAGTAAACCAAAAATATCGTTTAAAACTGGAGAGATTAAAAAATATGCATAAATAAATCAATGTTAACTGGTAAAATAAGATATAAATGAACCACAAAAATAAAATAAGTTAGCCTACATTTATTTGTTATTGGCTATCGTAGGTTATTGGAAATGTTCACATACTTATTTGGTTAATAAAATGCAAACCGATCTTTTTCATATGGGTGTTTAGAGTTGTACCCCCTAGATCAGTCTCTAGTAATTGGGTGCTCAAAGTACACCAGATTGAAGCATTTTACTTTAAAATGTTAAAAAAAATCTTCCCGGGGGGGCACCCCCCTAGAGGATGTGAAGTCCACCCCCCAATTAAAACATGTTCATACAATACTAAATACATTTGAAGCCTTTTTATGTAAGCTGTCCACCATATCAATACGTTTCTCTTTTTGTAGTGTATTAGTCTTTTGTAGAGGTTTTTCATTGCCAGCTAAAATCTTGCCTAGGGCAGCAAATTGTTCAGAACCGGCCCTGGTGTCATCCCCACAACACCCCCCATTTGAAACATGTTCCCACGGCTATGAATAACTATAACATTCACTTTATTGGTTTATTTAAAGGAAGTGTGGGCAAATGCTATACGTAATCCCAGCACAGGTGTTACTTGTTCACACTTAAAGGTCACAGCTAAAAAGGTTTTCAAATAAGCATGTAAATAGGCAGTAATAAACGTGCTATTTACTAGAACCCTAATGATGTGTTGTACCATCTAATTAAGGACACAATACAATTAGAATGCAAAGGAAATGGGATTATGGGTTACAAACAGTAACATGAGTCCCTTTGTTTGCTGATGAGTGTAGTTAACCAGGTCCCATTTTTCTTTTTCTGCAGGAGGTGGAAATCTTGACTGCCCACTGGAACCTGTACATCAGTCTTGGGGGATTTTCTGTAGGCCTGTTTGTGGTGCCTCTGCTGGGCTCATGGAGCGACCTCGCTGGTCGAAGACCCGTCCTCATCGTCCCCAACATTGGCCTGGCCCTCCAAGCGGTGGTTTACCTGGTGGTGATGTACCTGAAGCTGCCTGTGGGCTACTTTCTAGTTGGCAGGCTGCTAAGCGGCCTTTCCGGGGATTTCAACGCCATCCTGGCAGGCTGCTTTGCATATGTGGCTGATACCAGCGACAGAAAGTCCCGCACCATCAGGGTGGCCATCTTGGAGGCTTGTCTGGGCCTTTCAGGGATGCTAGCCAGCATCATCGGAGGGCAGTGGCGGCGGGCACAGGGGTAAGAAATCTTTGTTGTTACTAATGATTGGACCATCTAGGATTGAATGCAGATAAAAAATGCACAATCAAAAATCAATAGGTTTATCATGGTGAGTTTCCATTATAGTAATAATCATCGCAATATTTGTGGCAAGGATAATTGTGAAATTTAATTTTTCAATTGTCACAGTATAAAAAGAAGTATCATTCACAACATTTGACTTTCTTTCAAAATCAAATCCATTTAGATTGACATTCATTTGCATTATATTTGTACCTCTGTTTTTAGGTACATCAATCCCTTCTGGCTCGTCCTGGCCACAAACTTGGCCTCGGCTCTGTACGCTTACCTGTTCGTCCGTGATTCGGTCGTGCCTGACCCCAGTGCCAAGCTCCTCACTTCCCGCCACTATAAAGCTGTCTGGCACCTCTTCTCAACAGGAGGCAGTACCAGTGACGCCGGCGGGACATTTCACAGATGCAAGCTATGGCTTTACATGCTGTGTTTCTTTCTGGTGGTGACTATACACTTCGGCAGCAGGGAGTTGTACGTGTTGTTTGAGCTGAGCTCCCCGCTCTGCTGGGGGTCGGCCCTCATTGGCTACGGATCAGCAGCTCAGAACCTGGCCTACCTCAGCAGTCTGCTGGGGCTGAAGATCATGCAGCACTGCCTGGAAGACTCCTGGGTGGCTCTCGTGGGTCTGGCCTCCAACGTCATCGGGCTTGTGGTGTTCTCTGTCGCTGACACCACACAGCTCATGTTCACAGGTGAGAGAATCTGGAGTGAGGGGGATGATTTTGTTCTTGTTTTTCTATCTAAAATATTTTCTATTCTTGAACGAAATGAAGCAAAGAAATTAGTTATTTATCAAACATATTTATCCTTTAACATGGCATGAAGACATGATGTCGAGGACTACAAATCTATTTTAGGATTATCCCTTACAGTAAAATAGTAGATTCGTATCAGAGTGTAGCATGTAGTAGATTGCATCAATGATTATCCATTTAATGTGTGTTTTACTCACAGACTTAGCAGGCCTTGTGTTAGCAGACAACCTTGGATACTAGGACATATAAAACTTAGTAGTCACTTCTTGTACCCTGTGGGAATAATTAACATCATCTATAAAAGTTTACCCGTGCAATGTAATGTGGATCTCAAGGATAGTAAAATGGTTGCACAATACTGTACTGCCATTTATGACAGAATAAGAAATACAGGAAGGATACATACATAAAAATTATGGAACATCATTTAAAACATTATCAATCAATGTATGTGTTGTCCCCATTTCACAATGGACAGTATAACTTTTTAGCTGACACTTATCTGGTCTTTATTGTGCATCAAAGTTCAAATGTGTTTCTGTCACCAGGTTACGGTCTGTGTTTCCTCTTCATGGCTGCGACGCCTGTGCTCAGGTCAAAGCTGTCCAAGTTGGTCGGCCAATCAGAACAAGGTCAGTCACTAAACATGCATAAATAATACTTGTGTTTTTAAACAGGTGGATTTAACAAGGCAAACTGCAAAGATTTCAAGATGTGACGATTGTTTTGAAGTCTATTGTTTTTTTCTCCTTTTTGTAATTGCACCAAATTGCTATTCTACAGTCTGGTTTAACTTGAACTGTTGTATTCATCATGTGTGTTTTTACTTTCCCCAGGTGCCCTGTTTGCCTCTGTTGCCTGTGTGGAGAGCTTGTGTTTCCTGGTGGGCAGTGGCCTTTTTAACTCCCTATACCCAGCCACGCTGCACTTCATGAAGGGCTTCCCCTTCCTTTTTGCTGCCATCATCCTCTTCATCCCTGCTGGAATAATCGGGTGAGTGTTGCCTGATTGAACTTTCTGTGGTTTTTCTATTAGTGAATTGTAGTCACAAAAGCAATTGTGACCAAAAAGCATATGACAAAAGAATAATTCCCACTTTGCAAAATTAGTCATTCACCATTTCCATGTGTGTTTTTGTAGGACCCTGCAATGTTTGGACCAGAGGAGAGACAACAGAGACTCCACAGCATCCTGACCTGAAGAGAAGCAGAGGGCAGGAACGTGTCAGAGAGCTAACGTTAGTCCTGGTGTCAGTCTATGAGGTGAGCAGCTCTGACATGCATCTGTCCATCAGTGGTGCTGGGAGAGACTTTAATCTCAACACAGTGATAGGGTAGCTGACTGTTTTTTAACTGGCTCAATGGAGGGATTCTTACTAGTGTCACCAAAGGGATCAAGGCTTTAGGATGAAGAATCAACCTCCTGGCTGAAATGACTTTAAAACCGCCACAAAGTGGAGAGGGGGATTTGTTAAATCTCTGCTGGCCCTTAAAACGAACCAGTCTTCTGATGTTTCAACATGACATTTATACAAATGGTGAACAGAACACGGTTCGTAGCACGTTTTATGTTGTGATTATATATATTTTAAATACAGTGTAATGTGTGCCAAAGAATGTGCCTTATATTTCAATTTGAATGTATCAATAGACACAACAGCTTAAGGTGCTAACCATAAGAGGAAAATCACAAACTCCTCAGTTGCTCCAAAACATTTCAAGCAAGGGTGAAACCAAACTATCAGCAATCCACAGCAGAGACAGTGAAATAGTAGCTGCAGCCGGGGAATACCGGGTTACACTTTGACCCTCCTCGCTCCATAGTGTACACTCCCTGAAGAGTCCCACCACCACAAACACAGGATAGTCCCAGAGCACAGGCCCAGTGCCAGCATGCACACCGGGGTCAGGACTTATGCACAGAGAGGGAACAAGAGCTGCCAAATCATATTTAAAATGTTCGAAGGGAAGATAAAGAGGTTAAATGAAGTATTAACCCAGCTACTGTGAATTGATCAACATGAGATTACTTTCTCAAAGCCGTTATGCAAATGTTGGGGCAACAAAACTTTACCCACAAAAGGATCTATTTTTGTCCTATTTTTTGTCAATTGTGCAATATTTATTATAAGTTGCAACAGATTTATTTATGAAATAAAAGAACTTGATCATGATTTTGATAGTTTGTAATAATATGGTTAAATCTGTTTCTGTTTACATGTCACACAACGATTAATGTAAGTGAGGATCAAATAAAGGATTTCAGTTGTTTATGTTTTTACAACACCGCTTTCATCAAGTTTGAAATAAAGGGACCAAATTCTATTTTCATTCAAATGTATTGTTGTGTTTTTCATTTAATTTGATTCTGTTTATTACACTGAGGAAACAAGGATAACATAAAAATGGCAAAGCAGACAAATATTACTTCTCAGACTTAACACTGTGATCAATTAAACTTCAAGTCAGCAGTATTACATGATTAATGTTGTATCAGCACTCTACAAGCCACGCTGTAACACGGGATCTTTTTCACATTCAAGAAGTAAACAGTGCATATTTGACTTCTGTGAGCTCATGTGTTTATAGGTTGACTACAGAGTAGGAAAAGATCCTTAAATACTGGGTTTTCTGATATTGGTTTTTCTTGTTGCCCGTACACTGCTTGAACCTGTATTTGGTTAGAATAGGGAATCAGTTATACAACATGTAGCTTTTTATACAATACTTCATGCCTCTGGTTTATATTGAGCCCACTGGAGAAACTCTCATCACATCTCCTAGAAAGTTTCTTAACTATGACAACTCAAACATAAAAGCACAAATGTCAGTAAAGTCAGAGACCTGCTTTGGTCATATGAATGTCCAATGTATGAGTTAAACAAAAAATGATTGCATATGATTTGTGATTAGTAACTGCTTCAAAGATTGCTAGTGATGATTTTGCTGGGGTGCCAACAGCGGCTGATTTATCACAGTTATTTTCCTGAGAGACAGAAGGCATATACTGTACCTGATCACACATATACAGCAGAACGAGGGTATATCATTAAAGGCTTACAGTTTATTATATACAATCTGAAATCCCCTTTTGATTTTCATTTATTGTTTCCATTATACTACGTCAATTTATATCAGGGTTTTGTGTGAGCATAAACATAGTCAGATTCACTTCACATGCATTTGGAGCAGGGGAAAGCTGCCGGCCTTTTCACCGTAGGCAATGTTGAATTTGGCATAATTTAAAGTCATTATAGCTGAAATCAAACTTCAAATGTCAGCTTATTTCTTTGTCTGCCCTTCGGGTGCATCCTTGCAGTCGATTTGGTCTTGCTGTTCTTTCAGAAATCGTAGGATCTTCTCGATCGTGGCCTCCTGATATTCGTGGGACCATCTGTGTCAAGACAAAGGTAACAAGCAATTAAAACCTTAAGAAGAATTAAGCCCTGCATATAAAGCAGATAAGTTCTCTAATGGATGTCTAATGGATGTTTTACATGAATCACAACAACAATAAAAGCCTCGTATTCATGAAATATTCATTAAAGAAATAAGAGATTATTTAAAAGATTAATAATGCTGGCGTTAAACTGTGTAGTTTCACACAGCCACAAATCAAACTAAAGTGGCTGTTAAACCTTTTTAAAAAGACATATCCCCCTCCTTATTAGTGAAGTATGAGTGATGTGAAAATGTGCTGTCCCAATTACACAGATGTGCTAACCAACCAAATATTTTTACAGTAAAGTTTTGGTTTATTTAAGTTTTAAGAGCAAGCAGTTACTCACTTGATGCCGTTGAAATTGAGAATTGACCTCATGTCCTCGGGCAGAGATATGGGGTCAGGCCACATGAAATTATCCGTGACAGGAACTATGTTCTTCTTCCCAGCCAAGGCGGTGACTATCTCCTGCAAGATTAATGAGCATTCCTTTGAGTCTATAAAAACTATAAAACACTCAAATGTTTGACAGATGTAAACAGGGAAGGGGATAGGGATTATGAATGTGACAGTACAAACAAAATTCCCAAGCAGCTAAAGTATCAATATGAATCCAGAATACGATTAAGGTGCATGGGGGTGAAAGCTTTAAGCAAAATGTTATACAATACAGAAAAATTGAAAACTTCCAACCTTATGCACCCAATCCTTCATGTCAGTGTCACCCATGCACTTGTCGAGTGCATTGGAGGACAGGACCAGAATGAAGTTACGCGCCCGCTGTACGCTCTGGATCAGTTTGTCCTCAAATTTTCCGGCCTCCAGCTTCTCCACATCTATAAAGACGCTGTATCCTCGGACCTGCAGGTGCACCTTCAGAAGGCTTGGGACAAAAATGAGAAAGTAGATTTTGTTGCACGTACCTTCTCTCCTTACTCTAAGTCTAATCTAACTAGAGCTGCAACAATTACACAACTAATCAATAAGATGAACTTAAAAAAAAACATCCCCATCTATCTTTTAAGTAAGTTTTCATGCATAATGTTTTAAGTTAGAATTCTGACCTTGCCAGCTGGGAGCCAGTAGTCCGACGGTAGCTGATGAAGACGTCGGGCCCTGCAGGCTGAGCATGAGTTTGGCACGGTTTTAAGAGCTTGTTGTTAGCTGAGAGAATCTTGGCTCTGTGGACGCCGTTGTCTATATGGCAGTCGTTCTGGAGCTGCTGATCCGTCAGGCTCTTGAAGTTATTGCGATCCACTCCTGACTGGACCAGTCCGTAGGTGTACTGCCGGAAACGAGGGTCAACCTCCACTAACCAGTCAGCCATGTTGTTTTGGTCACATGTGGAGTAATTGGCATACGTCTTCAACACACACAGGTCTCTCAGAAACCTGCAGGATGAGACAGAGCAGCTGTCAGACTGCTGTTACATGACTCATATGTTGAAGGGTTTGTGGCACTTGCCTTTTGCGACTGAGGCCTGCAGTCATGCCCAGATCATGGCACAGCTCCTGGTCTGTGATGTTCAGCAGGAGGTCTCCATCTACTTGGAGCTCCTGTACAGCAAACATGTTAGAAATGTCAGACATAGTGTATAATATGTAGATCTTAATGCCTATATTATCTCTCTGTTGAGTAATAAAACATACCTGGAATCGGTCACAGTAGGCACTGAAGCCGACCTGCTGCAGCCAGGTCCGCACTTCACAGGTTTTCCAGTTGGGCACACATGACAGGATGCGTCTTGGCACTTCCTCTCCCATCACGCTCAGTGCCCGCTTGGCGAGGCCACAGGCTGTACCGTTACTGGAGTACATCACCATTTGTTTTAGGCTCTGCACTGCTCCAATCTCTTGAAATATCTTAAAATAAACACAAGGGTCCAAGGACAAAGCGTGTCGTATTCATATTCTGTACAAAGTATTGGGCTATATAAATAAACTTTGATTGATTGATTGATTGATTGACAAGGTAAAACTAAGTCACATCAAAGCTACCAGACAATTATACATAACATTTTGAGCTACATGTGGACAGTGATGGTACCTTAGTATTGCCCTGACGAGACTTGATGCTGGCCTCCACACAAAGGTAAAAGGCTGCAATGCACTTTCCTTCCAGTCTTGTCCCATCCAGTAATGGCAGAAAATGCTGCAGGTCCGCTGCTGTCCTGCCCTGCATGTTGTCTGAACTGTCCAACAAACTGCGGGCAAAGTCGTCCGGATCTAAAGATGCAATAAATGGCTCCACCAGCTCCAGGGTTCCAGATTTCACCACCTCTTTCTCAATTTCTCGGTTTGCAGCTAACACAGTCACAGCCAGACATGCGTGGAAGCGAATGATTTCATCCTCTTTGGAAAAAGCCAGAGGGAAAAGCCACTCAGCTGCCTGCTTCTCAATCATCCATCTCTGGCAGCGGTGGCCTCCGTACATGGCACAGTTTGCTAGTGCCACGGCACAGTGGCGCAGCACTGTGGGGTCTGTGCCGCGGCACCAGAAGAGGAGGGCATCCAGGGCCCCGTTAGAGATAAGGTGGACAGACGTCTCCTCAGTGTGTTTGAACATGTGCTCCAGGATCCCCGAGACACTGCGAGCCAGCTGTGCATCTTCCTGATGTCGAGTGAGGTTGAGGACGACCCCCAGACCCATACGGGCTACATAATCCCTGTCAACAGAAGTTTATAATATTGATATCAAATGTTGAGTAAGTCAATCAGACATCAAGACTTTCTGCTGTTAATGTAAACATTTAATGGATTCTCCTGAACAAACAGGTGTTTGCTTTTCAACTGTGAGGATGGGCTACTATTATTGTTTTGATGTCATGCTAACTGACCTCTATGACTTTTTTGTTGCCCTAGAATCAACATAGATATACAAATAGTAACAGAACACTAACACTGCCTTTAAAATGTACAAGGCAATAAAAACAGCCTTGCTATTTTGATAAACCTTGGTTATATATAGTTACAGTATGTCCTGGCTGAATCAGTTGGCATAAACATATTGCCTACTATTGTATTGCATTGCAGGATTGTACATTGTTTGTGTTATTTTATCAATCCCTGTAACAAATGGATTGCATATTGTCCAATTAAGTACTAAAACACACACAACACATAACCTTATCATACAGTGAACCCGTCAAAAATAAAGTATTACAGATTTGCATATTGCAGAGCTGCTGTATAATACTGTGAAGGTTTAAAAGTAGCTTACCTGTTCTCTGAGGTCAGTATCTGCTCCAGCAGTTTTGCAGACTCATAGGTGATCTCCAGAGCAGGATTCTGCTGAAGCTGCAGCAGCAGCTCCAGGCCTCCATCCAGCCGGATCCTGTTGCAGATCTCCTCGGCCACCTGACGCCCTACAGTGGGCAAAACCCAGGCCTCCTCCACCAGCTGGAAGAGCTCCGCGATGGCCCTCCGTGTCTCATCTGAATCCGGAGTCTCGTGCGAGGATTTGAGCCTCTTGATGGCGCAGCGCAGGGCGGGGAGGGCGCCGTCCAGAACCAGCTGGACATCGGCTCTGACGCCCGGAGACACTGCTTTAGGCTCGGTTCCGGAGCCGCTCCTCCCTCTCTGCAGCCGGCTGACATATTCCGGGACTGTGAGTCTTTCTGAGCTGAACATGATGGAGAAATGTCGATAGAGCCTCCACAGGAAGAGCGTCAGAGACAAGAGCATCTACCAGCAGAACCACGTCCGTTTCCGTGTATGAAATGTTTTACGAAGGCCTCTGAGAGATCTGATGCCTCGGAGAGATGCGCCAACCAAGGCCTGATATCAGATGTAAATCAAAAGTGACAGCTTTCACCAATTTGCATCACCTCTCTCTGGTCTATGTCATCCCTGGCAGTAATCTGTAAACACTGATCAGCAGATCTCGGGCAGGTCATAAGCCTGCTCATAGTAAGCAGCTGCTTCTTTGTCTCTTTGTTCCACACCGACCAGAAAACGACTTAAAGCGTTGACAGAATCGAAGGTCTTAAAGAGGCAACTCCTCCGCACCTCAAAAAAAAAGTGGAGAGCCAATCCTCCTTGTTTCCTGGAAAATAAAACAGACTATTGTTGTCTGTGTTTGCAGACAAAGAATATCTGTTCAGATTTTCTCCCACCTTTTCTAACGCACTGTAGCGGCTCGTCTCCCTGCAGAAATACAAAAATATATTCACACTCTGTAGTGTCTGCACCTATCGCATCCTCTGGTCAGCATCCACAGGCTATCTGTATCTTCAGGGGTCTGCACCGCCCACCGGCTCCGGATACTTCCCGGGATGAACAGGAAAACAAGTACCCCCTCCTCTTGGTCCCTGCATCACAGCCGGTCACAGCTCTGTATGCTCAAGGATGTAAACATTGCAGGCCCCCTGCTGAAGGAACAGGAGAATAACCTCTGATTCACAGCTCAAAAACTCCTAAAATGTGTTTTGCAACATTTCCGAGAAGACAATTAGCTCATACTAAATGTATTAGAGGTTAAATCAATGCCGTACCGAGCACTGGCACAGTTAAATATATGTATTGGAAAAAAAGAGATAATATGATACAGGTGCAGTACCACAAAAGTAATAAATATAATTCTCTCAATCAAGAAATCCATGCAAGCTTTACCCATATCTTTTGGCCATGTGAAACGTAAATGTTCCATTATTTTCTTGTTAGATTGGAAATTGTGAAATGTTAAGTGGATCCAGATATTAATTAATTAGTTGTAATGCCGCATGAGTTATGAATAAAAAAGGATGCATGTTTAGCCCACTTGGAATTTTAAAAATAACTCGTTTAAAAGTAATCACAATAATTATTAGGAAAAATATGACAAAATAAATTGAAAGCATGGAGAAAATCACATGGTTGCTTGAGACAAAATGGACTGTTCTGAGACAGAGGACTGTGATTCATGATTGAAATCATGGAGGCAACACGTGGAGGGAAGTCAGCTGACAAACTAATCTTTAATAGATTCAATAATAAAAATATCCCTTCATTGCAGTGTACCATTTAGACCTTAACATTGGGAAATAAATCCAGCAGAATATGGAGTAAAACTTAATAAATAAAAACAATTCAGAGACTTTGTTTCTGATGTCGGCCCTTATTTTTTCTGGGTAGAACGTTTTAAATAACAACCCTGGCTGCGGCCCTGATTGCTGTGATTGTAAAATGTAATTAAGGCAAATATAACTGCTACTTTCACATTACAAATTATAGTTCAATCATACACAGGACAAGGATGTCTGTTGTCACGCTTTCATGCTGCTGTAAAATGCTTTTAGTAGCTCGTAACCGCATGTTAAACAGATTCAGATCAGATTCAGATTCAACTTTATTGTCATTACGTAGTACATGTACTAGTGACGAAATGTAAGTTTAGGCATCTGACCAGAAGTGCAAAATAGCAGTGCAGGAGTCTACATAATAAGAATAATTATACATGGAATTATTATAAATAGAATAATTATAAATAGGCTATAAACAGATGAATATATACAGTGTAAACGGCATTGACAGTAAAATATATAAACAGGTGGGTGGTGGGTATGGGCTTGAGTCTATCAGCGGGCAGAGTTCAACAGGGTAACAGCCCTGGGGAAGAAGCTGACCCTGAACCTGCTGGTCTTGGACTGGAGGCTCCTGAGGCGCCTCCCCGAGGGTAGGAGGACGAACAGATAGTTTGCAGGATGAGAGGTGTCTTTGAAGATGTTGTGCGCCCTCTGCAAACACCGTATCCCCTGGATGTCCTCGATGGCAGGGAGTGGGACACCGATGATGCGTTGGGCGATTTTCGTCACCCTCTGCAATGCCTTCCTGTTGAGCATTGTGCAGTTCCCATACCAGGCTGTTATACAGCTGGTCAGGATGCTCTCAATGGTGCAGCGATAAAAGTTCACCAGAATCTGAGGAGAGAGGTGATCTTTCTTTAGTCTCCTCAGGAAGAAGAGACGCTGGTGAGCCTTCTTTACTATGCTGGTGGTATTGTTGGACCATGAGAGGTCATCGGATATGTGGACCCCCAGGAACTTGAAGCTAGACACACGCTCCACCGCCGTTCCATTTATGTGGATGGGAGTGTGTGTGTTGCCTTTCGATTTCCTGAAGTCCACAATTAGTTCTTTTGTTTTTGTTGTGTTGAGGGCCAGGTTATTGTCAGCACACCACTCAGTCAGATGCTGAACCTCCTCCCTGTAGGCCGTCTATCGTTGTTGTGGATGAGGCCGATCACCGTTGTGTCGTCTGCATACTTGATGATGGTGTTTGAACCATGTACAGGGGTACAGTCGTGGGTGAAGATGGAGTAGAGGAGGGGGCTCAGCATGCAGCCTTGTGGGACACCGGTATTTAGGCTGAGGGTCATGGAAGAGAGATTATCCAACCTGACATGCTGCGGTCTGTTGGTTAGAAAGTCTAAAATCCAATTACAAAGGGGGGCGTCGATGCCCAGGTCGTTGAGTTTTGTGATTAGTTTGGAGGGGATGACGGTGTTGAAGGCTGAACTGAAGTCGATGAACAGCAATCTTGCATAGGAGTTGGTTTTTTCCAGATGTGAGAGGACGGTGTGAAGTGCTATGGAAACAGCATCTTCCGGGCTCCTATTAGTCCGGTATGCAAATTGATAGGGGTCCAGTGTCGGTGATAGGCGGGATTTAAGCTTGCTAGGACCAACTTCTCGAAGCACTTCATGAGAATGGGTGTAAGTGCAACGGGACGGAAGTCATTCAGGCCTGCTGCAGCAGAGTGTTTGGGCACTGGCACTATGGCGGTGGTTTTAAAGCACGTGGGGACAACAGTTTGGGCTAGGGACAGGTTGAAAATGTCCGTCATGACCTGAGTCAGTTGCCCAGCACAGGCCCTGAGAACGCGGCCTGGGATGCCATCGGGTCCAGCAGCCTTGCGTGCATTAATCCTGCTCAGTGTGGTGAAGACGTCAGAAGGTCACAGTTTTATTAGGTGACACAGCAGGTACTTTGCTTCCCTCTCTGTCTTCACAGAGGCCTCACATGCAAGTTACATGCTACATTCAGGTATATTCTTTTCCTGAAAGCAAGTAATGAAACAACACACATTCATGTTGTTCCCATAAGCTATGCTTCAGCCCTCCCGCTTCTACTAATTTTGTTCATTTTGTGTGTATGAATTATACTTCTTTGTTTTTGTATGAATTTAGTAGAATAAATACAAATAAATGTTGTTGGATAGAAGCATTACTCAAACTGAAGAGAGAGACCTCTGCTCTGTGATCACTATAGGACACAGATTTGAGTAGAAACTCAAAAGCAACAGGGTCAGAGGTCACATTTCCTATCGACTTCTTCTCTCTGTTTATTTGCTCCAATAGAAAGACGTTTGCAAATAAGGTTAGAGTAAACAAGGAAGCGGGGTGACTGACACATGGTTCCAATGATTGTGAGCATGCAGTGTTTCATTATTTCTTCATTCTTTCCTCTCACTCCGCAGAGACAACATGAGGCTGTGGGCCTTCCTGCTGCTCGCTCTGATCGCTCTGACTTTAGCCGCAGATGGTAAGTACAACTTTAAAAATCACTTTTAAAGTCCAGAGAAATGTTTTTTCCATTTTTGGGAGAAGTGTGACAGGTTGTTGTTCACTCTTTGGTATAGTTTAATCGTGTTTCAGTTAGACCCGATAATGGGCCTTCTCTGTGTCCTGCTTACTACAGTGTTGAATTTAAAGCTTTAACTTTTAACCACATACCTCGTTTTTAGATGTTTTTTTTATTATCAGAGGTATGGACTCTGTGTGCCCTGCCTACACAATTACACACATGTAAAGCTTTAGTCAATACTGCTTCTAACAGGTAAATCATTATCAGTAAATCTAATGATTATTTCTAAAATGAATACATTAATTGTTTAGTCTAAAAAAGGCCAGATACTTGTGAAAAATATGGCCCTAATGACCAGAATACAAAATGATGTCTTCAAATTGCTCATTTTGTCTGAACCCCAGCCCAAAAAACTACATGCTCAACATTTTAAACTTTATTAAACTTTAAAGAGCAGCATATTTTCATATTTATTTAATGTTTGCTTGATAACTGACTTTACAATTTAGCCAGTTCCAAAATAGTTCTTATCTTTTAATCAACTACTAGTTCCTGCATTTATTACAATTATCAATACAAATAGGATACTATAGGCAGCCACTTAAAATGTTGAGATAAAAATCTGAAAAACTATGAATGATAATGGACAACATATTCAATTAGTCTTTGTTATTGACATGCTGCCAACGCCTTATATTTAGTTTAATCTCCAACACGGCAAATTCATTTGGTCAGAGGTGCAAAGAATACTGAATAAAACAATTTCTAATTTCTTTAACGCTGTTGTTTCATCTTCAGAGTCGTGTATGAGTCGCTGTGAGAATGGCTTTAACTCAGAGAAGACGTGCCAGTGTGACTCGATGTGCAAATATTACAACAGCTGCTGCTCTGACTTCGAGGTCTATTGTGGCATGACGAGTAAGAAACCCCTCTTTAAGATACCCTAATGTTGTGAGACAAACATTTCTGGTGAAATAAAGAAAATGGCATATAATAATTATAACAACTGTTCTATATGTGCTCTTGTTTAACATTTAAATTAATCTTACTGTGCTTATGTATGCACCATCATACAAAGCATATGTGTATACCTACGTGGCAATAAACCAAATTCTGATCCTGAAAGTTGTTCATTATTATGACTTCCCATTCTCAGCTCGCGGGGACACGTTTGTGTTTGCAGAGGATGATGATGATAGTGAGCTTCTTCAAAGCACCACTCCCACTCCCTCGCATCAACGCTCATCCCACAGTCAGTCCATCACTGCTACCGAGCAGCCCATCTCAGACTTTGGTCGCAGACAACAGGAACATGAAACAACTCTAGAAATGACCAGACCCCCTCGACTGATGGAAACAATACTTCAGAAAATCCCTATAACACGCAAAACACCCGTATCAAAGACAGTGGCGACTGCACGGATAAGAACTGAAACCCCTGTGACTGAGGAAGCAGTTGAGACCACCACCGGCCCCGTCACAACAGCCACCACCGAAGCCCCCGACCCAGACGCTATGGCCTGCAGCGGGAGGCCTTTTGACTCCTTCATGCAACAAAAAAATGGCTCCATATATGCCTTCAGAGGTGAGTGATCCCTTCATATTTAAATGTAGAGAGTGCAACTTCAAGCGAGCCATATTGTGCAGCTGTACTAATGACTGAAGAGGTCCACATTTTTATTTGTTTCCTGCCAACAGACAAAGCCTCAACAACAGATTTGCCAGTAATGGTCACATGTTGTTCCTGCCCAGGGCCTAATTCAATAAAATAAAAAAACTGCTGTGTCATACTGGAAAAACAAACCCCTTAATATCTGCCTAATAATAATGAATCATCCTATCCTTTAAGAAGAATATGCTTTTGTTGGCATGCAGTGCATTTTAACTCTGTTCTAGTTTTTGATAATTGTGTTTCGCTTGATTACATTTGTATAATTCTCATTCTTTTAAACATCACCATTAGTATTTTACTTAATTGTATGCAGAGTGTTGTCTGGCTCTGAACTGAGTATGAATGTTATGTTACGTTTTTTAATCCAATAACTGTTATAATGTAATGTGTTGGACCCCAGGAAGATTATTGGAATCCTTTTCTGTCGCGGTGAAACACACTTGCGAACTTCTGTGTTTTTTTCTAGGGGAGTACTTTTTTGAACTGGACAAAAAGACTGTTCTTCCTGGTTATCCAAAGCTCATAAAGGACGTGTGGGGCATCAGCGGGCCGATTGATGCTGCTTTCACCCGCGTCAACTGTAAAGGGAAGACTTACATCTTCAAGGTGAGGACTCAGCAAAGTATCTTGTATTAATAAATCATGTTGCACATTTCCTTTGTTTTGCTTTGATAATAATTGTATGTATTAACACAAAACCTTCCTCAGGGAAACAAGTACTGGAGGTTTGATAACGGTGTGCTGGATGAGGACTATCCTCGAGATATCAGCGTGGGCTTTGACAAAATTCCCGATCATGTGGACGCAGCGTTTGCTCTGCCGGCTCCTGGTCACAATGGAAAGGAGAAGGTCTATTTCTTCAAAGGTACTGATAATAAAACAATAAATCCAGGTATATTCTGTATAATCTTCGGTTTTTGAACATATGGAAAGAAAAAATCTCACTTGTTCCTAATAACAGGTAGCAATCATTTACTTAATGATAGGCAAAAATATGCCAGGTTATATTACTTCTTTATGAAAACATATTTTAAATGAATTATGGAATAAAAAAATTATTGTAAATAAAAAATAATGTGCATATCTTTGAACAAAGCATCTTGTTGGTTTCTTCAGGGGATCAGTATCACACATACGAGTTTCTGCACCAGCCATCCCATGATGAGTGCATCACCATGTCAGAGAGCTCTCCGCCCCTAATGTTCAGACGCTACACTGACGTATACTACAACAACTACGAACGTGTCATCAGCGAGCTGTTCTCTAGCTGTAAGTTGAGTCAAATTATAGATAATGAGATGCAGATGTAGATGCACGTGTTGCTACAGTTACTTACAGTTGTTTCTTCTCTTCTCTAGCGCCTCAGCATCACGACAAACACCACTTCATTGACAAGGACTGGAAGGGCCTCAAGTCTCCAGTGGATGCTGTCATGGCTGGCAGGATGTACGTGCCTCCAGTGAGGCCCGCACGACGCCGGAACGACTACCAGCCTGGGCAGCCTCGGAACCAGCAGAACGGGCAGAATTACCAGCAGTATGGGCAGCAGTATGGGCAGCAGTATGGGCAGCAGTACGGGCAGCAGTGGGCTCATAGGAGGCAGAGCCGTTCCCCCTACTGGGGCTCCACGGCTGAGCAGGGGATGAACATGGGCCAGGGCTTTGCAGACAGGGGGATGGACATGGGTCTGAGGTTGGCAGAGAGGTGGATGGAGATGGAGGAGAGACTGGGACAAGACTGGAACAGACAATGGGATCAAGACTCGGACCAGGACAGACGGAGAGGCGGGACCCGGCAGAACAACAGAGGCAACCACGACTCCAGAAACGTTGGGTCCGTCTCCAGGAGTCTGCCCATACAGAGCGTCTACTTCTTCAGAGGAGGTTGGTGCACTTTAATAATAGTCATAACAAACTATTTAACAACATGAATTCTCACACAAAAGCCTTTGTCTTGTCTAAGTTGAAATGTTTTTTTTCCAGACAGATGAAAGAAGACCTGTCTGGGATGAGTTCCAGAGAGAAGACTGGAACTCATTCAAATATTATTTAATCAAACTTTCCCACAGAAGGCTTATGTAACTGGTTTTTGTATTATGCTGCCATATGACAAACAACATAAGAAATCCCCTGCAGTGTATTTCTGCCTGCCAGTACTTTTATGATCCGTTTTATGATTCACCAAAAACAAGAAAAAACAAGTATAAAGGAATCCTGTGATTAATGCTGACGGCTATGACAGATCCAAAGTACGGTTGATTTATCTTTACCAACAAAGTGTGCTTTACGTAACACAAAAATGACAAGCCCGGCCTGAACATGTGCTGCTCCAGAGAGTGGAAATGAATGAGTTGTTTTTCTGTGTTTTCTAGAGTCGTACTACAGAGTGGACCTGAAGACCAAGAGAGTGGACCCAGCCTCGCCTCCGTACCCCAGATCCATCGCCAAGTTCTGGCTCGGCTGTTCAGACACCACCGGGGCAGAGAAGTAGTTGCAAAAAGTTTTGTTATTTTAATATGACCACTAGGATTACATTTGTATATAACTGATTATTCATTTCCCCTGAAACTGGCAGTGTTGGCTTCTTGTAAAGTGTGACACTAAACGAATCGCTCGTCAACTTTAGCAAACATTGGAGATCAATGTAGATCCAACACTGCTGCTCTTCACCGCCGTAGTGTTTTAGCATGTCCAAAGTTCAATTGGTGGAGTAGGTTATCTCATCTGTTCTCAAAATCAGCTGACCGACTTAGTTAAACAACTATAAGGAAATTAACCTCAATTGGAAATCCAGAAGAGATCGGATACTCTAGTATTATTCAGGTTTTCTGTTCCCATGTCTTTGTTTTGGGGTTTATAATATTCAAGAATTTTGTTACATTCATTCCAAAACCAACACAGATGGTAAATCAGGGACCTTCTTTCTAAACCATGTATCTACACATGTTTATTTTCCATTGTTTAATCATAAGCATACAGTAAATAACACAATATACACAGGGTTGATGAGACTTTTCATCCACAAAGGGGTCATAAAAATGTGGCACGTGGTCGTACAGATTGAGTAATTAAAAGGAAACAATCTCTAAAATGCAATAATGGCGGTTTATGCTGACAGCAGCATTGTGTAACTGCAAAGGTCAGAGAGCAGCGGCAGATCGGACTTTGACCAGAGGTCGTAGAAAACATTGTTACAATTATAGTTTTCTGATATCTAAGGGCTAGTGTAAGAGGGCAAAATATAATTCCAAATCATACTACAATGACAAAGCAACCTTGTTTACTTTATATGTTTTTCCACGGATCTTTGAACAATGTATTTGATCAGCATATTCACAACCTGTTACATCTGTCCAACTTGTACGATAACAAATAAAAACGTCATATATTTAAAGTATTTGTTTTGTATTATTCATCTTTCAACCTAAATGATACATTTTATATGTTTTAGTATATATTCTGGAGGCTATGTAAAGGTATATTTTTTCATCATAAATGCTTTGTAAACCTTAATTCATGTAATACTAGAAAGAAATAATTCAAGAGTTTTCCCTTTTGTGCCTGTACATTGTAATGACAGAGTAATAAATAAGCAGTCCTGTTGAATCAGAGCTGCTGACAGTTTCTCTGAGGTCATGTGTGTTTAATTATGACATTTTCATAGCAGGGCTCGTCATTCACACTGACCACCGCTCCTTCGTTGGCAATGACCTCAGTGAGACTCTCTGCATCTCCTGCTGCTCCCACGGTCAGGTAGGAGCCCTCAGTTTTTCCCGAGGTGGGGTCGCTGCCCTCCGCCCTCAGATCTGACCCTGAGTCAGCTAAAGCCAGCTCTGGCACGCTCTTCAAAATGGACGACAGCGGCCTTTTTGGAGTGCCGCTCTCTGAGGATGTGTCGTTCGCACCAGCTGTGTCAGGGGTGTTAACAGAAGCATGCTTTCTCCTGATTGGCTTACATATTCCTACCTCCCCCGCAGGCGGCGCCCCCTCCTCCCACACGCTCGCCCGCGCTCCCAGCTTCCTCCTGGGGGGTTTGACGATAGCTTCTGCTCCTTTGGGCTTGGGCCTGCCTACCTCCTGCTCCCTCTGTCTCTGGAGGCTTCCGATGCGCCGCAGCATGGCCTGAACGGGACCCTCAGAGCTCGTCTCCGTCTTGGACACGGGCCTCCCTGCCTTACCCACCGTCACATACACCGTGGTGACCTTATTTAAGACCCCCCCCTGAGCATCAGAGGCAGGTGTCTGCAGCTGGCTCCCTTTAGGAGCAGCTGTGTTGGACATAGTCCTCCTTCGTCCTGAGGCACCAGGGACCTGCAGGGTGGTCCGGGAAGCGGTCCTGTCTACTTCCTGGTCCCCTGCATCGTAGTTAGTTTCCTCATATTCTGTTTCCTGCACATCCCCATCATCGTCACCCTCATGGTCCTCAGCTCCATCTTCCTGCGCAGTTTTAGAGGCACTTCCTTGACTTTGGAGAGCAGACAGCATCAGAACACCCCAGGGTGACTTGGGTTTGTTTCGCAGGTGACCAGGGAGAGCGCCGGGGTCCTGAGCCGAGCCACGCCTCTCTTTGGGGCTGAAGCGGGTCCCCTCTGCAAAAGACACAGAAGGCCGCTTGGACTTGGCGATGCTGGAGGTGCGAGGGATGTTGAAGGGCGAGGTGATGTCCTCACAGCTGAAGCCGGAGGGGTCCATGAACATGTTGCACTTCGAGCTCATCTCGTGGAACTCGCCGCCCGCCACCGAAGGGAAGTCTGCCAAAGAGAGGGAGAAAGAAAAGTAGGGCAACATAAGAGGAGATATTCTGCTCATTACAAAAGTATTGCAGTGTGAAGTCTGTCCCTGTTCCTACCTTCTCTGGGAGGGACACAGTAGAGCGCCTCCCCCTCCTCCTCATCACTGTCGAAGGACGACCCCTCCGTCACCCAGCCAGACGACGGAGGCTCAATGAAGCTGTGGTTGAACGTCAGCTCTGGGTCATGGTGAGACACTGTGTGTGAGAGGAAAAATTCAAAAGATAATCTTAGTCGAATCCATACATGGCTTGTTCTACAGTATACTAAAAGGTTATGGCTTTTAAGCTACGGTTTGAAGAGACACATTTTTTTGCACTAATGTTATATTTTCAGTTCGATGTAAAAAAAAAACTTGCATAGTGAAAAGTGTGTACATGTTCTGTGAAATTTGGGTAACAAATGTATTTTTACTTCCATTTTCCTTAATAACTAAATCAAACCCTGCTTGAATATTTCACAAATCCAGGAACAGCTGGACTTTTTGACTAAAAACAGCATCATGTTTTATGATAAATGTATCTATTTTATTTGATTCCCAAGAGGCTGTATAAACACACTTGATCCGCAAGTCAAGAACTAAGTGTTGTAAAATGTTGTTCAACTAAGGGCTGTAACCCAGAAGAAGAAGCAAACTGATGATAAACAGTAACTGGTTGAGCAAAGCGACTGACATTTGACATGCAGTCATTCCTCCACAGAAAGTAAACCGAACTGAACTCTTAAAGAGAATAGGTTATTCTTTGTGAATTTCAGAATGGTCCATCTTGTCCTTTGTCTTCCTTAAATATATGTGCAACTTTTGTATGTAAAGTTACACAATCCATGAATTACAATGTATCACTGTTTTATGCAGCATGACACTATAAATGCTGCAGGACTGACCTGTGACACGGGGCAGGCCAGAGGACCAATCAGAGATACAGGGCAGGGCCGCTCCGATGTTGGCCAGGACGCTGTAGACGTGATACTTCATCCGGACTGACCAGCCTCCCTCAGCCACAGTCGCCCTGGAAGAAGGAACGTTTATATTGTATGAATTTAACACTATTGCACAGTGCCCTCTCTGTATTGAATTTCTTTCAATCGGGGCTGGCATGATAGCAGATTCTGACTACACGATTATTGTGGCCAAAATAATTCAAGGTAAATATTGTCCTAATATATTGAAAACATTTGAAAAGAATTTAATAATAAAAAATACTTTCAGTCAAATTCATCTTTAACGTTTTTGGCAAGTCAGTTAAATCAAAATGAAAGTGTAGGGAGGCATAGAGAGACTACCATAACTGTAGAAATGTGTACAAAAAGAACAATTACAGTAATGGTTACTGAAAAGGCCTCAAACCTTTAACACAATATTATCATATAAAAGTAAATGCCAGTACATGGAGGCATTCCTACTTTCCACCATTAAAACTGTCATTATTATGCCAAATTACACAATCTAAAACATATATAAAGTTAAAAAAACAGAGCTTGTTTCCTTGAGCTGTAGAGGGACAGGCTCACAGTTCAATGGTGGTATGTGAAGTGAACACACTATTGATAGGGAGCAGCGAGGCACAGACCTGTCTTTGCCCCCGGCAGGAGCCCCTCCACAACACAAACAGCAGCAGAGCACAGCGAGGAGCAGCAGGAGGAGAGGAACCAGCACACCTGCTATCACTGCAGCCCTGCCACCTAAAAACACACACACACACACACACACACACACACATGATAAAACCTTTGATTTCATTTACCTATCCATGCACCAGATACACAAATGTATTTTGATAGACATATGGATGGACGTACTGTTGGGACACACTCCAGTGACTGGGTCGCAGCCGCCCCCCTCCCCACAGTCACAGGCGGAGGAACAGTTGAAGCCGAACTGCAGGGCGGGGCAGCTACTGTTACAGCTGGGAAATATACAGAGTCATGCAATTACATCACAGCACAGAAGTAATCCTGTGCATGAACACTGAGTCATTTTCTATTTCAGTGTGCAGTGAAAAAATACTGCTATAAACATACTGTGTCTTAGAGAAGAAAATGAAAGGGACCATAACTGTTTGGGGTCAATGAGCATCAAATTTGAGTGGGCCTTTACTCGGTTAGAGACTCACACTGTAAGCATTTGTCTCAGTTGAAATATTTGCACATACATCTATCATATGCTCCAACAAAGGCCCTTATCATCCATCTGCAGACACATCGGACATTTTCAGGTTTTATAACTCAACAGGCATGACTAAAAAACCCAACATAGAGTAAAACCGTTTGAACATTATGCTCACCTTTCTCCTGTAAAGCCGAGCTGACAGACACATCTTCCTGTCACATGATGACAGTTACCATGGAAACATGGGCTACACAGGAAACCACAGGCGTCTCCAAACGTCCTGTTAGTGCAGGCCTCCTCGCACCTGGGCGAAGGGAACATACATAATCATTTTACACGCATTTCCCATCTTTAACCTTTATCTCACTACATGTAAAACTGTTTAAACAGATTTCCAATTTTATGGATATTGTCGTAGAAATCTAAGCACTAATGGATATTGCAGGCAGAAAAAAGGGCATGATTGTCCATCTTTATCACACACTCACCCCCAGTTTTATAGTTAAAATAAAGGTTACACACACTATAATGCTGGCCACTTCAAGAATGTGAAGATGGGAGCATAGATAAGATCAAGAGGCAAACGTCTTCAAACATCATACCATTAGTTCTGCATAGTACATTCACTATAAACCTTGTTACCTTTAAGTTACAGCCAACAAAAATGGTTTAAATAAAACACTCATCCGGACCTGGGACCAGTCCATCCCGGATCACACCTCCAACAGTTCCCAGTTTTTGGGTCACAGGGTTCGTTGTTCCTGCAGCGTGGACACTCCTCCAGGCAGCCGTCACCATAGGAACCAGCCGGGCACGGCTGGTCGCATCGTGTCCCGTTCCAGCCGGACTCACAGGCGTCACAGGCGCCGTCAGTGTCCGAGCAGAGCTGGTGGTCTCTGCAGAACCCACAACTGAGGACAGGAGACGACAGAAAGAGATTCATAGGTGTTCAAAGGGGACTCATTAGGCTAATGATCAGGTTCATACTTTTGGGTTTGTACTAGAACACGTTTACATGCTTAAATGTTTAAAACAATGACATTATATATCTCATACTGTCTATCTTAAAATATTAACCTTTGTATCAAATGCTTTGTGTTAGCATGTCTCTTTAAGACCCCTCCCACATGTCCAGTCTCTCTGATGGCCAGCATTTTCCTGTTTCATGTCTCTGCACCTTCATAACAGCAGAATGACTGAAACAGCTTTGTAGGAACACTTGTCTACGTAGCATAGTGTATCTTGTTCTCTTGTTGCTGGTCACTAGAAGTTACCAGACTCAATTTAAATGTATTCGTACAACGATAGTAAAGTATCTTGAATCTTGTGATATCAAAACCTTACAGAAGTTTTCCCAGGCCACACATATCCTTTTGCAGCACATCATGCACTTTTATTCTGGGATGGGAATTTTTTAATGTATGTCAGCTTATTATTTTTAATGTTTCTCATATACTAGTTTTTATCTTATATGCTTGTTTGTATGTATAGTTTCGTAATATTTAAGTGTGGAGGGCTGAGCGTAAGTATTTCAAAGTACATTCCCTGTTTAAAACTGTATATATGACAATAAAATATCTTGAATCTTATTGTGGGCTGTGTACATTTGTATTGTGAACTCCATGGATTGATAACATTGATTCTTTCAAAGTAATAATATAGCACAAATACAAATACATTAAATATCACTATTTACAATATGGCATCTTGAATCAAAAAGCTATATCTACACAAACCTCCTTTTACAGCCACTGCCGTATTTCCCAGCTTCACAGGGCTGGTTGCAGTAGACCCCCTGGTACCCCGGCTGGCACAGGCACTGTCCAGTGTACGGGTCACAGGTGCTGTGTGTGAGGTCACAGTTACACCTCCGGTCACAGCTGGGCCCCCACCAGCCTGCCTCACACTCACACACACCTGTTCGCTGATTACATTGGGACAGGTAGCAGTTGCAAGCGACGGGACATTTCAGCCCCCAGTGGCCCCTGTTGCACTGACACCGGCCTGTCAGCTGGTCGCAGCCAGGGCCCGCAGACCCCCCGCTGCCGCACTGGCACGGCTTGGAGCAGGTGGCCGTCCACCAGCCCTCATCACAGGAGCAGTTCCCGTGGACGGGGTGGCAGTGGCCGTGCCGGGCGCACTTGCAGGGGGACTGGCAGAGTGGGCCCCAGCGGTTGGGGTTGCAGGTGCACTCTCCGGTGACGGGGTGACAGCGGCCGTGAGGGAAGCACTCACACACCTTGCGACAGTCCGAAGCCCAGAACTCACCGGGACAGCCTGGAGACAAATGAACAAACACAGAGAATAATACAACACCAATACTGCACTTAAAGGTCTCCTATTATACTATTTTTAGGCATATATTATAGGTCTCAGATATATCAAAATATGTCTATGAAGTGTTTTGCTCAAAATAACAAACAGATCACCAATTCTAGCCATGCCTCATACCCCTCTATTTCAGCCCTGTAAGAGAAGTGCTGATTCGGGGTCGGTAGCTAAAACAAAAAAGAGGAGGTGGAGCTTATGCAGGAGAATTCTATCGGCAGATACTCAGCTAAATGCTGCCGTGATTAAACGCCATATCATGTTCAAAACCACATCAAGGATTATTTCTGAAACAGTATGGAGCTCAAATGCTTTTTCTCTTGCAGGTTCACCACAAGGTGAGTTCTTTTTTTTATTTCCTGCTTTTTTACACATACTCTCTCCAGTACAGCGTTAGCTCTGAGTGTTAGCGATGCTTGCTAATGTAAACAAAGACCGTATTACTTCCAAAACACGTCGCGCATTGTTTCTGATAGCCCCCTGTTTTTAGAGATGTGGGTACGGAGGAAAAGAGATAGGGTTTTGTTTTCTGACACTTACACCCCGGGGACACATATTTATGTATAAAAGACATTAAAAAGTGCATTTTGCATGATAGGAGACCTTTAATACTTTCGTATAGGGATGAAATTTAGTCAAGCCCTGTTTTTAGTACAATTAGTTATTTGGGCTCAAAATTGACAAATACGATTTTATGATACTTCAAACATATCAAGGATAAATATTGTACTATTTACTCCACTCAATTCATATGTTTGTTTAAATAACTAACTATGTTGTGATAATTTAATTTGCCAAGTTGAATGTAGAGCTAAGTTAAATCTGGCTTTATGTTGTGGCATGTGCATCGACAATATTTGTACACAATTAAGGTTTATTTGTGGTGTATTTATGAACTGAAAAATAGTTACTCTGTATTTATTTTCAGTTCTAGAAAAAAGTATGTATGTATAGAGAGGAAAAGTGAAACATTAAAACGTATCTCTCATGGTCGAATTCTTTAATCTTCTTGTTAGCTCTAAGTTTTTACGTAGATGGGACCTGCATTAGGGACAGAATAACAGCAAAGAGTAAGTACAAAAAAACATTTGAAACAATCTAACGATGTGCTAATACCCATATACTGCATGGATAATAACATATAAGTCAAAGGGGCAATTGTTCTGCTATTTATTTTTAAATACATCGAGCTGATAAGTACTTTCTACTTCATTAGGAGAAATTCAGGACCTCCAGTCATAAAGGGGTATTTTCACATGGAATATAAAGGTTACGTTGTTAAGATTTGAATACTTTCTCTATAGGTTTCATACAAGAAATTAACTTTAGTAACATTTGGCAAAAAGGACTTATGTTATTGTGATAAAATATTCACATTCTCTAAAACTAACAAAATAGACATTAATAAATCAATGCTCCAGTTGTTTCTTGTAACTCACGTGTTTTACAGTGAGCTCCGAAGTAGCCAGGGGGGCAGCGACACACTCCGGGATACACACAGATCTCATCCTTCAGACAGGCCTGCTCACCCTCACACACAGCTACACACACACACACACACACACACACACAAACACACACACACAAACACACACAGCATACCATTGAATGAGACAACAGGAACACTAATCCAATATGGAGGCAGTAAAAGCATAACTCCTGCAGATTGTCGTCCATAAGAATAGTTAAACTCACGTAAGGTGCACTCTGTTCCCTCTTGACGCCATCCAGTGCAACAGACCAGGGTGGAGGGGTCCCTGAATATACCGAAAATAATCAGCCTGACAAATCTGAAACTTAACAAACTCAAGGAAGAACCGACTAGCAATAGCCTGATAAAACAATTAATAGGAGAAGATTTACATTTTAGCCGTCTAGTTCAATCCTTAACTCCTTGAAAAATACCTTGGCTGTAATAAAGGCTACAATTTGTCATAGTATTATTATAATGATTTTTTGTGAAGTTGTACCTGATATTGTGGCAGACGTTTTTCCCAGCAGGATCCAGTGTTTGTGAGGAGGACAGCGAGCAGCAGAGCAGAGCACTCAGAGCTCCGAGGAGAAGCTTCATCTCCACACAAACTCCGTAAATAAAACCCAGGAACCCAATGTCTTTCTGTCTCTTTATGTCCAGTCTGTTCCTGACTGTCCTCTAAACTTGCTCTGCTTCCAGTCAGAGGCAGTGTCTCTCTTGCTGTGTGCCCTCCACCCTTCCCTGCTCCTTCCTCTCCTGTGAGTCGTCTTGTGGCTCCACAGCAGCCAAAGAGGTCAAAGCCCCCAGGTTTCCTCTTCCCATTTCCTGGGGAAGTCAGAGCCACTTCCTTCTATTCAGCCAGACACAGAGAGTTTTAAAGATGGTCGAACACTAACACATGAAACTCGCCGCACACACTGGTGGGGGCACGTAGAAATGCAAACACCCAACCCTGAGGTTTCACCTTTTCCCAGAATCTATTGTTGACAGTCATTCAGGACATGATGAAGAACGCACTCCTTATAAGTCTGGACCAAAGATAATCATGTCATCACTTCTGCTTTCATTCAACAGCAGTAACAGTTAGTGCACAATGCCAATTGAATCAATTGAATCATGGGAAAAAATGGGTAGAGATCATTTTTATATTCAATTCAAATTCTGTGTTTATTGGATTGAAAGGTCAGTTTTCATTATCACAGTCTGAATTGTTCTACATTTCATCAATAACATATTAAATATTTTTGTCAGCAACGACATGCTTACAAAAATTGATTGTGAACAAAGTATTTTAAGAAAACATGATTTGATTGGAAGGTCATATATTGTCTCAAATACACCACTGGTCTGTCATTGTCTGAGCATTTTTATAGTCACACATTTAGACTGAGCAGACGGATTAGATGTGGTTACTTTAAGGTAACTAGTCAGCAAATGGTGGTGGAAACTAAATGTGCTATTAACTAACGTAACCAATCTGCAGCGGCTGGTACATCAGCCACAATGAACGCGTTTACTCACACAAATACACACACACATTTATGGCACCGGCATCAGGCACACACCAGCCAGAGTGGTGCAATGACTGAAATTGAGAAAATATATATTTAACAATACAAGCATTGAGTTAAGGCTTAAGGGATTAAAGTGTACTCAATGCTGGAAGTGTCTGGTAATGTGACTACAGTTTTCTTGGTTTGTTCTTGAGCATGAAAGTACTTTAAATCATTAAAAAAGTACACAAGTAAAATCTTCCCTACTGAGGTAAAGTTACATAACAGCTTCATGGTGAAATCTCGATTGTTAGTTATAAAAAGAAACAATGCCCTCTTGTGGAACCGAGGTGAACTTAAAATACTCTTTTCAATAACAAAAAAGCTAACCTTGTAATATCTTTGGTTTTTGTAAAAATAGTTTCAGGATCTATATAAATATTGATGTGTAATGCCAATGTTCCTCTACGCTAAAGGATAAAAGGACTCATACAACATTTTGTTTTGTAGCGAGTTAAAAAGAACCCCTCTTAATACTGCGTACACTTTACCATACATACTGTAGTACCAGTATACTAAATATACTTTTTATAAATTCTATGGAAAAATAAGGGGACTTATGTGTGTAAGAGTGAAATCAACAAAAGGGAAAGGAAAGTATTCATATCAAAATAAAGTTTGTTTAACACGTTTGCACTTTCTCTTCACACTAAGTGCTTTTGTGTGGGGCTGTCTTCAAATGTCCTTGTTATGTTTCTCCTGAGCCCCGGCAACCTTTTCTGTTACAAGCTGAGGAAGGAGATGTGACTAAGGGATGAAGGGTTAGGCTGTGGAGAGTACCAGGCTCAGGGGGGACGGTCACTGCTGCCCCGTCTGCTCGCCGGCCTCTGAGTCTCCGATGATCTCCCAGCTGGAGGCGGAGCTGCTGATGTGGGTGGGGCTCCGTCCATTGCCCGACCGCGTCAGGAAGCCAAAGCTGCAGCCGGCAGGGCAGAAAACAGACAGGCTGGGTCAGACAGGTTGTCAGGGATTACAGCTAAAAATAGTCCAGACTCTCAGGACAGCGACAGAGTGAGCAGAGAGCTGAAACCATTGCTTTGATTCACAGATGATGTTTGTTTTGCTCTTTCTTTAAATTTGATTATTTATTAAATCTGTCTTTTTATATCTCTTTAAAGACTTTGGGCTCCAAAGAATAAGAATATTCTTTTGTGTCTCTTTTTCTTTTTAGATAAACAGTAGAAGTGGACCATGCAAAATGCAAACAGATATTTTAAAATATAGTTTTTTCTAATAAAGAGACAGGTCAACATCATCATGACACAGCTGTATTTCACATGTTTTACTTTATCTCATTCTCAGTCAAGAGACTTCCCCTATACCACAATTACTTTCCAGAAGTGAAGGGAATTTCCAATTTTCCAGTAACTAATCTTCATGAGTTGATGGGGGTTAACATCCTCTATCTGAACATGGGACAGACCTAATCTATGGGTAAAAGCAAATGAACATGAAGAACAAGCCTATTTTAAATGTGTTGATTTGCTGAATTACTACCAGGTCAACGAAATGCAGTTTTAGTGTGAACATGTTACTAAAATAAAACACTTTAAGAATGTATATGTTGTAAGTTAGGCATCATGCTTCAGTTTGTAAATAACCTAAAGATTCAGACAACAGGGTTCAAATCCATCTCAGGAATTTAGAAATGTCTGACATTTCCCATGCTTCAAGCAAATGGCCTAGATAATCCTGAGCTTTCCTGTACCTAACAAAAGGGATCATACACTAGATAAATGAAAACGTATCTGCTAGCTTTTAGAGGAGCACTTCCTGTGTTTTGTCTCAGGTCACTGAAGTCAGTTTACTTTTGGGTAAAACACACTTTAAAATCATGCATGAACAGAAATGAACCAATGTTCTCTTATTGTAAAAACATGAAAGGGACAGATGCTGCCAGCTTTGTGGTTACACGTCTGAGCACTTGCAGTGCAGGGCAGATGTGTACTCACAGGTTTCGAATGCGTGACTCAGTTGGTTTCTCGGTGTCCTCAACATCAGCCCCGTCTACTTCTGTCTGCCCAAACAGAGAACTCCTCTCCTCCTCATCACTGGCAAGGAAAAATCAAATGTAAATATAGAATTAAGTATTGATTTATGTTTATGTGGTTGATGTAGAGTACCATGAAATCAGGCCTTTCATTTAACATGTATTTGACCATTATTCATTTTGAAGCTATCTTCCAAAAGGAAATGCATAAAAAAACTATAAAATGTTTCATAGATTGTATCCCTCTAAATAAAAATAGTTTTAAACAGGCTCATTGTTTATGGATAAAGCAGGTGAACCAATGATCAGACAGACCTGCTGCTGCAATCGTTGGCAGGAATCCCGAGCATCTTTGCCTTAATGAGCTTTCTTCTTTTTTTGATAGCAGAGCTGACAGCTTCTAAAAGGAAACCTGGACACCTGTCCTCATTCAGGATCTCTCTGCAGAAACATACAATCATTTTTATTTCCATTTACTATCAGACAGTATTCCCCACATACCCAAACGTCCATGAATTGCTAAAATGTGCCACTTCACTACATGTTCAACTAGCTCTCAGTTTGATGGCAAAACATCTCCACACACACAGCAGACCCACCTCTGATAGTAGTTGAGCTCCTCCTGAACCAGGAACAGGTTGGTTTTGAGCTCGTTCCTCTCGAAAAGGATGTCACGCACCTCCTTCTTGGTGAAGCATGGCGGATCGGGGTCTTTCTGCTCAACCGTGGACTGTTTCTTTGACTGCGAGGCGGTTTGATTCCTACTTGACTGATGGCAGAACAGAGACAAATCAGGTCAAACAGACTCCTCAAACTTCAGTCTACAAGTCTAGAGCTCCTTGGAGGAGGAATGACAAGCATTTGGTTGGAGTAGGTCTAAAGCAGCTGTAGTCTGATCAGCAGTACAAGCTTTAAATAACGTTTTTGAATCTTCAGCTCCTGTCCAGAAAATTACAGAATGGTTCAAACAGCAGAATTAGTTATTGTCCAGATACATTTTGACCTGCATCTTAGTAAATGTAATTATTTATACCAAATGTAAATGAGAAAAACAGTCTGAATTAAAAAAGCAAAGAATCTTTTAGACATGAAATAAAGGAAACATAATAGGAGTCATACAGGGCCGTTGCTGTTGGTTCTGTCCAGCTGTGTTTGGAGGTTTTCTATCTCTTTGGTTTTCTCCTTCAGGTCAGCCTCCATGTCGGCCTTCCTCTCCACGACGCTCTTCAGCTGGGCCTGCAGCACGTTCTGTTTATGTCGCAGCTCCGCATTCATCTTCATAAAGCGCTCCAACTGCTCCTGGAGCTGCACACACATACACAGATTAACAACAATTATTAAATCATAAGTCACAAGATAGTATCCATGTTTCCAACCAGGTGTAAGTATAGGTAAACTCCAAACTAACAAGCCAGGGCTGAACCACAAACACAATCTTTCTGCATTGGAGAGTGGGGTGGAAATGTCCCCATGCGTGGGATATGGATCAAAAGGTCTGGGGGAAGGACAGGACAGGGCAATGAATGAAACCACACAAAGCATTCATTTTAAGAACGGAAAAATTCTAGGCATCCATTTAAGTGAACAGAGGGACTAGTTCAGAGAAACTAATTCAGTTTTTCATCTCATGTCAACTGACAGGGAGCAAAAAGCAAAGCAATGCATCAACAAAACACACACAGTCATGACTTAAATTATTTAAATCACGTGGTCGTAACACACATACAGACGCATATACTCATGCAAACTCTCATAATAAGAACACACACAATGGCTGTGTGGGGGAGGAAACTCTGCCCAGACTTGTGTGAAGTGCAGCTTAATCCCCACTCAGTAAATACTATGGATTATCTCTGCACTCTTCCCATTTTCTCCAACAAACTCCATATCTCCAAGTGTGTTTATTGGTATGGTTTACCTGATGCTAATTTGCTTTTGAGGTTGCATGTGAAATGTCATATAAACGTAGCATGATAGTAATATAATAGAAAACCCCACATTCCTTTAAGGAACTGACCTTTGTAGCCACAGCCATAAATACTGTATTATGATACTGTTTGTGCGTCCAAGTGGTATAGGTGTCAGTGCTTTGAAGTCAATATAGCTTCCTTTCTACTTTGCTCTTCAGGCTAAAAGCCCTAGTGACCACCAGCAGCTATCAGCTGTTTCATCAATCATATTATCTTGCCGATGAGCATGAATGATCACATACGCAGAATAATTGTCATCAATATTCCTTACCGCCTCCGCCTCTTTGGAGATGGTGGTTATTTCCTGGACTTTGGCCCTCAGCTCATCTCTCTGCTTGTCCACCACCTCCTTCAGCTTCAGCATCACCTCTCGCTCCTGCCGCTGGACACGGTCTGAAAACAAACACAAAGGGTCAGGTAAAGAGAACTGTGTCCCTAAACATACATGCTTCTTGTGGAACATTTGAATTCCCTGCTTAGAGGATTATTTGTATAAATTAAGTGGGGATAAGTGTGAGGATCCTCAATTGATTACACGATTGTGCAATAGGTAGTGTTATATTGTTATATTATATGGTATAATCGATGCATAATAAGGCCACTTTATTGATCTCTAGGGTTGGATAGTCCATCAATTATCAAATTAATCATGGAAAGACAAAGCTGGAAGACAAAGCCATTCCCCTTTACATGGTGAAGAAAGATGACAATAGTAATTATGCAACTCTAACTGAAAAAAACATTAATAATTACAGCTACATTTTTCTTAGTATAGTACAAACTAGATTAAGCTGTTTTCGCCTTCAAGAAATTGTGCAAAAATAAACATGAACATAAAATCTCTACACATAAAAGGATATTAGTACAAGATAACTACCTTAAACAACGTGTTGTAGGAATGACAAAGGAGCCTGAAACACATTCTTGACATTACACAGACTTAAAGGTTCAGTTCACCCAAATCCAATAAATAATATAAATATTATATGTTCTATAATTTGGATAAACTGACTTACTGGCAATGCAGGAAACAATAAGTCATGTATTGTAAACTAAATACTATATTATAATATCCTTTAAAACAAATTAAGTCATCTTAGTGAAGCGTGGGAGCCTGTCACATTAGTAGAGCCATATGAAATCCGTTTTATTATTTTCCAAATTCCATTTTATTTTTTCCCAAATTCCGTTTTTTCCGTTTTAATATTTCAGAATTCTGTATTTTGCTTTTTACGCTCATTTTACCATCAGAAATAGTGTCTAATAAGTGGGAATGAATAAATGTCCACAATTTAATAAGATATAACAGTCTTTTTTAATGTTTAAGTGCTGCAGTTCAATTTTAAAGTGCTTATAAGCTTCAAGTAAAGAGAAACTAGAAATGGTCGCAGCTTCTTCAGCTTTGCTAAAGGGATGTCTGACTCGGCGCAAACAGCTACAAAGTCCTGCACAAACTCTCGTCTTGAATCTACTGACGAGGTACTTGCTGTAATTGTTGTTTGAAGTGCTGGTGTGTTTTGGGAAGCACGGTGTTTTCCCTTGTTTCTGACATGGCTTTTCGAGACTAAATGATCATCGCACGTATTTTTGCGGGTCCAATCCACGGTATGTTGACAATATTTACAAAACAACTTATCGCCGGAGGCATAGCAATCATTCGGATACTGCTGTGCTCTGAATTGAGGGTTTAGTGTGGAATTTCGTAGCTTTTTAGATGATGTTAATACCGAAGCAGCAACACGCTTGGACATTGCTGTGTTGTTGTGAAGCAGTGTGGAAGTGACGTGTGCGTTGTAACACGCTTTAGCGTCCCGGTCATGTTTGCTTTGCACCAAACGTTCCATCGTTCTCCCGAAAACGGAATTTCAGTCCAAATTATGGCAAATTCTGCAATATTCCACGTTTTACGGTTGATTCCATTTTTATTGGTCAATTCCGCGATTCCGTCCGCGATTCCGTGAATGCGGATTTCATATGGCTCTACACATTAGCAACATGAAATAAATAATCTCATCCAGCTGCCACCTTGCCTCTTCTCAAATAAATCCCATAACATTAAAACATCGTGTTTTCCTGTCAGTACATGAAAACAAATCAGCAAAGGGACTCCACCCCTTGGCAAACATAACCGCAGTACCCACAAGCAAAAAGTAATGATGTTTCACTTCACAACACATATAATTAACTATCATGTGATGAATGGAAAACACTATAATAAGCACACATTTTTCATTCTATAACGTAATGTTAATATTTGTATGTGTTTTTCTCCATTACATAATCATTAGGTTTGCAGTGTAAACACAATCCTCTTTTGAGTGTTCCCCAATATATGACAACTTCTGCTACTTCACTCCACAAAATAACTTCACCATAAACATTGTTAAGCCCGGTTGGACTGCTTTCAGCCTCACTGCATATGAATATTAACACACGGCTACATACATGTGCATTTTTGTACGGATGTAGGGAAACAACATAATCAGATAGCCTCAAGGTGGATTTGCTTTTTTAGAAAATAGCTAATGGCAATCCAGAATGGGTCTTAGGGATGGAAGAAAAACTCATTATTCCCCAAGGCTTTATAAAAAGTTAATGTGGTAGCATCTACATTGTTTGGGGTGAGGTGTGAACTATAAGGAGAGTACTTCCACAATGTGTAGTATAGAAATGTGAATAGTTGCTTTTCAAATGAAGTACTCAGAAGCTGATTTGGAAAAATGTTTACTGGATGAGAGAGGGGAGGGTTGACACAAGTGTTGTACAGGGTCTGACCATGATTGAAGTAAAGGTGTAATGGAAAGTTACTTCAGCACACTCGTAGCCATCATACTAATGCCTAACAAATATTACATAACTTACAAAACGTTGTTGGTAAATTGTTAAGTCACTTAAGAAACAATCCCGATTAAAAAAAAAAACAGTGCATATTTTATGTTTAACTTTAAAATGCTGGGGGCCCACCTTCCTGTGCATGGCTGCCCTTCAGCCGGCTCTGCAGCTCCTCCCTATCGTCCTGGAGCTGCTGCACCTGGACCTGCAGCTCCTCACACCTCGTCTTCCACTGCTGCTCCTTCTGCTGCAGCTCCTGATGAGAGGATTGAACACAGATTGTAAAAGCTAAATCTTGGAGATGTGGTGAATAAAAATACAAGGTCTGATGTAATTTCCCTTGTGCTCTTAAAATCTCTTGTGCATGTAGGAATTTGGCTTCGGTAAAACAGGCTGTATCCAAGCAAACTATTTTGTTGCGTCATTACAGATGTTTTGTTGAAATGTTTCTCAACAGAAAACACTTATTTCCGAGAACCACACCTCTTAATTAACTTTCTCTGCAATGTTTATGACAACATTTTCTTAGAGCACAAAACAGACTTTACCACTATGTTTAACATATCAAAAAAAGAATTGCTTTGCCTTCACAAAACAATTTGAAAGAGGAATACAGTTTCACAACAATGGCCTTTTTTGTTGTGTTATTCAACCATAATGATTATAGTATAAGGGCGGGCTCCCCCTGGAGAAGTACAGTGTCAACTTCCCTCTGACAACTGTTATGTCACTCATCTCACAGCAGCGTGTTAATGTATGCCTGCCCTATGTCCCATATAAACGAGACCAACAACTTAATACAAATAAAAGCCTTGTTGAGACTTCAAAAATATACGAAAATAGCACGCTAACATTATATTTAACAACCATGCGACTGTTTTGTGTACTTTGCAGAATGGGGTTGGATATTTGGCAATGTGGACATACCAAATAGCTGGATTAACCAACCTGCATGGGGCTCCAGGGCACAATTGTGCAAGTGAGGCCCTGTTAACCCTTAATAACATACTTTAGAGTGCATATTCCTATTTCAAGTGTCTGTTAACTAAATATCAACAAACCACTTACACTACCTAGTGGCCTCCTATCTATTTCCTGTTTGTAGTTTAATATAACACATACTAAATAATATATAACACATTAATTCAAGGTTGTTTGTATCATGAATGGTAGTAGTCTGCTATAACAAGTGAATTGAGGCTTCAGCTAATATGCTTTTTTTTGGGTAATTATCTGTATTTTAGCTGCATGCTGTGTAGCTAGCTAGCTGGACTCTTAGTAGCTAGCTAAGTAGCTAACGTTAGTTTCACAGTGATCGTCATCTATTCACTTATGATAATCTATTCCTGTTAAAGCTAAATAATATCAGTACTGTGTGGAAGAGCACAGCATAACATACACATGTTGGTCTATAAAAACATAAATAGTGAGAAAATACTAACCTAACAATGTTCATTATGATTGGTTTAAATGTCAACACAGCGTTAGCCAAGTAACTGTCATTGCCGCGGTTGCCCTGACGACAAGGGGCAGCATGGCTGGTATTTCAGGTTAACATTAGCTTGATAGATATTGATTACATTGATGGGCCTCCATGAGTGATAGCATCGCACAGTACTGTGTGTATCAGGCAACTTCAGGGCCGGTTCAAGAAATAACTGCAGCGTAAGAACTCAACGTAATTGTGTTACACACAAGCCTTCTGTATCTTTAATGTTCTCTCTACATGTGGGAGGTGTCGGCCATTTACAGTAGTGGTTCCTCTGGCCTCTCCGTCAACTAACGTGAGTTCAACTTGACGTTAGTTACTGGGAATACAGTGTTATAACCGATGATGTAACACACAGTGGGTTTATATCATAGACTGTATATATAAAGGTTTATATGCACTGCTTTGAAGCGTGTTTCAAAAACGGTGGGAGGATTGATTAAAATCTCCCACGTCTCTCACCCGTATTTCATTTTTCTCGCTGGCCTCGTCGCTCTCCTTTCCCACACGTTTCTTCTGCTGTTGAATCTGTATGGTTTCGAAAGTCTTCAGCAGCTCCTCTTCCCTCAGCTTGTGAGCATGGTTCCTGGAGGCGAAACTCTCCAGCAGCTCCAGCACTTTCACTATTTTCGGTACAAGACCCACGACGCTGTCTTTGCCACAGCCATCGATAAGTTTCTCCACATCGGTGCCGATCAGTTTAGCTATTTCATAAACATTGTCCACAGTTAGAGCTGAACAGGTCCTTTGGAAACAGCACTCTGTGTTTTGAGTCTCCGAGTGTACTTCAGGTGCCTCCATTTCTGAGTCCCTTCACATGCTCTTTGACACCTTTCGAAACCGAGAGTGGGTTGTCAGCGCGCCATGTCAACCAGCCGTAAAAAAAAAGCCCCATAAAATGTCAAAGTAACAAATAAAAGTGCAGGTGTAGAGATTAAAGTGCGTATATTGTTGAGCCCATGCTGCAGACACGCCTGGACTTGACTGTCTGCTCTGCAAACAACACGTCACGCATTTTTAATGTTTGCTCAGAACAACGCCAAGAAAAAAAAAATAGAAGAACATCGAGTTCTCAGCAAAGAACGATAATACAAGCAAGGCTGGACTGGAGTCACTAGACTCCTGCAGTCTACTCTCTGCAGGACCCTCCTACTTTTCAGACCACACACACACACACACACACGCGCGTGAACATTGAATTTCCTCTGCAGTCAGAAATACTGACCTATAACTGTCTGTAAATATCGATTACATAACAAATGAATGGCTATGGAAGCAGAAAACTACAAAAATAACTTCATTATACCAGGCTTGAAAGCAGTAAAGAGACATTTCATATCAGACAAAATGGGAGTCTTTTGTATCCACATTTCTAAAGAGTTTTATCAGTTGACTAAAACCAAATCAGGCTGAGTGTTTCATTTAAGCGGTGTTCTGCAAAGAGGGAAGTAAGCAAGAAAAATTTCCCCTGCAACAGTTGATATTAACATAAATGCGGCACTTTTTTCTGGTTACATACAATTTTATTAAGCAATTCAAGTAACAGCACATTACACCATCACATGACAAATGTTTCTGAAAAATGTGTGATCTTTATTTAAATCCAAGCTACAATGTCACAGGATGTACAGTATAGCAGAGGCATTCATCTCAATTTATTTCTCAAAGGGGTTTTGGGAAATAAATCTTAATCCCTTTCGAAACAATGTTTTGTTTATCAAATATTACTCCAGAGTATTGCGTACAGAAAACTACAAATAGATAAACATATGCTCAGATGTATCACAAGCCACAAAAAAAAATCTAAAAACATGTTTTTGAAGAAACGTTGCTGTAATAAAGAAGGAAAGAGTGGGAAAAAACAAAGCATTTGTAGAAAATATAAAAAAAGAAAAACTTAACAGGTTTCTAAAAAGGTCCTTAAGCCTTACGTAAAATTCCAATCATCACAGTTGAACGTGTTCAATAGAAATATTACAAGGGCTGTTCTGGACCGGCTCCACATGATTCTTGCAGAGCTATCTACAAAATGTGTCGGAGAGCAGGACGTCAGCTCTCAGGCGTACATGTCCTCACGGTCTGCGTTATAGACCTCACCCTCCTGCAGCGAGGCAAAGTTTAGGAAGTGCGAGGGCCGGTGGACTTCATGGTAGAACTCCATGGGGTTGGCCAGCTGCAGGTCGTACTTCATGTTGGGGTCATGGCGAACACCTGGAGTAAGACGATAAAAATGGTTAATTCAAAATCATGTTCTGCCAATCCTATGACATGGATGCCTTCAGTATATCAGCCCTGCCTTAAAAAAGTTGTTTAACATTCAAATAAGTTACTGTGTTTTAGTCAGAGGAATGAAATGCTATTTGCACTGTATAATCCAATCAGCACAGGGACAAATCGGAAAGATACATTTATGGTACCAATTTTTTCTAACAATTGTAAATTGTTCATTTACATACTCCATGGACACTACCAGAGTTAGAATTTGCTCTGCTATCTTTGGTGTGTTCATGAGCTTAAAGTCATATCGTGGAAACAACATGGACACTACAAATAAGACGTATTATATTTTATAGCTTAGAGGTTTTTTTTATAAACTTGAGGAGGGCCGTTCATTTCTAAGTTGGAATCTACTTTTTCCAATTATTCAAAAGTGGACGTAATTTAAGCAGAAAAATTGTTTCCCTTCATAAAATAGAAATAAGGGGTACTCACCCATGAAGTTGTAGTTCCAGGAGACCTGGCCAGGCACCATGAAGAAGCCCAGGAAGCGGTCAGAGAGCAGCATCTGCACTCTCTCATAGTGGGAGGGCAGGTAGCCTTTAGGGTTGTTTCCCTTGTCTGTGTTCTGCCGACCCCACTCATAACCACTGGGTGTCAGCTTGTAGGCTGTGAGCGTGCACGAGCCTGGTGTGAAGCTGAACACAGATGCAAGAATAAAAAATGATGTACCATTTAACAGCAAACATTACTGAATATGCAGAAAACAGATGTGTATTTTTCTAAACTGACTTAAGTTAAAAAAAAAAAAAAAAAAGTAATTATTCCACTTCAGTATTATTTCATCTATGAACTTAAAAAAGGTAGACCATTACTTGTTTAAAATGTGTGATTGCCTTTCTCCGTTTCAGGTCTTAAACAATATCAAGTTGCTCAGATCAACTTCCCAGTAAAAAAGTGCTTACTGTCCGTGTCAATGAAACGTACCTGCAGGTGATGATGATGGTTTTCTCTCCGTCCCATGAGGGGTTGTCAGCCATGACCTTGGCATGCGTGGTGACGTCCTGTGGGGACAGCTGGGGCGACTCATTGGGCTGGGTATGGATCCATCCGAGTGGCTCCATTTCCTGTTTAAGGGGATGAGTTATTTATATTAGTTAAATTTAACAATTACTGGAACAAAAAAAATAAGACTGAGCTGTAAAAGGTTCTCCGACTGTATGCCTGTCTTACTTTAAGGTATTCATGACCCGGCAGCTGGTTGGGCAGGTGAACAGTCTGGTGAGTCCCCCACTGTGGCACCATGACGATACAACGGATCTCCTTCACCTGGGGGTTATCTGGTGGACTCGTGCCATACAGGTAGCCTGCAATCTGGAAAAACACAGTGCACCGTCAGTATCTATAGACAGTTTCTTTCATTTGCCCAGACATGATGAGGGACTTTCAGGTAGGGATGTCCTGGTATGCATGACTATTTTCAAATGAAACACAATACATATCTATCAATTACAGTATTATTAATCCATTGCATACCTGTGCACGCAAATCTGAGATGCAGATGAACTTCTTGAGGACGTTCTTGGGCAGGATGTAGGTGTAGCCCGTCTCCTTGATGTCGTCAGATGACACGTAGATGTGGTTGGTTCGGAGATGGAGGTTGGCAGCAGATATGGCTCTGAAGGGTAAAGAACAAGAAACATTAAAGCCAACTGAGAAGGATCCAATAAAACCCCCTAAATATCATTGGTTTCCCGAGTGGAGAAATCCCTAAAAACGTTTACAAACTGTCTGCTTACCTGACTCTCCATTCGGTCTTCGATGAGAAGGTCTGGGTCTCATAGTTGGAGGTGGTGGATGTGATGATCTCGTCACCGTGCTTGTTGACCGTGCGGGTCTGCGTGGCTGTGAGCTGCGACTGCTCTTTGGTTTGTTTCTCAATCTCGGCAATCTGCTGGCGCTGCTGTGAGGGAGCAGAGATCTCCATACCCAGGATGATGTCACGGATCTCAGACTGTGTCAGTGAGGCCACGTTCACGCTGGATAAAGACAATGAAAGCATTGACTATCAACACAAGACTGGCTTTATTCTGAGCTATTAAGTTACGGAGCAGAACATTAGTTTCCCATAATCAGGAAATATTCAGTGCATGAATAAATACTCACTTGTTCTTTTTGCCGTAATCTGCCAGAATGAGATCTTTGAGTTGCACCTCCACCTTGATCCATTCTTCGTCGGTGAGCGTGGGCCAGATGTGATGAGGCTCGGTGATGGTCGTCTTGTCAGGCTTCAGGATCACCTTGGCGCGGTCATTGTTGACGTGCAGCGCTCTGAGGATCAGGATGAGTCGGGAGAAGGCCTAGAGATGGAGCAGAGCAGCAAACACAAACTATTTACACAGGGGATAAGTAGATGTCATCAAACATCAATGCATGATAATAAGTTTAGCTTGGTACCCAAGCACATATTCTTTCTAACAGCTTGTTGTAATGTTATAACTCCCTTGTGGAATCAAAAATGCAACATTAAAACTTCCATAGAGAAACAATACAGTGATGTAAATCTAAAAATGTTCATTGAATTCTGGTCTTAGCCTCCTGTGGGACAGAGTGAGACTCACTGTGTAGGACGAGATGGTCTTGAGCCAGTCGTCGTAGAGGTTGAACAGCACCATCTGAGGCTCGGTCGCCTTCAGGATCAGATCTCCAAACTTCTCCACCTTCAGACAGGCCTGGAAGGGCAGCTGCAACTCAGAACCTTTGATCACGATGTTGGGGAAGTCGAGCAAGTGGACCTACGCAGAGAAAACAATGGAATTAGATTTGGAAAGGCATTGGACTGCATCCGACTATCAGGAAATGAACTGATATCATCCATGCAGCTGTTACAAGCATAACAGATCCTCACCTCCAGAGGGTCCAGCATGCCCTTCCTGGTTACAATGATCTGTTTGGGCTGCTCTTCCACGGGGAGGGAGCGAATCAGAGCAGCCACTTCTTCAGCTGTCTTCCATTTGGCCAGCTGCAGGGACAAAGGAGGAATAATTTTAGAATATAATGGAGGAATGAGAAACTTCAGTGTATCTTAGTAATCACTTTGTCAAGAGGGGGAAGGTTTTTTTGTGTCTTTGTGTTACTTAGGTGCAGACTTTTGAGTCAAGGAATTCATAAACAAACATGTATAGTACAATATTCAAAAACAACTATAGTAAGATTTTGCACTAGGTAATTAAACTAGGGTTCAGATCATTGAACACAATAGGAATGTGTATGAATCAATATAAAAAGCACAGCAGGTGATCGAGTAAGGAGAGGTGAGCAGGGTCGCACCTGTCCCAGACGCTTCTGTCCAGCCCACACTGAGGTGTGAATGATCTTGAGGAAGAGCTGACCAGTCCTGGGGTTGAAGATGAAAATAGCTCCGTTGATGGGCTTCGTGGTCAAGTTACCCTCAAAGGTCTGTTGAGAAGAAGATGGAGAATACATTTGACTAAACAAAAAAGAATAATGTTTTTATTCCAATGCAAAAGCAACAAATTCAGACAACTTTAAGAGTCATTCCTAAAAACAATGATAGTGCACGTCGACTCTTCATTGAATAACTAGAGGGGAGGAGTCAGTCCTCACCTTGTGGATGGTGACTCGGTACACGTTGGTGTCGTCCACAAACCAGATGATCTGGTTGGAGAAGAGTTCTCCGTAGTTCTGAGAGGACAGGTAGGGCTCAGTGGGCTCGGAGGAGTACAGCTGCAGACCCTTGCGGATGCGCTCTCTGAGCACATAAAGGGCCGGGTTGGCCTTCATGATCTTGGCCATGGCCTGCTGGATCAGAGGCTTGCTTCCAGGGAACCAGTTACCATAGGCACTAAGCAGGAGATACAATGACAAACAAAATTAAATACTAATTTAAGATGATTGTTTTTCTTCCCCCCCCCCCCCCATCAACATTTCCTGTGTGGATGACCAGTTCAGACAGCGTCTACTAAACATAACCATTGGAGCTGAAGTGACTTTCTGTTGCAGACAGTTACCATTATGTTGAACAAGTTAGGAAGCTAGTGTGAATGCTTCAGCAGAACATACTTGTTATAATGAACATGTGGATGCAAAGATCCAGACAATGCCATAAACCATTTGCATGACACTTTCCCCCCCTTCCATTTTCCACTTTTACTCATTCGAAGTAGCCAATATAATCATGTTACACCAAGATCAGACAGTTCAGCAAAAAAATAATGATGTGGCACACTTTTGATTCCCTTATTAAGTAAATACCTGCCATCATGTTTGTTATTTACTCAGGTTTATAAACAATCCTAACCTGTGGAGGTTGTAAGCCAGGTCGATAGCGATGAGCACTCCAGTGGGGGAGGGGTAGATACTCATGTTGTCCGTGGTGTAGTCCAGGAACTTGGCCCTGGCGTAGCGCTCGATGTCATGAGAGTCATAGTCACCCCAGCGCAGCTGGATGTCGATCCAGTACTTCTGTGTGGTGGTGCTGTCCATCACGTCCCTGTAAAAGGAGGTGCACATTTTAATTAATATAAAGAATACATAAAGTAACTGTTAAAATGCTTCCTTGACAGAGTTTATGAAATCCATTATTGTCTAGGAAAGTCATTTAAATAAAGCTTTAAAATTCATACTTTGAGTCAGCAAGCAGAGATGGCCGAGAGACATTCCACTTGTATGACGCAAAGAGCAGGATGTCTGCACAGGACGAGTTCATCTTGTATGACTTCCTGGGATGGATGGTCTCCTTCTGCACCGTCTCAATCTCAAGAGCATCCAGCTCCTGATCAAACACCTGCAAACAAAAACGTAAAAGTTATAATCACGGGCAAAGAACAAGTCATAAATAAAAGGAACGTTTTAAACTTCAGTGTGCTAGTCCGTAATGAGGCAAAGAAATAAACCCTACCTGACAGAGATCCATGACGACGCTCTCATGAATCTTCTGCCACAAGTGAGCCCTGAAGATCTGAATGAGGGAGATCTTCAGAGTGGGGATCTTGCCGTGCATGAAGATTCCTGTCAGATCAAGTTGTACCTGGAAACCTACGTACACCTAAAGACAGGAGGAAAACATTTAAGTTGAGACATTTTAACCACTTGGGCCCAAACATCATAACTTCTATTATCCAGGGAACTAAACATTATTTCCAATATGGAAGAGAAACATTTACAAGTGTTGGTTGTACTTACGTTGGCTCTGTTGATGGTGGGGGACCACCAAAGTGTGAAGCGACGGTTGGGGATTTGGTTCAGACCAGACCTCTGGGCATTGGTCAGCTTCTTCCATTTCATGGACTCCTCAAAACCACTGGCCTTTTCCCTAAAGTCCAGAAATTGAGACGATTGATGATTTTCAATAAACTAATAAAACCATATCCACAATCACAGAAAGTGAACAAGCATTTTGGTTTTGCTAAAAGTCTCTTTTCTTTGAGAGCAGTGGAGCCCTAAAACGATCAAACTGTTGTGTATCCTAAATGATTGCACCATAAGCATTGTAAGTTTCAAAGTGGTCTCACCAGAAGAGACCCTCCCAGGTGGGAAAGTAAGTGCCCTTAAAGAGTGTGTGTTCCAGGATGCCCTCCACGCCGCCCAGAGCCTGGATCATGTCTGTGCGGTAGTTGTTCAGGTTCCACAGTTTGCCATCGTGCCTCTGGTGGGTCCACCAGAACGGATTCTGCTTCAGTACCTGCAAAACAACAAGACAGTCATCAATCACTAAATGCTTGTTGAACCTTGAATGCAACTTGTACTGTATTATAACATGCAAGATACAGTGTTAAGGAAAATTGTTGGGATTTTGGTACTTTAAAGAAACTATTCAAACAAAAAAGCGACTCTCCCAAAATAGTTTTGTACTTTGACATACAACTTGTGTCTTCATCATACCTGGTACTGTTTGAAATCTGTCCTGACTCTCCAGCCTTTGTCATAGGCCAGTGTGTGTCTGTCCTTCTGGAAAAGTGTGTTGATACGAGGAATTCCTCTGTCCCATGAGTCCTCCAGATCCTCCAGGGTCAGACGCCTAAAACAGAGAACAACACACTGCTATTAGCCGCGTCCAGTTTCTGCTCACATTTATTCAATAAAACAATTAGATTCCAGTCACAAACACATGTTATCGCTGATGAAGGCAGTACCTGTTCTGGGCGATGGCCTCTTGCCTCTTGAGCGCGTACTCGGCCCAAACCCTCTGAGAGTCGATGAACTCGCTCTCCCATGGCTGAATGTACCGATACAAGTTAGGAATCAGCTGGTCCTCTTCGTGGCTCATTCCAGACCTGAAATGGGTAATGCCAACGTCTGTCTGCTTGGACCACCTGGTGGAAGGAGAAAAGAAGATTTAAAACTCAGTTTGCTCATTACATTTACAAGATAATTGACATAACAGCCTGCATGCCAACTTACCGCAGGTCTGACTGAGGAATAAGCACGTGGCCCATGGACAGCATGCCAAGCCCACCCAACTCTTTGGGGGTGTAGAAGACGACAGGAGGGAAGCGGCTAGGCATTTTGGAGTTCAGGCCGATCTTGATACGAGTCTGGATCTTGTTCTCGCACTTCACCAGCAGGTCCAGGAGCTCCTGGGTGTTGACCACAGCCTCGCGGAAGTACGTCATCAGACCAATCAGAGCCGTGTTCCATTTGTTCACAATCTGGAGGTCAAGAGGGGACAGAGTGAAATATTCTGACAACAATATTTTCTACTTCTGATCTATTTTTTTGGGAGAAGGTTGTCAGCTGACCTTGGTGAATGTGGTGGATCCAGAGGCCATCAGGATCTGACGCACTCTGTTGTGGAAACGCTGCATTGATTCGTCATCCACACGCAGGAAACACTGTGCAGTCCTCTCTTTGGTTACCTACACAGGCAAACAATAAGAGAACTTAAAAACAGAAATGTGATCACGACCATTTTAAGACAGGTAGCAGTGATGCTATCATAAGATGCAAGTGTTAGGACTGTATTGACTGTGTGTAAAGTTTAATCCCATAAGGATATTATATTGATTCATTAGACAAGGATATTGTGCCAATATTAAAAGTCCATGATGGACCGGTACACCCATAGAACTGACGTTAGACATCAATTAGTTAAAGCACTGTTCTGACAAACTGTCACATTAATTCATCAGCATGACAGATGCTTGTTATGGGCAACAATTCCTCACCTCGTTCTGCAGGTTCCACACACCGTCCTTGTGAGTGAACTCCTCGTAGCTGGTGCGGCACTTTGGCAAGATACGACACTCAAATCCGCACATGTTGAAGAGCAGGTTGGGGTTGTCTTTGCTGTAGACGGAAACAAAGCTGTTCTCCCACTGCACCGTGGTGACGGATCTAGGCAAGCGGTTCTTGATGTCCCAGAAAACAGCACGTCCCCTGGGAAGAATAAAAAGAAGATTAAGACAGGGAATTACTTTTTGCCTGCAAATTTGGTATGGAGATTTTAATGTTCAACATAGAATTATATTTAGTCAAATGTTGAGGTGTAACTCACAGGTTGACGTCATGCTTCATCAGTCTCATGCGGGCGTCGCGGGGCCAGCACTTCTTGTTGTTATAACCCACAATGTTCTCATTGTTGGGGTCTGGATGCTCCGTCAGGTACCTCTGAATCAGATCCCTGGCCTCATCAGCAGAGAACCTGAAAAAGTCATATGACTTATAATTAATCAACAAAAACACTTTTTCATCCATGTTCACAAATTACTTTCAGGCAGTAAAGGTAGAAGCCAAGTACAGTTTGTAAAGATTTAAAAAATGTAAAGCAGAAAGGCTTTCCAAATGCTTTACGTTAGGACCGTCAATCATTTTGGTGATTCAACCCCACCTGAAGAAGATGTGGATGCGGTCGATGTAACGGCAGTACAGTCGGATTGGGTGGGCGCTCTCCGTGGGTGTGTCTTGGAAACTGAGGAAGTCATTGGGCATCTGAGGCGGGCCAGCCATCTCACTGGCACGGTGCAGACCCAGGACCAGCAGGTCCATCACCAGGCCGTAGTACTGCACAATGAATGAGGCAAACTGCAGCCCTCTGATGATGCCGTAGGAGTTTGTGTGGTTCATGTCCTAGAAAAGAGACAAAGATAAACATTTAGATCAAATACAAGTAAAAACTGTACGCCAATCAAGATCCACTTAAAGGTAGGGTAGGTAAGAACGGAGAAACCAGCTCGAGTGCGCTAGAATTAGAAAGTACGAAGCAGAAAAAAATCTGCCCCTTACTTCAGACTTCCTTACAGAGCCCCTCCTCCAACACACACGAATGCACACATGACCAATGAGGGCACGAGATAGGTTTGTGCACAGATGGAAGGCTGACAGGCAGGTAGGCCATCCAGTTATTTTAAACGGGCCGGCTCAGATGATTGGTCGTGCTTTTTACAGTACTACTGCTTCCACAGATGAAATTGTTTTATGTATTTATTGTCAAAGCATTTAATGTATTCATTGCTATCGGGATGTTAAGAGCATTCCATGGAATATAACAAAAAGTGTTTCTGAAGTGAATTACCTACCCCCTCTTTAAATGTCTTCACACTGATCAAAAGTGTCCTTATACCCGAGGAGTTATGTATAAAAGCCATACAGGGTTGAATGAGTGTAGTTACCTTGTAGTTGATGACCACGTTGTTCTTGGCTGTCATGTAATCAGCGATGTTGTGGTCAACAATGAGACGCAGCAGCCTGTTGAGCAGGGTCAGATCGATTTCTCGTACATCTTCTCGTAGCGGGACTCCAGCATCACGTTGCACTCTCCCTCCGCCGTCTCCCACACGTCCTGCAAGTTGTTGATGCCTGAGGAGAAATAACAGCAAGCCTTCAGATAACGTTTGACTTCTGGTTCTGCTAACATTACAGGATTCATTAGATGTGATATAGGTTACTAAGAAACCCAACCTCACTCATTGAATATGATTATAATTTCATTCGGGAAACCCTCCATTATGAATGGTTCTGACCTTGGCACCACTTGTAGACCAGCAGTGGTGGGGGTTCAGTGTCAGCAGGTTTGATCCAGGGTGGGAACAGACGCCTCTTGTCTGCTTCGTACCACAGGTACTGGTCGAGGTAGGCATCTGTGATCTTCTCCAGGGGCTCGACATCATAGACAGGCACCAGGTGACTGTACAAGTCCATGAACTCAATACCAACCTGTAAAGGAAGAAGTAGTTGAGAGACTGATAGGAAGCAGATATGATGGGTAAAAAAAGCTGCTAAATAATCGTGATTTAAATATTGACCAAAGTTATTATGATTTTTGGCATAATTGAGCAGCCATTTTTCTTCAGCTTTTAAATTCCACATGTTAGTCAGCATAAACTACAGAGTGAACTAAAAGTATCTGCATGTCTTGTTCCTGACCTCTTTGAAGGCTCTCTGGGTGAGCAAGTGACGTTTGATCCTGGACAAGGCCTCGTGAGGATTGTCGTAAGCCTGCTCAATCAGACCCAGCTCCTCCCTCTGACTCTGGTTCAGACGGGACTTCACACTAAGGGACAAAGAGATACAAACTCAATATCAAGAAAACAATGTACCGTCATTTGCTGATGAAGTTATTCATGTTGAAACTGCGTTTACCTGTATGCTTCCTTGAGCCTCTCCAGGGCCAGGATGAGCAGCTTGGTGTCATGTTTGTAGGACAGGGGAGGGAAAGGGATGGGGGAGAACCGCCGACTCTCCAGCCAGTGAACAGTGGTGGTGTAAATGGCCACCGCCTCTTCAGCTGTGATGTAGGGGCCATCCTGCAGACAGAATATTTACTATCATTTACAAAAATGGCAAAATACTAAACTAAGTTGTTAGGCATGTATCAGAAGCAATATCTGAATGGTAAGGAATCAACTACAGCTGCAACCAGTGATAAATACAAGAAGAAGAAGAACAGATCTCAATTATTTTACTTCTGCTGGAGTTTAACCACATATTAGTTTAAACTCTTAACTTCAAATAATGTCTGAATGATGAAGAGGCCAACTGCTACTGCAGCCAGTCAAATATTAAGTCAACATTCATTTTAATATTCCTCAAGTTCTTACGCACAGGCAAGCAGACCAATGCAAGTGCGCCTTTGTGGAAGAGGACTTCATTACAAACGGTTGACTATCAGCCATATGAAATGTTTATAATTAGTAAATTCAGATGTGGGCATAAACACATTTCCTTTTTGAGCTTTGTTTCTCTGTGTTACCTTCAGGTAGTTGTGCTGCCTCTCCTGCTCAGCCTTCAGGTACAGACGGGTCAGTCTCCCCAGGTTCTTCTTGCACACCGTCTTATCCACAGTGGCTCCACGGCGGATTCGCTCACGGTTGTAGTGAGCAGTGTTGGTCCACCAATCAGCTTTAGCCTTCACGTAGCGCAGGATCATGTTCTCAATGGGAGTGGGCAGGCCGGGCACCTGTAGTGATGGGAAGAACATCATAATTCAGTTTTGTTTTATTGTGGCTCAACTAAAAAGTGGAATCTTAAAATGAAGGAAAAAAATAGTGCACTGAAACATTTCTGACACCAGCTAATGTATATGCCAAACCTGTCAACAGTGATTACATTTTAGTTCAAGCTATATACAACTTCAAGTAGTCAAAGCCTAAGCAGTCTATGCATTATTACACTTAAAGTAGTAGTAGTGTAGACGTGTATATCGTATTTAGTCAGATAGGACCTGATCCCGGTCATGCACTGACCTTCCAGGGGATGTTGGCCTTCCAGCACCTCCAGGATTCACTGAGGTGCTGCAGGATGGTTCTGGCTTTGTTCTGTTTGATGCCCTCAGGCATCATGTCCAGGATGTCATGCATCACGGCGGCACGCAACTCCAGGTCAAAGTGAGACTCCACGCGCTGTTTGGTCACAGTCTTGGCTACGCCCTTGGAGTGACGTCCTGTTGAGGCAATCAAAAACAATTGTAGCTTAAACGCCAAGTAATTACTGCAGATGCAAACCTTTGTGCCTCATACTATTTGTTGCTGAATTAATATTGTCCTCAATAAAAACAAAATAAAGAAAAGTACTTCTGCATACCTTCAAACTGCCTGGCGAGCAGATTTCCCAGCCACCTCTCCAACAGCGGAGTGATCCCTCTCATGAAGAACAGCCACACTCTCCAGCCGGGAGCCCAGAAGCCACAACCTGGGCCCTTGCCAACAGGACCCTGATTTTAAAATAGATAAAAAGACAAGTCAGTATACAACAAATCATAATATCTTTAAAAGCCCAAATGATTGTGTGTAGGGGAAATGCTATTAATGGACACCAAAATATATTTCCACTGAGGGTTTACTTACAGTGTTGAACCGGTAGTAAATGAGATGCTTCAGATCCTTGCACATCCGGATTTGTCTCATCAACTTGTACTTGTAACGGTACATGCCGGTCAGCTGACCAACGGGGAAGATGTACTGCAGACCATCGGACAACTACAATACAGAGTTGAAAAGCTATGATTAGACGAGAATGAAATGACTGCAAAGTAGTTAAGACAATCACAACAAATGCTAAGTCATCATACTTTCTGATAACAGAAACCTTCCTAAAAACCATGTAATGTCATTTAAAAAAATCCTTATGTTTTACATGGCAAGTAGTTTGAACTTTTAACCCCCTTCCCTCGCAGAATAGATTTTAAACTTTAACTACAACAGACAAAACTCAGGGGCTTTATTTGTCCAGTCAACAAGGTTAATTGTAACCTCCAAAAGAAAAAGTGTGTAGGTAAGTTAGCTCAGGTACAGATGGGATTTGCAAAATCTTCCACTGAACTAACCTGGAAGGCATCAACATTTCCCAGCCTGTACTGCACGTGGCTGTCCACCACCAGCTTGCTGAGACGCAGCACCTCTCTGCACAGGTGGAAGGCATTTCCGAATCGGGACTTCTTTCTTTCCTGGGGGACAAAGACAACAACACAGCTGTAGATCAAAACCGGAACACATGGAAAAAATGTGGTTTGACTAGATTTTGAGCTTCAGATTGTAAATAAGTGTGTACGCTTCAAACAAAAGTATACTAAAAAATAACATTACATCAAAGTTGTTATGAGCAATGTTTCAGCAATGTCTGAACGATGAAGAGGCCAACTGCTACTGCAGCCAGTCAAATATAAAAGTCACCATTCATTTTAATATTCCTCCAGTTCTTACGCACAGGCAAGCAGACCAATGCAAGTGCGCCTTTGTGGAAGAGGATTTCATTACAAACTCAAAAAGGTCGACTATCAGCCACCTTGGTAGATTATAATTAGTAATTACTTATGTGGGTAATAACTTTAACGTCACTGAACAAAGTGTGTACAACATAGCTTGATATCAAAACTGTGGACATGTAGAAATGTGGATTTACTAGATTTTGACCATCAGATTGTAAATATTTGTTTTTAAGCTTCCAACAGAAGTGTAATAAAACATAATTAGAGCAACATTTGACCTACACTGCGCACATACAACGTCAACAACAGGTAGTTCTGCTCTGGAAATTGTACCTTTGTGGTCAGTGTCTTGACGGGCTTCAGGTTGAAGTTGTAGTCCAGATGCAGGTAGTTGAGGTTCTTACGATGGATAAGCAGATTGAGCATGTTGTAACCCTGACGACAGACCTGCAGACCGACCTCCACCCAGTCCAGCTTGGTGGACTGGAAGAACTTGGTGGCCTTGAAGGAGCGGAACAGATACCTGAAATACAACAGATGGAAAATCTTTTTTAATAAACAATTGATGAGCAAAAACCCTTTCGCATAAATATGGGTTAAAAAGGAAATCAAAATAAAGTTTCCAATGATGCGCACCTCTTCTTCTGGGCTTTGGGTGGTCTGTGCTTGAGAGCATTGAGCACATAGTACTTGAGAAGTTTCTGGTAGGACACACGCACTTTCACTGGCTGTCCTGCAGGGCAGTGCTCACGATACCTGGAGAAAATTAACAACAACAACAATTTAGAATTTATCATATGAATGAGATACACACAATTACATTTCCCACATGGCAAACCCAGCTCTTTGCAATCTGCGAGTCATCCTACATTCCTCTCGACATGTTGGTATTTTGCTCACCAGTTCTTGATCAGAGGGATATCAATGGCACGCCTTGTGCGGCCAGATCTGAGGTTGAAGGGTCTCGGTGCCCACAGCAGAGCGATGCCATTGGCTGTGTTGTCTGTGTAGAGTGGGGTCTCCTTGAGGAGGGGCTCCACATACTCAGGAAGCTCAAACTCCTCGTCATCATCAGGCAGAGGCTCCTGACTCTGGAGGTGCAGGAAATTATAATAAGAAAAGTGAGTTCAAGAATCTTTACTTTTAAATAGAACAGATCACAATTATTTTACTTCTGCTGGAGTTTAACCACATATCAGTTTAAACTCTTAACTTCAAATAATGTCTGAACGATGAAGAGGCCAACTGCTACTGCAGCCAGTCAAATATAAAGTCACCATTCATTTTAATATTCCTCAAGTTCTTACGCACAGGCAAGCAGACCAATGCAAGTGCGCCTTTGTGGAAGAGGATTTTGTTCAAAATATACTTCTCTAATTTCATGTGAGGGAATAAAAGTCATCTTTCTCACAGCTGCCAAATTTGGATAATTAGCCACAATTATCCAAACTTACCTTGACAGAGTGTCTGTGGGAAATTGGGTTGATCAGCGGGTCGAAGTAGAACGCTGGGAGATCTGGATCTTCCGTCTTGATGAACACCACGTTGGGTGTATGATACCTGTAAGGGTAAAGTCATCGGTTTTAACTCAATACTGACAATTCATGTTTGATTTATTTATATTAGAGTTACATCGACTATTTGTTTACATCTATAAGAAATAACTCATCCATTCATACATTTCTTACCAGGTTAGGTGGACATAGTGCGGCAAGTTGTTGTACAAGTAGGGGAAAGCGATTTTGTACTCTGTCCTGATAGGCTGTCGGATGATGATCTTGTTGATGTCATTGAACTCATTCCAGTCTTCATCCCTGCAGAAGACAGAAGGATAAACTTAGTCACAAATCATATAAAATGATACATAGAACATATATCATACAAAGTATTTTAACTTGAATAGTCAAATAATTTCAAGAAACATGCATATTCTAAAAGCAGGATGAAGAAAGTATCTAAAGAAAAAATGTTTTACATGAACATGCAAGTTGTGGTCATGCGAAGTAAGCGCAACATCTGCTAAATAAAAAACAGTGTTAAGTCTAAGGATTTTAATTTATTGAAAAAGGCAAGAGGCCCTTACTGAAGGTTGATGTCTCTGACAAGTGGCTCAAACTTCGGTCCTCCAGGGATGGCCATATTCAAGGCCTTGGAAGTGAAGAAGGCCTTGAGGTCAAACAGATAGAAGTAGTTGAAATCCACCAGGTCTGTGAGCAACTGATTGGCCAGGCGGTACAGTGTGGACATCATAGGCAGTGTGAACTGCCAGCGACGGTAGGTGGTGCCATTCACAAACCTGAAGAGGAAAATAGTGTCATTTCAATTCTGCTGGCTACACATCATCTAAATATGAACTTTAAATGTTTGTCTGTAAAGAATGACATGAGGGCTTACTTGGTTGCGTCTTTGAGGGGTTGGTGATCATAGAGCCACTCTGCAACAGGAGAGTCCTCCTCATTGTCCAGCTCCATCTGGATCGCCTCCAGTGGTTCCACATCAAGGATGTTGTCTGCATAATCCAGCGGCGGCTCCTCATCATCAAATGGAGGAAATCGCATCCGCTTGAAGTGACGACGATCCCGCTTCTCACGTCGCATCATGATCCACATAGTGCTGTGAGGAGGATAAAGGACAAAAATGATTAGAATTATTTTGGTAATAAAAGAAAAGAGTATTATAAACTAAATGTGCACATACATTTAGTTTCATGTCCAACAAAAATGATAACGGAATAGCATCAAGCTTTCACTTACCCCCACTGTGCGATGTAGACCGGCTCTATGACCCAAGGGATTTCATTCACAAAGGAAATAGCTCCGGTAATGTGGTAGAGGACAGGCACGTCTCTGATCTGTTCCCAGGGCATAGGCATGTTTTCCAGCAGCTTCAGCACTGCATGGGGCATGTACTTGAGGGCACTGTTCAAGCAAAACAAACATACATGATAAGCTACGGTAGTGATACTTCCTAACCAATTAACAAAAAAGACTTGTGCACCAAAAAATCTGTTTAAGATTATATGTCCATTACTTTCTACATAGAGTACATATCAAGAAGTTTGTCAGCTAGCAAAAAAAAGCCTTCTATTTTTAATTGACACATTTTTTTACTAATCTGATCATTTTTTTACCCGAGGTACACCCTCTTGTCATGGCGAAACTTTCTGTTGGTCATGTCTCCATGGTCCCTGATGATCTTGCGGACATGCTCAGGTGGCATGTCTTCCTTCTGGGCATCCACAAAGCCAAACTTTCTCTTTTCTGAGTAGCGCTTAGCCTGCAAGTGCTGCCATTTTCTTGCTGTTGAGTGGGAGGACAATGACAACAAAATGAATCACCGCCACTTGTAACATAAACATTGCAGTTTTTAACAAAAATGGGGACTTTCTGTACTAATAGTGAGCCAACGTACCTTTCTCCTGCAGCTTTTCCTCAGACATGTAGTCCGGGACAGGTATGGGAGGGGGAACACCCGGTGGCATCCCTCCAGGGACCCCTCTGTAGGGGAAGGTAGCAGCCATGGTGTCTCACACCTGAAAACAAGCAGTTTCATCAATAAACATATTCTGATCCTGAATGTGTTGTCCACGTTTATTTGTTATAAATTCGTTATGAAGGACACAAGATAAAAAATGTTTTCCCGTTAAGAGAATGTATCACTCATAAAAGCCAAAGGAATTCAAATTAGCTCCACCTTTACCAGCTGTGATAAAGACTATTGTATCAATAGTTATAATCAAAACATATGATATATGTAATTCCGAAAATGAAAATCTGCATTGTGAGTACTTTACCGTTGGTAAGTAAGATTTAGATTCCAGGACTTTTACTAGTAACAGAGTGTTCCTGCTCTCTGGTACTTCTACTTTTACATTAGTACAAGATTTGAGTACTTCTGCCACCTCTGATCAGTATAGAGTTGTCCCTGGTTCTGTAACAATATACGCACATTATATAACCCATGCAATATTTGAGAAATCCTTATAGATTGCATTAAAGGTAATCTTGACGATGTGAGACAAACAGGTACTTTTCTTTTGCCACAAATACATATAAAACTATTGCAGATAATCTAAAATGCTAACAGTACCATTCAACTAGTAAGCTAGCCGTTAGCTCAACATGGCTTCTAGTACGGAAGAAACTGTAACGTTGTGCAGAACTTCAAAATAACGGCAGACTTGACTCATTACTCGATTTGGTGACTTTTACAATTCTAATTGGCTGCTTATGTTATTTAAAACACAGCTTACACCAAGTTACAGAACAATGAAGTTGGTCATCAAGGCCATGCGTGTCTGAAGCGGTAAGTTAGCCAACACTAGCACACAAGCTAACGACTGTCTGATAAGTAACAAAACGAAAATAACACTCACCTCACTACCTGTGGGATTTCTTAGCGTTGCAGACAGCCGTGTTCCACAGACAATCAACTACCACATCATTTCTCTTTCAAAGTTGTATTGTTCCTTTTTCCAGGTGCTCTGTTGTGTTGTGTGTCTTTATAAAACACGACGGCGGCCACACGATGGACGCAGTTCAGTGGGATTCACAGTCAACCGTACGCCGGATATACGTTCTTCTTCCCACTTAGCGGCTAGAGATCTACGTCGAAAACTTACGCAAAGGTTGGACAAGCGCAATTTTCAAGTACCCGGATGATCCCGTTTCCGGCGCACGACTGCCACCTGCAGTGTTGGAGTGAAGCCCACGGGATTTCAAAGGGATTTCAACATAATGTTTACATAATGTATTTTAATCGGTTGGAAAATTTAATAACAAATTCACAAACACAAAATAATATCATGGATAAAGGAAAACATATGATGTAAGTGGGCTTTCATATTTGTCATTCTATATTTGATTTGGTGACCTAATTATGAACATTTGTATACAAACATAACATTCTAACTATAAAAATATGAAGATGAAAAATGCAGTGTCAAATTTAATTATAAGTATTAATGTGTTTCATTTGTTTAAGCCGTTTGAAATTGGAAGAATATTTATGAACACTTTCATCTTGCCGCGAAAGTATTTGCTTTATGTTTCTAATTTACTTTTATTGTAGATATTAAAATATTTGGTTTGCTTTTTGGTAATCCACTTTTATTGTGAAATAATAACCGGAAGAGTGTAGCCTACTGATCATTGGAATGGGGGCAGGTCTGACCCACTTAAAACAGTCAAAGGCTAGACCACATGTAAATTGTCATTCATACAACATAGCGATTGTTTTTCACAAAGACTACACCTACTTCTTCATGTTTGGTACTGCTGTCGGACATAATGTCGGCTTGTGAGGACGTGAGGGAAAACGTGAAGGTACTTTAGTTTGTTTCAGACTTCAGCGCAAAGTTCAGATTTGTTCAGACATTACATAACGGCCTGGTCGTTCAGTCGTGTTTCATTGACACACCTCAATGAATATTTTCCTCATGTTCAAAATACTGACCTTCCCTAAATCAATGTATGAATGTGATCATGATATTTCTGTATGCAATACATTTCAAAGTAATGGTAGTGAGGTGTGCTTACTTATCCAATGTTTTTTAGGTGACCAAAGCAGAGTTTCCCAATCTTTTTTGGCACCCAACATACAAAACTGCCCGTCAGGTTACAAAGGAATATGTCATTAACCATGCATAAGACTGTCAAAGCTTGGTTTGGTCAAGTTTGCATTTTTTTGTGGCAGAAATTAGAGATTTTGCTTTTCAGCCATTCATTTCTTTTAGTTAGACACATTATTTAAACTGTATATTTATTACATTTTTACCCAACTGTTTAGATTTTTCACTCACTCTCAATTGTAATAGTGTTTAATTGTAGCTGTCTCATAGGATATCATGATATATGTATTATTTATTTTCTTAGGAAATAAAAAAATAAATAAAAATGAGCATCATTATATTTTCATTCATCATTATATATGTACCCTCTAATAACTGCGTAAGTGCCCCCCTGGTACAAGTACCTGATTTGGTATTCTGTAAAATAATGTATTCAAATGGTAAAGCAGTTGTTAAGTTGTTCACCACAAGCTGACCATTGTATGTGTGCAGAAGTACTATGGCAGTCGACTGGAGTCGTCTGGTGATTTGCAAACAAGCGCAGCCTCCTGCAGTTTGTCCTGCCGCCCGATGCCAAGGAGTGTCACTGATGCCCTGAGCCTGGTTCACCCAGAGGTGACCAAAAGGTATGATGTGCTACTCAACTAAAGCTAGTTGAGTAGCACTTGAAATGTTTTGGCTCTATGAAACCTGATGTACTTATATGATTCTGTTTTCTTCTAGTTTGTATCTTCTTGGTAAGTCGCTTTGGATAAAAGCGTCAGCTAAATGCAATGTAATGTAATGTGCAATTTTGTATCGTCTGTATTTTCAGAAATAACCGGAATATCAAACAACACACACACACGAGTAAAATCTTAAAATATTTTCGGTCCACTGTTATTAACAGTGTAACAGGAATTAACCGTTTTGTAGCAGTACTAGATTACACAGTGATGACATGAGGACAAAACACAGACAGGCTACAAATCAAACATACACTGCTCACTCACAAATTGCTTATTTAACCTCTCTATAAACACATGACAAAGCATATTGCAGAAAAAACCATCATCCTTTATTGCACCCTTTGCCGCTGTGATTCACACATCACTAAAATGTGATCCTGATTGGCTTCAATTTAGTGGTTAAAAATGACATCCAGAAGAGTGAAACGCTTTCTTTCTGGTCATTCATAGTCTGTTGTCATCCTTTACATCACACAAATATCACTATAGCATCTTCCCATCATTGCACATGGATTTTGTAGTTATACACTCTTGCCATCAACAACAATGTTTCTCCAGATTCTTCGGTTGTGGCCTTCCCTTTCCAGCGAAGCTTGAGGGCTGCAGAGTCCTGGACCTCGGCAGCGGCTCCGGCAGAGACTGCTACGCCTTCAGTAAACTGGTCGGGCCGAGTGGACATGTGACAGGCGTCGATATGACGGAGGAGCTGGTGATCACACATGCATCTTCACACGACATTTGACACTTGATTTCTGTGCTTTCCATTGAATTGAATTGCATTTCTTTAGATCACAGTGTCCCGTCAGTACATTGAGTATCACCAGAAGAAGTTCGGCCATGAGAAGCCCAACATCACTTTCGTCCAGGGGTACATGGAGAAGCTCAATGAAGCTGGCGTACAGAATGACTCAATGGATGTTGTGCTGTACGTTTAAAGCCCTTCTTGAGGATCTATCTGTGACTTTATGGTATGTTACAATAAAACAGCTTTGAGTAGTTGCTAATCAAATCTATTTTATCCTTTCCAATTCATCCAGATCCAACTGTGTACTCTGTTTGTGTCCTGATAAAAGAGCAGCGCTGCAGCAGGCCTACAATGTCCTAAAGGTTAGTCATGATGTTCCAACAACATTGATGTGTAAAAAAAAAAAGTTGTTATGTTATGGTTCTGTTGACTCACTTTAACAGGAGGGGGGTGAAATGTACTATAGTGACATGTATGCCAGCAAAGTGGTTCCTGACCACATGAAGGAAGATGCAGCCCTGTGGGGTAAATTAAATGCATAATTATTAAGAATTCAATGTTAAACAGCAGAATACCTGGACACCTGACACACAATGTCCTCTGTCTGTGACCTTTGACTCCTGTCCTAGGTGAGGGAATGGGTGGATCTCTGTTTTGGCAAGATCTAATCTCACTGGCACACAGCGTAGGTTTCAGCACTCCCTGCCTTGTTTCAGCCAGCCAGATTGCAATCTACAACTGTGAGCTCAAAGCAAAAGCAGGTAACAATAAAGCAACATTAACCTTTAATGACATGTGGTGATAATTTCACTCTACAATAGAGCCCGCTCTTCATTTTGCAGGTGACATCAGCTATGCTTCAGGCACTTATCGACTCTTTAAGCTGCCCAAAGGGTCGGTCATGTCTGAGGCAACAGTGACCTACAGAGGAACTGTGGCAGAGTTCCCAGATCAGCTGGACTTTGACTCCTCGCACTGCTTCAAGGTACAATACAAGTCCCACATAAGAAGACCAGACAGTAAAATGATATAACATTTCATCGCTTTATCAATGTTTAATTTCCCAGAAGACATTTCCAAACCTTTGGCTAGTTTTTCCATTAATAAAATAAGTAGGTCTATATGTGTCATACTTTCTAATTTCAAAGAAACAAATCCAGTTGTTGGAAAGATTAGGTCAATGTTTTGTTTTGTGCAATTTGCAGAAAGATGTGGCAGTGGAGGTAAATGGTGAGATGGCAGCAATCCTCCAGAGATCTCGTTTCTTTTCGGATTTCAAAATCCAGATTTCAGATCTACCAGAGTCCAGCTCAGCGTCAACACCACAGGTAGATCATGTTCTGGATAAACTGTGACTGAAATGCTTTAATTTTGAACGTTTTATTACTGAATGCATGTTGGAAGTAAGAAACGTTGGCATACATGTTATATGCAGGAATCAAATTGATCACAGGTTGCATACGTTTAACAGAAACAATAACTCTTTGTAGAAACGACGCAATGAAAGCTTGAAGATTTGTTTCAATCGCATGTCAAAGTGACCATTAACTTTATTTATGTTTTCCTCAGTACTGCCACCTCAACCCATTCCTGCTGGCTGACAAACTGGGATCCTCTGTGACACAATGCTCCAAAACAAGCAAATAAAGATGAGAATCAGAATCAGAATGCCTTTATTAGTCCCACCCACAGAGGGGGGGACAAATAGCCGTCCTTATTTAAATCAGTAATATGTAAGAGTAATCATTTGATGTGTTAGTCGTCCTCTACTTTCTGTTGTGATGACATCGTTTAGTTGTTTGACAAGATAACACTGTCAAAGTAATATTATAATAATTATGTGTCCAGATACTAAAGAAAAACATTTTGTAATTGTTTTTTACTTTTCCTATGATTTAACCTATTTGAATAAAGTCAAAGTAAATGTACACAAAAAAGCATAATGACAGTATTTGTGCCCCACTGTACTGCTGTCATTGTGTAACACGAAAGATGAACTTGAACTGACGGGGATGATAAGTGGCCCTTCGTGCTGTTAGTGGATGGTTTATAAAATGATAAATTAACTCTCACAACAGCACAAGCAGATAAAGATTATTACATGTGTTTTATTCTATCACAATTTAAAAAGCTATGGTTTGAGTATGAAAATTGAAATACACTGAATCAGCCAAGGTTAAGCAATCATTTATTATAGTCATTGTGACAAACATTTTCAGGAAGATTATCCCGGACAGAAAACACGGTGAGTATGAAACAGACATCCAACAAATGTGTTTAATACCTGAGCTTTAGTTATGTACCACAAGCGTTCAGATATATTTTTTTCAGTGCTTTAACTTTCTTTGAAGTTCAAGTTATATGATAAACAATAAGCTACATCTCTGCTATAAACATTTATTATTGATTCAAGTATTGAAGTGACAACTAAACAGAGGTACTGACAACCAATTAAATAAAAAGGGCTTAATTATCAATATCTCCATTTGCTGAGCAAGTGTTTAAACTGACTTGTATTTTAGATCTTAAAATAGTAACTCATGAATATATTGTAACAGACAAATAGAGTGGTGTGTGTGTTTCCATAATGTTTAAGTGGATACAATAGTATGAAATATATGACTACTTGTATTATATTACTTTGACTATACTGAAAAGGAGCTCAAAATTGGGTGCAGAGTTGTATTTAAACTTGAAATAAAAACAGGTAACCTTTCTATCTCAAGTAAACAATGCTAGCTCGTTCCACAAAAACAAGATTATTCAAATTGCACAAAGTACAAAAAGCTTTTCTTGCGGCTCTGATAAGGAGCGGAGGTCTGGTTGGATTTCATCCCAGAGGCAGTAAATGGATCAATCCAATTTGGCACGGTTTCATTGAGAAAGGAAACAAGAAAGAGAAAGGCGACATCCTGCGTCGCTGCAACGTGTTTCTCCTGGAAACAGCAGGCCTCTGCTTACATCTGCAGCCAGCTCAGGTCATCGGCTCTGAGGACGTGAGAAAAATTTTTTTTTAGCAAGAAAAGTATCCAGGTTATAAGTGTTGATCTGTGATTTGGTGTATTATATAGTAGAACATGAAGTAACCTAATATTTGATACCCCTATGTATAGTTTACATGACTTCAATACACACTTCTGATTCAGCTTCAGGTTTAAGCATCCCCAGAGTCTCTGTACAAGTTGAGAATAATATCTGGCTGCTATTATAAATATATTAAAAACATATTATCAGACGATCAAATTACTATGTTGAAAATGAGATGTGTATTGAACAACCAACAACATTGCAGACTGTTTTAGCATCTTTCAGCCTATTGCTTTGGTTTTATAACCGCCAATACAACTATATATGTTTAGGTTCACTCTGCATATTTGTTTTCTTCTCAATTCTTCTCAGTGAAAAGCTCTGACTCTACAAACTGGAAAATAACACAATTTATATAATCTTGTTAACTCCAAGATGATGTCTTTAAATGCCTTGTTCTGTGAGTCTAAAATATTTTTCAATGTTTTACTAAGCAGGAAATCTCCATGTTTAAGAGGTTGAAAACAAATCACTTAAATTAAATGAATTATAAAAACAGTTTTATTTTTTGTCGACGACTTATCGATAAATCAACTAGTTGTTGTAGCTGTAGAAACGAACATGACTCTAAATGTATGATAATGTTTCTCCAAATCTGCTGGATGTGTAAATAAGCAACTCTTGCTCTGTCCAGCAGTGGCTCAGTCAGTAGGGGCTTGGACTGTGAGCCGTAGGGGCGCCGGTTCAAGTCCCCGACCAGACCTAAATATGGAGTGTGGACTGCTACTTGGAGAGGTCCCAGTTCACCTCCTGCCCTGCCGTGGTGCCCTTGAGCAAGGCACCGGACACCTCCCCCACTCCCATTGCTCCCCGGGCGCTGTACAATAGCTGCCCACTGCTCCTAGTACTAGACTCCTGGTACTAGGATGGGTTAAATGCAGAGAACAAATGTCACTGTGTGCTCTGCATGTGTGACCATTAAAGAGGGTTTCATCCCTTCGATTCGATTCTATTCTATTCAGGTTTGCTATATGAATTTAAAAGGTTGACGTGTTCACAGTATGGTTCTGCTGCCCCCAAGTGGCCAAAATAAGAACGACATTTACTCTGATGACATTATTTCGTCTGCAGAATTCATAATGACTTCATGTATTAAATGTGTATACAGTATTTAAACACATCCAGTTTGTGTGAATGCAGGATGACACTCACTGAGCCTGTGCCTTTGTTAAGACGTGGCCCGTCGCCATCAGCTCTGCAAGACGAGCCACCGCGGGGTCGAACATCAAGCTCGCTGCAGCTACCACCTCATCGTCTCTGGTAAAGCACAAATCAAACAAGTTAAGCAGAAATAGCATACATGTATATTAAGCTGCATCAGAAGCTAATCAACAGCTGCTCACTTGATGTAAAATGCCAGGAACTTCCTTTCTTCCACTTTGCCTTTGAATATGATTTCTGTGTAGCCTTCTCCATAGCCTAGAATGAGGAAATGAAAAGGGGAAATGAGACAGTATTAGGGTTTTGTATGAAGATGTATTATATTTTATATATATTAAAGTATTATGTTGCAGGGGTGATATTTTCCTCAGTAAATTACTCTACCTGTGTATCGGATACTCTTCCCAAGTAACACAGTCCAGAAGAAAGGAACAGACTCGCATTTGGTTTGTTTCTTCAGCATATTTAGGGCCGCTACTCTTCCTGAGGGTAAAACCAATATGGGCATGATAAGGTAAAACCATGCATCAAATTATTAAGGATTATAAAAATGATGCCCAATCTAGAACTATTTAAACAGGAAAGTATTGTCAACTTGCATCACAATATGAATCTGTGATTATCTGAACGTTGGTTTCTTACCTTGAGCTTGTGACATTTGCCAGTGACCGACGTTGACCCTTTGGTCTCCTCGGATGCTCAGAGGGAAAGACGTAACATCTCCAGCGCTAAAAATATCTGGTATATTGGTCCTCATGAACTATTAGAAAAGAGAAAGGAGTTCAAAGCAGCAGCCTGACATTTAGCTAGACATGTACAGTACAGGCAGTATGTATAGAACCAATCATCTCATTCAGCAGGACACAATATCAAATATTAATGTTTGCCAAACAAGCAATTAAAGCTATTAAAAGTCATGTTTATGATTCATTAGTTATGTCAATATTACATTTTGACTGAACCGTTACCTTGTCAACAATCACAGCTTTCCCTGAATTCACTTCCAACTCGCTTCCCAGCAAGAAATCTGAATTTGGGATTACACCTGAAAAACAAAAGGTTTGCTTTTAATATAGCCCTAAACTTGATTTAGGTTAAAATATTAATAAAAACATATTTAGTCCAACACTTTAAAATAACAATATACCAATTCCAACAATCACCACATCCGCCTCCAGGACTCGACCACTCTTCAGCAGCACCCCCTTCACCTGGAAGAAAATACTCATTAAGGGATCTACAATAGAATACAATACAATACAATACAATACACTTTTCTTTTGTATCAATAAAAATAGCCTTTTTTTCCCACCTCACCATCACTGACAATAGATTATATCCAAATCATTGATTATGTTAAAGTGACACCTGAGCTATCTAGCTAAAGAAAACATGTCTGCCTCTTCTCATTAGAAGTAAAGTTACCTTGCCGTTCTCCCCTTGGATCTCAGTGACTCTCTCGTTCAGGTAAAACTTTACATTTTGTTCCTCCAACATCTTAAAAGAAGAAACTGTGTTTTAAAGTTTGTTCAGTTTAATTAAGGCTAGTAACATCGCATTCAGCAACACTACATCATTATTTTACTGTTTCTTACTTGCATACTCATTTTGCCAATCTCTGGCCCCAGAGATTTCTCGAACGGGTATCTGGAGGGGCCAACCACGGCCACGCTGGCAGCTTTGTCTGATAAGTAGGACGCCACCTCCATACCTATTGTGTGAATAAAAAACATGTCAGCAGCAGTCTGAAATACTGGTGTGACTCCATGTGTTGTAAAGTAGATTTCTCTTGCTCTAGTAAATATTGACATAGCAGATTTAATATCGAGCAAGTTGGCCGTGGATAAGGTTAATAATTATTGAATGTTATTAAAGCACGTAAAGAGAAACTGGTAACCTATGAAGGAGGCTCCGATTACGACAGCTTTCTGGCCCAGACAGGCGTTGTGAATCTCTTTGGCGTCTTCATATCTCTGCAGTAACGTCACACCCTTCAGGTCCCATCCAGGACAGTCGAGCGGCCGCGCTCTGTGAACAAAACAAAGACTTGTTCTGCATGTTGTTGCAGTCCATGGAAGTCACCATTTCCTTATGTGTCCAGCTAATTATGAAACCTGAGTGTGACAAAACAACAACTGGGGGATAAAAAACAATCCTCTGTTTGAGGAACTGGATGTTGATTCTCACCTACAGCCAGTTGAGATGAGGAGTTGGTCGTAGTGCTGCAAAGTGCCGTCGCTCAACTTCACCGCCTTGTCAGCCGTATCCACCGACACCGCCTGCAACACAAAACATTTTCTTAACAAGAGAATCAGTTTTCCCTTTGGATGGTGATAACAAATCAACGTTTCTCACCTCCTTCTGTGTCCACACTTCAATCCCATACTGCTGATAGAAGTCACTCGGTCGGAGGAGGATGCTGCTGCTGTCCACATTCATAGCCTGAAAGAGGCAGGCCATTTCTGTTAAAAACTCCCAACTAGATACAAGTTGTCAACAAAAACTGACAGAAGTATCTACGTAACCTCTCCTCTCTGATTGAGCGCTCACCTTACTCAGTTTGGGCTTGTCAAATGGAGGTATGTTGTCTTTGGTTACCATAATGATTCGACCCTGGTAGCAGTTCTGTCGTAGAGTTTCAGCACAAACCAGGGAGGCAGGGCCTGAAGTAACAAAATCCTTATTCAGTGTGTAATTCTTTAGAGGTTACAGAGAAGGAGCTTATGGCAGCACTAAACCAAGACATTGGTTGCGGTCGAATTGTCCAAAAATCAGCTCCTATCGTCTATCCCTATCGTCTATCCCTTGACCTCTGTGTGAAACGTCACGGGGTTAAGGGATACTGGATAGGAGAATTCAAAAGAACTTAGGAGAAGAGACTGCGGTACTTTAGAGAACCCGACTGCACTTTCACTATCCGACGTGTTTATGATGTGCCAGTGGACGTCATAAATGTGTGTCTGCTGCTGTGGGGAAACTATGGAAACTACAGTTTTCTATACAGCGGACTACAACATGGATGTATAATAAGAACGACGGACTACTGTAAACTCATCTAGAGACTCTGCACCGTGCTCTGATGCTGTTGTTTTATGCTTTATGAACGTGGACAACAGAGAAACATATTCTTCATGACCAAAGTTGGAATTGAAATAAAAAAGGAAAGTGAAACTTATGCTCGTCACCCTCTCCTTCCGTCCACATTGATACAAATGATCCCAATACGTATGATTGTATGAACTATGAAAAGATCTTAAGATCAATACAAATGTATTTATTATAAACGTTAGTCCTTAACATCACTGTGTATATCACCATTCAAACATCTTTTAAAAGTTGAACAACCCCCCCACAGCTCAGTAAACACTGTGAAATGTTGACTTTATTTGATCATTTCAGTAAAAACTAACGTTCATATTTCTCTTTTTGATTATAATACTGATGAACGTTCAAAACAAAGCACTTTGGCAAGTTACCACATACGTTGTAAAATGCTTAATGAGCACCGTAACTTTCATGATATCATTTCTCGGTCATAATCGGTTGTTTCCGTGAACGGCCGAATGTTGTGTGACGGCAAATGCTGCGGCTGCAAGGGATTGTGGGGCAGCATTTTCTCCTCTCCTTTCGTAAAGGAAGGTCCAGTGGTTCCTAAGCTAAAGGAGGTTACAAAGGAAGTTTGAAACCTCCTTTCCTATCATCTAGAGAATTCAAACGGCACTTGTCATGGCTGCTACTGAGGTACTTCCGGGTCATTTCACTCCGTTAGGACGGTTCCTAAACTAAATGGACTATTGGACTGCAACCATTGACTTGATGGTTGTTATACTTTTTGAATTAGCTGTGTCTTTTACAATCCTGCTAGTAATGATTTGTGAGCCCCCCAAAAATGTATTTATTATTCACTACTTGTTTTTATGACATCTATGCCTTACCTCCTCCTATGAGCAGAATAGTGTGTTTGATGCCCGGCACCATGCTGCACATCTCCTTCACCCTCTTCGTCAACTTCAGAGACTAAGGGACAGAAAAAAGCCATAGATGATTACAAATAACGTATTTAAACACAAAAGGAAAGGAAGCCTCGTAATATCTATTTAACTTGCCATTACTTACATTTTTGTTGATGGAAACATACACCTTGCCATCCTCAACTTTTACCTTTGAAACAAAAAAAGACAGAGTTTTAGGTACAGCTTGACTTTCTTTATCACAAGTGTAGATCATAGCACAGTGGGGGTCTTTTGTCTTAAAAAACATAATCCTGTGTCGGGGACAATGATTATCGGCAGGTATTGAAAACAATAGTAACATCTGGAGATGAAGAAAATCTGGAATAAGTAATGTTTCCGCTTTCCTGGCAGCATTTCCATTAAAAGACCATGTGCTCAACATTGTGTTTAACATGAATGTGCATACATAATCATGCATGCAATGTGTGATAATAGCTGACAAACAGTCCACTGTTTGGGAAATACTCAGTGGGTGTCGACCTGCTGAGCAACTGAGACATCTAATCTAATCTCTCATCTTTGTGTCTTCTCTACTCAGAGCGAAGGGACTAGATCGGGGGTGTCCAAACTACGGCCCGCGGGCCGTTTTGAATTGGCCCTCAGCTAATTCAAAAAGTATAATGAAATATGGCCCACAAATGAAACTTGTTCTTGTCTTATATTGTACTTCTCAAATATATATGTAAACATATATTACATAGTAGTATTCATGAGTTGATAAGCCAAATGTTTCAAATACATTCAGTCAATTAAAGTTGAAAACATTTTCTAACACATCTAAGTTGATAAGAAAAAAGCCTAATGACTTATTTACATAACAAGCTTGAAATATACCCTTCCTATTTCCTCTTATTATAATCAATCTGAGGCTCCTGTTTTAAGGAATGAGCTGCTAACAAGATAAATGAAACCCTATGGAGAGCTGAGATGTAGGCTGTTGGTTTTCATAAAGCATATTCAACTAACAAGCATAATTGACCTACATTTGATTGATTTTGCTGACTTATAACTTGACTTATGAGGCAATATACCTCACCTCTATAAGTGGCCCAGCCCTTCGTATATTTTTATGCATGTGGCCCTCGGTGAAAAACGTTTGGACACCCCTGGACTAGATGCTTTGTTTTTAAAATATACATATTTGTTAATGGTATCTTTTGTAGTAGTTACATGAAAATAATGTTCAAGTGAATCATCAGAAATTACACAATTTTTTTAATCATTTGGATTAATTTAATAAAACGTATTAATAAAGCTCAAACCCTACCAACACATTTACCTTATAACTGGGCAGAGAGTCCAGACCTGGATACTCTTCGATATCTCCGGTTCTGACATTAAAGCAAGCACCATGAAACGGACATCTCACTCGGTCACCAACCAGTGCTCCTGGATCATCAGAGAACATGCAATTGTCATTTCTTAAATTCAATGCAAAACATTTCATAAATCAGCTAAGGGTAAAAAGGGATTGAATGTTTACCTTTGATGAGAGGAGCATTGTAATGAGAGCACCGGCTTCCAACAGCACTGTACTGACCCTGAGTCCGGACCAGCAGCACCTCCTGATCCCCCACTTTGACCTCCTTCATCCTTTAAAACACAAAAGATGGAAGATGGGAAACAGTTCAGAACAATCTGATAGTGGTGTTATATCTAAAAACTGATATTTTTTCAGGAAGAAAAAGCGAGTGACTTACTGTCCATCTTTGAGGTCAGCCTCCTGACAAACCAGCCCCGTCAGCACACCCTGGTCTGCTCCTTCACCTGGTTCTTGGCCGTGACTCATTCCTGCAACACCCATTAAGAAAACAGGACTATAGTTAAGGATCCTGGCTTTGCCTTTGGGTGTAGACCATAAGCATGTTTTGTAAAGGGGACACAGTAGACGCTGAAGAGTTTATTGAGATTACTTTACCTTCAAGGAACAATATGTTATTGTTGTTTGTTTTACTCTTTATTTTAATGGGCCAAAATAACCATATATGAATCTATGGAAGCCTCTTTATGGCACTATTGGCTCCTTCGTTGTTGTTGATCCTTACATATTTTCTTTGTGGGACTAAATACATATACATGTTTGAATGCCTTTGTTTTGTGGTTACTGTGCTTGTTGTGCAAATGTCATAGACTACTATGCAACCTTTAAGGACAAATACATGCAAACAGTAATAGTAAACGTATGATAAACAACTAACATGCCAATAAAAAGCATCAGCATGCACAATTCTGAATGATTTCTGTTTCCACGCTGTGAAACTCATAATAGGCTACATCAAGTGATGTAAAAGGCGTAAATAACACTAAGCATCGCACATACCTCTTAATTTATGTCTCTCATTCAACTACATTAACCACTGAAACGTGAAACCTCCATGAAGATGTACTCACCTGTTTTCTTCGATCTGACGACAGTGAGAGAAGATACAATTAGCTTCAAACTGTTCCTCGGCAGTGTTACGTGATTCATTCAATAGCGAGCAGAGGAGAACTGCCCGCGTGACATCTAACCGGAGTCATGTGATCCCCGCGAGCTCCTCCCACAACAAACCCTAACAGAGAGGGATCACACCGAAGAGTATAGCAAATCCATTCAGAGGAAAACAATTATACCCCTTTTATTTTAACTGTTAATACACAAGAATGTTTTTGGATAGGTGTACATTTAAAAAAAAAAAAAATGAAAGATAATACTTTTAGATTTTATACTTAATGTGATACCTTAATACAGTCATTATAAGATTGAAAATAGCGTGATGTACATCATATAACAATACTTTTAAGGACAACTGCATATTTGTAAGAGAAATGGACAGGAACCAAGCCAATTTTGTCTAAGTGTTGTAAATGAAAAACCATATAACCTTGGGCCTTAACTTTATTAAACTTATAACGTGACACGTATAACTAGTGATGGCGAGATAAAGCCTTATGAAGCTTTAGCTTTCCAGCCAATTGGTTCTCAAAAGGGTTAATCTCATGAGGCTTCATCTGAACCCCCCTGTTGGTCAAAGTGTGTTAAACAGGCAGAAATCTCAACAGTTTGATCTTTCTGTGAGTTCCCAATGAGTAAGCCTTAGAATAACTCTAAACAATGAGCATGAAATCCTATTTTCATGTAATACATTTGTCTGAATATTATACCTGCCCAGTTACTCGAATTAGTATTGCAGTAATCAAATTAGTAATCTAAGATACTCATAAAAGCATTTGATGTATGAAGTGACCGCAGCACTGTTGTGACAGGGTTTTTGCATGTAACTGTAACCTTTGAGCAAAGTATTAAATCCCCATTATTAATCAATCGATGCTTTCTACTGATCTGTGAGGGTTTTCATTGTCATTACCATGGGCTTCACTTTGTTAGAAACAGTGGTGGGGACAATTTCTCCATATTTAACATCAGCATAGCAGAAGACAAAAGATGCTAGCTAAGGCTACCAAGCAAAACAACATTGTCTGAAACACGCAGACACAGAAATTAATAAATATATATTATGTAAGTGAAAATAAATGCAGAAATACATTTAAGATATATAATAATGTGTGTTCTGTTTTATTCTCAACTTTAATTTTCTGTTTATTTATTCCTTATACTGACTCCCATGTTTTATATAAACAGTCTATGTATTCAACACATGAACTAGCCTACGTTATAGTACGGCACAGGATAGAGAGGTTTTTTCTTGACAGAATGTGTATCCCAATCCCGCAACCCTCAGATAATATTGGCCCTTATAATTTATATTTAGGCTACAGGCTTTATTATGACCAAACACACATTCACATGCTGACATAAGAATGACTTGACAATGATGTCAGCTGAGTGGAATAGTGTTGTTTAATTGACCTTTAAGCGGACGGTGGCGCTGTGACACCAAATATTTCGAGTCATTCACGTTCATGGCCAGGCTTTAGATTGAACGGTGTACCGTCAAACATTATGATATTATACAATACTTCTGTATGATAGGTGTTCTGCTGATTTAAAGTAGCATGTCCTGCGATATATTTTTTATTTTTTATTTGCAGGTATAATAAACTACTATTCCCACATAACCATAGACTGTATATATAAAGCACATAACCCACGGTGGTTTGTGAATGGTAGAGGTGGGTTAGAAGCATGTTGCCTTCAAGTGCTCTCCGTTCAATGCAGCTTTCTTAGTCCTATCCTAATTTGTAGTGCATTGTGGTATGTCTGCAAGACATATACATCGTAACGAAACCATGGTAGCTGTTTTTTTTATTCAAGCTCAGAGTTAAAAGTGCTAAAATAAAACAATAATTGACTATATTTATATTTTTTTATGAGCAAGCTGCAGTGTCCAATAACAAGTCTATTTTGTGTTTTTGGACATAATTTCGAAAATTATAATCAAATTAAATCAAAGGGAGGATAAGGCTTAAAAGGTAGTTTTTATTTGTCACTTTATCAACAGGTATTTCAGGCTTTTAAACTGAAGGGGACTTCATCACTGATCCCAGCCCTGCTGCAGTCAGGACCAACCCGTTTTAGGAAAGGAGTGTCTTCACCAGGGCTGGGTATCTTCTGGCTTGATTTGAAATATTCTAAAAAACTTTGTGACGTTACAATGCCTTTACAATACAAGCAGCTGTACAGTAAGTAACCATTCCAAAATCAATATATTAGGATAACTTAACATGTATTTATTTTTACCTTAATTTTATTAGGAAGTCCCATTAGGATAAAAAAAGAAAAAAACAACAACAACTTGTACTTGATTAAATAAACGTTTGAAAATCCCCTGTTCAATAAGTGGCACATTAATTGACAAAATTGTGCCGCTCTTCTACTTCTACAACTGATTTATTTTCACTATTTCTTATAGTTAATTTGAACAGAATCAGAATGTTTTTTTACTGCCAAGTATATTAATTGAGATTAAATCAATATAAAGCATATATCATAAATAAGGATTAGAAAACAATTACAATACAAAAATAAAAAGTATACTATGAAGAATACTATTCATTAAAATTGGTCAAATATAACTCTTTTCCATCTATATTTCGAACCGATTAAAACTAATACAAAAAATGTTTTAACAGAATACCGTATTGGTAGAGCATAGTCTTTTATTTTATTTTTATAAATTGTCAAACAATATTATATATTCAACAATATTTATATATTTAACAAAAATACTTGAAAAGGAAGAGGAAGCAAATTATTAATTCCCAACCCTGACTCAAGTTATTATTTTCTAGTCTAATTGTTTGCATGTAATCATGGTTATGCAAGAAAACACCAAGACAGGTTGCTTTAATGTTCACCCAACAAAAAACAGATGAACGGATTTTCGACAGCACCTGAAGGTAACACAACACACAGAACGTGCTCTCGGCCGCGCCCCTTTGTAGTAGGGCGGGGAAGTCCTTTCTGTTGATGTCAAAAGTTACACAAGCAGGGATGAGGTTTTCCAACAGAACTGTTTCACAACTGTACAGCCGGCTTCACACTGACGTTCCCCACCCACCTCCACCGGGCACACCGGTGGCTGCACAGCTCTCTCTGTTAGGACTATCACCGAAAACATATCACAAACATACGTCCACAGACTCGTCCACGCTTTCTTTCTCTGGACAAAAACCGTGGAAGAAACGCTTTTTTTTTTGAGTCAGTGAGGTATTGGAATTGGAAATACCCTGGTGTGATTGTCTCGTCTTTTTTCTGGCTGGACAACAAGACGCGTGCGTTGATAGTACCGCTCACATTGGGGACAATTGTTGCATTTTAAGTCTTCATTCAACAAACCTTTGAGCTATGGAGTTGAGTTCAGTGATCCTAACCACCGGGGTCTCGGTCGGGTTTTTTAGGCTGGTCAATGCTGGTGTCAGTAAACTGCCCATGCCTGAGTCTGCCTGCAGGAATGCATGGAAATGGAGAAACATCTCTACATCCTTCGTGCACAGCTTTATCACTGCGATATGGGCAGTGCTATGGTGAGTAAAATCCCACTAAACTGTTTTGTTTACATAAGGTGCTGACTGGGAGAAAAGGGTTACATATCATGCGAGCATGGTTTCATAAACGGATGCTGGACTTTTGCGCGGTTGTTTTCAAAATGTGCCTTTAATATATTTAGCCTTCATTTAAGGTTGTTCGATTAGTAAAGATTTATATTATTCATTATTAACCTTTATTTTTGCCATGCCAGCATGCGAGACCCTTAATGGACTTTTTGTTCCCATTTGTCCTGGATTTGTTGATTAGGCTACACATAGTTTTACATTATTATGATAATGTTTACTTCTGCAGACCACCGAGACGCTTCCAATAAAAAAAAAATCCTCTACCAATAACTCTTGATATGAAGTTGGCTCATGATGAATAGTAAAAACATCCCTCTCACATTAAGTTTTTTTTGCACTTGTGTTCGTCTTTTCAGCTTTTTCCGCCACCCACAGATGGCCGAAGATTTGATAGAAACTCACTCTGTGTTTTCTCACGCCTTGGTGTCGTTATCGATCGGTAAGTATAGACTGTCAGCACAGTGTTAATATAAATACAAACAGTGATTTGTTTATCACCTTTTACAAAATAAATTAAACACAATATAATAACATCAGTATAACAAAGCATTGATTCATGGACAATATTATGGAAATTAAATCTGCTTGATAAAATAAGTTTTATAAAAAATAACACACGTGGCTTGTGTTGGTGAAAGGGAAGGCTCAGATGTAGTGCACCCATGGGTGCTGCTGCCACCATAAGGGGAAATTAGGAAGTGACTTTATCCATGCCTGGCAGTCTCCTTTCCCACAGGGTGTCAGTGGAAGTTATAGGTCCAAAAGCATGTGAATCATTATTTTAACTGACTAGAACAAGTCTTGACCTGGCAATTCATTATTATTTTTAATCAGTTGGAAAAGTGCAGCAACAAGGTAAATTGAGACTTTTTACACCTCAGTGTTGAAATTTGCTCTGACTTTTGTCAGCAAATATAGGCAGTTCATTGTTTCTACATTTCACTGACATTTAAATATTAACTTGTTGCTGTTTACTGGTCTTTGTTTACTAATGTCAAACTTTTCTCACAACTAGAGATGGAGATGATTGTTTCTGGTCTGTGATTCAGGTTGTGTGTGTACCCTCCCTTTAACTGGACTTTGAACCCATTTACACTTTCTTTTGGCTTGACTAAAGCTCATTTGTCTTGGTTGTGTAAATATATATATACACACAATTTGAAACTCTCGCTTGATTGGATTTTGCTTAATATCATAAAGATGTATTACACTTAAGTGTGCATGCGACCTCACGTCTTTAAAATAGATATTCATCCTGCCTTTACCGTTTCTCATTAATCCTTAAAGTATTCAAAAACATCTCTTGGCACGTGGGTCCTCTTAAATCCAGACATTTATTGGAAGTGTGCCGGTCAACAAGAGCTCCCCGAGGATTCCCAGGATGTTTGACATTCTTTCAGGAAGCCCAGCCCTGGAAGCTGGCAAAGCAAGGGACAGTGTTAATGTGTGAAGATCAATGGAGGGCATTATTATCAGTCCTAGTTGGCACCAGGCGTAACCCCGTACAGTCACGTGACCTCACTTGTAACTTGGGCAAAAAGTCAGTAAATGTATGCGGGTGGTGCTTGTCAGATGCCAGTGGTTACAGAAAGGGGAGTCATTCATGGAAAACAAGTGGAGTTTTTCTCCCGGCCCTCCCACTGGAGATGTGGTGTGATTCTGAGGCCTCAGCAAGTTGTAGTGAGGAGTTTTGTTCTCCGGATTTGTGCATTCGGCCTGTTCTCGCTGGGATACCACGCTGATAACCTTGCAACGACATGCCATAAATGATTCTCCAATTGTTGAATGAAGACCTTGTTCAATGTTGAGAACAATGTCTTGCACAACACAGAAGTGTGTGATCCTTTTGTCAATTCAGTTTACAGTCAGAGAAGTGAAAAACAAACGAGACAATATTCACATTTTAGAAGCTTGAATTAAAATGATCTTGAGTTCTTTCTTTCTTTGAAATTATTCAAACAGATTAATTGATTATGAACTTATGTGGCAATTTATTTAATAAAGTTGAAACTAATTGATATCTCTTTGCAGCTTTATCTAATATCTAATACAGAAAATAAGATGCTCATAGTCATAGTCATTTTTTTTCCATGGGCACATTTATTTGATATAGTATAAACAAGTATTCACAATTATATGCATCATGCTTCTAAAGTCAAGTTTACACAGACTGGTGGAAAAAGGCCACATTGATGAGATGTTTACATGCCCAGGCTGCAGTTACTCCAGGATCAGGCTTAACCAGGTTGAGGTTAAGGTTGTGTTGCATGCGCCTGAAACCCGGTGGTTGTCTAACTGGTTTAATGTAAACATGCAATGGCTGTCACCCCACAGGATCTTGAATGAAAAAACCCTGAATCTATTGCTTTGGATGATTTAACTAGAAACTTTTTTTCTTACTGTTCATGCTTTGCTTGTTAGCCAAGGGAAAGTCAAGTAGCTTCCAATTCCTTTGTTCTCTGTGTAGACATTAACTGTGCATTGGCATCATGCCTGGGTTGAACATAAAGAGTAATACTATTCTTAAAAACAAAGTGATTCTTTGTTTCACCTTTATGTTTAAATACAAAGTATTGTACTGTATAATACAGTAATTAATTATTCCATATTAAAACACATCGTAATGTAATGTAATCGGCAAAGAAGTGTACGTTTATTGGTTCTTTAATTTAACAATCACATGCTGCTCATATTGACTGTTTATAGCTAAACTTGACCCAAACATGAACTCTTGTAAAAAAAAAAATAACAAGCTATTAAAAAGAGACATCATCGGCGTGGAGTTCCCTCCAATATCTTTAGACAATATTTCGTCCTGAGGCTGAAAGCAAGTACATTTATGTATGGTGAGACAATCCAAACATGTCAAAAGGGTCTTGGTGTCAAATGTCCAATACAATGAGCTTAAATCCAGTCCCACCAAAGCCCCCTCTTACCCCTTCATCCCCTTCCTCACCACTTCATCATTGTTCAGCATTGTGAATAGCTGTAACCATGGATACGGCTGGTGGTGGGGAAGGAGTGGATATGAATAGCCTCTTTCCAAGACGCACCGTGGTTGTCGTCATGGAAGCAGGGTGGCCCCCCAATGACTCGATATGCTCGAGGCTTCTTTAGTTAAATGAATCATGCTGTTTGATAAATGAATTGCTAAACTTAAAGATGTCATTAACATCGGCTAAATGCTCTCTTTCCCAACAGGCTACTTCATCTGTGACTTCCTTGACATGGTGTTGAACCAGAAGCTGAATCAGTCCTGGGAGATTCTCTTTCACCACATTGTGGTAGGTCTTTCAAGCATTACTGTCACAGATCAAAACTAACTAGAACTAGAACCAGAACCTCCACGAGGCCAAATTTCCCATTTTGTGATTCGGATCTACTCAAAAATGTTATGGGTTCTCCCTTGGCCTATGCTAGACCCTTCCTCCAAGATTCATGAGAATCTAGCAAGTAGTTTTGAAGTAATTTTGCTGACAAACAAACAAACCTAACCAATGTTTCACCTTGACCGTCACTGACAGCAGACCAAACTTAAAGGGGACCTATCGTGCAAAATGCACTTTTGTACGTCTTTCATACATGAATATGTGTCCCCGGTGTGTCAGGGAACTCACCAAGTGTCAGAAAACACAACCCTCTCTCTTTTCCTCCATACCCAAATCTCTAAAAACGGGGCTGCAATGGAGCTGATACAGACTGATACAGATTTGAAATTGTTCTGACGTCAGAAACGGGGAGCTCCGCCTATATGGGCAACTCTCCACCTATCAGGAGGAGACAGCCACGGCCATTGCCGCTCGAAAGCACTGGAGACGCTGTAGTACATATGCCAGGCCTGTAAGTGGCGCTGTAGTCTGCCACAAAAGCAGCGAAGAAGACTTCTCACAGAATCAGCCCTTGCAAAAACAGGGCTAAAAAAGAGCAAATAGAGCGAAATGAGGCATGGCTAAAATGCATGATCTGTTTGGTATTTTGAAAAAAAAACTTCACAGACATGTTTTATATAGGTATGGCCCTACAATATATTATTCAAATATAGCATGATAGGTCCACTTTAACTTTTGCATCTCTCTGAGAAACTATGTGATTTGATTTAATCCTCCTTTGCATTCAATGCACAGTACTCACTGCATAGTTAAATTAAGCGGCAAAACCCCAACACACCTGTCGGAAGCACATGCATGGAAAGAGAAAATACCCGTCTTTCTTGTTAAGTGACAAAGGACAAGTGGAAGGGAGGAACAAAGCGACGATTTTTCCGGTGTGACAGCCCCCACGCCAAGCATTCAACCCTCTGTCATGCCTTGAGAAAGATGAACTCCACCCTTATTTCTTAGTGTTTTGCCATCCACTTAACCACAGTTACTAGGAAATTCCCATTAGACTCGTCTTCTTCATGACATGAGGACCCTCAGCAGGCTGGTCTGTTGGGAGTTAATTCCCTCAGGGTCAGATCAGTAAACCCTTCCCCCATTCCTGCCTTTGAACATCAGGGAAAACAACCTGAAGTGAACATATAGAACCACATCCAGAGTGAATATTTTCTTTCTCTGCATATGGATGATTGACCTACATCCAACACAATGCTGATGTTTAGATTGCCTTCTGTTGCTATGCTCTCATCTTGTTATTGTAATATATTACTTTTCTCTTGAGAGCTGTTTATTTAAACTTTTATTGGAAGAGTTTCAAACAGGATTGGTGTGGTTTTTGAACTCTTGCAGCCACAATTTATGTGTGTGTTTTGATGTTAATGTAAGCAAGTTTTCAACACTATATTTTATTGCAGAATTAGGATAAAGAAGTATGGGGCTCATCAAGTTCCAGATGCTTAAAACATGGGTAAAACGGCTTACTTATTATTTATTAATACTGACATATAGTTTATATAAATGCAAACTGATAGATAAAACTCAAGAGCAACATATAGGCCTTGCAATACTCTCTGATAGATATTTTTCAACGCAGATTTACATATTAAACCACTTGTTGTGTTAATGGGAACCCTTCTTTGAAAACACACAAACATTGAGGCTGATCCTATGCCTGAAAACAAGCTAAACATGTCATGAACTGATGCACAGTTTTAGTGGTTTTGGTAGTCTAAAAGTGGTTTCATAAGACCTGATTTCTTTGCAACAAAAGCACAGCATTGACAAATAAAAATATATTATTTGTGCTTTAGCACATCAAATAAAGTTAGTTATTGTTTACAAGATTTCTTGCAAAGGTCACTATTTCATCAAGCACATATGAGTTCTGTACGTGATACAATAGATTTACCGAACTATTTCATTCCACTTATCTCCCCAAGTGTGTACAACAATGTACTACATCTTTCTCTCTGGTGCTGTTCTGGAGCGCCTGGTCTTGCCTATAATCGTACATTGTTGCGTATGTTGTGCTGTTTATTGTAAACTTTCCATTTTTGATTGATTGGCTTTAAATAACTTTTTTACAAGTAAAACGTTGGCCACCTTGATGGACCGCCAAATTAAGTTTTCAATGTTGGGAGACAATTGAGAGCTTGCAATGAACGTGATGAAGATAATAATTGTAGCCTGTGAGTGTCACGAGGCGTCCTTTTTGTTTCTAAATAATGTTTAAGGTACACCTTATCACTTTTTGCTGAGTGGCAACAAGTGTTTCACTGGTGAAAACGCCACGAGTCACTCAGAATTAGTTGTGGAAACCAACTCACAAACCACCCAGTTGTTGGTGGCACTAACAGAATAGATAGTTGTATTGTCTTTTTTTCTGAAATCTTGTTTTTTTCCCCTCTTTCACTTCCTGTAAGCCTACTGAATGGATGCTTTGGTCTGGCCAGCTGGTCTCCGATTGTAGAGTGTGGGATAGACAGACACTTCTTCTTCATGACATGGCTTTCTGTGTTTCTTAGCGAGCTGACTCTCTTTCCCTATACTCGCTTTTTTTCCCTTCTGTACCAACTTCAAGACAATTATTCATTCTTTTCTATAATGGTTGCTACTGGATTTTCACATATCTTTCTAAAATGTCAACGCAAAAGAACCAAGTCAGGGCTTAAATTCTGCAAATGTAAGTGTGCTGGTCATCTTGAGAGGTTAATCTCTAGTTAATCTCCCCCTTGTTTCAGCCGCACACTCATCTCACCCTTGAATCCCATTTCTTACAATATAAGGGAACAATCTACCTTTCGCCTGCACACATGACACTGACATATACAAACTAAAAATGTAAAGGTTGGGATGTAGTTGAAGAGAAACAATCCCTCTGAGGCACAATAAAACAATAAATGGAGATGAATTGATTTACAGTACAACTGTATAATAATATGTTCTTACTGCGCAAACATCACGTATACCATGCTGCATGTAAAGCTTTTATGTGTGACTGAACAAACGAGGTGGTTCATAAGAGGGACAAATCTAGAAGGAACAGGAGGTGTGTTGTCAGTGGAACATTTTTAACACCGTGTCAACAATTGATAACAAATTGTGTTTTATTATTGTATGCTGAGGCACAAGGTGACAGATGTGAACCATAAAACAACAATACAGACAATTGATGACTTTATGGATAATTTGACTAAATAATAAGGTGTTATTTATCTTCAAGTGTAAAAATAAGGTTACATTTCACAGTTGTGGTTACACCGGTCAGGCATTTTTGTAAATCTTAGTGGCAGTTAAAAACGAGTAATAATTTAGCTAAGGCAGCCTTTAAAGTTAGAGGATTGAGAGAAGATGCAATTTCTCACATCTGATCTCATGCTCTGTTGGACTTTACCTCTTTCTTTTGTGTTTGTCTGCTCAGAAGTATATATTTTTATTATTTTCTTTGCGTCTCCATTTTTGTAATCAACTCTGAGGGTTTCCTCTGTTAAAACAGCATATAGTGAAATAGCATGAGGGGTAACAGGAGTTCGGTTGAACCCTGGTGTCGCCAACAAGGAGAAATAATAAAGTCAAACATTCCATGGAAAGTTTTTTTTACCGTCTTATTGAGTGAAGGGGAGATTACAGCTTCTTACTTCTGTCTGAGGAGCATGGGTCCTGCCACAGTCACTCATGCCTGATGAGATCCTGTCAGCCACAACCTTGTGCTTCCTTTGAAAAACAGGAAGTCCTGATAGTTCTGCCAGAAATAGGCTGCAGAGAGAAATGTACCTTCTACATATGTTGTCAGAGAAACGTAATGTCCATGGCTCCAAAAAGTATAATACATTTAAAGTTAAAATAAATGTGTCTGTTTTGCTTGAGGGGTACTTACTACAGTACATACGGATAATGTAAAATCAAGGTTTGTTTGCCAATCTTGTAAAAAAAAAAACAGCCTCCCCCCATATTGAGTCTGTTTCAGCCGTGTTTGTCCATGACTCTTGGAAAAACTGAGCTAGTAATTAAAAAATACAAGCCAGAAGAGACAGATCCCAAGCAGAAGGGCAGATCATTTTTTCCATGAAGAATAAAACTATGTGCAAAGCAGTATGTCCAATGTTCAATTTTTTAGCCACTTATCAATAATACACAGTAGAAACTATGAGTATTAGTCTTGCTCTGCTGCTTTCCCTTCACCTCACACAGGGGTTGGATGTTTTGAAGCATGTTTGCCGTTTCCTTCTTCAAATGTCTCTCATCCGTATCGATTAGGCCGAATTCAATTATCTTTGTAGAAAGGGGCCAAGGCCGACACTCCTTAAAAACAGATCAGGGCTGCAGGGGTTAATCGGCTATATTTGGATCAGGGTTGTTACCAATCACATCTCCATGGTCTCCAAGCAGTATAGGATCTCTCCACTATGCTACTTACAGGGATTTAGTTGTGTAAGATTTCATCATCCTTACTCCAATTAGTGTCAGGGAATACTTATATCTAAAGACACAAGTTGCTCTTATACACACAAAATATTTTTAATTTCTGCCACACCCTTGGGAAGTAATTAATTTCTCCACTGCCTTCTGCTATTTCCTAATTTGCAATAATCACCCAGACCTGTAATAAAAACAATAAATACATAACTGTTAATTATTTCCATTTCCTGAGGTTAATGGGTTTGTTTGAACAAATCTAGAAGCTTCTGCGACAGTAATATTTATGTTGCCCCACCTTTACAGCCGTTTTGATGACCCCCTGATATTGCATATCTGTATACATAGAAATGTCACTTGCATTAAACCACATGTTGAACTGCAGGATTTTCTCTACCACTATTAGCCAATTTTTATTTACAGACAACTTTTTTTATTGTGATGGTTGTGCAGTTTTATTTTTGTCATGTCATTTTTGTTTGGGATATTTAAATATTTCTTCACATTTCAATTCCAATTTCTGCATATCGTCTAAAAAAAATTGCCAAATCATTTCCGGGCCAATATATTGTCTAATAAAGGTATTTATCGTGACAGGCCTGTACACATTCCTATGTTTTGGTTTCCTTATAACCTGGAGATCCTCTTATATAGTCTTGTTCACCCTCAGACACATTTTCCCTCATGAAGGTTCTTCTTGTACCAGTTTCAGATATGAGTTACATGTCTCAGTTTACCATGCATGAAAATAGATATTTGTGGGAGGAGTGTGAAGCTGTCTCCAGTGACACACCCAACAGGGAATGTCACTTTCAGTATAGGAACATACTATATTTGGTTGTCTGCCATGATGACACCACATCTCAAAGGAATGCCACGGAGCTCCATGTCTTCAACTCTGCAGAACCTGATTATCCTGTGCACCTGTTTCTGTCTCTTGGCCTTTTCACTTATCCCTTTTTTTTGTTTTTCCAGCTACTTAATTCTACTAGCTGCTGGCTGTCTAAAAACCACCATAATGTGAGAAAGCTGCAGTACACGCACATAGCCTGTAGTGGCCAGATTTGTAATCCCTAAAGCCTTGTTTGGATTGAAGACTCCATTGTTAAGTGGCAATGTTTATTCTATCATATCCGAAGCTCAGCTGGCCTGTATCCTGATGGTTGCACTTCCTCCACTAGTTAATCTTGCATTGGGAAATAATTGGGAAATAATTTGGAGAGTGGAAGTGTAGTTTTGTGTTGTAAAACAGCTGGGGCCTCTTGATATTTTATAGAAGTATCTGATTCAGTTTTTATTGTAAGTTTTAGTTTTGGCTAGCCAGCCTAAAAAATATATATTTCCAGCCATCCACAATCTGTGGGCTCTGCCGCTTTAGTGCGAGAAACCACACGGTAAGAGGTTGTTTCCTGGAATCTGCTGTTTTTGCTGACCTTTTTGCAAGATATACAATTATTATGAAATTCTTGAACAAGACAATATGTTTTTAAGCCACATAGTGAGGAGGATGATGGCACATGGGGACCTGTATTGCAATATATAAAGTAAAACATGTACATGAGGGTTCATTTGCGAAGAAAGATTTGGGATGTGTGTTTCAAAAGTCTCATCTTTTTGGCGGGGTACCCCAGAAACCCCTCTTTTCTGTGGATATCCTGACAGGAGGACAGACATCTGGTCTCCACATGAACCTCAGGCCCCCAAGAGAAAGACACACACACACACACTCGCCAAACCTCCTGCTTCCTGAGAGGGCTCCCTCAAATGCGTGCACCCCCTCAAAACATTTCTGTGCAGCAGCTCCACTCCATATATCACACACGCTGCCTTGTTCTCAACCCTCCTGTCTTAGCATGAGCTCCGAACATCTCCCCCATCCCCCCTCGTCCACCTACTCTCTGCAGCTTGTACCACCCCCTCACATGGCTACGAACCAATAAGGGCCTCCGTGCTCTGGTAGTATTGTATCTCGTTTTTGTGTTTTTCTCATGGTATGACTATCTGACATTGGTACGTTTCCTTGTCCATTGTTTTAGTTTTAGAAACAGTCCACACTTATCTAAAGCAAAGGCAACAAACAAAACAAAATGCATAGATTGATGCAGGCAGCTTCCTGTCTCTTTATCAACCACAGAAATGCAGCTGTGAGATACTTAACAGTCACTGTGGACTATAAGAAGCCTGAACATTGCTGTGAACTTTCAGGATATCTGTGTGTGTCATGTGGAAAATATATTTGCTGACATAATGTAATAAACATATCAGTAAAGCATACAATGAGGTTTCACAGGCATGATGTTTGCATTTTTTCATAACCGTATGCATTGAGAGTCCATAAAGCAGCCATTTAAGCTCCACACTATTGAGCACTATATATTTGACTAATGGAAACCTTTTTGAGACCGTAGAGACCGAAGAACAAAACATTTTACTTTGATCATTCAACAAAGAAAATGATGTTTTTGGTGAATCTTGAGATAATATAAAAGAGGGCAGTGTGTTGGAGCATTAACGGCAAACACTCTGATCTCACCAAAGTGCTTATCAAGGCAAAGAATATCAGGTTATCAGTGTGAAGTAGAAATAAACTGTTCAGATACAGGTGCCAACCACCCTGAAGCAGAGCAGTCTTCATTAAACGGGTACAGTATACAGCAGGAAAGAGCAGTTGTGTTACAAACTCTTATACACGTGCCATGCTTTCCAAGGAGGCTGTAAAGGGAAGTTGGCATTTGTTTGCAGTTGGCATAACAACCAGGAATGTTGTTTGTCATTGCATCCGTCCATCAGCAGGTTGCCAAAGCAGAGGGAGTTTACACTTAACCATTTGTCATTGCTGGAAAGCAAGGTTGGGCAACATACAGTATGAGCTCTAGGTTTCACCCCCCTGAGTGACACACCTCATGGCGTAAAAGCACAGCATTAAAAAGATAGAGAACAAACTTGGCTGAGATCTAGCTTCAGCGGGAATACCAGAGCATGTGCGTATGAATCTAAAAGCAGCGTGGGCAGGCGTGCAAGCATGAGAGTAGAGTGCAGAAACAACCTCACATTGAACATCTGTATGAAGTGCAGTTAACCATTTCCGAGTCCTTTTTTTTTATTCTGTTGGTTCAAAGTAAATCTGAGCTACCTCCATTTTCTTGTACCCCAGAATGCTGGCTTTGATAGTGCTATGAAAATTATTTGTATGTATAATTGCTAAAAAGAGTGACAATCATATATTAGGTACATGTGTAGCTGGATCCAACAGCTGGTTAGCTTTGCTTTGCTGGAAAAGAACCATATGGTCCTAAAGTGCCAAACCGTTCCTTTTTTATTCTGTATTTTGGGAGCAAAATAATGGTGGAATATTATAAGCATCAGATATAATATTAATATGATTGCCATTCTTCCATTTGTTTAGCAGTGTGTATAGTGGCGTACATTTTGTTAACATAGGGTAAAAAGAAATCTTCACAGTATCAGATCTTGGTGCTGAAAAATATTTACGACCCATGAACCTCGGGGAAAGTAATTTGTTCTCCAGAGCTTCCCGGTGCTTCCTGGTCCTAATAAGAGCATGGGGAATCTTAGCTTGGCCACTTTCAGCAGTGAGGTAGTGGCTAATACATATAGTAGTATCCCAAGGCAACGCAAAACAGAGTACCTCCCTTCACACCCACTGACTGAATACTACAAGTGACCACAATTCACTTAAACACACCTATTACCACCACAGAGCCTCTCCCTGGTGTCTCATGTAAGGCTGAAGTCTCTCTCAGGCTGAGCACACATGCACTCACAAATTATGCTATGCTAATACTTTTTATTTGGTCTGTATAACTTTGTTTGGCAAACATTTCTGACCACATGTTTGTGACAGTGAGATAGCTGTGCTGCTGTCTGCTGACGGGAGTTAACACAGGTAGCATGATACAAGTTATGACCACAATCCCTCAGCATTCTACTGTGTGTGTGTGTGTGTGTGTGTGTGTGTGTGTGTGTGTGTGTGTGTGTGTGTGTGTGTGTGTGTGTGTGTGTGTGTGTTGTGTGTGTGTGTTGTGTGTGTGTTGTGTGTGGTGTGTGTGTGTGTTGTGTGTGTGGTGTGTGTGTGTGTGGTGTGTGTGTGTGTGTGTGTGTGTGTGTGTGTGTGTGTGTGTGTGTGTGTGTGTGTGTGTGTGTGTGTGTGTGTGTGTGTTGTGTGTGACCTCAAACTCTCTGTATGTGTGTAATCATTACTGTCATATTTTCAAGCTTCACATAATTTCCTCTCATAGACTTTTGTAATGCCCTCCCATCACCAGACGGCTATTATCTCTCTATAGAGCTACCTATTAGCCTCCTCCCCATCAGCCATTTCCCATCGATTTACGACCCGTATTAAGGAAGCTCTGCTTGACCAATATTGCATTTTAAGGGAATGTAACAATCTAAAGCTGTCCTTTTATTTTAAAAGAAGCCCCTGTATCTATTCTTTCTAAAACACCTCTTACCTTTAGTTGCTTTTTATGCTGGCTTTATATATTGACACATTTTTATTCCAGTTCAAGCACTAACATAATAACTTTGGTGGAAAGTAAACACACTCTTGTACGTGTGAATGCTGATGGTGACATACTTTAAATGTTTGTGGTTTGCTTTTTCTAATGCTTAAAGTACCGCAAAAAAGCTGCTGCTGACACTGTCTTTGGTGGTTTTGCTCCTCATGCGCTCTCAAAACACACACACACATACACACACACACTACATACACACACACACACACATTCACGCTCAAATGTACATTATGTTTAAAATGCATTTAATTATACCCTACCAAATGTGGGTGTGGAGATGCTGTCATTGAAATGTATGACTTGCTTAAGTGAAGTTTTCGAATACCTTTTTCATATACATAAACAAACCTTAATAGTCTGTGTTCGGCTTCTGTGAACTCTAATGACTCCTGAACCATCCTAACCACCTCTTTGTTTTGGTTTTTCTGACCTGGTTCAATTATCATTCAACACTCCCTTTATCCATTGTAAAAAATAAAAAAACACATACTGTGCAGGTACTGAACTTGAAATTCTGCTTTGAGTTATCAGCCAGAGGCAGAGAAACTGGTTTGACATTGAAGTCCTTTATTAACCTTTATATTCTCCGCTTTGACTATTGGAATAAAAAGTGAGTGACGTGGAGAAGGGACAAGCTCATTTTATATAAAAAGGATGTATGGCATGTGAATATCCGCAGCATCAAGAAGTGTACAAATGTGTGTGTGAAGCTAATATCTGCAAAAGTTCAGCCTAGGGGTGAAAAGAGGAGACGGAGAGGGCTGATGTATAGGTTTAACAGGTAGTTCCACTTCAGATGTATGGCACTCAGCTCTGACTGCGGCTTCCTGCGGCTTCCTGCGGGATCCTACCCTGACAGAGAAGGTCATACTATAATTTTTTTAAATATGTTTATCAGAATGGCACTTGGAGAGCGCAGACCTTTGCAAATGCAGGTGGTGCATTCACATGCTCCTCGGATGATCCCAACATTGGGAGGTTGTTCTTCGGAAATTGGTACGTTCATGAGCTTTAAGTTGTAATGTGAAAACTAAAAAGATGCTACAAAGAAGTTGTGTTATATGTTTTCGCTCTGAGCTTCACAACACATTCATGGCTGTTTCTGAGTTTTTGCTTGGACTTGAGACAGCTTTCCGGTGAGTTTTCCCATTCTCCTAGTCCGGGAACTCCTTTTTCAGATTATCTGACAGCACATCCATGGAGCACAAACGCCTAATTTGAAGTGTTACGAAATTCAAACATACCTTCTGTTGTAAGGATCTGCTCTGAAATGTATTGGGTTCTTCTTTGGCCCATGCAACAAACTTGTTCCAAGTGTCAATAAAATCAGATTAGTCGTTTTTTGGTAATATTGCTGAAAAATAAATGACAAACAGACAAACTGAGCCGGAAAAAAACCATCACCTCCTTGATGGGGGTAATCATAATGCTACCTGCACATTCAGATCGCCACCCGTATACAGTCTGTGAGATAACTTGTTCCAGCCTGTACTCTAGCACATAATGGGCTTCATGGGCACATCATGTTAGCCTCCATACACATGGAGCTCAACTAAAGCTGATATGCTTCTGTGAGACGCATACAATGTTTGTACAGGTTATGAAAGAAATATCTCTATACCTTGTGCATGCTTGCCTACATGTTCATACTGTCTTAGCGCCCACTATTTCCCCCCTGAAAGTGGTATGAAGAGGTCCCTCACCAGGGTGCAGAGAACATCTAATTGAGCCCACAGGGAGACAAAGCAGGAACCAAACGCCACATCGCCTTGTTTTCACGCTTTGTTGGGTTCAAACAGGAGGCCATAAACAGGAGGTTAATGTATACTAAGTGCAGTCCAAAGGTTTAATAACTGCTCCTCTTCCAACCCGTTTGAACCTAAGCCCCACCCTCATTACTCTATGTAACAACAGGTCAATGAGTTCATTCACACCAGGCTGCATAAGACCAGTTTGCATTCATAATTTCAGGGTTGAGATTAGAAGATAAGGTTTGCCAAGTGTTTGAGGTGTTCAGATTTGTATTTTCCTAAAACTTTAAGAGGGTTTCTTTTTTTAATTTAAATGTTAGGCCTATATATTTTATTAGGAGTTTTTTTGTGAGTTTGTAAACGGATTATGTGAAACATGGCCCCCATTCATTCAAATCTATACGTTCTTTTTTCAGTTATCTTCTTCTGATTTTACCTTCGAGGCATGCTAGAACAAACATTTTCTTTGAGAATTCAGGGTATAAATTGAAGGATGAGTAATTTATATACAAATGCTCATATTGGGGTGAAATATTCCTTTAATGTATACATAGAGGCCTCATGTGTCCTTGCTGAGAGATAAACCAGGATTTGTCTTTCTGCTGGTATCTGATGGCTGCAGCCACGTGGGGTCGTTGTTACATGATGATGATGATGATGATGATGCCTTGTATGGTCAGATTAAATCACAGTCTTTTGTCCACGTAACTGTTTATGGTCTGTTCATTTTACTGTTGGTAGCCCTGAACAGGCAATGTGTTACTGAAGCTGTGTTTGACATAACGCTCCAACTTTATTGTGTGTTATATGGCGTGGCCCTGTGAGATGTAGTGCTATCAGCGTGTATGCCAAGATTAGGTAACGAATAAATGTCATTGGCTGATAAGCAAATACCATAAAAGAGACATTACGTTCAATAACCTATAGAATCACGTGCAGAGCAGACAAAAGAAGATCCGGTTTTTAAAATATGAAACCTCAAAGACAATCTAAATAGTTCCATATTTATTGAGTAGTTATATTTTATACAAAGGTATTTGTGATTTCACTGGATTCCCTCCTAAGGAAGTAACAAACAGCTTTGTTACTTAATTTGTGCTTATCTTATTTTAGCGTTGAATAAGAGTTTTTTATGACCTTCCTCGTCCCATGTTATATCACCTCTTATCTTCCCGGGTCAGATTACACTTCATATAAGCCACACTAAACTGTGATGTGGCTTTGGTTGAATAAAAGTTAAATGTTATAGAGGTTCATCCGGATGTAGGGTCTTGTTATCGCATGTTCAGGGTAACAGATGAGGGTCTGTGAGGTCATGCCGTCGTTGCTTTTGCTTTGGTTTGAACCAACATGGATGGATGTTTTTATAACACACCTCACTCATTCATGCATTTTTTTTTTACTACAGGTATTGGGGTTGTAAACTGAAAACAATTAGAGTTCTTATACGTTTATAACGTGTTTCATAATTTGACCGCTGTCCTCTTATGTATGTTTGATAAGATGTTGGATAAATATTCAATGCACGGTGTTATTTTGTTTGTGAATAGTTGACTATGTAAGTTAATAAGGGGTTTAATCTACATATGGTGTTTAATATTCACCTTTAAAGAAAAAATAAACTAACATTTACTAGTCTAATTTCTTTAGTGTGCTGTAAGCTAAATACAAATCAAGGAAAACTCATTTTTTTAAAAACTTTAATCAGTCAAATTGGTTTATTTAAGCCTTTTTTTGGAACCAAAGCCAATCCAATGATTATTAAAATCGACTGCAATGATCAGCAGACACGTGATTAGCTACCAGATCCGTTAGTCGTTGCCATGTTCAGGTTTTTTTCAGACTCAGGATCTGTATCACCTGTAATGCTGAAACCTGTCCAAGTGCAATGTCACTGGAGAATGACCAACACTGCATTGTGATCTCACGTGTGTGTGTGTTTGCCTTTGTTTCGTACTGAAAAGCCACATGTTCTGTTGACATAACTGTTTTCCTCCCAACACGCTGATTTTGATGAGGCAGGCGGTTTGTGTTTTCAATGCGCGGTGCGTTCACTGTCGTCACTGTAAGTGTTCATTGAAGCGTTCATTATCACTGTCATTATAACCCAGTGGTTCTCAAACTTTTTCTGTCAGGCCCCCCCTTTGGAGAAAAAAAAAAGTCGGGCCCCCCAACACAAATAGTCACGTAATGGGCCAAGTTAACATTTATTAAAGTACATCAATATGAACGTGAGCATTCCTTTAAAAAAAAAAAAGACTTTGCTAGAACAGTGATAATAAAACAATGCTCCTTAAGTCTGTGTGGTCAAAAAAATAAATACATAATACAATTGTGCAATCCCTTTGCTAGAACAATAAGTTATAATACTTTGCCACTGTGCAAAAAAATGAAAAGAAAGAAAATGCTGATATTTGGCAAAAAAGTGTGTCTTATCACAGCATTAGTGGAAGATTCTTTTTTAAATATTGAAGTTAAAAGCATCAATCTGGTGCACTTTGAGAGCAAAATGAAGAGATCTATGGATACATCTCTCAACACCCATTTGAAACAGAACTGTAAACAGATTTACTTTTTCTTTATGGATATTTTACAAATCACTCCCCTTTTAAACTTTATAATTTGTTTAATGTCATAAAGTATTTCATACCTGTTTTTCATTTATTCTCTTATTTTTTTATAACTATAATGATCATATAAATGCGTGCCTCGGAAATAATTGTTTACATTAATCATGACCAAAACGTTTGAGACCCGGCCACTGAGAGAGTCCTTTAGCTCACCTGAGCCTCTCAGTCTGACAGGAGAGGACTCTCCTCCACTTTGTTGTTGAAAAAGCTCCTTATATCCGTTAGCGTAGCTCGCTAGCACCAGAAGCTAACAACAACGATCTCCGGTACCGGTGCGCTCTCACTCTCTCTCTCGCTCGCGCACGCACACAAAATGGCTCGCTACACACACACAGAGCCGAGCTTGAATAAAACACAGAGACCCAGACGTATTTGTACTGTACTGTAGCATATTATTTTCAAATCAATAATTTTCAACTTATGATTTCTTTTTTTTTTTTTTTTAAAACAAAACATTTTTCCTCCTGGTCTCTCGCGCCCCCCCTGTCATTCTCTCACTGGAGAATGACCAACACTGCATTGTGATCTCACGTGTGTGTGTGTTTGCCTTTGTTTCGTACTGAAAAGCCACATGTTCTGTTGACATAATTGTTTTCCTCCCAACACGCTGATTTTGATGAGGCAGGCGCTTTGTGTTTTCAATGCGCGGTGCGTTCACTGTCGTCACTTTGAGAAACACTGTATAACCTGACAACAGGTGTAGGCTTTGATTGGTACTGTGATTATCTTGGGAGTGTGTGTGAGCCATTGCCCTTCCTCATATCAGTTTTTATTATTCGTCAGAAGAATCAACAATGAAATTATGTTTTTTTATGAGGCCGGACAATGGCGATGTCTGACTGTGCAACACAAGAATATTTGTAGTTTTTATGACCTGTAGCACCCCATACAATACACTTCAATGTTCCACTTGACTTACATTTAAGTCTATGACAAGATATCGTCTCTGACAAGACGTGGCCAGGACCCCATGCTCGATCTGTGCCACGACAAACCCTTGTGATGATATTTTGAATTAGATTTTTCAAAGGTACTTTACTGTTAGCAATTGGAAAAATGTTTGGGTAGAGTTTTTATTTATGTGTAGGTGAGGGTTGTAAGGACAGAGGGTTACATCTGCGGCTCAGATTTTATAGCCACCTGAAGATATTTGGGAATTTTGATGTTGCGCTATGTGGATAAAAATGACTATAATGACTACTTTGTAGCAAGATATTGTGCTCCTGACTTTCCTCACATGATCTGTTGCACAGCAGTGTATCGCATGACTGACATTAGAGAGGGCATCCGGTGACCTGAACACAACACACAATCTCTACGCACAGACACAACACACTGACACAACACACAAACACAAGATTCTAAAACTGAGCCATGACTGACGGTTCATGGTCAGTCTCTCACTCCACTGAGTCCATGACCCATAATAATTAGCAAACCAAAGACATGACTTCCTCTGGACTGCTCTCTCCTTAAATTCCCCTCTTCATTATCCTCACTTCCATAATTCACTCCTGATTTTAAAACATGGCAGCATAGATGGTAGATCTGAAACTATTCAATTACTAATCAATTAGCCGATTGGAAAGAAGAATCATTACATTTGAAAAATCCGCTGTTGTAATCCTCACACATATGGAGATGACCTGCTTTATATCATATTAAACTAAGTGTTTGAGTTTCTTATATATACTATTTAATTTGGCACTCTGTTTTATTTATTCTATTTTATATTTACATACTCTTTCCTATTCCTGCTACTTACTTGCAACCCTTTTTGTCTTGCACTATTTTATTTGTGTATCTCCTTTTATGTCTTAAGTATTGTTTGTTGCATTGTTGGAGGGAACTAAGATGTATACTGCCAAAACTACACTGTAGCTGTTGTGCATCTAATAGTAAAGCCTTTGAGTCTTTGAAACAAAATACATTTAAAGACATTACCCTGGATACTTTTGACTTTACCTTGAGTTTTCTTTTTTTTACCTAAACAATTAATCAATTTATCTAGAAATGAATTGCCCGATTCAATGACATTTAAAAAACAATCTTTAGTTGCCGTCCTGTAAGGAGGTAGCAGAAGTACATTGTGGCCGAACACAGTGTCCCCCCCCGCTTCACTGCGAGTGTGCTCTGAGTGTGAATGAAGCTGCTGAATGTTTTGTGCAGAGTTGGTCCCGGCTCCTGTGAAGAGTTGGCTGCACGGCCTGTTTTTGTGTAAACACATTTCTGTCAGACACATTTAAGGCCTGCACACAGCTGCAGTGTGAGTGTTAGACGGCAGCTTTCACTTCTGTCACCACACATCATACGCCTGTGATCCCTCAGTGTAACGTCTGCAGGCAGTAGTGGTGGAGTTGCCTCTGTGTCAGACTGTGTTTGAGGGATGTCTCTGCCATCTTGTGGAGATTTGTATGTTAGTCTCTGGATAAACTTTCATAAGCACTGCACAGCAGAAATGTGTTATGTGGCCGGTGTCCTTCCACAAGGTCCTTATGTAAAATACTCTCTTAGGTGAAATAAAGCATACAATGATTAAAATATGGAAATTATTTACATTTTATGTGACGGTGATTAATAATTACCCCTTCTAAAGTCACAATTTCATCTAAACTTAAGACAATTCCCTTCATTTAAGGATATTATATTATTATATTTGATTATTTTTTTATTTGATCCACTTGTCAAACTGATCTCTGTTAACAAAAATGCATAATGGTATTGTAGTATAATCAGGTTAAAAAATTCAAGTTAAATTTGTCAGCTTCAAAACTCCAAATAGTAGCATACCCGCATCTTTTTTTGCCCATAATGCATCATAAAAGTACTTATAATGCATTATGATCTTCTTATCACTAACTTTTAGATAAGTGCCTGGTTATAAAGCATTTTATTTCTACTTTTTTGTCAAGTATCACAATTATATAAAAACATATATCTGTATTATAAAATCCTTCTTATATTGTTATAAAGAGTTATGAATATTTATAATTTACGCTAAGACAACTATATTTTGACAGTGCTATCAAATTATTATAATGCATTATACACATAGAAAATGTATGCACTTTTGGTTGTATGCTCTGCCAAACTAATATTAACCTTCCTCTTCTTCCTCTGTTCTTCCTCTGCAGGTGATCACTTGTTTCGGCTTCTCCGTGCTCACCTGCCGCTACGTGGGCTTCTCCGTGGTGGCCCTGATGGTGGAGATAAACTCTGTGTTCCTCCATCTCAGGCAAATGCTGCGTATGGCCGGCAACGCCACGAGCACGCTGTACCGCGTCAACAGCATCATCAACCTGGGCACGTACGTGGTGTTCCGCATCAACACGCTGGCCTGGATGACCCGCTGGCTGGTTCTCAACAGGGACAACGTGCCGCTCATGGCCTACACTCTGGGCAGCGTTGGTATGGCCGTCATGACGGTCATGAATATCGTGCTGTTCTGTCGGCTACTCAGGAGCGACTTTTTGAAGAGCAGCACCCGGGAGAACAAGAAGGAGAAGGACATGTAGAGAAGAGGGGAAGGATTATGATAAATACACAGACTCATTATTGTATGTTAACGCCCTGTGGCTGAGATTTGGCAGCTTGTGTGTAATATACCTAAAGCTAGGAAATCTTTTTTAATCTCTGATACTGTATAGGTACATGCACACAAGTAGTACTTAAATGTCCTGACATCAAACACAGATTACACCGGTCAATATGTTAAAGAAACATTTAGTTGTTGTTTTAAATGTAGGCTTGTGTATCTGTGTGTGGTTTAATCATCTCTATGTGCCAGTAGTGGCTCACTAATGGTAAATGGAGGGTTCTTTTATGTAATGCCTTGAAAAACAACATCCAATGCCTTATTTCCCACAGGGTGTTTAAGCTAAATCTGTTCTAAAATGTTGCTTTAGTGAAGATGCACTTTTCATTACACAAACCGGCCAACAATCCTTTATATTTCCATAGAAAATATCTGAACAATAACATTTTATTTATACATTATATGATACTGTTGTGGGTTTTTTCACATCTCTCTCCACAAAAGTAAATTTCTCTTTTTTTATCCAACACGTCCTCTACCGAAAACTGCCTGCTACCTCAGAAAGCTTTTAACAATGATTTGGCTCATTCTTACACAAGTTTGCTGTCAGTTTTCAGTTATTTTTAAAGCAGAAAAAATTGTGCATAAAAACGGTATTTCTCTGCAAGCATACCAAGCAGGATAGAAACAGTAATAGGGTGAATACTTTGAAGTAACATGTACATAAAACTGATCAGGATCGATCACAAAATGCAGTACAGCAGTATATTTTTTATGTTTTTAATATATGGCGTTCGTGGTGAAGTGAGTTTGCCGTAGGAGTTTTCAGACAGGCGGAGATGTTTTTCTTCATTTGGCCTTTAGGGGACAGCACACTCCTCCACATCCCCTCTCAAGAACATCAGAGGTGTCTTTGTTTTGTAACGTCTTTGTAGACGTGGGCCTCCTGCCTCTTTATATGCCTGAAGAATTACAGAAATCAATCCTGGTCTTGAGATCTGTGATTACAGCAAACCTCACACACAGCTGCTCTAACCACTATTCACAGCATCCCAGTGCTCATACGGCATGAACAAATCTGCAGCCATTTATGTTTTGCTTTGTGGTTTTCTGTGTGAAATCATTGTTTTGGGGGTATTTTTGTAAAAAAGAGTCAAAAGAAGTAATTTAATGTTTTGATTATAGTGAAACTGACATGATTGCGTGAGTCGTGTTGTTTGCGAGGCACTGTGCCGATGTGGGTCTTACATTTACATGAACTAACGTCCAATGGAGGAAGCTCATAGTCATTTTGAACCGATCATGTTCAAACACCTAAATCCAGCCTGTCCAATCACATTGCAAACATAATGACCGAGAGGATCATGCTGAGAAACATGTTGTAAATATAGCTCACAAAATGACACACACAGCCTTTAAATCTTTGTCAACGTTAAAATGAAGACATCAATTCACTAAAGAAACGGCACTGATTCGGAGGGAGACAGTTACATTTTGATTATTGTTGTCGTGATTGATATTAGGATCAAAAGTAACTGCCTTGTGAAATTATATTGTGAATGTGGATTTGCAATTTTGTTTTTTTAAATTATTTTTCAATGCTTCAGGCAGCTTTACTTTTTGTTTGTAGTGAAGACACCTGGTGAAATTTGAAGTACCTTCTCACAACTGAGCTCATATTTGTGAATGTTTTAAAGTTGTATTGTAATTGGAATTATACACGATGTTGTGCTTTTTAGGAATTGTGATGAAATATAGCAATGAAGTCTGAACTTTAACTTATGATTGGCCCCAGGCCGCAGGATTATTATATGTTGTTATATTTGTGGGTAGTGAACACAAGAACATTTTAGGAGAAAGTGGCAGCAGTTATTAAGTTGTGTTGCCATATCCCCTCATATTTCTCATTATACACAGTTAGTGTTGACTGCATTGATCTCCCAGAATCTGATTCTTTATCACACCCAACAAATCATACCAGTTTTATGCCGTCGCTTGTTCATTTATAGGCTTCTCTTTTTAACTTTCTGGTGGTTGGTGAAATATTGTCTATTGTTAAGTATGAAAAAAGGAAATTCATAACAACAGTGAAGACTATTAACACTGTGCCTCATGTCTAAGACCTGAAACATCCGAATACTGAAACAGCCGAGACCCTGTAAAGTTGTGAAAGCAAAATCCTCGTCTTTCCTCAGAGCATTAGACAAGTGTCACGTTTCACTGAATTATGCCTTGAATTGTAAATATAACAGCTTTTATTTGTTCATGTTTTGGCTGATTGTTTTGTAATTAAAGCTCCAATTTATATGTTTATATATTAACATTTTTTGTTCAATGTAAAAATAAAAAATAAACACAAGAACAACAACGTGTTTTTCTGTCATTGACACATGCAGAAGGTTAATTTGTCTGACATCTGTAAGCAGCTTTTAGGTTTATGTAATGAGCAATACTCGAGTCAAAAAGGTCAAGTCTAGACTAATAAATACTTATGAATACTAAATAGCGGTGGAGTGAACCATACTCCTTATTGTAAAAGTATTGTTACCAGAATGCAGTGGTGTTAAGTAACTAAGTACATCTAAGTATTGTACATCAGTTATTTCCATTAATGCTACTTTATACTTCTTCTCCACTACATGTCAGATTCAAATGTTGTACTTTTTAGTCCACTACTATATATATATAATATATAATATATATATATCACTAGTTTCTTTGTACGTAGCCTATACAATATGGTATAATGCAAAAGTGTACTATTATCTAAATGTACATTATATTCTAATGGGTCATCATTGTGCACAATGAGTACTTTAACATTTAGTACATTTTCATAATAATACTTTTGTACTTTTGCTTTGGAAATCAGGACCCTTTTCCAACACAGACAGAATGTAAAATCACACCAACAGTCTTATAGTCGACTGAATTACAGTAAGTAAACCGAAATGTACAGGTCACCTTGTATTTTATTGTTTTTAAATTCTGTCCTTTGTTTTCCAATGACTTATAACAGTATTGGATTTCCCTTGCTTTATATTGATCCTCTTCAGGGTGAGGGTGCAGCTGATGGAGGGGGTTGGGAGGTGGTGGAGGGGACTGCTCCTCCAATCAGCTGTCTTTAGTCTGTGTCGTACGATGATCTCGCGTGTTCTGCCCACGGTCTCTTGTTTTCATCATCCCCAGCTCAGCATCCGTCAGCAGCTCCATGCCTCAGTCTGGGGGCGAGGAAGAAGAATAAGAGGTGCTCATTGTTAACAAAATAGTAATGATCTGCGCACTTTATCGGTGGGCTTTTTGCGTTTCCAAATCCTCCTCTTCCTGATGCTGCTCGGGGTTGCAGCGGGGAGCGGTTTCGCCGGAGGAGCGCGGTGCCATGCAGCGAGCTGGTTTTGCATTTTTACGCAGCTCTCCAGCCTCTCCGTCCTCTGATGCAGCGGCGTCACATGCTGCTGAAAAGCGCTTTAAGGCTTCAGATAACATGTGTTTGGGTGGATGCCGCAGCCCACAGGATTTGGAGCAGCAGTGGAGGCCAGCATGCCCGGATCCGAGGACGCTCTTATAACAGCTGCTAACCATATTTAGTCGATTTTGGCACTTAACACGTATTAAAAGGTAAGATAGATATTCGCAACGACTATAGACCTAATGATTAGTCGTCATCATTGTCTACTAAGCTGCATCCTGATTGTTAGTGCATGTTTTCTCCTATTTCTCTGATCATCAATACCTTATGTATAGCTTCCACTTGACCTCAATACAGAACTTCCCTCTCTGTGGCTGACATAAGCAATGTTCCCAGTGGGAAAGTGACATACAGCAGTTTTACAGTTTATTGTTGAATTGGAAAAAGGAGTATTTTGAAGCTGAAATGGATGCTGGAGCAAACACAAACACCTATCAGTCCAATCCTTCTGATTTCCTCCCTCTGTCCCTGCAGAAGCGACCATGGGTGAAGAGAGCAGCCTGTCAAAGCAGATAGGAAATGTGGAGAGGAGCATCGTGTTCCTGAGACAGGAACACCTCACTTTACTGCACGGCCTCCACCTGGAGATCCTCTCCCTGCAGAAGCGATGCTCAGGTGAGGGTCACACTGCTGCTACTGTGTGTGTTTGCATGGGGGAGCAAAACAACCTTTAGTTACGCCACACAATAAGCACAGTTGAGTTCAAGATTTTAGGAGTACTTTAGTATAAGTCATTCCTATTCATTCCTATTTACACAGGTTACTAGCCTACTGGATGTCATAAAGATTCAAGAAAACATTTGAAACATTTTACTTCGTTTATTGGTGCTTCTAGACAAGCTGTCATACTATCAACCTCCAGATGTATCACCTAGCAACAAACTATTATCTGCTAATTGTTATTTTAGTTTAGTTTTGTCTATCATATGTAAACAAGCCTTACACTTTAATATCTTCAAACTGCTTGTATTACTCAAGCCACATTTTTGTACTATTATTTCTAGAAAAGCACTAGATGCCAGAACCTAGTGTTTGGCGTCTTTATTTGAAATTCTTTGAAGTTAATTGCCTCATAATTTCAGCACTAATGAGCCCACATAAAAGTGAAGGATTCCTTTGGTGTCTTTTTGTGCTGCTATAATCAGCAAGGACGCCTCTCGTTGACCCTCTGAGAGGAGATTTACAGAGATTTTTAATTACAGTCCTGATGTATTATGAGCTAGAAGTCAGCTTTGTGACCTCTTTATAATGAGTTTCTTTTTCACTTTATGATAGTCCATCAAGCCTGCACCAGATATATTCATATTTATTAATTTATTCATTTATTTACCAGGGACAGTGCACATTAATCAACATTTCTGTAAATGTGCCAGAGTTAGCCAAGAGGCTATTTTTCATCTGTAGTTCCTGGACAGATTTTGTAAGTCAACCTATAGATCTATCCTATTAATTATTTCACCTTCATTTGATGGACCACATGATCAATGTTGAATTATGTATAGAAAAAAAGCTTCTGTTGTGTGTTTAGTTACAATCAGCAGTTTTTGTCACTTTCCTGAGAAGAGAAACTAAATCTCCTCATATGCAGGCCTCATTGTGTGTGTGTGTGTGTGTGTGTGTGTGTGTGTGTGTGTGTGTGTGTGTGTGTGGTGTGTGTGTGTGTGTGTGTGTGTGTGTGTGTGTGTGTGTGTGCACGTGTGCACCATCAATCAACAATGGCTATGGTGATGTCATGCTTCAATTCCTGTAGATTGCGTCATTTCCTGTTTCGGGCCTAATGGATATGTCATCCATTTAATCAAGCAAGCAAGTGACTATGATCTCACACACACACATACATACACAAACACACATACATACACAAACACACACACTTAATTCCCTGGAGGCTTTCCTTATCCTTTTGTTATTAGTGTCACATATTCTAAACCAAACCTGCCCATTATTGCAACATAAATACACACAAACACACACATGCACGCCTACAAGACATACAACAGAGAGATGAATCTAAACATATCCGTGCTTAGTTAATCCATAGATCCCATATCTTTAGTAATCCATATGAACAGGATTGTGGTTAACAAATACATGGGGGAGTAGGTTGCAAGGGGGGGAAGGGGTCTGTGTGCGTGTGTGTGTGCGTGTGTGCGTGTGGTGTGTGTGTGTGTGTGTGTGTGTGTGTGTGTGTGTGTGTGTGGTGGGTGTGTGTGTGGTGTGTGGTGTGTGTGTGTGTGGTGTGTGTGTGTGTGTGTGGGGTGGTGGTGTGTGTGTGGTGTGTGTGTGTGTGTGTGTGTGTGTGTGTGTGTGTGTGTGTGTGTGTGTGTGTGTGTGTGTGTGCGTGTGTGTGTGCGTGTGTGGTGTTTGTATGTGAGTGTGTGTGATGGAGATGGATAGGGCGAGCTGGCTCAGAGCCAATGCGACCAGTTATGTAGAAAACGACCCCCTCAATCACTTTGTAGCTTTGCTGCACAATCACATCTGGTCCAAAAATAATAATGTGCACGTTAATAAGTGTATTATGTGTGTGGAGAGAAAGGGACTAACACATAAACACAGATTCATGTCACACATTTTTATATTTGTATCCATGTATATGTGAGTGTTCATATCCAAAAAATCAAAGCAATGTTTGGCTGAACTTGACCTTTTGTAATAAAATAATTTAATCAATGAAGATGTCTCAAGAGAGTTCACTACATATTCCTAGTAGAAAACATATTTCTTAGAAAAAACCCTCCAACACAAATATAAATCTTTGTCCTGAAGCCGCTGAAATCCTGAATCTGCACTGCAGAGTTTTTATCTAACACAGCCTTTTATTTCCACATTCCTCAAAGGTTTTTATGGGATTCCTTATGCAGGGACATCAATACACCACATCTCTTTCTGCAGAGCATCTTTAGAGCCTCTTATGAAACGATCATGCACAGGGAATATCTGTTAAAAGCTTTTGCATGCAAATGACTGTTTGTGTCCAAATGAAGATTTAATCGCCACTATATGCTTGGGCAAGGGGAGTTTATTGTGTTTTGCCCCTTTCAACAACAAATATTCAACAGTGTGTGCAGCATACTTTGCTGTTTCGTTCACAGTTGACAGTGAAGCCAGAACATTGGGGAGACTCTGTTACTTCAGAGACCATAAACTTGGAAAGCAGTGTCCACTGTTTTGGTCTTTTTCTTCCTCATATCTTTTACACATTTCAGGTTTTTATGTTGTACACTTTGTTGTTGGTTTTGTGTCTAATTAGCATAGCATGGATTTTGTTGAGGCCTGATGGTAGTGCAGAACGAGTCAGTATTTCAGAGTAAATCTCAGAGCGCTTGACGCTGCCAATCACTTTTTTCTCCCAGATTAAGTATTTATTCCTAGGCATTTAAGTCCCAGAGAGGGCTACTTGAAGATGTGTTAGTTTTGAGACCATGGTTCACATATAACTTGTAATTATCTCACTGTTTAAAGAGGTTCAAAGATATACAATGAGGTAATGCTGGACAGTATTGGGGCTATAGGAGCTTCTGATAGGATAATGCAGTCAGCAGTTGTGGTAGGCGTTTGCTGCCAGCTCAATAATGTGCAGCCTGGAAGGAGACTGCAAGGTTGATCTGCCCATGTTGCCGTGCATATTAGCTCTGCCTCTATAACGCTGACCGCCTTTATTGTCCTCATCTCTCCTTCTCATCCACTTAAAGGCTCTTATACTTCTCTCTCCTAAACAACCAGGAAGTCAATATCTGTCTTTGTTTTGGTTATTTTTCTTTTAATATAATGTGTTAGTTGTGCGTCATAGAAATCAATGAGGTGTGTGTGTGTCGTTCAAGATATGGTTGCAACATTCAAGGTCGAACCACGAAACAGAGCCTTGAATGCTCAGTGAGGCTGTAGGAGATAAGACAGAACTACCAGACATACCAAGCTCGGGATGTGCTGAGCTCCTCCTTTTCATTGTGAAACTGTTTCTTCAAGACATAATTCCTGTAGCCGACTTTCTGCAGTTAAATTACCCTCATCAAGTCAACTCCTACCTTTTTAGCCTTGCTTGATATTTAGCTTTTTTAATAAAGCACAATTGACGCATTATTTGTTTGTTTTTCAATGTCTGCATAGTAGTCTGTTTTGCTTTTTAGCAAGTTGGATTTAAATACAAATGTGTATTCCTGTATCTGGTGTTTCCTCACTGTCAATTGATGACATCTTTTATAGCATTTTCTCATTTCTATGATTTGTATTTCTATAGTATGCTGTTCTTTTTCTGATTGATTGATATGTGTCAGGGCAGTTCTGAAAGAGGATAATGATAGATGACAGGACCTCTCAAAGTCTCCCATATTTTGCAATCAATTCACTTCATAAACAGCAATCAGGCTGTCTTTCTATGCCTGTCTGAGTTCCTCTATCCGCCCTTTCCTCACTTTCTGTCGTCATCTCTTCATGCCAGCTGCATGGGTGGGTTGTGTAATGCTGACTGCAGAGAGAAAGGGTGTGACAATAGGAGCAGAAAGGCTGGGAATAACACATATGCTGTTCTAGAGTCTGATTTATATCACCAGTAAAATTAGAAGCAAGATATTTAGTTGATATTCATAGATTTAAAGGATGTTTTTAATTAAACTAGTTTAATGGCTGATTGAACACTCAAGTTTCTGAAATGAACAAATCCATGCTTCATTAATCTAATCTGGAACCACAAACACTGCTGTTTGAGTGTGAGCTGAATGCTAAATGTAGAGATTTCCCTGCAGTCCTAAATGACATTTGAAATGACCGACAGGCCAGTCACGACCAGCAGTCAGACAACCTGTCAGACACTTTAAGCCAAATATATTTTTTTATCAGGGAAATCCAACCCTTCGAAAAACTGAGCACCATACACCAGTCTGGTACATTATCTTCTCAAAAACCTAAACCCTTTAGTTGATGTAATGCACTGACATGAGATATAATCCATTCAGCATCTAAAATTGCCAGCATCCCAGATATCATATCATGGAATATTTGGATAATCCTAATCATGTTGGAGGAGAGTCTCTCATTGAGCTCTCTAAAAAAAAAGTCAGACAATCATTGATTTATTTTCCAATCTAGCATTGAGGCAAGCAAGCTGCTGAGTGTCGTTTTTTTCTCATTGCACAAGACAAATGGATGCAAAGGCCATCGACTAATGCGAGTCGTCAACATGACACAGTATATCAGAAGAAACACGACACTCAAAGGAAAGTCAAAGCTTTTGACACAAATGTTATAAGAAATTCGGCATGAGACGATGTATGATTTTATAACTGATCAGGATGAACATAAATATCCTTCACATGTGTGTCTCGTAAAAGCTGTGTTGTTAGCTTTCATAACAGAGAAACTAAAAAGAGGCTTATTTAAAAAAATACAGGATTATCATGTAAGAAAGAACAAACTCACACAATGTTTTTTTTCCTGCATGGGGAGCATAGGAAATATGACTTTTAGAATGTTCGTTTTTCACACAAAAAAGATGCGTGTCCTATCTGGGATGCAATAAAATATTGGTCTGTTAAAACATGTAAGGTAAAGTGATTCCAGTACATTAAAGTGCCATTTATCCATATTTTGATGATTATTGGGATACTTTTATATTACTATTATTTTGGCCGGAATAATCCTGACATAACATTTTGATATCTTCCTATAAGAGAAATCACATTTATATTGATTGGTTCTTCAGACAAACGCCATGTATGACCTTTGTACTTCATCTACAGTATGTTCCAGTGTCAAACAGATGTTGTGACAAAAGCAGCTCTGCTTGACTAGTTTTTTGGGGGGTTTAGGGGTTTTGGGTATTTGTCTGGTTTGCATTCCTCTTGAAAAGGATTGCACAGCCAGGAGTTCTTTAAGTGAATATTGATTTCAGGGAGGAATGCTAATAACGGTTATATGTCTTATTGAGGTTGCAGTAAAGTGAGATTTTCCCCAGACTGTGACAAGTAATTTAACAGGACTTCAGTCTTTGATGTAAAGTTTCAGATTTAGCTTCATAAACTATGTATGAGCCCAATAAAAATATGCTGGAAACTGCATCAAGCATCTGTTATGCAGCACACAGAAAAATATCAGCATACAGCTTTAATAAGACATCTCAACGTCTGCATTTAAGTCATGTGTTTTTGAGATACTGTATTTCTGTCTTATGTAACTGCTCTCTCCTGTGGTTTTGTGGTTTTCAGAGTTGACAAGCGATCTAGAGGTGAAGCCTCAAGGAAGGAATCCAATAGGTATGTTAAAAAAAAAAACTTTGATATTCATATTTTTCTATTCTTCACACACCTCCGTCATGAATTAGCTCTCATTCTGCACTTAAGATAGAAAAACAGACATGTTTGCATCTCTTTGGGCTTGTTTGTCTTGGCCGCACTCAACCTCAACCCCCTATCCACCACAGCCTGCATCCCTCTCTGCCACCGTCTGTCCTCTCCACCCTCCCATCCCCCAGGGAATGGATCCCTGTCAGCCACCCTCCTCCCCATTTCTGTCTCTCTCTCTCTCTGTCTATCTCTCTGTCTCTCATGGCTGTATCTGTGTTTCTTTGGTTTAAATAAAAAATAATTTGTCAGCGCTAAAGGGGAGCTGCACATTCTCACTATAAAAATGCTAGGGCGGAAAATGTATGAGAATTTATGGAAATGGAGTACACTTTACACACATCGTATATTCTACAGACTAAAGAAATCAAAAATGTTTGGTAAAAAAATATATAAGTTCCCCAAATATTGTAAATAAATTGCAACATCAGTCAAAAATATTCACAGTTATTCAATATTTCTCTTAAAATCAGTCAACCCTCGCCGATGCAGACAGCTGCAAAGACTGTCAGTATTGTCTGGATGCAGGGAAGCAGTAGGCACCATTTTGTCACACCAAATTAGAGACAGAGCAGGGGAAGAGAGGTCAAAAGGCTGTGTGAATGTGTGTGTGCTTGTAGAAATTAATGTGGGGGGTTCGTGTTTGGCTGCATTACTGAACCATTAGACCCCATCTCCTTTTCCAGGACAGGTTATCCCCAGATCCATCAATACAGCAAGGCGCTCTGCTCTCCCCCCACCCTGACAAATTGATTCATCCTTTTTTTTAGGGATGTACCGATCACCTTTTTTTGCTCCCGATCCGATTCCGATCATTTGATTTTGACAATCTGCCGATAGCGATTTTTCCCGATCCGATCTTTATGCAATGCATTAAGAGAAAAAAAAGGAAAAAAGCATTTAAGTTGTCCCTTAAGGTTATTTTTTTATTTAAATGACAGTACCCAACTACCTATTCTATCCAACATGGATATAGCTTCTTTCTTTCACAGCAGCATTGGATCAGTTCAGTTGTGCAGCATTGGCAAAACAAAATAAAGCTTATCAGTGGTCCACCACAAAATAACCATGTAAACAAATTGAGTGCAGATAGTGCAGTAACAAAACAAAAATAACTCTACTGGAAAGAGGTAGCTTGACTAGCTTCACAAGTTCACATTCAAGTCACAAATAAAACAGCCCAAAAGAAGCAACACATACATGATGTTGTGTAATTTTAAACCAAAACTAAGGCCTCAGGATGACTTTAAGACGTGAACATGGTCATTTTTGTTTTGTAACATTAAATAAAATAATTTTAAAAAAAAAAATCCCGATCCCCAATCTTTTTCTCCCGATTCCGATCTTTTGAAAATCACGTGATCGGCTCCGATCCCCGATCACGTGATCGGATCGGGACATCTCTACTCTTTTTCTTTCCCTGCTCTCGTTTTTCCTTGTCGTCCCAGAGGGAGGGTCCATTTACAAGACTTTGCTTAGAACAAGAGAGACGTAGAGCCAGGAAAAAGAGAGAGGAAGAGGAGGAAGGAGAGAGGTATTAAGAGGTAGCAAAGAGGGCGATTAAGGGGAAAAGACAAGGCGGCAGGATGCGGTCTGCTGCAGACGTGGAGGAGACGTATGGAAGGATATTAAGATCACATTGGGCACTGTAGTCTATACTTAGCATATGAGCTCAACCTGGGTGTGGTGATGGGCGACAGAAATCCTGAGACTGATCGGTCCTCAGAGGATTCATCCTGGAAGACAAATGGGAGATTGAGGATGGATATGGGAAATAGAACAAGCTAAAGTATCACTCAGTACAATAAAGAAAAGTTAAAATAAGAGACAGCTAGAGCAAGGGAAATGTCCTGAAGCATAAGATGAAGCAGCTTCAAACTCAAAGATTGTATCCATGTATGAAGCCTAATATGGATCAAACCTGCCCTGCAAACCTGACCTATTTCTATCTGCAGAGGCCTCAGTGCCAGCTCCTGTGGATGTCATCCTCCACTAAGTCAGCCCTGAGGTTGCTGCATTGGCTTTTCATTCATACTTCCCTCTCCTCTGGGGAATGTGCCTCAGAGCACACATGTTGTCTACAGAAGCAAAAATAATAAGCAGACTTCAGCATTAAATCTCACCTTGGTGAGGTTGAAGTTCATGGTGAAGGGAGGCCTCAAGTGGTGGTTTTTCCTATTTAGAGAAATGTAGTTGATGTTATGGAATTGAGGAATGTTTTTTAGTTGTATCACATATATATAAAACACAGTGCGGTGTCTTATTGATCTGTGGTGAAGCATACCTACACCTTGCTCTATGTATAAAAATAATAGATGTCTACAACAAAATTGTTCTGGCTAGCTTTCTCTCTCCCTCAACCTACTGATGAATGATTTATGCTTTCATGTTTTCACATTTTCCCCCTTCCATAATGCAAAATGTATTTAGATATTGAACATTTCCATGAGAACAGAAATGCAAATTGAAAGGATTTTTGAGTTGCTGTTCCAAAGAATTTTAGAAATCATTTTGGATACTATGTGACTGTTTTATTAATTTAAAATAAGAATGCGTATAGTTTGAGTCCATCTTAAACAAATCCCTAAGCATGAAGGGAATTATGACAAAATACTACCCAGCTGTCTGTCATTTTGGAGTGGGATAGAGATGACTCTTTCATAAATGTGTTGTTTCCAGCTCCTAACCAGCACTTATGCAACTAAATGTTTCTATTTTTAGATTATCTGTTTCAAACTATGTGAGCAATTTGGTGATATCCCAAATTCTCAGACTTGGCCTCATTAACTACTCCATATTTTATAGCATGACTCAAAGACAGCATATAATCAGGACAATCTGTTTTATCAGACATTATGCAAAGACATTCAAAAGACAGCAATACCAATATCAAAGTCTTTTAACAGGCAATTTAACTCCTTCCAATTTAAAATAATGAATCTCTTAGCTAAACATTTCCAGGGCCAGTCAACAGTGACTCCAACGTTTATATCTGTTTTCTAGCACAGAAGGCATCTATGATCTGGACGATCTCTGAGTTGAGCCTCTATAATCATATGGGCAGGGGATTAGAGCTTGTGCGGCACGACAAATGCTCAGTTTTGCGAGATAAGTAACCCACTGCTCCAGGGTAATACCATAGGGGTAATACACGTGTTTAAACTGTGTATGTGCTGCTGTCTAGGGTTTGTATATACAAGTGCTGATTTTGTTGTAAAATGTAGTAGGTTGTGGATAGAGCATTCAACTCATTTTACTCCTCGGTAATTCTTCATCTCTTGAAAGATAGGTACACAATGTATTTATGTATGCCCAAATGTAGGCCCATTTTTCAGTTACACATGTATAGAAACTCTTATTTTTAGACCTATAGGTTTGTTTACATTTCTGGTCCTTCTGTGTTTCAGAGTTGCAGGAGGAGGAGGAGCTGCTGGAGAACCGCTGTTGGGACGTGGAAAGCCGTCTGGACGAGGAGGAGTGCACCTTTGGAGAGCTTCGTCAGGAGCTGAGTCACAAAGGGGCTTTGGTGGGAGTCCTCAGAGCCAATCTCAAGGTAAAGGAGCGCCATTTCCTGGAGGAGCTGAAACACCGGAGCCACTGTTCAACCATCCTGAACACGGAGCTGCAGAAACAAACAGAGGCAGCAGCGTACCTCTCCTTCCAGCTGCATGGTGCCCGCCAGAAACTGCACCACCAGCGAATGCAGCAGAGGCAGGGACTCCTCGCACGGGCCAACAGTCAGGGGGCCCAATACTGTGCCGAGCAGATCTCTGTCTCTCCTCAGAGGCCTTCAGGAGCCTCCCCTTCCTCTCCCGTGGTTAAACCCAAGCGTAAAAGCGTCAGGTCGTCTTTGAGAGTGGAGCGTTCCCGGGAGTGTGTTCCCATAGAGAGAGTGACGGGCCCCGCTGAGCCCACAGCCATGCCGGACCCTGCACTCTTCCTCCACCCTCGCAGGCACAGGGCCCGCTCCAGGCACGCTGTGGCACAAAGACAGGCTCCACTGGGGCTGGAGAGGGAGGATGAGGAGGAAGGAGGTGGTGAAGGGCCGATGGAGCCTCAGGGCGGAGCTGCCAGACTGCTGTCTTCAGCGGCAGCGCCCCCTGCTGCTGAGACAAAGGCAGATTAGCGAGTACTAAAGCCTGCACTTTAAACTGCAGTTTGATCACTGTATGATCATCTGAGACTGTTAATGCTGGTAACTGTTCTGCACCTTGACTGAATTGATACTGCGACTGGTTTTAGCTCATTAATTATTATATTACACTTATTGTAGACACTTTTTTTAAATGGACTTTGATATAACCCTAAATAACTTGCAAAGAAAACTCAGAAAGTGTCACTTTAAGTCAGTCTTAGATGAATTATCTGTTTACACTGGTTTCACATGCTCAGTATACTGTGGGGCCTTATTTCAAAGCCACCCCTTTTGGATCTTTGTTGATGGTGAGCGGCCATTTTAGAAGGACTACAAGCCCAACCAGCTGTGAGCTTTCAAGGCCTACCATAAATCAAACATGTGACCAAACATTTGTTTGGCCCCTGACTGAGGCACAGCTGACATATCTGAAGCGGTATGTTCGAGTCCTCCCTGTGAAAAAATGTTGACTGAAAGGAGGTGTGTTCCTGTGATAATACAAAGAGTATAAATACAAAGGACAGTCTATTAACTTCCAATAAAACAGTAGATCAGTTCTATCTTTATTACACATGTGTATACCTTTCCAGTAGGTTTCCATGACAATTTATTTATAAGGACACAACTCGGGTGTTGTCAGCGATATCCCCAACCATTTAGTTTTTTAAAAAATGAATCAGAACCTGTCGTTTGCCCAAACCTAGACCGCTTATCTCCGTCTGTACGTTATTGTAAACCCAACAACAGAGAGCAACGCTTTAGGAAACAACATTTTTTAGAAACAGATTTGACACGAGCCCTGCCAACAGTTACTGTAAATCTGTTTAAAATCAGTGTTCATGGCTTTAACTGCAGATAATTACGCTTCAGTTAGCTTTCCTTGGTGCAAATAAACTAACACTTGGTACAATTTGAACTCTACTAACTATAGTCCTTGCTGTTGCCCATAGGTCAATAATACTTTATTTTAGACTCTAGGTCTATCTGAAAAGAAAAAAAACATTTGAACATTCAACGTTCAACTGGTTATTAAAGCAGCTATTAAAAAGTAATCACTTTATGCTTTGACAAAACCTGTTTTATTTGCGTTTCTGTCAGTGCATTGGATCGATGGAGGACAGATCAGACAGTCATTTTGGTCACGTGTAAACTTTCCGTCTTACACTATTGAGACCGTCTGTTTATTCAAATATACACAGAGGCACATAAACGCTGCTTTATCTTTCTGTAGTAACTGCTTTCTATAAACAGATTGTGACGTGTTGGACCATGCGTTAGACTCAGGTGTGGTGTGTGTACTAACTAAACACACACAGCACTACTTCTTCAACTAGTTTGTGTTCGGCTATTTTGTTGGGGTTTCTTTTTTCACCTCAGGCAAAACAGATAATCACAAACTTGACTGCAGGTTTATGTGTTTTTAAAGTAGGATTGACATTTTCTATCTGCATTCTGTTCCTTTTTCCCTTTTACACACCCAAGATGAACACCTATAGAGTCACTGTGTACTGTAAATGAGGGCAGGCAGTGTGTGTGTGTTATCAAAACACATGCATATGGCGGCCCCTAACGTTACAATGAGCGAATAGCAACTTGAAAACAAAGCGTATAGGAGAGATCAAATTATCACTTTAAACTACTATATTTTAATGTAGGAAATACTTTTTTAAGTTATTTATTTTTCTTTTCTCCATTCAGTACCCTTATGTAATGAATGCCTTATAATAGAGGAGCTGTGGATATTAGAAATACAGTGTGGAACATTTCTAAGTACTAAAGTGTTGTGCCCTTTTGTTTCAGAAACCCTTTTATAAGACTCTTTGGGATTTGCATATAAACTCTATTCCTCTCTATAATGTGGCACCTCAGTTATTTTGAAGCTGTGTCACAGTTGATTAATTCTTGAGCCATGACTCAACTTAGCATCAGTGTCTTTGAATGAGCCTTCCTGCAAGAATGAATTTAATTGTGTTTAGTTGCTGTGAGGCTTTCTTGCCTTCTGCAGCTACTGATTAAAAGTTTAGCATTATGTTTAAGCAGTGTAACCTCAACAAAGCAATATATCAATATATTTATATATTATTAGTATGTCACGTCAGCCAGTTTAAGGACACTTGAGGTATGAAATTAGATTTTATGATTGTTTAACTTTGTATTTTGTAATAGTTGAGCTCAGTATGTGTTGCTTAATATTTTTCTGAATTGTCAAATGAATTGTTTTTGTTGATTGTCACTGCTGAATCTTTAAATGATTATTGATATGTTACACTTTATGGGAGCCATATTTAAGTGAGGAATCAGTGGTGCATGTGAAGCAGTTTTAAGCATATATGTTTATGCCACATGAGACTGCCTGGGTGAAAATGTAGCCTGTTTGCGAAAATGCAAATGTGACAAAGGTTTTCATTCTCTTCTCAGCTGGTACCCATAAGCATGAATGTGTGCACTATTCTTCCTCAAGTTTATTGAGACGGCAGGGGATAAAAGTACAAAGCTGTCTGGTTGAAAACTGATTTTATTTTCCTGAACTGAGACTGTTAGACTTCCTCACTCCATATCATCCAAACAAACAGCAGGTAGATTAAACTCACCGATAGATTACCAATCACCTCTATTCATAATAAGTTGACATCCTGCATACCCTAATGTCAAACATTTTAGCGATACTTTGGTACTATGTTACAACTTTGATTAAACATCAACATTCAGGTTGCTGAATGCAGCTCCAGAGATTGTTTGTCTGCTTTGAGGGAAAATGCTAATGCGCCAAAGAGGCCCAACACTGAAACTAAAATGAAGACGAATGGTGTGATGCCTTAAAAAGGATGTCATGAATATTTCAGCTGAATAGAGAAAATCTTCACCGCCTGATTTTGTTTTAAACTTTTTAACGTCTTCCATCTTTCTGAACGCCTTTATAATAACCCTATTCCTCATAGTATTAACAAATGTCAGCAGCTTCTTCCTCTCCTGGCTGAGGTCCAATCATTTTATTTAGCATCCTAGAGAAACATGTCTGTGCACCATGAAGCATCTTGTTTGACGTGTTATGTGGTCTCTAGCAATAATGCACCCAACATGGAGACGTTGCTCTGGGTCGTTGAATGGTGGTTTGGTCCTCGGGTGAGCATAAACTGTTGACTGATTACCGCATATACTGTGTTAGCTTCCTATATTGATCTACTGTACACATAATTGGAATAAAATGAAGGATTGTGTAGTCTGCTGTCTGCTCGTTATTGTTGCTTTAAAGTTTGCCAGAGAAATTCTAACTCCTTTTTTGCAGGTGGTTCAATTAAATTATTTTCCTTTTCATTGAAATATGAAGTCAACCGGGCAATATATTTGATTAATCATTTAAACAACTTTTCATACAAAAATCTGTTTTCAGCCTCTAAATCATGATGATTTAATGCTTTTCCTTTTTTCTTATAAAACTTAACATCTCTTGGGTTTGGACTGACAAAACATTTAAAGACATCACCTTGTAGTTACAGAAACTGGGAAGGGCATTTTTCCTTATTTTCTTACATTTAATAGACCAAACAATAGTTGATTAAATAATTAATAATTGTTAGCCGTAACCTCCTTCAAACAATCAATTATTTGAGCCCTAATGTGGAGCTGGATTTTTTTTATCGCAATTATTTTCTTGTGTTGACAACAACAAATCAAATTATATAACAAAATAATCTTACATGATTTATACATGGTTCGGGGTGTAAAATAAATGGTACCAAAATATATTTTAATGAGCTCTTTCCATTCTCTCTACAGCAATTCAGTGTTCTGAAAAAGACTATTATTGCCTTTAAGATATGTACAATGTACTACTTCATTATCAGATGTGTAAAAAGCAATTGGAGAAAATGTAAAAATCTCTCAGGCCACACACATATTCTCAGTATTCTTTTGTATGAGAAGGAGCTTTTTTCTTCCAAAGGAGTCATAACACTTGTATATTCACCCTGCAACATGTCCTCTTTAATACATTGACAGAAAGTATGTTTCAAGCCCAAATTGGGTCTTTGTTAGGTAGTGAGGAATAGATTGCTCTGAACTCGTTCATTATATAATGATAGGAAAAAAGTAAAGGATAAATGTTAATGTGAGCCTTCTGGGCAGGGGTGGACTGGGACTACAAATCAGCCCAGGACTCTCGACCGGCCCACTTCGGTACCGCAAGTTATTACCGCTAGTAAATTGTCAACGGGGGGGCAGAAGGGGGCCCCAAAGAAGGTAGATTAAGAAGGTCCACAGCAACGACAACATGAAACACCCTTTAATTTACTGCAACGACATGTCGGGAAACCCCCTCAAGGCGGCCCCATGCATAGCGCGCCGTAAAATGCTGCTTCTTATCTTAAGTTTTGTGCTGTTGGCTGTGCGTGGTGATGAAAAGCTGGTTCGAGGGGCCCCCAGTGAATGTTTGCCTAGGGCCACCACAGACTCTAGGATCGCCACTGGACAAAATAGATGTTTTATTTCATACCAGGGTGGAAGTGCTTCAACATTTCCTGTTTGTAAAAACTATTTTAAGTATTCATTTTACTAAGTATTGAAGTTAAGGTAAAAATAGAAATGATGTATCTTTGAAGGGTCGATTGATCTCACTTCATGATGGTGGAGGGATTAAACAGAGAAAAACTTCCTGTGGGAATAACTCAATTCTATTTTATCTTACTTAATATGGACAATACTGCACAGTATACATATATATCCCCAAGCAGGTTAATCAAGCTATAGCTGTATATAATAATGTGGTCAGTGAGCTGCAGTTCTTACAGTATGGAGGTTAGCAGCTAGCTAACCTCAATGATCACTCAAGTAAATTAAATAGTATTGTTATACTTTGTCTTTCTACTCAGCCATTGTTGACTTTTTCAAATATGAGTTTGTAAAAACGATTTGTCTCTTGTGGCTTTCCGTAGCGCCACGCTCGGTGGGTGGGGAAGTGCAACGCAAAGGCAAATAGGTCAAGGGGAGGAGAGGAGGAAACCACGTGTGATCATCAGCACCATGTACAGCACTGTCCTTCCTCAGTAGACTTGTTTTTGTAAGCTTGTACCCTTCGCATGTAGCCACCTAGCCTGCTGATAGCCGGAGAGAAGCAGATTTTTGTATTTTCTTCCTCAGACTCACGTATTTAAGCTAAGCTGCTGGGGGGTTTCTGCTGCCACACTGACTGCCCACCATGGTGAGCAAGACAGATGACATCTCGGCGTCAGTGCCTAACTGTAATCCGGTTGATCTTGCGGATGACGCCGGGGATGGAGCCCAGGAGGACGGCAAAGAAACCAGCAAGACACATCTGAAGGATCCCTGCGGCTGTGGTAAGCCTCTTTGACTCAAGTTACAGCACCTAACATGCATTATAAATACACTGATAACTCGCATCATATAACACACTGTATTAGGGCAACTTCATTTAGCCAGCATCCATGTGCATTATCGAATTTTTGTGGTTTGTTAAATGTCGTGTTGAATGTCTCTGTATAGCATCCACTAAAGCTAATGACATTTCATTCCATGCTTTGTTATGTGACTTAAAAGTCCTCAGTCCCAATTCAAGGTGGTGGTCTGTGGGATGCACCCCCCTCCTCCCTTCATCTACTAGTTAGCCTCTCCAAGTTTAGAGGGTCCACCTTGCACCTAGCAGCATATGCTAAGCTGTCTGGTGGTCATCTGTGCTAATTGGCAAGCTAGCAACATCGGGATCCGACAGTTTAATCATGCAAGGATCATAACTATAAGCATGCAGTCCAAGTTCAGACTGACACAAGGAAACCAGGTTAACCCAGGTTATCCGGTATGTTAGCATTAGCCTTCTCATTGAGTATGCGGCTAATGTTAGCTGGCTAACTAGCAAGCAGTCGCTCTCGTGAGTCGGCGCATCGCTTTATCCCATGAGAGCACATACCCTGAAGACGAGTTATTTTGTTGTAACAAACAAACATTCTGCATATCATATGATTTGTTCACGTATCACAGTGCTGCAACTCCTGTTGTGCTAGCTCGTATCGACACATGTTCGGTTACAGCATGAATGAACTGAAGGTCACCTTCAGTGGAGCGGCACACTCTGCACATTATCACAGGGGGGTTCATATACACTGTCGCACTTTATCTTTGTGTCCGACAAGTTAAGTGTTATATGCGTTACCTCTCTGCGTTTTTTGATTGTTAAAAGGCGAACTTTAAGAGATGTAAGTTGGAAGAAGTGTCCAGCGATCGGTCGTAACACTCAAGCGGGCCCCTCTCTCCTCCCCGCCGGGGAAGATCAGATCGAGTGTCCCTTGTTGACCGGGAAGCGGAAACTGGTTGTCGTAGAAAAAAAAAGTCATGATGGTGCATGCCCAGTGAAGGAAGGTTACGCTAATAATACTTGAACAGCCGTGTAAGCTGGTGAGTATACTGGAAGATAGAAGTAGTGGTAGCGGAGTAGCAGCACTCTGATAAAGAAGAAGATTAGACTGTCAGCATGTGAAGTTAATGTTATACAACTTGTGGAGCGCTTAAAGGCAGTGCTGCTGCAGCGTCTGCGTGTGTCACATGTGGGACCTTGAATCGTCTCTGCCCGTGTCAGTTAATTGGAAAACACAGGCATGAGTGCCTCACTGCTTTACCTGTGAAGGATGAGTTTGTGCTGCTTTGAAGATAAACTGCTGAGCTGAATGCTTTTTAATTAATCTCGTTTTTTGGCTGGGTGATTATTGATGTAAACTATGTGCTGTCTAGTCTTTCAGTCCTTCCACATGGAGCATTGTATGCTAATGCTTCATTGGAGAGCCTAAACAAATAGTGTATTGATTAAATAATTAAAAATGTAGTTTAGTTTGTAAAGCAAAATGCCATGCAACTTCAATTTTGAGATCTAGCTGTTTAATTGTGCAGAATTCTTTGTCTTATGTGATAATAACTTTATTTATTTAGTCTTAAAGTGTTGCTTGTACACAACAAGAAACCTGGGGCTTCATCTTGCACTTCACATTGACATGTATGGCCCAAGTAATTTAATAAAGAAACCTGAGGAGTTGATAATGGAAATGATAGCTGCTTCTTGTGGCTCCTATTAAACTCATGTTTGAGAGACAGTGCTGGATTGATGGCCTGAACATGGTTGATACACTGGACTGTCAGTGCACATTTGAAACAGTTACAACACATACCAGCAGCACATGGCACATACATATCTTCCTCACCAGTCCACACTCGTAGCTACTGTATTCATCCTTACCTTTTAAGCTTTTTACCCCTTAATAAAAGGTACATTGCCAAGCAACCCCATGTCACATCCTGCATGACCTGGGATTGCATTGAAGCAACGAGTAGTTCCAATTTTGTTGACCCATTATTCCTTAAAGCAATTTTTCATGTAAAAATGGCAGAAATTCCTCTAAGCTCTAAAATATGAGTATTACTGCATTTATTTTTTTCATATTTTGCATTGAATATCTGTGTTTTTCAATGACACAGCACAACATTTAAAGACTCACAATGGACCTTTGAGAAAAATGGGACGACCATGTTTTGACATTTCCTCGACCAAGGAATCAAGATAATAATAATAATAAACGTATTCATTAATAATTTAAATAATTGTTTGTAGCAGCCCTTATAGCAACAGTACCTAACATTTTTATCTTATTTGAATGAGGGAATATCTTCAAGCAACCCCATGTCACAAGGTGCATGCAGGGATGTGTTGAGTATCACTCATTGCTTGAAACTGAAGAATTGAGTCACTCATTTAGAGAGTAAATCTCAAACAGACCTTTTGATTCAGTCTTTGCAGCTTTTAATTCCTTTGCAGAAACATGACTCGGGGTCTGTCCGTCCACCAGGAGGTTGGCAGCCTGTGATGCAGCTAACATGATTACAGACGGACCTTGTGAGTTGTGTTGCTGCTGTTTTCAGGGTTGTCTGGCTGGTTAATGTTGCCATGGCAGCAGCCAGGGTCCCCATGTCAAAGGTAGCAGAGTGGATAAATAGCTCGCTAGATTTATCATTTTGTTTTTCTCCATAGAAGAGCATACCAAAGAAAAGCTCTAGTGTTACATGCTCTGAAAAGAGATCATGTGAGTAATTGCTTTGAGGTGGCAGTTTGATTTCTGGGTCAGTTACAGTGTAAACCTTGCTGTAGTGTTTTATTTTGGCTAAGTTTTTCATGTTATCTGTCTTTGTGTCCTTGTTTCATTGATTCTTTACATTTCCCTTCACCTTGTAACCTGGAGTCTAATCACAATTGTGTGATTGTATGATGGATGACAAACATCTTATTATCATGTCGCTCAACGTACCTGCCAGTGTTATTTTTAGGCACTGTCGATGTATATTTAATAATAAAACTTTAATAAAAATGATTTTAAAAAACACGTTATTAGATATCAGTTATATCAAAACTGATACCCAGAAATGTCAGATTAAACTGCTGTCTCACTGTAACCATATATAATTTCAATAGGAAATGCATCGAGGAAAAATCTTGCATTTCTACTTCCTTCCATTTGAAACAAAGGAGACATGAGATTAGTCCTGTTTACTGTAAAACATCTCCAGGCCATTCTCTCCCTTCCTTCCTACTGAAAGTTTCTATCATTAATGTGGAGCAAAAGGGTTTTAGTTTTGCAACAAATGGAGTGCTGGATTGCTTCATCAATCACAGTTGGAAATCTGGCACTTTGTACTCTTCCCTCTCTGATGTAGTGAATGTTAGTAACCCCACTGTACACGACCTGCTCAGCACCAAATGCCTTGCATAGTGCTTGCAGGTTTAACGAGAAGAATTACTGAGGGAATCCGCTAACATTGTTTCAACCTCTCAGATGTAAACAGTTCAGATCTGATAAGAACTTAAACGTTGGTGTGCTGTTAGTGAAAACAACGACAGCTGCACTGAAACTCTTAGCAGCAAGCCCAAATTCTCGCGTTGTTTGTAACAAGATGAACTTGCGTATCGGCTCTGAAGCCGTTGTGTTTGTTATTCAGAGCGTGGCCGGTCTCCCCTCTCTCCTGTGCTGCCTCCCCCGCTCCTCCACCATTTCAGTGCCTTTTATTCCCACCCAGGGTCGTGGTCCAGTTATGAGGCTCCACCCCTCCCTCTGGCCCTTCTCTCCAGCGACCCTGACGCTGTTTACCCTTGACGCTGAGCAAGGACACTCTGGCTGCCAGCAGCTGTGTCCCAGTGAGACATCCACATGCTCGCCTTGTAACAAAGACCCTCTCACCCTCAACTGTACTTACTCTGAAAAAGTTGAATTTACAGTGAGATCATCAAATAGCTTCGTTTTACAAATCATGTTGGGTTTTTAAAGATAATGAGTAACTGTCATTTAGAAAGTTTAATGCCACAGTGGTGTAATGACAGCAGCTAATGGTTTTTTGCTGACTAAATTTGCAAGTCATGCAATGACCAGTTATTCCCTCTTTTGAATGCTGAAACCTTTGGTATTCAATCCCTCGGCTCCCTGGCTAAACTCCCCTCAGTGTCGCAACAGTGTTGGTTTCAGCAGGTTGGTGTTTCCTTTGAGATCTGCTCAAAAATAATGCCTGGTTACTAATTGACAAAGGTTTTTGATACAATCATTAGTGATTTTGCTGTTTCTATTGAGAACTCTTTAGAGTAGTTACTCTTGAACAGATGAAGAAGTTTCAACTTATTGTCATTGAGTAGTACAGGTACTATGTAACGAAACGGTTTCTCTGCATTTGACCCATCCTAGTGTTAGGAGCAGTGGGCTGCCATTATGTACGTGGAGCGGTGTAGGGAACGGTGCCTTGCTCAGGGACACCTCGTTGGCACTTGGTCTTTCCGGAACTTGAACTGGTGACCTTCCAGTTGCCAAGCCAAGCCCCTATGGACTTCGCCACCCCCCTGATGATGATTGATCTAAGTAGAGTCATAGAGTTTAGATCATATCTTGCTTATTCTGCAGTTTGTGTTAAATCCATTTGTAGGAACAGTAGCAAGCCGTGCCTGAGCTTTGTCGTTCACCCATTCATAAATATTTTATAAGGTTTACGGTCGGGTTATCCAGACTCTGGACTCTGCCTGGCAGGTTGCTTGCTCGGTGGTGTTACTTGTTAATCAGATTACAAGCTAATGAAACCTGAAGATTTGTAGAAAACTGAGTTGTTTTTCCAAAACCCTTCTTATTGTGATTGACGGGTCTTGTTACTGTTGATGCACAAAAAATGGACCATAAATATTAAGCCAAATTAATTTAAATGACTTGACAGTGCAGCATCTACACCCTTTGATACTACACTGCATGACAAGACAGTGTGCTGACTAGAGAGCCGAACATGTCGTCGCCGGTGTGAATACTTTTTTCAAAGTTAAAGAGGAAGGCAACATGATTGAATAATGCTTTTTGATATTCTATGCTAGAAAAAAATTAATTAACATGTGCTTTAAACTGCACCGTTGGTCAGAGTTGTTGAATTTAACTCGAACAACTAAAGTTTAAATACAATCCTTTGTGTCTTATCCATTGCAGGGCACACTGCAGATAAAGCCATAATGAATGGTGATGGGGCTCATGATCATGCAGAGGAGGCAGAATCAAAGCAGGATGCAAACAGCGAGGCGGATGGAGGAGATGATTCCAACGAACAGGAAGTGATAGTGATCCAGGACACGGGCTTCACTGTTAAGATCCAGGCGCCTGGAACAGAGCCATTTGACCTGCAGGTAAGGATTACCTCCTCTCAAGCAGCCAGTCAACACGCCAGCTGTTCAGTGATATTGTCGCTCTAAACTCTTTTTTTTTTTTTTTTTTAATCAAATGTTAGATCATATTCTCTATAGAATATTTTGTGACCTAATTGAGATATTTCAGCATTTTACCTGCCGACTGTTACGAAAGAGAAGGAAATGATTAGCGCCATGTTTCTTCTTCCACATTATATTAGAAAACCCATGATTCTAATCCAGACATTTTGGAGGTTGGAATTTCCAAGTAAAAATGTCCAACACCCGACCTCCATCAATTAACCTGTAGAACAGCTTTTACTACTTTAATAAGAAAAATATATATTGTCTTTCCTGTTAGTTTGCCATTTTAAAAGTATGCTTCTATTGTGTGACATCCAAAGTTATTTTTTAGGAAGTTGAGTTTATGAGAAAGAATGAAATAAACGTTGACTTTGTCTTGGGTGCAGCATAAGGTTTGAGCTCAGGACTGTTTTCATTCTGAACACCGGGTTGCATTGCAGTGTGATCAATAAAAATGTGCAAGCAATGTTTCCCCTCAAACTAGAAACCAAAGAAAATTCCTCTGATCCAAAGCAGGTTGTATATTTCAAGCTGCATGTATTCCTGAAGCTATACTGATCTTCCTCTCCCTCCCCTACCTCCATCAGGTGTCTCCTCAGGAAATGGTACAGGAGATCCATCAGGTGTTGATGGACCGGGAGGACACCTGCCATCGCACCTGCTTCTCCCTTCAGCTCGACGGAAACGTGCTGGACAACTTCGCTGAGCTCAAGTCCATCGAGGGTCTGCAGGAGGGCTCGCTGCTCAAAGTGGTGGAAGGTCAGAGACTTTTATTTATACTTGGGTTTGTGATGTATTGTGGTGCCAAGAAGCAAAATAAAAGATTGCTTCATAGCTTGAGCTTTAATCACAGTTATTGTCCAAGTAAGTTATATTAATATGCAGCTGCTGGCAAAAGGCTAAACAAATTGAATTATAATTAAAGTGTCCATTAGCTTGATCTGTTTCTTGTCAAACCCCTCGCTGTGTCACTGCCTGACTCTTAGTTTCTTGTGTCTCTATGTCCTCCAGAACCCTACACAGTGCGCGAGGCCCGCATCCATGTGCGCCACATCAGAGACCTGCTGAAGAGTCTGGACCCGTCAGACTCCTACAACGGAGTGGACTGCAACTCCCTCTCCTTCCTCAGCGTCTTCACCGATGGAGACCTCGGAGGTATGACACCGTGTGGGACATTAAGGGGGGATGAACGGCCATGTTTATCATCCTGGAGCGGGATTTCTTAAGGGGAAGTTCGGATTGTTTATAGTGTGGTTCTATGAGGTAATAATCATACAGTGCATGGCAGTCAGCTTGCCCCTGGTCTGGAGAAACATACTAAAGTACCAGCACAGAATTAAGGCTGTTTTTGACAGTCAGTAGCAAAACGTGTTCTAGACACCTGAAAGAAAGGCCCATCCTAAACAAATATAAAAAATGTTCACAATATTTTCATTGTGTTACAACAGATCACTAAGCCCTCATCTATGCTCACTGTAATGGTTTAAAGGCTCTCTTTAATGCTTCACAGAGAGCCTATCATCACTTCTGTCCCCAATAAGAAAGGGCTTCTAATAGCGGTGAACATTTTCTATAATGGCTTACACTGAAACCAATATTGATTATTTTGGTTGGGCCTTTGTTTTATGTGGCTAAAATAAGCCACTCTCTTTCGACCGTCATTTCCTGTAGGTACACACTGACTATAGATGAGGACCTCATACAACCCCACTTAAAACACTCCTAATAATCTCTTAATGTACAGTTTCATGACTGTTGCAACATGTAGGCGGACTGAAGATGTTAACATGGCATGTTTTTATTTGTCTACAGATAGTGGTAAGCGAAAGAAAAAGGGCAACGAGCTGGAGCAGATTGACTGCACCCCCCCAGAGCACATCCTGCCCGGCAGCAAAGATCGCCCCCTGCTGCCCCTCCAGCCCCAGAACAAAGACTTGAAGGTGAGAAGCTGTGAGCTCTGCCCTACATTTGGTCCTACTATAAAAAGTTTGGACTTATTTGGAGCCGATTCAGTAGCATTTACAATGGATTGGCTTCTGCATAACTAATATACTCGCATGCATCGTAAAACACTTCCTGTGCCAGATGCCTTCATATAGGCAGGAAATCACACACCTACATTCTGACAACCTCATGGCAATTTGTTCATCTTCACACAGACTTCTGTCCTGCCACACACTTTGACTACAGTGTAGTAAATGCCTTTCATCCTTAAACTTAAAACATCAGTTTATAAGGATTAAATAACTGCAAGATTACATTTAATAAACTTTCACACCAATGTGCATTAGGGTGGTCCTTAGTGCCATGTACATTTTCAAATTCATTTATTTTAAGCTCCAACCACCGGAATTTGTTATGATAGTCAAGAAAACTCTCCTGGTGAATTGTATTCAAATTCCAATAGCAGTTACCCCTCCCTCATCAACCTTGAAGTTTAGCCTCAGTAGGGTGGTCTTTAAAATTGAAAGTCTAAGCTCCAACCCCCAGAATTCATTCTATTAGTCAACAAAACTCTCCTGGTGACTTTTTTCTCAATCTGACAACATTTACCCCTCCTCATTGACCTGGGCTGCCACACCAGCAGCCACGGTGCTGCAACTGAGGCTAAACTTCAATTTAAGGACCACCCTAATGTGCATATGTGTGTGTGTGGCTATGATGTTACAGTCTGTGCCACTGTATGCAAGATGTTAAACCTTCATGTTGCACGTGTGTAGATTTGACTGCGAAAATACAATTTATAGGAAAATGTTTACGTAGTGTTGAGTAAGTGTTTTAAGTAGAGTTAGAGACTCATTTTCAATGTATTTTCTTTTGCTTCCACAGCCGATGCAGTGCCTCAAGGTCCTGACCATGAGCGGCTGGAACCCTCCCCCTGGAAACAGGAAGATGCACGGTGACCTGATGTACCTGTACATGGTGACGGTGGAGGAGCGTCACATCAGCATCACTGCCTCGACACGCGGCTTCTACCTCAACCAGTCAGTCAACATGCATATCTTATGTTTTTCCTGCACTGGAGTGTCAAGCTTTTAAGCTGTATAATCTCTGTACACATAGCTAATACACGAAGCGTTTGGCATTCATTTGGCATTAACAGTTTCAGGATGCACATTTTGGATGCCAGCAAGACTTTAAAACCTGCATTATGGTTTTTGGGCATAGCCATTTCAAGTTCTTCTCATGCAGGGCTGAGCAATATTTTATTCTGCTGATTATATGGTTCTCGTTCAATGGAATCGCATTGTGATGAGAAAATTAACAAAGACATCGTGTTACACAATGACTTTGTCTAAATAATAATAACAAGCACATACTAACTCAAATTTGTCCAAATCTAATGTGAAATATTTTAGATTTCAAGATCTCAATATGTAGTATATATAGTAATCTTCATAAATATTTCTCTAGCTTCACTTGAACATTTTATATTTCATATTGTTTATTCAGCAGTGAAGTTCCCTATTTAAATTAGCAAATACTCCTTACATGTGTTAATTCCTTTATAACATATCCAGAAAACATGCTATATTGTGATATTTATCATTCTCATAGTAAAAATAACCTATATAGGACTAGGTGTGTTTTGCCATAATGCCCAGCCTCCCTCCAAGGTTTTGTAGTTTCTAGTTTGGCATATATTTGTCAAAAACTGTCAGAGCTAAATTCATACAGGAAAACTACTTCTAGTTCATGCTTGCTTGATTGTTAAATGGTTCTCTTCTGTTAGTAGACTTACTTGTTGCAAACAAAACATAATAACAAACCATGACAATTTGAATAATAATGGTAATGTGTCTGTGTGTCTTCCAGATCTACTACATATACCTTTAACCCTAAGCCAGCCAATCACAGCTTCCTGAGCCATTCTCTGGTGGAGCTGCTGAGCCAGATCAGCCCTGCCTTCAAGAAGAACTTCACTGCCCTGCAGAAGAAAAGGTAAAAGCATTTACTGCCAGTGGATAACTTCACTTTATGCTAAATGACTACATTGTGTTTGAACAATTTAGAGAACCATGTCATTTCTCACCCCCTATTGATGAAAACATGTCTATGTCTAATAGACGACAAATTGCTGCAGAGGCCTGGTTTTATGTCTGACATACACACTTTTGCTGCATGTCTAACCTCTCTCTCCTTTCATTTTCCTGTCTCTTTAAGTCTTGTTGTTTTTCTTTTTGTGCTTCTATTCTAATCTTCATTTAACTTTTTTTAACAATGCAATAACAAAACAGTTTACAGTCAAGTCCTGGCATGAAGGTCACAGTCCTAAAGAACAATAAGAAAACTAAAATATAGCATTTATTACAAGAAAGATGGTCAGGAGGCTGTCGTTTTGTCATTCATTTGGCTACAATTGTGATGATGCAGGAACTGCCTACAACAAGAGCAAAAGACCCCACACAGGATGCCTTTTTAAATGATTATGCTGCGTTTTTGCTGCAGGGTCCAGAGGCATCCGTTTGAGAGGATAGCAACGCCCTTCCAGGTGTACAGCTGGACAGCTCCGCAGGTAGACCACGCCATGGACTGTGTTCGAGCTGAAGACGCTTACACCTCCCGCCTGGGTTATGAGGAGCACATACCTGGACAGGTGGGATCATCTGAACTAAGCACCACATCAGGCAGAAAAAAAATGTCTAGTCATTCCAGTATAAAAACATGTTTGTGCTGATTGTCTTCAGACCAGAGATTGGAATGAGGAGCTGCAGACCACCAGAGAGCTGCCCAGGAAGAACCTGCCTGAACGCCTGCTGAGGGAGAGGGCCATTTTCAAGGTACACAATTAACACAAGATCAACCAGATGTTAATGCTCAAAGTAATGTGGAAATGTATAACAGATTCTTCTAACTTACCAATTACTCCTTTTTCTTTTTTCACCTGCAGGTCCACAGTGACTTTGCTGCAGCTGCCACACGAGGAGCCATGGCAGTCATTGATGGCAACGTCATGGCCATCAACCCAGGGGAGGAAACACGCATGCAGATGTTCATCTGGAACAACATCTTCTTCAGCCTGGGCTTTGATGTACGGGACCACTACCTTGAGCTGGGTGGAGATGCTGCCGCCCACGCTGCACCCACCAATGACTTGAATGGAGTCCGGGCGTACGGGGCGGTGGATGTGGAGGGTCTGTACACTCTGGGGACGGTGGTGGTGGACTACAGAGGCTACCGTGTCACCGCTCAGTCCATCATCCCGGGTATCCTGGAGCGAGAGCAGGAGCAGAGCGTCATCTACGGCTCCATCGACTTCGGAGAAAGACGGTCGTGTCTCACAGCAAATACCTGGAGCTGCTGGAGAAAACCAGCCGGCCACTCAAGGTCAGTTAAATGAAGAGCTTGCATATTTTGTGCAAGTAGATAGGCATACTAGTTTGATGACACATACAAAGATGTAGAATATCGTCAGCTTTATTCTTTAAAGACTGTTTTTCTGATTATATTTAGATCCTCTGTCTCTCCAACAAGTTAATATTAGCTTTTACTGGGTGTACTTGTTAGGTCCAGAGGCACAACGTGCTGAATGAGAAGGACGAGGCAGTGGAGCTGTGCTCTTCGGTCGAATGTAAGGGCATTACCGGAAATGATGGCCGACATTACATCCTGGACCTTCTCCGTACCTTCCCTCCTGACCTCAACTTCCTGCCTGTGGATGGAGAGGAGCTGTCTCCAGAGAGTAAGCGCCAAGGCTTCCCTCGCCCACACCGCCACCGCCTGGCTTGTCTACGCCAAGAGCTCATTGAGGCCTTCGTTGAGCACAGGTAAGAGTCCGTGCTGTCGGGCGTCCTAGCATCATCAGGAGAGTTTATACATGCGTTTACTATCTTTTCATCCTTCGCAGATATCTTCTCTTCATGAAGATGGCCGCATTACAGCTCATGCAACAGAAAGCAAACAAGGACGCTAAAGCTAATGTACCCGCCATCACAGAAACTGCTGAAACACCCACAGAAAACAAAGCGGAGACGACCCAGACCCCAGCATCAGAGTCTACCAGTGCAACAGAGGCCTCCACAGACAGCCCAAGCCAGACAGAGAACAACACCTCTGCTGCTTCACAGGCAGCGACTGAAGGGGAAGACAAATCCTCAAAGCCCACCGCAAACAGGCCTCAGAACGGGGAATGCAAGAGCCCACTGGAGGGTAAGGAGCTTGAGGAAATTATTCCTGGATTGGCTCAGGCCAAAGAGCTGGCGCAGACCTTAGTTGCTGAAGATGGATCTTGTATTGGTACGTCCGAAAATCCCCCAAAATGTAAGGCCAGGACAACGCAGGGAGAGCTACTCTGGTGGATGATTGCATAGAAAAAGTGATATTCAAGCATTTGTATTGATGCAGAGGATTTGAGAATATGTGTGTCTATATAGCTAGAGCAGTAGAGCATTGAAATATCAAGCACTGGGTTATAGTGGCTTATTTCCACCAGGCTAGCTGTCCCTGTCAGTCCTCAGCCTGCAGGGGGAGAGTGTTGACCCCAATCAGCCCCTCTCTAATTGTCCCGCCCTGTGATGTCTTTGCGGTGGGATTTGACCCAATACAATTAATAACCGTTGTTCATTAATCAAAATGTATATTGGAATGCAAACATAATCTAATGTGTGTGCTGCTAATCGATTGATACTAAATCACAGTCATCTGACTGACCTAATTTGTCGATTATATGTTGAGTGCTTGTTTATTGATAACTTTGCAAGGGTGGTGGGTACGATGTCTACAGTAGGCTTATTAAATCACTATTCAATGCTGAAAATCACCTGAATTACAACATTGCCACTGTCTGTTCGGGGCTACGGAAGCTCAGTTTTTTTATTTACAATGACTAAACTGTGTGTCGTCGTCACTTTTAACATTTTTGCGTTTTTCGATGTATGTGATCCTAATCAAAAATAGATCCCAAAAGCCGCGAGGTCGTCCTGAATGCCTGCAAGGCAGTCGGCTCAATCAGCAACACATCCTTTGACATTCGCTTCAACCCCGACATCTTCTCCCCAGGTGAGCACAAGGATTAATAACCATATGTTAATCAACCAGTGCAAGACATTTTAAACAAGTATTTTGAGCTGAGAACTGTTCATCTAATTTGATTTAGAGATGATGAGGTTTTAAAGGTCACCTATTATGCAAAATCCACCTTTTCATGTCTTTTATTCATAAACATGTGTCCCTTCTGTGTAAAGAGATTCTGAAAGTTTCAGGAAAAAAGATTCGCTCACTTTTTGTCCAGATCCATTTCTATAAAAACCTTTCTGAAAATGAGCTGATCAGATTTCGGCCACTTTGTGATGTCATAACGATTTTTTGGCTTGTGTAACCATTAGCCAATAACCAACCAAGGTAACACCCGCCCACCTTATCACCTGAATCTCCTCCTAGAGCACCATTGAGTTCTTTTTAACCAAATATCTCTCAGAGGGGCGTTGGGGGTGGCTCCTTATTTTCATCTAAAGTAAAAGACAGAGAATCAGCTGTTTTGAAACAGAGGGGTTTATGTCATGCTTCAATAGGTGTTTGGTATTTGGAGCCAAACACTTCAGAGACCTGTTTTGTATATATCTGAGACCTATAATATATTGATGAAAAACAGTATATTAGGGGACCTTTAATACATTATGAAACAACGTGTATAACCTTAGAAAGATAACTATTTAATGTCCCTGAACTGTCAGATATGTCAGTGTCTAAATTCCTTGTTGCTCGTGTTACATTTTTGATGAGAGAGTAAATGACTCTTTACTGGACAATAGCAGCCCTTAATGTGTGTGCGTGTGTTGTTGAACCAGGAGTACGTTTCCCAGAAGACGCCGCAGATGATATCCAGAAGCAGAAGCAGCTTCTCAAAGACGCTGCAGCCTTCCTGGTTTCCTGTCAGATCCCATCACTGGTCAGTGACACACACTGCCCACAGATACAACTCATAAAGGGCTTTCATTTCTCTTGTTGTTTATCTGAGTTTAAATCCATTTGTGTGTTTTATGACCAGGTTAAAGACTGTTTGGACCACAGCGCTCTGCCCATGGATGGAGCCACACTGACCGAGGCCTTGCACCAGAGAGGCATCAACGTCCGCTATCTGGGCAACGTCCTGGAGTTTGTGGACAAGACCCCGGCCAAAGCCCAGCTGGAGCACTTCTATGTGAGTCTATATCTAACCAGCACGGTCACTTACTTTTACTTTGGTGTTTTCTTCTAATATTTGTATTTTTGTATATACTTTAGAGAATAGGAATCACTGAGATGATCACCAGATGTGCAAAACACTTCTTCAAGACATACCTCCAGGTTGGTAACATTTCACGTTATTATTCATCTGTAAAAGAATAATGTGTTTAGATTTAACATATTTTCTTTTCTTCTTCTTTTTTTCATACAAATCATTACATTGTGTATTTATTAGCATCCTATACTTGTGTACGTGTTTATTCAAACATTTCTTGACCTCAGTTTGATACATGTTTACCTAAGATCCACAAAATATTTGTATTTGTTCCTCGTTTACTTAATTTGTTGTGATTCTTAACAAGTTGTACAATGCTATATAATTGAGATATTAGGTTGACACATTGTGCACCAAAAAAAGAAAGGACAAAACAAAGTGATAAATAAGAGAGAAATGAACATATTCTTCCTCCTCTCAGGGTGTGGAGTTGTCTGCCCTCTCTGCCGCTGTAAGCCATTTCCTAAACTGCTTCCTGAGCTCCTTCCCTGACGCTGTCGCCCACCTGCCTCCCGACGAGCTGGTGTCACGCCGCAAAAACCGCAAACGTCGCAACAGGGTCCCAGGCGGAGGAGACAACACGGCGTGGGCCAGCCTGACGCCCAGCGAGATGTGGAAGAACATCGCCTCCGAGGCCAGCAGCTACTATCACTTCACCATCGAGTGGTGAGGGCCCCATCTGATGTGAAAACTCTCTTTTAAGAAGTGTTTCTATTTTTATGTGTTTATTTCTAACAAATGAATTGTTGTGCAGTGAAAGTGTGGACCTGGTCGTGGAGAAATACGGCCTCCAGAAAAGCACTCTGCTCAGAGAGATTTCCATAAAAACCGGGATCCAGGTAACGGTCTTTTTGTTGTTGTTGTAATGTCAGCCTAGACAGCACTACCAAATGGCCTTCATTAAAGGTCTTCCTCTTCTCATTTTCCTCCTAGATTCTCCTAAAGGAGTATAACTTTGACAGCCGCCACAAGCCTGCCCTCACAGAGGAGGACATCCTGAATATTTTCCCTGTTGTGAAGCATGTGAACCCCAAAGCCTCAGATGCCTTCCACTTCTTCCAGAGTGGCCAGGCCAAAGTGCAGCAAGGTAACCCGCGAGGAAAAGCCTTGTATCAAAGCGTCTTATTCAAGAAATGTAATATCAAAGAGGCTTATATCAAGACACGTCTTCTCTTGAAAGATTGAACCACGCATAAACATTTATTTTCCCAATTTTGCACATTTATTTTTGCACAGCTCTTTTATTTTTTTAATTCTGACATGGTGATTTATTTCATTGCCATAGTCTTATTGTATTTCCTTTTCTGTATACTTTTTTAATTTTCAAGTCTTTTTAGTATAATAGTTTTACAATATCTATTTTCTATATTTTGTCAAACTTTACAACGAAAAATGATCTTACTGTATACACTTAACAATATACACTAAAGCAAATTCCTTGAGTAAACCTACTTGGATAGATTCTGACCAAATTTAAAATCTATACTTTCTGTCTTTACGACTAAATGTATCTTACTCCCCTTTCTTTGCACGTCCAGGTTTTCTGAAGGAGGGATGTGAGCTGATCAACGAGGCTCTGAATCTTTTCAACAATGTGTACGGAGCCATGCATGTGGAGATCTGTGCCTGCCTGCGCCTGCTGGCACGCCTTAACTATATCATGGGAGACCACGCTGAGGTAGGCAGAAATATATTAACTCTAACTTTGTGTTTTTTTTAAACGTTATGTCACCAAATGACCTTTTTTTTTATATTCACCCACAGGCTCTCAGTAACCAGCAGAAGGCTGTTCTGATGAGTGAGAGAGTCCTGGGCATCGAGCACCCCAACACCGTTCAAGAATATGTAAGTTATTACACCAGATGTAGGAGTCTTTGGTTCATGCTAAAGATGATTCCTTCTCCGCTAACCTATATGTGTGTTTCCTGTTTGTTCCCAGATGCACTTGGCTCTGTACTGCTTTGCCAACGGCCAGCTGTCGACGGCCCTAAAGCTGCTGTACCGCGCCCGTTACCTCATGTTGGTGGTCTCCGGGGAAGACCACCCCGAGATGGCACTGCTAGACGTGAGTGCAGTCTTTACTGTTTATATGAAGGGGGGAAAAAACTGCTTCTGTAGTAATGCATTGATACAGAATAGGTTAATAATTCCATCCTCACACTCAAAAGACTAGAGCTGGTTCTCAGTGAACAAATGCTAATTGTTAAAGAGACCAGATCTAACCAGAAGTGTTATTTAAAAATGTTATGTATACATTTAGTATTGAGCCTAAAGCAGTAGCCTTTAGGTGTCCACTGGTCTAGACATCGTGGTAAAGCTTCAAACAACCATCAGAAAAGGCATACTTAAAAAAACAGATTTCAGGATTTATGAATCCTTACTGGATGGCTCAAATTATAATTCTTCAATGGCAAAATGTGTGTAATAAAAAGTAAAACCAGCCCTTAAAAAAAGATAAAAGGAACAATTAAATTGACTGCTTTCCTTGGTCTTTGTGCTCTTCCACAGAGTAACATTGGTCTGGTGCTGCACGGTGTAATGGAGTATGATTTATCGCTGAGATTCCTGGAGAACGCCTTGACTATCAACTCAAAGTACCATGGAGCCCGGTCCCTCAAAGTGGCCCTCAGGTGAGGAAAGATTAATCGTCTGTATGCATAAAGTAGTTATACTGACATTATTATTTATCTGGCCCTTGTTTTATCTTCTTTTTCCAGCCATCATTTGGTTGCGAGGGTTTACGAGAGCAAAGCTGAGTTCCGCTCTGCGCTGCAGCACGAGAAGGAGGGTTACACCATCTACAAGAACCAGGTGCGCCCTGCGTAACTACACATCGTCTGACGCACATTCTTTTTTTGTCAGTCTTGATGAATTAATTTCGTCTTGTTGTTTTTCCTCTCCTCCCAGATGGGCGAGGCACATGAGAAGACCAAGGAGAGCTCTGAGTACCTGAAGTATCTCACCCAGCAGGCAGTATCTCTGCAGAGAACCATGAACGAGATCTACAAGAACGGCTCCAACGCCAGCATCACGCCACTCAAGGTAAATCATTTGAGCGACTCAGGACATGTTTCTGTGCTTCTATCTGTTTCATCGCCACCATTTAGCAGTGATGACATGTTTTTATTTCCTCCTTTTTTGCAGTTCACTGCTCCCAGCATGGCCAGTGTCTTGGAACAGCTCAACATTATCAACGGCATCATCTTCATACCGCTCAGGTACACAATGCCCTGAACACCTGCAGCGCCTTTTTTATTCCTAAAAGAAATCTGACATTAAACACTAAGTTATGAATTTCCAGGAGTGTGATATTGGATTATTATGTGACTAAGTTATCCCTGACAGTTCAGCCAGTAATGATTTAATGTTTGTCAAATTAAGTCAGAGGTTATGTCTGTAAATTACTAACTTAGACACTGTATCTAGTTTTAAAGTGGTCTAAAAAAGGAAAAACATTTAAATATCTAGATTGGAGATGCTGAAAATAGAATTTCTGCAGAATTGCATAAAAAAAATTACTGAAAATGCAATTACATTTTCTGCCTATCTGCTAAGCGATTAGTCATTGTAGATGTGAACTCGACAGTAGCTTTTTAAATATTCGAGGCCTTGGTGGAAATAACATATCGGAGTATGGTTATAAATAAAAGACCAAAACATTCAAATGGTTAATCTATACCAGAAATGCTTCTACAGGCAGTCGGATATTGACTTTTTCTTTTTTGGTATTGCATTTCAGCCAAAAGGATCTGGAGAACCTGAAGGCGGAAGTGCAGAGGCGGCAGCAGCTGCAGGAGCTGGGGAGGCTCGAGGAGGCCACTGAGGACAGGCCACTGGAACTGGACGACAAAATTCCCATTGATTAGTGTACAACGCCCTCAACACAGCTACTTTCTGCTATGGGGGGGCGGGGAGAGGCCGTGACCCAACAGCCATGTCACTGAGCCTGTGGACCCAGAAACCGAGCGGTCTAAATCAGCATTGAAATAAACGGGGAGGGAAGGGTCAGGTGAGACCAGAGAACAAACTGTATGGACTGTAGGAAAGAGGAATACAGAGCGGGGATTTTCCTACGAGGTAGGAAGGGAAGGAGGAGAAAGTACAAACCTAAAGTCAATGTAACATGCAATCTGAAAAATCCCCAGTCCAAGAACCTGGTGATGTGAAGTCACGTTTAGGTGTTGGCTGCTTTAGAAATACGACCTCATATAAAAGAGTGGTTGCAGGCAGGGGTGGGTGACCAAGGATGACCATGACATTGTAAACCTGAGCCTTATCCACCGCACCGTATTCCCCCAGTAATGCTTCTTCTCAGCTCAAAATTCCCACAGCACTGTTAGCCCAGGACCATATCTTTTGCCCCGCCATTCCCAAAAGAGCCTCATAGACCCCCGGTTATGTAGCCAGCCCCCACAACGGTGCTCTGAATGATAAAGAATCTACCCTGTCCTATAACTCAGGGGTACTTTTGTGCACTAAGACCAGAATACAGTCACTAAATTTGAGATTTTTCAAGTAGGGCTTCAGAATGTAAATTCCCTTCTTCATGGCTTCTTTGAACCACTTTACAGCAGACACCCGTCACGCCTGCACATCACCGATGGTTACCACATTTAATCTTTCTGTCATTTATACTTTCAACATCCCAGGTGGGTGCCTGCAGTGTGCTCTGGTTCATGTTCCTTCAAGCAAGCAAAACAATACAGTGGGACAGTAGTGAGCTTTAACGGGTTTGATTTCATTTGCTGGAATTCTTTATTTTTTTCTCTTTTATTTTAGTATATAATGGGTTTTGTAAAAGTGCACAGGAGAAATGCAATGGTATTTTAGACCTGTTATCATGAATAATTAATTAATTTAAGCCATGTCTGTTTTATAGAAAATGTATAGAAGTGGAGAAAAAGATGTATAAATCTCTATCGGATTTAGACAGGTACTTGATTGTTTATGGAAAACACAGATTTGAAAACGTCCACCTTTAAGCAGTACATTTATCTATCTATATACTAGCTGTGTTCAATCTTCTATTTTTACACATTGAAAGAATATGTGCATGTATGTTTGTATGTGTGACAGTGTGTGTGTCTTTGTGTAGTCCAACATAACATCTACCGGCCAGAGCTGCTGCTGCTTTTGCTGCTGCATAGTTTGAATAGAGGCTAAGCGAACATTGGCTTTCCAAATGTTTTATTTTTCTACTCATAGTAAACCTGTTGGATGGCTGATGCCTCTTTTCTTAAAACATTCATGGCCACCAATGTTGTAAATCTGTTTATGTATGAATTGGTACTGAAATGATTACTCATCATCACTAGACAGGTGTTCAGCATTGGTAGTAATGGCTGATTTATTGTTGCTGGGTGTTTTTGTTCTTTTTGTTTTCCATTATTGAGTCATCTTCTCATGTGTATCTGAGATAAAAACCAGCCAGGAGTGTCTGTTCATTGAGCAGCATTTAGAGCACTTTCTCGTGCAGTTTGGATATGTGATCATGTCCACGGCACAACCAAAAGTGGGCAAAGAAGGGCTGCCTCAATGTGCTGTACCAAAAAAAGACTGATAAAGGTTTGTTTGCGCTTGTATACATGCAATGTTTCCCTCCCATGGCAATTTGTTACTTAATTGTTGCCGTGTCTAAATGTATGTGATTAAAGCAATAGAGAGTTGGTGCTGGAGCTGATTGTTTTTTGAAAATGCAGTTTGAACTTGGCACAAGACATGCAAGATGGACTCCTTTCTGTACAGGCTGAATTACCTGAAACTAAGAGTGGTATTAAAAACAAAAGGTGATCTCTATAGTCTGGGTGAATCAGTTATTACTACTAATCCTGTTTGTGCTCCAAAAATATGATGACAGCACATCAATAGCACAGCGTGTTGTGCCTATTTTCAGAATCAGAATACCTTCATTCATCCCACAGACATTTCATGCTTCTGAATGAAACCAGGGTGATACTGGGTAATAACTTAACAATTTATAAAAATATACCAACTGATTTTGTTTTTTGGGGTTCCTGGTAATTGTTTTTATTTACTATTTCCCTTGCTGACACGTCTTGCTAAACAGTAATACCAACAGAGTCCAAAAGGTGGCACACTTACATTTGTCTCATTTTAAAGGACATTCATTGACCTGAATGACAGGAGATGTTACAGTGCACTTACACAAATACACACAGGCTTCAGTTGACTTTGACAAAAACTAGAATGAGGTAATTTATTTTCCCACTAGAATATTAGTCATATGGCCCAAAATTAAAACAACGCTACCTGTTGAACATTTTCTGAGCCTATTGATATGTTTCTATACAGCAGGATATCCATTGTGTTGGTACTTCAAGATATACAATAAACGAGAAATATTTTTTATTTTAATCTGTAGAGATACACTATTGCTCTTTCGACACAGGGATTTATTCATAGCTCGCCCCACTAGAGTTCAGTTTAACATGTGTTTTGAATAGTTCAGCTGTTAGTGTTAACATATTTGAGATGGTATTACATTTTATTAGACAACAGCTTCAGATATTAATAATACAAGAACACGGTGTATAGGACCAAACTAAGTATATTATTTCACACACAATTTCCTACCATTCACACTTACTTCCAATCTAAATGTAGGAAAACAAACCAGTGTGAAATATGCATATTAACCAGAATGACAAATTAATGCAGACAAAAGTATTCCTTTCATTTTCAGATATGGGTCCTAAATGTGTGTCTGTGTAATAACGTCATCTATCCCCAACTGGTGCCCACTATTTTGCATTTATTGTAGTAAATGAAGATTGTTATGTTTTCTCAGCTGACATTTCTTCTGCGCAAAGCTTCTTAGGCCAAGTGTATTGAGTCTGCTTCCCCTGATGTATGGTATATATGTGTGTTGTCCTTTACAAAATAATATTATTATATTCTGGTTTGAGTCTGCTTTTATATTAAAATGAATAAAATAAAACTAGGAAATAATGTTGTTTGGGGTTTTGATAACTCAGATGTGGAATTTGTATATATATTAACGTATGCAATTTTCCTTGCAAGATTATTTTACTGATTACTTGAACATGAAACTAGTTCCTTGTTACTTTCAACAGTGTAAATTGCATTTAGCTTAGTTTACATTTCCAGTATGAAACACTAGCCTCTTTTGTACAGAAATAGATCCAATAATGAAAAGTTTCTGAGTCAGTCATACAACCTACAAGTAAAAGTCCTGCCCGGAAAAAAAAAAGGTTACTCGAGTAAGAAAAGTACTGGCAGAAGTATAAAGTAGCAAAACATTGAAATACTCAAGTTAAGTTCTTAAGTAAATATACTTAGTTACTTTACACCAATAATGTAGTTCTAAGTGCAGGGATGCTGAGAAGTCATGCAAGAGTTAAAAACTGAAAATGTTCTGCTATCAAGGGCGTGCGCGCTCCCGTAAGACCGTGAACGCGATCTCGTGCGCGCTCCCGTCTGAAGGCGAATGCGGTAGCCTACGAAAAACAAGCGAGGAGCGGCGTAGAGACAAGACGGGCACACTTTACCTCCACATCACAAGATCATATTTTGGAGCGGAAATTTCACGCCCTGTCGGGTCGTGTTAGCGTTAAAGACGGCTGAGGATATTCACAGGCAGGAACAATAGGGTGAGTCCAAATAGTTTTCACTTGTGAAGCCGGTCAGGGTCGAAGGAATCTGGCGTTAGGTGGGGGAAAATGACGATGTGGCTGTAATTTTTGCACCTCCTTTTTATGTCTCAAAATGGCGGATAGGCCGCTTGGACTGGAGCAGCAGGTACCTTGTCAGCGGAGTTTATCCTTGAGTCCAGATAAACACTATTGAGAACAAGTCTGCCATCGTTAGCTGTTGTGTAAGGTAATTGTAGCCATTTGAGCTTGAGTGCATATTACGAGGCTCTGGTCGCTGTTACAGTGAACGTACGAGCTAACTTTGTGACTGCTAACTTAGCTAACGTTAACTTTAGCTAACATTAGCTAATGGCCATAGATAACGTTGAGACACCGGCTGGCACCGTCGTCATGTCGACCAAAATTGTCAGCGAGCACCGAGGTGAAAACATGGCAGTGTGTGAGATATGTCAGGGCCATCGGAAATTACAGCTGCATTTGGCGTCCATCCCAAGTTAGTAATAATCAGTAATTAGCATCGTTTAGGGTTGCGTTAGTGCAGCCTGTCAACAACAGCGACACCTAAATATAATGTAGATCACACGACGGTACCACTAGCATCTAACGTGAGCTCTGATGAACATGTTATTGCTATCATTGTGGGTGGAAAGGTTGTTGTGTGTCTGTGCAGGCGCTACAGTTTCACACCACTGCTGTATCAGATGATATTCTTCGCCTGGTTTGTATATTTGCTTTGCACATAAGTGTAACGGAACATCACACAACCCTGCTGCAGTTTTCTAACATGACATGCTCCTGAGAATGATCCCCCCGCGCTGTCACACTGGTGGATGCTCAGCTGTAGCTGCCATCATCTCTGCGACTTCATGCGGTTTGTTGGCACAGGGCTGGAAAATCAGGGTGGAGCACATCGCAGACGATGAGTTTATATTTATTGAGTCTAGACTGTACTCAACTGCCTGCCTTGTTTTCAGTTTGCACGTTTATTTTCTCTCATTGTGTGGATGTATGATTGAGTGATTCGGGTCAGGCATTTGTGAACGAAGGGCACGAATGCAAATCATCGCTGTGGCTCACATGGGTGTGCAGTGAATCCCACAAGCGAGTTCCCCTCGTAAATGTGAACCTTGTCGTGATATCGGATACAACGTTAGAGCATTGCTTTGATCAAGGGTCCTTGGGTGATTTATGTTTCCCAGCCACGCCTGCACGGACTGCTTTGCAGCGGATCTGATCTACTGGAAATATTTGATTTTGATAGCATTTTTTAGAACAGTATTCCAACTCCAAAAGTTGACTGTAGTGCCTCTTCTCTCAGGTAAGAGTTTTTGGGCTTGGACTGACACATCTTGGAAAGGAATATGATCCGTATATGCCTTGGGCTATGTCTACATTTACAACCTACAATCAATAAATAAATGGGTTATTCAATGTATTCTACTGTAGTGGCGCTGATGCGGTCTCTATTTTTAATATCACTAATGAGGAATATCTCTCAAGCTGTGGTAAAGTCAAATTGAGTCATTTTCAATGTTATGCTTTCATCAATCTAATAGGCATAGCCTATATTTAGTCCTGGTATATAATATAGCTTAAAACAGATCATTCACACAGTCTATTTTTGACTGGCCAATCGGCATATGAATGGTTTTGCTGTGAACTAAATTTGTCAAGCATTTTCATTTAGAAAAGTAATGAAGTGATAAGTGGAAAAAGCTATAAAATTTGTGGAGCCTATATAATCTAATGACGTGTGATATGTATCAGAAACACCAGCTTTACAGACTGAGCATGATGTAGAAATGGCTCAAAGTTCAAACTGCACAGTACTTAAAACAGACTCAAACTGTGTATCACTAGACCCATTATCTGTTTTTGACTTCTTGGAAAAAATAGCTAATATGATAACAGCAGCTCTCTTTCTTTTCAAAATACAGGCATGCTTAATTTCTCTAACAGAGAAAGGATCAAAAATCTTTCTTAGTCAGTCCCGAGTTTTATCAAAAGTTAATTTAAGCAAGTCCCTCCCGCCAGCCAGTCTATTCAGTGCAGTCAGCAATGGAAACACAGCTGCACTGATTGTACAAGCTTCAGCCATTACAGGATATGCTTTGCTGGTACTTATTGCCAGTATAACAACAAAGCAAAGCCACAGATCATGCAGGACCTTCTTCATTAATGTCATTGGGGTAGTCACGACTGAAGTGTAGCCTGAAGGGAGCAGAATGTACAGTTTTTCCAAGAGGGCCTCTTTATTTTGTGTCAACAGACATTGTGCATGAGTGTTTCTTTTTGTGATAGTGGTTGGCTGAAGGGCAGCCTCTCCTTCCGACAGAAACCCAGAGGTTGACCTCCGACCCCGGCTGAGCTCCAGCTGACCGGTCATTACTGACCCGCTGCCAGCAGCAACTGCCAGTCAACCTACAAATGACCGCATGGATTGTGGGCAAACGTCTGTAAACCAACTCTAAAGGCTTTTGAATATTATTTTACCCAAACCATTTATAGTGGTTGCTATACTTTTCTGAACAATTGAAAGGTTTGATTTTGAACATGGTTCAGAATTAGTATACACCTCCTGTCTAAAATAAGAGTTGTAATAATTTAAACCAGTAACTTCTTAGCATTATGTGAAAATACAGGAGACATTGAACAAGCATATTATGGTTACTGTGTGGAACTTATCTTGTACTTTCACAATTTACTCAAGCATGAGCAGTAATGAGGCTAACTAGTATTCATTGTGTTTTTCCCACCTGTGTATGCAGGTGGATCAGACAGTGTAGATATTTTGTTTGTGTGAGCTTACTTCCTATTCAGTCTGTTGTCCCTCTGTGTTTTGATAATGGCTCTGATCTAATAGGGTGGCCTGATAATTTCATTGGCTACATTGGATTGACAATTTGAGGGGTTGGTACTTTTGTGTCTGATGGCCATTGTGTTGGGAATTAGCCAAGGCTGTGAATAGTGAATTCATTCCTAAAAATTAAAAACGTTGTTGATATGAAAGTTGTAAAAACAATTTTGCAAAAGCACAAGTTACAAATTGATCACATATGTTACCTTTATCTGATGGGTTGTTGTTTAATAGCCCATCTTTGCTATTAGCCTCTTAGCAAAGATGTCACTAGTTGTGTAATTGAATAAGGTTATCTGACTGTTACCAACACTCATAACCGTCACGGGCCTAGCGGGTTGTAATGGCTGCAGATTGAAAGCTGAGCCAGATGTTCACTCCGTTAGTGATAAAGCTCTTAGGGTGATTTGCGTCTGAGTGCTTTTACCAAGAACAGCCATTCACAGAAACTGAAGATGATTTACAGAATACTCAGCCGTTCAGTCCCTTTGGTGAGAGAGGTTTGTTGGTTTAAGAATCTGGACATTTGGAGATGAACAGCTCTACAGCACAGGCTAATGACAGAGCGGCAGCACATTACCTAATTCATTGCTTGGCATAATAAATTATCCGTGTTCATCCGGCTGCTGCAGCAAAGTGATGCACTCAGAGCACGTCAATTACTCTGTGGGTTGCTGTCTCTTGATGGGGACATGTTCTGCCACAAAGTCATCTTATTCAGAATTTGAATAAAGTTGCAGCCACTGCTGAAACCAACGTTAAATTAGAGTTACTTTAATTGTCTCATGTGAGAGGTGTTTGTCTTGGAGAAGATTCTTGCACTATCAAAACCAAACATCACCATAGAGGCACACACTTTTCAAGCTACTTTTTATGTAAAATATCAGTCCAATGAAAGATTGTCACTTATCCTTTTATCTAATCAAAGAGTGTCAGCTAGCAGATCCCACAAGTGTTTTGTTTTAGTTTGTAAGGTAATAACTTCACCTTATTTATTATTTTCTTCTTGCATCTATTTACTTTTGCCTTTTTAGCGTTGTTTTTTTCCCCCATGGTCACCAGTGCAGTTTGAAAAAGGCAGTCAATACATATTCTGTGACATTCCCAGGACATAGGGGACATGAAGGTGAAGTCACCAACAAAAAATGAAGACGACCCAGATTCCAGAAGTTAGAGATGCTTTGCTGACATAATGACACTCACAGAAAACTGTGAATAAGAGGTGACGGTGAGGTGGTAACGGTCAGCATTTTCAGCGTTGCTTAGGTGCTATGTTTTGTGATGAGCTGCTGAGATACACTATTGGTTAGACTTAATTTTAAACTCTGACCGTGTTTTTAATTTGACACCTCTTGCATTTCATTCCTCAGGGGTGTTGCTGTGTTCAGACATGGAAGTGAGAATTTATAAATATGTTGTACACATACCTCTTCTGTCATTCTACTAGGCAGTTTGAGGGATCCATGGTTATAACATTTGACTGCCGTCATATATTGAGCAGTTGGACCAGATGCACAATTGTTAAACTGTATTGACATTGAGTTTTTTTGCGTAATGAATAGTTTAAACGGTTTCTGGAAAATCCTTTTTGAAATAGTATGCTGACACATTACTCTTCGTTTTCTATCATGGTTTTCCAGTTTGTTGGTTTGAGGGATTTGACAAACATCTTATATTTGGTGGTCCAATTAATTTGTTTGACTATATCAAAACAGACTGAAAAGACGGTGATACAATGGCTGTGGATCATTACAGTTTTGACTTGGCGTTTGGTTGTTGTTGCATTCTTAAACTGACAGAGGATTTTTATCCGTTATTCATTAAATGTGGCATTTTAACAACAGATAAACTGTTGAGACTCATCAGGATATTAAACGTCGTCTCTCAGAGCAGTCTGCTGCATTACAGCAAGGGGCCCCTTATTGTACAGTTCCTGCTGCTACACAAAGACAAGAGAATCAATGGGAGGAAGACACATACCCATTATTAACCGGCACTTGGCAGATTTATGGATGCACCAAGCCTGTAGCCCATTCCAGCAAGACCCAACCGCATTTTGTGTTGAGCCAATTAGCCTGATTATGTGTTTGAGCATACATTTTGCTTAGTACTGAAACCACAAATGAGATTTGAAGAGAGGGGAGTCTCACACATTAATGGAGACTCACAGCGATGACAGCTGCCAGCAGTACAGAGGGAAGTATCAATATATAGTAGATGACCTCATTTCACACACCACAGCCAGGTTGATGTTGAAGGCGCAGGCCTTTAATGGATGTTTTCCATTTGGAGTTTTATAAAGGACTATTTTTAGCTTCAGTGCCCTGTCTTATGGTGTTGTTGTACTGCTGCGAAGCCAGAAACCCCCTGCACGTTGTAATCCACACACAGTCAGAGGTAAGCAGACATTTGGACTGCTGTCATATCAGGTGTGGTGACATCAGGGTCCAGAGGTCAGCCGTCGGCTTTACAATGTCAAAGTGACACACATGCAAATAAGTGAGCAAACACAACCATTTTACCGTTGTTAAATTCAGCTGAATGGACTCAATATTCCATATACGAGCGTTATGTTTTAATATACGTATAAATCCTTAGATGCCATGCTGCTTTTATGCATGCAGGAGTGAGAATGAATACATTTCCCTTGTGGTAATTTCGCTACTGCATCATCAGCTAAAATGAGAAATGTGTGAATTTTCCTTCATCACAACTTCCATTCCTCATGCCTTCTCCAGAGGTTTCCTTCACTTCTCCTTTCACATACATGCCTAACACATCCTTTCCAATACATGTGTCTCGACATGAGTGCCAGGATGTCGTTTTTGCAGTTTGTTGCAGGTCTCTAAGAGTTAAATTGGCTTTGTTTTTACCTTTTTGTTAACTGGTCTGGCAGAGATTTAGGCTGATCCCAGTAGACTAAGAGGCTTATTGTATTTCCCAGTTAGTATTCTAGAGGGTACCTGCTTTTGTAAAGTGCTTTTCAAGACGACTATGCAGTGTAATAAACGTCATCACATTATTCTTAGCTGCATTGCTTTTGTGACATTTATAGTTCCTCACATCAATACCCCGCTCATGGCAATAAAAACATTTTCACAATTACACTATTAAATGTTTGGCTGACGGTTGTAGTGATTTCATCTGGCCATCAGTCAGGCCAGCCGGCTCATGAGGAGTCATCATAATGAGGCGACAGGGTCAGGGAATTTGACGAGAGCAGCCGTTACTTGAGTCCGCCCACTCTGTCCTGTTTTTCTTTCCTGTCGGCGACATGTGAGGAGGAGTACGTTGCTCGGAGAATGTGGGTCAGCTCTTGTGTGTTCACTGAGAAAGGAATGTGCTGCAAGAACAGAGCATAGGTCTCAGATCAGACTGGTGACATGACAGTAAGGGATGGGAATCTTTGAGTCTCTCACAGTTCAAAATAGATTTTCAACACTTATAAATGCGATGTGGCAATTTATAGTACGGACGCCGAGTAAAGTAGTTCATTCTCAAAATGCACTTTTTACTTAAATAATCTAAATGTATCTAAATTCAGAAGTTTTACTAAAAAGAAAAAATGCTACCTATTACCTAGATACATTTGGGGCCCGTTTAAGCATTTTTAGTTTACAATTCATAGAAAACAACGGCATTTGGTATCAACTAGCTAGTGTGATGGCAGGATGTACCGGCGACTGTATGGAAAGCCATGCCTCTCAGGCCTCCCTGTCACGTGGCTGGACTCACGGTGGTGACCCGGCGCTGCTTCTCAACGCTCACCCGGACTTGAATCCAATTATAGGCCTTCAACTGTGGCTCTACGCTAATTGGACACCTTTACATCCAAAGCTGCAACTTTTTCGTTGAATATATGAAAGTAGAAATTGTGTGGAATAACATGACGCTGTGGGTTGGTGTAAACAAGTAAATGTTCTTTCCCAAACCCCCCTACATGGCAGAAGGATCATAAAGGAAGCAGTTGAACAGCAAATTGAGCGGTTTATAAAAAAGAGGATCTTTTTTATAAAATGTCTGATTGATGGGCCTCGCTGTTGGAGTCACATCCTCTTTCTGGTTTAAAATAACATCGAAAGTATTTTCTGCCTCAGTTATTATTTCCGTTGTTGACCGGTTCAGCCATTTTATCTACATGTAAGCTGGTGCAGACATTGCAGTACTCCTGACCTATAAAATGTTCTTCTCCACCCACTTCATGTTATCTGTCATGCATACCTAATGCTGACTTTCCCTCTCTCTCCTCTGCAGATGCAGTGTAGACTCGGCTGGTGACTGGTCTGCAGGCTCTCCACTTCTCTTGTCCCTGGAGTCAGCCAGTTGGGGGGCCGGTTCCTGCGTTCCCCCTTCTCTCAGTCTGAGTCTTTGTTTGGACAAAACCAACCGCCCGCCATTGGAGTACGCAACTCATTAGCCCGTGTTGCTTGGATCAGCACAGCCCATCTCCTGACTGAGGAGAGCAGCTGCACAACACTCACCTTCTACCAACTGATCCCTCCGGCCCCGCCCACACCGCCCTGTCACCATGGTGCTGTCACAACGGCAACGAGATGAACTGTAAGTCACCAACACACCTTTCATTACATGTGGCTGATATGTGTGGATGTCTGGAGTGTATGGATGTATCGGTTACACTGTGTTTACAATTTGTACATCTGTTGCATCATGCAATGGGACTTCATTTCTCCTTTCACCTTCATACTAGATTCGATGTCATGAACAAACACACACACATACGCACACAACTTAAGCCATGAGGTTATCCGTATTACACTGTATCAGAATGTAAAAGTTTGATTCCTTACAGCTTGAGCCACACATCTCCATTTGTTGACGTGTGTGGCTGTCCATGTTATTCTGACTGATTTAATCAAATTTGAGGGTCAAACAAGCTATGCTGCTGTTGTGCCAGATGTTTCTTGAAGATGCCCAGAGACATGAGTGCTTATTACAGTATGATACAGCTCAATTAATGCTGTAATGTGGGACTGTGCCAAAATATTTTTGTTTTACCCATGCCAAAGCAAATGTCAACTCTACTATAAAACCACTGATATTTTGTTTGTAGTTTTGAAAGCCTAAATGGCTCCTCCTGTTTTGAAACAGGGGAAGGATGTGTATTGATTACTGGTAGCCGTTTAAATAAGGACATTTCTGTTATTTTTTCAACCTGGTACCCCTCAGGAAGAATCAATGACTGGTTTAAGGTTCCTGAGCTCCCCTGAGGTCTTGGTGCACAAATGCATTGATCCCCCATCTACACCACAAACCCCTGATAATGTTTAGTATTCGCAGTCTGCCCTATGTGACATTTGGGAGAAGCTTTGGGGCCACCTTTGCCCTAATATACACACGGGAAGAAACAAGGAAACAGCTCAAGAGTGATTCCACGGGGAAACCAAATGCCAACGATGTCAGAAATCTTCCTAGAAACTGTCTGTCATATCCAGTAAAGTGGCATACAAACAAAGACATATCTGCACATGTGCTGTGTGCTTTATTGAGCAAGTGGTAGAAGTGAGAGAGACTGTGATAACGAGCAAACTGTAATTTGGCTCTGCTGAGTCTGTGGGCTTGGTAATTAACCCCTGGATAATTGGAGGATAAAAGTTAAGGCAGCATGTTGTGAGATACAAGGTCATGAGAAGGAGATGGAATGATCTTGCTGAGCTTTGGTGCTTAATAATTCCCTTCCACTTAAAAAACCACGTCAAAATGGTATATCTTAAAAAGGATACAATGAAGATATTTGCTGCTCACTTGAAAGGAGAGGACACCCATGCTTGTCCTTCTTGCGCACCGTCTTGCACTGTCATTGAGAAATGCCTCAGCGCTCACATGACAAGGCTCCTAACATTCCTCACGATGTTCCTGTGTTTTTAGATTAGCACTGTGGGCGGGGTCTGTCGGTATGGAGAGAGCTATTGGAATGCTAATCTGTCATGCTATTTGCTATTCAGAGGAAGACCCCCACTTTACCCCTCTTTTCTTCTCCGTTACACAAGTCTCTGGCCCCATAGCCCACAGGAAACTGGTGTGAGACCATCACAGCACTTGAGTCACATTCAAGCATCTGTTGCATTCTTCCCTTTGGAGATGTCGCTTGGCTCCGTTGGTGCTCTCTTTGAGTTTGTTGGCAAAAAAGTGCCCCTAAAAGAAATGATTTCCTAACTGTCAGCTACGAGAGTGTTTCATTAGGCCTCCCACATTTTGACCATCTACCATCAGGCAGCAAACTTATAGATTTGTTTCCATTGCATTCGGGTCACTGCTTTCACATTTAAAAAGTAATCAAATAACTGGAGGGAAATGGTCTAATCTGCACTAGTTTTGCTGTTAAATTTGTCCTAAAAAAATGTATTTGGCATTTATTGTTTATTCTTTTTTTCTTTTTTTTGTATAATCAAAATGAAATTGGTACAAGAGAAGACATAACATCCTTCCTAGTTGTTTTTGTCTTTCCAGCAGACCTTGACCTGTACTTTAACATCAGCAAGAAAGACAGCATAACAGTTATATCACCAATGTGAAACCACATCTTCTAAAAAGAGAAATAATCTTTCCCCCCTAAATTGCTTCTGTGTTGTCAGCACTGCAGTCAGATGTTGTGATTGCGCAGCATCCTCACAACATCTCCATTTCTGTGAGCATACCCAATGAAAAGCACGATTGTTTTTCTTGCTTGGGTCAGGGGACTCGTCCCCGCTGGCGTGTAACAAAAATAGACGCAGAACACAAACTATCTGCTCCCCTGCAAGACCTGGAGGCATCTGTGTGCAGATGGGCTGTTGCTTTTGAACTCTCTTTGTAAAGAAGATCCCCACAGCCTTTTCCATTTTACAAGATGGTTCATGTGATTTTTATTTAATTCTGTTCTTTTGTCCATTTTCCCCTGGCTGTGAATGTGGTGACATAATGGGTCGAATGTCAAGACTTCTGCCATTCAGAAAACATAATGGCTTCCTAAACAAAGAAAGGCTGTAGTATAGAATAGTACAGTGAAAGCTATGGAATGTGGAATGTACACTGGTAAATAAAATCACGTTGGTTAAATGGACTGTCTTTCAAATGTCATAATGCCCCAGAACATGTATTGTTAGTATACATACAGGTTATTGGGAATAATCTTTATTGGATAAACTGATCACTTGCACATTTACCACTCCTGTAATATCCCTATGTTTATATAAACACAATGAGTATTATTATCTAAAACTCTACCTTCTGTCCGTTTTGTCTTCTTGCTCATGAAAAACAGCTCCTACATGCACACACATACCCAGGTCTTCTTTTGGAGAAGGGTTAATCAGGTTTTAATTTCAGCTTTAAATTAGTCAACAATTTGGTAATTCAGTGTTAGTTACTAGATTTGTGGATTAAAGGCTCAACGTTTTTAAGATTTGCACTGATCGCATCAACTAGTTGGACCCAGAAAGGCTGTATTTCAAATGTTGTCATGTATCTGTTGTTGCTCTTCTGTGAGCAATTCCCCTTAAGGAGACACCCGTCACCCCCGTGTCTTGCTTGCACACACAGACACTAATGCTTGACACACTTGCAGGGGTCAGTACAGCCAAGTCTCAAACCATCAGACACGGTCCTTCATGGGTGTTGGTAACTTTGCGGATTGGCAGAAATAAAGAGAACTTTAAGGAGCCACCAAGGAGTATAAAAGATCAAATGTTTACTCCTCACTATTCCTTGTCAGCTAAAGTCCGTGCGACTGTCCATGCGAGATCCTACAAACATTTAACGTGTTCAGTTCTCTCTGTTGGTGCTCAGTGTAGTGAGCACGGCTGGATGCATCTGCAGGGGGTCCATCAGCACAGATCGGAATTGTGCCTCAGGACTGACAGACAGATGGATTGGCTTAGAAACCGTGTCTGTTCTGGACCCACCGTCCCATATCAATCATTCACCGTCCCACATATAGAAAGGCCCCCTCAGTTTTAGAAAGAGGACCAGACTCTCAGAATACAAAACAAATGTTTCCAATTGGGCATAATCCAGCATTCATTTGCTCCAGTCATCCACATCTTTATTGTGTGCATCATTGGTGGTATATTCGGTCCTAGTTTTCTTTTCTTACTCATCATCCACCCACTTGTTTCATGGCGACATCTTTACTCATTATAGCAAGTCTTTTCCAGCTATCAGTTATTTGACTGTTATAACGGCAATGTTTCACTATTTTCTGGCATTTTCAACGAAAGGAATAACAAATTAATACAAATATAAACAAATAATTTAAACATAATTGTTTACAGCTGACCATATTATGCACGTTAACATAAAAAATGTGCATGTCATTTTCAACCCTTCCAACCAGAGATATTCAAAATAAATGGTTTCTCAGAAGATATGTTTTGGTACCAAACTTTCTTGTTTATCCAAGCTTGGAGTTGACACACCATGATGGTCTTTAAGAAAGTACGCACAACTACACAAACTTTGGCTTCAGCTTGGCCATCAAAGCTCCATCATCAGCATGTGACTGAAATTGTGTTCAGGCCATGCTACACGCCCATTATAGAACAAAACTGTGACTTCTTTGTGTATTTTGTGTGTTGACCATGCTGCTTTTTGATCTGAAATAATACTGCGCACACACATCCTTAGTTAAGACTAGTAGCTGTTGTATTGACTGATTTCTGTAAAAAGAGTGTCCTGGATTTTACCTTCAGTCTTTGGTGGATCCCAGTGAGTTTCCCCTTTGAAGTCTTTTTCTGGCTTACGGGTTGATCCCCACTGCAGTGTTCCTAACTCATATGAAAGAAGACTGCTGCTTTCTTTCCCTGACAGCCTACCTGTTTCACACTGAAATTAACAACATTAGAATAATCACCCCTCTAAGAGGCTTTGACATGATTGAAAATTCGGAATCAAGTAAAGGGTAGAAATGTAGGATAAACCAGATTTTCTCTTTCATTTTTTCCTCTTTGAAACTATATGCTGGAAACATTGTCTGTTTAATCTAGGCAGTGATTGCCTTCAGGAGACATGCTTCAAGTCTCAGCAAAGAAGGACCGGAACTCCTCATCGGTCAAGCAAGAGGAATGGTAGATTGGTTACAGTTATCCAGGAGATCTAACTGTAACTGCAATTATGCAACGCTGTCATATGATTTTTGTGGAATGCTTCTCAGAAGTTATCAGCTGTTCAGTACTTGGCTGTTACAACAGAGGAACAATCTTAACCTTTTAAGCCCTCCACTGTCCTGTTTCTTCTCTTAACTCTAAATACGTCTCTTTTTACTTTCACCCATTATACCTTTTCAGCAGAAGTAGTCAATTATTTTGCTGAAAAAGTTTGGTAATCCATGTCATGACGGTGCTGGAGATGTGAACGGATGCTGGAGGTGGTGGTATCGCTATACTGTTACTATTTAAGCAATACAATATGTTCCCTTGCATTGCCAAAAGAACCCCTGGGTAATAATCCATAAGAAGGTGAATTGTATATGTGCCAGGGGACCTTTCACCTGCTTCAGGTTCTTCCTATTAAACATTTATCTGCAGAGTTAAAACATTGAACAGGTCCATGCATCGAGGGGTCTAGTAATACTGAATTGTAAGGTTTGTGGCCGTAGACAGATATATGGACCAGGGCAATGGCCTGGCCAGACAAGCAAAATCTCTTCCCCTCAGATTTATTAGAACATTAAATGTCTGTCTGTAGTTAATGAGAGTGCTGCATGCACTGTGGAGTTATGTCTCTTTCTTACATTTCGGCAGAGTAGGCGGCTTTCCAACAATTCTGTAATTAATGTATCGTAAGTGGTGTTTGACATTAAAATATTTGTAGTGTTGTTGCGCATTGACTTATGTCCAGGCTTTGTAAGTAAAACAAATATGTATTAATAGGATATTGAGGTGAATGAACATTGACTGAGATTCGCACGTAGGCAAAAAAAAAAAAGAATCTGCTTTAGCTTTGAAATGTTTTCAGGAGTTCACAGGACTGATGGTCTGGGGAATGTCAGATGGACTTTTACTATTATTTCTACCCTACATAATTGACTTATTAAAGATGTACACTGTGAGAATCATTGTTAGAAACAGCCCTCATGTTGTGCTTTTGTTAAGGTGTTTTCAGACAGTTACCACCACACTCTAATGTTTTCAATGCAAACACAGCAGCAGCCATGCAATTGAGGTCTTGTTCTGATATCACTGAACTGTGCTGTTGGCCATACTAACAAAGCACAGACATGGGTTCATGTGTGATCATAATCCAATGACCGTTGAAACAGAACGGCCCAGCCACCACCAGGTACAGCTTAATCTGTTTTTGAGCTAAATGGGAGTTCTTGATTTATAGCCTCTGCAGCACACTTCAAACAGCTTAACTGTACATTGTCTGACTTACTAAAACTGGCCACGTTTTTGATCCCTTATAGAGAATGAGGTGACATTTAAAGAAAGGTTGGAGCCTCTGTGAGTCAGTGTTGCTCATCGTTAGAAAGGATGTGAAAGTGAATGATAATGGAGCACCAATTGGGAGGGAGTGATGTCACTGGCAGACATGCTGGATGGCTGACTCACCCCTCTTCTCAGAACCATGTGGTCATGCATCTCTTCCTCGTCTCACCCCCTCTCTCTGTTTGTCACAGGCATGCTTCATAGCACATGAGAGCAGCTCTGGATCCAGACATTTGAATTTGCCCACCTCACTCCTTTGACTGTAGTGCCTGGCTTCGTCACATGAAACAGCGTTTTCTCAGTTGAACAAGGAATTGATCCAATGAGAGCTGAGATCGACTAACGATTAGCCAATCAGAACCATCAACTAATAAGATAGTTGTTAAACTAATTGTCAATGCAAAAAATATTGTTTTCAAGAGATTTACTGATTTTGTCAGATTTTTCAATAATGTCAGGATTTAACTACACCAGCACAAACCCAAGAACCCTAACGTTCTGGCAGGCAGACACACAGCTAAAAACATCCCTGCCTTACGATGCGGTGGAGATTTACTGGTAAAGTGCCTACATGTGTCCCGACAGTGCACTCACGGCTGCTAACTCCCAGACGGGTGAACTAGGGATTTGTTTTGCCCGTACAGTACACTGCAGCTGGCGATACATTATGGATTCAACCTGTTTTTGCATCAGTAATAGCTGCAGATGGGCAACTTCAACCACAGCAGCCCTGCACTAATATTTCTGTTAAGGTCGACTATTGGTTACAAAAAATGTCTAAATTAGCATCCATGCTCACATGAGACTCGTATAGACTTTATCGAATGACTTGCACCTTTTCTTATAGGCAAAAAAAAAAGGCATTGGGGTTGTACTTTTTGAATAGTGGGTCCAGTTTTCAGTCCCCCATGGAGAAGGCCTTTTGACCTCATTAAAACAGACCAAGTTTTCAGCTACAATATGGGCTTACAAGCTTTCTTTTGTTCCTTCCCCCGCTTCTATCTGTCCTCTCTGTCCGCGTACTCACCCTGCCCTGTTTCTCACTATCTCCTCATCACGTCATCTAGCTGTGGGCTGACGGTAACCATGGAAACCAGCCAGTTTGCTCCCCTTCTGTCGACATTAGTGCACATCTTTTCCCCTGTTTTCCTCTCAGCCTTTGGGGAATGGGTATATTGAAAACTGCACATTAGTGTGTTCTTTGTTTTGTTTTTCCACACATAGGGTGAAGTGAGGGTCAGCAGAATAATCATTTAGTGTGAGCCTTATTGTTATTGCACCATGAAAAAACACTTGAAATATACTGGAAATGATTCATGATTACAAATCATCCACTGGAGCTACATAAATATAGTGCATAGAACACCATAGAAAGTGAGGCAAACACCTTACATCAAAATAACTTTTCTCTACTACCATGTGCTCTCTTTCGGCCTACTCTAAAAAAAAAAAAGAGTAGAAAATATTTCCCTTTTTTGCTTGTATTTTCCAAATATCTACATGCATCCCCTCAAATCCCTGAAAGCTGATTTTATTTCCTGCTCTTTCCATGTTCTGGGTAGAAGACTTGACGTATGCAGAACCTTTGAAAGACTTTCCATAATTTCCATTTTTAAATCTTTTCAGTAGTGAGAGTTTAGTACATTGTCAATATTGGCAGCCAGGTGGTCTTGCTGATACCCTGTCCTCTGAATTAGACTGTAAAATGCTGGTGTGACATCTCATTGTTGTGTTTGGTAGAAGCACACCTGCTCATACACACACTCCTGACACACCCACGCCACATCAAAGCTGCCTCATCTTGCCTCACCCGCAGCTTTTTTCTCACCTGCTTATACACTTTCTCAGACAAACTAGCTCACCCGGCCCTCCCCTCTGGTTTCCAGACTTGCGGCAGGCAGGCTGTCACGGGAGAAGATAACCTCCTGCTAACCTTGAGCTGTAATAAGGCCTGCTCCTGTTGTCATGGGGATTCAGGTGGGCAGAGGGAGACGGGGGTTTCAGTGCTCAACACTGACCGAGAGGGCACAGGGGGCACAGGCACGGCTGACAGATTGCACCCCCAACCCCCTCCTTATTGGCCCCTCAAAGCCTTGCGTGCTGACAGCTTGTCTGGATCCTCCTGGCATTAGTGGTTGGATCTACTGTGAGCAAACACAGGGGGAATCAAGGAAATACTGTATAAATAGGGTCCTTTTTGGCCAAGCCCAGACTGTAAATGCAAACTGTAACGACAACTTCAAAAGTAAAAACAATTTTAAACCGAATGAGGGGCATGACAATGGGGTGATATTAAACAACCTGAGTTTAAGAATGGTCTGCTTATTGGCTCAGGGTTTACATGTGTTTAGCCCAAAGGCTCCCAGAAATGTCCCGAATAGGAAGAGCCACTGGTAAACACTAAAGAGTAGCCAGATGAATATGATATATCATCACATTTTGATATATGATACTATTTAGTCCTTGCATGCCTGAATCAAGGTATTTTCTTACTCTAGTTAGAAAAACACAACATATCATGATGAACTATATTTAGACTTAGTGGAACATTTTGAAAAAAATCAAATTGACTTTTCTTCCCCCTCACAAAAATCTAATTAGATTAAGAATGAACAGTATTGAGACTGACTTAAAAGCTCATAACTCCTGATACATGGAACTGCTGCCGAGGCTGCGGTCTTGAAACCACTCGGAACTGTTCATGTGTGTGATTGTGTATCTAAGCTGTGTGTAAGTGTGTGGGTTGTCCCTTATGGCAGGCCAGGAGACAAAAAGAGGGCGAGTGAAGATAGCCTCCTTTCTCCTCACCTTCAGCTCTGCCTGTCTCGGCTATTGTCTGTCCTGTCTCAACATCTCTCTGCACATATTTGAAATAGCAGGACAAAAACACACCCCTGTTCCCATCCCCGCCATGTTTGTGTCGGCTTTCTGAAAGGTGTGGCGTCTTTTTAGATGTCTACTTAAGTTTATCTGGGAACTTGTGCACGAAGAAAAGATGAACTGGAGTAAAAAGGAAATACTCAAGGATCATCCTGCCTCTCTAAGAGCTGCAAGTATAATTAATATCGTTGGAGGTCGAGCAGCAGGAAAAAATAGCCAGTTGTATTGATAGGAATCATTGTAAATGCACAAATATCAGTAAATGCTGTTCTCAGCTGTTTAAATAAAACTATTTCCTTCTTTTATCTGTTTATATCTAACTATCATTTAAAGAAATTACATTGGACTTTAAGAAACAGAATTGATTTCATTGATTCATAACGTAATTTATAATGAAATAAAATAAAATCATTTGTTTCAGTACTATCCGAAATCTCTCTCTCTGTCTTTCCGTTTTTATGAAGTAAATGCTGGGGTATAGACTGACTCTCATTCCCCCTTATCTACACCATGGGGAGTCCTCCCTTCCCTTTATTTGCCCAAAGCAACAAGAGCTCATTATAGAAGCCAGACGGATGTGTTTTCGATTTGTGTCAAATGGGCGGAGAGGGGTGTGTGTGTGTGTGTGTGTGTTTGTGTGAAAGAGCAGGAGACCGTCTGTGTATTGTCAGTGCTAGACTACATTTATGCATGCAAAGCATTTTTATTATACAGCTAGCACCGTGATAACAGTCTGAATGTGTAAAATGTACACCTTGTCTGACACGTTTCCTGAACATGCTAATTTTCGGTCTTTGTCTTTACAGTGTTAAATACAACTCTATTAATCTCGTCGTTTCTCGTGGCACTTTAACAACTATCTTGTCTGTTAATCAGGGGAACTAATTATGGTCCTCTTTGTCTGTTGCAGAAATCGGGCGATAGCCGATTATCTACGTTCCAATGGATATGAAGAAGCATATTCCACTTTCAAGAAGGAGGCGGAATTAGATAATGTGAGTATATTAAGGGTGGACACACACACACACACACACACACACACACACACACACACACACACACACACACACACCGCACAGCCAATCAGACCAATTTGTACAAACAGTCTGCCTTGATTTCCACTTTATTTTCTCATTTTACTTAACATGTTGTTCACGTGTGTGACCGGGAGCACCTGCACCCAATTATGTTGGTTATCTCTGATCGGGGGGGTCTATGCTACATGCTGCTGCTAATTCATCTTCAGCTTTTATTTATTTGTTAAAAATTGCATTTTTAAAAGCACTGTGACATATATGTATGTGTATGTGTTTACATTATTGCCCTTGCTTTTCTGATCAAATGGCATTTTGTTGGGTTTTAAATATATTGGAATCCTTTGGGCTGTTTTATAACCTGTACAAATGAATGCTATGAAATACACAACCTTCTTTTAGGGTGTTCGCATTGAAACTAGATAGGAAGTGTGGAGATTGGAGACACACACACATACTCATATTTTAGTCATGTATTTTTTATTTTAGCATAAGGCTTTCATTCATCTTAAGCATCTAAAGGACATGCCTAGTCAAGTTAAGGGCATGTCAAAATGTTTTCATTGGCTGCTTTGTTCAGCACAGATATCCCATTATTTAAAATGTTGTAAATTATTCATACTTTTGATTCTGTTGCTGATATAGCTGTGAACACCCTCAGTCACAATTTAAAGATGGTAGTCCACACTTAAACCTCGTGTTTCCTGTATATGTTTTTTTTATTTTTATAAAGGACTTTAATTCAGAGCCAAACAATAAAGCAGCTGTGGGAACTTTTTATATTTTAACAAATTGTGCTCCTTATATTTGATTCCCGTGCTTCCAAAGTTTCAGGTGCTCATTGGATATATATCACCTCGTACTCCTGTTGGAAAAGCTATCACTGATTCCTCTCAACCCCTTTTCATCTAAGACTCTTTTATCTAAAGTCTTTTCTTCTCTGCCTCTCTATAGCACCACCTTTTTCACCTTGTGTTCACGTGACACCCCACCCCCTGCTCCTCTGTCTTTATCCGTTCTTCTTCCAGACGTTTTCTCTGTGGAAGCCGGCTGAATAATGGATGAATGGCACGGAGGGATCGGTGCACCCTGTTGGGTATCAGCCCTCACCCACACACTTTGGCAGCACCATGCTAAACATCAACCAAGTTATTTTAATTTAGCATTTTCCTTGAGGCCACATGATTTGCCATTTTTCAGGTCCATTTAGATTGTCTTTAGAGGGAATTTAATCTTCTTTATCTTTGCCCTGGTTGGCTATTTGAGTATCAGTTTAAGGTTAATGCTAATGTGCACATTGGGAAAAATAAATGGGAGTCCTACTGCTTAAGTTTTTTACTGGCCCTATAAAAGAAACCATACACTCCTGCATGCACATACACACACACACACACACACACACACACGTATACTATCCACTGTCAACAGACTGGCAGGCTGCAGTCTGGCACTTCATATGTGTGTGTCCGTCTTTGTGTGTGTTGGGCAGAGTTTCCAGGCAGATGGCAGATTAGATGATGGCAGGCTTTTCCAAACTGGTTTCTTTATCTGCCTCTGTTTTCTTTCTCCTTCATTTCACTGCAGTGCCTCTTGTCTTTGTCCCTCCATGCGCCTCATGTTAGTCTGAGGACTCGCCCCTTGTCATTGAGAAGTGTTAAATATAAGCATCGGTGGTGCGTGAAGCTCCCCACACCTCCAGGACTTCTTTTGTTTCCATCGCGGCTTGAGGAGCTAGCTGTGAAATTGGAGCGCAACACTAATTTTCTCCCTCACTGACACTCGTGGCTCTCTGTCAATGCGGGTACTTGATGCCTTGAAAGTCAGTAACAGCCTCAAGGCAGTGTTGTACAAAGTGGCACCATAACGCTTGGTCTATTTGGGTATAGAATATATCTTTACTTTCTTTTGTTATTGGTTGCCTGTGTTTGTGTTATTTTTAAGGGAATGACTGACTCACATTTTAAAATATGTGATGTATGAACACTAACAATTCAATCAGAAATCAAGACCATCAAGAATAAAAGATAAAAAAATCAAAAAGTCTGAACACACTGCTGCTTCTGTAACGAAAGAATTTCCCAAATTGGGATCAATAAAGTATATATCCATTTATCCATCTATCCAAAAGCTCATTTGAGTTTTTGGGTTGAATTTCGAGCCAACACACAAATCCTTAACAGAAAATAATTGGTAAGAGTTTTAACCAATTATTCAATGTTTAAAAATATCAATGCTGAGCAAATTATTGTACAAAGCAACTAAAGAATATTACACAAAGGCTCTGCAAGGGGCATTTGTCACAATGTTTACTTTTTTGACAGAACAAAGGACTGGAAAACTAACGAAGTAAACAATCAGCAGATAAACTGATAATGAAAACATCAGAAGTGTGCAGCCCGAGTTATATTTGTAGTGCCAGTTATTAAATGCCACCACATTGTTTTGTGTCTTGGCAGTAACAAACAGCCAGTGTATGCCATCCATTGGGTCTGTTATGTAAAAGCTAGTGGCCAGCTTGTGGTGTTCGCCTGCCGGTGGAATCAGGCGGGTCTGCCACAAGTTAACCTCCACCCTGCCTCCTGTACCGGGTGTGTGGCTGTAAGCGGCCTAAGCCTTTCTTGTCTGCTGGAGATTAGCCTGTATGATTAGGACTAGGGTGTGTTTTATGTGTGTAGTATGTATGTGTAGTACAGTAGGTTGGCGGTGTCTGCCAGTCAGTGTTGGACTGTGAGGGGCGTGTAAATAATTCCCTGTTTCTTACTACAGCCAAAGACCTCAGCATGCCACCCCAGCTGGCCCCTCTCCCACAGGCCTCCCCGATTATGCTGAGCCCACCACTTTGATTAGCTTTTTCTTTGAATGTTAGCCTGATATCCTTTTTATTTCTGTTTCCCCCCCTCCACAGAATGAGGAATTGGATAAGAAGTACGCCGGCCTTTTGGAAAAGAAATGGACCTCAGTCATCAGATTACAAAAGAAGGTTTGTGGGTGTTTTCTCCTCAAAGAATGCTCCTGGGGATTGTAGTCTTGTGAATGCTTCATGATGTCACTGATGTTAAAATCAAAAGAAAGTCTAATCAATAATCCAACTGTTAAACACTTAGATTAAAATACAGTGTTCAGCTCACTCTTAAGAACTCTTCTTCTATGTATTTCCTCCCTGTTGATATTACCTCCATATGTATGTATGTATGTCTTAACTTTCTGCCTCCATAATGTTAACCTGTGCCCGTACTCTCCCGGCAGGTGATGGAGCTTGAATCCAAACTGAATGAGGCGAAGGAGGAGATCACCCTCGGTGGGCCCGTAACTATGAAGCGTGACCCCAAAGAGTGGATCCCACGCCCGCCAGAGAGATACGCGTTGAGTGGCCACCGCAGTCCCGTCACCCGCGTCATCTTCCACCCAGTCTTCAGTGTCATGGTGTCTGCTTCTGAGGACGCAACAATAAAGGTCAGTGCTGCAGTGCGGCGGGATCGATGGTCGCACAATCAATGTGTTGAAGGGCTTGCCTTCAAATAAGACTTTGGAGCTAGTATGCTTGTCATTTTCTGTGCAGCATTGAAAACGTTTTGGACATCTGGGTTTTAAGGATATTGTTCACTTATGAACAATATCACTTATTATGTAATTGTTCAAGCATTGTATGTAAAGTTGTTATGTAGTTATAGTTAGCATAGCAACATTTAGCTCTATGGTAAACAGAACAAAGTTGAGTTTGATAAGGTTTTCATATTTTGCTTAAGGCTCATTTTTAATTCATTATGTCAGCTGATGCAATAAAAATGGTCAGACGGCAGTATTTAAGTCAAACTTCATGTGTCGCTGAGTTTAGGTTATTCATTAAGACAAATGTTAAAGTATAAATGTTGATGAGAAGTCTCCTCTGAAACATCTGGTCATCTTGTTTGAGTTACCTGCTGATGGAGGTATCGACTGGTTTTCAAAACTGTTAGCAGGCACACTGATTTCCATGTATTTCTGTCAGTTTCTCTTCATCTGCCTCTTTAACAGACAAGTGAACATATTCTGTGAAAGCCCATAGATCTCATCTCCCTTTCTTTCATCTCTTACCAAAGTAAAACAACCTTTCAATTGTTCTACCTGTGCTGCACATTTTCTCAGAGGTTGTAAAATAAATTCAGCTATGCGATTTAATATCCATTTGCTATACAAATTGCAACTGAACTATGTACACAAATCTGACCGCATGTTGTCACATGACACTTTCAGAATGTACTGTAGTCACCCAAGACAACCTGTTGTACAGATTGTTGTTACTGTCAACAACCATAACATCCTGTTTGACAAAATAACCTTGTTTTATAATATAACCTAATATTGTCTGAGAGAATTACACTATACACTGTATAGATCAGTGGTTCTCAACTGGTGGGTCGCGACCCAAAAGTGGGTCGCGGACCCGTTTCGAGTGGGTCGCAGATGTGAGTGAAGAAGAAAAAAAAAATATATATATATTTTTTGTTTTGGAAAAAAGTCAAACTTTTATTTTGAAGGCCCGATTTTCTAACGCTGTGCATGCAGTAGGCGTTGGACCGGAAGTACCGGAGACCATAAACGGTTTTGAAAACTTCTGTCACGTTGTGATCATCTTCTCAATAAAAGAGATTGTTGCCGGAAGTCCCCACGGAGAATAACTTTGCGGTAGAACTATTCTTTATACACCCATGGGTACAACTTCAGATAAAAATGAACACATAATGAAATATGACCCCCGGTTTGATGATTGACAGGTCACAGAATAATGGGGGCTATCTACCCTACCCACAATTTTAAGTAATTCACACAAACTGTCTCCTCTTTACTCTTCTCTCTGTGAGGAGCAGCAAGTTCAGCTGTCAGAACAAAGTGAAAACAATGGCATAAAATATTATTAATATGTCGGGTAGTAGGCCTAATAGATGTATTTGTTTTCTTCTCAGAGTGTACCTGAATGCGTAGTTTATATGTTAGTATTTCTAAAAATCTCCTCTTCTACAGTTCAGCTTTGATTCCATCATCTCACCTTTTTTAAAGGCATACTTTAGAGTTCTGTGAAGGGATATATGCACTGTACTTCACTTTAATTAATATTGTATGCTGAAAAGCGTATATATTACAGCACGATTTTTTGTTGAATAGATTTGAGTGGTTCAAATTTCGGGTCGCAATTTATTGACAAAGGAAAAAGTGGGTCCCGAGGCCTGACCAGTTGAGAACCACTGGTCTAGATGGGTATTTTTACAAGAACTATCTAGACCATTATTCAGTGCATGACGCCTTCGAGCTACACAAGCCCAGCTTACACAGATCGCACAGCTGTGGCTCTGTATAGGGATGCCAGCGATTATTCGATTTTTCGAATATTCGTTACAGTATCAAATACAAATTATTTTTAAAATTCGATTTTATTTATATATTTTTTTATTATTATTTATGTTTTTCTTTTTTTTCCTGGCTTAGTTTCAACCAAAATATAGACTAATGCTAATAATAGTAATAGTATTAATAATTGTAAATGGCCATTGGTCACACCACCAGTTTGTTTTACTGTAAACTTGGAGGAAGCCAGCAGCGCAGGCTGCGCAGAGTGCAGACTGCTGCTGCCTGCTGCAGCCTGCGACACACCGACCCCGCCCCCCCCCCCTCTCCGTCACACGTGCGATTGATTTATTGGCAATATACAGAACAGTGAGAACAACACAACTAAAGATGAACAAAGCGGCACGTTCAGAGGAGAGATCCTCGTGGAACTATTTTTTTTTCTTCTCTCCCGCGGGGGGGGGGGCGGCGGCGAATAATCGATTAATATTCGCCAGGGCTGTCAGATTTTCGAATTTGATCATGGTCAGTTTCTGGCATCCCTAGCTCTGTATGGGCAATATTTGAGAATGCTAATGCCTTCATTGAAGATGTTTGATCTGAAGATGGCGTGCTGATGATCACTAAGACACAAAGTCTGTCTGTTTTTGTGCTTCCTCTGTTCATCTTTGAACATAGGCTAATTAAAAATGAAGTCAGACAGGGTGTGGTCAGTGAAAATAAACACATTAGAGACTGCAGTGTCCTCCTTGTTTGTTTATTTTCACAACTTCTTCCACACTATAATAGGATTCAGTTTTAAAATCAACAGTGTGTTCTTTTTTTTAATTTAGTGCCAGGTTGGTGGCATCTCTTGCACACAGTCGTCTTCTCTCTCTCTCTCTTTAACGCTGCACCTCTCTTCCTCCATCATTTATGCCTCGCTCTGGAGCTTTACCGCCACTGCCGTAGCTCCTAGACACGCCCTGATACCATGTGTATTTTCTCTCTATGTATCCCTAGATCCCTATATAAACTCTATAGTCTGTCCCTAGGCTATTTCTGCGGCTCTCCCATGCCTCACTGCACAATGCCAATACTCTGTAGAGCTGTTTGTTCTGTATATTTTATTCATGAGACAATGAGAGACACATGTACATCTCCTCGGCTACACCCACCCTGTAGGGATCTTCTCTCAGTTTTGGCATCATCTTCCTTTTCCAACCCCACCCCTCCCTCCTCCTGCAACCCTGCCTCCCAACATCCTGCCTCATTTATCTTCCACTTAAAGCCTCAGCTGCCCCACCATGGCTGCCCATCGTCAGTGCCATCTATCCCGCAGGCCTGGGCTCAAATAAAAAATTCAGCCCTGCTTCCTCGCACCTCTTTCCCTGGCTGCCTCGTGTCTCTGTGGCCTGGCCTGACTGTCCTACTTTTCTGCTCCTGAGCAGCTCTGTTCAATTTTTAAGGAGCGAACCTTGTGCTCTTCAGTCTGTCGCTGGCTGAGAGGCTCATCGGCTCTCCATCTCCGTGCCTGTGAGGCTGCCTTGCCTGATAATCAGACTGAACTGCCATTTTGTTTCATTGAATTCATTCAGCCTGACATTGTGCTCCTTTTAGACTTTTTTCTTGTCCTAGAGCAGTGAACTTGAAAAAGTTCGGCATTTGGCAAAACACTTATTGGCTTTGTTGTTAGTTCAATGAGAACATTGATATCGGCAGCTGGATAGCATAACGGCCAAGAAAGGGTTTGATTTGTTGTTCCTGTATGCTGAAAACAACCTGCTCAGCCACTACTTGATGTAGCTCATGATTGTAGAGTAGCTACCTTGCTATCACGCTTTGCAGAAAGATAACGCTTACTTTCTCGATCCCTGAACAAACATACGATGCAGGTCAGAGGTCTGTATCAAGGCTAAAGACTGCCTGTCTTTTACCTTATTTATGTAAGGTCTCAAGTGTCACATGTTTTGTTTTCAATAGTCAAACCATTATTTGGTTTAACCCTTTCTTGCTTATTCCTGTGTTTAAGTTGACCCTCGCTCTTTAAGCTTTGCCACTGTTTGTTTCCAAAGCTCCCCCTTTTTGCCCTCGTCCTCTTTTCTCTGCTTACGTGGCAGATCTTTGCATGGCAAGATGTTACCTTCAGTTCAGCTGGTATCACTTCCTAGTATGGAAATCAGCAGGTTGCTCACTCAGACATGTCAACCAGAGGATAGGTTAAGAGCCTGGGTGTCAGCTTCCTAACTGCTTACTTCACAAATGGAAAATACAAAGAAAGTCTTTGTGTTTTTTTTGGGCTTGAATGACAAAGATCCAAGGCATTTTCTCTGAAAGAATGTAAACCATTAATAATCGTGAAGTAGGGCTTCAATGATACCCTGGAGGAGTGCCAGTGACACAGCATCCAGTTACAGGTAGTTCATGGATTATGTGTGTTTTGGATGCTGCTGCTAAATACTGTGGGTAAACCTTCGCACGTCAACTGCATTGATGCTCTCCAGGATAAACCCCCCCTCTGCACTTTGTACCTCGCGGCCATCTGCACAGTCTGTAGCTTCCTTTGGGGGGGAGGCGGGGGAGAGGGTCTCCTGTCACCGTCTGCCCAAAATCCCCCACCCCAAGAGAGGAACCAAGGAGGGGTTATCCCTCAGTGACAAGCCGTCTGTCTGTTTGAGATCCCTAAACCTAACCGCTTTCTCAGGCTAGAAAAGGAGGCTTACTATGTACTCTCCGTCCATATTGTGTTCGTACTCCTGGCAGTGCCACACACGCCTAACTGTAACCCTAACCCTGTCTCATGCATTCCTGCCATTAGCAACAGCAACACGTCACCGACTTTGTAACTCAATATTTAAAGAGTGTGTGGTGTCTGCAAACTGATGCCTGTGACTTATCTGGACAGCTTGGTTCTTTTCTCAGCTTATTGGCTGCTTGATTGTTCAGCTGAGAAGCAGGAGACATGCAGCCACAGATGTTGGACATTTGGGGTCTTAGCTGGGGTTTTGAAAGGGATCCAGTTTGGAATAAACAACCCTTGTGTTTCTTCTTCATTATTTGAGCTCTGCCTGTTAGTGAATGATCCATGTTATCTTACACATAGGTGTCTGTAAACCTGATGTATGAATATGTTCACTTCTCCAGGTTTGGGACTACGAGACAGGAGACTTCGAACGCACACTGAAGGGCCACACGGATTCAGTGCAGGACATCTCTTTTGACCAGACCGGCAAACTGCTAGCCTCCTGCTCTGCAGACATGACTATCAAGCTGTGGGACTTCCAAGGCTTCGAGTGCATCAGGACCATGCATGGTAGGAAGATTCCAGATTCAAGGCTTTATTGTCATGTGCATAGTAGCTACAGTGTAGATGAAAAACTTCACAGGCTCCTCCAAAAATGCAACATGAATATATATATATATATATATAGGACATAAAACAAATAAAATAGTGCAAGAGAATGTAAATACAAATAAAATTGATTAAACTGTTCTTTTGTTCTATTCGATGAGCTGGAATTTGCAGCTACGCATCACAGCTGCTACCATGTGTTGCTGTTTGTTACCTACTGTATGTGAACATGCTCTGTTTCCATGTCATTGCATCATAAATGTAGCTTGTCATGTACACAGGGCTCAGGTGGTGCAGATATCGTCCATTATCACATTTGATGCTGACGATGAGGCTGAATCTGCTCCCCTTGGATCCAGCTCTTCCTAAAATACATCATTTAAATAGTAAAAGAGATTGGTTCAAGAGTGATAATAAGCCTATCTACAATTTTTTTTATTCGTGAATCTACAACGCCAATGGTCATATCTTCACGTCTTCTCCTAACACTCCCAATTTTCACAGCCTAATTGCCAAGTACATGATGGCAGCAGTGTACATGTGCCCCCTAGCCCCTGCAGATTTTAAAGATTTTTTTCCTTGTTGAAATTGTGAGAAGACCCCCCACTAACCAGCCAGCCGTAGCCCAACAATATGAAGCTTTTTGTTCGCCTCTTCATAAGTCTGCTAGAAGTGCCCATTAATGTCTGACTGTGAATCAGACATGAATGAATGTGAGTGAAATAAATAAGCCTACTTAGCGAACAGGCAGGAGGCACTCTGGTACATTCTTACATTTATGCTGGTGTAGTAAATCCTGCATTTTGTGGAAGTGAGCAACAGATTTCACCGTTTGCCAGTCTTTCTTTGTTGTGGAGCAGGGTGTGAGCTCCTGGCACACTCAGACAGACGAGCTGCGTTCACACTGCAGGAAGAGAATCTGATGCAGAGATCGCTTTCTATAGCCTTCGTTTAAACTGATCTCTTTGTCTGTCTCCATTCACTCTAATTTATCAACCATCCCTCCTTTTTTCTTTTACATTTTTTTACATCTTTAAAATAAAATGAGGCTAACTGGTGAAGTAGATTAGTGCCGATTTGGCCAGCAGTTGAATTATCCTCTTCAGCACCAGATAGCACTTTTCTGTGTAGCTCCTATCCCTTGTTGTAGCCTGGTGGCATGTGACACATACAGTTAAGCTGGCCTTTTAGAGTACACTTACTGTTGTCTTCATCTGTTTAGCAGCTTAAATATGGCCCAGCGTCTAAGTAATTAGGCATCTCTTATTTTCAGTGGAACAAAGAAAGCCCCGGCAAATTGGCTGCCTCAATTGTCGTTTAATTGGCTAATTACGACCGAACCCATCGTTTTTGGCGCTGTTGGTGGCTAAAGACGTGTAAAATTGTCGTTGAATTTCAAGTGTGATTTCTCTGTTTAAAGTAAAGAAGGACAGATGGGTGTTGCCATCTGAAATGATACATGACATTTTGCAGTAGCTTTAAATGTTGAGTGGTTGCTCGGAAAGCTTTTGAATGGTTCTGGCTCTTACTCAGAACTTGTTTTTGTCTTTTCTGATTTCCAGGACATGACCACAATGTTTCGTCTGTAGCCATCATGCCCAATGGAGATCACATCGTTTCTGCCTCGAGGGACAAAACCATAAAAATGTGGGAGGTGGCAACTGGGTAAGAACCCTCTAAAACCACTGTTTTTTTAAGGGATGATGCTCTGTTCGATCAATCACTCTGACAACATGCTAATTATTTTCCTGTTGCTCAGCTACTGTGTGAAGACCTTCACGGGCCACAGGGAGTGGGTCCGCATGGTGCGGCCCCACCAGGACGGCACCCTGATCGCCAGCTGCTCCAACGACCAGACGGTGCGTGTGTGGGCCGTGGCCTCCAAAGACTGCAAGGCCGAGCTGCGGGAGCACGAACATGTGGTGGAGTGCATCTCCTGGGCCCCCGAGAGCGCCCACCCCACCATCCAGGAGGCCACAGGCTCCGAGGTAAAGGACCACCTCTTTCTGTTACTCTGAAACATCTGCACACCTTGAGGGTTTGGAGGAATCCTAGACCAGATCCCTTGATCTCTGCACATTTAAAAAAAAAAAAAAAATGGTTAGATAGCTAATCTATAAGTAAGGATGGATTGACACGAGGCTTGTCGCAGTAACTGGCGTTTCACTATATTCAGGGAGATGAAGTGCATTATGTGCTTCCATTCTTTTAAATCCTCTTTTTAAATAAATAAAACCTAGCTGGTTATTTTTCAAGTGCCTATGTTTATAAAAAACACTAAATTGTAAAAATACTAAGCATCTTATCAATTCCTGAGCAACATAGTTGGACACCAGGAACTACAATTATTAACTGTGAAGCGAGACCAGAAAAACAGCCAAACGTAGAAGATCTAGATATGCTCTCCGAGTGGCAATGATGAATATACATTATTTGTATATTGTCCCTTGTATCTGTAACACTGGATTCGACACAAGTTTATTTAACGAGTGGAAAAATGTACACTGGAGAAATCAAGGAATTATAATTTCCAGAAGCTGGCCAACATGAAGCAATAACTTGCTTGTCAACGGATTGAGAAGTCAGGTCTTCAAACGTCACACACAAACAAGCGTGGGGACGGAGCTCATGGTCATACTAAAGTGACTGCATGCCAACAGGTCATCTGATGGTCATGTTCAGTGTTCCCACAGCATTGAACACTGTTTCACACAGTCACATGACGCAGAGTGTTTCTTCTCTACATGCGTAGCCATGAAGAGTGTCATACGTCCCGCCTCAGACTGAGCGCCATATGAACAGAGCAGCTTGAAATGAGTGTGTTTGCATAATCTGAGTGTATATCAGTGCGGCCCAGAGGCAGCACTCCCTCCTCATGCCTTGTGATCTCAGGCCTGTCCCATTTTAGCCTTGTCACATTAGCACAATATTTGCCCTTGTATCAGTTGGCCCAGTATAAACTCTTCCGCTTATACAATAGCTGATTTCTGGTGTTTTGGTTATTGAAACATTCCCAAAACACCCACAGCTATTCTCTTTGGTTTTGCTGCTTTTAATAAACTTTAAAGCCACATGTTCATTACAAGACAAACAGTACATGGAGTATTTGGAATAAACTTGAGCACTAATGAAAATGTACATATGTAAAGGATGAATATAATACTTTGAAAAAGAAATACATGAAACATGGTGACTCAATTTCAACTCCAAACAAGGTTATGTTTGGTCAAAGAAGAAGAGATCTTGCTTTATGCATGTGATACCGGCCTAAGATGCAGAACATTTATTGATTACCAATTTCCACATTGCTTTATTTCTGCTTCATTCAAAAACGGCGCTTACCAAAGCTGTGAAACACAGCTCCACATTTTCTGCAGCTATTGCTTAGATACACCGGCCTCCCTATTTCAACACAATGTCCACTGATGCAGTTAAAACCATCGGGCATGTAATGACGGTTAGTTCCAGTTTGCTTAGTACAGCGTGCCAACATCTTTGTGTTCACAGTACTTGGTGGTAAATGTTGCAGTGGATGCATTTATTTAAGCGGATCTCTCTTCCCCCACTAGGTGTGGATTTTAAGTGTGCTTTATTTCTCTCTTTATTTTCAGGGACTGAGGATTTGATGAGATTACTCACATGTTTGATTGTACTACGTATACGTTTTTCACCATTATGGCTGCTTAATGTGTTCCCTCTTTGTTCCTCCGCAGACCAAGAAGAGTGGAAAGCCAGGCCCCTTCCTGCTGTCTGGCTCCAGAGACAAAACAATCAAGATGTGGGACGTTAGCATCGGCATGTGCCTTATGACACTGGTGAGGACCACCTTATGCTAACCCTTTTTATTTTTTGATGTAAATATCTGGTTAAAATGTCTACAGTGAAAATACTTAGCTTCAATAAGGAAGATGAAATAGTTGCTTGTGTCTTGAGCAGTACGCTTTCTTCTCTTCCCAGGTTGGCCATGATAACTGGGTGCGTGGTATCCTCTTCCACCCTGGAGGCAAGTTCATTGTGACCTGTGCAGACGATAAGACCTTAAGGATCTGGGACTACAAGAACAAGCGCTGCATGAAAACCCTGGGTGCCCACGAACACTTTGTTACCTCTCTGGGTAAGCGTTACTAAAATAAATAATATGAGCTCGTTCTTTGCCATTGTTGGACCAGTTGGGCTCCTGCGGGGCAGCAGGAACAGGAGTCCACGTTCATTGGACAGTGGAGCACAGATAGCTGCTTTAGCCAAAGGTTGAATGATGTGAAGAAGCCCCCGTGTTGAGTCTGCTGAGGGTAGTGGGCAGCTGGGGTTTGAGAGGTAGACATCGCTGCAGGATTCTCCCGCCCCCCCCCCCTCCCGGTTTCTGCAGCTCTTCAGCAGATCAATGCTCCGTTACTCTCTCGAGGAGCTCTTCCGCCAACTTTTCCTTGGCAAGCCGTTTGAAACCCAGTCTTCTTAAATCCTACATCAACCGAAGAGGATATAGCTGTGAGCTATTGATGTGATGCATTCTGGAGCAGTGTGGAAAAAACAAAGCACCTTTGTTTGAAACCATTGGAGAAAAAAAAAATGTATTTCCCCTGTTTTCTACAAAGCATAGCCCAGTGTGTATGAACAACACAATACCGAGTGCTTCTCCTAAGGTGTTTGCATGCGAAATAGACTGAATAGCTATTTCACTTTTTATTCATTAACCTGTCGTCTTGCACCTGGCAGTTGTTCTTTCGTTAATTTGTAATAAATGCAGCTCTTTTTTCTGGTTCTGAAAGATTCATTCCCCATTCTTAATCACATCTACAAAACTCTGAGCGTTCATTTACTCTCAGACTGTAAAATAGCCGTCAGTGACTACTATTTGATTTATTTGCTGGAAAAATATGAGATCTGGGCAATGATTCAGAGTTATGGAGCCTTTTCAGACACAGTCTAAAAAGATATTGTCTGTGTATATATTGATTTAAACACTGGCAGTGTCACAGGATTTTCATTCCTACTAACTTTACTTCATAATTCTGCCAGTATGACCACACAATTAAACAGGTTTTGAATTGAATTTGGTCTCAAAAAGTCTTACATTTCACTAGTCTAGAGAAAACCCTGTTACTCAGAAAACACTGGTTTTTAATCAGAATCTGCCGTTACGCTGCTCTCTGAGGAACACTCGGAGCTTTATTTAAATGCGTTTTTTTCTTTTTTCTTTATTCTGATGATCTTTTGTTTCCCCCACAGATTTCCACAAGGCTGCCCCCTACGTGGTCACTGGCAGCGTAGATCAAACAGTAAAAGTGTGGGAGTGTCGCTGATTTGGACCTTGGAGGATTGGACCAACACCCCCAATTTCCCAGGAGCTCCTCTGGATCCCACCTCTCCTCCTGCCATCCCACCTCCTCTCTCATCCCACCCCCCCCTCCCCCCCTCACCTAACCCTGCACATCATCTCCTCCGGCTGCACTTACACCATGGTTATTTACTCTCTGGTCCAATAACTATTGTCCTTCTATGTAAATTATTCCTGGATGTAGATCGAGCTATTAAATGTTACACAAAAAAGTATTCTTGCATGGTAATCCAAAATTGTATACTGTAAATTTACATAACGTCTAGAAGTACCATAGGTTTACCACGAGGCTGGCCGTCTGTCACGCAGCCTTACCGACCAACCGAAGGCAGATGTTTTTGACTGGGTGTAAAATGTAGGGCACTAAAAACCGATAATTTAAGAAATGACAGTGTCTTTATGTGTAAGATTTATTTTTTGTCTATTTTTTTATTTAGGATTTTTTTTCTGTTTTTTCTCTCCTTCACTGTCGTCGTCTGTTGGTGCCTAGCTTGGTGAAACTTCGGAAAGACGAGGCTGGAAAAGGCATATATGATGCGATAAGATGCGATTGTCTGTGGGGCTTTGTTATTGAAATAATCTGTAGCTTTATAACATCACTTCTCAAGTGTGCATACCATTTCTCTTCATGTGGAACTAGGTAATATTTTAATGGCTGTATATACGAATGTTTCAAACTTTTGTCCTTGGACCTCGGGGGCTTTAAAACAGCTTTGTACTCTTGTCAGGGTGGCAAACAAACCACTGCTTTAGATAAATTATCCCATTTAAGGAATCTGCAGCGAAGAATAAGTTCAAATGCAAACAAGTGGCTCGGTGAATAACCGCACCTAGTTTTCACAGCAAGCCCGACGTAGAGAGCAAGTTTGTTTGTGTTGTGCTGTCGGTGTCACAGCATCACCTGAACAGAGTTAAGGGATTACTCCTGATTAATCTCCAGCACTTGATAAAGACCCACAGATCTCCTGTGACCTTGCATGTGAGACTCTTGTTGAACTGAAGCCTCTGGCCACTACTAGTCCGCTGAGCACGAAGTCTCGGCAGGGTTCGGTGTATCATAGGAATTATGTAAAGTCAGAAGATGGTGAGTTGTCCCGCGGCACCTGAAGCCTACAAACAGAAGCCTTGTGTAAAATAAACCCGCTAAAGAGAAAAGCTGAAGGCATGACGAGGAGTCAAAGTGAGCCCCCTGGGTTAGATATCTGGGATGTGCAAAGATCTCTAATTTCTGAGGGGGAAAGATATGTTCTGCATAATGAAAATGGTTTTGAGTAAAAATAAATAAAAAAAAGTCAGTTTTCTGTGAAAATATGAAATGTAAATTTAGCTTGTTATTAGGATTTGGCAATTTTGTATTATCGCACTAAAGGATGAACTGGATGGGAATTTAGGATTAGTGTGGAAATGCTAGCAGATGCTAAGTGATATGTGGATGCTGTTTTTGTCTGTAGAGCGGTCTGATGCTTCTTTGTTGTAAAGAGCTCCTCGCTGTTTAAAGAGGCAGCAGCAGCGCCTGCATACGGAGGAAATGCTTAGTGCCCGAGCAGCGAGGATCTCTGCAGACAAAGCCATCTCACATGTATGCAAACGTCGTCCGAGTGGCTTTCCTTAAAAATATTCAGCTTTTGATCTTTGTGGAGCTGTAACTAAAAGACTGGAAGATAACCAAACCAGTCCAAGCTGTAGAAAAAAATCATTCCACTCTCCTTGGAGGATGAAAAATGAAACATCTTGCTTCTAACTGTAGCTGACAAGGTGGTTCATTAATCTTGCACATCCCTGTTTTCACTAAATCTTTGGTCCTTTAATGATGATCAAAGACAACATTGAAATTGAATGATGTTGATAAATGCATAAACGATTAATTTCTGATTAGCCTTTTCATTCCAATGCAGTTCTTGGCTAATAAAGAATCCACTGCTTAACTGATGTCCTTATGTTCGCTTCTTTGCCACGTTTTCCTCTTCCTGTGTGTACCGGATGTGTTGATCTGCTGCTAAAGATCCTGCTAGTGGCTGTGAGTCTAATGTGACCTGTTGATGTAGCACCGCTGCATGTGAACCTGCACCAGAGGCAAAGCTGTCGGAACAATGCTTTTTAAAAAGCTTAAAGACTGGATCAGAGGCCGATTGGTTTGAATAGTGAGCTCAGAAACTGTACTTAAATGAGCTCTACATTATAAGGAGATATGCTGATTGGCTCTCTTGCTTAGCATTGGCTAAATAAGATTATTGATACCACTCATTGTGGGAGATTGGTGAGGGCTATCTTTGCAATTCAAATTGAAAAATAGAGATGTCAGTAAATCAAGACTAAAAAAAACTGGTCTGCAAATGTGAGGGCATTTAAGTGTTACATGCTTGAAGCTGTAGTTGATTTCAACAAATTGACACGGAAACATTGAACATTGATCTACAGTTAACGTAGTTGTGAGCATAAAACAGTTTGAAAGGTCTTAATGTGTCAAATTCAGATGACACTGAGCTGGAAAGCAAACACTGGAACTCGTAAATATGAAGCCAGTTTGCGTAGTACACATACTAGCCTGGCTTTATTAACACAGAATACCATCACATAAACCAGCAATACCAGCAACAAAAAGTTCAGAAATGAATGTCTTGAAGAGAAATTGTTAACATAAGGTATTACTTTTAAGAAAGTCATCAGTAAAGTAAAATTGTTCTTATAAGCTGACTAACCTGTGTGACTATTTCTCGACTTGAACCAGTTTTAAGCTTTAGTGTGAGTGTTATCAATTATCTCCTAAAAACCCAACTCTTAGCAAGCAAGCTGATAAGCGATTCTCTCCAAATCTCAAACTATTGCTCTCACATTGCTGTGTACCAGCTGGCTTGAGGAGTTCAGACAGCTCTGTTTGTTGGTTTGTTGTGTGATGCTATTTGAAGGAGGTTTACCTCCTCTTCTGTAAATGCAATGGGATTGTGGCAGACTAGGATGTCCCTAAGGATAAGCTCTCTCTTTCAGGGAATATAACTCATGTCTCCCTTCGATGTGTGCCCCCTTGAGGTTTTTTTTTTTCTATAAGCGTTTTTCTCTGACCTATCTTCTGAGGCAAGGATTTTGGGTGGGGAATCAGCTCATTTTGTAGTACATTGGCATGACTAATGAAGATGCCAATATGTTAAATGTTCTAGCTGAAGCCAAAAATGGAGACGTGTCAGTACAATCTGGTTTAGCTTGAGAAATCAGCCTCCTTTTGTTGTTGATATTGACACTAGTCTCCTTAGGATCACGCTATGACATACCAGACCATAACATGTAAATTAAAAACGTTTTCCATTTCCTTGGTTTTACCCAAGGAAGGTGTTAAATGAAAGGTCAGGACGATGTGTGTTCTGCTTCTTTTGTAAGAATCAGAGGAAAAAGCTACAACACAGCTGCTGCTGGTGTTGTAGTGTTGAAGAAAATCCCCTTCTACCATCCGCAGGTCCAAAGCAATCCCTGTTGTGCTGTGGTCTGGTGTGAAGGACCGACAGACACCTTGTCTGCAGGTCGTCTGCTCACCTGTCCTCTGTTACCTGCCTGTGAAACAGCCGAGAGCTTCACAACAAGCTCCTCCAGGAGAGCTCGTGATGTTTCACCACTAAGGTCTCACTCTTCACTCAGCAAACTGTTAACAATATACCTGGTTGTCATTATTGTTTGCGATATAATAAAATAATAAAATCTGCACATGTGTTGTCTGCTTATTCTTAGTTATTATACTGAAGGTGGAGTGTATTGCTGACAAAGTTGAGTTAAATGTAATGTCACCAGTACACACCATCAGCTCATTTGAAGTGGGGTATATATAGTTATGATTAAACTTAGAAAGAAGGATTCATTGCATTGTTTTTTCCCCAAAACTAAATGCATCAAAAGAAACTTACATTCAACATACATCTTAAAAATTGTCATGTTAAAGCAAGATACAATCAAAGCTTAATAATAAAATAACGGTTAAGAAAAAATAAAAAAAGTTTTTTTTTAATGTATATATTTAATGTCCTTTGAGATTTTTTGGAGTTTGAAGGTATGATAAGTATTTTTATGAAGAAATGTAAATAAAGAATTCCCAATTAATCTGAAAAGTTGAAGTAGTGTTATAGTATTTGAAAAAATAAATAAAATATATATATATTTTTTTTTTTGTGTAAGAGGTGAGTGACTACTTAATTATCCCTATACTATGGTACGAATAAACAGTAAGATGTATAGGTAAATAAACAAATAACAGGATAACAAAATAACAAAATAAATCAACAAAACATGTAAGGTGTCAAAGTAAATGATATAACATAAACGAATAACTTAAGTAACTGCATTTTTCTAAAGTTATTGCTAAGGTTGTATTGTAGCTTAATCTGGAGTTTATCACATTCACTTCACACACACGGGACGTTTGTTCATGGCGTCATGACGTAGTGAGGTGACGTCTCAAGCATCCCGGAAGAGACGCACAGAAAAGTTAACATCGTTTGGACAACGTGAGTTTACAGAAGTGTGAGATCTTCTTCCACACAGTCGTTTAGTCAAACCAAGTCACCACCAGTCTGAAAGTAATAACAGGCTCCAACACAACACGGATAATACCACAATAAAAAGGTAGGCAGGCACAAATTATAGCTACACATTAGCTTAAATTATTAGCATGCTGCTTCAAACTAGCTCCGTTAGTTTCTCAGTCAGGAAAGACACGTCTTCATGTGTATATGTAACACCCTGTTTCAAAGTCAACCTTAATTAAATAACAAAGTTCTGTTCTCTCTCTTATCGGTCTGATTTTATATTTACTTTGTGCCTGTTGTTGCTGTTAGTTCACCCTGGCTCATGTCATGTCTCTCTTCCCCGGAAATCAGAGCTCTCATCATGGCTTTGAATAAATCCATGCACCCCCGGAACCGCTACAAAGACAAACCTCCGGACTTCGCTTACCTGGCGTCCAAATACCCAGACTTCCAGCAGCACGTGCACACCAGCCTGGCAGGCAGACCTGTGTAAGTACCTGACACCAGAAGTACTCAGTCAGATGTGTAACTTAAGTGTCCCATGACATGGCCATTTCTACTGATCATAATTCCATTGTTGAGGTCTAGTAGAATAGATTTACATTGTGCAATTTTCCAAACTCACATTGGTTTTCTCATACAGCATCTCTGTATAGTATGTGTATTCACTGAATTTCACTCTCTGTCCTACACGCCTTGTTGGAGCTCCTGCCCCCTCCCTCTCTCTCTCCCCCCTCCCTCCCTCTCTCTCCCCCCCCCCCCCTTTCCCCTCTCCCCTCCTCTCTCTCCCCCCCCCTCCCTCTCTCTCTCCCCCCCCTCCCTCTCTCTCTCCCCCCTCCCTCTCTCTCCCTCCCTCTCTCTCTCTCCCCCCCTCCCTCTCTCTCCCCCCCCTCCTCTCTCTCTCTCTCCCCCCCCCTCCCTCTCCCTCCCTCCCTCTCTCCCCCCCCTCCCTCCCTCTCTCTCTCCCCCCCCCCCCCTCTCTCTCTCTCCCCCCCCTCCCTCCCTCTCTCTCTCTCCCCTCCCTCCCTCTCTCTCTCTCCCCCCCCTCCCTCCCTCTCTCTCTCTCCCCCTCCCCTCCCCTCCCCCCCCTCTCTCTCCCCCCCTCCCCCTCCCTCCCCCTCTCTCCCCCCCCTCCCCTCCCTCCCTTCCCCCTCCCTCCCCCCTTCTCTCCCTCTCCCTCCTCTCCCTCCCTCTCCCTTCCTCCTCTCCCTCCCTCCCTCTCCCTCCCTCCCTCCCCTTCCCTCTCCTCTCCCTCCCCCTTCCTCTTCCTCTCCCTCCCCCTCCCTGTGAGCCCAGTGTGCTCTGATTGGTCAGCTCGCCCACTGGCTCGCTGCTGCGAGGAGCTGACAGTGTGAGCTGGCTTACTGGTGTGGTGTCCTGCTTGCTTCGAGACATCGCGAATGGATGCGGGAAGGGGGGGGGGTGCTGAGGGGGCTGCAGCAGACCGTTTACATGTATAAAAACCTTCATAACACACAAGGGGACGGGTAATAACCGGAAAAGCATGACATGGGACCTTTAAGTAAAATTAGCAATACTACATGTAAAAGTCCTGCATTCAAAATCTAAATATAAGTACCAACAGTAAAAGTACTCGTTATGGGTAATGGCCCATTTCCGAATTGTGTATATATTGAGTTTCTGGGTTAGCCTACTATTATGATTATTCATGTGTTTTTATCACAACTGGTAAAGAACTAATTTCAAGAACGTTACATACTGCTGCTGGATATCTTAACCAAATATCTAAAAGTTTATTATGTAATGATTCGAGATTTTATATTAGTTAATAATCAAACCGTACAAAGTAACTAGTCACAAAAGCTGTGATTGAATGTAGTGGTGGAGTAAAAAGTACATTATTGGCTTCTAAAATAGTGGAGTAGAAGTATAAAGTAGCATAAACTGAGAATAAAGTTGTAATTAAGTATTTTACTTGAGCAAATGTACTTTGTTACTATCCATCACTGAGACTGAGGAGTGTGTGTGTTCAGTATTTTTAGTAGTGTGCAGTCTATCTTATTACACGTCATCCCTGACCTCAAATCTCTCACAATTATAATCAGTTGAATGTATGGTGAAGGTGGACACTGTCAAACAGCAGCTCTGTTTATTTACTTATGTGTTATTGCACACATAATGACTGTGTGTTTGTATTAGGTGTGTGTACACAGAAGTCACTTTTACGTTCATTCTCTGGTTTAGGAGTCAGGTTTCGTTGTGGGAAAATGCATAAGGATACAATTATTTCATTTTTTAAACAGACGGTTGTGCCATCGACAAACAAAATCCTCTTACAAGGGTCTGAGGTAGCTTTATGATCCCACTTGAAACTATTTTAAGTTTGTAAAGTATATTCATTATAAAAATAGGGAACATTTCCCTTTCACACTTCTGTATTACATTGAACAAATACTTGGGTCCAATTGGCACTAAAATTACAAAGCTTTGCTTAATCTATGAAACCGAAAATACTAAATACATACAATAAATAAAATAATACAACTTGTGCCTTACCAAGCGAGGTTCAATTAGTTCCACATTGGCTATTTTTGAACATATATACCAAAGTATACCAAATAATGATTATTCTACCGAATGTGCATCAGCATGTTGGATGTGTTTTTATTCACACACACATTTATTGAAATAAACTTTTATTATTATTATAGTTTTGGATTAAAATGTTCAACAATACCGTATGTCCGTATGCTCAGGTACTATTAGCCATCTTGTGTGTATATATATTGAAGCAGTGTTGTACAGAAACAGCTTTTCACCAGTATGGCAGAGCCCTGAGGATCCCGTTCAGCACGGATCATGCCACAGCTGACTCTTTACTGCTCATTCAGCTCCTGCCAACAGCAGGAGGACAAATGATTAATGGACCCCACATCATTTTTTTGTATGATTTTTTTCTCTCAATCCCCTGTTTGCTGCCCTTTTTTTTCATTAGAAAGACTGCAAGACAGTGACAGTTTGAAAAAAACTCCTAATTTAAAAAATATGTTGGTGTGTCAATCAAAAGCTGCTCTGTTAGCTGCTTGTGTTTCACTACGTGCTGAAAGCAGAAGCCTGTGTGTGTGAGAGTGTGTGTGAGCATGCTATACCCAGAAAGATGCTGCTGAGAAGTCATGAGGTAAGAAAGGCCAGGCAGGATGAAAAAGGAAGAAAATGTCTTATGTGATTAGATCGCTGTGTCTGTGGGAAACAAACAGGAAGTGGACCTGGTCTGGGTGGATGGATCAATCACATGTGTTTTTACGTCTCCTTGCAGGCGTTAGCTGAGGCCAGAGGCAATATGTTGATGTGTTGTCAGTACGTCTGTTGGTCCGCGATTTCTCCTGAACGCCTGCAGGGGGGTTGAACTAATTTAGATTTTGGGGCCAAAGGTCAATATGACCTCACATCCACCCTATTCTGGTGAATACCTTGAGGGACCTTCTTTAATTTGGAATAAAACGTCCTCTTCGAATCGAGGATGAACTGATTAGAATTTGGTGGTCAAATGTCAAAGTCGTCAAATACGTCTTTGGACAAGTATTAATGCCTTTAGTATGACCAATTCGCGTTTAGCAGAGGCATACAACCTAGAGGTGGTAATTGTAGTTCCTTTTGTTAATGTCCCAAAAATGTATTGACATCTTTCTCTGCATGTTTTCTCATGTGATGGTAGACGTTTTTGATTGTGTTTAGCGCTTAAAGTACAGGTGTAAGTAAATAATGAATGATGCATTAAATCCAAGTGTGTTTCCTGCTGTTGTGCGTGTTCACCTGCTTACTGAGACATTCTTGATGTAATTAATTACATCACGAACGTGCTTTACCTGCTGTGGCAAGATAACGTCTGCAGTTTATTACAATAACCAGAGATCACAGTCATCAGTTTTTCTCTGGTTATCAGAGGTGAATTTAGAGAGGAAAATGAATAAAGTCACATGTTGTGTTAATAATACCCTCATGCAGAAATATAACGTTGTCGTATTTAAAGACAAATGCTAACTGAAGCTTTATTCAGGCTGGATTTATTTCTCCAGGGGAGGTGATGCTAACATTACCAGCGCTGGTCAGTGTATTTAATCCCATCCAGAGCACCTATATGGAAACATGAATTAACACCTTCACCCCAGTAATAATTACAGATGAAATTACAAACTGTTATTTTAGAAAACTTGCTGATGCTCTTGTATTAAAAAATCTGGTCCAGTGAGACATACTTGTATTTGAAAGTACATCTCTGAGGTTCCACATTTGAGGTGCTTGTCCATTTAATTCATCTTTAAATCAAGTCAGTATGAAATGGATAAAAAGCCTATTAAAAACCAAACTTTTGTTATCAGTACTGAAACTCAGGTACTATATCGCTAGTGTTAATCTAATGTATTTTGGTAGAAAAAACACCAAAATAGCATTTACGGTTAATCTTGGTGAAGCTCTATGTTTTTAGCTAGACATGTCAGCTTGTCATTTTATAAATAAGCTTTTATTTGTATTTTTAATCTTCTCAATCAAAACAAATGTCTGTGAAAACAAAGCAGCTCTTAATGAATGTAAGCGCTGACAGTGATTGTCTGCTGCTCATCTGTCGGACTCTCCTCCCTTTTTGTGTTTTGTTTTATCAAACAGGTACCGCGTCTACTCAGTGAGGAAATCACTTGTTATTGACTTTGTTATGCAGATGAATGTCGACATGATGTCACTGCAGCGAGTGTGAACATCTGTGTGTAAACGTGAACATGTTGGTGTGAGCCGATCCTTTGTGGTCGAGAGGAGGACAGTCAATCATCTTATGGCGGGCCGAGCATGTGCATGTGTGGGCACGCTGTAAACTCCACTGCATGTCCGTCTGTGACAGGTGTTAATTATCTGTCCGTCAGTGAGCTACGGACAGATGACAAACAATGGGCTCTGTAAGAGCTGGACAGTCAATGTTGTAATTAAGACAATCAAGCATATAGGCAACTAGACAGGAGTTAGTGTGTCATTTCTAAACACTACATGTGAAATGACAAAGAAATTCAACATTGGTTAAAGCAGGTTGTTTGATCTACTTTAAATAAGCATTAGTCCATTTAGTGATGTGAGCATTAGTATGTTTATTAAGTTGATTGACAGAAAATTAACAAACACTTTTGATTTATTCATCTTTGGAGTCAGTTATAAAGAACAAGACTCATAGTCCACAGCAATGCTAGCATCTACGTAAATGCTAACTTGCTGATAAGAGCTGTTTTGAATTAGAATTATTTTTTTAATTCATACCAGATTTGGATTTTCATTGAGAAGATTTCACTATCCGTTCCTTTTTTCATATACACTGTCTCGCAATCAGAAAATCCTGCCGCCGGATATCTCCGCTCTGTTAGAGCTGGCGGCCGAAACTCAGCCCACACGATGACATTTCCCGCTGAACATTTCAGGCCATGACTTCCACTCTATCTCGCCCTTTCAACACTGCATCTCCAATAAAAGCACTCTGGCACAAAAAAAACATAGTCAAAATTTAAATAATAATACTGAGTTTCAAAGATATGACCACAACGACATGACTAAAAGCATCCCCTGACTGTATTATACAAAATTAACTAACATTTTTAGTTGACTGAGGCGTCATCACCAAGCTAACATGTACAACTAAGGCTGGTGGGAATATGATTAGTTTTGCAGGTAGTTAGTCATAACTATAGTTTTGGACTAATTAAAATGTTGATATTGGTGGCACTATATTAAAATCAGTTGATCTCCAATGTTAGTACACCGACATCCCTGCAGCCATGCAGATACCATCCCTTGAAAAATGTTTATTGGCAGTCTGTCAGATGCATATTTATGCCCAGCATCTGAACATAAGTGCTGATTCCACCTTTTAACACTTTTTCAGTACATTTCACGATAATCAGACATCGCCTCAGATGCCAATTTGTTCTCTTTTCCCTCTGCATGAACGGATGTCCAGGCTTTGCGTCTCCCTTCGTCTGCTACCAGCTCCCGTTAGCCGTCTGCAAAAACTTGGCTCTTCTTCCCCATCAGCATGTCATTCCATCAGTGGAGGGATTAGTGTGGTTTTGTATTTCCCAATGAATACATCTACTGGATTTTTAAGTATTTAAGCGGTGAGTTGGGGATGAGAATAATCTTGGGGAGACACTCTCTCAATCCTCGGGGGAGATACGTCTCCTTTAATTTAGGGATCGTCAGTGGGGAGGACTGATAGCAGTTGGCTCAGACCAGCAGGAGAGGAAATATGGGGGGGATGATTGGATTTGAAGTTAGGAACATATAAAATAAAATAAAACTGGTTGTTGGTTTTAGTTTTTGGGGGAGCTAAGAAGGGGGGCTCAGATCAAACAGTTAGAGGGGGGGGGATTAGGAGGCATAATGGGTATTAAAAATGCAACAGCCTGGGTGACATTTAATTTGCTAGGCATATTTTTATGGGCTGAGACGATCCTCTGTGGATGGATTTTCACTTCCGTAATTATTGAAATGTTCAATTTTCACACCAGATCTGTGTTCAGAGATTTATTATTAGTCATGTTCATGGCAATAAAGGAGAATGGATTAATAATTATGACCTCTTTTGCCTCATTTTAAAATTGATAAATGTAACCCAACAATAATCAGTAGCACTGGAGAGTCATAACCAGGCAGATATGTTTTACTATCTGCTGAGAGATATTTAAAGTCAGTGTAGCTTTAAATTAATGTTGTGTTTTAAGTGATGCGTCATTCCTGCTCTTGAGAGGACTTAAAAAAAAACAAAAAAACACCTGACACGGGAGGAGAAGTTACAGCCAATCAGCACAGAATGTTTCCTAGCACACTCAGAGTGAAGTAGATGCACCTGAAGGTCACCCCGCCGTGGACACAGATTGAAACAGTGTGTGTGTGTGCTTTCATGCTGATCATGTAGCGTGGAGGTGAGAGCGAGCTGTTTGTCTCAGCAGTAACTCCTCTCCGGTCTCATGATATCATCCTCTTCAAAATGTCGTCCTCTCAGCACAAATGAATCACCTTCTTGTCACTCTGTTCACGTAAACTGGATTTTTGTGCTATAACTGAATCCTGATTTCTATATTTAACCCCCCCCTCACACATCTTACCAAAACAGTACCACATATTCAGTCTCATCACAACTCTTCGTCCAATTTGTCCCACACGGTGTCCCGTCGGCCAGGTTATGACGTAGGCACGCAGCGCTGCAGCTACATCACAGGCGTAAACGGCGGGCACACTCACGCTGTCTGGCATCAGCCATTGCTCCAGCGTGGCCGGATTTGCGTTCTCCCCTCATCTGTTCAGTAGGTGGGGTTGCCATGGAGACGTGGATTCGCAGTGCTGATGACGGCCTGCATTGCACACACACACACACACACACACACACACACACTACCACACACACTCACTCACTCATCAGGGGCTAAAAATAGAGGGCTGGTCTGAGCAGCCTCGCTCTCTGAATATTGATCCTTATCTAATGATGGCTCAGAGGAGAAATAAAAAGGGCAGAATATCAGAGAGACGCCGGCTTTCATTTTGGGAAAGAGTGAGTGCTGAGCTAATGAGGGAGAGTTGATACATCAGCATGATTTCTCCTCATCTCTGGCCATTTTTTAAAAGTGCACATTTTTTCTCTGGTTCTTCTTTTGAAGACGTGTGGAGCATTCTTAAAGCCAGGTGTTTCCTCCTGGAGGTCACACTCCTCCAGCCGCTGATTAAACCGGACCATTAACTAATATGTTCATTAGTGAAGAGACACAGGGTAAGATTGATGTTGACTCTACAGGTAAATCGCTTCTCATTTATATCCGTCTCACACCTGGAGGGTGGTTTCTCTGTGTTATCGCTCCTATGTGAAGAGGCAGAGTAAAGTCCTATCAGCAGTGAGGGAGTTTCCCCTCTTTCTCCAATCAGTGTGTTGCTGCATTCAAATGAAATTGGGCAGGTTGATGGCAAACCACATATCATGTCAGTAAACAGCAGCAGGAGAGTAAAATGAGGTGAGATCGAGAGAGTACTGGCAACAGTAATGGTATTGCTGTCCAAAGTTTAAAGGAGCCCTTTTATCCCACAGTAACCTGAAGCAACACAGGACTGTTATCAGTGTATAGACTTTTGTTTTTATGTCATTGGATTCTGGTCATTAAATGTGCCTAGCAGAGAGAGAAAAATGGAAATGGGAAGCCTTTCTGTGTGTTGTGAAGTATCACAAAAGAAGAGCTGAATACTGAGAGCACAACATTTCAGCTCTTTATGTGTAATTGATTTGTGAAGAGAAAGACAAAACAAAAACAGAGGTTGGCTTTTTCTTTAGATCTCAGAGTTATTTCTCCATCTCTACCAGCAGTATGTGGTTTTTTTCCCACTCACACCAAACTGGGGAGGTGCCAGACGCTGCCATCGCCAGGATGTGTCTAATTACATCTGCCAAGGTGTGAAAGCGCTCAGCGAAGCTTTAATTATACCTATTTCGCCCACTGGTTCTGTCTGCCGCACTCGTGCACGCCTGTGTGACAGCTGAAATCATTGAACATGTCGAGAGGAAATGAGTGGGACTGAGAACTGTGGGAGTAAGAAGTGTGAGGCCTCAGCAGCGTGGAAAATGTGCATTTCATTGTCATTAGCAAGAGATTGTGGACGGCTGCTTATCTCCTTATTGTCCTTCATCTGCTTGCGTGTGTGTGTTTTTGTGTGTGTGTGTGTGTGTGTGCAATGCAAGTAATGGGGTTCAGTGCAGAGAGCTGCAGCAGGCTGGAGGGGCGCAGGGTTAATGAAGTGCAGTATTAAGAGCAGATTGGTAAATTACTGTCAGGCACCTCATTGAAAAAACAAGAGGATCAGCAATCCATTAAATTAAATCATCCTTAAAGGGGAAATATCATTTCATACTGCATGGGTTTTATTTGTGTTGCTATGGTCACTGTTCTTTCAGTAAAAATAACCTTCAGGTTCCCTTTAACAAGAAAACTGAGGCTAACCGGTTCATTATTATTACCAAACCGGTCTCTTCAAACCAAAAGAGTATCCAATCTCCAGGGCTGGAAATGTGTTAAACTCTCTATGTACCACCTTGCTTTAAGAAATATAAACATGGCATTTATATTTATTTATTGATTGACCCTTAATTCGAATTGGCATTCTTGAAATAAAATTCATCGTCAATTAAGATTCAGCCGTTTAATCCTACAGGTCCCAGAATACTGGGGACAGGAACAAACTAACTTAAATTTAAGATTAAACAAAGGCCTCCATCAATAATTGGCTTTTCTCTACAATTTTGTGAGCATGATGTGGTGTGGTTCTGCACAGGGCATGAGTCTGGAAAAGTGAAAGTGAAAGCAGTTGGTTACCTCGCTGGGAAGCTTGAGGTGTGCAGCCTTTCTCACTAGCTGCTCCTGACATTTTCATTACTCAAAAAAGGCCGTAAAGGACCACACACACATTGCATTTCTTCTGACTGCTCCAAAGTCAACTTGTGTTTTGCCAGATATAAGTCTTTATGCTGTAGAAAATGTTCAGTTGCATTTGCAATAATTGAAGTAAGCATTTTGGTAATGTTTCTACAGACACCCAGTTGAAAATAGTTCCAATATGTAAATATTGAAAAATTACATTTCCAAGTAGCTGGACTAGAAATGATAACAAAACAGACTTGTAGTAGGCAAGTAGTTTAGATCATTTGAGGGACTACAATGCTATCATAATAAATAAATGAAGGGCCGAAACAAAACAAAAATACCCAGTTGGTTAATAAATTAATGTTTCCTGTTACAGTGGGATTTAAATGCTCAGCCATGTTTCTTCTCCAGTGTGAACTTCAAAGAGCCGGAGGCGGTGCGAGCGCTGACCTGCACCCTGCTGAAGGAGGACTTTGGTTTGTCCATCGAGATTCCTCTGGAGCGCCTCATCCCCACCGTGCCCCTCCGCCTCAACTACATCCACTGGGTGGAGGACCTCATCGACGGCCAGAAGCAGCCGCGCAGAGGCATCGACATCGGTACCAGCACAACTCTTTGTGTCATTTTCTTCACATCTTTTAAAGTCTACTTAAACGGACAATATATTTGTCCAATTGCCAAACCCTACTAGCAAGGGTGCAGAACTGGAACATAGGAGAATGCTTTTTATTAAACATTTAACATGCGTCAAGCTAACGGCACAAGACAAAAGAGGTACTCAAGTAAAGGAAAGGAGAAGTCTAGTAGCTCAGCCGTCGTGTGGAAAAAATGCAAAAAACATGTTGAGACTTCAGGATAATTAGCTATGAGACCCCTGCTCTTGTTTATTCTGGATTCGGCTGACAGCGGCTCAGAGCGGCTCCGAGCGGCACACAAAATGTCAGTCGGTGCTTCCAGCTGGTTCACATGAGCCCACTGTTTCCAGTGATCCCAGCACTTAGCAGCTGAAATCCCAATCCACATGTCACAGCGTGTTTGCCGTTCTGTCTGTCAGAGAAAAAACTGTCTGTCGTTGCGTGTGTGTGTGTGTTTTGTGTGTGCTCTTAAGGACCTCAGGGCACTGATTGGTGACCCTGAATCTTTCTGTAAGCAGATTGAAGCTGTCTGTTCTCTGATGGATCACCACTGGGCGTTTCCTTTACTAACTAGTGCCACTTTTATCTGAGCCTGCGCTGCCTCATGCAGCTGCTGTTGTCTTTGGATGATTTAATAACAGCTTCTGGAACTGACTTTTATTGTCCATTATATTCCCTTTACCTTTTACTTTAAACAACTTATTTCCATATTGTTCAATTAAACTCATAACCATTTATCATCTTGATGAAGTCACACATCCTAAAGCTGCCAAACATATGTGTGTGTTCCTCAGGCACTGGTGCGTCCTGTATCTACCCCTTACTGGGAGCCACCATGAACGGCTGGTACTTTCTGGCCACAGAGGTGGACGACATCTGCTTTGACTACGCTACGAAAAACGTGGAGCAGAACAGCCTGTCTGACCTCATTAAAGGTAAATGTGGTTCACTCATCCTGAAAAACTGTCTATCTCAGGACATTAAAGTGGCACATTTAAACCAAAGTCTTTCAGTGTAGTTTTTTATATTTTCTTAGATAATTATTCTTATAGAGTGTATGTAACTTTGGCTAAACTTTCCCCAATTTGGCTAAAATAACACTACATGGGATTATGTTGAAAATGTAGAGTAACATAATAATAATAAGCACAAAAGAGTGTCTGCAAAATCTATTTTAAGTTTGCTAACATTAGCCACCAAACACTACTGGTTATAACAAACCAAGGAATGTTTTGCAGCTGTTGTTTTTAATTGCACACTGTCTCTTAGTATGATAAAAGACTGATTACCTCATTTGAATTTTGTGTGGAACAGCCTGAATTTGTACGTTGTGTAGACTTGTTTCTCCAAACTGCTGTCACGATTAGCTAAAACATTACATGTATCTAACCTGACTTACCTCATCTGTGTTTACCCTTTCCTAGTGGTCAAAGTCCCTCAGAAGACTTTACTGATGGACGCCTTGAAAGAAGAGACAGAAATAGTGTACGACTTCTGCATGTGCAACCCTCCTTTTTTTGCCAATCAGCTTGAAGCAAAGGTGAGTTTCTCCCTACCTACATTCTGGCTTAAACAGCTCTTGCAGCCCAAAACCCAGGGACATTAACAACTACTGACTCAAAGATGGCTTCAGCTCACAGTGGCATGAAATTGGAAAAGCTGCTCATGATAGTAAACACTGTTCTGTGTTTGTTGACATGATAGTAACAGTCTCTAATAGGATTCTATGTTAATCTCTGTCTGTCTTGCTGCTCTCTCCAGGGGGTAAACTCCAGGAACTCACGGCGACCTCCTCCCAGTTCAGTGAACACAGGCGGGGTGACGGAGATCATGGCGGAGGGCGGGGAACTGGAGTTTGTCAAGAGGATCATTCATGACAGCCTGCAGCTAAAGAAACGCTTGCGGTGAGACAAAGAGTCTGACTGTGACCTGCAGAATCAGACCTGAGACAAACAGGAGATGCAGGTGTTTTTGTTGTGTGTAAAAAGCTCATGTAAACCAGATTGATTGATCTGAATCACACACAGGGACTGCAAGAATTCAGGGTTACACATATCTGAAGTGGCAGATGGATGAACAAGAGTGCTGCAGTTCGGTTCTCTTTGAAGAGCTTTGAGAGGTTTAAATGGCCGCTGAGAGCCCCAGTGAAGGGGAGACTCTAAGAGGTGAAATTTGCAGATGGGTCGCTGCACATTAATGGAGCTGTCACCCACACTTGTTTTAATGATCCTGGCACAAGCAGCCCCTGTACTGTATCCGGGAGCCCACAGGGAACAGCTGTGTTTGGGTGGGAGAGTCTCCAGCGCCCGTCACTCTACCCCCCCCTGTATAAAGGGCTGTCACCGGGGCAGCAGAGTGAGACACGGATACAGGGAGCTGCAGAGTGGGGCTATTAAAACTGATTAGACATGCCTCACCTGCTATGCCTCGTACAGGGGAGCATTGCAAGTGTGTGTGAGTGTGTGTGTGTGTGTGTGTGTGTGTCACTGGAACCCTGAGCTCCCTGAGAGGGAGCGCTCTTAATGGTTGCCTGCTGCTCTGTGGATCTGCGTTAGTCATGTAGTGTAGACAGGAAGTGAAACCTGTCATATTTAACATCTTTGAGGCTCGGGTCGAACCAACCGGAGCCGTCTGTCACTCCCAAATACATGCTGGGACACCAGAGCCACCCTGTGTCCATGGAAACACTACCAGCTCTAGCGATTGGTCCTCTGAGACGCTCTCAGTGTCACCCCGCCCTGCCCCTCCCTCCCTCCCTCTTATTTCCACTGAAGTGTAATTACTGTCAGTTAGGGCCAAGTCACCTTAATTCCCAGACCGAGACACACTTCCAAAAACCCCGGTTAGAAATGAGGTAATACTCCTCATTTATCATGCCATTGATATGAAAATGACCATCTGTGCTCATAAGAGTGTAATCATACATGCTTCAACATGTGAATAGAGAACATGGATGCCGACGCAGCTGCACACACTCTGGAGGAGGGGAGCCAGGGCTGCTCTAGGTGTGTGTGTCCCCCCCCCCCTACTGTGTCGAAAATTGGGGAACATCTGTGAATATTAGAGCTGTTCAATATTTCATTGTGTCAACCCAGGCTGACATGTTGCTCTCCTCCCCTTTACCCCCTCTGGGGCATATTCATAACCCCCCTAAACTGAATACAAATCATCGCCCTTTCTCTCCATCAGTAACGAGTCAAAACTGTATTTTCATCTGCAGTCGTTTAGTGAGACTGTAGCTTTGTGAAATAAATATAGGACTGTTAAGGAATATGGCTGTTTACAAGGGCTTGGTTTTGAACACAAGTCAGTGACTGAAACTGAGACTTGGCTTGAAAGATGATTATAAAAATGGTTGGTAATTAGTTCATCAATTATTTTTATGATCAACTTATTATTGAAAAGAAAATGTGTTTACCTCAAAATTATGCCGAGAAGGCTGTAGTACATTAATTGAGAGAAGAGGCTTGTTCTCCCCACAAGCAATGTTGTGGCCTGAAAGGTGAAAACACGTGCAATAAAATAACTTGTTGCTGCTCAGAAAAGCTTTTTGCTGTGGTCGCCCGTTTGTAAGTGACTCAGATGAATTTGATGAAAAATGGTAAACTCAGGGCTTCTATCGTCCACATTTTGTGGGTGATTTTAGTGAATAGATCAAACACACCGATTAAAGTTAACAAAACAATGATTAACACCCCTGAGTTTATATGGATATCTTTTTACTTTACATTATCACAACTATTGTGAATTTCATGTTTTTTTCTCTAAGCTGTGGCGATTAAATAAAAGAGATAATGAGGTTTAAATAAAAACTCAACAAACCCTGACATGGTTTGTGTTTCCTTTCAATCTGACTTCCTGATGTGTTTATCTCTCCTCCTTCTCCCCGGCTGGACTCTTATTGATCAGACCAACCCATCCTCTTTATTGCACAGCAGAGATTATTGATCAGGCTTCCACCGAGGGACGACTTCAAATGAGCTTTTTCTCCACTGTGGCCCGTACACAAACATACGAATATTTTTCCCGTCTCATGTTTTACTTTTGTGTTGCTCTTCCGGCTCGTTTGATCTCTGCTTTGTAGTTCATGCCTGAAATCTCAGCGTCACACAGCTGGTTAATGTGGATTCTTCTTTCTGCAGGTGGTACAGCTGCATGTTGGGGAAGAAATGTAGCTTGGCACCTTTGAAAGAAGAGCTGAGGAAACAAGGGGTGAGTATCAACACACAAATAAATCTGCATCCTCTGAAGTCAATGCTCGTGCAGGAAGGTGCCCCTTCTGTGCTGGTTTGATAATGTCTCGTTAAAACAATCTTAGCCTTCCCTCTCGACCCACAACACTCTTCTGGGACTTTCTATTGACGTAAGAAACAGACGGCCATCACCATCAGAGCAGCAGAAATCCAGATAAATAAAACACATCAGCTCTTTCCAATATGCTTAGTGAGCACGGTCACAAATGAGCCTCCAAGGAGTGGATTTCTAAGCTCTGCATGACTGAATAACGGCTCTCTGTAGATAACATGAATTAGCGTCATTAGCCCAACTAATAGCCCAGCACATGACTCCTGACTGCTGCAGGCCGCGGGTCCTGTGCCAGTCACTCCCCTCTCATGCTCAATAAAAAAAGAAGCTCCACCTGCCATCCCTCAAAGCTCCTCGAGAGGGTCTCATCAGAGTGAGTGTAGCGTTGGCTGGCGGCCAGAGAGGAGACAGACTCTTTTTAAAAGTGTGTGTAAACAGAAACCCGGCCTAGTTAATATGCTAATGCTTTTATCACCCATTACCCCTCTTCTCTCCAGTGTCCACTCATCTATCTCTGTTTTTTTATTTAGCAACTGTCTCAAATACAGAGCTCTTTGACCTCTGACCTTTTATCACAGTGACCTTCCTCCTCATATATACTTATTCAGCCGTGAGAGACACCTAAAGTGCTCTGTTAGCAGAAGGGTTTTCACACCACAAGAGTGAGTGTTTTTCACATCATGGGTCTTTATTTTCACACCCACTATAAGAGAAGTGCTCATCAAACCGTAACTCCCGGCAGGAAGAAATGCATTTGAGGAGTGAAGAGTCAAAGAGTCACAGTCTCTGTCTGCTGTAAATCATCTGGTTATGTACAAATGTTATTATCACAAACTATACTAATCATAATTTCAAAATTCAACCAAATAATTCAGTTTCGCTGTTTTATAAATCCAATAAAGTTTGATATTTGTATGTATCATTTCATAATGAAATCATTAAAAGTATTTTTTTCATACCACTAAGAACACCTTGATTTGCAAGTTCTATTTTTGATTTTAAAGCAAGACATTTACATTGCTTTCTAATATATTATTAGAAATTAGAAATAACAGCACAACCAGAAAATAACATAGATTCATTTATCCGTTTGTTTGCTCTAATATTCAATATTTGGTGAAATCATCATCATCATCATCATCATCATCATCATAATCATCACCTCCGTGCCGCTGGAGTTGTTGTGCTAATCATACCTCTCTCCTCTTTTGTTCTCAGGTACCCAAAGTAACGCACACAGAGTTCTGCCAGGGCCGGACGATGCGATGGGCGCTGGCCTGGAGCTTCTATGATGATGTGATTGTTCCGGTAAGTCTGAGCAGGTTTTATTTCTCTGTGTGCTCTTGAAGGACTCGAGCCTCATTGCAAAAACTAGACTCAACAGAATGTTTTGTGTCACTTTGGGCGGATAAATTGATCATACCAAGAAATAGGGAGCAGCAGAAATTGCCTCTTGTGTCTTTTCTTACGACTTTTTGATGAAAAACGAGAGAATTAGGTGAAGGAAGGATGTTAAGGAGAAATCATGCTAAGAAAACTGTGGTGCTTAGAGGATCTGACTGTAGTTACACTAGGTTACATATTTTTTGTAAAGCAACTTTTTAAAGAGACGAAAATATTATATTCCTATATTTATATTTAAGTGAGTAAATAACTCAATGTTGATCAATGGATGTAAAGATTCCTGTACATCACACCTCCAAAAAGGATGTTTACAATTTATCCAGTGCACAGTTGAACAGCAATGTCAGATGTTATTGACGGTGAAACGTCACGTTCAGGGAACTGTGGGAGGACATTGTGTCCTTTCACTTGGTAACGTATAGTCCTGTGTGTCCTATCCCATAGGAGATAAGAAAGGAAACATTTAATCTCCCTTCCTGAGCATTTAGAGAATTCGACTAGCTCTTATCATGGCTGCTATTTCCGATCACTCTTCTCAGTCAGTCTTAGGATCCTAAGCTAAAAACACTGTTTGACCACAAATGACTTGCATATGGTATGGTACCATAAGTCAATGTTCATGTTGGTAATGTTTTAGTCATTTTGTTTCTTGAACTGGATATTTCCAAAACCCCAAAGCCGCCTCCCCAATTCTCCACCACCTCCATCCTCTCGCCCTCCAGCTCCGATCCATTAGTAGCACTTACTCCTTCCTCCTCCTCTGGGGAGATCTTTATGTGATTTTAACATGCTGTATCCAGGCAACAGTTGCCAGGGCAGGACTGTGTGTGCGTTTCATTGTTTTGTCTGGACAGTGAGAGAGTTGCAGATTAATAGAAAGCAGGGGCAGTAAAGTGGCCACACTGGCTAAATCACTAATAATGACCTTGGTGTGACGACAGATGAAGATAAAGGAAGGTGGAGGCGGTCAGCTCTCTGTCACAGAGACGGTGTTGTTTTCTTCTTTTCGACTCCTCTCTGTTTTGGCCTTTCAGCATAAAAGCAGTTGAGCAGAATGATTGGCCTACATTACCTCCTCCTCCTCCTCCTCCTCCTCCTCCTCCTCCTCCTCCTCCTCCTCGACGCACATCCACTCTCATTTACACCCGAGAGCGGCCAGCATCATCACAGAGCATACCCCTCGAGCACGTGTGTGTGCTCTGTGTGTGTGTGTGTGTGTGTGCATGCTTACATGACAGACGTTCGGCATGTGTAATTCCTTGCATGGTTGACTACCCTAAACCCTGCATGCGTGTGTTCCTATAGACGGCTGGTATATATGTACGTGCATGGGGGTGCTCATTAATGTTACATATAGACTTCAACATATGGGACATGCATGCAGACGTGACCTACTTTAGGCTCTTATTACCAGGTGAGGCAGCAAACTATTATCACCACAATGACTTTATATCCATCTTCTCTCCCTCCATGTCGTCTGGTTTGTTTGAACTTTAATCAAACACACGGGTTACAAGTAGCCTTCTACAGGTGACGCTTCAAGTGAAACTCTGCCAAAATAACTATCAGTTACTTGAAATTTGCATCAAGGAAGTCGTTTTCAAAACAGTCCTTTACCCATCAGTGTGTTAACAAGTCTTGGGATGTACCACTGCATATAGAGTTTTTTAAGCCGTTTGTGGCTCCAGGAACTGTGTGAAGCCTGAAGTGCGCCAGTTAGCATTGTAGTCTAGAGTTGTGTGAAATGTTAACATTTGCAGTAAAATAGATTTCCGTCTTGATTCAGACTAGGGAGCCTCCAGGTTTCTATTATTGTTGCATTACCATCATAAAACATTTGGAGGTGTAAGTTTGAAAGTGATGATACCTTACCTCTGTAGCCTGCTGAAGGCTGCATTAGCCACTACTAGCATAACATACAAAGTCTGAACTGTCAGTGGTACCGATGCATTTTGGGTAATAATATAATAGTGTTTTTTTTAAACATATATTAAAACAAGTTCCTTGACAGTGAGTCTCACACAACATGGAAAACATGAAATATAAAACTGTTATATATATATATATATATATATATATATATATATATATATATATATATATATATATATATATATATATATATATATATATATATATATATATATATATATATATATTAGGGGTTTCACAACTACCATTATTTACTAGTCGACAAGTTTTTCAAAATAGTAGTCGACTAGTCGACTAGTTGTTACGTCATAATAAAGACACACAAAGAGAGGTGTAAAACTGTATTTTGTATTGCAATGCAGTTACGTTAAACACTGTAACAAAGCAGCATTTTTATTTGGGTTACATGGGTTACATGGCTGATTAAATAAAAAACAGTAACTGGACTCACCAAATCTACTGCAAAAACTCTGTTAAGAACATAAATGCAACGTAAATCCACTGCGCATTGCGCAACACTTTACTCGCTGTCACTGTCCTCCTCGATAAGGATGTCCACCCTTCCAGGTTTTTTGGTTTGCGTTTAGGAAGACCAAAGCGTCAACATGTGAGGGAAGGAGGCTTGACCGCTGTCGGGTGACAGTGGTGCCTGCCAGGGAAAACATCCGTTCACTTGGGGTGCTGGTGTAGCCAGGTAGCTCCTGGAAAGCTTGGCTAAACGGGGGAAGCGGTTCGCGTTTTGTGCCCACCACTTCAGAGGGTTATCCATTGTGGGGATATGGGGTGTCTGCTGGCAGTAATCCCGTAGCTCATCCGCGCCACTGTTGACCCGTGTTTTCTTGTTGCTCTCGAAATGAGGTCCAAACAGCTGTTCAAAGAGGGGGTGCTAGTGGAGCACGCTCGTGAACTTTTAGCGCCGGAGCTAAAACTGAAACTGTAGAGTGCATAGGTGCGGCGCATAAAATGAGGACCCCTGAATGTCAGGCGTGTTTTGCTGGAGCATTTTGCAGCACCTCAGCGCCAATGTCGGCATCCTCATTTCCCACGTTTGCCTCCATTTTGTTCACGACTAGTCGACTAGGGCCTACAGCAGCGACTAGTGGTAGAACTACTCGACTAGACTAGTCGAGTAGTTGGTGAAACCCCTAATATATATATATATATATATATATATATATATATATATATATATATATATATTAAGCAATATAACATAGTCATAGTGTTTAAATGAGGAAGAGTAGATGTGGTTCTTCTGCTGCATCGATTGTTGATGTTTAGATTTGACTATAGCGTCCATTGTGAGTTTGACACTATTATAGGACTTCAATGCTGAATCTATGTAATACTCTTAAATCAGTATCCCATTATAGCTTATATGCTAGTATCTGTCTCTTTTTGTATAGCCTCCCCAGTATTTTGTCCAAGAAGACATTAAGTCTGTAGCAGCCCCAGTAAACCAAAGTATTGTTTAACAATACTCGTATTTGCGGAGTACTAGCTTTTTGATTTGTTGGTTGTGAAGAAATTCAACATTGAATTCTGCTTTTTAAAGGAGGAACAATATAATATATTCTCATTGCCAACAGGGAAAGATGCAGATAATGCTGATAATATTAATTGGACTGAAGGAAAACAAGATGCAGATAAAGAAACCAGCAGAAAGAGACAAAGGGGTGGAGGCTGTAGATAGTGAGATTAGAGCACATGTAGGAAGAAAAGACGGAGACAGCCAGGCTTTATCAGAGCCCTGAGGCGATGGTGCTCATACAGGCCTCTGGCAAGAGAAAGGTCCAGAGGTCAGGGGTCCAGGCGGGGGGGTTTGGGACTTGACAAAACAGAAATGGGGATTGGGAGATGACCGGTGATCAGAGTATGATTTACAATGTATGCCTGAAGGTGAAATCTGCAGCATTTCTTGTGTATGTGTTTGTGTGTGTGTGGGGGTGTATGTGTTTGTGTGTGTGTGGGGGTGTATGTGTGTGTGGGGATGTATGTGTTTGTGTGTGTGGGGGTGTATGTGTGTGTGGGGGTGTATGTGTTTGTGGATGTGTGTGTTTGTGTTTGTGCATGTGCTCCCCATCATGATGGATGATTGAATGACATTATATCTGGAGAGAAGAGCTCTTATTGAACTTGAAGGCTTTTACTGTGGCTAGTTTTAAAAAATAGGCCAGGCTTTTGTTGTGAGGTTATTGTGAGGTCATTTATACATATCGTGTGTGTGCATGTGTGTGTGAGAGGGAGAGCATGCAGTGAGGTGAGAGTGTGTAAGTGGGATTAATAATGGAGTGAAGGAGCGGAATCAGAAGAGGATGTCATTCAGTGGAGAGGGGTTCATGTGAAATTGTACAAATGTGGCTTTCATGCTCTTTGTCTGTGAGTCTATCCGTGTATCTATCCCTGTTGACTGGTTGTGTATGTGGTGTGTGTGTGTGATTTAGTGTGTGTGTTCATATACTAATGTATTAGTGCAAGCATCTGTGTCAAGGATGCTGTGTACAAACAGACAGGTTTGGCTTGATGGATTTGTATTGATTTTCTCTCCTTGTACAAAGAGCTGCAGGGCTTACAGAGCGTGGAGAAAAAAGGGAAAGAAACGTCTTTGAGAGACATAAGAAATGAAAGAAGCTCAAGCAAACAGCAAGACGATGCAGAGATCATTGTCAAGCCATCAATTCATAAATATGTCCATCTCTTCTAACATGCATCTATCATGACTGTCATTATAACAAAAACAATCTGTATATGATCAAGTTTGAAAAACCTTTAACAGGTAGTGAAGACTTATATATTTATTTTAAATAAAAATCAAATGTAGGAATGTGAATGTATTTTTCACTTTTATATTTAAAAACATGTTATTCTTTATTCTAGTACATAGTACAATAACAAGATGCTGCAAAGTCTTGTTATGCTCTAAAATGAAGGAGTAATAAAAGTTGCCTCAGTAGAGCGCAGCAGTGTGAAGGTCACAGTCTGCTCCTTCCCCCGGCTGTTTGTAGGTCAGTCGGCCATGCTGTCTGCGCCGTCACAGTGCAGTGTGGCTGCAGACCCCCGCTGCCTCCCCACTTTAAACCAGCCTGCAGTGACTCACCAGTGCGGCGTTGACTTATTTTACTGCAGTGGACGTGAAGGGGACGTTCCCCTGCAGAGCGTCTGTTGTATTCAGACACGCTTTGGTAATGTCCTCCACCGCCATCACAGCGTGACATGAGGGGATTAGAAATAAGGAATGATTTTTAGTTCAGTCGGCTCAGGAGTGTGTGATTCGAGCGCCATCTTGTGGCGTCTGACACAAATCCATCTTCTGTTGGACCACAGGTTCTGTTTGAGCTTTACAGTTCAGAGTATTAAGTGATGAGCCCTGTTTTTAATTTAAAAACAGACAGTTAACAAGGTTCTCTTTGAGAAATTAAAACGGTAAATAATTACAAAATAATGTTTTTGGTGCACTGTACTGCCAAGCAAGAGTGGATAGAAACTGCAAGATGAATGTGTATAAACACAACAAAAAAGCACAGTGTGTGTTTAATAGTGACCGCCCCAGCAAAACTATAAAATCAATAAGCGCTGCAACAATGTCTCAACCAATCGTTCCATCGATTGACGGAAAAATAATAGCCAACTAGTTCGATAATCTATTAATGGTGAGTATTATTTCCTGCAAATGCTGAAAATGTAGCATTCACCTTTTTAAATCTGGAGATTTGAATCCTGCTTTTGTTTGTCTTGTATCATATTAACTGAATATCTTAGGTTACTTTTGTCTCTTCCAATATTTTTTGCTTTGATAAAAGATGTGACACAACCTGTAGCCTGGCACTGGACGTAGTTACTTTAGGTCGATTATCATTGAAGGAGCACTAGCCTGTGACGTGAAATGTCTGAAAATGATGACAAAGCAGACTGTGGGCTAAGTTTCTCATGGAACAAGTCCGTGGCCCAAAATGTAACTTGAAAACACAAAAGAGAAGGATAAAAAACACAACACAGTTAAATAAATATTTATGAGATGAATCTAATGGGAAATTAGACAAATATAAGCACACAGTTTGGCAAGAACAACATAAAACAGCTCTAAATATGTGTATGCTAAGGGAGCAGGACATCTGTGATATTCACCTTCAGAAACACTGTATTGCTGTTTTCTTTGGCTTTTTTCAATTGTAATGTTCACTACCTGCTTTATCAATAATACATGTTTTCCTACATATATTTAGAAATATCCTATTGTTGCAAAATAATCGTTTTGAGCATGGTACCACAGATATCTTTGGCATTGACTTCACCCACACATCTCTATAAGACTGTACCTTTTGATAGTTTTAACTTGTCTTTCTTACATTTTGTTTCACAGACCAATAACACTGTGTGGCTGACTGTTTATTAATGTTCTCCTGATGTCTCTCCCTTTTACCTCAGTCTCCTCCCAGTAAGAAGCGTAAACTGGAGAAGGCGAAGAAGCCGCTTTCCTTCGTACTGCCTAAGGCGGGACTGAAGGAGCTGCAGGCCAAAGCCAAGGCTTTAGGCGGCGCTGCCCGCGGCCCGGTGGACAGCATCGGTGCTCTGCTGGAGAAAACACTCTCTGACCTGAGGGTAAGCTTCAGAGCTGCACTAACACTAACTAGCTGAACGTTACAGAACTGAACCACAGTTAGAAGAGTTCAACCTAAAGGGTAACATCTGTACTTTTCAACCTGTACCACATTTCTACATGTTTTTGTGTATAAATGAGATTTCATTACGATACTTCTTCTAGATCGAGACTTGTTAAGACACACTGACAAACAGACCATATCTAGCAAAAGCTCCTTTTTTTAGATTGTTGTCCGACACATATCGATGTCCCCATTAGTCACTTAGACATAAAACATGGGAAATAGGGTCCATGTTGATAATATCAAGTTACATCCAATTTTTAAGTTTAGCTTTCACCCTTTCTAAAGGTTTAGACCTGATGGACTTTACTATTGCTAATAAGTATTCTCTGTAGAGTTCTCCGTGCTCTTTTCACTCCATGTAATGTTAAACAGAGGTACGTTTTCCTTAACCACAACATCCTTGCTTGCATTTCGCACTGAAATGCTTTTTAGTTATCCAATGAGAGGGGAACAGCAATGGGGTCTGTCATCACCCCACATTTAAATTAGGATGGAACAGGTAATAGTTAACAATATAACGTTCATTTGGGAACACAAATTAGGGTTTTTTAAACACAGGAAACCTGCTGAAAACAGACAATATAATTGCAAGAAAGCATTGTTAGTTGACACCATGGAATTAAGGTTGTTTCTCTTCTTTTTTTAATATATATTTGTTCCATATTTAATTTCTCTTTCAAACCAGAGAAAGTGTAAAGACTAACGCATTGTTTTTGGATGAGTTTCATTTAGTTTATGTTTGAATGAGATTCTCTTTATGCATTAGTGGTTTTTTGCAGTGTTCAGCTAATGGTCACACTTTTCAAGCAATTGATAAGTTCAATACATTTCTTCATCTGCACTAAATATTACCATTACTCAGATTGTCTTCTGTGTGGCTCTGCAGGTGATACACAAACAAGTCCCATGCAGTAAGCAGGAGCAGAGTCTCCTCCTCACAGCTGTGGAGAACACCTGGATCCACTCACGAGAGAAGAGACGTGAGGGCTCGCGTGAGGGCTCGCGTCAGCTGCGAGAGCTTCCCCGTGCTCCTCACCGCGCTGCAACCAGCTCTGCAACCAGCTCTGCAACCAGCTCTGCAACCAGCGCTGCAACCAGCTCTGCAACCAGCTCTGCAACCAGCTCTGCAACCAGCTCTGCAACCAGCTCTGCAACCAGCTCTCAGACCCCTCTGACCACAGCTGCTCCTGCAACAAACCCCGCATTTCAAAACCAGTCCTCTAAAAACAGCACCACCCAGGGGGAAGGTGCTCAAAACAAAGCTGGGTCTGCACAGGAGCCAGAGAGGGTAGAGAATGGCTCCTCTTTAAAGGAGACAAGTCAAGATGTGAAGCTCAATCCAACTGCAGAACAGAAAGACGTGTTGGAGGATGTATCAGGTGAAGACATGGAGTTGTCTACCTGCTCAGAGACGGGGCAGGAAGCAGGCCCACAGGAAGCACCGGTCCCAGCGCAGGAACCGCCCTCTAAGCGACCCAAGAGCCCCGCCGCCCCCGAACACTTCCTGTTTAAATGTCTCCTGAATGTGATGATGGAGGAGTGCGACGTGGTGATCGAGATGCACTGGGTCGAGGGTCAGAGCAGAGACCTGATGAACCAACTGTGCACATACCTGAAGAACACCCTTTTAAGGTGTATTGCGAAGCCGTAAATGAGCAGAAATATTTTTTTAATTGGATTATTAAATTCCTTTGGTTTGTTCCAAAGATAATCCACATTATTTTATGCTTTGTACTAGGTCAGTTTACCTTGTAAGACAAACTGTATATTGGTGTTTTGAGTTATATGTCTACAAATTTGCAATAAATGTGACTTTCTTTTTAAACAAGGTTTTTTTGTTTTACTTTATAAGAACTAATGACAATGACCAACTTCGTCCCCCTAACCATTACCCTTCCCAATAGCAAAATAGCAAGGTTTTACACTAACAAAACCAAAAAGACATAGATGGCATAAATGACATGTAATATAAATGATTATGTTATGATGCAGTACATTTAAATGGCCAATAGAGAACAGTGTGTTTGTTTCTTTTATTATGTTTTGTATTAAGATGAAACCCTTAATTTATTTTTTAGACTTTGTCTTTTTGAATAGCTTCATGGATCCCAATGTGTCGTTAACATTAGGCACGTTTTAATGTACATACAGCCTGTTTAATTCAGGATGTTCCTGGAGCCGCTGAGTTCTTCCTGCTCCGAGAACCTTTAGTATTGTGGTTCACTATTATTACTCTACTGTAGGCCCCATACTTCCTGACCCCATCTGAATAACAGGAAAAGACACCTAAATATCGAGGGTCATGTGTATGCATGTGCACATTCACTTTGTGTTGCAAGCAAAAAACCAGTTCCTACTTGTACAACATGTCCCCGGTTATACCAGGACTTTGACTCAACCGGCCTCTGTGTGTCAATATTCTTGTTATTTTGGGGCCATTTCGGGCTGATGTAATTAGATTACTTAAATAATTAAATCAACCTGTAATGAAATGATTATCGATTCATCTTGGACAATAATCAAAGTAAATTGCCAAACGATTGCTGGCTCTGCCCCTCAGATGTGAGCATGATGCTTTGGTTTTGAAATATTGGCTGGGTTTTGATGCAAGAGTCCATACAGTATCATATGTCTACTGGTCTATATTTTTCTAATCCCTAACCAAGTAATCAAATTGGTTAAGAATGTAACAATTTAATTGTGAAGTTATAGTGTCAATATCAGGTGGAGGAGAATGTACTTAATGTTTCTTTAGTAAAAGTAGCAATACCACAGTATAGACAAGTGAAAGTCCTGCATTCAAAATATAAAGTAAAAGTACAAAAGTGTGCTTCAAAATATACCTGAGTACCAAAAGTACTTGTTAGGCAGAATGTCCCAGTGCAAAAGTATCTAGTACACTTTTTGTCAATGAATGAATGAGGACTAGTTGAATGTTTAATAGAAGAAACAGACGTAAAGTGCCATGTTTAGTGGTGTTGCGCAACAGCGACAACTTAAACTGTTTTGATGTGTTTTACCCTTAGCTGGGCTGGTTTGGCATCTTTTTCACGTATGTTCAATCTATCATGATTTAAAGCCTGGCCGCGGCAGAGGTGCAGCACTTGTCTCCATGTGTGCAGACTTTGTTTTTCTTAACGCTGATTGGCTGCTGAACAATTCATCAATGAGATGTAGAAGCGCTGCAGTCATGGTAACTAGTAAATTACGGAAGCGGACGTCTCGTGACGGTTAAACTTACCTTAAACCCAAAGTCGACAAAATAATACTATTTATGTAGGTAGGCTATGATAAGGAAGATCACAACATACTTCTAAAACCTTGAAAACGAGTATGGCCATACTGTGGGCACAGCTAACTAGCAACTTTGAAATATGTATTAATGTGAGCTTAAGAAATGCACACTTTCCGTTGCGGTCCATGTGTGTCAACCTTTATATATACAGTCTATGGTGTCAACCATAGTTGTCAATAATGTTGTGTTATAATTATCTTTTGTTATATTTATAAGTTATAAATATAACATAAGAACATAACACACACCCACACACTATTAACCCTGTGCGGGGGGGAAATAGACGTTGGAAGTAGGTTAGCGTTTCCCGAGTTACTATTTCCCAAACAAGCCACAGGTAGTCATTTGATGGCACGATTATAAACATTTTTATACAAGTATAATATTGTGTAAGGTATTTAAATGATTATCTAAAAAGCCGTTAGTAATTATATATATTGTTTAAACCTCCTTGTTGAGCAACCCGCTGTTAATTGACATATGACAGACACTGTTGCAGCATGTCTTTTTCTACATTGTTATAAATAAAATACATTTAAAAGTGGTCAATGGATGTTAGCGACATGTTTACAACTGTGAGTGGAGCTTTATAACACAGTTGTTAATCCAATCCAAATCATTGTCCGTGTTTTGTCGTGTCCTCGGTTATGTGCAATGGGAGAGAGTGAGTCTGTGGGCGGTTACAAACGCTACGTGAACACAAACCTTATTTCTTCCTACTACTTTGAGCGCCATCTTGTTTGTAACTCTTCTACGTAAGTGGTAGAGTTTCTACCGAGGGGGTATCCGATTACCCTTCTTCCAGCATTAGACTGGGATCCTCTCCCTGTAGTACTCGGGCGGATATCGCATTTGCTTTATCGCCTTTCTCTTTGAAAGATTAGGCCACAGTGTTTCTAAGTGGACAGAAATGAGCATCGAAACGCTTCTGGAAGCAGCCAAGTTTTTGGAATTGCAAGCCCAGCAACAACAGAAAGCACGTGGTAAGTTGGTGTTTTTTTTATAAATATAGTTAATGTTTTTACAACATGGTTTACTATGAAATATTAAAAAGAAAGGCTTAACAGGTCAGTTAAATGTATCTCTAAAGGATTTATTTTCTGAGTTATGGACAAACCATATCTATCAGCGCCATTCATGACATAATTACAGAATGAACAATCGTCGGTTGTTGCTTTATGAAAACATGATAAAATACAGAGTGCAGTTATGTTTCAGTCAGTCAGTGACATTTTCGTTTTACTTTCGTTTACGCATTGCATAATTAGGTTTTCTCCTGGTGTAACAGTGTGGTTTAGTGTTCACCTAATTCATAAAGCCAAATACCATATACACATACAGGGGTTGCTGCAGTATCAGGGCTCACTGCATTGAAACCTGCTGCATAGACATAGTTGTTTCAAAGGCAGCATCAGTGTAAAGTTATCAAATAGTAACCTTTGATTGTCACCATATTTGTGACTGCACTGCTTCGAGACATTTGAATTTAAATCACCAAAACATGCGGGGATCAAGGGCGGTGGCCCAGGGAAGCTCATTTTACATAATGATGACCTGACGTCGTCGCTGGGGCATCAAGAGGCTTAAGGCTTCCCCTATGCGTATGTGCTTTTTATTCATTCTTGCTTCCTCGCAAATGTTAAGTGTTGTAGTCCTAAAACAGCTTGTTTATAAATCATTAAGTCTCATTGTTTGGCTCTTAAATGAAAAAAAAAACACAAACTCCATGGCCTTTCAGTCGCTCGTGGCTTTGGGTGTCTGTCGGTGACGTGTATCAGACAACCACGCCTCCCTGTTATCAGCCCCGCCCCTTTCACCACGTGCGTGCCGGGCTACCCCTCCCAGAGATTGGTTATGAGGAGGATGAGTCACTACTAAATGCAGTCTGGAAAAAAACTGACCACCTCCTCGAAGTTAAAACATTTCATTATTTTGTGAAAACAAAATCTGCACCAGAAAGGCAAACAGATGCTGCTGCTCGGTGACTGAAACAAAGACATGCACTGTGTACCAAATGCAACACTAAATGCAGAATTACTATACAATGAACAGGGGTGTTGCAAAATACCAGGTTTGACATTAACTGTGTTTTAAATTAATCAAATCAAAGATTATTTGGTCAAAGAAATATGCATTACTATTACCTTCAAAACTGCACTTATTAGACACAACCAGTATAACTATTATTGGAAACAATGCCTTTACAAAAAAATATTATTGGTTTGTGTGTAATTTGATTAAAGGAAGCTGAGATGAGTTAAATCGAACATGACAGTGGAAGATATCTTTTAAACTACAGCACATGGATAGCAGAGTTTCCACAACTGTTGAGCCCCTTTCACAAATCCATTGTAATCTGTGTGTTACTTGCCTAAATTGCTCTGTCAATTGCATTAGTAGCATTTCTATAACATACCTACCCCTACAACACATTTAAAGCGTGTACCACACCTAGATGATGGAGATCTTTGTGTAGCTACTTTTGTATCAGGCTTGAAAATGGTTCAACAAGAATTTATGGGAATGCTGTTGCTGCACGCTAATGAATAGATGACAGGAAAGCTCAGGCGTGTCGCAGTAAACAAGCGTGTACTTTTACTTTGTACAGTTTATATAAAGAATTTCCATTAATAACAATTATGTGTAAAAGCCAAAATGGTTATACTTTAGCAAGCAGGTTCATGCATCATGAAAAGACCTGCTGCAGCTTTATCAGAAAGGCTCAGAGTGAGAGCTCCTCTTCATCGCTCAGAGTGAGAGCTCTTCTTCATCACTCTCCCAGCTCCTCCCGCCATGCTGCATTGGGAGAGCAGAGCCCCCCCCCATCTCTGCTACTGTAGAGCAGGTCACTGTGTGGTGAAAAGTAGGCCAGTGTTTCTCAATGTGCTGCAGTTATATAATGCTGATAGAAAATCCTGTTGTTCTTTTAAGTGCTTCATACTTTTCCCCTCTGATAAGGCTCTCGTCGTTCTAGTGAGTTTCTGTCCCACAATAACACATGATCAGTCTCTCATAACGGCACATCCTTATGAGCACTGGCAAGCACAGAAGCCAGAACATCTTGTTCTTTTCTGCTCCTTTTTACTTTCACGACAATACTTTAAAGTGGAATGCTACTTACATATGCAGCAAACAGTGACACACCAGTCGGTTAAATATGATACAATTAAATTGTACTGCAGAGTGATTTCGACCTGGGAATGTCTCTTTTCTTCGCTCATGTGATGTAGGAAGCTGTCTTTACAACATTTGTCACGTGCAAAAAGGAATTCGTGAATATGCACCCATGTATCTGATTTATTAAGTTCAGTTTCTGTTTAATAGTTTTGTGAGATCACATTTGAGATAACATTTTCTGACCATTTTGGAGGATGTGGTTCACAGTGGTGTTTTTGTGTTTCTTTATACTGACGGATGTTACTTTGATCCATCTCATTCATACCAACAAGGGTATCTGTACTTCATAAACCGGCAACTGAGTGTGTATTCTCAGATATAGGTCTGAAATAATGAGACAAACGTGATGTGTAGGCCGGGCAATCTCTGTAAACTAAATTGTAAATTAAATCAGTATTTAAACTGCCCTTTGTTAAAGATATTGCAACTCCTTTTTATTGTAAAATGCTGTATGCAAATGTCCATTAACTGTTCAGCACTAACAGCGTGTGTAGTGCTGCAGTGACCCTGGGAAATGACGACTTCTTGTATATCGACCTCTTGATAGTGAATATCACAGCTGCCATAGCAACTAGACACTCAGCCTCTTTCTCCAGCATGCATACATAATGGTGAGGCTGTCTTCAATATGATTGGATAGTACTACAAGGCAGATTAAACTCTTTGATTCCACCTCTGCTTTTTTTTTTATAATACGGCAATATTTCACATATTGCCAAGCTTCTCACGTTTTCTGAACTCACATTGTTTGTCACAGTTTTTCAGTACATTCAGCTGTTGGCTGCTCTTCTTTTGTTAACAACTAGTTAACATTGCAACAAGTTTTTTTTATTTTTTAATCTTTAAAGGTCTAAATTGAGCAATGACATTTTTTTTATTTTTGCGTCAACTTGGTGTCTCTGACTTTTGCGTTTTTAGAAGTGACAGTTAACCCCCTACGTGTTTTTTATTATGCCTTTATATAGTTGACATGTTAAGGGTTCCCACTGTGTGTTTCTTTGTTAGTCGAGATGTAGAGCAGACTCTCGCCCACCTTCCAAACACAGCTTAGTCAGCGGACTGTGACTGGGATTACATTACAGCGAGATGCAGCCCTGGTAAGAAACAACCCTCCTTCAGTGAGAGTGTACCTGAAGCTTGGCTGGATTTAAATGTGTAAATGCACATAAATCTAAAGCTTAGGCAATTTATTTTAGAAGCACTATTTGTCACATTTCTTTTTACATCACAACAGCAATGAATGAATCAAATGCTCTGTCAAATACAATTATAATAATATAATAATTACTATACTATATATATTATATTGACTCTTTGGACAGTGGTGTGATATTTTCTGATATCACACCATCAGTTCAGGAGTCTTTGATCGATATATGACACCACATCATATGCCCAGTTAACACATCAGTTTCATTTATATAAACTCACAAAAAGCAACAAAAAAGTCAAATATATTCCTTGGCTCTTCCGGACATTTAAATGGAAAACAATCTATTCCTTTAAAAAAATATATATCACAGTGGGTAATTTATTATTGAATCTATGTATTATTATAGGGTATTCTGTGACAGAGCTCCTCTCCTCGACGCTCTCTCCTCGACTCGTCCTGCAGCCTTTAGTCTGGTAGTTTGCTTTCATGATTTGAGGGAGTGACTTTGGAAGTCGGCCTGAAGTGAGGTGCTGGAATTTTTTCAGTCAAATACTTTCAAAATCTAGTTTACTCTTGCTGGTTGAGCCAATGTTTTCTGACCCAGATTTAAGCCTGTTACAGAGCAGCACCAAAAAGAAAAAGAGCTTTGATAAAGAGAAACCTGGCATCGTGCTACACTGGTTAATGGCGTTCAAACGTTCTGTGTGGTGATATCACGAGATTTGGATCTAAAACACTTTACTTCAGTGAGGGTGATCAAGGCTAGCAGGCCTTGGTTTGTGTGTGAGAGTGTTAAGGTTGTCTCAAGGACTTCTGTAGATGCTAGTTGCTGCTGCAAAAGGGCCTCATGCATTTCCTCTGACATACTTTCCTGTAAATCTGAATCAATGTTACTTTTCTATTATTGATTTTTTCCTATAATTTCGCAAAACGTAGCATATTCAGATATGGTGGCGTCATGCTGTGATCATTGTCCCTAAAGTGTGTATAGTGTGTTATATCTCCTGGTAACCTGCTTTGTTTCTTCCTCAGAGGATGACCTAAAGGAGAAGCAGCGTCTGGAGCAGTTTTCTCAGCAGAGGCACGCTGCTGTGCTCTACAACTCAACTATCCACATCAACAATGTTTCTAAAGGGGACGCTCTGCGCTCTGGGGGCCGCCCGGGGCCCATCCCGCCCTCTCTGCCTCCCCCGTCTATGCCCATCACTGTCATCCCCATCCCTGTGGTCACCCCTAACCCTGCAGGCTCACCCACGCTGCCCGTCGCCACGCTCTCCCCCCCTGCTGCTCCCCCACCTGCCGCCACGCTGCCGCGCTCTCCACTGCCCAAACCTGAGCCCTCAGTGCTGACCGCCAACCACAAGCAGCTGATACAGAGCCTCCACCCGCAGCTCCTCACCCAGACTAACAATGCTAAACTGCAGCAGCTGGTGCAGCGCTACCCGGGGTCCATCGTCTCGCCCCCGCAGCAACACGCCATCCTGCCTCAGACGAGCCCCGTGATGCAGCAGGCCCCTCTGCAGAACGGCCCCGCCAGCCGGGGGAGTCCGCCTGACGACGGCCGCCTGCTCGACAAGAAGAGACCGGGAGGGTACATAATTTAAATGGGAGAATTGCTTTGAATAGATCTGTTGATTTGTGTTGATCAATATATAGGTACATTTGACCTGTAGCCTCCAATCAAAGTCTTTTGATTATGTGAAATGCAAAGAAATAGCTACATGTAGCAATTTTAAAGCTGTTACATTATTGATATTTCACCTCTAAAAGACAGAATATTATCGTCACTAAGCTTTTTGCTAGTAAGAAATATTTTTTGGTTGATTTTTATTATTCATGTCACACTGCCCTTTAAACGCCAAATTCTTACTGTGCTCTCATCTGTGCTCTTACAGGGCAGGCACAAGAGAAGTGCATAACAAGCTTGAGAAAAACAGGTGGGTTCAACCTGTCTACCATAGGTCCTTAAAGAGAGCGCCATCTGAGCTTATTTGTGTTGTTACATTTAATAATAGTTTACTAGCTACATAGTATTTTTTCTCTGAAACTGACAGTTGCCTACTGTTTATTTGTTGCCGTTTAATTTTAATGCTAAGCTTGATTGCTTTTTAGTTGAGACCACTATTTAAAAAAGTTGTTTTGCTAATCATATGTTGCTAAATTAAACGCCAAATGTGGCTCAACCATCCCTGCTGTCTCAAATCCCCTCTCTGTGTTTTGTGTCTGTCAGACGAGCACACTTGAAGGAGTGCTTTGAGACGCTGAAAAAGAACATCCCCAACATCGACGAGAAGAAGACCTCCAATCTGAGCGTGCTGAGGAGTGCGCTGAGATACATTCAGGTAAGACCAGTCCAGCTTGCTAATACAAAGTGCTGGTTATAAGTTTAGCAAAGGCATATTGCTGATCAATTTGACTATGCCAGAGCTTCATCATAGCAATGTGAAACTGACGGATCAATTGTTATCAGCCTCAGTGACTCTTCCTAAAGCATTCAAGACTTTTTTTTAAAGCATCGCTGACATTTAAGATAGAATCTCGGGTACAAGAGGAGCGGCAGTTTAGAAATGTTTTAAAACTTTTTGTAGTTCTAGTAGGTGTGCAGGTGTTGCCTTTTTCTTCATCGTCCCAAATAAACATTTACTACTGATACTCTCACCAAAGACGAAGTTTAAAACCTGCTTCCTGCTGCATTTATCATCACACAGTGATTTATAACTTATTCTTGTTTTCTTGCAATTTTGTGTTCATGTGTTTGGATCCTTCTTCACTGAGGAATCATTGACGCTTCCTCTTTTGCAACATTTTTATGTGACTTTTTGTCTAGTGGCAAAGAAATGTGCCATGCTCACATATGACTCACCCTGTGTGTGCGTCAGCCTCTCACTCTGAGAGTATATGGTTGTAAACAGCTGGTGCAAAGTTCCACTACTGGCCTAGTGACAAACTGAGCTGTGTCCTATTGTTTACTCTGGCTCATTTTTCTTGGCATGACCCACGGGCCCAACCTGGCATAAGGTGTTTTATTTATGTGTATTCATGCTGTAGTTGATCTAATAACATAATCCAGGTTTATTAGAATTTCATTTACGCTAGTGGAGCAGTTGTATTTTTGTATTGGTCCAGCAATGGTCATGGTTTGATGTAAGGCGTACAGAATGTAAGATAGTTATTTGGTTATACTGAGTGGTAATGATAGGTGTGCTCTTCTTGGTTATGATCTATTCAGGCCTCTATGGAAGCACCAGCCCTGTCTTCATATTTCTTATTGTTTTATAACAGTGGTGCAGGTTTACTAATGTGAGCTGCAGAGGACAGGGAGCTGCTGATTTGATGCTCTGATATGCAGCAGTCTGGTTGTTCCTCTCTGCGCGTGGATACCGAGGGAAAGTAGGACAGCGTGGGCGCAGAGCTTCACCCAACCTCCCCCCTCTGCGCCCCTCTGCCCCCCTCTGTGTGATTAAGCAACACCCTGTTACAGTGTTGTGTTCGACTGGCAGACTGACCTGCCTCTCTTTTCCTCCTATCAACAGCTGAGCTGCACCACTGAGGCGTTTGAAGCAAATACACTGGAAACAAATATTAGAACCAATCGCAAACTGTTACAACCCCATTAGTTCTGGGTGGACACAAATACCTCATTTATTTTGTCACCAGAGCTCGACATATTTCCACCAAATGAATGGTGTATTATTCTCAGGGACAGGTCCTTCTTAACATGTCATTTCTTGTTTAGAAATATAACCCAGTGCCATAACACTTGATTGTAGCTCTTGTAGGTCACAACAGTGTGCCTCTTTATCCCAAGGCAAAGGCTTTTTTTATTGGCCTGGCTGGATCTGTTTTGAAAGGATAAGAGTAAAAGGGAGGAACTAAGGTGATGGGAAGCCAAAACAAAACGCCACACTCATTGTGACATGGAGGTTACAGGCACGTGTCTGCATGCACACAGCTCTCCCCCCCAGCCCCTGTCCTTGCCCTCCACTGAGGGCAGCCTGCACAAAAACACCGAGTTCAGGAGAGGCTTCAGGCTTAGCGCCAGATTTCATATGCTTCATCTTCTCTTCATGTCAATGTGAGAAAAGTAGCTCCGTTTCTAGTTTTATGTTCAGTTTTCCACAGAAAGCCACTGGCCTGGCCAAGATCATGTGTTACTTCCACATTTCATTTCATGTGCAAATGACTCAGCAACTAACTAGCCAGAAACCTTACACACAAAGATTAGCTTCTGTTCACAGGTTTGGGTTTTTACTTTAAATGTACGTCTGACATCTTGTTCCCGAAGGCTCTCCCCTGAGCTTGCTGTGTAAAAGCCGAGGCTGTAAAATAAACCCCGCTGCTTTAGAGCTCCTCCTCTCTGCTCCCCCTCCCTTCCTCCCTCCATCCTGCATATGTGAGCTTTTAAGGCCACATGAACAGCAAGCACATGGCTAGCGTGATCCGCGTGACGTCACCCCCCGCCTTCCCCTCCACATGGCCCCCGCCCAGCTCTGCAACAGGCAGGACTCTCCGTAGCAGGGAGGGAACATGGAGCGGTAAACACAGGGCTCGTTTTACTCGCTCGCGCTTAATCTCCCCTTCAAAGCTCACTGAACGTGTTCCTCCACTGCTTCTCCCAGAATGCCAGTTTGAATTCAGCCTTGAAAAATTATCTACGGCAGTCAAGGTCACCGCTTTAATATGTCAAGGTTTTTTAAACCTCTCAGCTTTGTCTTTGTGTCTTCTGTAGCAAGACTCCAGTCAGATTCAGAACATGCTACATTTGCTGTCATGTGTATTCATCTCAAGGGAGATTCTACTTTTCTGGGGAAAAGAGAGAAATATCTCCAGCATGGTCTGGACTTTCCCCCGTCCTCAGGCCACGATGAGGTGTTAAGGTCAGTGTTGACCAGCACATGCTTAGGCACAAAGAGCAGTGTGCAATAGTGGGGATTTTTTTTTTTGGACAAGCTTTTTATTGTTGAAGGCAGGACACCACGTGAAGGTCTCAGTTGCAGCTTGAGGCCACAGTAAGACAAGAGATTATGGATACCACTCCACTGTCACAAGACCTCTGATCAGTCATCCAGCAGCATGTCTGCAACGTGGCTTCCTGTGCTCCTGGCTCTTTAAGAAAAACCCTGCCTGGTGCTGTCTACTGCAAAAGTGAGTCAGTGAGTACAGCTTGTAATGCTCTCTCTCAATCCCCCACGCTCTGTGGCCCTCCCTCTCCCATTCTCTGTGGGGCCATGTGCTCAGCACTCGCATTGCTTGTGACAGCGCAGAGGCAGTGTTTACCTTCCAACACACACTCGTATAACGCAGCCTTTCCCTGTACTAATCGATACAAGGCAAAGGTGGGGCGTTGTCTCTCTCTTGAAGGAGGACGTTTGTGGTTCAGGGGCGCGGCCATGTGCAGCAAAGAGACAAAAGGAGCTCTGCACAATATCAACCTGGTGACGTGACTCACAGGGGGATGAAGTCATGAGGGAGGAATCAGCAGCAGACCGGGTTTCTATAGAGACCAACACAGTGTTTGCTCTGTCCCCCCCCCATCAGCCCTGCAACAGAGAGAGATCAGTGGGTGTTTGTGGAGTGTTTCTCACCACGAGTCATAGTTTGAGGCACGGCTCACATAAAGCTGCCTGCTCACACATGAGTAAAAGGGTGCCTCCCTTTTTACTCTCGATCCACGTGTCACATATTTTGTACGCTCTTCATACCCTTACAACGCTGTGTGTGAGAGAGAATCTGTTCCCGATCGCTTTCACTATTACACTATTGTAAGAAGAAATTAAACTAAACTAAAATGTACCTTTAGCACATGAAGGTGTGCATGGTCTTTGATGTTACAGAGGAAACCTTGTGAGGTTTCCATCTGTTTCCATGGCAACCAAAGATGGGGGCATTTCAGTACATCATGTGCTTCCACCGAGGAAACTTTACGTGTTCAGACTGAAGCACCGATATCCTCAGATCTCTGGACAGAGAGTGGCTGTTTATGTACCAGGTTACTTATTAATCTGCTCCCCATGCTTATAACTTGTCTCTGTGTGCATGACGGAGAAATGATGCAATACTTGAATTCCTGTAATATTCCAGAAGCATTCGAACACTTTCACAAGTAAAAAATACAGGTCAGACAGCAGTGTTACCTTCTGATCATCTTTAACAAAGCTCAGTAAAGACAATTCAGATACTAATTTGGACAATTATGAACCTAATTTGATGTTTTTAGAAACCACTTTTTGTGCCATGATAACAAACTAATGTTTTTTTAACTGTAAAATGTGCCACTCGGTGTATATGTATATCTATATGTATATATATATATTTTGTTTTGGTTTATCATTTGAAGTGTTTTTTTCACTTTAACCACTACAAACTGCTTGTTTAACTGGTATTAATAATTCTTGTCCTGACTTTTTTCTGCCAACAAAAATGGGGAAAGGACTTCCTCTGAGTTTGTATTTGTGTTGGTGATTGTAGTCAGTCATGCACAGACTGCTCGGCCCGTGTGTTTTTAATCCTGGATCAGGACTAGAGACGGGTGCAGAATTACACAAGGCCCACCTTTTGTCACCCCGTGCTATCTATGTACAAGCATATTGTACTGTACTCGCACAACCCCCGCTGATAGAAATCCCTCTACATGCAGCTACAACACACATGTCTCAATCCGGCCCTCTCACTCTAGATGACCTGCACATGCTGTACCTCCACAGATACACGGTGGCATGAACACTAACAGGAAGTCCACTTTGGGCAAATGGCTTTAAGATCCTGAGTCATCAGGCTGCTGGAAACAGATTTCACACAGGGTCGTTTCCCCTAGCCGAGGTAGTTTCGGGTACTTTGACTGAGCTGGACATGTAATAAAGGATATCAAGTGTCACATTTCAAAACCTGAATCCCCTGACAGCGTAACTCGATCCTGCCTGTATCATGATAGCCAGCAGTCATTTATGCATAGTTTTAAGATGATGTGTTGCTGAACACTCTTTGTACATATACATTTTTCGTATCCTGTAGCCATGTGCAGGGAGGGGCCGCTCAGTTTGTTTTGCGTTGTGTCAGCTGATGGGTTAGGGGAATTTGGGTCACAGAGAGCCACAGCCTGGCAGCACCTCCTACTTTCCACACCCGCCTCCCCCCTCCTGCCCCCCTCCACCTCTGCCTGCATATTTAGCTCTGATATTTAGTTCCCTGCAAACAGTCTCTGGTCGCAGGTTTGTTTTTAAATCTGTATTTCTTGGACCTGTTCCTTATGAATCAGCTGTAGAGACTGCATGGGCATTGATGCTGGTTTCTATTGAGGTTAAATGATGCATGGTTTTGTTTTTGAGCACACACTCTTTCTTAGGGGTTGGTAAAAAGTGCATTATTTCCCCACAAAATGTAGTGAAGCTTAATTATAAAGAGGCATAAAATGGAAAATGACCTCGAAATGATTATATTAAAAACGTATTTTAAAAAAACGAATCGACTTAGGCCTCAAAGTTAAATTGACATCTCTCTTAATCGTTAATCAACAAAAGTAAGGCATCACAGAGACAGCATTTATTTAGGTGCGGTTGTATTATTGCATTATTCTGTGGTACTTACTTTAAACTGGTAGCACTATGATGAAGATTCTCTATTCATTATTTAAAAATCTAATGATTTGAGAGTTTATCAATGTTCTTGTTCTCTGTTTTCAGACGTTGAAGCGGAAAGAGAAGGAGTACGAGCACGACATGGAGCGACTGGCCAGAGAGAAGATCGCCACGCAGCAGCGGTTAGCGGAGCTGAAGAACGAGCTGAGCCAGTGGATGGATGTGATGGAGGTGGACCGCGTGCTGCGACAGACCGTACAGCCGGAGGAGGACCAAGCCTCCACCTCCACCGCCTCAGGTACACTGACCGCCGGGCCGGACCACCTTTAGGGACGCCCCTGTGTTAGAGACGCAAAGACTCGATTTTATTGACAGATTTAAGAAAAAAAAGAAAGAATCATAGTCTGACCGGCCGATTCAGATTTTCTTTCTTTCTTTAACTTCAGTTTACAGCGCGTACACAAACCTTTTTGTAAATGTAGTCTAAATGTTGACCTCATTGTTTTCAAACCTTTGTTTTGAAAGTTGTTGCTAAGGCTTATGTTATGCTTGTGTGTGCAAGCTTTAAGTCTACTCATACACCAATGATATAATATATGTGTTTGGCTGTGGCGTCACTGTCTGTGCAACTGTGTGTGCAACGTAAAAATACTACATGTAAGGCACAAGGTATAAAAACATTTATGTATTTATAACAGTTCTAACCTGCAAAATGACCTACCAAATACAGCACCAAACCACATTATATTTCTAAATATATCTGTTAGTCAAATGAAATACTGCAAATGATCGATTACATGTGGTGATAATGAGCTAATTGTTTCCTCTGTTGCAGAAGGTGAAGACATCATGGATGAAGACCTGGAAGAAGAGATTGCGCCGAGAGCACAGACTGCCTTACCCACCGTGCCTCAAACCATGAAACCTGATCTGTACCGGACTGCACCCCCCACTCAGGCCCCCACCCTGGCCCCCAGCACTACCTCCTTCATCACCCAGCACATCTCCATCCAGCACAAAGTCCCTCAGCTCCATCCACACACAGTGACTCCTCAACAGCCGGGGTTCAAACCTGCAGTCCCCCATACACTCGCCTCCCCCTGCCCTCCCATCAACCTCACGCAGACCCTCGTCCCCACCCAAACACAGATGGTGACGGCGTCCAGCCTCCACCCCACAGTCATAGCCCACGCTTCAGTGTCCCACCCCTCAGTCATACAAGCAGTGAACCACGTCATCCATGGAGGGGGTCACAAACACATCGCCCACCTGGCTTCCTCCACCAGCACGGTCCAGTTAGCCCACCAACCCATCGGCCACATCACCGTGCACCCGGTGGCCCACCTCCACCAGCACCTTTACCCCCAGCAGGTGGCCGTCACACAGTCAGCCATGATGGGTCACATCACCCACACCATAAACCACGCCCCCCCTCACATGAACGGCACTGTGACTAGCCAACCCGCTGCCACCATCATGGGCAAGCAGACAGCAGTGAACACCCAGATGGTGACGCACCACCCGCAGCTGGTGGGTCAGACGGTGCTCAACCCTCTGACTATGGTGACCATGCCCTCCTTCCCCATCGGCACTCTGAAGCTGGCCTGAACCCCACGTAGAGGACCGCCAGGCTGGGAGAAGGGGACGTCCCTCGATATGGGGGAACTACAGGCCTTAGATCAGGCCTCTGAAGAGCCCACAGTGAGGGCCGGAGATCTGCGGGACCCCTCGCTGATCCAGAGTTTGACTTTCATTCACAAGCATTACAGCTGATGGAAAGCCGGGAAGATTCCTACAACAAACCCTCTTTAAAGAGTCTTTCACCGGTGTCCTGAGATCTTTATCCTGAATTTGGGATATGATTGAAATCCTCTTGAGCAAGTCTGGCAATATATATGGTGGGCAGATGTTAAGACATCACTCTCTGCATAAAGGGAAGTCTTGTGTTGCCACTACACTGTCCATTAGGGCTGAATCATCTGTCGGTGACCCCCTTACCAGTCAATGTGCCTACATAATATTTCTGCACTTGGAAAGCAAAATTAGGATAGCTTAATCGAAGAAGAACCTAGTAAACAATGTAATCATAGACACATGGTTGTGTAGATGTTAATGGCAAACAAAGCATGGTGGACCCTTAAGGGAGAGCGAGTCCGGGAAGTATTAAGATCCGCAGAGTGGAAGAAAAGGAACACAATGTCAAATCTTTGAATTGAACAGCCAAATCTGATTTACTTCAAATAAATCTGATCTGGGTATAGCAAGCCTAGTGTCCATGTCCGCAGCATGTCACCATGTTCATGGAGGTACTTGCTGCTGGTTATCAGTGTGGATTAACATATATTATGTAGTGGAGAAGCTACTCTGTGAGACTGAGCTTAGGATCACTGCTGGACCCGCCATAACCAGCACATTGGGAATGTGATGTAGAGGAGCTCCTCCTCAACAGAGGCACATGCTGCAGGGCTGGAGTCAAATCCCGGACTGAACTAAAGCTCCTGAGCGGAGCATCAGCCGTCAGTGATGCTGCATACAGCTATAGCCCCCCCTGCTGGCTGATTGTGCTCAATGTAATGCTAATATTCCTGTGACTATTAAAAAACTTCTATTATAGTATAATACTGATGGTTCTCTTTCAAACAACGGCCATTTAAAGTAAAAAGAACATGCAGTTTTGTGAGGGTTTGTATTTTTATCGTGGACACTGAAATTGTTACTTTATTTAGGGTATAGCTATGTTTTGGTTACAGCTGCTAATATATGTTTTAAATATTTTTGCCAAACAGAATCAGTTCCAAACACCCCCTAAAAGTCACAACACAGTGGTGTGTTTAAAAACTAAACATTTGAGATACAAACTCAGAAGCTACAAGGTGAGGGATTGCTTTTGAATTTTGAATGTGAATACATAAAAAAGGTCCATAAAATATAGTTACATGTGTTTCTATGCTGTTTTCAAGGGCAAATGGTAGTAGTATGGGTGTTTGCATGCTGTGAATGCATGTCATGACTGTGTGTATTTGTGATAATCCTGAAAGCGAGCTGTAGAGGGTCTGTCTGACTTCAACATGTTGTGGTAGGAATGTAATATTTCTTTGCTCAGAGTTTTAAGTGATTTCAACACCCAACATTAATTCAATCAATGTGATTTTTCAAGACTATTCTTTTCCAAAGCTAGCACTGTGAACATTTCTATTGGCCTCAATGAGCAGCAGTTAAGCGTAGCACTTGTTCTCCTTATTTATTCTGAATGTACTCGTCTGTGAAAGGATGTGGAGAAGTGCACTCATCAGAAGTTAAGCCCTTTTTTTCTTATTATGTTTTTTTTAAAGAAATATACTTTATGAAAGTATCACGTGTATGTAAAGCGTAACATTTAAAAATGATTTTGTATTTTAAGATTTACTGTTGCTTGTTTCATGTGGAGAATTACTTCTTCTGTTCAGTGTAAAATTTGATAATATAGTTGTTTTTTCTGGGACCATGTATAGTGCTGTTTATCGGGGATGGCAACTACACAGACCTCTTTTCACGTTGATATCTCATTCGGCCACTTTGGAAAGTATTCACCCCGTAATTGTTTTCTATTTTGTTTCGATGCAATATGATTAAAGCAGGGACTATTAGTTCACTTTTTAACTGATTTCTCCTCAATATGTTATGCAAATCATCCTGAAGAAATCATATTGTAGCAAAACAAAATGTGTTAAAATGAACAGGGATTCAGATACTTGAAGAAGCAACAATATACTCGTGTTTTTTCCCTATGGAGAAAGTTTAAATTGTATATAGCCTGTAAATGTTGGGCTGCATTTAGATCTAACTGTATTATGTAAAATGCTGGGGAAAATATGTAAAATTTATAAAAGCTACTTAATAAATTGTATTATGTTTACTAATGTCTGAAGCTGCATGTTTTGTTGATTTTAACCAAATGATAATTTTATTTTTCAAAGACTTGGAGTTGGCTGTCAGATTTAAATTAAGATTTTGTAATTATTAATTGCCAGAAGCTATACAATACTGACATAAATAAGTCATATAATATTGTTTCTTATAAATGTCACTTAATTGTCATAGTATAATATGTAATATACCACATAATATAAAACAGTCCTGTAAAGTATAGTTTGAAAATCCATAAAATGTAGAAACTGTGAGGAAAGAAGATGAAAAATGTCAAAACAGTATAGTAGGCCTATAGTTAGTAGCCTATGTCGTGAAAAATATTATAAAACTCATACAAATATTCATAGCATAGTATGTTGTAAACAATGTCATAAAACATTCTAAAGTTTGAGGTATTCTTGTAACCCTCTAACGAAGGTTGTTTATCCTTAAAATGAGGCGTTTCAACTGAAATTACGCAGATTATCCAGATGGCTATGCTATGCTAAACTAGCTCAACCACATTGACTCAACTCTTCTGCACTTTTTTTTATAAATTCGGAAATGTGCAAGTTGAAATCGCCGCGAAATCTCGACGATTGCAGCCTTTCATGGTGAAGTTTTAGTATAAACTAAACATACTTTTCTGTTGCACACCTGATGCGGGGTTCGATCCTGTGTTCTCAGCGGTCATTACACTTCTCTAATGGACCATCTCGACACAACAAAGGATCCGACTGAAGCTGTTATATTCCTGTCAACCTTCAGAGAGCTGTGTATTAAAACTGTCTGACATGTAGACTATTGAAGTCTGTCAGTCTGTTTCAAAGACACACATAGGTGATCAGAGCCTGAATCAATAGACAAAAAACAGCTATCGACTTTCCTAACTTGTGGAGAGAATCATATGTATCTCAGCCGAATTGCATGAGATCTGCAGCTCACTCATTTTGTGACGGTTCATGCTTATTAAAACATGATTGAAGGAAGGCAGCTAACTTTGTAGCTCAGCCTGGTAGTGTGTGCACCCTGGTAAAAATCATTTTGGCAGGGCTGAGTTCAAATCTGAATTGTGCGTGTTGTCCCCTCTCTATCCCCCTTCCTGTATTTATGTTTCCTGCTATATCCAATAAAAAAAGTCCTTTTCTTTTTTTTAAGAGAAAGATATTGTGGACTTAAAGAAGAAAAATATTATTCATTATTCCTGAAGGCTCCAATACCTTGGACCAGCTTGGTATATTTATTAAACCCTCTTGTGTTCAGTTTTTTTTTGTATTCCTTAAAACGAAATAAAAAGTATTTTTAGTTTGCCATCACAAAAATAAAAACAGTCATAGTATGTTATAGAAAATAGTCAAATTAAAACCTGCAGCTAGGGTTCTGTAACATAAAAATAAAGGCACATATAACAGACAGTTTGTAATGAACTGTCTGTTATAGGTGGTGAAAATGTAGTGAACATGTCGTATAGGAATAGTTAATAAAATGTGTTACAGGTTAAATTATTTATTAAAATCAAGCCACATCATTCACTTCTGCTTACATTTTTACAACATAAAAGCAAAACCCAATGTCAGATGGAGACATGAAATTATATTCATATTTTATTACAATATTAGAATTTGTACATATTGTCTTCTCCATCCTCATTTCATTTATAATTTTATTACATAAATATACTCCAAAAAGTAGGATAACAAAAGACAAATTTAATATAAAACAAATTCAGAAACAATAGCAATACCTGACTCTGGGACAGAATTCAAGGAATGTAATTCTTTTTTTACATAACAAAGGTCACGCAACATGGCGGAGTTATCTAATTTCCAAAAAAGGGGTAACAAAAGTACAAATAACAAGAGAATCAAGTACATCCAATACATGTGTTCATTACTCTTGGCTTTGACAAGTCCTATTCTTCATGTCAACACAAAACAAAAATCAGAAATGTTGGAAAATGAAGTTGGTCATTGTGGCTTTGGTTATACGATAAACATTAAGGTTAGCACACAACTCATGAGTTCCCTTAAGGACAAACTTATACCAAACGGAAGCAGAAAAAAAAAAGCTACATATTTTTCATTGCCCATAAATAACCTTATGATCACTAAATTGATCTGCAATCAGAGAAACCTTCACTCACATGCACAAATAAATACACTGCATGGCCCTTCTCATGCAAGTCTAATATTCAAAGTCCTATCATCAGCTCTCACATGTGAACAGAGGTTTTATCAGGAGAGAAAATCACTTTGAAACAACTCTGTTTTGGGGGAATTCTCCAAACAATAAAGGACTCATTTGTCATGTAAAAAGTGAGATTATTGTAACGTTGATATGGCAATAAGTTAGCGTTGCAGTGCGTTAAGACTGGCCATCGTTGAGCATCCATGATGTCAGGCAGCAGAGGTGGCCCCAATGATAAACATGCAGACACTTACACTAAATCAAAATGAATCTTAACAATCCATAAACCAAATGAATAATCAGGAACCTCAGCTGAAGGGAAATGAACATAAAACAATCAACCATACGTACTATCAGGCAGTGAAGTCCAAATAAAACCAGGAACACATAAGAGATTTAAAAAAATGGAAGAACAAATCTTTATGAGTTTCATATAGAAAATTAAATTATTAATAGTATGCATGTTGACCTATAGATAATAGAAATAAACACTTGCACCAGAAATATGTGCTTTAAAATCTGAGCAGGTCCCCACACGTAAACCTCATATCAGACTTCATGTAAAAAAAAAGGAAAATAAAACAACCCTGTGATCATGTGGCTAACAAATCAGATTTGGAAAATCAGATCGCAGCATACGCTGATCTTTAACCGTCCTTATCATTCAATTATAATTGTTGACAGAACAGAAGAGGGTGGAGTGTTTTGCAGCAGTGGTAAAGTCAGAGAGGATAAAGGAAGCTGCAGACGTGAGAACATCGCACCGCCTCCTCGCAGGTCCCTGATCCGAGAGAAGGGTGCTGCTGACGAGGTGGAGGTGGGTGGACAGAGAGGGAAGTCAATGTTCTTGAAAAGGGACAAAAGGTATCCTGTGTTTCTTAAATCTTTTCATCCCAGTTACAGAGAGACACTGTCCTGTGTTAATAGCCGTCTTTCTGAGTTTGAATCTGATCCTGGATCTTCTGCAGCATCTCCTGCATCTGCCGCAACTGTGAGGAGAGAAGAGACAACAGTTAGTGCCGAGTCATCTACTGTTGCATTCATGGCGATGGGAAATCTGGGTATCCAGCCTTTTATACAGGCTCATTATGTACACGTGACTGCACAGGCAACTAATCAATAACCCCCGGGAGATCAGACTTTCTAGATCACGTGACCTGAACAACCGCAGTGAGCCGCTGACAACTTCAAGTATTCAATATTACAGAAGCAGCAAAACATTATTTATCTCGTTCATCATGTTGAATTGTTTGGTTTTAAAGGCATTAAAAGAATCGGAAGAACTGATCTGAAATTTTTGGGAATCCAGTTAAACTGTGGCACAAACACAAACAGTTTTGTGGTGTGATTTTTTCAAAACATTTCACTTCTCGATTTTCCCAACATAAAGTGAGATTGCGAAGTGTCAGTTATTTTGATTAACGGATGAATCTTAAACTAATTGCCCAATTCACTGATATTGAAATCAATTGATAATAAGCTGCTCAGGAAACAGTAAGAAATGACCCATCACTGTTGCCTACAGCCCACACTGACTTCATAAAAAACATATTAATGTTAATATAATCCAAGACAAGGAAAAGCAAACAAAAAATGTGACTCTTTTGACCAGCTGGAAAGGGGAAGCGTGTAGCTTTTGTGCTTGGACAATGACTGAAACTACTATCGATATTTTTCCCGATTATTTTATCAATTGTTTGTTAATGTTTTAACCACATTTTAGTGTTTGTTGTACAAAAAAACTAAAAGCAAATGAGGAAAAATGTTCTCTTTATTTGATCAAATAAATGGATTTTGTGGGGAAAGGGAAGGAACTGGAAACAAAAAGTCTGTGTTTGATCAAAATGAAAACTAACTGTATGTCTGTCTGCTCATCTTCAGATACCGCAACAGGAAAATATATGATGAATTTAAATATGTGGAGCCTAAAATCTATAATTATATTTACTTTAATGATATTTACTCTAACAATATGTTTACTAACCAAATGCCAAAAGAAACAATGTATATCATATTTCAAACGCATTGTATTTAGCTCTTGGGGTATACACAATGATTGTTGAAATGTAAGTGCCTAGTTCCACTAATATTTTTAGATTTCCGCACTGTCTGAAGAACTTTCCATGGAACAAGTTTGAACTAACAGGGATAAAAGCTGACTTTTAAAATGGGATTATGAACGATTCTCTTTTCCTACCCACAGACAGTTCAAAGGGCCAAAGGAGAGGGGAGAAGGGCTTTGAATTGACACTGATCCATGTTTTCCAGGCTACTCATTGTCAACCTCAGAAAACATGACCTGAGTGTGCTTCCAATAAATCTTATATATGAACATTATCTGTGAGAACTCTCAGAGGGCTTCATCAGAGATATCTCTGTGCTCTGCGTCTGTCTCGGCGCTGGGCTGAGGCTCTGAGTGCTCGTGGCTGTGTTCAGACTCGTGTTGGTGCTGTGAGTCCTTCTGGCGCTCAGCGCGCCGTACCTCCTCGTCTTTCTCTCGGATGAGCTTTTCTGTCTCATCGTCCACTCCGGGCACCGTGGGGATGGGGAAGTCCGTGCCGCTCTCTCTGGTGAGTTTACTGCGGAGAGAAACACGTTACAGAGAGATTCTACATTTATTGTATCACAAAGCTGCATCTGGATCTGATATGTCATTGGCTAGTCATAGTGAAAGAGGGATTTAACTGCTGATCTGTAAAAGACACTGAGCATGGAAGCTGTTTGGCAGCAGATAAACTTCATGTGTTTCTGTGTAGAGTCTATCAATGTCATGGTGCCCAAAAGTAAATGTCCTATTCCAAACTATCAAAGCCGACACCAGGTAAGCTGTGGCTGATCTTATCACGATCATAATCTAAATGTATCTAAACAGTACCTCCCATGGTTTTATTTAAATCTACCTCTGGCACTCAGTAATTAGTTGCCCTCTACCAAATGCAGTTGACAGAGCTAATTTACACTTTACAGCAAAAATGTGTTGACAGACATAGTTATTACATATGAATATGTATATTACACATACAATAAGGAAGTATCTGGTGAAATCGTTTTTGAATCTCAAGGATTTCAAACTAAGTATTGCTATCTATCCCTGAAGGAAGTGACCAAATGGTGATTGAGCCAACACTGAAAAAAATGAACCGTTGACCTTAGTTACATTTGTTATATCAACAGATTCCACATCATTTTTGAGCAGTAATATTTCGTTTAAATAAAACAATATTAGGTTCAACTTTATAGTATTGCTTTCAATTGACCTAATTCAATTATGTGTAATCTGTTGACATAATACATTCAATTAAAGTCAACCTTTCAGTTTTTTCAGTGTAAGGTCCACTGATGAAAGTATTGCAGTATTTACATATTTGCAGTATTACAAACTGGCTGTATATAGAAACATTATCAACATGTATCAACAAAATACTTAACGTTGGGGAAACCAGTTTACCAAATGTATAATCATTCTCCAATTTATTTTCTGTGATTCAATTTTTTCATACACTGAGTATGTTTTAGACTTCATGACTGAGGTGGGGATTATTACTGGATGCCCTGTTGGTGATTTGTATTTACTGTATGCCTCTCTTTCTTCCTTGGATTAATATGAACATAACTTGACACAAGACTAACTTCGATAAAATGTGAGCTGTATTTTATTACCGCTGTTGAAATGTCTGCTCAGTTCTCCTGTTCATTTCTGTTCCACTATAACAAAAAGTACAAAAATAGTGTATTAAAATAAGAGAAAGACATTTAGAGGAATCAGGATATTAGTGACCTAGTTTACATACATCTAAGGTTAAAAGGTTAGAGGTAATGTTAAATACAGGAGCAATCAAAAACAATCAATTCAAAAAACAACTTTTACAGATTATTTACTGATTTCTCCTGATACTGATCCTGAATAGTTTATTATTCTGATATTAAAATGTCTCATATTTCCTCTTCACTTGATGCAGTATGTACAGGTGTGTGTGCTTGCTTCTGTGTGAGCGTACTTGCGGTTGCGCTCCTTGACCACCATGCGGGTCATGCTCTGGATGCAGTGAGCTCTGTAGTTTTCGTAGTGAGTCTCCCGGGTCACGTCCTTCAGATCCTGCATGTGCGTACGGACGAGCATATTCCTCAGCTTCACAAAGTCACAGTGGGCCGAGTTCTCCACTGCAAAACAAAGAGGGAGGACCAATTCGAAAAACATTCTGAAAAAGTCTGCTGGTACTGAATCATGCAAGAGATGAAAACACACACAGCACTTTCTCTTTGTACATCAATGAAACCTCCATACAGCGTTTTTACAGGCTGGTTAACTTCTGTTAATACAAATCGATTACATTGTGATGGAAACAAAGGGAACAGGTTTACCCTCTACGATGCCCCAGGGATAGAGTCGGCCTCGCACCCTCTTCCCTTTGGCCTCCACCACCGTGTTGCTGCCGATCACTGCGAAGGGGATGCTTTCCTGGTTGGGAGAACAGAGAAGGATCGTGAAATTAAAACGACATTTACAAAAGATCTGTTTGGGGAGGGTGTAGATGAGTTAAGGCTGGACCAGTGAGTGGTGCAGTGCAGATGATTTTTATTCTTCTAGCCTCCTATAAGCCATCTTACATTGATTGCTTACTTCTGCGGACTCTCAAATGAAACTACATTACGTGTTTATGTCAAATTAACCATCATTTCCCATTCATTATTTTGATTATTTGATCTTTTGTTCCCTTTTGTCATTTCTCTGCTGCAGTTAACACATCAGAAGAAAGAGAGAAATCCCGCCTCGCTGCGAGCTAATGATGCGAGGAGAGCAAAAAACTTAAGTCCTGGAGAGTGTGTGTTCAGCAGTGGACTGACTGCCTTGTTTTATATGGTCTGGTTTGTATCTTATTTTAACATCATAATAACTGGATAATCGTTGAGGCTGCAGGTCTTGATATCCCTATTGGCAGAAAAAACCTAATAGAAAAAGGTATCAAAACGTTCCCAAATGATACCCGCATGTTCAAAGATCTAGAAAAAAACGAAATAAATGGTATGGTTTTGCTCTCAACTAATCACAACAATAATGATTTGATTCAGGCATGATTGACCCAGCAGCTACGCATTCTTTAAACTAGACAAAGCAAACTAGTATTCTCTCAGTTTTGATCATGAAAACAAAATCTTCTAAAAATGAAAATCCTGTAATATAAGAATAGAAATGTATGATGGTATACTTGCTATCAGGGATTTCTATCTTGTTTACTGACTGATCAGTGTAAGCATTCAGTGTGCACTGCTGACTTAAACAGCCTGTGAATCCCAAACGTTGTAAAACACGATGGACTGGGACAGAGAGGGGAAACATCTGGCGGCTCGGCTCTCACCTTCAGCTGATGGTCCTGCTGCTTGAAGTCCTCGTCCTCGTCAGAGTCACAGTCGGGGAACTGGTAGATCTTGATGCCGTACTGCTCGATCTCCTCTCGGATCTACGGGGGAGCAGTCCATGGAGAAAGGACACAGTGAAAATGGGAAAGACGTTTCATTCATGGAATCAAATAGATCAACAGTGTTTCCAGATCAGATCTGAAAGATCAGCCTTGCCTTGATTTTCTTTTTCTTGACCTCATTAGGGGTGAGTGTGTCTGCTTTTGCCAGGATGGGGACGATGTTAACTTTCTCATGTAGAGCTTTCATAAACTCCACATCCAAAGGCCTGAGGCTGAAAGAGACAAGAAACATTCAATAGCATTAAAGCCACAATGAGGATTTACTCATTACAGAAATAATCCCTCTCAATCATCACTGATGACCCAGCAGAAGTGTGTGGTGTGTCTGAATCTGCAGAGATCTGCCCTCTGGATATCACTCTCTAATGTGTGACGATCAAGAAGTGTGTTCTTCTATACATCAATAAATAACTAAATGTTTTATCCAAACTTTAGTTGCACACTAGAATCATAAAATGTACTGTTAGACATTACGCGATGCCTCTGGTCGATCACTGCGGTGGAGGTTTGCTCTCTCTCTATGTGACCTCCTGGTATCTGATCAGTAATGACTGAAGCTCATCAACAGATGGAGCAGTTACTCCATCACAGTGACTCTGAACATGCACTGCAGCATTACTTAGGATCGCAGAATATTTGTTCTTTAATGAGCACAGTTCTGTGGAACAGTGCATGTGCACAACGGCAGCAAAAAGCACCAAGTCAGCACGAAGGATTGATTAGAGCTAAAGCACTGCAGTGGACGCACTAAATCCCCGTGAAGGCAGCTGAGAAGTGCTTTAACTCTGACAGGAGCACTGCTTTTACAATAATGGGGCTGAATGCACTGAAGTTAAATACTGGTCCAGTATGATCAATTACTCAGGTGGTGTGTTCTGGTGTGTGTGCAGGGGAAAGTGCTGTGTCACTGGTCTGCAAAGGCCAGCACAGACATTACTGCAGTCGAGAGGGGTTAATGTTCCCCATTGTTCGGAGTAATTTAGGAGAGAGAGGTTAGACTAATCCTAATGAGAGCACTGCGGATTTGTCATACCCATGACCGAAGGGTGAGATAAAGTAGAGGCAGCAGTGTACGCGGTTGTCCTGGATGTTCTTCCGGTTGAGGCCACTCTCGTCCCTGAAGTACTGCTCAAACTGCTGGTCGATGTAGTCCGCCACGGACTTCCAGCTAGAGATCAAACACACAGGAACGTTCAGTCTCCGTGGCAATACTGCAACAGCTGAGCTACTGCACATGCATTTTTAAACACAGCAGAACAACAGGGCTACCCTGCGGTGCTCTGTGAATCTTATCAAATTGGTCATTTTCTTAGATATCAGATGATTCGTTAACATTTTTAAGTACCATTCAGTGTTGTTTACAGCATCCCCAAACCCGGGTGTGTCGACGATGGTGAGCTTCAGTTTGACACCTTTCTCTTCTATATCCACTGTGTGTTTGGTGATTTCTACTGTTTGTGTTATTCGCTCTAGGAAAAGGAGAAAAAAAGACACATTTTTAACATTAACTTTGACACGTTGAAGCGCTAATTCTTCAAAATCATGTCAGAAAGTGAGTATATCAAAGGCTGTGGTTGCATTACCTTCAGCATTGAGCAGCTTCCTATCTTTGTAAAGATCTGTGAGAAAGAGACTGTTGACCAGGGTGGACTTTCCCAGGCCAGACTCCCCTTCAAACAAAGAAAAACAAAGACGAAAAGAGCGAGGTTTAAGGCTTTCCTTCGAAGTAAAAGGTGGGTTTAGGCTCAAATATCTGCTAATCTGCAAACGAGGATTTACCTGCCACCATGAGCGTGAAGTCGAATCCCTTCTTTACTGACTTACGGTGCACCTGGTTTGGCAGCGTCGCAAAGCCCACGTATTCCTTGTCCTGGTCCTAAAAAACCAAATTGAACACCACATCAGGAAGGCCAAAACTACCATTAAACTATCATTTTTCAGCGCCATTTGAACCTCGCCAAAAATAGGTTTTAAGGTATATTTCCTACTAAAGGTGTGAGACCGGAATAAACAACAAACACAAAATCACAGAGCCCTAATCACATCCTGTTCCACCAGAAGGAAATAAGCGCAATTAAACCTTTTTGATAACCACATAAAGCAACTTTTAGTTTAAGGCACAGGATCAGTGAAACTGTCGTCATCAGTCTGAAGTGATCGACACAAACAAACATCGCCTTGACAGCAGAACTGAACACAAACATCTCAGTGGGTTTATGTCCTTGTGTTACCTTATTACTGTCGTACGGGTCATATCGAGCCCAGGGACTCTTGGGTCTGGGGGGGCTGACGGGGCACGGCAAGTCAAACTCCACACTTTTGCTCTTTGGGAAACAGGGCTCTGAAGCTGAATCTGACTGAGCCCTGCCCGCCACAGGGGGACGCAAATATGACGGGGTGTGGGGGCGGTCTTCGCCCTCAGCCTCCCTGCCTGCATCGTGAGGCTCATGGCCGTGATGGAGGTGTTGCTTGTGGTCCTGGTGGTCATGGTGGTCGTGCCCTCCTTGGTGGTGAGGGTCTTGCATAAAGTTCTCCACCTCTGAGTCGTCTGAATGGTCCGAATGCTAGAGGGATGCCACGGTTGAAGGGGGAGGTTTAGGAGGTGAAGAGGAATATGTGGAAAAAAGTAGAGGGTGGAGGTAGAGGAAAGGTCAAGTGTCGATGTGGAAGAGAGGAGATCAAGACGGTGGAAAATGTGTTAAACTCTTAGAAACGGTTGCTATAGTTTTATTGTGAGGGTAAATAATAAAAAACATATAATTGCAATGCAGCTGGTAATCAGTTTCGATAATATGTAAGGGGTGAAATATAATACCAGACATTTATCTCAGTGGATAACTGTTATTTTATCACTAATATTGAATGAGCTGTTATACTTGGGGCGTACATTTAACTCCACATTCCTGAAAGAGGAGAGTGAGTTTTTCCTACATCAAGGATTATAACACATCATAACTTTTGCAGAGCTAATGTGAGGCAAGAAAAGGCCTTTTTATGGTTGTTATTAAATTAATAGGGCAATTTCAGGCATTAGGGTTGCTACGTTTTTCTTCATCCCTGGATTTCTAGATGTAATACACACTAAGCTTAAATAAAAAATAACAAAGTGTAGTGTTTCCAGTAAGAGGATACACAGCTGAGGTGTAGGCTGCTATGCATATTCTAGACTCTAAAGCTAGTCGAGCACAGAGATAAATAATGCAGGGGCCCTATAGAACGCAATGATGCCATTTAAAGTCAGCTGAAGGCCTATACTGTGACTCTGCACTCGTGTTGTGTTTATGCACTATGCATCAGCTGAGGGGTAAGTCGAGTGGGCTGCTGCAACAAGACACGTGAAGAACATTTGGTCTGTAGAAACACTCCCTATGTATTGCTTTTTATCGTGGCTAAGTTAGCAGGTAAAGTTAAGTTGGCCTTATCCCTCAAAGAAGACTGCCATAAGAAGGGGAATCTCATTGGTAGTTAAGGGATTTGGAGGTGTCACCGGTACCTGTTCAGGGTCATGGTCTGGTATGCTGTGTTTAGGGGAGGCAGGGCAGGAGTTATGCTCGTCTGATGAGTGCGCCTCATGGTCACTGTCCTCCATCGCAACTGGAGCTAAAGTGAACTTTGCAATCTCCAACCAGAAGGGAGCACACGGGTGAGAAGGTTTATCAGGGTCAAGAAGAGGGAGGGAGAGGTCGGAGGAGAAAGGCCGCCGCCAGATGGAAATCAGGTGCATGAGGTTCAAGAGCCGGGAGAGAAAATGAAGAAAAGATAGAAAATGGAAAAAATAGAAAAAAAAGATTAAATGAAGTCAAAGTAACGACATATGAAAGAACATACCATTTACCAGAAGAAATGGTATGATTGCAGAACAGATAAGAGTGCCTAGAGAGAGGATTGAGTGATCAGAGCAGCACCTTGAGGGCTGCTGGTTCCACAGTCTTCTTGCCATAACAGCGATCCCTTATGTTATAAGTTAATCTGATATCGCTCCATTCAGTGTTAAAGACAGACGAGCGGAGAGGCACCAGTCCAGCCAAAGTAAGTGCCAGCAAAAAAGAGTATCTGTGCCAGCTGCAGTAACATAATGCAGTGAGACATTTCATTATTTCATAAACATCAAAGTTAAACACATCAAATCACAGTCACTCCAAAATCTACAATTATTATTGGTTTTTATTTGTTTGCATGTTGAAAAATTGCCACATTATTTGAAGTTATATTTATATTCCTCAATCAATTCTGAACCAGAGTTATATATAATATATAACACGCTTCTCATCTAATCCTTTAGAAAATGTCTGTGTCAGGCTTTCATGGTTTATGTCCTCTATCCGTGGCCTACAGTTTTAATTATTCTGGGATTTAGAGCTTTAGGGCAGAGGAGAATTGATAGTTTTACAGTTTAGGAAATCAGTGACCTGCTTTACTGTGCTACAATCAACAGAGATCAATGACCAACATGGAGGATCCTGTGACCCACATTGAAGAGATGGTCAATTGCGAAGCTTTGACAACTTGGGATCAAAATGGCTAAGAAGCTTATCATTCAAGTGCTTGATTTTTGGGTCAAAAAGCAAACAGGTTGATAGAAACAAATCTTTGATATATCATTTGTAATCTCTTAAAACAACATTGAAACTCGACATGCCTTCCACCCTTTAGATCAGTAGACACTAAAAGTTGCATCACAAACTCACACACCAGCCTCCCTCTCTATCTGCACCCCTCCTCTCCTGCAGAGCCTCACCTGTGGTACCTCCTCTCAGCCTCTTAAAGCCCCGCTAAGCCTCTTCGTCCTGCCTCTTCGTCCTGCCTCTGCGCACACTGCTCTTCATGCCCACTCCAGCAGGCAGTGGGAGACCAGAGCTCCAGTATTTATACGCCTCCATCCCAGAGGACACAGCGCCCTTCACCCCCATCGAGCCACTCAGCGCCGCAGGGCTGATCAGCAGCATTGACCAGCCACGCATCACCGTGCACAGGATACACACCGAGTACATGCTCTACTGTTGATCTATTACAAGTTCTAGCAGTAGAGCTCTTTATCAGACAAGACACAACCAGCAGACTATCAGACCCACGACTCTCCATGGCCTATAATACTGTATACTCCAACATACTTATACACTGGGGACTAAAGGTCATGACACATACAGTGAGTAGGGGAGCACAACATAAGAACTTTATATAAATGTACTGGCAGAGCAATGTCAATGAAAAAACATTGTTAAAGAATGCAATATTGCCCCAAGGGAATTTTTGACTTTGTAGGAAGAGAGAGTATGTGGAGAACTTATCATTTCCTTTCCTTTTTTATCTCCATTTTACCAAGCAGTTTCTTGTATAATAGCAGCAAAGTGAAAGTGGAAGAAAAGCAGAACTCAATTCACTACTTCTGATCATTTATAGAAGAAAACAATAATCACAACATATTTTTCCTCACGTGTTGCAGCCATGAGAGTGAGAGCAACCTGTTCATCCACTAACATGCAAGAAGAGCCACTTGCTGCTTAACATCCCACTATAATAACAAATGATATATTAATAATAAGCTGCCATGCGAATGAGCTCACTAATTAAGATGATTTATACATTCATTAGAAACTATTTATATACCTTTCTTCACAAACCACATTAAGCATTAAGGAGATGTCCTCATTCATATGCAAATGTAAGCAGCACGTAGCAAGTCATCTGACTATCAACGCTACGGAGTGCAAGAAACACAGCAGCATGAAGACAAAATGCCTGGGAGTCTCATCATGTGTGTGTGTGTGTCTCAAATTAACCTCTAACATCCATACTATATATATTTTATTTATCTGTATACCTTTTGAAAACGAAAGCATGATTACAATTAAAGACTTCTCTTGGTTTTTAACATTTTTGGAAACATCTGGATTTAACATAAGTACTAAACTCGTCAGAATATGTATCATTGGTCATATTTCGGTATGCTGTGTGGAAATGTTACTATTAAAAGTAATTACCGTGTGTGTGTGTGTGTGTGTGTGTGTGTGTGTGTGTGTGTGTGTGTGCAGGGAGTATATTAACTTTCCACTAAGCTCTCTAAAGTGAAACATGGTGCAACCCTTTCCTCTCCCACTGAACCAGCTAGTTTTTAGTCCATGAGGTAATTAGTCTTGATATTTAAGTCTCTGGAAAAAAACACAGCTGAAAGGGTGTAATGCATATGAGAGGGGAAAGGGTTTCATTGTGAATAGCACCTTTCTATTTTTATACATGCCTACCCAGGAGGCCAGAAAACACACCTTTTCCATTTGCGCTCCATATTTGACATCATGACACTTAACCGGAGGAAAAGAAAGGAAGAAAATGAGATGGAACTCGAGAGAAAGCAGATGCACTAGAATAACAGAGAAAGCTGCTCAAACAAGAAAGGGTTTTGGAGAGTTATCCATGACCAGCTACTTGGTGTTCCTGGCACAAAGGATATAGGAGATTCATAACACCTCAACAAATGTAAAAGTTCAACAGACTTATTCAAATGTCAGTGTGCACTTTTTCAACACGCAAACCGTTCCACTTGTTCAGAACCTAATTAAGCCATTTGAGTATCTCCTGTCACAGAAGCAGTATCACTCGATCCTTTGCTTGAGCTCATTTCAACTGAATTACTCTTTTGTCACTAACTGAACTTTAGTTTTCCACATATTCACCACAATCCAGGAGGAAGTCAGACATATGTTTTATGTGTGTATTGTCAAACTGAAAGGTACGGCCACTACCATCACAGCCAATCTAAAACCAAAGTCAGGCTGTCGTGTGTCACAGATAAATCAATATACTCATGAAGCATATGATTGACTGGCAGTACAAACATCAATCCAGATCTAACAAGCTATACCAATAGAGAAAAAGTCACAGTCATTATTCCTATAAAAATAAAACTACAATTTGAGTCCAATTCTCCAAGAACTTGAGCTCCTTATGGAAGATTTACAGGAGAATTCCACATCCTTTTTCTGCAATATTAATTAGAGGATGTGCAAACAGTCTTCTTTAACTAGAATAAATATAATGTGCTCACACATTTTCATAGGGGGCCACACAGAGTCCCCCAGTGGAGCGAGTCACAGCTGAGACCTGAACCAATTACAGTTTCCATAACTAGCCGATCTGACATTTCAGTTCCTCTTGAGGGTGACTAATAATAAGCAACCTTTATCAGCAGTGATGCGTGCAGGGCGTGTTAGCAATGAAACAGAATAAATAAGCCTCAGACCAGGTGAAACCACAGGGTGACTGGTTCAAGTCCAGAGTGCCATCGAGTAACCGAAGCCTGGAGCGAGACACATGGCTTGAATGCCTCACACAAGCTAAAAACACAAAAACAAAGCGGCCTGTAATAAATGAGCCTAACACAGCGAAACATAATCACAAAACTTTTTCTACTACGGCCAATCACATTAGATGTACTTAGAAATTAAATAAATGTATGTCAATGACAATTCTGAATTCCTGCAATTCTTGCGTGCCGCTCCTTAACAGAATCACATGCTGAACTTCATCTTCATCTAAGATCTTAATGGAGATGCTGGCCTGGAATGTCCTGTTTGTCATGTGAACTGAGCAAAGTAGGGCTAAAGCAGCAATTTGACCACTGAGCAGTTTATTGCATAAACAGTAGTTCCAGGTATCCACCACTTTTAATTAAATGTAATAAGCAGTCTTAGGGGCAAATGGCAGGTTGCTTCACAACAGAAACAAATACCCTGTTCAGATAAAGTTGATCAAGGAGACCATTGTAAGCAGCCTCTTCAGCATTAAGGAGATGTGGGGTATATGTAACGATGGGACTAAAGCCCATGCAGTGCCTGAGAAACAATTGAAGGACATGAAACGCAACATAAATAAGCTGTGTGGTTGACTTCGCTGCTTTGTTAGTCTTGGATGGTGGTAGTAGACTTGGCTGTCACAGTGCTGATGGACGATGATTTGTTGCATGAAACACAGCTCTCTGGGGAAAGCCCACTTCATGTGCTCTCTGTATAACATGGGAAATGCAATCAGAAACGGCCATAAGTCATAAAGAAACTATACAGCACGCTGTTAATGACCTTTTATGATGAAAGCATATTTCAGCTTGAAAGGAAACGCACTCAACAGAGTCGTTTGTAATCCAGCAATAATTACTATGCTATTATTCAATGAATGCTACATCATTTTAGCTTGGCTGACTCGGCCCCTGTTGGCAGGAATGCTAACTCGACTGTATGCTGGTCAAGTGAATAAGATGCTGTAGCATACAAGGGAGATGAAGCTACTGATTTGTAAACATTGTGATCTTAAGTTCCTGTTGAATTTTAACAGTTTCAACAACAAAAAAGCTGAATATTAAGAAAGCTATTCAAAGGATTTACACCAGAAACAACATTGTTTCAGAAGTGAATGTTGTGGAATGCCCAGGCTGAATACCAGTGAGGTTTCCCTTCGTGGTGAGGCCAGCAGCAGGTGGTGAAGTGAGCCATGTGTGCTCTGTGTGAATGCTGTGGTTGTTTGGATGGTTATAGCAGGGCTCTGTGTGAAGTTGGCTCAGGACAGAGAGGGGGGGGGGGGGAGATAGAGAAAGAGAAAGTAAGAGAGAGGAATAGAAAGAGATAGAGACAGAGACTGAGACTGAGAGAGGGAAATACATAATCTCCCTTCCCCAAACACTTCCATTTGACCAAAAATCTACTTTTTTGGTTTGGAAAAATATGGTAATTTCAACAGTCAAATGAATATAATAAAATGCTAGTATTCTAAATGTGTGTGCATTTATGCCCCAAATGGATTCCTGTCAGTGTCTTCAGCCATCAGAGACATTCACCACACTCTCAATGCATTAAGCTGTCACAGCTGATCAATACGTCTTTAACATTTCAGAGGTGGACAGCGGGGAAAAGCTCGACTTCACTGCAGTCATGTGGAAAACAGATACTCCTCTCAGTAGTGTAGCTCAGCGGACTATTGTTGTTAATTATACATGTTCATACTTGAGCACAAAGCCTGGTCACATGTACTCATGTGAACAGTCCAGCTCATGGATAATCTATACTCTGACACACACGTTGTTTATATGCACAGGGGAAACCTGCAGCCAGGACTATGTTGCACAGTTAGAGAGAGAAAATACACAGAGCAAACCACAAACACAGAGATGCACTTAACTGCAGGGTCAGCTGGAAGGAAAGCAATGAGCACATACCTCTGTATCACTGTGTGATTCTAAAAATGCTGCCATATTGTCCATTCAGAACTAGTGGTATTCCTTTAGTTCCACCAGACGATGAGACAAAAAAACGTCTCCTCAGACTAAGAATCACTTCTTGAGTTTCAGGGCACCCAACGTTTCCTTGCCTCACCAATCAGAGGGCATCCAGTTTTCTTCTCCAGTTCCCCCCATACACTTTCACTGGAAAGATCCTTTTTTAAAACAGGTACACATTCGATCTCTGCCACTCTATCTGGAGCATCTCAATAGCTCCACCCTGCTCTGGTGTGTTGGCCAATCGGCAGCTGAAGATGCAGATGAGCAGCAGCTAAAGTGACGGCAGATTGAGTCTGAAGAGGCACCCTGACTTCAGAGGAGGTGATGCTCTGTAGGGAGCTCCACAACATATGCCCTGTCGCCCCGCTACAATCCTGTCGTGCCCTCAATCTCAAAGCAACACATGTTGGATCACAGCACACATATGACCGCACAAAAAAGCTCTGTCACTATAACATGTGCATGTATGAAGAGTGCAAATGTGTTTTAGTTAGTTAGAACTATATCAGGAACAATAAAGGTGAAGAAACTCGAATCTATCAAAACAGAGTTAAAAAGGAAAAGGAGACTGAGCATCAGAGGATTACAAAGGCAGTGAACACATAACCTCTTACAATGGCCGTCACATCTAACCCAGACCTCCCAGCTGGCAGAGCCAAGGCCAGAGTGGTACAAGAGGAATCAGTGTGTGTGTGTGTGTGTGTGTGTGTGTGTGTGTGTTTCAGTGATGTGGAAGAGAGGTGTCTTGTGGCCTACATGCTACAAATAATCTTTTTATCTAAGACACACTCTCCCTGTCTTTCGCTCACACACACACACACACACACACACACACACACACACACACACACACACACACACACACACACACACACACACACACACACACACACACACACACACACACACACACACACACACACACACACACACACACACACACACACACACACACACACACACACACACACACACACACACACACACACACACACACACACTTATGTGGGCCACGGCACAAAGCTTTTTCATTAATCTCAAATGGATCTCTATGCTTTGCAAGTCTTATAATACTCACTCATTCTTAAGGAATTAGGATTTTGTGATTAAGTGATTGCTTTGGATCTTGTACAAAAGTGAATGAGCTCAATTGGTACTGATAGTGATATACTGTATGGCTTGTAAAAAGAGAAGAGATTGTGACTAGTTAAGAAAAAGTGCAGCTTGTGTCTGGGACCTAATGTTTACTAATTCAGTTTAACTTGAGAAAGAAAGTGAGAGAAAAAAGTGCAGGCAGAATTTAGCTGAGAGTTCATTTTCTGCTTATGGGAGGAAGGACTAAATGTAACTCGATCCCAATCTTAATAGCTTGCCCTGCAAAGTGTGCCAACGTATACAACAGTAATAACTACCATAAGTAGCAGAAAGAGAGTAACACAAATAGTATCAGGTCAACAGACACGCCAGTCTAACAAACCACACAGTAGGCAGATCTCACTTAACCCCCCCTCTTAATGTGACACTTGCACAGTATTGGCCTGGATGAGAGGGGGCAGAATGTATGCTCACAGACAGCAGCGTAACTTCCTGGAAGGAAGATGTTGTCTGGGGAGAGGACTTCAGGTCTGCTGTAATCCTCTCTGGCTGCTCCTCATCATGAGGGTGATTATCATGGGCTGTCTGAAAGGCTGACTGCCTGAGGGATGGAAGGCTTTAGTACAATCTCAGGCTGCACGCACTCTCTTACATGCATTAACTCAAACATTGTCCTGCACACACACAAGGGTCAACACACCCAACATGAAAGTAGAGTGTTGTTATATGGTGCTTTGAGGATCACATTGCTGGTCGTAATTAAAATGTCTCTTTGTCCCTGTTTACATTGAGGGGTCGCCTGGCTCAGGTCCAACGGGGCTGGAATGAGTTTCTTGATAGAAGCCACTGCTCACACAGACCAGCATTTTGTAGCCAACAAAGGCTGGTATTCAAAAAAAGACCCCCAGCTTACAAACAAGAGGAGTCTGATTTACTAATTGCATCTTCACAAAGCATGACTGTCTGTTTTGTATGTGTATGGAGCTGGTAAGGACAAACTGTAATTTACTTATTACAGAGGATGATGCCGTACCTATGGGAGCAGACAGTGGAGGGAGGGCAGTGCCACCTGCTGCTTATGACTGGGACAAAACAGCAGGACTGTAGCTGCAGATGTTTATACAAGTATTTGTGTCTCATGCATGGTATTAATTGTATCAATAATGTTGTGACGACTAGTGTACTTTTCTTAATGTGACATGTCAAAATGTCCTTTCTTGATTAACACTAGCTCAATATATTTCAAAGTTAAGTTGTGACATACATCAGCTAATATACCCTACTCTTTAGTTTAATGTGTCCTAAAAAAGGCTTATTAACAAGTGGCTAAACAAGACTACTAAACTGTGTCACGCTGAACTATAGTCCGCTTTAGCTTATTGGTCATTTGAAGTCATGGGATTGAAGTGTAGTCGGTTTATAAACCAACATTAGCCTTTTACTTCTGGGATTGCATTTACACTTCAAAAACTAAAGTGGTTTAAGATTATCTAGCTGAAAAAAATGTGTAAGTATTACAAGTCTTTGTTTACCACAGAGCTTGTTTTCTGTAATATACAAAATATGATGGAAAATTCCATTGGCTTTCGCGAGGTAACCAGTAACATGGCCTCCAAAAATATGCCCTGCCTGCAGCACTGTACACCGCTTTCACTAAAAGTTTATATTGCAAAGTACACACAAGACAACATTAACCCCAAGCACGAGCAGTCCTGTGACTTTGTTGACAGCAGGCTGTTTCCTACAAGAGAATAAGTAAAATCCAGGAAAGAATGAAAACCTGTGTAGTTTGAGGTCAACAGGAAATATGCAGAAAATATGCAGAAACTTTGAATTGGATATACATTTTCTCCTGAGCTGTCTGAGAAACTGAATGAAACATCTTAGGAGCACAGTTAAAGTCAGGGGAGGCTGACGCCCTCTGAAGCAAATATCCACCTTCTCAGCAGGAACATAAATATTATTCAACAATGGCGAGGAACGCTGGATCTGCTGAATTTACACTTCCTCCACTTCCTCCTCCATTCAATTAAGGCTCTTTATCTGACACAGAGAGATTCCTGTTGGAAGGCAGCTGAAGCCTTTTCTCACTTTGTTTTTCCCTCCCTTAGAAAGGTGGCATGGTGCAACAAAGGCTCATGTGGAGGGGCTTGTTTTCTACTGGATGACTTAAAAAAAATAAGGGAGAGGCTTTTCCAGATTACAAGCGAGGAATTCCTTTGTTCATGTTAATTCATTTTAATCCCACCATGTAATACAATCAACTACCATCTAAAGGTTTTCAGGTTTAGGAGGCACATAATGGTTGCCAAAGTTAATGGGTTGCCAGGTTATGCATCATGTACTGTAATACCAGTTGGTATGTCCACTGACCCCACAGGAACCCCCTCTTCCTGCAGAGAGTGTTATTTCAAGCTGGCCCAAAATCTGTCTCATGATAATTTTAGCTACATTTTATTCTATTTTACTCATTACTCTTGAGAGAGCTACTTAATAACAAAAAGATTCAAAGGGGAAAACGGCAGAAAATAAGGCAATTATGGTTTATCAACTTCTACATTTTTGGGATGCTTGCACCATTCTGCCTGTGATCTTTTCCAACATTTGAGAAGTCTGAACTGCATCATTAACAGAAGCATAGATGGTATAATGTAAACTGGCTGAAATTAAGATGGAATTGTTTTTAAATACCAGTTTTAGAGCTTATCTGAATCAACAAGCACACACACTACGCTGAATTAAACTTTTAAAGCCACAACAAAGACCACATTTAGACTGTATGAACAGCCAAAAAAAAAAAGAATGGGTCTGAGCAATTCATTCAAAATGAGAGCTCGTAGTGTTATCACAGCCAAAGGGTGTGGCATCTCGTGAACACTTTAAATCCACCATCTTTGGCAGAGAGATTGACTTTTCATGAGTTGCACTTGCACTGTGACTCAAATGAGAAACAGGAATTATAATTGTATAGTTTCCCACTTCCTGTTTGCTGAATCACAACTAGACCGCAGAACAAGCTGACTTGGATCCAGTGTAGTAAAGTGTTATTAATACAGTTAGACTGGTGAGTTGTACCCACACAGGGCAGAGAAAAACCAACACATCGGAGACAAAGGGCGACCGCCGCAACAACAAGATCAACATCTGCAGGCTGGTGAACTCTGTTTGGCCTGGAGAAAGGAAGTCAATAACTCCCAAATGACATGAACACAAAACCACCTTGTGTGAGTTTTGGCTCCTGCTGGCCTTATCACAATGCTTCTGAAGAGGGTGAAGTCTGAAGTCGGAGCCACAGATCTGCTGAAACACTGTTGGCATTGTGTGTGAACAGATTCAATAAGATAAATTACATCAGTGTCTGGGTTTTATTTCTTGCCAAAGTTGAAACAAACAGAAAGTTTATGAACTATTCTGGGATTCATTACTTTTGCAACAGTAGCTTAAGAAACCGCAGTAAGTAGTCCCCAGGGCATGTTGGAGGTTTACTGTTCATTACATCATGTGCAATATCCATTAAAAAGTTTGACTACGGAGAAAGTTTGCACCGCAGTTAGAACACATGCCTTGGAGATAAACTTTGAAGTGCAGCTTTAACACTACATTAACATTATCAGCCCTGTTTTGTCAAATTTGTGCTTGGCATCCAAAAATGTTGTTAATTGCCTCAAAATGCAAACATGTGCTTTGTTGACCGAAACAACATGTTGGTTGATCTCAGAGCCCTGTAACAGTAAGAATTTAATGTGCAACTCAAACCAGCCGCTGTGTGTGCACTTTAAGACTTTTCCAACAGCTCAGTGAATGGTAGCTCACTGCCATTAATGATCATTAACCATTTACAAGCTACCTTATGGAAAGGTTTCTAAGGTAAAGGAGCGTTCTAGTGTCTTAGGATATTCCCATTTCCTAATACCACAGGCCTCCTGTCGACATTATTAACACATTAAAGTAATTTAAGAGAGCAGAGCTTTGTTATAAAACAGACATGATGTGTGGAAGTGCTTATTGAGCGTAGTTAAGATAGTCATTGTAATTAAAGGTATTCTTTTAACTTGATTTCAATGTTTCTCTTGAATCTAGTCGGATCTTATGAAACACAAATATCTCAGGTAATCTCACAGATCAGTAGGACAGGGGATGGTTGAAAGAATAGTCAGAAATATCAACAGCATGAACGGTTCACAGGCCAGTTTCACAGCGGTAATGTAATCTGTATGTATGTAATTCTATCTTCTAAAGTTGAGAGACGGTGTCTTAAATAAAACATTTGTCGTGATCAATATTTAATACAGTGTGTATTAGGGCTGCACGATTTGGGGAAATAATCTAATCGCGATTTTTCTGACAGATATTGCGATTGCGATTGCCAACATTTGTTTTTAAGCGACCCAATTGAAGTTTATTGTAAAATGCGGCCATATCTCCGGCTAGGAAGGTCGTATCAACGTGCTCCCGTCTCTAGCACCCCCGCAGCCCGAGCTACGAGTGAAAGAACTAAACTTACATGAAACTTCCGTTGGGTTGCTTTAAAGTCAAGCTTCAGTTTAAGATTCACCCTGTAATAGATGTAAAACATGTGATGGAGCATTACTCTGACTCAGATGGTTTGTTTCACCAAACCATCTAGGAAAGCTCCATTGGAAGCCATTTGGAAAATACTGTGCAGTGATTGGATCAATTTGTCTATCACCTTCTATCATGGGCCACTTCTGATTGGTTAACAATGGCTGGTACATGTGGAGCACAGCACTTCTGATTGGTGTGGATGACTGACACACAACAAGAAAATAAAATAAAATCGCGATTTCGATTTCAAATCGATTAATCGTTCAGCCCTAGTGTGTATTCCTAAAAAAATTGTCAAGTCAGCACAACAGCACTGAACACATTTTCATTCCATAATGTCCTTTTCCAGGAAAACCCTCAGCATCTAAAATAACTGAGTTTGTCTCTTGGAAGAAGATTTCAATGATTCGAGGAAGGCGTTGTTATGATTGCAGATTATGTATCTGATAACCAAATACTGACCAAAGAAAAGGTAACACACTGCTGCAAAAACAGGCCTCAGACTGTGGGAGTAAGGAGAAATGTATATTTGAGTAAAGAGTAGAATGTCACACACAATAAGCCTTAAAGCAGATGGTCAGTGTACATGTACATCCTGGTACAGCCTTTACACATTAGTTCTGACCAACACTATACAGCAAACGTGTTACTTTAGTGAGAACAAGTCAGATAGTTGAAAGTGTTCAATTCTTATAAAGTGGAAAGTACTTGAGTGTGTGACAGTAAAATCCTCTGTACCAGCTCATTTCCAAAGAATCATAATTTGAAATCTATCACAAAGAAGTGCTTTGGACCGTAGGCTTATATAAATAAAGCTAGGGAGATAAATATACAATAGTTTAACATCTCTTCCCCAAATAAAGAACATTGTGATGTTTCACCTGGTTTCAGTAACTCCCTGTTGATTGAGTGGTTTATCTCGTATGTCAAAGATGGTTAAATTCATAATTGATTGACAAGCACCTGAGCACCCTAAATTCAGCCTACAAGAGCTTTCCTTAGAGGAATCCCTGCGTTCTTAGATTAGCATAATATTCGGGTAAGCATTTCAGAAAATCTCTCTTCACACTGAAGCTGAAAAGCTGTCACATCTGGGCCTCACCTGTGATTGTGAATGAGCCAACTAGAGCTGATTTCCCACCATGTGGCCTCCACAGTGTCTGCTCTCATGTGGTTCAACACTTTCAGTCAGTCTGAGGGGTGTTTGACAAGTGGACTGTCACATTTAGAGGACTCCTTTTTACATGACAAACCCAGGATAGTTGTAAAATTAAACAATTTCTGCGATTTTTTTAATAAGGATTCAGAGACATGAGTCAACCCGTGACTTGTAGCCTTAACAGATGGCGTTATGGGCGTTATGGTGACTATTGGGGTGGTGCCCGACCGGCCTGGGCTCCAACATGAACTACACATAATTGTCCCCTTCCTCTTTCGCTTCCCATCTGTTCTCCTCCTCCCGGATGTAATCAGCTTCTTTTATCTTGATGCCCAAACACACACCAAGAACCACAAAAAAAAGCTTGGAAACCTTAACACAAGTAGTACCCACACATGAATGGGAAAGCCAAGTGACTCATATGCGATGCCAGTGACTTCAGCTGCTCCAATAAATGTTACGCTAACCCGTTTGCAACTGGCATGCATCCTTTTTCTTTCCTCAATGCCTTTTATATGTCAGGCAAAGTCTCACACTTGCTCACCTCAGTGACACTGCCACAGATTAACAATCTCAAGACATGCAGAGTCTATAGATTGATGGCAGACAGTCATTAGCATCTTATCAATTGTACAGATTTCCCTATGAATTCTCTTAACTGTTTTGAAGGGCACCGTTCTGATCAGAGCATCAGACTGTCAAACAACTGAAGGCAGATTAATTAAAACATGATTGATGTGCATGACTCTTCAGATTATAAACCAGGAGAGGTAGCCATGTTTATCTCAATTCTCATCACAATGCAAACGACCCGCTGCTCTTACCATTCTGCCGATGGCCAAGACACACACACAGAAACACGACCCAGTAGAAGAAGACAGCGACTGAGGGCTGCTCCAGGTTTTTTCGTAGCTCCAGCTGAGAGCTACACAGTCTCACAGGCAGACATTAATAACGTAATACTGCACACGGACACATGCTGCAACCCGGGCTTGACTGGCTGGTGCTCTGCTGCAAAAGGAGCAGCGATGGTGGAAAAGGAGAAAAGGAAGAGGAGAGCTTGAGTTTGAAAGTCAGATTGACGGAGAAAGAAAAAGGCTTACTGACAGACCTTAGGAAAGAAAAGCTGCAGTATCAAACACAAGGCACTGCTGGGATTTAACTTTCACAGATCTACAATCGCCAAACTCATAATATTTAATTATCAAACAAAACATCACGAACGTTATTCATCTCAGAACCACACCAAACACTTTTATGGTTATTAGAGAGCCAAGCAAAAAGAGAAACCCCAGAACTCAAGGCAAGCTAACCCACTATGGTTCAAAAACTGCAGAGAGGCTGTCACCTCTGGTTTATTTAGGTAACTGCAGCCTAACCAGAGTGTTTGGGTACATCCAGTGGGGCATGATAATATTTATTCAGGCTCTGCATAGCCTGCTACCTCACTTACACATGAACATAACACTAGCTAAGGTAAGTTGGACAGCTTTATGAGCAATCTAGTGTCAATGTTGATTCCATTTTAGTCTAAAACTTGTCACCGGACTTGTAGATAAAACACTGTGATGATTACCCATCAGTTGTATTTACTGTGCCTATTTCACAATGGGTTTCCCTGTTTAATTATTTATGAACAAAAGAAAAGGTATTTCAAGTGCAGTTGTGAGAAGAGTACTGCTGCAGATTTTTAGAGAGTGCTGCACGATTCTTCAATTAAAATCAAACAGCATGAAATGATGAATAGCACATTTTGTGCATTGCCAACACTTACACCTCAGGTAAAGAGGTGTCAGAAGAACGTCAAAAGAAAGTGGGACTGAGAGAGACACCTGGCATCCTGCAAGGTCTCAAACAACATGAAGAACCCAGAACCAAGGCCCAACAGATGGAAATGAAGTAGTATTTTTACTGTACAATGTGACTGTTATGATATGATTATAGAGTTGATGTTTGTTGCTACTATTTTGTATTAGGCTGAATTAAATGCTTATTCAACTGGCAACCGATTTAAGCTGAAATACTGTGTTTAAATCATCGCTATCGCGATTTTACTTTAAGTAAATGTACTGAGAGTTGGTTCATATTTTATTGGCATTTTTGCAGATGTGCTTGAGTAATAAATGTCAGACAGAAGTTTTTGTGATGTTATGAGCTACTTGCCTGCCAATGGTAAGTCAATAACTGTCATGGCCAGGTTTTACAAGCAGAAAGAAACTCAAAGTCTTCCTCATTCTTAAAGTGGGTCATTGAATCATCAGAGAGGATCTGTAGATCCCGGATTCAGTAGTGTAGTAAAAAGGTAACATCTCTAGAGTGCAGCTGATCTACGCATTTTATCTAATTCCCTAAGTTTAGTTTTCTTTAAATCATTGGATGCTTTTTATTTAGCAGCCAACACAAACACTCAGACCTGGCAAGGCTGCAGCGTTTGGAGACTGAGTGAATTTCAACTTGCCAATAAATAACTTTTTTTAAAAGAGGGTATGTTAAATAGCAGAGAGCTCTGTGAGAGATATTTTCAACTCATCTGGGACTGTAAAAAGCCTTTTTAAAAGCAGTAACAAACTCTTTGTGAGTCAAGTTGCATGCAGTGATGAACTCAACAGTTAAAAAGCCTTGGGGTCTTCTTGGCTGCTGGGAACAGCAGGGACTGAGCCACCATGGCAAAATGTGACAGTGATGTGGATATAAGGATTTGGGTGAAGGGCAAGTTCGGAATAATTAACAACAGTGACAGGAAGATAGCAAGAGAGAGATAGAAAATGCTTTGAGCAATGCAGAGACTGATACCAAAAGATCCAGTGATCAGAGAACAGAATCAAATGACATCTCGTTACTATCCAGCAGGGTTGCTATTTTCCTTTTGGCTCTGTTCACTCTATCCTTTGCGGGCATGACCCCAAAAGGACAAAAATGATCAGCTTGCCAATGAAATTCACATTCCTTCACATCATTCAAGTTAAATATGGCTATGATACTGTACTTTAGAACGTGCAGATGTTGCAGAAGCTCTTCACTGTGGCATTCAATAAGTCATTCAACAAGATGTACAAAGTCTATGTGGCCAAAAACAGCAGATTTATTTTACACAAATGGACCAAAGCACAAACACTAAAGAAAAGCAGAACGATAATGATGTCAAAAACGTCAACCATTGTCAAACTGACACTCGTGCAGTTCTTAACCCCCAGTAAGTGTAGATTTAGAGTGGATGTAAGCTGTGTGTACACATTCATCTGGAAGGGTTATCCTGGGTTCATGCAGGCCATCTGTGACGGAGGACTGTGTTGATATTTGTTTAAATCAGTGCATGATAGTCGGGCTAGTAAGGCTCTGAGTTAAGCTGTAAACTCCAGATGTGTGTGTTTATGTTACTGACGATCGAGTGTCTATTTGTCTATTCTGTGTGACTGGACAGATTGCTGACAAAGCTGCCATCGTCTAGCCAGCAGCTGTGTGACGCTAATAACAATAATCCAGACCGCCACATCTGTAATGTTAAGAAAACCACAGCTATTTTAGAGGAGAAATAAATGAAACACCATCTAACCACTAATGTCCCAGTGGCCTGTTTAATTGTAAAGCTGTGACGGATGATTTTTGTATTATTAAAAGAAATGGACATATATATGTAAGGTCAACGTTCAAGCTTTTTTACAAAGTTGTAGTCTTACACATTGGACTGACATTACACAGTCACAGAGTAGAAAATGAAACAACAGCACATCATTGAAAGATATATATAAATATCCCCTCATAAATATATGATGATCACATAATCTTACACCATGTTCCATATCATTAAACGTTCTAATAAACTATACATATATTATATTAATCCCTACATGTTGATTATGCATCAGCCTACAAAAATTCAGAGGAGCTGACTTGCAACTTCAAAATGTGCAGCTCTGTATATCAGGCAAAATGCTGAATTGTGTGAGTTATATCTGATAGCAATTTCCAGTATAGCTTAGTGTTGGTCATGCTGTCTAATTTACCATAGAGACACTCACTTTAACCACTGGTGTTAACTAATTCACTAATAGCCTAGAGAGTTACTGGAGTCCAGTTGCAACATGCAGAACCAAAACATTAATGCTTGTATCTTTTATGTTATCGCTTCTCAAAGAAAAAAAATCATAGAAAAAGTTCCACGTCAGGAGTTACAAAGAAATAATATTGTTGGGCGAGGACACAATCCCATGGGTAAATGAATGTTCCACTTTGTGAGTCGTGTAAAAAGCCTAAAGCAGTGAGTTAATGTAGGCAGCAGGACAAAACATTTGGCACAGCAGAACGAGTGGGCACCCCTACCTCAAATTGCACACTGCTTGCATGAGTGAAAGATTACATACATGAAGAGAAATGTGAAAAATGCATCATTTCTGGGAGGGACTTTTCTTTCTTATTCCCTTCCACTAGTTGGGAGCAGGAATCTGATTGCTGACCTTAGTCTGTATTCTCAGGCCAGCTCTATTAATATCCCAGACACCAAAAAGCCAGGACTCCTAAGTCAGCAGGCAGAGCTCGCTCACCAGACTCTGCTTTAGTCTGGCTCTACATGGACCCGGCTGTTGATTAGAGAGAAAAACACAGCTCCCGAATCAGCTTCTCAACTCATTCAAGCTAGACATTCAGTAGTGTTTACAAAAATATTATAATGAAGTTAAAATATATACCACACTGTTCAAACAAAGATGGCAAAGATCATACATTTCAGTCAATGCCTGTCATGCACATTATAATCTCATCTAATATCAACATCTTTACATTGGTATGAAAATAGTGTCTTTTAAAGCAGATGGTAAACATGACAATGCAAAAGACCTCAATAATTCTCTCGTCTCAACAAACTCTGAAAAACAGAACTCTAGATTGAGAGACTTTAAGTGTACCTAAGATCAAATAATAACAAGCGCTGGTTGTAAATGAGTTTAAACTTGCCTTAATCCAGCAAAAAAGAAAAACTATGCCTGACAGACTACCGAGATGTGTTTTAAGAAACAGAAAACTTCTGTATGTTATAAACTTACTCGAGTTTTATGGTGACAGAAATGTAATGCTCAAGCTGCTTCGTGTCACACAGGAATTCCTGCTGATGTGTTTGCTTGAGGTTTGCTTTCTTAAGGTACTGAGGGATTGGTATACATTGTCTTGGGATGTTATGCAATGCCAGCATTTTTTTTCCTGGCCTCTAATGTAGTAGTTTTCCCAGTGAAAACAATGTCATAAACTAAGTGGCTGAGTGGAAAAGGCCACAAGTGTCATTTTAGATAAACATACTCCCAGAGCTATATCTTAACTGTCCGCCTACGAAGTTTCTCCCTGTTGTCCCAAATGAAAAACTATGCAATATAACTCTGACTATGCCTGAAATAGACACTCTTGGCTACTACAGTCTCAATGTCCTGCGACACCTCTGAGAGCCATTTTAACTGCTTTAATGAGAAGTTACACTGAGCCAAGGTCACATATTTTAAACACCATATTCAAGATGTCCATAGAGTGTGTTTTGTAATTTGATCCAGTACATGATCAAAGGTTAAACACATCCCCCCTCCATCATGGTGCTCCTAAAATATGTCACATTCCTCACAATCACAAATATCACAAACAGGCGGCAGGAGAGGGCGGCTGGCAGTCTGCTGCGGCCGCGGTTAACAGGTGGAGCAGAAGGGCATTGAGCATTGAGGGCGTTTATTTAGTGCCCAGTGGGCCGCTTTGTGGTGGGACACTTTATGAGCCTGAAGAGCTCTTTCAAGCTCTTTAAATTCAGGGCATACATCTAAATCCATTACTAATACATTCAATAACATTCAGCATGGGTCCCAAAATCGATAACACTGCATCGAAAAAAGGAATAATCTGGCCACTGGTTCGTTTTATTTGAATCTAAGTATTTCATTTCTATCTCTTTGCAGGTCAGTCAAGAAGCTGACACTTCTTCAGTCGAATAGGGAAAGGCCGACTGGTAGTTAACATATTATCCGCCCTCAATTTAATAGATAATCGGAGGTTTGAAAGTGTGCTTTAGTCCCAGTTTCCTCCAGCTTCTCTGCCAGCAAAAAGTAAGTTTGGTTTCTCTTCTTTCCCCTGGCTCCTCAAGGAAACAGACAGTTCCAGGTCAGCTTCAAGGAATACATGTGCACATATAAGTTCACTATGATAATCACATGTTATGTATCTATCCATGATCAAAGCCCCCCCCTACAGGAAGAAACCATGTGATAATGAGAAAGAGATCACAGCAATTAAACAACAGCCTTTCTATTTGAGTCTGCACCAATTTACACTAATGAGGTCGCTTAAAGTCTCTGTATAACATCGACCTACATTTGCATGTAACTGGACAAAGTCAAACCAGGGTCATGTCCAGCAGGTGCACATGCCCAACAGTTAACAGTATGTGAGCTATTTGGGAGCTTGTTTGTGGCTGGAAAAATAGTTTACTTCCATGGGTAAACATGTGTTTGACCTTGGATGGCTCTACATTTGATGGGAAAATGATAAGATTAATATAGCTGGAAATAACGCAACACAGATATTCTTGCGTCATACTGTGATTTTAAGACAGAAAACATTTGTATGGGTCTCCGACCTTAAACGTCTCTTCAGAATTATCACTTTTAGTGTATATGACCCCATAAAGAGTTGCCCGTGGCAACCTGTTAATCTGCTTGAACTACCGGATGTTTTTCTTGTTTCCTTTCAATGCCCAGAAGTCCAAAAAAGAGGCTGGAAGAGGTTTTCCAACAATAAGGAAGTCATTAGCTCCTTATGGTGCTTAAATACTAAGGCGGCTCCATAAAGCCAGCAGTAATGGCCATGAATGCTTTGTGTCCTCTTAACCTTTAAGATCATACGAGCACAAAAACACATACAGATACACACATAAACACACGGACACACACACACGATGAGATGGACACCTGTAATTAAAACTACCTCACACAGAGCAGGAGTAAATGAGTTTGTGGTTTCCTGCCAGTCAGAGGTTTTTGAACACTCTATAGTTTAGCAATTTTGGTTAAATCTCAAGTAATATCATTGTACATTTACTGTGAGTTCCCCTAAATTAGGAAACATAAATAGAAGAACAGGTGGGATTCCAGAAATGTTTTTGCCTTTATTATCAGGATTTTATTGAAAACAGTTGATAACTTGATGAAACTTTTGGGCAGTAGCAGTAAAAAGGAAATGTGGATTAGAATGTTTTATCACATCTTAATATGTTGACATTTGTAGTGCACCCGCCTTTAAAAGCAGTCATTTAGTATGTTCATAGGCCACTTTAGGTAGCTCCAATACAACAAATAATAACACAAAAAAAGATACATCAGTGTTCATGAGATGTTCATGATCATTCATGATGGTGGCCATATAGCCATATTTTTTAAAGCATTGTGACTTTGGGAATTTCATATTCTGCGACAATAATATGTCATACTGCATACTGCATCCTTGTATAAGTTATATATATTTCTTAACGTTTACTTTTGTTTCAGAGACTTGGCAGTGAGGGTGGAGAAAGAGGGAGAGATGGGTGTAAAGAGGGATGGCAGTGTGGTTTGGCTCCTCGATTGGGAAGGTCAACATGCCACAGGTATGTGAGTGTGTTTATGTGGAGTTTAAAGAAAGAAAGCCTGAAAGCCAGAGGGAGTGAATCCTGTAAGTGAGACGGGCTATTTTAGACAGACGGGGGAGCTCCTTCATACACCGGAAGACAAAAAGGGAGAAAAAAAGAAAGGAGCACATGAAAGGGGAAAGAGGTGAAGGGAAAAGGGGGAGCAGCAGACTCTAGGGACCAAGGGAGGCAGGAGCCACGTGTCTTCTCTTTGATCCTTCAATGAGACACACATGTTGTAGTGTTCACCCAGTTCGTATGATCCCAATTCCCACAGAAGCACGTCTCAGACAGTTACAGTCAATACCCAGAGTAGTACCCAAACATGGCATGAGATGATCCAAACATACGCTGATCCTCATCAATACTGGCCACATCAACTTAGTAAGGTTAGTTGATGCTTAGGAATTTCTAAAATAGTTATCTCTAACAGCAGTTTAAATAGAATAAAAAGTCTCAATAGGAAAGCTTAAAACGATCAGATTTTACACATAGTAATGTTGATCTTTTAAAAGAAAACAGACTGTCGTGCCAAGAAAGATAAAAGAGATTTTAGCGCCTGTAGTAACATCGGTATGGGGAAAGAGCAACTGATTCTCAGAGGATATTATGGGCTACTCTCTTCTACAAAACACCAAATACACAGGTAAAACCACCTAAACGTGGAGTCATCTGCAACCCAACTGGATACCAAACATTTTTCTAGATCAAGAAAAACATTAAAAACACAAGATCATAAAATAGCAGTTTTGACTCCAGAAAATATCTCGATAAAGCCGCTCAAAGAGTAGTGAATATTTACTGAATGGTGGCGTGCCTGTGCTGTGGTTATTACAGCATCTGTTTTCCAACGCGCTGCAGTGTGGAGTGATATGGATTAGGTTGCACACATGCTTACTCACTCACACAAAAAAGGTTCAGAGGAAGGAAAACTCACACACCGTGATATGGTCAATAAAAGTGCACCTGGCCTCTGCTTTACCCCCATACTATTTCTCTCACAGTTTACCCACACTGCTTTGCTGCGTGTGTTTGTTTGTGTGGTGACTATCTATCTGCTGCAGGTTGGCGTCTGCTGCTTTTGTTGGCCAACGGTCAAGAGGTGTTTAATGTTGAGGGAACAGCAGATTTCACTGAAAATCTACATCCAAAAAGTAACAGATTGATTCACTAACACTGATTTCCCCTCTTCCCTCTCCTATCTCTCTCGCTGAATCACTTCCTAAATCCCACTTAAAGTAACATTCTCTAAATATTGTGGTTCAGTCTTAAGTGTCTTAAACTCCCAGCCTCCTCTCTCCATCTATCATCGTGTCACAGCATGCTAACACATTCCTCGCTTACAGTACTAACCAGAGTGCTTGAATGTGATACCGCCATCTGTATCTGTTTTGTCTGTGTGTCTGCTGGTTGTGTTGATGCTGATGGAGCGGATAGAAGAATACACTAGGCTTCTTCCATTTTGACATTTTCTTCACTGCTCACACTTTCCACACATTTATTTGTGGGTCATCACACCACAGAATCTTCCCTTTTCCTCAACATTAACTCCTACCATTCAATATCCGTGTCCTTTTATTTCTGAAACCCAGATCCTGAGGATAAGGGGCTCATTTCCACTGACAAACTGCATCAAGATAGAGGATTTACGTTCTCCGGGGACGTTAACCTTCCTTTAATGCATCCCCTTGTCCTCTGGAAGATCTCCTCCATCTCTGCGGCTCTTCCTTTTGGCTTGCCTGGCATTTCCTCTCACTGTCCTGCAGCATGGTGGGAGCATCTGGATGTGTTTTCTTAAGGGGAGTGGAGGGCACTGCAGCTGAGGACCACGCTGGCTCTGAACACGCACAACTGTCATCTTTATGCATTAGCACATACATACACACACTCACACACACGCAAGAATGTTCACATACTGTACAGGCTTCAGCACTCATGGCTAGCATTAGAAGATGTCAAACTTGTGTAATATTTAAATGTTACGTACCAAGAATAACTAAAAGGCTGTAGGCAATGTCTGCTTCTGAATATATCGTGGAATAATTATAGAAGTTGGCAATGAACTTTCACTTCATTACTCCCTAGGACAGCTATATATTTTTCTGCATACATCACATTTCAGAAACATGCTTTCCAATAAAACCATTTGTATGTACTGTATCTGTTCTGATACCAGATTAAACGATTGTCTTAATTTGTTATCTGTCTGACTTGTAGCTGTGTCTTCTCGACAGTGACTGCAGTTTAGAGTAAACTCTCTGACTTTTTTCCCAGGAGCACAAAGATTAGATCAAGACATCTTGGCTCTCAACCAAGGAGACTGTCCATCCTAACGAACATCAGTCTGGTTGACAAAGCGCCTGACTGAGGACCTTCACTTGAAATTTGGGGTTGTTTCAGAAACACAAAAGCTCTGCAAGATACACTATTCCTCATCACATTGTATATTTAAGCAAAAGCATGGCAGCAACTTTGGACAAAAGTCAGTGTATTAAACGTGTGTATCTTGCCTATTGAGCTTTCAGTCATGAAGTGATATCTTAAGGTCTTGTGCCATGGTATATTTTCCATGTGTTTGTTTTAACTGTTTGTAAACAGAAAAAAAGCCTTCAAAACTACAGACATTTTATAAAGCCTTTTCCTTTCATTTAAGTAGCAGTGGAAATATTGTGTGACTCCTTCAGCATCTCACCACGAAAAAGCCTGAATAAGACTTATAGACTAATCAACTGTCAAATTATGAAATGGGTACACAAATGCAAACTGCTCAAATGTGGGCTAATGTTTTAGCTGGGCTTAGAGTAAATCATACAGAGTGTTCCCTATATAGTTGGCCTTATAGTCACTAAATATCACGTATTGCTTAATGACTGCATAACATAAATAAGCCAAAATAAAAGCACACCACTGGACTTAAATATATTTTCAATAGGCTGATCCTAGAGGGATTAAACAAGGCTTGAAACCACAGATTGAAAAACTGGAGGAATTTGAAAGTTGTCCCACAGGGAATAGAGGTTAGGAATTGATGCTGCAAATATTATAAGTGCAATGTGTGCATGGAATCAAAGTATGCAAAACAGTCAGCTCCACAGCTACATCAGTGATTGTCACCATTGCAGAGGACATGCAGTCCTTAGAAGGACAATTCAAGCCTCTCATAAAAAGAACAGCTGGAGCATAACACAAATGATCTGTAGACAGAAAGAATCCTTTACTCCCTTTAACCATGGCGGTCAAACGGTTTGATAACCGCTGTCATGACCCCAACACCTGCCTCACTTCCTACCATAAAGCAACTCATCCATAAGTCTATATACAGGTTGGTGTCTCCATAGCATTCTGTCTGTGCTAGCTGAGTGCAGGGACCTCGGTGGGGGCCATGGGAACTGGGCTGTGATTATTTTTAGCGGGTGGGGGGCTTGGCAGGGGCCACTTCTTCGAGGCTTTATAGGAATGTCTAAGGTTGCCCTCTGACCAGAACCTCTGCAGTGGGCTGAGGCTGGAGGTTGGGAGGCTCGCTCAGGCTGACGTGGGACATCTGCAGAGACGAAGACACGAGCCAATTCGCTGGAGGGTCTGGTGAGCAGGCCCAGCAGGGACAGGAAGGAAGCGGTGAGCAGAGGAAGTTAGGATGTCAGAGGAGGACCAAATAGGGCAATTCAGAAAGGCCTTTTGGTGCTTGTTGACGAAAAAGTGGGCAAAGACTATAACAGCAGTGTTCAAGCTGATATTCCTGAGAGGTTTGCTGGGGAATGCAGAGAAGGAGAGGGGATGTATAGTTTTAATAGTCCAAGATCACATCCTTTCTGTAGTAAGTCTACAGCTGCTACAACAGATTTGTGTAGATTCTGTTTTCAATGTGACTCTTTGCTGTGTGGTGCATCTATCAACTCTATGGTTTTTTCAAGGACGTAGTTATTGTTGTTTATATGGGGCTATTTGACATCAGATCTAGTAGGAAATGCACAGGTGTTACAAATAAGGTTAACAATTATTGTGTTCTTTTCAGGTGAATTAGTCAGCAAGTAAGAAAGTTCTTACTGGTTTGACACACTCAAATTGTCCTACATCAAAAGCGCTTATTAAATTGCATTGTCTGGATCATACTGTATTCTGTTTGATAATGTTACACCCACATAAAGTACACAAAGGCAACATATTATAAACTAGAAGGGCACTCAGAGGTGCAGACCTGAACCAAGGCAAATACCCTCTCTCAATGTTAACAAATTCCCAAATTATGCGTTTATCCTCCTGGTGATATGCAGTTCTACGTTTATTGAGATTTTTCTTGGCAAATGCTTAAAGATTTCACCAAGTTTCATGAAAATCGGTACAGAAGTTTTTCCACATTCCTGCTGACGAATAAACCAAACCGGAGCAGAGACACAGCAACGAAGAGCCTTACTCCAGGCATTATGCTACATAATTCATAAAGACTGCAGGTACGCCCTACAATGCATCTTCTCTTCCTGTGGAAAAACAGGCTCATACAAAAGAATACTGAACACATGATAGTGTCAAATGTTCACAACAGATCCCTTTTGAAGCACTCTTCTTTCACCATCTCTTTATTGTTGTCTTACGGCGGCCTCGTATTCAGCGGCGTGTTGCGTGCCCGCTCCCTAACCCGATTGTTTGCCCTTGCATCAAACTTAAAATGCCCCGAGGGCCATCTGTCAGAGCTGAGCCCACAGACCAAACCCCACCGTACAGCCTCTGTGTCTGCGTCCACACTCTGCCGTCAGCACGAGGATCTCTACATGCTCACAGCGTAAAGCCCACACAGTTCACCCAGTGGAGAGTTATACAAAATGACGTACAGGTTCCCCTGATACAGAAGCCTCCCTCACTGAAGGGCTCAAATAGAGCGGCACTATTAATGTAGTGTGTATTCACTGAGATAATGTAAAGATGCCATGATCAGTGCACAGAGTGATACTGTATGGTGGTTAATATTTACATGATAACAAATATCTAGATAAATATGGAGGAGGGAACCACGTTTTTAAAGGTATCGATTAAAGGAGGTGATTTCCCTTCATCCAACATAACCTTTTAAACCATGAAGTAAACATACTCAAAGTTTATGTCATCAGACCAACACCCATCATATCACATTCCTTGGCTTAATTACTCACAATGTTTTGTTCACTATAAAATGTTATGTATGTCTCTTTAAACAATGAAATGTCAGCGCACAGACGGGCGTGGTGCAGCATTTCTCCAGATTCTGCAATTCCAGTTTTTAAATGAATTCAATGAGAGTGAGCACAGCAGCAGTGACAGCAAATGAGAAAAACAGACACAGCTACAGGGGAAGCTGAGGAAAGGGGAAAACCGGCATCAACTGCAGGAGCTAGCAAGCTAATGGGCTAATAAAGTCCAAGTATAGCCTGCCTACACTTTGGCTGCAGTGGCAAGCAGCAATTGAAGGAACAGGAAGCTAATGGCTAGTTGAGTAAAAGCCACAGAGGAATGCACCAGGGTGAGTGTGTGTGTGTGTGTGTGTGTGTGTGTGTGTGTGTGTATCTGTATGTGTGTAAGAGAGAGAGAGAGAGAGAGAGAGAGAGAGAGAGAGAGAGAGAGAGAGCAAAGGAGAGAGAACCATCCCTTCCGCTGCTTCCCTGTATACAGCTGGCACTGCCCATGCACAATGACGTCATACTGTGTGTGTGCATGTGTGTGAGGTTTGGTGGCATTTTTAGGCTAACAAAAGGAAGCCACAGCCACCCTCTTCTCGCTCCACCACACCCCAGAGCCTTGCGTGGTTTACAGCCACGGGGTGTGGGTGAAGGGGAAGGGCACTTGAGTTATGTCAACCTGGAACGAGTGATGGCTTTCAGAGCAGAGATACATTGTGTTTAATGACAATCGCACAATGGGTGTGGTTTGAAGAGCAGGAATTAAGTTTATGTAGACTTGGACATCCGCTTTTTAATCACAGACACAGAGAGAGTGTTGGCAAACCATCCTGAGAGTAAAAAGTGAATGGCGGACAGATGTTGAAAGTTTCCGCACAAGGTGTTTTTTCTCTGTCAGCACACACATCTTTGTCACATAGGCTAGGAATGTTGCTGAGGAAGGAACCGGGGTTTGTCACACCCATACAGATCCACTCCTCTCCACCCGTCTGCGAGCTGTTTGGGATTGAAAACAAACATCCACCCACCCCTCTTTCATCCCCACTCAGCATGGCCAAACACAGCTGCACGGCTTTGGGATGTAGACAGTGACATGGAGGAGTAGAAAGAGGGATGGGGGCAGTTCTGACACTGAGGTGGGAGGTCACTGGCTACTGTAGAGGCGATGACAGATGATCACATTCACCCTGACTCTGTGATACACTTCAGAGGAGCTGCTGGTTGACCAACAAAGCACTCTGCAGATTCACTTTGCCAGACACAGAACAAGAAAATCTGGCCTTTGAGAACACACCTTTTCTCAAGTTGCTAGTCTTCTTTGCTGTCAAATAAAACCCTGAAGCACATAAACACTCAAGCTCCAGTCTTCACAACATAAAGCCAACTCTGTTTGAACCCTCAAATATATGTGAATAGGAACAACAGGCCTGTGACTTCAGCAATGTTGAAAAATATAAAAAGGCAATGTCCTACGACTTTTCCACTTTAAAACATAAGCTCAAAACCCGCCTGAAGAATAGCGTTTATCAGCGGTAAATTGGGCTGACATCTCCATTATAGACTCATGTTAGGAGATAATCGAGATAATCTTCCTTCACCAGTGACCTACTTTGTCTTCTGCAGCAGATTTGAGGAAAACTCTGTTCTTACCTCATCATCTGGTTAGAGGAGGATGATTTATTCCCAGGAGAAATGATTTCAAAATCCACATCCAAGGCAGGTCATACATAGGAGAGGAACAGAAACACAATATTGTCAACATTTTGAAAATATATCATCTGAAAAACGAAATGTTTGGTTAGTATTCATTATGCGTATAACATGCTGGTAATAAACTGAGAAACCACTGACATGCTGACAGGCTGAGGTAACATATGGGATAGCTTGTGACCTTTTTGTGGTTAACACAAAGTATTTGAAACCTGGATCATCCAGTTTCAGTATCTGCCTGACATTTATTTTTCAAAAAAGGGAAATCTTCAACTTGTTTGGACACGACATGTCAGATAAAACAAGTCATGAGACGGTAAGATCCTCACGCTAGTTAGACATGATGCAAAAAACAAACCATATTTATCAATATATGAGCCAAGAAATGTATTTTAATACTAACTTCTGATGAAGACTGACTTAAATATATGTCTTTATTGACGACTAGAAGTTTAATAGTAAGAAAACCTCCAAATAAATTCAACTTTTGCACATCTCCTGACGTATTACTGGAGTACTTTACTCACACAATTACCATTTGTATATTAATTACTCACAATATTGAAGAAAGCTTGCAAAAAGGTATCAAAGGGTTTGATTTACAACAACAAAACTGTCCTAAACTATCCGTTTACAAGCACTACCATAACTGCAGAATTATCCCAAACTAATTGATCAGTCATGTGTCACTATTTTCAAATCACATGTATTTTCGCCTGAACCTTACTATTTAGAACACTTCTGCCTAATCTTGTCTGTGTGCGTTAAAAGTGTTTAACCTCAATTCAGTTTTTTTGAGTCTTTGATCACGGCGGAGGCATGCGAGAAAATCAAGTTTTCTTCAAGAATTCACGGCAACATGGCGCGTGAGTAATTGATGTACAAAGGGTCGCTTTGGGGGTGAAGAGGGTATCATATGTCGGCAATAAAGCTTGAGTGATGATGTCGCAAAAGTATTTAAGTATAAATCATTCAAAGGACATTTCGTTTTCAAAGGCCAAGGAAGTTTGTGTTCCCCAAATAAAAGGGTGCAGGGGCTACTGGTAGGGTGCAAAGACACAGGACATTATTTATTACCTGAACATACATTTGGAAAAGTACAATTTTCACACCCTCCTGGTAAAGGGTCATGTGTTTTGGTTTCAGTTAAAAAGCAGGAGTGTGGCATGTTCAGTAATGAAACAGGCACTTAACTGAAAGTCCTTTCAGATCAGTTCCAGTAATTTGTCAGAGGCGGACGTAGGCCCAAATTATTCATGATGTTTCCCATTTACTGATTCTTTCAGTTCTTAAGAGGCTAAATAAAATCCTTTACTTCAGAGATGCCTGTTCTAGGAAACTTCCTGGCAGTATTACAAATATTGGTTGACTACTTTAACCTCAGCACATTCACTGTCTGTCATCTCACAGAGGATACTGTGCTGAGACCAGGGTTAGGGCACAGTAACATCATCATAACCTCTGCCACCATTTCAACCACTTCAGGAACAGTTCAAAGGTTACAGCTGACAGGCAGCGATACAGCATTTCCTGCATATGGACTATATATAATGTATGAACTGCATATTCCGACTGCTGCTGCTCTTTAAAACACACTTAACATCAGTATGCATCACTCCAGATGCACTTTGAGTGAAATTACTTTGAAACTTGCAAATAAGGCTCCTGCGCACTGTTGACAAAGCAAACGAATAAACAGATAAACCCAACATCCACAAGCGCAACTCTCAAAAAATGGCAGTTGCAGAATGTGGGGTCAATGTTGACTTCCTCTACCTAATGGCTACTTGCTTGACTTGCTATTTGTTTCTTGTGGTTGGTGTCTTGACCTACATGCTGAGGTCCTCCACCACTGATGCTGTCATGGCGGCCACAGACAGCGGCAGGGATGGCAGCATCTCTCCACAGGGCTTTTCCTGAGGAATGTTAGCTACTGCTGACTGTGCCTCCCATGATCCGCACTGCTCCACTTCTGATTGGGTGCCTTTCAAACACTTCTAGTCTAGGCTCTTGTGCAGTAAAGGAACATGTTGCTTTATTGCTTAAATGGGTTATGGGCTCTATATAAAGCAGGCCTAGATTGTAAGTCGACCTACAGCTCATTGGAGATTTCATCTAAAAAGAAAGTGGTTAAATGAATGTCTTGCTTGCAAGGTTTTTAATTCCATGACTGACATGTGTGAACAGTTCTGCAAAGAAATAATCAATGAAGAAATGTTGATAGGATTTTCCAGTGAGCAGAACAGGCATTAGTAAGACAAGAAAGTCAGACATGGAAAAATAATGTTTGAACTTATCACCAAGATGTCAGATCTGCTAAAGGTGCTAAAGGTGAATTTCAGGGCGTAACATTGTATTTTCTGTGACCAAACAAGTTAACCAACCACATTGGGAAGTATTTCTCAACAGGGATTTAAAAGGTGTCTTTTTGTCGTGGTAGTTTCATGGTTGCTGGTTAAAACCAATGCAGTAATAAACCAGATTAAGATCTTTTCATGTACTTTAGTCTTTGTTTATGAATACAGGACCAATGTGTGAGCTAAAGGGATCAATTGGACACATACATGAACACATCTACTACTGATCTTTGAGGATTCAGGCTCTCTCTCAAGTTAGGTTTAGCTGATAAAACATAATCATCACATCTGAGGTGCAGCATGATCAACACATGCAAAGAAAAGCAATGAGGCTCAGCACTACGTCGTTCACTGTCTCCGAAGTGAGAGCTGTCATCACCTCCCATCATCACCCTGCTCTATCACACCACAGCAGCAGTATACCACAGGTCCACAGTTTCAGCAAGGCAGATGTTTCAGTGTTCTCCATATCATGACAATAATGTGCCTCAAAATAAACTACGTCATTTGAACAGACCGGGGGAGATCATGAGGTGGGGACAGGCTGGGAGTTTACATAGTTAGACATGATGAGATTGAGGTGGTCTGTGTAGGATTCAACAGGAAACTGAATATTTCTGATTATAGAGTAAGAGCTAACTTGATTAAAATGTATACAGATGATATAAGCTTATTGCAGATAGATGCCAAATTGCCAAATTGTCAACCAGAAGTCAATGACAGCTCCTTATGTGTCATTAAAGAGAACAAATTAACCTCAACTTTGGGAAAATTGGTCTGTCAAAATGTTATTTGGGTACAGTACTTGAGTAAATGTACTTTAACTTTTCACCACTGTGCAGGGTGAATAGAACAACAACAACAGTGTGGTTATGGGCGAGTCTTTCAGCCCTTGGTTTGTCAGTATGCTATCCAGCTAACATTATTTCTTCGTGGTCCAGAAATAGTTTATTGTGGTGAGTCTTAGTGCCACTCTTGCATAACTGCAGAATTACAGTGTGCTGCTCTGCGTGTCCCACGGAGGCTGTTGAGGGATTCTCGTTTAGCAGAACGAAGTGTACCCTCTGCTCCAGTGAGTGTTAACATCTCCCAGCACACATACAACTCAATATACTGCCATCATCGGCTTGAAAACCCTGGATAGATTTTCAGTTGTAGACCGATAGAGTGACGAGTTGATGTATTTGAACGGTGCATGCTAGCTCTGTGTCACGTGTGTCAAAATCACGATTTTAATGAAAGGTGTATGATATTGTCAGTCCAAATGTACGACAGTAGAGTAGCATCACTGGAGTGATAACACATCCCACATGCAGTGTCAGATGTGAGGAAACTCACCGTGGTTGAAGATTGTGGACCGAAACCGGTTGTTGGTGGACGGATTTTCCATCTTTAATAGTTTCAGACCTTCGTCTTCTTTTTCCTCTTTTTCCTTCTTCTTCTTCTTCTTCTTCGGTATTTCCTTAGTTTCCTCTCTCAATCCCAACACAACTGCGGTGAAATGACAGCCCGTGCGTTGTGTTGGACCGTCCCACTTGAGTGTGTGTTAGTTAGTCTGTGTGTTTGGTAGCAGCACACACTCAAACACACTAAAATGCACTCACTGGCGTTCAACGAGCCAGCCAGACAGGTGACGTCACGAGCCGTTGCAGCAGTGTCGGAATGAAAACAATCGCACGTGGACGCGATAGGAGAAGCGTCACACGCACCTGCAAGAAAAAAGGAAAATATCGAACCATTCATATCTTTGCAAAGATTAACAATGGCGGTTGTGGACAAGTTATTGTTAGCTAAAATCCCACAGTGATGGAAAGAACCATTCACATATTTTACTTATGTAAAAGAAGCACTAACCCGCAGTATACAAAGACTCCATTACAGGACAGAATCTAGTAAAATAACAACAGAAATAGCATAATACTATACCTAAGGTGAAAACGTTACATTTTATAATAATCATGCTGAATTAATGTTTTAATCACATACATGGTGCAACTACTTTACACAGCCTTTACATAGCTCTGATAACTCAGTTTTAAATACTGACATTTTCTGACCTTTTAAGTGCTTTTACTTTTAATACTTTAAGCTATTTCTGCTAGTTATTTTACTTAAAATAAAACGTATTTTGAGTGCAATACTTTTACTGCGGAATAAAGTATGTGCATAATGCCCACCAGAGATTAGCAGCTGTATTTATTTTGTATTATACTATGTTGTACTTATATTATATTTGTATCCTTTAATCTACCATACAAATAAAAAAGCAGATAAATAGTGACATCTAGTGGTCTATTTGTTACTATATTTCCAAATAATTCATTATTTTGGATAACTAAACAGTCTCTTTTCTCCCACTTTATTGTAGCACATAAATGTATTGACGATAATGCAGTGATATTCTGAGTGGACTGATTTTAAACACATTATCGGAGCTGTCCCACTTTGTTCTCTGTGTTTGCTTCAGTAGTACAAATGTCAGGAAGGCTAATGATAGAGTGAACATGAAGAGAATAACCGTGTCTGAGAAACATCGTCATTAATCAACACGTTGAGTCTTTGGCTTGGTTTAGAAGCAACAGTTTTATTTTTAGCTGTGACAAAAGAAAGAAAAAAAACAGTCGCCTCCTCAGAGTCTAAATGTTCAGGTTCAGGATTAAAGTGCAGAATTGTTTTCACAGCTTGTGTGTAAAAAAAATTAAATAAGACAAAAAAAGAAGCATAATATTAAAATATCAAAACTAACAATGGAGATCTGGAAATTATAAATATGATACACCACAAGATGAAATCTCATACAACATATTATCAGCAATGATATTCAATCCACTTGAATCAGGCTTGCACTTAATGATACATATAAAAAGGAAATCAGTTCACGTTTTCGAGTCGTTGGCAAGGCTAGCTTACAACAAAGGCACAGCAATGTTCAGAGGTAACGATCCTTTGCAAAGAAGTGCTGCGGCGACATTCTCATTGATCCTAACACGTCCTCAGACACACCTGACATGCTCGACGTGGCCAGACAGAAACATGGAGAAGCCACTCGTGTGCAGAAACATGCCCACGGTTTTGCAGAAGCACGTTTTATGTTATCAGCCTACACATTGAAATAGGGTACATGCTATTTAAGTCTCACTGTTACTGTTGAATTCTGCTTTCCTAGTAAGCTGCTGAATTAACAGAGTTGTGAAGAAAGCTTGAGAAAAGTACGGCCCTGAGCCAAAGGAGTGTGATGAGGAGGTGAGAGGTGAGATAGGCCAGCGTTAAGTGCTCTACTTTCAGAAAGACCAGCAGTGGTTGCAGCCTCTGTGGGCGTCACATACGAAACCAAGCAGTCAGAAACAACATCATTCACAAAGGACCAGTCTGTAGGCAGCAGGCAGACCTGGGACATCCTCTTGGTAGCAAAGACTTTTAAAAAGGCTTGAAAATGTAAATATAGTTATATGACTTTAGATCACAGAGGGGTCCAGCAGGCTCCTTAGCCTTATTTAAAAGTCGATCCATGCACAAATGCATCTAAATAATTCGAAACAGTTTGCTATCAAGAGGATGAATTTCCCAGATACCTTTTTTACAGGTGAAAGGCTCCATCAGTGTCTTGCATTCATATATCAACCTGAACCGAGATAATGTATTTCCTTATCACAAGTAGCCCAAGAGAGGAAATTAACAAACATGGCTTCATCCAGCCATTTGGTAATATAGTGCAAATTAAAGTACTCAAATCTATACAAAAAGATATCAGTGGTTATATATAAAAACAGATGCTGTGTTTTTTTTCCCCATTTCATTTTAAGCTTGACTTTCTCTGTTAACATTTTTTGAATCTTTCATTCTTTGTTTTCTTATTTAAAATTACAGCATTTAGAGACAAAAAGAGCTTGGTTGAAAAGCTGAACAGACCGAGCTAGTACATCATGCAGCTTGTGAAAACAACAGCAGGAAATAAAAAAACATTAAAAAGTTCTGATTAGAAAAAGAAAACTTATGTCAGAAGGTGCCAGAGAGAAATCTGACAGTGGAAGAGATTATTTCTGAGAAGTGAGCATATTTATGCAATGCACGCAGACAAATGCAAGGACAGACGCATATATATAGTGATATTTACAGTTAGCATTTACATGTAAACAACAGTGATTGATCCACAGGAGGAGAGACAAACATGTGGCTGACACGATGAGGCAGTACCTGGTGATATTATCCCCACACCTGAACTAATGTACAGTACATGATGAGACAAGAGTGAAGAATTAACAACAGATTGATTGCCTTTAAACATTTTCAAAGTACATATAATTGTTTATCATAATGTGCAGATTTAGTTAAGCAAGTTTGATGTGATTAGATAATCCAGTGTTACAGTTACTCCAGCGCATTAAAAAGATGACCGATCAAATGTTAAGAAAGACTTCTTGACGGAGGGAAACGACAGAATGTAACATTTACTGAGCTTGAACTGAGGGTAGGGGATATTTTGTGATAAGATTCTTCTTATTTCAAAGGCTAAAAGCGTCTTACCTGCCACAGTGGTGACATTGTAGATAAAACAAACTTCTTTCAGCTGTGCCCTTATGACTGCAGTCAACCTTTAACTCTCCCTAATTTTCAACTGGTCGGCCAATAAAAATATGGCGATGTAGCATACGTATATAAAATATGTCTTTACATTTACAATATTTACAATATCGGCAGCTATGTACACGTTTATGTGTTTGAATGTATAAGATGCCATGTCAATGTGGATGAGATACAGCTCTTAAAATTGGGGGACAACGTACCTAATGTATGCAAGAGACATGTACCTCAATGTGAAATCAGTGCTACACAATAAATGATGGAGGGGCCGCAGACACAAGGTCTCGTTGTGTCTGACCAAATGAGGTCAGAGGGAAACGATGAAATATGACCTGACAGCATTATTTACACCCATGCACTCTTCAGTGATCTATTTAAAACTTGAAAGGTTTTGTTTGACTTTTACAAGTTTGACAGCAAGTGGACTTTTGTGTCTTAAGCGACATGCGAGAGGCATTTGCGTTTTTCAGAAGCTCAGTTTTAAAAGCAAAATCAAAGCAAAGTCACACAGAAACCAGGAAACACATACCACACAATGTAGAGGAAGTTTGCTTTTGTCTACAGTAATATACACAATACAATAAGTAATTGTGTATGGAATGACACCTAATAATTAGATTAACTGATTCAAGATTTGAGTCATGATTTGAGAGTTGGGTCTGATTGCATATGACATGTTCCACTTTAGCGTCAGGTGCAGCAAAATCGAGCTATCGTAGTAAATGTCTCTTGATTTGACTTTGAATGTGACTGTGTGTGCGTCTTGCACAGGTGGCTTTTCAGATCCACCATTTCCCCGAGTCTTCTCGTCCAGCCTGAGGCAGCCTGCGCCTGCAGCGTTAAACAGGGAGGAGTTTTTACAGCTCCAGCCACTGCTCCACCTGAGGCAAGTGATCGCTGCCTGTGTGGAGGTTCATCTGATTTCCCACTCCTCCAGTTGTGTAAAGGACTACTCCGGCTGCTCGGGGTGGGTGTGCAGGCCGTTTCCAGGGCGGGGAATGCTGTGGTTCTCCCAGAAGGCCTTGTGCATCTGGTCCACTTTAGACACCAGCGGTAGACCAATGTCCAAGTGCATCTTCAGGTTCTCCAGCCACTCCTCCAGTTTAGAGAAAGCAGGCCTAAAGATCAAGAAAGCAGATCTCAGTTTAAAACATTTGATTCATTCAGAATTCTAGATATTCATCCTAATAGATCAGGGTGAGTTGCTAAAGATCATAGTTGTTTCTCACAAAACAATGGAGGGCATAATGCTGCTCAGACCATTACAAAAATATAGATCAACATCTCTTATTAACCCCATCTTCCATGATAATCAACAGAATACTGTTTATGTTAGAAACAAAAAATGTGTGAAACTTTGTACAATTAAAGCTGAAACTTGTAATTGGTTTTAAAATGTGTGAAAGGTGCCACTAAATATTCTGTTAGGCAGAGCTACATCACAAACATGAACAACTCAGCAAATGATGCTGAAATTATTTTGGTAAACTGGCCTTTTGTAAAATGTCAATGTGAATCTATTGAAGATGTCTGACCGTTTGTCTGCATCGAGGTCACAGCACACAGCAGCTATGGGGAAGAAGGCGGGGGGACAATCAGGGGGACAGAAGTGCTCCAGGAAGCCAGACACGTTCAGGCCGAAGTCCATCGCCCTTGGGAGGTAGTCTGGGTCTGCGTTCACCCTGCCAATTACCTGGAGGGCCCGAGAAAAACAGTAAGATAAGTTAAACCTGGGTCCTCCTGTGTTGATCTGCTGAAAACCAGTAAACCCTGCAAACTGCAGCTGATCGTTGCCAGGAGACCACAACTACCGGCCTCTCAGAAGCCACAGGAAGAAGACTTTGATTTTCTGCTCTCTCTAATCCCTGTAGTATCGCCGGGTTAATGGTGCCCATCTGGGGAAGTCATACTCTGGGGATCTGAGCGGCTGAATTAAACTTTTAGCTTAAATTATGTGGATGGTGTGTGGCCAGGACAAAGGCTTACCACACTTTGGGACTGGATTTTTATTTGGAAAGAAAATATCTGGAATTCTGGAAAAGCTAGACATTTCCATCATAAAATGAAATGGATGTTTTTAAATAATTGGAGGACAGATCACTAAATGTTCCATATTTTGCAGGAAAATCTGGGAAATATTAAGTGAAGTAAGTTGAATATTGACGAAGGAGAGTGAAATAGAGAGAAGAGCAGTTGTGCACAAATTAAAATTAGTCTTGTGGCTGAACGAGTGATGGAAAATCAAATCAACATTTTTTGTATAGGTGGTAACCTCTGGCCAAATGAAATGAGATGTTTTGAGACTGTTTAAATGATTTCATTTTTAAATGACAAGGAAACCAACTTGTAAGCAGAATGTGATGCCTTGGGAAAAAGCTATTACGGAATTTAAGTTCTGCTAATCAAACATTACCTCTTGTAAAACACCAAAAACCTGGTTTGGCTTTTATTACCCCTACATTAAAAGTCACTCACCTCGCAGAGCATGATACCAAAGGAGAAGATGTCTACTCTCTCATCGTAGCTCTTCCCTGGAAAGAGAAAATAACCAAATTAGGCTGTTTGAAGAAATGCCACATTACACAACAAATGTAGTACTGCATTGATTGTAGTTCTCTTCCTCTGAGAAGGTAATTTTGTCATTTAAAAAGATGATTTAGAGATCATACCATGGATCATCTCAGGAGCCATCCAGTATGGGTTTCCCACCACCGTGTATCTCTTCCTGCGGTCGGGCCTCTTCAGGCCGGGCAGTTTGCCCTGCGAGAAATTCTCCTCAAGCTTGTCGACCACCATGAGGCGAGACAGCCCGAAGTCTGCCACAACCACTGTGTTGTCCTGCACCAAGAAAATTAAACATGTCATTAAATGTTCTAGTTTTTCTCTAAGCATACAGTACATACTGCCTAAGAGAGGGATGTAATAGATATATGCTTCAATGTAGCAGTGTGCAACTAGTTTCAAGCTCGTTCAACAGCTTCAAATTCAATTCTAAGCTTCTAATTGAACTTTTTGTGGATTTTCCACACACTTCAGGAACGATTCAAAGCTTGTGACACATGTACTGTCTCTGTTTGAGTAGGGTAAGCTGGAAGTTTCCGCTACCAAGTTACTAGGGAGGAAGGCTTTGTCTGTTAAAGCTATTGCTAACAAAACTCTTGTTTGTTTTTAAAGTGACATGTGCACTGTGTTAAATCCCCAAAGAAAACATTATGCACATACGTAGGTATGTCCACACACACATGTACACACACACACAATGCCTTACCTCTCGTACAAGACAGTTGTGTGAGTTCAGGTCCCGATGGATTATGTTCATGGAATGCAGATATGTCTGAATGACAGATAGATGGACAGATAGGAGAGGACAGAAAGTCAGGAAGAAGAAAAAAAGAGAGGCTTTTAGTGGTAATCTAAAACCCATGCCAAGAGGAACAATCCTGCCTTGTTTCCTCTCAAGTAGCTGATGTTGAAAATACAATAATCCAGTCATGCATGACATTCTACATTGACCCATATCAGGGAAAAACAATTGTCTAATCCTGCAGGAATTCTTGCTATAATTTCCATAGAGGGGATGGAAACAAATGTTCACATTGTTAACAGAAGTGTTGCAGCTCACTAACACGACCACTAGAGGGAGGCAGCAGTGCTAAAAACAAGAATCAATGCACCTCTATCTACTGCTGCATATCAAGGAATATTATGGCCTGCAGTGGATTCACAGAAGTACAGTAGCTAATAAAACCAAAGGCACTTTTGGGTCCTTGAACTCACCATTCCAGCAGCTATGTCCTTGGCAAAACTGACCCGCTGGTTCCAGGGATAGTTGCTGTCCTGTGAGCAAAAAATAACAATTCAATGTTATTTCCCTCAGCGGCATCTGCTGATTAATCATAAAATAAAACCATCTAACAATACAATCATCTACAAAATACAAAGACTCTACCTGAGGCAATACAAAAACACATTTGCTTTACTATTACTAAAACGTCTAATGAATGCAATTTGAATACTGAACAGGAAGTAGACACATTAGTATGTTTACACGCACACACTACCCTCTCACCATTTTCTTGATGAGTTGCCTCAAGGTGCCTCCCTTTATGTACTCTGCGATGAAGTTCAGTCTCTTGTCCTTGTAGAGGACTCCGATGAACTTGAGCACATTTGGATGATCCAGGCAACGCATGACCTTCACCTGATGAAACAACGTCACACAGTTTTACTCACTGAATGCTGCTCGAGGACATTGACAATCTGAGCTGACTATTAACTTTAGTACTTGATTTCTTGCCATTGGAAAGAAAGGCTGATTCCACTCTCATAGACAAATAAATACGAAGCTACAGCCAGCAGCTGGTTAGCTTATCTTGACTGGAAACAGGGAAACAGGGAAACAGGGAACAGGGAAACAGGGAAACAGCCTCCCTGGTTCTGTCTGAAGGGTTTTGTTCTGGACTATTGCAAGCAACTTTGTTTTTAGGAGGGTGACGAGACGTCTGGAAAAATCTGAGACAGTCTTGAATAATGAGCCGTGGTCCTCTATCCTGTCCTGTTTGTCCGCCAAATTTGACTTAACCTAATTTTTGATTAGTCATTGCGTAAACATGAAATACTAATGAATGAACATTGCTTCTGTGTTAAACACAGAACTAGATTCTATGTGAATAATGGCTTTTGTTTAGTTTATTTGCCAAATACACTGAGTCACACATAGATAAAAAAAACCTGTGCATGGTGGTGACGTTAACTGGATGCTGTTGAATGAAACATTACCTAGGGAAATTTCAACAATCCATGGCTGACATGGAGCTAGACGTATTCTTTATCGTAAAGACACGATCTTGCTTCTATACTTTTCATCTTGATAAGAAATCAAATGAGTTTATTTCACAAAATGTCAAACTATTCTTTTACCTTAAGTATGAACATTTGAGAGTCCAAAAAAGGTTTAAATTGAATGAGATGTACCAAAAAGCTGGATAGCCAATCGGCCGATAAGTGTAAACTTAGCCTACAGTCATCTTCACAAACTGACATATGAATATCAATTTTCATTGATTTCCTTTTTTGATGACATCACAAATCCCACAGCACATGCTCGCACCTCTTACAGTTTTAACTCTGTTTATTTGAAATGCAACAGAGAAACATCCTGTATAATTGAGAACTACTAAATAAACTCAGAGTGTAAGTGTTCGCAGCATGACTGCAGTATGTCTGCAGTATGTCTGCAGTATAACACTGCATCAAACATTTCCCTCCCTGAGGGTGCGGGTGAGGAGGAACAGGAGGCAGGCCACTATTACACACCGATAATCCTGAAGTATTACCCTTAAAGTTGCATGATGTCTTTGTCTGAAATGCCTGCTTGCATTCCTTACTCAGACAAGATCACAAGAGACTCAGTCATTTGAGACTCGGGCTCAGGTTTCATTGTGGTCGGGTTTCTTTTATAGCCGTTACACCAATTACATAGCAAGGACTCTGTGTTATCGTAACCTAAAAATAAATTCATTAGTCCACACATACGGGAACAATTTTCATGAACTTCAAACCTCCCAATTAGAAGGATTTTAATTGGATGAATGAGTCTACTATACTGAACATTAAACAGGAACAGAAGTTATTCAGATCACGGGGAGAACATAATTAAACAAGTCCCACAGAAGTCTTAACTTCTGTGTCTGAGTCACTCTCTGTTATCTTTTCAGATTAATGGAAGACCGGAGAAAGATGACGCTCTGTGTCGGAGGCATAATGAGTTTTGCTCATCTATTATTTTTGGGGGAAAGAACTGTTTTAACACTTTCCTTGATGTCCTTTTTCAGAGGTAGTTTATTTTATTTGGTCCAGAAAACTCTTCCTTTATTCTTCTGTGTGATACATTCACACAGAAGTGCAGCTTACTTTAGCTATACTGACAATCATTACAAAAAACATTTTTGTTTTTCTTCCTCAGCACAGATTTTCGCAGCTGGACCAGGAATTAAAAACTTTCAGCAAACTTATTTTACTATCATTTTTAAGTACTGACTGCCCTCATTGTTTGGAATAAAACTGTTTGTATTCCAGAAAATATTTTTGGTTTTTTAATGTTCTGAGGTCAACACCTATTGATCTCAGATTTCTGTTTATGACAGATAGTTGATTCAACCTCTGAAAGATAGATTAAATCTCACACTCCCTAATGACGTAACATCTGGGATTGCCTGTCTCCACTCACCTCTTTCAGGAATGTTCTCTGTGTCTCGTCATCAAAGCGAATCAACTCCTTCATCACCATCACCTCCCCGGTCTCCTTGTGGGTCACCTATAACATACACAATGATGCAAATAAATGAAGCTGAGCTGGCAGTCTGAGGGGAGACTGTCAGCATGGGAAACACATTTTTTTCCACTATGTGTAATAAAGACAAACATTTTAACCTCCTGCCTCTCCACACTTCTCTTACTTATCTCAATGCTGCCACCTTCTGGATAATGTTTGTATGACTACCGTTGTTCTCTAAACACAACATTCATGTAAATGTATTTTACATACAGCCATATGTGTCTCTGCCACTCAAACCCACCTTGATGGCCTGCCCAAAGCAGCCCTTCCCCAGCACCTCTCCATGGATGAGGTCAGATGGGCGGAAGATGCGGTGCGTCTGATTGGACACGACGCGCAGCGACTCTGATCGATTAATGTCCTTCCTCTGGGAGATCGGGGATGCTGCGTTGCTGGAGCCGGGTGACTTATCAATGCTGCAGCTCCGCCTGGAGGGAGGGGACAGGAGGAGAAGGAAGGGAATATACGGGTGGAAAAGAGGGGAGTAGAGTATTTGATTAGTGATTGCTGCTACTTTTATTCTTATTTAGTTTAGGGTGTCAGGGTATTTATTGACAGTACAATGCCTGGACCATAGAGTAATAAGCTCACTGTATGAGCTTAAGGAGCCTACCATTTATACTTGACAAAGCATTACACTAACTCTACCCAAAATATAAAAGAGCAATACAACATGATACATCAGGAAAAAAAAAATCTCAGCGTTGGTTACTTAAAATGTGCAGATATAGATTTTACATTTCTAGCTTTGCTTTTGTGTTCCTCAATCTTTAACACAGTATATATCGTATGCAACTACACGTAAGCAGTACAGTCTTTTTGTGGCCATTCAATATTTACTCTTCACATTAAATGGTAGAAAGTAGAGCAAAACTGCAATTAGCATCATTAAAATTGGTTTCTTACGTGATGATGCGGGATCTCAGGCTGTCGGGGATGGGGGGCTGTGTGATGGGCAGGTTGGGGCTGGGGCCCTCTGACAGAGGGGTGGTCAGGGGGCCGTTCACTCGATCCTCAGCCTCTGAGGAGCCTCCCTCCGGTCCCGGACTGTGAGGGTCGTGCTCGATGGTGAGCTGCAGCCGCCGGCTGGTCTCCTGGATCAGCAGATCGATCTGGAGAGGACGAGTTCAGATTAGAGCAGCAGAGATTGCTTTGAAGCTAGAGAGATGCTCTCATGGAAGAAGTCTGGTGAAATGCTTTATATAGTGCTACAATGAGATCGAGATTCTCATTTGCAGATTTACAGTGAGGTAAAATCTCACCTCATCCAGAGGGACATTTTGAATGGGCGTCCCGTTGATTTCCAGGATCTTATCTCCAACGTGAATAGAGTTTTTCACATCTGGACTGATGCACTCTGTGTCCACCCTAGATACAGAAGAACAATAAGCAGAAGAACAAATCATAAATCAAGCACCTTCCTGCACACAGACCTGAGATCTGACAAGCCTCAGCTAATTTAAATAACAGTGACTCATACTTTCTGCTCATTTCCTTTCCCCTTCCACTCTATTGTATAATTTAAATGAACCTCATCTATCACACTGTCTAGCTTTTTTCATCCTTTGTCCTCGAACGTACTGACCTCTCCTTTCGTTAGTTTCTCTTCTCTTCACACAATGACTCTTCACAATATTTGCAGACACACAGACATGGATGGATAGACTCACTGTGAGACTCTGATGGTGGGTCCATGTTCAGGACTGTAGCCGCCGGTGGGGCTGAGCGGCTGGTCGATGGACACAGAGAAACCTCGCCCTCTGCGTCCGTTGTTGCCCTCGGCAGAGGCTGGGATGGACAGGAGTGTGACCGTGTGAGGGATCCGCGAGCATGACGAGTCCGGCAGCGACACCGGTGTCACGATGGTCTGGTAGTAACAGTGACCGCTGGAGCAAGAGGGGGATTGAGGAAAAGTGAGGGTGTTAGAAAATATTGAGTATTTTGATACATTTTTCCTGACACAGTCTCGAAAACACGACATGGATTTTTAATTACCAGTTTAAATACACAGATTGTGGCAGAAAGAGGATCACAATACACAATGAGTACAGTTATGATGGTGGATATTGCTGTGGATTATGAGAAATGCAAATACAGATTCCAAATCAAAAATAAAGATATCGCAATATTGAGTAGTAACTCCTGTATGAGCCGATTCTTGCCAATACCCAGGTCTAACGGGAAGTAATGAGAAAGAGGCAGCTAGAAACAGAAAATGGGATTATTGAGTGAGGTCTCTCTCTCTTAAGGGTCGATGCAATAATAAGGAAACATTAAGTTCTCATTACAGCATTTTTTACAGCATCACATGTTGTTTACAAGATGTTTCAGAAAACACTGAGCTCACTATTATACCCCATGAGTAATAAGAATAATAAAATATCTATGAAAGAATTGAAGACTAATACACCAGAGCTGAAATAATTCAATTCAAATTACATTTTTACAGAAAACGCACTCAATTTGGTTGACCTCTCAATAAATGTAATGATCTGAGAAATCACATTGTCATCATCCACTTCCACTCTTCCACAGAAGAGGACAAAGGCTGTTTTGTTCTTATGTATTTCTGTGTAGTGTAGCTTGTTGCTCATTGAACCCTGACTCTCACACTGACACAACCCCGGAGCTCCACAGGACAAGAACAACCTGAACCTGAATCACGAAAGAAACGGGAAAACGATTTTCCTGATAGATTTTCCAGGTTTAGGATTAAAACCATCTAAACTGGGACTGTTAGCTGTGCTTGCTGTGAATGTCCACCATGCATTGAGTCATTTGTCACCACAGTTGGTCGTTATGTCACCAAAAAGTCCTTTGAAGCCCAAAATAAGCTGCATACATTTAAGATTGTGTCAATCAACGGCAGCTTTGGAAGCTTTTTTGTGGCCATACTGCACTTCAAAAGGGATTTAGAGGATTAGTTTGTTTCAGAAGAGAGAATATTAAAACTAAAAAAAGAAAATAACGGTTTGGTAAATTAAGGGAATCAGAGCTAACATACCACAAGCTGAAAAAGGCTTTGATTGTTAGACAGTAGACAAATAAAGAAATGTAACAAGCTAACATCTCAGACTGATTTGAATCTTGACTTTGATATTTGGGCGTTTGCATGTCTTTTAATATTTGTGCTTGAGGCTCACCAGTAGAGTTTGGATCTCTCCACCAGAGCGTAAGTGTCTCCATCACCGATGAACGTCCTGCAGTTCAGACAGGTGAAGCATTCTGGGTGATATTTCTGTTCCCCTGCGACCTGTTGAGAGATAACACACAGTTAATAGGACATTTGCTGTGTACATGCTGTCAAAATCGGATAAAATCGGATGAAAACATGATATTTCTTTGATCTCGAGTGGAAAGCTCTGCAGGGGGGGAATTCATTACAGCGTTTTTGATGTTACTGTAGGCAGAGGCAACATGAGGCTTTAATAAGTGGTGGGAGAAGTAGGGCGAGGCCTGGTCACTGAGGTAATACTGAGAGCAGGGAGATTGGATTTGCAGCTTCCAGATCCCCCTCGGAGCTTAGAGCCGAGGGAATTGAGTTATGGCCAAAAAGCAGAGCAGGCGTTGAGCAGATTAATCACACCGGCAGATCTGGGGACGACGCTGCCGCTGGAGCTCTAGATGTTCTACAGACCAATGGGGGAGAACCAAAATGATCAAATAAATCACAAAAAATTAAAACATCAACTCCAAAATGGAGAAAATCATATATAAAGATATTTCTGATCAAATACTTCAATATTGATATTGTGACAACATTGAAGGGTAGACTTTTGGCGCTTTCACATACAAATTCCACATCGCACATTTTGCTAAATATCCACATCATCAGCTAGATATTTCAGAACATTAAATCAATGTTCTGTTAACAGGGTTTAAAATCATCAAAGGCTCCAGCGAATAACAACCTTAGTCTTGTATGGCTGCTCTTTAAATCTTTTTGTCCTTGCTTGTTGTGACTCTGATCGACTGAGACATCGATAAGTGGCCCACACCTTCTCATATATCAATATCGACCCCTTTTAACTCCTTCAGGTAAGCTTGCGCCCATCCATGCAAATGACCAACCCACTCAATGCCTAATGACTTCTATGATTAAACATGAGCAAAGATGTTAAGCACCAAAGGTCGAGTCCACCGGAGCTGTTCGCTCCCTCGAGGCTGCGCTTGTGGTCTAATTTTTTGCTTTGAGTGGCAGAAAATGTTTGGAGGGAGTGGGCCCTTTGACAGCACTTCTCAACTGCAATGATCTGCAATGCTAATTTAGCTCACTAAGAGTGAGGGGGGGCATTTTATGGAAGGGATGCTGAACAAAGAACAATCAATGAAATGAAACCAAAAAAATGACATTTTGGCAATGTTTAAGGCACAAATATATTACATACAAGAAATATCTAGATCGTAGAAGTTTCATTTATTTTTATTATTTTTTTTACATCTAACCAACATCAAAATATCAGCTTATGGACAAAGCCACAATTCTGTGCAGCAGCCTTAAAAGTAACTTCAGAACTAACAATCACCCCTAAGTACGAAATGCTACTTCTAAATGGTGCATAACGTGGAAAAAGATGGTGTAACTGAGACAAAAAGGAAATGTGAAGATCAAAGAATCAATAAAATCATTTCATACAGCCATATGTCTGCTGCCCCACCCTCCTTGCAGAGCAGCAGCGAAACCACGAGCCAACACTGACAGATAAACACATGCTGATGGCCCTCAGGCTGCAGGGAGGAGCGCTGTACACGCATATATTAACTGCTTATTTAGTAATTAATCTGAGCAGTACCTTCCAGCTAAATATCAGGAAAACATGCCACCACTTGGCTTCACACATAGACAACATCCCCGATTTACTGTGATTTCTGAATGAATGGTTTCCTATCTTCAATGTTCCTGCCTTTGGACTGAGAACTATTAAGAGAGACTTATTTTCAATATTGTTTAAAATGGTCAAGTTGAAAACACAACATCATAGCAGCGAGACCATGAGGGGACGGAGAAAGCAAGAGGAGAAAACAGATGTAATCACGGTGTAATGGACAAGGAAGGAAAACAGCTGCAGGGCTTATTGACCGACTTAATTTCTTTATTCGTCCTCCAAGCAGCCTCATAAAATTGAGCCATAAACAATTACTGTCAGACATCGACAGGGAGAATAAACACAACGCGAAAGTATGAAAGATAGATGAGTTAAGATTAAAGGATATCTAACGATTTAACCAAAGCAAGATTATTGTGTCAAAAGAGGATTTAAAAGTAATACAACAAGTTTATAAGGAGATGATGTGCTTTCAATTCTGCATCAGAGCTGTTTGTAAGTAGCTGTAGATGTGTATATGTTCTGCCTCTGTGTGTTCCTTAGGTGCAGGCCTGCAAATAATTACGACAGGAAGAGAGGACAGCTGGACGGAGATAAAAAGGATGTGTGGCTCTGCACAACCTGACACTGTGGCTGCCATTTGCTTGCCAGGCAGGCATGACACACACACACACACACACACACACACACACACACACAACAAACACACACAATATACACACACACACAACACACACCCACGCATGTCTCTAAAACCCAATTTGACAGGCGACAGCTGCTGTTTTTAGGACATGCTTCTCTCCAAAGTTAAGGTGTAAAACAGACAGATACTCCATGTGATATTAAACCATGTGATTGCTTGACAGCTTGATTAAAGAAACATCACATGTACTAACACAGCGCCATCAAGCCTCAGAGAGTGTACTCCATGATTTGGCTATTAGCCCATCTTACTCACGAGTGTGTGACTGTGTTTTAGCAGGTCATGTAGCCTCATGTCCTTTTCCAGTGACAACAAACCAGACTGTGTACACATGTCACCCGGGGAAAGGGTGAGCGGGTTGACGGGTTGCCGGAGTAACTAACTCAAGTTGCAGCTCAATGCTCAGTTGCCATGTGTGATGGGGATCTTGGTCACATATTCATCCATACTAATATTGTTCTTAATATGTGTCCCCGTTTATGGAAAAACTGATTGGCTACAACAGTCACTTTGCAATGCATCAGTCGACGTAAAAATGGCCGCCACTCTGCCAATCGTAATGTTGCTTTGAATGGATATATCCGTTTTGCTGTTGTTTTTCCTCTATCTCAAAGACATGTATTTCAATCCAAGAGTTATTTTCCCTCCTCAGATATTTTTAATAAGAGCCCTGTATTAGGTTGCAACATCTATTTGAGAAATTAGTCATTAAATAAATGAGGTCGTTCTAAAATGTATTAAATATCTTTCAAAAAAGGCTTTCACATGTTGAATCAGTTGCTAGGAATAAGCGGCAGCATTATTCATGAAGTACATAGAGAGAAACTCACCGTAGCTTCACAAAGGTGTTTCATATTTGGCAAAAAAAAGTTTTAGGGGCGAAACAATATTGCACCTCAATCCTTTAAATCTAGGTATTGTTTGTTTGTGCATATATGTGTATATTAGAGTTAGCAGTCATGTACTTTTGTAATTTGGGGTATGTTGGTTCATTTTGGTGAAACTTAAATTTCAAATAGCCCCAGTTTTTCTTCAATGGTCAGGACAGACATGTCTATATTCGATATGATCTTTTTTATCTTTCGCTCAAAGTTGCACGCAATAGTTTTACCTGGCTTTGTCTGAGATGAAATAGCAACTAATCTCCACGTAAAGAAATATTAAAACATATGTTTAAATTGGAAGATCTGGTACAACCAGCTCTTAAAGAAGGACAAATATACAGTATTTTACAAAAAAAATATGGGAGAAAAGTAATTTTTTTTATTAATTTAGTACTAGGCTCTCTAATTTCTTACTTGAGTGATCGTTTTATGACCCTTTTAGATTCCTCTTTCACCCCCTATGGATTCCTGACTTCCAGGCTAAGAAGATAATCTTTATTTTGCACTGGCGGGGTTCACTCCAATGAAAAAAACATGTAGTCCCAACTACAGGCGATGGTCGTGAAGCTTGGCGTGTCAGGGCCCTTAAGCTTTATTTATTTTAAACGATTATGTGTGACCTTTAGTTAGCTGTGGAATGTGAAAACCCCCTTTAAGTGATTTAAAGGAATTTATGGCGATGCTAATGCTCTCATCGACACTAAACAGCTCAGAAACATGTTGGTAGAAAGTCAGGGATGCTTGATAACTCATTGAGGCCATCAGTACACGTGTGGACTTTTCCTGAGCTCAGGTCTGTGTAATCACTTCTCTGGATATTTTAATGAGTCAGCACGTCTGGGTTAGTGTTAAGATTTGAGGTGATAACTTAAAAGTTAAGGTCTAAGTAAAGGAGTAAAATTTGATAGCATTACAGTGTTAAACACTATAAATACGGTTTTAACTTTTTGTTAAGTTGATAAAAACTCAAAATCTCTCTTTTTTTTTTAGTAACTCTTCATATTTGTCAAGTTTCAAACTGATTCATTAGTTGACGTCATGTTCTACACATTTCAGATTTTCCCCGAGACATTTTTCATTTTACTCACATCATTTCACATTCCCTTATTGTCAACACAAGAAGAGCAGCAAGAGATGCCAACTGTTAAATCACAATTAGAGGAGAGGGAAGTTCAGTGAGTGAATCAGGTGGTGAAACATCTGAGACATGTAGGAACTGTTGAGTTGGACGAGTATTTGTCAGAGATGATTATTTCCCACTTATGCATCGATATCTGGTTGAATAAAAGCATCATAGTCCAGTCATTTTGGTCCAATTATCATACAAATTACTATTTTTTGACTATTCAGACAGCCTGATACTGGGCGTCTTCTGCTTAGGGACTTCTTTGAAAAACATTTTTTTTAAAAAGATCACTTAGTGGAGCTTAAACTATTATTTTAGCTATTATTTGAATATCTTGCTAATTGAACATTTTATTAAAAAAGTAAACTGCTTCCAGCCTCTTTAACATTAATATTGGCTGGCTTGTGACACAAATTGTTAATTTAAAACCTGTTTAGTTCTCTGTTGTTGAACACTCAGAGGTTGGATGACTTATACTCTATACACGTGTGCAATGTGTTTTTTCTTAGCAGGATCTCATCAGGGACCTTCACATGCCTTCTGGTCTCCTAACCTCAACAAGTCCCACATAAACACCAGCTTCACCCTCTGACTTCACCTCGCTCCGGCTAAATGTGGAACGATGAGCTCATAACAACACTGCTGAAGGTGCTTCTGAATGGCCTCGCTGGGAGATCTGGCTCTGCTTAACCTCATGTTTGATGTAATGAACTTCACCTGAAAAGCCTCTTTCATTGGCTAAACTCAAAAACACAGTCCATATGTGACTAAGCTCCCAGAATCAACACGTAGATTAGGAATTGTGTTTAAAGAAATGACCTCATGTTCCAAAGAAAAAGTCAGAAACAGCATGTGCAATAGGTACCTGATACTCCTCACAGAGAGCTACAACTGGGTGAATCCCAAAAGTGTGTCAAAAGGAAAAATAAACTGATTTAAACAGTTGAGCAAAAGTAGTGTAGATATAAAGTCAAAGAAAGACATGATCCTGGTTCTCTCTTAGACTTTCTACAGTCAACATCATTTAAGCAAATACAATTACAGTGAAAGGCTGAGAGAGAAGACAGTGGGCCACATTGATGCTGTCTGAATGGAAACCCCCGACAGCTACAAACAGTACAGTATCACAGTATACAGCCTCAGAAATTCTCTAATGTATTCAGCTTCTTCTCTGTAAGTCTCACATGCACTGTGGTTTACAGCGTGGCCTGCATGTAGGTGGTAAATAAAAATAACCCTGCACAGCGACACTGTTATAAGACAAGACAACTGTTATCCGTCCCTGATTGTGTGCACTCACACACTTTAAATCCTACTTTTATCTGAGGAAGAATGCTCTCTAAAAATAGCACGCCTGCCTTGGCTCATCAGTTTTTCATGCCGTGAAAAAAAGAAAAAGCTTGTGCGACACACACAAAAAAGGGGCAGATCTGTAATTACTAAGCAATACACTGACCCAGTTTGAAATGACATACACACTCCAGCTGACAGTATCATGATTTAGCTTAAGATTTAAAATGAAAGAGATGGAAAGAGTATCTGCAAGAGCAACCGGCACACATTTGCCACTTCAGCAGTCTGCCTCCCTGCCGGCTCGCGTACATCACCCATCACTCCCGGTAACCCAGAGCAGCAGCAGTGAACAGCCTCACCTTCTTATCTCTCTTCCACAGCCTGAGACAGCAGAAGCTCCAGAAAAATAAGTCTCCCACCATGTCAGCAAGAGCCGGCGAGTCTCCCAGCTGTTCCTAGTTCATTCTAGTGAGGCAGGCGATTCCCCCAATGTCACAACAAAACACCGGCAGCAGCCAAACAGGCCGGAGAGACGGAGCAGCCGGGGGAGGGAGGAGAGAGAGAGAGAGCCGCCTACGCCTTTGCAGCTGAGCTCATCTCTGAGTCCATGTCACTCCTCCCGGCTCTCCCCCCTCCCTCCCTCTTCTCTCTCACTGTTGCTATGACCTCATCGTTTCCGGTTAAGCCCCGCCCACTATTGCACACGCGCCGACCGGCTGCTTCAACCACACACACACACACACACACACACACACACACACACACACACACACACACACACACACACACACACACACACACACACACACACACACACACACACACACACACACACACACACACACACACACACACACACACACACACACACACACACACACACATTCACGCCCCCACCCTCTACCCCCTGGTGTCTTCGGTAAATTCCTCACCCCCCCTCTTCTCCCATGATGCCCCCGATTCCTGCAATCACATTTCCAAACGAGTGAAACCAGCAGTGTGACAGTCACAGGCGTGACTTATGGGACATCATGTGGGGGAAAAATAATCTTCATTTGCTAATATATATTTTTTATATATTGTATTTATTATGCTAGGGAAACTAAGGCATATCCGTATTGTTTAAAGCATGAAGATGGTAAAACATGTAAGTGCTGAACCTTGTTGAAAATATTTTAACTTACAGTGCTTGTTATTATGTTCCTTTCAACACTATAACATGTCCCTATTACAGGTGCAGAAATATACATGATTGCTATGTCCATCATACTTTCAATTAACTGCTTAATCGTTAAGTTAAAAATAATGAAAATATCTGAGAGCCCATAGTGATATCTTAAAGCTACTTATTTTGATGGCATGACACTAAAAATCCCAACTGACAATACAATTAAACTCAGCAGAAAAGCAGCAAATCTTTGAATTTGATAGGATGAAACAAGAACATTTGGACATTATTACTTGATAATTATAATAATACATAAACAGCTGAATTAATTATTAAAATGGATTCTTTAAAACTGCGTAGCTGACCAACAAGCCATTTTTTTAAGTCAGTATATTAGTTCTTCCTCCTGTTCCACATTTATCAGATGACGACATTTGGGTTTTACCACATGAAAATGAAACTAATAAAATGCTTCAACAAAAATAGCCTTTCGTCACATGTAGAACAATAATGTTTTTGTCTTTTGTTAAATGTAGGGAAAAGATCACAATTACAAAGCATTGATTATAAATGAAGACATGTGTAATGCTTGCGTTATCTTTTTATAACAACGTTTAGCTGACCTATTATGACCCTCCTCCTGCTCTACCTTCTCTCCTCTCCTTCCTGGTTTAATCTCTCCTCACAGGTTTATATTATGCTGCTGCGTCACTATGTTTTCCACCCTTCTCTCTCCGCCTATGTGTCTCACTTTGTTCCTGTCCCTAACATGTCCTGCATGCCATGTGTCAATCGCTCACAGGCCCGTCTGTGTGGGCAGATATATATAGACTCCTCTTTTCTGCCTGTTGTTCCTATGTGAAAGCAGTGGAGACAGACCGCAGAGACAGATGTCTGGTACAGAAGAACTGATTAGGTTACAGTGGGAGGAAGTCGCATTAGTAATAGCTCCAGAGAAATCCACACACATCCAGCATCAACAAGCAGAAAAAATAACAATTGTGGTGTTGACTTTCAGTTTGGCAATGGCCGAAACACCATACTTTAGCAGCCCACAAAACAATACTTGACTTCAGAGTGACTACATACTACAGTATACGGTCTTAGAGCCACTATCCTATATATTTAACTTTGTATTATATATTTAAAATAATGTATGTTGTTTCTATGTGTTCAAAAATTGTTCATTTTAAAAGTAAGGAAAACAAAAATAAGGGAGGATATGATAGGAATAACGTTTTTTTTTTTACCATAACAGCATGTAAAAATATTCCAGTAGTATCCAAAAATTATTGAATAAACCTGAAAAGGTGTTTAACAGGTGACCTTATAATATTTTGCAACAGAAAGATTTCATTGGCAATGACTTGGGGGCAGCAAAACAAGCTGAACAACACTGACACATTATCATCTTTGGTAGCAGCAGGGAAAATTATATCAGTGACATCATGTTCATTTTTTGTGGTGGAGTTAATTTAAAGCTGCCGGCAGCTCAGAAGTGAAACCCTGCAGCCCACAGCCGATCCGCGGGGGGCATTTCAACCCCCAGAGGATGCTGCTTTCGTCAGAGTTTCCACTGGAAAGAGGAAATGCTAAACAAGTTTCAAAAACACTTTAGTTGAGGTCATTGTTCAGGTTATGATCTCTCTAAAACACATTGATACTGATCGAGTAAGAAAACACAATGGCAGCCTTGAGCCATCCAGCTGACGTTCCCTAAGCACGACGCTGAGCCTGACCTCTGACCTGCCAGAGGAGACCAATGCACAACTCTCACTTAATATTATGCAAAACAAACTTCTACACTACGTTTGTGTTGTGTTCAAAGCCACTGGTGAGATAAACAGCTGATCCTGTTGTGGGGAAAACAATGTCCCAACCTGGGCAGCAACAATATCATTTCCAGAAACCTTATTACACATTTGTCTGTTTTCACTTAAAGGCACAACAATGATTAGGCGTTTATAGAAACTACTGGCCGATCCCACTCAACCACAGAGTTACCTCACACCAGTGGGGCCTCATACTCTTAACCTTTGGGACTTTCCATTGTGTTGGTGGCCAACCCCCCTGAAGATAACTCAATTTCTCAAAATGAACCACGTAAGAAGGAAAATATTGGTATACCATTGATACTGTCAGAAGAAATTCAAGGCACTGAACCAAATCTCCTTTCTCACACTGCTCTATTTAATCTACCACTGTCTTTCAACAACTGGAAAAATCACTATTGAGTAATATAATAAATTAGCACATTTAAAATTAATGACAAGATTCAAACTTATTCTCACTTATTAATTCATACCGTGATAGGTGGGATTTTTTTAGACATTGATGTCTATGTTTTATTAATTATTTCACTTTTTGGTTCTTATCTTAAAACCATGTATGATGTAAGGAAAAAATACATATGTGTTTTTAAGATTGAGACAGAAAACAAAACCTGACATTTAGATGGGATGAGGGAAGTGGTACAGCACATGACGTAACTTTGAGAACATGTGATCTTGAGTTGGGTACATCTTATGTCAAAAAGTCCAAAAGAATAATAAGCACTTGTGATTTCAGAGAAACAATTTGGATTTCACCTTCAGCTGTTTCATTACTTTATGCAGAAACAAAGAAAGAGAAACAAGAAACAAAGAAAGTCCCAGAGATTTCAAAAAATACCAGTAAGGCCAAAATCGCAACCACCTGACCTGATAGGAGCTTTCCTGTAATCATGTATTCAGAAAGCCCAGATTATGCATTAGACCCAACAATGTCTCCAAGAACCATGTATCGGCAGCTTGGCCCTGCTGTGTTTCAGCGCCAGGCATTGGCAATCTGGACCATATTATATGCACCAGTGTTACATGGGTGTGTTATTGCTAAATGTCATGCTGGTCAACATTAAGGTCCACTCTAAAGACATACAGGCGTGTGGAGAGCAGGCTGATTACAGAGTGTTGTGGCAAAGATAACATAGTGAGGGTGAGAAACCGTGAGACCAGAATCTTCTGTTGGACTGTTGAAGTGTAACAGGTCCAGGTCGATGTCTGGCCCCGCTCCCATTGGCTGGCTCTCAGCCCTGAGCTGTTTGCAGAAAGGCTGACTGACTCTATGTGGAGCTGGCTGGGATTACTAAACATTATCCATAAGGTGTGATGGACAGATAGAATGAAGGAGGGTTGAGAGGAGAGAAATTCAATGACATAAGTTACCTAGTATTCAACACATACATCAGACTCAGCAGGGCGGTAAATAACTGAGCAACCTCATCTGGTTGAATTACTACAAGCTAACTCAAGGCTTTAGATGCTGACAGGAGCAGAAGTGGCAGATGAAGCTGCACACACACACTTGCTTACACCTGAACACACACACACCAGCTTGCTCATAATATAAAAACACACAGTGGCCTTCATCAAATATTATTGTCTGTGTATATAGTGATTGTATTAAAGTAGGACACAGCCCCATCCACAGGACACTGACAAAACATGTCAAAACAAGATATATAAAATCACACTTTTCAAAGAGACACCCCCGGTAACATAATTAAGAGATTGATGGTTAATTTTTTTGCCTGGAAAAGCAGACAAAAATTACAACTGCACTCAAAATCCACTAACTTGCTTATCCTGGAGTGCTCAACGGCTTACTGCTTTAACAAACATGGATGAGAAGTTCTAAAAGTTGAAATGTTAGTTTTGGAAAATACAACCCCCATAATTTCCAAAGACACAAGTGTGCCTGGGGGACGGAGTTTCATATGCTGTTATATAATATGAGGTCTTGCTATCTTAACCACAGCAAAAACTACACTTGTTTTATGGCCTTCAAATCAACACTTTGTCAAATGTTGTAAAAATCGTATAAACTGTCAAACAAAAAAGACAAACTATTGGAAGCAAAAGTCTGACCTCCTTGGTGAGAGTAAAAAGTGCAGTGTTTTTAAAGCGTAATTGATCTGGACCAATAGAGAGGGACTTGACTACCAAGGTGTTTCACAGAAGTGTAGTTTAGAGCAAACAATAAGAAAACTGTTCCCAAATGGTAGGTCTAAGATCAAAGCGTGTTGGTTTGACATCACTGTGGTAAGAGTGATGGAGTACTAAACCCTAATCGTTTGTTGTTTCTGTCTGGCTGACAATTAGACAAGGTCTAATTTTCTACATGCACACTGTGGCTTTAAGTGAAGCTTGAAGTGTTTTCTATCACTGGGGCAGCAGCTTTTTCAAGTGCGGTTGCGTCAGAGAATTTTAAAATAGGACTGTGGTCCCTGCTTATCTGCACAGATGACCAAGTGACGGTGCAGGACTGACGCAGTAGAAGTCTTATTTCTGGGTGTGGCTCAGACGTAGGGAGCTGTCCTTCATATCTACGCAGTAATACAATTTGTCAGGCCATTTTGGCAATGAAAGGCTGAGTGTACTGCAGGGACGGTCAATCTGTGTTTTTGCTCCGTAAGAGGAGAAATAAACCAACGAAGGAGAAAGAGGAGGAGAGTCGGTACTGCAATATCTTCACCTCATTCACTTTAGAGTCTCCTACATGTTTCATTACTGAGATTGAACTGCAAAGGGCAAGCTGTCTGGAGGCAGAATAAATGCTAAACACACACACAAACACACACTCAGAGATGGGGAGAAAGGCCAAGCCATGAATGATTTGTGCTCATCATGACTATGACACATGACCTGCCAGAAGCTTCTTGCTGCTGTATCTGACCGGGAGGCAAACGTGTCAAAGAAGATGCTTTATGTGCAAGGAATGAACTAGGCTTTTTATTTTAACCATCTTCTGCTATCAAAGACCACCACAGTCAGTCAATTATTTAGCAAGTCAGTGGTCTGGGATTTGGGAGCCTCAACTTGCCACGAAACCATATTGTAACAGCCACATTTTATTTATAAAAAATGATATAAAAAGTAAATAAAAAATTATAATTTAGCAATACTGGTATTTAAAGATAAATGTAAAAAAGATTATATTAAAAAATGTGTACAATTTCACTACAAATTATGATCATTTAGGTCAAATCCCACTTCCGAAAGAACTTATTTGACTGTCTATAATGACAAAAATGCAAATGATTAGTTCACATTTTTCTCATAAAAGCTTCATGCTAAGTAGACAGGCGGGCATTTTCCAGAATATGAGTCTCAAATATTTCCAAATATAGATGACATTTTTCATATCGTCAGCTGCCGTGGCTGATACATCTAAATGTACCTCTATGGGTGGTACACTAAAAACAACTCTGCAAAGTGATGAAAGATCAGGGAGGAATATGTAAAGTCTGCTGTTGCTGAACATTATTAAAATGTACTGACATTTCTAAATACACCCACCAGTTTATGTGAAACCTTCATTTATCAGTGAAATTGTTTATAAAGCCTGCAGCGGCTCTGTCAAACAAACTGAAAAGCTGGCAGAACTGATTTTATTCAGTGATATGTCAAATACATTATAAGAAAGAATGGTTGCAAATAGGGATTATTTTTCATGCTTACAGAATGTGATTATTCTCTGTATTAATCAATCCATCGTTTTATCTTTAAAATAGGAAAATGACTATCATAAATAACTAATAAATTGACGTCTTGAGATATCTTGTTTTAAACAAAACAAAAAGATAATCAGTTTATCATCAAATCAGATGAATCGAATCCTTGCGACAGAACAGCTGGAAATGTGGTATACTAATTAATACTAGTTTCCTAATGAACTTTCTGTTGATCAACAATAAGACATGACTTAAATGACATTGTAGCGTGTGTTTAAGGAATGCCTGTCTGCCTTTCTTTGTCAAGCCTTGAGAATGTCCTTGCACTTGTTCTAAGAGGTGGTCTGTGTTTGTGGCTGAAGAGATCATTGTGTTCCTAACCAGCTTTAACATAAACTCAGCTGCTCCTGTCCTACTGCCTCAGCTGGGGAGACTTCATTTGGAGCTTAAGGAAAATTGCATTGCACCTGCATTTGTGCGGCTGCTGGGCAATGTTATGACAACATATTCTATTTCACAGACATACAGTATTGATCAGTTTCTTCTTCACTAATCAACAAATAGACACAACTCTCTTTTGATGCTGGTATCTTGTCTTTTCTATAATGCAGCAGCACTTATCAGCGGAGGGCCACTCTATTGTTTATTGGCTTTCCGGTGCTGTGACCACATCTATTCTGCACATGAACCACCCTGCTCTCCTGTGTCACAACAACAGCTCTGACTCTCACTGGTGGTCTGTAAGACAATCTGACACAGCAGTCTTAGCCATCAGGGTCAGTTACAGGTCTGGCACGGATCCTACAAGCATGTGTATATGTTGGCACACACCAGTCAGTGAGGCTGTAGATGTATGGACTCAGGTGTGTGTCTGCGAGCTGTAACTCGAGGTTGATCAGCAGACAAAGAACCAGGGGGTGATGAGAGAGGAGAGTCAGCGGTTGGATGCTCTTACCATGATGAGGCCGGTGGTGATCGGGTCGTTGCAGCCATGGCACAGCTCCCCGAATTTGGCCCAGTAGTCCTTCTTGCAAAAGAGCCGTCCTTCTTTTTCATAATACCAGTGTGACAGCGAGGCGCTGCACTCACAACACCTGAGGGAAGAAAAGACAGAAAAATAAGTTAAGCAACAACTTTAAACCTTTTTATGCCGAAAAGCATAGCCTATAATCATTAACTATCATAAAGATGTTTTGAAAATGCTAAACTGACATACATCATCTGTATCTACAAGACCTCCAGGACAGTGAGTGAGGTTGTTATTGTGTTGATAGAATATTATGTTGTACTGCAATCTTTAAATCACACTTTAACACTTGTAATGACACCCCGCAGGGCCCCAATTTATAGCTCTCATCGTGATAATATAAGTCCCTTTGTGGATCTATCCCACACCAAAACACACAAGCGTGACTGTTCTTCTAAACATAGTATATGTCATGGTAGAGGTAAGAACACAGAAACAAAATAACTCATGTCATTGCAGTCAACTATAACAACATGATTTTCAGAGCAGTCTGTCCCGTATAGAAACATCCTCAACCAACATCAATCAGTATCAGAAGTCAAACTTTATTTAAATGTTTTAGTTGGATAATAATTGTAATTTAGCTTAGTATCCTGGGTGTTTGTTTTTGACCTAAAATATAATTAAAGAGTGCTGTGTTGAAATGGACATTTCTGTTGTTTTATCAGATTTTAGCTACTTAATTGTAATAAATGTTGCTAGAAACGGCAAATACTTTTTCACATAGGCTAACTATATCTTCTTAACTTTATAACTATTTCCTTCTATCTTCTTAACCTTCCCGAATATAATGGTAGCGTACCACTATGTTGGTAACAGAATAAAAGCAAGTAGCTAAAAATCATACTCAGGTCACAGAATTCCAACCTTCATAAGCGAGTAAGTGGCTGAGTAAAGTAAATAAAAAAACATCAACTAAAGAAATTATACTGTGTGTGTGTGTCAATCTGTTGACTGACTCATCAGGTGTTGAAAGGGGAAAAAGCGATGTTCAATGGTTAATGGCTGTTAGCCATCAGCGCTCACTAACGTTAGATTTCCAAAAGTTTGCTGGTTAGCCTAGCCTAGCTCAATATTGACATTACCTTCTTAATAAAAAAACAAATCAGCATTTCATCATATGAAAATGGCTCATCATGCCATCTCATGTTTTTAAGCACTCTTGAACACTTGCAGGCCTTCAGTTCTCCAGAAACAATCCACAGCATAAATGTTTAGCATTTCTAAAAAAAAAACAAGGTATTTTGGTAAGACTGAGTTTTCAATCTTCATTCTGTACAGACAGTCTGATAATAGACACCATTAGACATACTCATCTATAAATATCAGTCTGGTCTGTCACTAGAGTTAAAATGCAAGCTGCCTAAAAAGTCCGGAGTGACGTCAGCCTGATAGACATCAGATGCTGGCAGACTGAAGGGCGATGACAGAGAGTTGGAGACGGACTCAGAATGATAATATGGTGACAAAGAGCCTTAAGGGAGGATATGACAGACACATTTTAAGTTCACTAACAATGCAAATAAGCAGACAAAATATTCTGCAGATCTGGTTTGATATTAGAAATAATCACGTCAAAGCAGACAAGTAAAGGTAATTTCCCGGGATGTTATGAAAGATGATCATTTTTATCAAATCCAAAAGGATTTTACAATATAATTTAAGTCATTATTATTTTTTTAACTCATAATTTGTTTCTTTATGACTTACTGCAGACATGTCTTCATGCATTTGTCGACGTGGCTTAGTGGGTGCATATTCTCTGCATCTGGCCATGAATCAAAATGTGTGCTAATCCTTTTGCCTATATTAAAACCATTTCTGTATATGTGCGTTGGTGCACATGCATCTGCTGCTTGCAGGCTTGTGTGTGCTTGTAATCTGTATAAATCTGTCTGTGTCTAACGGCCATGACTAAGTGAGCGTCTCCACTCCTTCCCAGTGGAGCTTCCCTCCATCAGCCAGCCGTCTGGCCTCGTCCCAGCTCAGGACGGCTTAAACCCAGGGCTGTTTGCTCTGGAAATATCAAGAGTGTGCATGATTTCAAAGGCTCGAGCAGAATAATTCACTTTTCCCTGGTCTCATGTCAATGTCCTGCTGTATACATTTACATATGAGTCACATTTAGTCATTTTAGAGACATTGCTGTTTTCATAGTGTCTGGCTCTGATACATTGTACTGGTTGACTCATATTCTGGCCGAAAACCTAATGTTTTTTTGCATGTTAGGTTTAAAAAAATCCCCAAATCATAGTTCATACATTCTTCAGGACAGGTTCACATTTTTGGAAAGGTTTAAAGTTAAAATAAAATAATGCTTTTAACATTAAAATGACATGAACACTTTGTCCTTGTATCACTTATAAACAAACCTAGTGCTTTGACCCGAATCTGTGCGGTGATACGTTGCCCATTCTTTTCCTCTTTATCAGATACTTGCTGTTGAACATGTCAAGTTGTAGTGAAGCGCTCATTAATATAATCAGCAGAAGTAGCAACTCTGTGACTTTGCCCAAGGTGTTGCAACTACCGTAAGCCTGCACACACAGACACACACACAACCTTGCAGCACATGCAGACACACACAGGAAACTGTATTTTTTAGACAGACAGGCACAGCCTCTCCTCAGCATCTGCATGCAGAGCTTCACTGCAGCTCAGCAGATTGGGGCAGAGCTGCTTCCCTATGCAGCATGTTTGGGTGGGCATGGGGGGAGGAGGAGACTTGGAAGTGGGTCAAGGCTTCCAGAAGACGTCCGCAGCATCGAGCCAGGAGCTACTCAGCTGTCATGGCTTTCTGCCACTTAATAACTGCTTTTTACTGCACACACACGCATCCTGCAAACCCGCTGGGGCAAAGTCATACCTGGGGAGGATACACATATGTGCACATAGATGGGTTTGTGTACATGCGCGCACACACACACACACACACACACACACACACACACACACACACACACACACACACACACACACACACACACACACACACACACACACACACACACACACACACACACACACACACACACACACACACACACACACACACACACACAGAGAAAAAGGAGGGATCTTAATACTCTACGGTTCAGTTTATACATAGTGAAACCTCCTGGAGCAGATCTGGGAGTGGCAACAGAGTATTAAAGATATGAGTGAATACATTAAAGACTCCCAGAGACCCAGGAGACGCCAAATTTCTGCCTTCAGGACAAGAATCTTATCTCAGAGGTGAAGGAGACAGGCAAGCACGGTTAAAACTCAACATTTACAGTCATTTCTTAAAAAATCTATGCTTTTTCCAGTTAGCATGTGTGTTTGTGTTCACATTTTTTTTTGTGACTGTTGGTGTGTGCATTGGCACGGATGCTTAAGAGGATTATCAGTTTGAAAGACGCAAGAGTCTTTGCCCACTCTGCTATGATCCTCCCAAAATCTAGCAGAATGCGAGGCTTAGCAGCCCCTCACTCACACGCTCTGTGCTCAAACCTCACTGTGAAAAAATGAAAATGTAACGTAACATTCCTTCAGCAAAGCAATCTATAATCGTTAACAAAAGAAAAACAAAAGACAGGATGCTCAGACATAAATAAAACCCAAAAAGAAGTGAGAGGGAGCAGATCTCAGACACCATGAAATCCTGCTGGATCCCTGAGGGTCCGCTAACAACCAATGACAGCGAAGATGAGAACGAGAGAGTGGGGATAGTAAATCTGCAACTGTCCCCCTTCCTGCTCAAATCCCTGATGGAATTAGCTAAGAGTGTCTGGGGGAGTAATACATGCCTTTTTCCAGGTCAACAGGAGAGAGCCTCCTCCCTGGCCTCTCACCTTCCTCCCTCTGTGTTCACTAACATTCGACTCCAGCAGAGTGCTGTCACAATCACTTACTCTATCTGGAGCCTCTGTAACCTCAGAATCCTATTTTCATAGACTTTTGTCTGCCAGGTCAGTGGTTCACAACCTGGGGGGCAGAACCCCTCCAAGATTTAATAAGATGTTGTAAACTTGAAGGGTTTTTGAAAGAACAATCCAGAAATAAAAGTCTGTGTCATCATGGCAAAATGCAAATGTTACATTTCAATATTGAGTTTTTCTAGTTTTTGCGACCACTCAAAGAGCTTTTACAACAAACATCTGTATCCACCAGTTCACATACACATTCATACAGAGGTATTTTGTTATCTAACGTTTATAATCTTCACTGTTTCTTGTAAGTTAGTAGATAAGTAAGTAGACACTCTTTTTTATTTTCGAGGTCAAAAGGCAAAAGGGTTTGTGATGAATCTTAATGTGAATGAAAACACTTTTAAAATAGTTGTAGTTCAGTACAAACACAGAAAAGTGTGTGTGTTTGTGTAGGATTGAAATAATCTAATTAAAATAAAAGGAGTTTTTGTCCATCCGATTAAGTTCACAAGTTTTTCTCAAGTCCAAGGTAAGGTTTGTTTGGATAAGCGGTTCTCGATAAGCTGCATTTCCAGAGGAGGCAATCAACCAAACAGATTCTGTTTTATAAAATGATGGTATGCCAGATACATTTTCCATGTGCCGGTGTTATTAGTCTGCTATTAAACACATGTATTACTCCCAGTGATATGTTCTCATTGGACAGTTTCATGATGTAATGTGTTTTGAATGACTGTGCATACTATTTATCAAGCCGGCAGTCTGACCCGGGTCAATGCTTGACTTGATTAATTAGTCCCAGTTTATATTCATGACCTCAGCAAAACAACATCAGGTGGTCTGAATGAATGAAGGAAATGATATTCCCTTAGGGACTGAACGACTAAACTGTAAATACGTTACAATCATTTCATATTAATGACTTGCCACAACTAATTAGAAATAGGCCTCATCAGCATTATGTCACCCTTCATGTTGATCAGATACAATTATAGGTTTTTTTTTGTTAATGGGGGTTAAACTAAAGCAATTGATTAATAGTATCAGTTAGACAATCTGGAGATGAATCAATAACAGTTGAATGCTTTTTAAATGAATTAGGTTAAGGTCACACAGAAACACACACGTGGTCAGGGAAATGGCAGATATGCAGATGGATATTCATTATTAATAAGGTCTAAATGCTTCCATTATTTCAGAAGCCTGTTGCTAAGCAAGCAGAACTCTGTGGTTTAACATTTCAGCTGCAGCTCAAACATGAGTCTGCCCTGCAGCTGCTCAAATACATTTTTACAAGGTTGAGTTTATATTTTGTAAAGGTTTTTAAAGAAGAGTACATACCTGTGTGTACTCTTGGGACTGACAATTATTTATTCTATTAAATTCTTAACAATTTATCTTGCAATAGTTTGTGGTTTAGTTTGGTTGTTTGTCAGCAGGAATCAGGATTGGGCCAAGGAAGAATCTAATACACTTTGATGCAGATGCTGATTTATCACTTGGAAACAGCATTGACAGAAGAGTGCGCTCTCTGAGTGGCCATTAAGCTTCTTCAATTAATTGATTGACTGTTGGTCAATAACATGTCAAAGTAATATTGAGAAAAATCCCTTATCTTATACTGTAGTCCTATTTTGTTCACCAACCAATTTTGTCGTAAACTCCAGTTTGTCCATTTTTTTTAATTTTCCAAAGAAAAACAGTCAACTTGAAATGACTACTTGAAATATATTCACTATTTTTGTACAATGAATCGATAAATAGGTGCAGCTTTATTTGAACAAAGCAGTATGTAAAAGCTCTTATATGCAAACATGCAGCTCCTATATTATATTTATCTCAGTGTGACTTGTTTCAAGATGAGCCCTGAAAGCCTCACAGTAAAATGAAACCAAACCAGAGCCTCCCACACAAACCTTGCTGACCATCCAGTTCTGGTCAGCATTTTATGTGTGTGTGTGTGTGTGTGTGTGTGTGTGTGTGTGTGTGTGAGGCCACGGGTCATTAAATGACGCTTGGGCTGACACGGCTGCAGGAAGCAGAAGGAGTGAAAAGGAAACAGTGTGTGTGTTCTGGTGGAGGTGCGAGCAGGTTCACTATCAACGGACAGATGCAAAGCTGAAAGATTTACGAGGAGCCACACCTCTCAACACCACCCCCCCCCAACACACACATGTGTATGTCCTCATTAATTATTAAGTCTTCCATCATCTGTGCCAAGCTCAGAAGGACATCCGTCTCCTTTCTATCTGCAAAGACAGCAGAAATGCTTTTGAGTACTTCTGATCGATACGCCAATACACCGTTCTGCTTGTGCCTTCCAGAAAGAAAAAAAAAGGATTGGACAATAAACGTTGAGCGTATCGAGTCCGATGGAAACAAATGTGTCTACTTCATGAAAAAGTGCTCAGTTGATGTTACTGTCTCTGCAGGATAAGCTGAAATCCTCACAGACAAAGAAAATACAACCTCTGGGAAAGAGACAAGGGGTTTGTGGGTAAGAGGGACACACACACACACACACACACACACACACACACACACGGTGAAAGTCAAGCAGAGGAAATGGCAGACTGTCTGGGGGAGACCCCTCTCTTTTCCTCTCAGAGGAGACATAAATAGACGGAGATTCCTGGTCCAGTGCCAAGATTTTCAACCCATTTTATTTTAAAGGATTAATGTACAGTACCTGTGTGTTTGTGTGTGTTACACTTATACATTAGTCAACTATTCAATTATCCTCCAACTATTTTGATAATAAATTATTGATTTGACTCATATATTAAGAAAAAAAGGTAATAAATATCATATTCTTAAATGTAAATATTCTTCCTGGTTTCTTTACTTCTCTATGACAGTAGTATGAATATAACTAAATACTAAAAATAAAAAATTGACGACATCACCTTTGAAAGTGGGAAATACTGAAAACAATTTTTAAACCACTTTTCTGGTGATAGACTGAGAAAATAAGTCTAAAATTAATGAACGAAGAAAGTAATTGTTAGTTTCCCTTTTGTGGTTGGAATCTCTTTCTCAAACACACACACACACACACACACACACACACACACACACACACACACACACACACACACACACACACACACACACACACACACACACACACACACACACACACACACACACACACACACACACACACACTCTCTCAAGGACATTCATCTTGTTCCCACGAGCGCCTGTTTTTGTTGCCCTTGTTGTATCCTCCCCTCCTCCCACTTCTCCATGGCAACACAGAATGCCATAGCGATGATGTCACCCTCTCATAAAAAGCATCACCTCTCGCCAACCCCCACACCTCTCTCTGTTCGGGGTTCGAAACCCAACAGCCAATCAGGCTTCAGTGTTTTCCCTTGACCTTGGCAAACAGAAGCTCAGCATCATTAACCCCTGAGGAACGTTTTGCTACAGTTAAAGAACTAAACCACAGAAGAAGAGAGCAGGGTGTGCATTTTAAACAGTAGCTAAAGCCGTGCCCCTCTGCAGTTTGGCTCTGCGTTCGCTGTGGGAGAGAATATCTTTATTAGTGGCCCGGTGGTCCATTCAGAGGGTAAACAGGAGCGCTGGCAGGCTCTGGGTGAATGATGTGCACGGCAGCAGTTTCCTTTGTGAGCATTAAGCCGCCCTGACTGACGGCCTGTCAGGACAGAGGGGTCCGGGCCGTCTCACTTGTTCCTCTAAGAGGAAATGATAAAAAGGTTTCAGCGAGCTCTGGGAACCATGATGAGTGTTGTTCAGCAGAGACAGCAGATTTCCTGTTCATTATCAGGTCGCTTTCACAAAACAGTTTAGAGCGTTGTCTCCAGCAGCTGAGCCACAAACAGAGGATAGTGACACACGAAGGAACCCCGGAGGGCGAATCAACCCAGAGTCAGTTCGGGTAGCTGAGTTCCGGACCCATGTAGGGCTGAAATAATTAAATAAAATGAGTGCAAAATGAATGCAGTATCAAACAGGCTTTTTCAGCTTACCAATTACTGAAAACAAAGCATCATCACTCAATATTTTCATCTACAAATATTTTCACAAACAAATATTTAACATCTATTTCTTACTATTTATAACATTTACCTCTGAACATTTATAAATGAATACATTTAATTATACTAGTGCCTTTAGTTGATATGCTGCTATTAATGTTTTAATTCCTGCTTTCATTTATAACATGTTTAAGCCTTGCTAACTGTCATTGTACTCAAGTAGAATGACAGTTAGGAGGATTGTTTTTATATTCTTCCTTTACTGTCTTGTAAGGTAATTTAAAAATTCTTGCATCGCAAAAATGTGTTGCTGAATATCTCAAGAATGAAATCAAAAATGTTCATAGTGTAGACTGGAACCGTCACATTCACATATTGTATGCATTAAAGTTTGACTGATAAAATCTATTTATCTCCAATTAAACGTCTCCATAAGATGTCATGTAGTTGATCTAATATCTGAACCAATCATCAGGGGACCCGGATCCAAGAGCTGAAGTTTTGAAATCAGTGGAGAGAAACTGTGGGGCCAAAAACTGCAGCCTCTTTACTCCGACAGGTGTTTGGTACCTTCGATTACATGATGACATAAACGTCTTGACTAAGGCAGACAGAAATATGAAAAAGGTTTGTCTCAAACAAGTCTATTGAAATACAGTCATGGTAATTCAGGAGTAACAGATTAATGTGTTCATAAGGCGCTTTCACACCAAGTACTTTGCCGTACTTAGTTCCCAGTACTTAGTTCATCAGAACTCTTTAGTTCTGATGAACTAAATAGCAGATCGCGTTCACACCGGAATAAGTCCCTGAGGGAGGATTAGGCAAATGAAGCCGCTGACGTCACTTATTCTAATTTTGGTTTACTGGCAGGCCGCAAACAACTTCACGGTGTATACTGCCACCCGAAGTCCCCGGCCGGAAGTCCCCGGAGTTGGGGACTGGCTTCAGTAGATGCTGCTGGGACTCCCAGCAGCTTCTACTGAAGCCTTCTGAGTAAATCGACAGAACGCCGACACCTAGTGATGGCAAAATGAAGCTTTGAATGAAGCATCGAACCACTTGGACAATTGTGTCGGAAATAGGTTCATTTCTCGAAGCTTCAGTTACAGCGACCTCTCCTGGCGAAGTGCAAGGCTGCAGTGGGTTTAACGTATCTTTGCCTTGAAAAATATTCAATGCACACACAACACACTAAGACTGAATATCATGTTCTATTTGCAATTAAAGATTGATAATTGTGTGTATTGGGTTATTGAGAAGAGACTAGAGAGTGCTGGACATTTTTTGGGCGGAGAGGGCCTTTTATCAGTTATTAAAGTATTAAAGTTGAAAAGCAATGATTAAAAGTTCATCCATTACGGGCTTTGAACCAGTTGCACGGAGGACATCGCAGCATTCAGGCCGCCGGCTCTATCCACTGGGCTATCTATTCCTTAAACAATTAAATTGTTTTTATATTACTGATAATTGTCTTTTTGTTCACAACTTCACATTTTGAAGTGTTTCCCGAGCCAGAACGACCTATCTTTCTTCCTGGCTTGCTCTATAATGATCCAATTCAAATGCAATACCAACAACAACTCAACAGCAACAACGCAAACTACGACAACAACCCACACATTGCGCATTGTTTAGAGCGGTTATAAAGTGTTGAAGCGCTCAAATTCGAAACTGTTTCAACCTGTCACCTGTCAGAATAGAGACGAGGCAGTGCATTGAATCACCTGATTGGACGGCGAACCAGTGAGTTGATTCATTCAGGAAATGAAGCAGTTGCTGGTTCGGACGTCACATGTCACGTGATTTGAAGCAGTTGCTTGCTGCTTCTGACGTCATATGTCACGTGATTTGAAGCAAGCTTCGAATCACTGCTTCTATGGAAAAGGAAGTCCAGGGTTGAAGCTCCGTTCGAAGCTTCAGTGTCAAACGGCCATCACTACCGACACCTCCTCATCACTCCACCGCTCCCATGTTTTTTTTTGTGTTGCCATAAATTAGTCTCTCTCTGTTGGTGCGCTGGGCTAATGCTAATGCTAATAATGCTAATGCCAGCAAATACAATGGCGGCTTCACCAAACTTTTCGGAGTTTTACGGGGCGTGGTTTGCAATCCGCCCAGCCAATCAGAAATGGGAACTTTTTTCTCCCATGAAAGTACCTGCTCTCTAGCAGGGACTAAAAAGGGGGTGAAAAGGTTCTCATGAACTAAGTTCTAGTTCTGGATTTTTTTGGTGTGAACGCAACATTTCAAGAACAATCGGAACTATACTGGGAAAAGTACTCCGGTGAGAAAGCGCCTATAGTCTTATCAGACACAAAACACAGCACAATGGTTTGTAGTGCTCACAGGACAGCTATTATTACAGCAACTATTTCATTATTCATCACAAAAATCGATATAAAAAATGATCTTTCAGCATCTTTCGCTGTCTTTGATTGATCACCGCAGCACAGTGCAGGCTGACTTCACTGGGTGTCGCAGCAAAAGGTGAGCCTCTTCGAATTCAAGAACGGCCTTTAATGTCTGACTCTCAATCCAACACAGAAGTCCTAAAGGTGCTTTAATGTCAACAGATTTATCTTCAAGACACCAGCGTTAACTCTTGAGTTTTGCTATTTGCACTTTATATGTAGAGTAATGATTACAATCTGAAAAGTACGGTGGCCGGCAGGTGCAAACGCGGAACAACGGCATACATAAGCAGGAAACAGCTGCAAATAATGAAAAACAAACAAATCCTGAAAACAAATCCAACAAAAAAACGCTGCATTTACAGAAATGATGCAAACTAAATACAACACACAAACCCCGAAAACAAACGCAACAGGAAAACGCTGCAAATACAAAAACGATATGCAAAGTCAAAAACACATACAAACCCAAAAACACACAGTGCTCCAGGCCTCTAGGGGGCGCGTTACGTGGAACAGATTGATGTCTGACCAGACAGAGAGAACGAACGAGAGTGATGGAAATTGAAGCCGGAAGAAACAAAGTTGTGGACAAAGTCGATATATAAGAAGGTAAGTTTTGTTTTGATACAAAGAGCGTCATATTTACCCAGCTAGCGTTAGCTTGTTTGGTAAAAGAGCTTGCAAGTCAAGAGACAGCATTGTGCACCAAATGTAACTCTTGACATCATATAGATATATTGTAGGTGCAGAGAGGAGTTGGTTTATTGTGCCCCAATGTAAATCCTAATGTGAGAGTTAAAGCACGGTCAACAATATAATGTACCTTGGTCAGTTTGGATTTATCGTGGCATTTATTCTTAATTAAAGTGAATTTATTTTTATTTCAGTCAGTCATTTGTGTGTATGCAGGTGTGGGACGTTCCAAATGTTCAAAAAGTGAGCACTCCAAGAATCGACAACAGTTTCCATGGGTCAAATAAAACATTGTCAACATATTATTTTTTGCCACAAGAAGCAGAATGTTTTAACAGTACAGTAGTTTGAATATATTTTTTTTTACCTTTATCAGACCTCTCAGGCACCCACAACCAGCGTCTGATCGGGTAAGACTAATTAAAAATGTAATTATACCAATTTGTGAACATGAAATCAATAAATACCTTTGTGTGCTAATGACACTGTCATTAGATCAACTGCACTTATTTCCTGGGTAAAAATAGGATGGAGAACCAACCCCATTCCAGGAAGAGGTCCAATCTGCCCCGGGTCAGAACACTTCTATAGGTAAACGATGTTGACAGTTGCATCGTGACACAGTTGTTTGGTGTGTATCTTTATTTGTACATTTGTTTGTTTGTATAGCCTCCAATCACAGTGGGTAACATTGCAAGGAAGCAGAAAAATTATACTTTTATACATTTCCAAATGACACCCACAACATCTTACATCTTAGTGAAGACGATACAAAAAACACCCACAAATATTTTTCAAAGATCAGATATTGTTTCTTGCATCCATTTAAATGTTTACAAGGATTGTGCAGGAGTATGACAACAGTGCTGTTGTCAGCAAAAAAACAGGAAGAGGATCGACAGTCATGAAAAAACTGTACATTTCACAGCTTGGCAGAATTGGGTTGCTGAAACCTTCTAAATGTATCGTGTATGACTGTCATGCATATATTATGTATTTGAAAGTAATTATTCAAGTGTCTTCTCACTGCAGCAACTACACAAATGTGTAATCTGTCTGAGCCAGAAGACAAAATGGAGCAAACTGCAGAGGAAAGGTATTAATTGTTACTATTACCACTTAATTTTTCTATTCTATACTGTAAATCTTATTACTAGCTTCATCATTTAATATTACATCACTTTGTCTTTCCCAGCACAGAATACCTGACTGCGGAGGACATTGTTGCAGAACTCTCTGCAAAAATAACAAATACATCTTGCAGCAGGTTTAATATTAATAGAGCCAATGTGTGGGATGGAGCAATCCGAGGCTTCAAACGTGCCTCATTCGACCCCTCTCATGAGATGTCGGTTAAGTTCACTGATGATGAGGGACAAACTGAGGATGGAGTGGACACTGGTGGTCCCAAGCGTGAGTTCCTGACCCTCCTTATGGAATGCCTGAGAATGTGAAGAAAACATCATGTCATAGCAACTGTTTGTGCCCCATGGCGGTGTGACTTTCCCGGCGCTCACTGTCTCAAAATCTGATTCTAAATGTATAATTTTCTCTATAAAGATAGAACTAATACACAATTATTAATGTATAATATAAGCTGTTTTGTGTATTTAATCATGCATTGGTCTACAATTTAATGATGGCTTCTACATATTTCACATAAATAGACAACGAAAAAATGTGTCCTTCATGCTGATAACTAGTGTATGATCTGCCAATTAGTATTCTAAACAGAGTAGTGTGTTGAATCCTTATTTCTTGCATTTGAAACAGATACAATAACAAAAAAGTGAACTTACTGTTGTGTTCAACTTCTGCCAAAAACTGTACATTTTTGCCACAGGAGCCACAGAACACTTGAACTGTCCCCAGATGTTGGCCACAGAAAGGACAAAACATGGCAGCCTGAAAAGACATACATTGATGTAGTAAATCCATTTAATCAAGTCAATCAAAAACACATAGTCTAAATAGTGGTTAGCTAAATAAATAGAAAGATACATCATGTTTACCGTTGAATCTGTGTTTTGTCTCTCTCCTTGAATGTCTTCTCTATATTTGTTCTTGAGCATGTCTAATGCACACTACTCTCCTGTCATTCCTTTGTCCCTCTTCACATGTTATCACTTCTCCACCGACCATAGTTATATATAGTATTGCTAAAGCTCTGTATAGTTGCAACATCTATACACAAATACGTACATATAAACAAACTGCTAAAAATGTCTCTCTCTCTCTCTCTCTCAAATCTTTCCACGGTACTCACTATGGCCCGTGTTATTTACCTGCACTCGATTTGTCATCTCTTTTAACAATGTTCTTCCCTCACTTTATCTTCTCTTCACGTGAAGCTCTCCTCTCCTCAGATGGTGTAGAAGTTACTGCAGGGACGCTAACGCTAGCTGCGTAAATATGACGCTCTTTGTATAAAAACAAAACTTACCTTCTTATATCGACTTTCTCCACTTCAATCAACTTTGTTTCCTCCGGCTTCAATTTCCATCACTCTCGTTCGTTCTCTCTATGTCTGGCCCGACATCAATCTGTTCCACGTAACGCGCCCCCTAGAGGCCTGGAGCACTGTGTGTTTTTGGGTTTGTAATGTGTTTGGGGTTTCTATCTGTTTTTGTATTTGCAGCGTTTTCCTGTTGCGTTTGTTTTCGGGGTTTGTGTGTTGTATTTAGTTTGCATCATTTCTGTAAATGCAGCGTTTTTTTGTTGTATTTGTTTTCAGGATTTGTTTGTTTTTCATTTCATTATTTGCAGCTGTTTCCTGCTTATGTATGCGTTTTTGGCCGTTGTTGCGCGTTTGCACCTGCCGGCCACCGCAGAAAAAGACTAAAAGGTGGAACATAAATCAAAATCATCAAGTTCAATGTTATGTCATATACTGTGCTGAAAGTAAAGCAACTTTCAAATTCAATGGTCTGATCCAGAACACAGCTTGTTGACAAGTGCTGGTTTCCAAATTGAAGCATTGTTTTAATTCAGAGTTCATGTTACATTGTATGAAAGTAAGTATGAAGTATGTTACATTTTCTGAATGCTGACAAAGCTATTTCTGCTTACTTCTAGTGAAACGATCAAGGTCAAATATAAAAAGGGACAGGACTCACAAAGTATAGAGAACAATTAGAGCGTTAATCTTTTTTTCTATAATCACACGCAGGGTTTAACTCTGGAGTTTATCTAGTGCAAACTGGAACAAAATTGAATTTTAACGTGTGATTAAAGTATTGTAGCGAGAGCCAAAGGTTGGCGCTCGGGAACAGGTGATTAATCAAAACAGAGGACAACTCCTTTTTCCTCTCTGCAAATGTTATCAGCCGGTTTGAACCCTGGTGACGTACGGGCGAGGAAGAAGAAGAGGAGTTCTTGGAGCAGACGCACAGCAAAATGTCACTGGATGAGTGTAAAAGAAGAACACCAATCAGAAGGTCAAGCTTGAATCAAAAATCTAACTGACTTTAGTGCAACAATGACAGGCTACATTAGATAAAATATTGAATATATATGTATATATATATAAACGTTTATGTGATGGAATAGAGGTCAAACAACAGAACAGGACTCTTCTCATGATACAAGATACAATTATATTTATCTAGCTTACAAACAACCTGGTTAAGGTTGGGAACCGAAACTCGGTTCCAGATGAGAACCGATAAGAAAATGCTGGGTACCGGGTACCCATACAAAATACACAATTTCGTTTCTGCTTAACGGTTCCTAAACGCGGTAGACCCTGTATTCCACCGGGTCCGTCTGCGCCGCAGCGACCCGGTGGAATACAGGGGCGGACTGGCCATCTGTGTGTTCTGGAGAATCACAGAATGGCCGGTCGTCAGCGGGCCGTTGACGGCCGGCTCGGTTCGCTGGCGGCCGGCACCGCCCTTAATTTTTTTAAACGGCATCATGTAAGTTGCGCTGACAGGCGACAGAGGTCCACAGAGGGACAGTTTCCCCGCCCTCCCGTAGACAGTTCACGAGCTCAGTCACTTCATAACACCAAAGATGGATCGCGGTAAATAAAGTGTGGCTCCACTACACTAAAAAAGAAAAAGACAAGGCACAGTGTAATGCCTGTTAATAGCTTGCCACAGGCATAGCTCAGTTAAAATAAAGCACAGCTATTGTGTAATACATTTGTATTGCATGTATTTTTTTTATTTGTAAAAATGTCAGTTAATAAAGCTTAAAAGAATAAAGATATTTTTGTTATCTAAACGTTTGACCTCATTCTTTTATAATTTTGGAATCGAAACGCAGAAATAAAATTATGGAGGGCCAAATTACCTTTATATGTACAGTTTTACACACCTATGAATACAAAAAAACACAATTTATTACGGGGTTCTTTGGAGTAAAATAAAAACGATGAAGTGAGTATTCCTCTTTGCCAGCCTGGTTGTGCTGGATAAGGTGATTATCTGGTCGACAACACAGCTTCACGTCTGATAGACAAGTAGCTATTTTAAAGCCAAAAGTCATCCTTGAGTATTTTTACTCACATAAACAGACGTATAAGATGGTTAACAACGATGATATATAATATAAGGAGAAAACATTCAACACACACACACACACACACACACACACACACACACACACACACACACACACACACACACACACACACACACACACACACACACACACACACACACCACACACACACAGCAGGTTTGAATCACTGTCTTTCTTTGACAAACAAGACCAACAAATACAAATGTTTCGAAGTACAGAGGCGGAAGTGTGTCTGATGTGTGCGGACGCTAGGGAAGTGAGGGACAACTTAAAGAGAAATGAGTAAAATCATCCGGACCGCAGAGCGACACTTTCCATTATCTACATCCCTCTTACAGTGCGCACATTTAGAGACACTGTAGAATTGAATGTGTAATTTAAACAATGAATGTTGACGTTGTTGTGCTTTACATGTCATTTTAAGAGCTTCAGGGTGAAAACATGCGTGGGAGTGAAACAGACAGTCAGCTGATCCGCCGGACTGATCACACAAAAACACAGCTGATTATCAGGGTTAGTATTTAAGACTTTGGTTAAGCGCTATAACAAAAAAGGCAATTGTCAAATAACCTTGTTTTAGTGTTCAAGTTGTGAGGATCTACTGCTCTTCATGGACTTGTGTGATTGTATATTTAATACATGTAAGGTTTTGAGCATTATAGACCAAAATTATTAATTATGAATCAAGACAATTGCCCAACTAATCCATAATAATCTTTAGCAGCAAATAACTTAATACCTTAAACTTAAGCTTGCTTTTCTTGGTTTAATCTGACAAAAACTTTTGAAATGTTAAATCAGTTAACTATACAAGGGTATAATAAACAGAAATACTTTAATTTAAAACAAACACATAGCTGAATATATCATCATAAGCAAATGCCAGATAAACATAAAATAAATCTAAATAAAGCAACGCAAAACATACCAGAGGGCAACATAAATAAATACTTTTTTGGACTGCTCGTTAGAAAAACAAGACATCTTATAACATGTTTTTAACCCAATGATTATACGAATAGTCAAGAAAATATTTATCAGAATAAAGGATTTAGAAAAAACGTTTGTAGCCTCATTCTACAAAACAGACTTATAAACGAGACAAAAAGTCCCCAAAGTGATCAGTCTGATGTAAAGTACAAACGTCTAAAGACTCTTAACAAACTCCATCTACTGAAGAGGACCATGTGGTACAGCCAACGCCCCAGAACAAGTGATTAAATGTTGCTTACATTAAGATTGTTTTGTATAAATTCAACTTGATAAGGCCTGATCAACATCATCCTTGTAAACTCCACACACACTCAGCCACGTTCTGTCACCGCTTTACTTACTTCCTGAGTGTCTTCTTGCTGCGTTGGTTCTTTGCTGACATGTCGCCCGTGGGAGCAATGTCGCTCTTGTTTTGACGGACAGAAGAGAGACTCATGTCAGCAGCTCTGAAGTTTAACTCCACCAGCAGCACTGTCACAACCATCAGTGTCTCTCCCTCTCTCTATCAGTCTCTCCCTCTCTCTATCTCTCCCTCTCTCTATCTCTCCCTCTCTCTATCTGTCTCTCCCTCTCTCTACTGTCTCTCCCTCTCTATCAGTCTCTCCCTCTCTCTATCTCTCTCCCTCTCTCTACCAGTCTCTCCCTCTCTCTATCAGTCTCTCCCTCTCTCTACCAGTCTCTCCCTCTCTCTATCTGTCTCTCCCTCTCTACCAGTCTCTCCCTCTCTCTACCAGTCTCTCCCTCTCTTCCTCTACTTCCTCTCTCAATGCAGCTGCACAGAGAGGTCACACTTCTTCAACAACTATTTCCTGTCCTCTGCCACTCCCACGTCACGGCTGTCTATTTCTTATTATTAAACACATTTAAGACGCCCCTGTAAAGTCAACTCCCCGTTTCCTGCACTTTTCAATTCACTCAAAGATTCTGGCGGCACAAATCAAATGTTCCTATTATCCATCATGATTAAACTCTTCCACCTCCTCTCCACTCATTTAATTCACGACCTCTTACTGTAAAACATATGTTGCCTGTTATAATTTCCCACAGCCCAACGTGATGCTAAAGACTTCTGGATGTATTCAACACACACCCAGTGTGTAGCCAAAGATATTTCTGTTTGTATCATATATGATAAGAGCAGGAATCTTGTATATGCCATTAGGAGCAGTGGAGGAGAGGAACATGATCACGCAGTATTGTAAGAATCTAGTGACAGTTTGAAGAAAAAGTCATTATTAAATTACCAACTTCTGCTTTTAAAGAAAAGCCTAAAATCCAGTCACAACAAAGACTAATTCTAATTCCACCGTTAATGAATTCATGTATTGTGTTCATGTAATTCATAATGTATTCATTTTTGAAGCTAATCATCACTCAAATGACCTAGCTCCTTACTTGTGATTATTTGTAACACCTCATTGTAAATAAGCATCTATTTAATATGATACTCTACTAATCATATTTTTGCCTTTTGTTTTAACTGTCCGTTCGCTGTGGGAAGGATAATGGATTTCTGATACTGGTATTCTGGCTGTCTCCAGTCTCACTTCATTAACGTCTTTGAACCGTCAACACTGTTGGAGTTCAGTGTCGAGGTTCTGCTTTGGGATTTATTTCTATTGACTCAGCTCAGGAGAGAATTGAACACAGAGGAGTTGTGAATCCTCATCGTGTCCTGCAGCTGCTGTCGCCGGGCAGAGTTCACCTGCAGGGAGAAACAGCTGAGTCACTGCAGCTCTTCATGCTGTGTGTTTCTGAGCCAAACCTCACTGTTTCAGAGCTGTGAGGAAAGATGTGGTGCAGAGGAGGCTTCGCTGCATGACTATGATTATAATTATTTAGTGATCTTTATCTCTTATTTAGACAGTGGCAGTAATGCTCACACTGATGCTGAGGGACAGAAATGTGTCGTACAGCTGGCACGGGAGGAGCTGCAGGCTTTGTGACAGCTCGTCCTTGAAGAGGGCGGCCTTTTATGAACAGTTTCAAAGAATAATTTCATAATAGTACAAACTAAGAATCTACCATTGATGTTAGAATGCTGCGTATGATCAGTAGATGCACGCTGGATGTAAAAAGAGCTTGTTAGCTATAGTGCTAACGAAGCACACCCCTCTGTAGTCCGTCGGGATGACTGTTAGGGCAGCGACGTGCAGCAGGAATAGTTTTATTTGGAGCAGGATGGTGCTGCACTGTACTGCAGAGAGACTGCAGCTACAGGCAAAAACAAGCACATCTATAGGATGATGATTCTCAGCTTTGAACACCTTGTTAAATGCACATTTATAAAAAGGTGTTTTATTACTTATATAGCTACAGAAAAGAGGAGATGAAAAATGTTTTGCAAAAAACCGATGATTATCATATAATTTAAATAATGACTGCAAGTAACAAGAAAGGAATAAAACACGCTAACTCTGTTCCAAAGAAAACCAAAGAGATGTTGGTTTCCATAAGGCAACATGAGGTTATAACCAGGGCTGCACATAACTGGTGCGCAGGTGCGCACCCCCCGCCAAAAAAGAGCACCGGATCATTTGAAGAAAGGCGCATTTGCGCACCAACATTGAGAGAGAGAGAGAAAAGAGAGAAAAGAGAGATGAGAGAAGAGAGAGAGAAAATAGAGAAGAGCGAGAAGAGAGATGAGAGAAGAGAGAGAGAAAATAGAGAAGAGCGAGAAGAGAGAGAAGAGAGAGATAGAAAAGAGAGAAGAGAGAGAGAGAGATATTTGCGAGTTGCATAAGAACTGGTAAAATAGCAGGGTTTCCCACATAGACTTTACTTGGGCGGGCCGCCCAGGTATATTAACGAGTCGACCGCCAAAGTATAATTCGCGAGCTATTTAGGTTTAATTGTTTTAATCCGTCCGCGAGCACCACGGCCTCTGCGATCCCTCGCTCTACCCCTCGCTATCGCGTGAAGGGTCTGCTTTATGCGCTCCGCACAGTAACCCTGCTGCGTGCTCACTAGCGCACCTCCCCCCCCCCCCATTCATAAAGTCAAGTACCCCTCAAAAGGTCCGGTTTATTTCATTTTAATTATGCGCACCAAGCAACATCTCCAGGTGCTCCTTTGAGAACCAGGGCAAAAAAGTTATGTGCCCCTGGTTATAACGGTCTCTAGAGTCCTCTCGTAATGGTGCTTCCCACCTTCTTACTACAGCTGGTATTTTTCCTCAAATGTCAAGAGATACTTTAACTTAATCCCCTCAAATCCACAGTGAAGAAAAAAAAATTCAAGCAGCAGCTTCTTGAAGAGAGCTCTTATTCGCAGAGGCCAGACGGCCTTTCAGAATTAGTTAATTAACAAATGATTAAAAAATGTTTAATTTAAAACGAAATATACTTTCTTTTTTTTGGATCACAAACCAGGTTTAATACAAAAGTACAACTTGACTCGTCCTTACTAAGTACAAAGTATTACGTATTAATTAGGCTTTAGCATGTGGTTATTTTATACAAACCATTTATTTGCTTATTGCAAAACTATGCTATATTGTGATATAAATATATGGTTGTTGAACTATGAACAGGATAACAAATGTTGGCCATATCTCGCAGCCCTCGTGTACAGTTGAGCTTAGAGACAAACAGAAGTCAGACATGGTGAACATTTTTTCCCATGAAGGCTTCTGTTTGTATGCTGCTGTTTTCTTTACTCTACCCACGGGACCCTACATACTTCCGACTCTGAGCACTTTCATTTTGCATTCCCCTCCTCTCTTATTATCTTCACTTCTTTTTCACTGGAGTAATGCTCCATGGCAGAACCGGGCTCGGACACGTTTTGTTTGGGTTTAAGCTACGTTCCCCCAGTCCCCCTGCTTAATTTTCCACGGAAGTCTTGTCTGAATAGCGAAGCCGTCTTAAATCCTCCTCTGCTATGACAATACTGCTCCTCCCTGAGGATGTGGAACTGGGTCAGAAAAAGATTCCCTGAAATATAGACATGGTGAGGGACGCAGCAAGAAACCAGGAAGATTTCAAGGAGGATGCACCACTTTCAAGCAGACTACAAGTCTCTTTTTTTACAGACTTAGCTGCACATGGCTTCACTCCTTTTAATTAACATACAACAGTATTAGTGAAATTCGGTGTCACTACTTGGAGATGTGCTTAAAGCTGCAGAATGAGTGCGAGGGAGTCGGTACAATAAATAGGTCTGCACCTAATGATGGTGGAGTTAAAAAGAAATGCAAAGTATAGCTTTTATTTTCCTTCAAAGTACAAAGTGTATGAACGTGCAAAAAAACAAAAAGGTGTAAACACACAAATAAGTAGACTCGAAAGAGAGAAATGCAAACACAGCCTGCTGAGACAAACTACAATCCTTCGCTCACGCTGAGGCAGCAAGATGCAACTCCCTATCTGTACCCTCTCAGCTCTCTCTCACACACACAGATACACACACACACTACACACTACCATTGCAGAACCTGCCCTGAGAGCAGCTAGCCTCCTCAGATTTCCCATTCAGACATCCGGTCGGGGGAAATCATTAATGACACACTGAGCGGTGAGATTTCCACAACCTGCCGAGCAGCTCAGATTCACAGAGCGGAAGCAGGAGAAAGTGTAACAAGAAGAAACAGAACATTGATTTGTCAAAATGAAATAAAATCAAATGCCATGCTTTAACTGCAGACTTCCTAAACATTTGAGAGCTTCAAAGTCCCCTCATACTAAATGTACCTAAATTGTAATGATACATCGATTTCACCTAATTCAGTGTCCATTTGAAAAAGACTACAAGTTTGAAAATGACAATAAAATCTGCTGAAAATAAAAAGTCAGAAAGACGGCATTTAGGCAGTCCTCTTTGCTTTATGCTAGCAGCTGGAGGCTACATCAGAAGCTGCTAGCATAACACAGCCAAAACCCAGAGCGAACAGTTTGTGGTCGAGTTGCATTTTGGCTAATGTAGGCGCCAGGTTAAGGCGAGACATTTTTGGTTTGGAAGACAGGCACTGAAGGGTCCTCCCCAAACATTAATCTATTTGTGCATAGCATGTAAAATATAACAGATTGCAGCTTAAATCACAGATTCATATTTTTAGGTAGTACAAATATGGACCACATGTATTTCTGAATGTTGTGAAGCAAACAATAAAAAACTACATATTTCAGTCAGAACTCCAAAACCAGAAGCAGTGTGATCCGTGCTAGGCAGAATTGGATAAAGGAGGAGAGGAGAAAGATGTTACATAAGATCATCAGTAGCAACAACAACAACAACTGTGTGGGATTATTAATAAATACAACCACCTTGAAAAAAAGACCCTACTTTAAACTGAATAACTCCTCCTGACTCCGCTGAATGAGATTATCAGCATTAATGGGAATTTTCAGACAGCTTGGTCAAGTTTGCAGCGTCATGGTATGTTTGACAAAAATAACACACAGACACTGAAAGCCTGATGTTAAAAAGAGCAGTTGCTGTGTGATGCAAAAGCATGGTATCAGTAACCATTTCTTTATTGTTAAATAAAATGGAATTTCTGTTGTTCTGTAGGCAACATCATATAATAAAAAAAAAGCTTTTCAGTTTTAGCAAGAGGAATCTCATCAGATCACTTTTTTTTTGCATTGAAATACAAGTATAAGAATCAAAAATGTCAGAAACAGCTGCAGCCTCAGGTTGCTGAAAGAATCGATCTGTTTGTCTCCACCATCTGTGGATCTCTTTATATTCATGTGTTATATGACCGCAGATTGACTATTGATGTGAAGATTAGTGACTTAGACACTACATTTTTTCCATTTGGTTTTTGGGGTTTTCCTTTTCCTGTAGTGTGTCATACTGTAGCTTTGTGTGCATGTAAATTAGAGCTGCACGATATATCGTGTCGTGACAATAATCGCGATATGCGCATGCGCGATATTCACATCGCAGGACGTGGCGATTTTTTCTTCATTTTTTTCTTCATTTCGTTTTTTTTTTTAGGACTTGCGATATTAAGTAGGCAAATTAACTCAAACACGTCATGTTACAATTATTTTGCTGCTTGCTACAAAAGGAAAACTTGCGCGGCTCTCATGTCAGGGGTACTTGAGTGAGTGACATGCAGGCTCTGCATGCACAGCAAACCACCAATCACCATCAAATCTCCAAAGCAAACGGACCCCGTGATTAAAGGTAAAAACACTGAATAAAGTAGTTTCATGTGTTTCTCCAGGGCAGTTCGGCGCTGCTAACCGAGCTAGCTCAGCTTGTTGCTCTGATAACTTAAGATCCAGACGTCCGTGACTAAAATCCTTCATCCGGTTAAATATAGTTAAAAAAATACCAATTGTATAGCATTAAAGTTCAAGAAAGGATGGTTTGCGGGAAAAAAAACGGTCTTTTCTTCAATTCCTGTATGTTTTCATATCGCAGGGGGAAAAAAAATCGCAATTTCAGTTTTTTCCAATATCGTGCAGCCCTAATGTAAATGGTCTGCAAAGTCCTAAAATCTCACAGTTCATGCCAGAGGGAGTTTTCCCCCCCCCTCCTTTGTTTACTGTGTAATACTGTTTAACACAATCAAAAGCTGCAAAACAGCTATTTATTGGACCTTGTTGTGAGAATATTTTGCCACAAAAATGTATTCTTGAAAGGCAGGAGTTGTTTAATAGCAGTGTACACAAACTAAATAATAATATATTATATGCACTTTATGGTCCCTAGCATTTCAATCAGCAAAATGTTGTCGTTTTCTAAAATCAGATCAGTTCAACAGACTAGATTTGTGCTCAGTATCAAAAATCAACATTGTGCTTAAAATCCAAACAATGCGAGTATATTTCTTTCACACAAAGAGACACATGGAGTCTCACTGCCCACACGCTCAACGTGCCGCAGGACAAGATCCAAAACCCACCAGAGAGGAAACATGAAGACGTTTTACAAACAGTCTTCCTATTCACAGCCACTCTGCAAATAAGCGTTACGATGAAATGAATAGTTAGTCATGTAGTTCTAATCGTTGCACCTCATGTTGAGAGAAACCTGCCAGAGACTGAAACTCTAACCTCCTTCTCCCCCAACAAAACCGTCGGAAAGTAAAACCAAACACACTCCTGCTGTGGAAATGTTAATTGTAGCAGCATATACAGGTCTCACAACAGAAACTATATCTGTTGATCAGGAGGAAGCGATGTTGAGTGTCTCGTGGTATTAGGTATCTTTACATTTTATAAAACATTAAACAATACACAGGTTTCCAGCCGGATGTATGAGAAAAGCTCAATAATGATGTCTAAATGAGCGTCTGTTTCTGTGGCTGCTGAGGACGCCATAGCAACAGAAATTATATTAGTCATATTACAGATTTCTAATTGTCTCTAAGGGGAGATTCTGCTTGGGCAATGCTGAAGATGGCTGCAAACAGCTTAGAATAATATCTAACACGATGGTTCACTGATCAAATACACAGTAAAACAAACAAAAATGTTTTACATGAGCTGAGCAATAAGATATTTAAATATATATGCATTATAACATCAGGAGAGTATAATACACAATACATATGATACTGAAGGGGAGTTACTGTGAGCAGTTTACAACCCACTGTGATGTTTCTGGTGTTTGATGATTACAAGTAATAAAGGTGAGTCACAGGAGTAGATAATGATTCAAGTTTACAACCTATCATTTGCCTGATAGTAGTCTGAAAAACAATGGTTCTGAACCCGGGTGCAACTCAAAGACAAGGACAGCCACAAGAGAAAAATCATGAAATCTCCTGAAAATACTGACCACAAAAAGGGAAAGACTCTTGAGAAAGAAGAAAAGAGGCTATTCAATTAGATGTTCTCACAATAAAATACAAGAAGGTGGCAGAGCCTTGTGTTCCTGCTACCAGTACAGGTGAAGGTCGACTGAAGAAGGAGGTTTCAACAGGGAAGACGGTGTGAATATGAGAATGAATGCACAACAAAAACTTGCCAACAGCACACATATATGCAGATGTGCCTGATGACATGCAGAAGAATAAAAGGGTTGGATCAAGCAAAGGCCAGATTGAAGAAAATATGATAATTTGCTTTATTGATCCTTTGGCTGACTATTAGCTTGATTGATGAACTAATTGCCTGAAAATAGTTTTGAAAATTAATTTTAACCAACAAACAACTCAAAACCAAATGCCATTTGCTGTTCATATTTGAGAGGCTGAACCCAGCTCTATAACAGTTTTAACATTTTGAAAATAGCTTATTAATTTTGTGAAAATCAATCCATGATTATTTCAGTTTAACATCAACCAAACTACTCAAATTTCATTATTTATCAAATTTAGTTTATTATCTTTTTTAATACTTTTCTATTTTACTCTTATGTTCATTTTCCTGCCTCTAGGACAGTAGAAAGGTGAGAGAAAGAGCGAGATGAGGAGATCAAGCTGCTGTGTTGCGTGTTGGAGGGAGGAGAGTTTGTACCTGAAGCAGACGGTGTGCCAGTCGGAGCTGAGCGCCTGCAGGTACTGCTCATCGTAGATCCTCTGTTTGCATCCCGTGCAGATGGGCAAACTTCCTCCAGCTGAAACCAAGACACGCAGGTCACAGCACGAACAGATACCCACCAGTAATTACTTCATTATGCATAGAACCAACAACAGTTCTTTGATGGGATGTACAAAATGCTGTAGTGTGTTTGCATGGGGCTGTTATCGCTGTGCTTATCTGGACTTCAATGCAAATCCTCACTGAGGCTCCAGATATCAAACAAACTTAATTTCTCTCTACCCGTTTGCTAATTGCTAATAAATTAAATTGTTGCTAAATCGAAATCAAGACAGATATATCCTGTTACATTACATAGCATAGAGCTGATGCTTTTGTCCAAAGCGACTTAGAATAAGTCACAATTACAATATGTATAATAAATGTTATTATTAACAGCTTGAAACTTTGAACATGAGACTTGTTCGGAACAAATGTGGGAATCATCTACATTACTTCCAACAAATTCCAATGTAGGAAAAAAAAACATGTCTCCGCTGCAGCTCAGCAGTAACACTACAACATTGTATTGACAACATTAACTGCATTATTGGGTGCTTTTGGTGGCATATTGTAGAGGCAGCTAAAACTAAAATACGTGTGATGAAGTTCTTCTGCACAGCACACCACAGCAAAATGTAGCTGCTTGCCATCTGTCAAATGCAAAACAGATTTATACAAATTAAATGGTGGGCACAGATCAGTTCAGAGACATCTGCTTCCTTCATTGATTCGATATAATATAACATATAGAAATATATCAGTGTATTAATGTAGAATCACAGGAAAGGGTAAGGTTGCAGCTTATATTATTCGTCCATCTCTTGAATTTGGAAACTGTGCTGTCAGAGGTTTGGTGAGTTTAGCTTGTTTGTTTAATGCTTGAGCCTCCCTGCAGCTTTATTGATCATATCGACTCGCAGGCAGTCTGATTTGCGCTAATGCCTTTTCTCTCCTCTCCCTTCATCTCACCTCTTTACTAATTGATATGTTTTTATCTCATCTCTTTATTATGGAGCACTTTTCTCTGTGATAAATGTGTCCTCCTGTCATCTACAGTCTGCAAAGGCCTCAGTATAGGTACACAAACACACCTCACACACACTGACAGTAACCTGTGCAGCAGCACCGGTTGTCCCAACTTATTCATTACTCACACAGTTCCTCATGCCAAGTGAGTCATCACATAAAAGCTCTATTGTCAGGTCTGTGAACTTGTTAGTGTGCTTCAAAATGTGCAGCAATGTCACATATCAAAGCCTGAATTCAGCAAATGTTTACATTGATGCACACATAATACCTAATCTTGTTGTAGAGCAATGTTTTCCAACATTTAATAAAAAGAAATACTTCTACTTCCTGCGTCATTCCAAAGTTCAACCAAACAACATTTTGTTCTTGTTTGAATAGCAGAAAAGGTTAAATAAAGTAATGTATAAGAAAAAGAGCAAAGGTTAGATTTACATTTAAAAAACGTATACTTTTTGTAGCAGGACTTTATTGATTTAATTGTTCCCTCTTTAGTTAATCATCTCATAACACCACTTACAGAGGAGATAGATAGAGAGGTGGGCAAACATTCATCTTAAGGCTATCAGTAGATGTGCAGCTACATATCAAATAATATGTTTTTATTTTATTTAGGACCTTTGGATGCAATATCCAAAGTTGCACCTTGCCTGTCATTTTGCAATAAGCACCCCGTAGATTCCTCATTTTAATGCATACATGTAACAACCTGTTTACGAGCAGAATATTTTTGGCTATCCTTGAGTTTGCATGGCCTGAGGGTGCACACTGCATCCAAACATGAAGGATGCATCAACTCCGAGGAAACAGGGCTTCAGTTTCGGTATACAGCCTGAAGCTGCCTGGAGACACAATGCTGTCTGTGTTTGACTGACAATAAACGATATTAAAAGTAAGAGAAATAGTGGACAACATAATGTTCATATCCACTTTCGGTGGAGCATCCTGTGTTTTGTTTCGCTGTCTCTGCATCTCCCGCCCCGCCGCATGCATCTCCTCTCGCGGGTCCTTACCTTCCTCCTCTCCCATGCGTTCGTCCTTCCAGGTGCAGCACAGCAGCATCAACCTCATTCACTCTCTCAACGAGCTCCGGGACAGAGCCAGCCGCCTCTGGTCGACAGATAACCGGTGTCCGACCACCTCCGCAGCCCATCCGCCGGTCGTGTTGCTGTGCCTCGGTCGCTCCCTGCGGCTGCTTCCTCCTGTCTGCACGTTTCTGCGGCGCTTCATTCAAGAGAGCGGCCGACCAATGAGCTGCTGAGCCGGGGAGAGGAAGACTCAGCCGGCCAATCAGAGAGCTCCCTGTTTAATTAATGCAAGTCTTCAGGGATGGGGAGCAGCGGCACAGTGCAGTGCAGTAAACACCACGGGGGGCTAACAAGTAGAGAATAACTACATATTAGTCTAACTCCCATATCTTACAGGTGTTTGTTAACATGTATACCATGTTGTATTCTTTGGAGTAGTGTAATAATACTCTGTTACAAGTAAAAGTCCTGCATCAAATCCTTCTCGAGTAAGAGCACTCATTATGCAGAATGTCCAGTTTCAGAATCATATACAGTATATACTGTATTATATTGCAGAATGGTAACAATAGATAAACATTAATATGTTCATGTTGCAGCTGGTAAAACTAGAGATAATTTAAATTACTTGATATACTGCTGGGTAGGTTAACCTATAGTAAAACATTATAATGTAACAGTTGAAAGGTATTAATAATATCGGCAGTCAACTTAGTCAACTAAAAAGCTAAAGACAAATAAATGACTTTAAATTGAAAATGTCTTTAAGATCATTACTTTTGAAATCGATGCCACTTAAACACAACACAGAAACACGAAAGTCCTGAAAAATGTTTCACCAACTATTGGTTGCAACTTACTTTCTTGTTGAAATATATTAAGCATTATACTGCAGTGCCATAGTGACACTGTGGGATTAGACTTCTGCTGATCGAAAAACCGTTTTAGCTTTTTTAAAGGACGCAGATCACATGTCAGTGGTTCTCCCAGGAGAACTTTGGCAACATGAGTTCATTATTATCACCACTGAGGAGACTGCCAAATCATTCACATATGAGACTTTAAAATACACTTAATCTGATGTTTCCTGATTCATTATGCCAAGTGTGAGAAAGTTAAGATTGATGGAACTGAGAAAGAATAAGACGTGAACCTGAGATGTTATCCCTGTGTGGTATGTGAGGGATTACATCGGACCCCCTCGGCCAGGTGGTTTTCATCAGCACTCAGGACAAACCCTTGTTTCTGAGGAATGTACTCATACAGAAAAGAATAATATAAACAAACAGGAAGACACAAGGTATTTTAACACATTTTATTATGTTACTTAAGGAAGCAAATTCAATGCTGGATTCTGGGAATAACTCACAAGTGTGTCGTGGAAATATAAAAAGTGCAAAACCACACTGTTCCTCCTTATGAAAACAGTTTTAAATAAAGATGAAGAGTATCCCCAGGCACATAAGACGAAGTCTGACCCAGCGAGGCTCAAAGACAGTTCTTACACAGCACCGAGTGAAGGAACCCAAGCCAGCAAATATCAGATTAGTACAAAATACAGTACACGATTACAGGAAGAGATGGAGTGACTGGGCAACGGCGTTCATTAACCTTTGGACAGCAAGCCTTTTTTAAAGCAGCTCAAGTAAATGAAGAACAATGAGAGCTTAAGCCTCACAAAAACACTTCGGCTCTCCTGTTAAACAAAGTCGTATTCTGTATTACAATTCAAAACAGTGAATAAATGTGTTTTATGTGCACACAAAATAAAGCTATGAGTCAAAGCAAACACATCTTGAACTTATATAAATGTAAATAACTGCTGCAATGAGACTAAACATGTAAAGCAGACTAGAGCGCTCTTTTGCAGACTCATGATGACACATACATAATGTACATGTCAGAGCAGTCTCTGCGTTACATTTTAATATACCTGGAACTAACTAAGCTTTTTCCTAAGGTTTTTAAACATCCTGTAATGGATCTTTTGATTTTCAGCGGCATGTCGCTCCTCAGAGCACCAACTGCTCTTCATTCATCACAAGTTTGGCAACATTAGAAATGCTGAGAAAACTGAACTGCGTAGCAACTAGAATCAGCAAAGTTACAGAGCAGATGGGCTGGCCGGAGCCCCAATGCCCGCTGCTCGACACCCCGCAGGCCTAAAAATAGCAGCCGAGAGGACGAGGAACCAGAGAGGACGCTGAGATTGGCCAGATTTCATCAATTTTTTGGACGAGCTAAGACCAACCCGACCCATCTGACATGTCAGAGAGACGACAGACTGTGTGACTGCAACACTGAGGACAGTTCACCTTGCTTCAGGATTAAAACCGAAATCATTCATAGGTCAAAATTGCAGCCGATGGTTCAGCCAGTCTTTCACACAACAATACAAACCACACACACATTCAAACACAAGAACAACACGTGGTGAAAAACACACTCTTTGTATTTTAAGTAGGCTGGTTCAATGGGGGATTAAAGCTGGTTACCTTGGGCACATTATTGATTAAAGGCACTATCAATAACAAGCGTCACATCAGAGCGTGTACAAAATTCTGGGTCGGTGGGTTTTTTGTATAAAAAAACAAGTAAACAACAAAACAAAAAAACATCTTTACATGTTTTCTTAATGGGGTTTCTTTGCATATAAAATGTACATTCTAGATCATGCAGTAGCACCGTGGTTTGTCGAGGTCACACTGGTGAGCTCTACTTCCTCCTCCCACAGAATTTGCCCTGGCATCCCGCAACGCCACCTGCAGCAAAAACATCAGGATTATACTTTAATCTTTTCTAAGAATACCCCAGAGACATTCACACACACATCAGCTTTTTTATGTAGCAGTCTTCTGCATCTGCCGTTGAGGACGATGTAATAGGGCCATTGTATTTTTAAAATAGTTTTTGAATTACAGAGCCGATGGAGATTTACAGTAAAATAAAAACCTTGGTTTTTCCTGAGATTATAAAGTCATTTGGTAGAAAAACATCAACCTCAACCGACAAATTATCCTTACAAATGTGTGCACTGCTTATATAATCTCAATGAATAAGCAAGTTTTTCTTTCTGGTTAATTTGGAAGATTTTTTTCTAGGAATATTACCCCCCTCCCTTCTTTGCCATTGATATTATTAGTTTTAACTTTAATGGCTGTCGTTGTAGTTGTTAAGCTGACTGAAGTTGGTAAAAGTGTTTACCTCTGTAGACTCCTCCTCCTCCTCCAACTCCAACTCCAACTCCCCCTCTTCCTGCACCAAGGAAGCTCTGCAATGGGCCGTACTTCGCTGCTTTGGCTGCAGAAAAAAGGACAACCAAATTACTAATTTACTTTGAATAACAATGCTAAACAAATGTTTTAATGCCTTTACATGTTCCCCAAAAAGTCTCGTTTCTCTGCTGTAATGGCTGAGTGAAGTTTAGGTTGATAAATGTGACCACAGCCAGGGGCGCCGTAAGGGGGTGAAAAGTTAGGACGATTCTAAGGGCCCGTGACTGACAGGGGCCCAAACAATTTTAGAACATTAAGAAAAAAATGTTTAAGTAACCAATGTGATATATTTTCATGGGGCCCAAAATCCCTGGCGGCGCCCCTGACCACAGCATCCATACAGCTACTATTCTGTACCAACCAAACAGAAGGAGGAAAACACCTCCCATTTTAGGAATTTGTATACAGTTTATTCTATATCTGCCAGACCACAGTCAATGTGTGGAATTTTATTTTAGCCTTGGAAATAGTAGTTGGACTTTACTATAAACACGTATGATCCACCTCACAACCTCAACAAAGAAAACTAGTATAATTTGAACTAAGATTATTTTGTTAAATGTTTGGGAATATGTATAACTCCAGACTGAAATACAATGAGTGATGTGGATGGGGTGTAAAGTGAAGGGCTGTCCTAAGATTAAGAATGCATTGTGATTTATAATTTTTACAAAAACAAACCAGACTGTAAACATCACTGGCCTACAGAAAATTACATCAATAGAGTTGTCTGATTATAAATCTGAAAGTGAATGTAAATCACCGGAGGCTGTTATTTATATGCTGTAATATAGCGTGTAATGTAATCCTATGTAGGATCCATTTATCACTCCATTAGTGAAACCCACTCATTTTATGGAAGGTCATGAGCCGGCAAGAGTTGCCGAGAAACTGACATGCATGAAACAGACTGTGGGAGGAAACTGTTGAACCCAAAGTAATCTAATTTCACTCATTCATTCAGAGATCAAACTACTGACTGAAAGAAACCAGACGTGCTCTCCTTGAAATAATCCCAGCAGCCGTAATCTCTGATGTTCAGGAAAATGCAGATTATCATCACACTGTGCCGTGCCATCTGCACCGATAGCACACACAGAATCACTGAAACACTTTCCAAACAATCTGACCAGGAGCAGAGAGACTTGATATTTATTATTGCTTCCTGGTGTGGAGATGTGTGTGAATGCTGAGATGTGAGGAGGGGGTTTGTACCTTGTTGAGGAGTCAGGGGGGCCGGCACATATCCATCTAACAACATCAAAGACAAATGAGAGAAAACATGGTGCCATAAGACTAACGCTGATATGAAACCACTATGGATCTGTCACATGATTTATGTGTCCCGGCCAGGATGTGGTGAGGAGACTTGACATTAGTATTATATCACATGAGAGGCACGTCTGATCCAGAGACGCTCTCAGTGTATTCAAGTAACCAGTGTGCACAGACAATGTGTTCTCCTGTCTGTGTTTTGTATTTAAAATACATTAAAGCTAACAAGAGAGAAGGTGCTTGAGGTTTTGCCTATTAAGCTGCTGGAATTTGAATAAAGTGAGCTCTGACACCGACCAATTTTCTTCTGATGAGTTTTGCAAAATGGGAAGAAGACTACAAACATCATTACAATTTGCTCTACTGTCAGTAGTAATCCAATTAATCTTTGTGTAATTAGGTTCTCAGAAAAGAAAAGGGCAGGTTGTCATTATTCAAACACAATGTAATACCCTCAGGTAAACTCCCATGTGTGTAAAAAAATGAGTGATAGATATTAGAAATTAAATTATGTTAAAAGTTAAACCCGCCCTTTCTGCCTTCGCGAGGTAAATAAATACAAGTAATATGAATATTTTCTATAATAATAGTATGTAAAACCATGCGTCTTTATGATCAAATGTTTTCATTTCATTACTAACATTCAGATTTTCTATTCTAAATTTGATCAGAGATTTAATTGAGATTGCATTCTCTCTACTGTACGTCCACTAGTAAAACGGTAATAATTCTTCTTTCTTATGCGAGATTCCATGGAAACCCCCATAGTGGATATGAGCGGAAGTTGTAGTTGCATTGTGTTTAAATTGTCCAGAATAAAGGGAGGGAGAAAAGATACATTGTCCACATCCAGGGCTATTGAGCAATAACCATAAGAGTGGTCATTCTGCTTTGGTGCTCCTCTCCCTTTCTAAATGCCCTCAGCTCTAAAGGGGAAAACGATGAGTCAGTGTTCCTGTTCTTTCATCCATTCAGCAGTGTTACCTCCCTGATGGCAGTTGGGCATTAATCCACCTTCTCATCCAGAAACAATGATGAAAAGTTAAAAACTACTGGGCTCTAAATCCTCTTCTACGGGAAGAGGTTTGGCCAGCATATTCTGGTATATGTTTGACTTTAAGTAGCAGTGCAAAACAACATACAAATGAACCTTTCTGTATCTATACTGAAGAAAAAATGGTAAGTAGGTAAGATCTTAAAGTGAAAATCTTAAAGCTGGCTTCTTCTCTTGCCCCCGCCTATTAAGATAAATGTTCCTATTCTGTCGTCTGTTGGGTCCTTTCCACTGACTTATAACCCGCAGGTTACTGCACAGCACGCTGTTTAAGACCTATCTTACATTTACATCGTGCACAGACACAGACATGCAGAGAGAGCAGTTGTCATACTTTGGTAGTACTGTTGGGGGTAACCTCCTCCATAACCAGGGACCACAGGAGCCACAGGAACTGCACCTGTAACATTAAAAAGCTTTACTTAGTGTACCATGGAGAAGATGCATAGACAGAAAAATAACATCCTATCCTATTGGTAACCGACAATATTCATAATAGTCAAACTGTTGTGATATGATCATGTAAGTTGTGAAAAAACTACCTAGTAAAAACTTTGAGTGACACATTCAGTTTTAGGGACGTCAAGACGTTAGTCATTTATATTATTGTTTTTATGAATATTATTTATAATCACTTCAATCAATTATTGCCTGGTGTCTGTTTGGCAGGGCAGGCTGTTCCGAATAGGAATTCATGTATTTATTTAAAAACAGAAAAAAAGGATTCTTGGAGGCCCAACTCTAGGTGACTGAGCCCCCTTCGAGGTCTATCTGTTCACATGCTGGTACAGTATGTACTGTGAGTTTGATATCTTGAAACATTTTTATAGAAGCCAATTATTATTCACCATTTGGCAAATCCTTCTGTTGGAAAAAGCTATTGGCGAACAAGAAAAGTTATTAAACCATCTGTGGAAGCATTTCACACAGACGTGTATCTCTCTGGCCTTTGGGAGGGGGATTAGGGGAATGGGTTTGAAAGAGCAGCCTGGTCTGTGGGGCCGAGAGAGGAGCTGCTGCTGCTGCTGTGAGATTACACTCATCCCTCACTGGTGGCCAGAGGAGGAGGAGAGGACCAGAGGCTACTCTGCACAAAGTGTGGAGAGTGTGGTGGACAGCTGATTTGAAATGTGTCCCATATTAGCCACTATTGTTTTTTGTTGATGATTAAAAAACAGTAAAATAAGATAGTACCTAAAAACGGTGTATGAGGACCATTGTACATGAAAAATAAAAAACGTTGAAGTTGGATCCACGTCATCATACCACAGGCTCTGTTTAATGCCTGCAGCGGAGGACTTAATGTTATTTTACTGTGCATTTGGATTCAGCAATATGGAAAATACTTGTGGTTTTTGCCAACAATCACCATATTATCATAAGCATGCAAACATTAAAGAGACAATTCCAATTTCAAACACCATAGTTATTTGAGTTTTTCTTGGAAATATTCTTCCATCCAGCTCCATCATGTATTTACTTTGACCCATAAAGGCCCCAATACTGCGTCCTAGCAGAAAATAGTAAACAAACGTATGTTTTTTCTCACCTGGCTGATAAAAACCGCCACCTCCAAGATTACCGTAGCCTGAAAAGCAGACCAACAAATCTCATTAATGAGTCCATTCTTAGGATTTAACAATGAGTATGACCTGTTATATTTGTTTGGTTCCTATAGCTTGTTTGTCCCCCTGAGGTGAAGCCAGTGGCTCAGCTGAGGTCGCAGCAACAACATCATCCAAACGTCCTCTGGCAGAGTTTTGCTATTTCAGTGCAATTCTCCGGGGGTTTGTGTTATCTTCCAACAGTCAAACTTTGATGTTGCACACAGCTTCACTAACAGTAATCAGTCCCCATCAGGAAATGTTATGTTGTTGACTGGCTTCATTTACAAACTCCTAATGGCACTGTAACACTGCAGGGAGCAGAGTTATCTTGTTTATACTAAACCTACTTGTTCTTGTTTTTGATTTTATTTATCTTCATATACAGTGCACTACTTTTTAATTGTGTTCATAATTTGTTATGTTATATTGGTGTGGTTTGGGAGGAAACAAAGGATCCCCTGTATGTTCTTAAGCCCTTGTTGATGTTACAATTTTTATTGCCTAATTTATTATCTACAGTCTGCATAAATGTTTGTTAACTTGCATGTGTTGTGCCTGAGGACGAGATGGTGCATCTCAAGGGGATTGTCCTCTTATTATAATTTAAAAAAGGGAAATACAACTAACATGGCAGCTTTTATGTATTCACTAATACATGCATTTTTCTTGGGACTCATCAGTTTCTCCGAAAAAAACACTGAATAGATTATGTTCATACCGGATTGATTTTAATGCAGTGAAACGTTTAATCTAATTTCTTCAGCAGGAGCTTTGTCACAATCAAAGGAAAGAAAACAGTATTTGACAATCACCCAAGTCCTAAAGAAATAAATCCTACTTTAACTAATTTACTATTACTGAGTATTACTGAGAAGGAGGAAGCAGGGTGGAATATTGAGTATGAACACATATGAACCTCATACAGTATATGCCAACATCTGCTCCACTTTTCCAAGCTATTTGACATTTAAATGATGTGTGCTTTAACAGTTACAGGCCTGTTACTCTACCTGGTTTGGGTGGTTTAGCTCCACCTCCAGCACCTCCCAGTCCACCTGCAGCGGGATACTGCAGCCCACCTGTCACAAGACAAAGAGAACTGGCTTAGATTTGATTGCGTTAACCTCGCTGGGACAGGATTGTAAACCGGCTTCAACCACTGTAATTACTGCCTCCAACACCAGAGGATTTTCTTCATCAAAGTTTCCAGCTGGCTTCTCTTCCTGACACTCCCCCCCCCCCCCCCCCCCCCCCCCCCCCCCCCCCCCCCCCCCCCCCCCCCCCCCCCCCCCCCCACCCCCCCCCCCCCCCCCCCCCCACCCCCCCCCCCCCCCCCCCCCCCCCCCCCCCCCCCCCCCCCCCTCCTACAGAAACTTATCAGCATGTCGGTCAGTTTCCTGCACAGGAAGTGGGATGTGATGCCATCTCCTGACCAACTGTCACTTTGAGCACCGAGCAGAACGTTTTAGTTTGTTTATGTAGTTTTTTTATTGGAGGGACATGTGTAAAAGTGCTGTCGGCTTCCTCTCCTCTCATACATACCCTGGCCATAACCATGTTGATATGGCCTGTATCCCCCTGAATCGTGACGACAGAGAAAAGTAGCATTATTTTCTGGTGGCTCAACTCACCTCTTCCAGTTTGTGTCAGGGACGGTTTCATCGGAGAAATGGTAATAATAAAAAAAACATGCTAACAAAAAGAGGTTATAATTTAAGCCCAATAAATTGAATAAGGAAGAAATTGTGTTTTATGATTCCAAATTAAAGGAATAATCTGGATTTTTTTAAGCCTGACTTGGAGAAACAGACAGGCCCATGCTAAATGATGTTCTTTATTACATGGGAACGTGCCGAACTATGCATCTACTGTAGGGAATATGCTGACTCTGAATAAATACCTAATACAAACCAAATGTAAAGAATCCATGTATCCCTAAACTGACACTTGTGTCGATGTTTGTAGGGTTCACAAAAAAAGTATGAACACCTGAAATAAATATGTTTATGGGTTCTGACCTTGATAGCCTCCTGCTGCCAGTGGGATCCCTGCTCCTCCTGCTCCGCCAACAGCTACAACAAGCACAACAAAACAATGTCTAAGCCTTAACAAGCAAAATGTCAAAACATGAATATGTGATATAACCTAGATGGAGATGTTTGTGAAATGTCTCCTACATACCTGGAGGATTCAAAGGCCTTGCTCCAGGCAGAGTGGCTGCTCCGGTACCAGCACCATAAGGAACTGCAAAGCAGAAATGATAGAAGTGAAAGTCGCCACATTTTAATCCAAGCCTGTAAATGTTTATATAATTAAAAAAGAACTTGCCTCCGTAGTTTCCCCAATAAGGATATCCACCTCCGGCTTGACCAACACCTGCAATTGAACCGATGGAGCAAATGTGTTAGAAGATTGGAGGGGTAAAGTCAGAAGATTGAACAATTGCTGTTAGATTAGCTTCAATGACTAGTTAACATGAATAGTTAAAAACACTACACTCATTTTTAAGCTCAGGGATTTGTTTCTAAAATGATTAAAAATGTTAACACTTAAACAGAGATGAATTAAACATGTAAGGATATTGAATTGTAAACTCAGGTAGGTAAATGTATGTTCACCCAATACTGAATGTTTTATCATTAGTGTTCAGTGTTTCTAGTTTGTGTTATAGTCTTATATGGAACCAACTAAGTTTCCCTCTCAGGGACCACAAGATTTGGACTAAAAGTAATGCGGAAAAATCCTTTTGCATTTGGTCTCAAGTCCATCACAGGTAAAATAGTGCAGAAAGGCAGAAATGACTGCAAACCCACAGAGGGATAAAAGTGATGACTCTTCAGTCTTTTGGAGGTTTAATTGGGTAGAGAAAGACCTGATGCAGCTTTTCCTAATATATTAACTGTTGCTTTTAATCGATCCGAGTTAAGTCATTAACTGTCCAGACAGAATGTGCACAGTAAGATAAATACAGTGAGTGAAAGTAGGATCCGTAACATATAATATAATCATAAAAGGTGTATTGATAACATTATTAGGATGTTTTCATTCTTAAATGGCGACATTATCATTTTTTGATTTTGATTTGATTAGATTTATTTCGAATGTGTAAAACAATAATACAATACTATACTATACAAACTTAAGCAGTGTCAAATTGATAAACACAAATATTACTGATTCTAAATGATATATAAACATAATGATCTACTTAATTACATTATCATTAACACTTGTAATAAGGTATGCATAACTTAACAAATAATCTTCAATCAAACAATGTCATCTTATTGCGTTGCAGCTACATACAGTAGAGGCATTTATTTTTATGGTAATACCACATAGTCAGATCTACTTACAGTATATGAACTATTGATTTGATTGTAAAGCAGGCAACATAGAAATGCAGCAATGTTGCAAAATAAATTCTGATGAATTATTTATTAGCCATATTTACCCGGTAGGTACGGTTTAGGTGCTTTGCCACTTGTGCCAACACCGACACCTGAAAACAGCAGTGTTTAAAATGATTAAATTCACTCGCTACATCCAAGACAAGTGTGGACAGGGCTGTTTAATCTGTATATGTCGCCATCATGTGGCCACAAGGATGATTCGTATCACATTAACTTTCAATTCTAAAATACAGCTTGAGTGCTGATTACAACATGGAGTTATTGAACCAATTACATTTTAAATATTGGCCTATCTCCAGGTTGTTGAACTCCGGTTGCAACTTAAAAGAGAAAAGAGATTTATACATGAAAGGTCTCCTATTGAACAATTGTTAGGCATGTATTATAGGTCTCAGATATATATAAATATATCAAAAACATGTCTATGAAGTGTTCTGCTCAAAATACCAAACAGATCACCCATCCTAGCCATGCCTCATATCCCTCCGTTTCAGCCCTGTTAGGGTAGTGCTGATTCTGAGTCCGTAGCATTAAAATAATAATAATAATAATAATAATAATTGAGGCCGTGGGTGTAAAGCCAGCCCACATTTCCGATATGTCATATCGGCAGCAAATAGTTTAAAAAGCCAACAAGGAAATAAATATATAGAACACCAAAAATACAAATTCAAACCTTGTGCATAAAGTTTTAATACTAAAAAACGGTTTGGATAATATCTGATATTTTAAGACTCAACTGTAGCTATATGATTTTGATTTTGATTTTTAACATAATAATTTATTTGTTTAAATATTTGATTAGATTCAATAATTCAGCTGTTCTTGAAGAATGAAAGTAACATGACCAGGTGAACTTTGAGGTCGGTGTGGTGTCATATCGGGACCTAACTCTTATATTTGTTACATTTCAGTCAATCTCAGATCCAAACAGAGGTAGTTTACACTTACCAGGCTGGCCTTGGCCAGTTGGACCAACTAAAACACAAGCAGAGGTTTCAGTTAGTGAATGTTACGCATGTTAACAGACAAAAAGAGAGCAATCTCTTTCAAATAAATACATTCGGAACAAAACACAATATTTCATACAACTCCAACATGATAACGTGAAACTATAAATGGCTCATGATCTGTGCACTCTTACCACCAGAGGGTACTGCAACACCTGCTCCACCTGGGACAAACAAATACAAAAGGTGGGAGTCAAAAATCTAATTCTGAATAGAACAGAAAATAATATATGGTTGCATATTGTTTGGTTTATTTTCAATATGAGAAGTTTTGACATACCAACACTTGTGCCAGCTGTGAAATAAAACAAAAGCAGTGGTTCACCACGTTAACCATCTAATGTTTGTATTTACTAGAATGAATGTTTAAAAAACAATATGCAGAACAACTTACCACTGGGCTGAAGAATACCACCAGAAACTGTAAAACATCCAGGAATAAAATGAGATTAAAACAAGATAAAACAGATTCAGAAGTGAATTAAAAATATGCAATTATTTTAAACCCACCGCCTGTTTTCACACAGCCCCCACACCAGGTAGAAGAGCAAAAAAAGAAGAACAATTAATCAGTGAAATTGTGTTTTACAAAAAACATTTCAATAATCTTATCTGTTTGGTTTGATTACATTTATATCATTCACATATAAATCTGCTGGTAATGGTGAAACTGTAAAACAGAGCCAAAATGTAAATGTTGGTAAAGTAAGGTATAGGAGAAACACACAGCAATGATAGGAGCGAGACATCCTTTTGAAGTAATGCAAAACAAGTATTTAACGTGAGAAAATTATGTCAATAGAGCAACAAAACTAAACAATGATAAGCACAGTGATTGTGTTAGTGTAGAAGGCGAGATTGCACAATATACTGTAAGTACTGTTGAGGAAAAGGGACAACATGTGACCACGACTGACATAATGGTGTTAGAGCGGCAGAGAACACACACTGAATGTTCCTCTCTTTCAGCGCTACATCACAGTGGCAAGAACAGGCCCATACTGTCATGTCTGTGCTTATAAATGATGAGTGTATTCCCATTTTGTATAATAAATTCATGTGGGTGAGAATAAAATATGCCAGTGGAGGCTGCTGGGAAACCAATTCAGAATCAGAATCAGAATCCGTTTATTTGAGGGGAAATTTACATTAAGAGTGAACCATTAACCAAATATACCAACAGGTTATATAGTGATGTGGCTACACTTACAAATTGTGCTCTTAAGATTTGATTATGTAATTATAAAGATACATCTGGATGCTGATTAAAACATTGACCTGCAAAACTAAAGATTCTGAAGTGTCTATTTCGGCAAATATATTCACAAATACTCATTGGAATGTCCTATTCTTTATCAGAGAGAAAAATAAATAAATGAGATATAAATACCACAGATTTTATTTTAGAGACACAGGTTTCATGCAAACAGCGAGTCTTACTGGGCTGCAGGACCTCTGCGACAGTAGGCGTGGGCTCTGCCAAAAGACAACATGGCAAAGTTTCATCCATTGTGCCATAAAAAAGCGCGAGTTAGAAAGCCTAAAAGAGGCAGAAGCTGTGAGGGAGAATACAATACTGCCACAGCTGGGAGGCTGTAAGCCAGAGGTGGTCAATAGCTGCTAGCACTGGCAATACAAACATGTGTGGGCAAGAAATGGATGAAAAAAATGTAGAGTTAATAAATGATGGCACATTGGGGTGCAGTAACCCAGAGCTACAGCGCAATTGCAAAATATACTGTAAGTGGAAACGGTGCTTCCCTTTCCTCCCATATGATTTATACAGCTACTGCAAAAACATACATGTGTGAATGTGTGTACATTTGATTTCCTAACACATAGAGAGCACTGGCATTTCACTGTACCTGGTTGAACAGTTCCAGCAGCACTTGCATCCGTTGCTATAAGATCAATAAAAACACGATTCATAATACAACACTTTTAGAAAGGCAAATCTAAGAAATATGAAGCTGTATTTTCTACGTCACCTGGCACCCCAACAGCATAATCATTTGTGCCAACGCCAAGCTCTGGAGCTGGAGTAACTGGTCCCCCCCCAACGCCAACCCCAGTGAAGCCTCCTACAAGAGGCACACAAGGTTAGCAAATACATACAAATACAAAATAGTGGCTCTTGATGTTTCTGGTTTTTCCTTGATACATCAATACTCTATTGTGGACTTTGTAGTAGAGGAACCAAATGAACATTGAAATATATTAATTATTGTCTTTTCATAAAAAAAATGTATTTAGCTCAATATGACCAAATACCACTGGTAAATAGTAAGTCTAGATAGGAGCCTGTCTTCCCAAAAACAATTGTGTTTACTCTTACAGTATAACATAATTTGTTACGTTTAAGGTTTATAGTTTGTGATGAACAAAGTTACATAAAGAGTTAAATCTTAGCAGAAGGGAAACGCTACTTTTACGTGTGAAAGGAATGCCTTTTCAATAAACCCAAATAGAGTAATTTAAGGCAATTTTGTACGTTTTATAATGAAGTTAATTGTCAGCAATGTTTAGACTGGTCCTCTTTGTTTAGTTAACTCATGTGGAGTTAATTTAGAAAGTTAATCCACCATACTTGAGGTGTTCTTGAAGTTAATTGAACAAAGCTTTTCCCCCTGTTTATACTTATTCATCCTTACTCCAACCTCTAATCCTGAACATGTGGAAGAGTTTCAGACATGTCGAACAGATGATTTTAGGAAATAGGACTTTTTTACTGGTAAAACTGGTGAAAAAAAATGACTGAAAGAGTTTCCAGACGCTCTTTATCATGTTTTTGTGCTTTCACACCGCCTGGATGTGTTATCACTTTGTAAGATGACAGATAATACAAACAAAGTAGGTGCCCCACCTCTTCCGGCCCCTCCCTGTCCTCCTGTTCCTAACCCTGCTTCAGCTGTTCCTCCAATACCTGATTAGGGGAAAAGAGATCGTTATATTAATACACTTAAACAATGCCCAACCAATTTAAATCAGTTTACACACATAAATGAAAAAGTGTGAATATTTAGTTTTTGGCCCAATTAATATAATCTAATAAAAAGTAGGATAAATTAAAGTTTCTATTGGAATACAGTTTTACACAACTCAATGTTTAAGATTGGGGTTTGTGTGGCTATTTATTTTACCGTATTTAGCAGCTTTTGCGGCAGCAGAGTATTGTCCACCTTGTAAGTAGCCAGTACCTGCTGGTACTCCTCCTGCTCCTGGTACGAGCCCCACTCCGGCTCCTCCTTGAACTCCTAATTAAGGCAAATGAAGCAGGTTCCATGATAAGTTTGGTTAGTCAAATTTAATAACAAGTAGATAAAGACAAATAAAAAGAGAAAATACATGTGTAATTACTGAAAACTGCAGAGTTCCTGTAAGTCAATACGTTAATGAATGTCTCTGAATTTGTGATATTTGGGTTTTATACCGTATTTAGCAGCTTTTGCGGCAGCTAAGTATTGTCCAGCTCCCAGTCCTGGGACAGCACCAGGAACTGCTCCTGCTCCTCCCCATCCTGGAACAAACCCTGCTCCAGCGCCTCCCGCAACTCCTATTCCGGAAAATTATATTGTTCTTATAGGAATGGGCTAATTTACAAGAAAATGTCTCTGATGTGTAGTATTTCTACATTTACCATATTTAGCAGCTTTTGCGGCAGCAGAGTATTGTCCGCCTCCTGGTAAATAACCGGTACCTGCTGGTACTCCTCCGGCTCCTGGTACAATCCCTGTCCCAGCTCCTCCTGGAACTCCTATTCAAGGAAAAATGTGCCGTTTCTATCATTAATTATGGTATGGACCGTGCAAAAGGTCACCAGTTGGTTTGTGGACTACACTTCTGAAGTCTTGAGTTCAGTGTTGAGAGCCGAGCTGCCTCTAACGTTTGCTTTTTCCTTGATAACTTAAGATCCAACTGTGCATATACTAAAAAACTCAACTAAAATCCTCATCTGGTTAACATAAATCATGTAAAAAACAACAACCAAGATCTAAAAACAGTATTGCAGAAATTTGGCTTAACTCATTGATAAAGTAAATTTAGGACAACTGTTGGCAGACAAGCAAAGCGCTTAACGTCACACTTAAGGACACCAGATGAAAAAAACTGTTTACCTTGAAGACCTTGATTACATATTACAGATTTCTCTAGGTTCAATACACTTTGGGATTTTGGGTAATAAAACAACTTAACAGATTTTTTTAAGTAGGTCTTATTAAAAATATTTAAGTAGAAAATGTACATATTACATCTTTAAAGAAAACATCTTACCATACTTTGGGGGTTTGACTCCAGCCCCAGGTCCATACCCTGTTGGGAGGCAACATTATATTTGTTACCTAGAAGTCATTGCATCATATTGAATTATCATAATTGAAAGAAACCTTTGGTCTACGCTTATTTTTTAAAACTCACAACCATATCCGGCACCAACACCAGGAAGTGGCTGTCCTGCTCCACCTGGAACTACGCCTCCTTGGCCTGCTCCTTGGCCTGCTCCTTGGCCTGCTCCTTGGCCTGCTCCGGGATGTTAGGAATAAATATTACATTTGACAGAATTTATTGGTAAGCTATTGCCATTTCAAACAAATACAATCTATCAATGCATTCAAGGCACAATTTACCAAAACTTGTTATTTTTCATTGGATTGAGGTAATCATTTCTTCAGCATCAAAATTATTGGGAGGCCACACTTTATGAAATGATAATCATGACACTACGTAAAATGGGAAAAAATATCCGCTCTCACCATATTTAGGAGGTTTAGCACCAGCCGCCAGCGCTGCAATACAATATGCCCAGAAGAGGGTGAGAAGAAGATGTGTGATTTTAGTCAGTAATAAAAAAAAACGTATATTACTCATGTAGATAAAGGAGCATGCTTACATCCATATCCTGGTAAAAATGGGACTCGTCCAGGAACTCCTCCTCCACCTGCACCACCACCTGGAACACCCCCTGCACCGCCTTGACCTTGAAGCAAAACAATACTATTTTAATCATGCACACTCACTTAAAATACTACTTATTACAGATAAATAATAATTATTATAGATACAATATCTATAGTTCTGGTCAGCAATTTATTTTGAAATCGAGTGACCATATTTAGCGGCTTTAGCAGCAGCTGAGTATCCTCCTGCTCCTCCTACTCCTCCTGCACCTAATACACCTGTTCCTACTCCTCCTGCTCCTCCTAGGCCTCCTGTTCCTAGTCTGCCTACGCCTGTCAAAGACAAATGTATTTCCATGTGAAGCTGGTGGATGGTTAAATGCAGGAACAATTTGTTTTTTCTTGCAATTGAATTATCTATATAAGAATTTATAACAATGAAAAATACAACTAAGAATCAATACTAGAACTTTAAAAGAAAAAACTGAAACTCAAATGACAATTCCTCTTTTTTCTGTGCATCCTAAACATGCAGCTGTTTGGAACATCAACTCCATTTCACTGGCTTTGCATCTTAGAGCGATAAAAAGCAGTCTCTCGTATTGTAAAATAAACTTTGCCTTTAAACAAACCACCACCAGAACTTCTTAAGGTTGTGATGTCCCAAAGATAATTATAGCAGTATATAGTGCTGTTATAGTCATGGCAACACAGCTTCTTCCCCATCCATGTGATACTGTAAATAAATTCCCCTTAATTAGTCATGTTATCATTGAAATCAAGATCTTTTTATCTTATCCTAGTTGGATTTGATCTTTGGTGGAAAAAAATACCATATTTAGCAGCTTTAGCAGCAGCAGAATATCCCCCTTGTCCTCTTTGTCCTCCCTGTCCTGCGTTCCCTAATTGTCCGCCTTGTCCTCCCAGTGTTCCTGTTCCTAATTGTCCTCCAGCTCTTCCTTGTCCTATAGTGTGCAGGGCCAAGGGGGCAAGAAAAAAACCTAATGATATTCAATACTGACTCCACTAAAATGATTATGTTCCTGTGAATACACAAAATACACCAAAAAAAATTATACACTAATTAATTTATACACTATACCATATTTAGCAGCTTTGGCAGCTGCAGAATATCCCCCTTGTCCTCCTTGTCCTCCCTGTCCTCCGGTCCCTAATTGTCCGCCTTGTCCTCCCAGTCCTCCTTGTCCTCCCAGTGTTCCTGTTCCTAATTGTCCTCCAGCTCTTCCTTGTCCTATAGTGTGCAGGGCCAAGGGGGCAAGAAAAAAACCTAATGATATTCAATACTTATTCCACTAAAATTATTATGTTCCTGTGAATACACAAAATACACAAAGACAAAAATGTTATACACTAATTCATTTATACACTATACCATATTTAGCTGCTTTGGCTGCTGGTGAATATCCCCCAAACACTGGTGCACCTCCTGGTAATCTTGGTCCTATTTGGGGCCAACATTTATCGAGATGCTGTTACTGAATTCAAGGTTAAGTTACTTAGATGAGTGGATATATAGTGGTAACATAAATACAAGCATATGGCATAATTTTTTTAAATAAGTAATGGGAAAAACAACGAAAACAATGCTATTCACTTTTCAGATATAAGAATGATTACTGTACATTTTCAGTTTAGCTTTTTATGTCTTTTGCTAGATCATACCTCCTGGCACCTGCCCTGGAAACTGTCCACCAGTGCCTCCTGGCAGTTGCCCTGGATACTGTCCTCCAGTGCCTCCTGGCAGTTGCCCTGGATACTGTCCTCCAGCGCCACCACCTCCTCCACCACCAACACCCCCTGCCACACCCAAACCTGCAGCAAAGAGCACAGACTCTGTTTGGATCCAATCATGTTCTTTAATCATGTTACACAACTTTATGTTTTGTCTTGATAGAAAAGCATTGTAGGTAATAAAGGTGTTAGGCTACCATATTTAGCAGCTTTAGCCTGAGCCGGGAGATGCCTCCAGAACCTACTCCGAAAGAACGGAAAAATACAAATTCAACCATAATAGTTCAGATGTTCGCCAGCAGTGTGTCTTTTCGTTTAGTTTGCTCATAGCTAAGTTTGTCACATTTCTTTCTTCCCCAAGAAGAAGGCTGTCACTTTGTCAGCAGGATTTGAAAAAAACTATAGCTTGCTGTAGCTTTCTAAAGCCCTTAATTTGTTGAGCTGATTCGTTTGAATTGTAGGAAACAAATAATTTTTCGCTTTCGTAACCACTGCCAAACTGAATTTTCCAAGGACTATCCTGAGAAGCTCTATACTTCACTTTTGTATGGCTTTAAACCTTTTTGTTTGTCTTTTGCACAGTATCTTACCTCCTGGCAGTTGCCCTGGATACAGTCCACCAGTGCCTCCTGGCAGTTGCCCTGGATACAGTCCACCAGTGCCTCCTGGCATTTGCCCTGGATACAGTCCACCAGTGCCTCCTGGCAGTTGCCCTGGATACAGTCCACCAGTGCCTCCTGGCAGTTGCCCTGGATACAGTCCACCAGTGCCTCCTGGCCGTTGCCCTGGATACAGTCCACCAGTGCCAGCAACACCACCAACTGCACCCAAACCTGGAGCAGAGATCACAGCTTACAAATATGTTCTGTACTAATGTTAAACACATGTTTTCTGGTTGGAAAAGCATTATAGGTAATAATGTGGTAGCTACCATATTTGGCAGCTTTAGCCTGAGCAGGTGAGATGCCACCGGTCCCAACTCCTGTAGAAAGAAAAAAAGGGGTTATCTGATCTTCTCTATTGTTCTAGTAAAGCTGCAGGCTGTGGTCAAATGTCTGCCTTTACCTCCTGGCACCTGCCCTGTATATGGAATACCAGCACCCCCAGCACCGCCAACATTGCCAACACCTGAAGAAGAAATAACTAACTTGTGAGATACAAATATGTTTCTTTACTGATGTTTCACAAATTGTATTGTCTTTTCTTAGTACAAAAGCATTGCTGGTAATACATCAGGAAGGCTACCATATTTGGCAGCTTTAGCCTGAGCAGCTGAGATGCCACCGGTCCCAACTCCTGTAGAAAGAAAAAAATACATTCAGGATTCTCTGGTCTTCTCTATTGTTCTAGTAAAGCTGAAGGCTGTGGTCAAATGTCTGCCTTTACCTCCTGGCACCTGCCCTGTATATGGAATACCAGCACCCCCAGCACCGCCAACATTGCCAACACCTGAAGAAGAAATAACTAATTTGTGAGATACAAATATGTTTCTTTACTGATGTTTCACAAATTGTATTGTCTTTTCTTAGTACAAAAGCATTGCTGGTAATACATCAGGAAGGCTACCATATTTGGCAGCTTTAGCCTGAGCAGCTGAGATGCATCAGGATTCTCTGGTCTTCTCTATTGTTCTAGTAAAGCTGCAGGCTGCAGTCAAACGTGTGGTGACCCTTTCCCTTTTTTTCCATAATTGTATCATCTTAAACATCAACTATAGGCAGAAATATATTTTTCCAACATCCAAAAATACTGTATTTGGGTGTTGATAACAGTTTTAACTCATGATGGTGTGGAAATGGCACACTTTAGTTATCTTTTTGTTTTTCCTCGTTACTTTACTGTACCTCCTGGCACCTGCCATGGATACTGAACACCAGCACCGCCAACACCGCCAACATTGCCAACATTGCCAACACCTGAAGAAGAAATAACAAACTATAGTTAGGTATACATGTGTTTCTTAATTATGTTTCACACATTATATTGTGTTTTTCATGGTACAAAGGCATTGCTGGTAAAGAATTACGTATCTACCATATTTGGCGGCTTTAGCCTGAGCAGGTGAGATGCCACCGGTCCCAACTCCTGTAGAAAGAAGAAAAAAACATCAGGATTCTCTGGTCTTCTCTATTGTTCTAGTAAAGCTGTAGGCTGCAGTCACACGTCTGGTGGCCATTTCCCTTTTCTTCCATAATTGTCTCATCTTAAACATCAACTATAGGCAGAAATAAATGTTTCCAACATCCAAAAATACTGTTTTGGGGTGTTGATTACAGTTTTAACTCATGATGGTGTGGAAATGGCACACTTTAGTTGTTTTTTTGTTTTTCCTCGTTACTTTACCTCCTGGCACCTGCCATGGATACTGAACACCAGCAGCACCAACATTGCCAACACCTGAAAAATAAATAACAAACTTAGTGAGTTACAAATGTGTTTGTATACTAATGTTTCACAAATTGTATTGTCTTTTCTTGCTACAAACATATTGCTGGTAATAAATCAGGTAACTACAGTATTTGGCAGCCTGAGCAGGTGAGATGCTACCGGTCCTCCATTCTATAATTATATAATTACACTTAACCATTAAATATAGGCAGACATTATTCTCAAATATCCAATAGATTTACATTTTAAAGCATGGCGTGAAAATAGCACCATGATACTCTACCTCCTGGCACCTGCCCTGGATACAGACCACCAGCACCGCCAACATTGCCAACACCTGAAGAAGGGATAACAAACTTTAGTTAGGTACACATACACATGTGTTTCTTAATGATGTTTCACACATTATATTGTGTTTTTCTTGGTACAAAAGCAATGCTGGTAGTAAATCAGGTAACTACCATATTTGGCAGCTTTAGCCTGAGCAGGTGAGATGCCAATAAAACATTCAGCATTCTTTGGTCTTTTCTATTGTTCTAGTAAAGCTGAAGGCTGTGGTCAAACGTCTATTGACCATTTTCCTTTTTTCTATAATTATCTTTTTTATAATAATACTATTTTTTTCAAATATCCAATTGATATAAATTAAACTTTTAAGGCATGAGGGTGTGAAAAAGGCACCATGATAGCCTACCTCCTGGCACCTGCCATGGATACAGACCACCAGCACCGCCAAGACCTGAAGAAGAAATCAAAACCTTGAGTTAGGTACAAATGTGTTTATTTACCGATGTTTCACACATTGTATTCAAATGTCTGGCCTGTCTTTTCCTTATTCCATAATAAATCCCCTCTTAACTATCAAATGTGAACAATTATTCCAACATTAAACAAAACAGTTTTTTCGGACGTGGAATGAACTTTTAAGTCATGAGGATTTTTTTTTATACTCTACCTCCTGGCACCTGCCCTGGATACTGAACACCAGCACCGCCAACACCTGATGAAGAAATCACAAACTTCAGTGTTTCTTTACTGATGTTTCAACATTTGATTTGTGTTTTCCTTGTTGGAAAAGCATTTTAGGTAATACATGTAGTCGCAACCATATTTGGTAGCTTTAGCCTGAGCAGGTGAGATGCCATGACATGTTTTTTTCCAACATCCGACAGATTTGGATTAAATGTATAGGTCAAGAAGGTGTGAAAATGGCACCATGATACTCTACCTCCTGGCACCTGCCCCGGATACAGACCACCAGCACCGCCAACATTGCCGACATTGCCAACATTGCCAACACCTGAAGAAGAAATCACAAACTTTAGTGAGATACAATGTGTTTCTTTACTAATGTTTCACAAATTGTATAGTAATTCGTTGTTTCAAAGGCACTGCACGAAATAAATCAGGTAGGCTACCATATTTGGCAGCTTTAGCCTGAGCAAGGGAGATGCCACCGGGCCCAACTCCTGCAGAAAAAAAAGAAAAGAAACATTTATCATTCTTTAGTCTTTTATTTTTAATTCTACAACAAATCAATTGTCAGTACACTCGTAAAAACACACCAGTTCCAACAGGATATCCAGGCCTCAACACAGGACCACCCTGTCCTCCAGGAAGTCCAGCGCCGCCATTACCAAAGCCATAACCTGGAACATTGTAATGTGAAACATCATTCACCAGTGAACGTATGCCAAGGTTATGCCAAATGTTAGCAAAAAAAAGTAAAAATTCGGAAACTTGTTTTACCTAAAGGTTGTTTGCCACCGGATTTTGTTCCGTAGCCACCTGAGGAGAGAAAGAAAAATACATGAGAGCCAAACAATGAGCCAAAAATAATGCTGCTTGGCAAAACCTTAAAAACTGAGTCTAAAATAAATGTTCTGAGACATGGTTAAAAGTTTAAAACACAGTGGAATTATGATGCCATTTACTTGACTTGATTGCTTCAAATACATTAAAAACAGCTTTTAATTAATTATAGTAAATGTTATTAGTTATTCCATGTAGTGCATTATTACATTGCTGAAGTAGAATTGCACTTGTTAGTGTGTTTGGAAGCAGCTGCTTTTGGTTAACCCTCTTTTTCTGTGTAATGTATACCAGAACATCTCTTGGGGATGAATTGTGTTATTCATTAATGTGTTCTCTTAATCATGGCTGGCCTTCTCCATGACATTTATAGATGACAGTGAAACATGATTATTCACTTGCCTCCTGTCTGCTAAACCTGTGCTGCTTGTTTTGCCTCTAACACATAGTCCTTAATAATACCCAATGTATATGTCTTTAAATATAAATTCAGTTTTGAATTACTGTCCTACTTTAATTAAGGAAGGGGTTTTTTGCGACTGAAAAGGCTCGTCAGATCCCTGATTCTGATTCTGTTACAGATGTTGAAATTCAAACTAATCATGATTGGACCTTTTCAATTTTAAAATGCCAGTAATGACACATTTGGCAATTGCTTGTGCCCTTCAATCATTTAGATTATTTTCTGTGCCCCTACCAAACTTAATTGATATATAAATAAGCAACTCAGCCAACATTTTAAAAGATTTTCCTTGTCTTGAAAAGCATAACGTTTGAACAAAATCCAAAATGTAAGCAAAAACCATCTGCTTTGACCCACAGGGATATATATCTCACCTTGCACTTTGGGTGATTTTAGGGGGTATCCGTGGAACAGTCCCTGCTGCATCGGGCCACCGTACCCACGACCTCCTGTGACAGAATACATGTGTACAGACTTGATCAGCTAAAACCAATAATACTGACAAAAACACAAATGTACATGTTTGTAATATAGCATTTTATAAATATAGTTACCCGGTCCTTGACCTGCTTGTCCTGCCCCTCCAACTGCAACAAAACAGTCAAAACAATCCAATCAGACACGAAGATGAAAGAAGATGAAGGTGTGAATGTAATTATGAGACGAGTTTTAGCAATGACACAAACACTGGCCTTAAAACAAAATATTAGTTGAATATATATCAGTAAACTGCATACAGACCATGATCATTTTTGGATATATAATGTACTTGACAACCAGCCTACGTTTAACAAAATTAATTGACTTAGTTCACGTGTTTATTATTTACCTTTAGTGTTCCTTTGAATATATCTTTGAGTTGTCTATTGAAGTATTGTTTATTTTATTGTTTTATCTGCCACAGCTGTGTTCCCTGTGATTTTATTCTGTTGCAAAGTGTAATAAAAAAAAGTGGCATGCGATGGACATTAAATAAATAAAAAAACTCCCAACACTCATGGGGGAACCCTTACTAGACTTTGGATTCAGGCCAGTTCCTGTCGCCACACCAGGCAGAACTCCACGTCCACCAAATCCTGAAGTAGCGATGAGCAAACAAAAGACAACACATGAATCTCTGAACAGTGCTTGTTTGCTAAAACACTGACCATTCACTTGATGAAAAAGATGACACATTTTGCCTGAGATAAATCAATGAAAGATACAAACCTTGTCCAGGTACCAGTCCACCTTGGTAAAGTCCCGGCACTCCGACACCTGCCACAGCCAATCAGAGGATAGTATTGCACTTCTGTATCCACAATCAAACATTAATACACACTAACCTACTTTTTAGCTTCATTGCATGTGCATTTCATACATTAGCATATACATACATGTATATATGTATATGTAATGTATGTATGTTTCTTTTGTTTTACTTGTCTTTGCTCTATTAAGCACCTCAGATCAACTGTCCTTTTTTTAAAGTGCAATTACGTAAAGGATATCTTTTGGGATACATTTGAAACTAAATACATGATGAATATATGAATGAAAAAAATAATTAAATGGTGTTTTGCCGTCTACTAAATTGCATCCTGTCTGCCTACTTCAGCCTTTTCAGTTAGTGGTTGAGTCTAACAAACCTGGCACTTTGGAAGCTTTCTTTCCGAGACCACCACCAAGACCCCCTCCTGGAAGGCCCATCTGAGGAATAACAGGTCCTGAAAAAAAGATTAAAAGTTACTACATCTGACAACAAATATATAAAGGTGAAAAACATAAGCATCTACTTTGAACAGAAGCTGAGTCAAAACCGTACCTGTGGTTTCTGCCTCCCAAGGACTCTCAACACTTTTACTAACTATAAAAGTGTTTCTTAAATACATTAGGGATAAGTACTATATTTGCAGCCGAAAGTTGCTCCCGGTCAAAGAACTAAGTTCGAACAAAGAGCCAATCTGAGGTTTGCAATGTTGTAGAATTCCTAAAGCATTACAGTTTCACAAGGAATGCTAATTATTGTTGAAGTCCTTGGGAGGCAGAAATCACATTATGACCATCAACAGTGCAAAATGTAATAAAAAATAATGATGTGTTAGTCTTGCCTCCAATAGGTACTGCGGATCCAGTTCCTGCGCCTGTTGAAGTAAAAGTACACAGACATAAACACACAAAATTGGACGAAGTACTCAGTAGTCAGGTCATTGAAATGTTACTTGAGAAATCAGAATATACTTAAAGTACCAAAAGCAAAAGTACTCATTCTGCACAACAGACCATTTTAGAATAATAAACATACCATTATTGAATAATTAGTATTATTGATTTATGAATGTGTTCATTACTTTATTGTTAATTGTAAAGCTTTCAATTTAAAAAAAAAAGTTTTACTTTAGTATAGTTTTACAGTTGACTGAGATTTTCTACCAAAGGATGTAAAGTTAATCCTAACCTAAAGTAACTGATGATAATTATTTGTATTTAAGTATTTACTTCATTTTTAAAGCAAAGTAATCACATGTAGTAAAATATTTGCCTATCAATTGTAGTTGAGTAAGAAACAGACATGGACAATTCTTAAGGTACATCACTATTGTACTTCAGCAAAGTACTATAGTAAATGTACTTAGTTATTGAGCACCACTGTAAACAGCAGATATTGATATACATTTCCAGGTTTGAGGATAAAGCCATTCAAACATGTTGTGAACATAAGAGTAAAGAAAGCCTTACAAAACAAATACTCAGTAGTGCTACATCCCATGGCCACTGGAGGGCCCTGTGATGCTGAGCAGAGGGATGAGCAGGCTACTTGTGCCAGGTTAATTTCAGCAGGGAGCCATCGAAGGACTGAACACTGCTATAGAGAGCAGCTAATCGGGCTGTACAAGCCTGTCATCATGCTATGATCAAAAGCAAAATGGCTGAGTTTAAATCAAATCAGTATAGTCAGCCAGCATGCCTGGCATTAGCCTTGCCTCGTCAAATGCCTCATTTATTTGGCTATCCCCTGCAGGAAATGAGCCATCAACTTAACTCATAAGGGAGTTTGGCAGCAGGATAAAACACATTGGTTTGTTTGTTGAAACTTTTTTGTCCATTTTTCATGTTAAACTCCCCGGACATTGCCGGACAGACATTGCGCACTGCCTTAAGTATGTCTTCTGGGAGATTCGATTAGGAAACATTTGGAAAGGGAATGTTTTGTAGTGTCTGCGCTCTTTAGCTTTGAGGAATTATTGTTATTTTGAGTGTCATGAAAGGAGTACAGACTGACTCTAGGGTCTGCAGTGTGGTCGTTGCCAACCAATACTTAATAGCAGGCTCTTCGCCACGGTACAACAACTCCATGCTTAATCAGACTCCATGATTTCAAGCACGTCGTGTGCGCACACAGACAAAGCAAATACTTTAAGATCACTCTTTGTTGAAGTTTAAACAGTCCTAGGTTTGCAGCTACAATATAAAAATGTGCTTGTGTTTGCCAAACTGTTTTTCATGCTGAGTTACCATTAATTTGAAACATTCCTATTGGCAACAGAAGCATGCAGATCTGTAAAAGTACACGTTTGTACAGTAGCCTGCCATCTGGCCAACAATCAGTTTACCTGCATGTGGTAGCAGAGATCCTCCTGCACCTGGAGGAGGACACCAGAATTTTAGTTGTATTTGTCACTACAAGAGGTTTAGGTTATAACCCTCAAGGAATCATAACAGATTATCAGTGGCTTTTCATGTTTAGTCTCAGAAACAGAAAATGTTTTCATGTGTGGCAATGATTCAACCAAACCGATTTGTGCAGTTGCTTTCCTGAGTAAATACAAAGCCAGTGTGGAAAAATAGTGTTGCAGTTAATTTGCATGATACCTATACTGATGCCACAAAAGGTTTTTCAACACAAGGAAGAGATCATCTATGTGGTTCCAAATATACATTTTAAAAAGATCCTAATTTCCATTTCACCTCCACAGGGATCTTTTACTACAAGCCAAAAAAGGAAATATGAGAAGCAAGCTTTGTAATTTGAGGCATTTAAACTGAAAGGTTGAAACAAAGTGGAAAGCCACATATTATCACTGTAGCCATCAAAACAAACATCTTAAAACAGGCAAGTGGAATAAGATCAGTGTCTCGTTCCAAAGAAACACAAATACATCATTCTGTTTGATGACCCCCAGTTTCTATTCCAGTCCCTGAGCCTCCTGCACTGATGACTGTTTTAGAAAGAAGCCCGTTTAAGAGTCAAGGAAAAAATGATGAGTCACATATTGTGTCCGATTGAAAGATAACATTTGAATACGCAAGGAATTCAAACCTAGAGTAAATATTGATACACAAATCTATCTTACGTTTTCTTAAATAAGAAATAGTCTAACATCAGGGGTCATGTTGTTCAAGTGTAATTGATATCTTCAAAATCATTTTGAGTAAATGATACAACCAGCTGAAGCAACAAAGTTAAAGTGTTAAACACACTGAAAGCAGCTATAAACTTAAAGAAATATGTTTTATACTAATGACTCATCCCTTTACCATAATTCTGGAAGAATCTTTTTCATGCATGTCTTCATGATGATGTAGATTAAAAAAACTGAAACAATTATTGGTGACTTGAGGTATATGAGGGCAGTATTTAAACAGTAAACAATAGTAAAACTGTGTTTACAAATTCTCACACAACGCTTGCAGAATAATCCAAGTGCCATTTATCAAGTCATACGCTCACTGTTTCTAAAACACATGCATGATCTCCGCAAGCAGTGACTGGTTAAAATGAGACTTGGATTAAACTGCACTTTTGGGGTGAAGTATTTATTTGGGAATGTCTATTTTACTGATGTACAACTACAATAGAGTGCTATAGAGTAGTTGATGTTAATGCAATACTTTAGTTTAAAGGTCAGGGTCTCAAAAAGTTCATTAGACTCTGAAAGTTTGACAATCTGACTGCCGTCCGTTATTTGTTTAAACATAGCATACCAACCCATCAATAAGGTACCATTAGCTGGTCCCTTTATAGGATATGTATATTTAATATCTACCCAGACATGTTCTGCCCTCTGCTGTACCTCTTTTAGCAGCCTTCTGTCCAGCTCCTGGGAAAAAGCCTCCAGTTCCTCCACCATATCCACCATATCCACCATAACCACCTAAAGGAAACAAAAGGGCCAAGGTGAGTGAGTTTCATAATCTATTGTGGTATAAAGAATATAGTGTTATAACCGTCTTTCAACTAAATGTTACACACACCAGCAATTTCAGTTTTAATTCCAGATGACACAAACTCACCTCCTCCATAACCTCCACCGCCTCCTAGATTGCCGTAACCTTGGCGAGAAAATTATATATAGGCAGTTGAGTAGAGAGAAAGGAACAACATGAGAAATATTGTAACACCTTGCAGATGACAGCAATAATAAGAGAAACGTTATTTATTCAGCAGTAATTATCATTAAATAAAAAACATCACGCAATCTTTCATCAAGACATTTTACAGGACCTGTCATTTCTCCTTCCTAATGTATTTTTAAAAAATAAGGCACATGAAAAATGACACGATATCATGTGTGCTTGATTGGGTTTGATTGAAAACATTTATGTTTTTAGAGCCAAGAACTGCACCTTAGGCGGGGAAAGAGTTGACCCCCAGTGAGTCAGAAACATGATAGACCAAACATGAAATATGCTTGATCATCTGGTCATGCTGTCATCTAAACACTGGAGGGAGCAGTCTGTTCTTTCTGATACCAAAAGCTTCAAACTAATCTCTGGGCGGCTAAAGCTTTTGGCCGGACTTAACACAAAATTAAAGTTATAGCCCAGCTTTGGTATGTCGTTGCTGACAAGAGCAAAAATATTGAGCACCACGAAAGAGAATTTAAAATAAGTTTGGAAAGAGGAAAAGGACATGAAATGAAATGCTCATCACCTGCTCATGAAAAATAAATCCAAATCTTAAAATAAAAAACCCAGACGATAAAGTGAAACCACAGACGATACCATTATACATATTGAATTTCAAACTCAATTGTATTTTATCGTGGCCATAATTCTTAAAACATGCACATATAAAATTGTCACTAGAAGATAAAACATTGGAAATACTTAGAAATATTTATAAGTGAATTATTGCACTGCTTGGGTTAAGTGGCTGATATGAAAAAGGAAAAAACAAACATTGTATAGGACTGACATGTAAAACAAATGTTCAAATTCATGCTTAACATCTTTTAAATGTATACACAAAACTCTGTTTAATATTTGTTTCCTTTGATTTGTCACATATTTGTGATTCCAAGACAAAAAAATACTATATATCAAGTCATACGTATCAATGTATATCCATACATTCCAATGTACATATAAACAGTATATGGAAAAAGTGAGTGGAAGTGGGATATTATGTTGGAGTATTGACAGTATTGACAAGAGGACATTTGAAAGCTGCCAGCAAGCAAGTCCACCAAGGATCTTGTTTTCATCAATATGTTTAAGCCAACTAAATCTAGGGTGAGTGCAACTGAGCATTGGAAACCAGCTGAGGGAAGGAGGTGAGGAGTGGGGGGGTCAGACTGGAGGGCAAGATCGGAGTCCAGCAATCTGCAGGGTGCAGGTAATGACCCTGAAGAAGATCAGGAATGTGCAGGGAGACACGGAGATAAAGTTGTAAGTGCGGAGTTTCATGACTTACTCAAAACAAATGTGTGCACTGGCCTTGCCAGATTAAGCATGCAATGTGAGCCCAAACACTAAACTAAGAATCCTTTCAATAATCCATCTCCTTCAAAGCTTTCAGCTCGATACGCCTCGATTGCTCAACCATCCCAAGACACACCTCAAAGTAATAACAACAGTAATCAATTCTTATATAAATCCGTTTGATATCGGGCTTTCATTTATCCAGTGCATCTTGCATTGACACAAGGAATCTGTCTCATTTGTCCATCTTTTTTTTTTATCAGTCAGCTCCACATGCCTAAAAAAATGTGAAGGAAAAAAACAAGATAGTTACAGGATGTCTGTAAAAAACAATGTTTTCTTTAAAAAAAAGTTCTGTCTGGTCTGGCCTTCGGATTACAGAATGTCCAATGTGATAGGTTTATGTTTGTCATTGTGAGTGTTGGAATATATACAGCATAGTCTGCGCAACAGAGATTATGTATGTTAATGGGAGACGATACATGAAGAGAGAGCAGAGACGTTTCGGTTAGTCATCCATCATCTGGCCAACCTGTGCATCACCCCAACTGGCTCTGGCAGCCCTCCTCAGGGTCGACCAGCACCTGCCACGTTGAGCTCAACTCTCTGATTTGAGAACAGGAGACAAGATGCAGACACGCAGAAGTCAGCCTCAGAGGGTGTGTGTCCATGTGTGCGACCATGAGTGCAGGCCTTGTGACAGATGCAAGGTTTATACGAGGAAGAAGAAAAAAAACGTTATCGTATGTAGTTCTGACATCACAACACTGGGCAAATAATACGCTCCAAAGTAACAAATTCTACCCTGGAGATTGGGAATTATAAGGGTGGAAGTGAGTGGACATGCTAACAAAATCTGGACCACTGTTACTTTGGCATCTACTGATTGTATATTTGCTAGAACAGGGGTAGAGTTTTTATACAAGAGCTCTCTGTTCTTTTGTTAAACTACTATTGTTGCAACATGTCAGTTCACACAAATAGAGCTGTTTTAGCTCATATATTATTGGAAGTCTACAGCAATGTTGTTTGTTTTCTTGAACCACACACATCGAAAGTCTGCACCATGGCCGTGATATCATTTCATCTCGTTTCTTTGGTCCTGCTCCCAGTATTTCTTGATTGCTGACAAGCTGAACGATATTTGTAGACTTATGTAGTGTCTTATTTTCTTTGTGATCATCAAGGCATTATAGGAAAAAGCCACAGAGACCATTTGAAAGCCCCAACTGTCTTGGGCTTTGGACAAAGGAATCCTAGAAAAGGTCAATACTCAGAATATTAAATGGAGGGGACCGAAACCAAATACTACACAGGAGGGAGGATTCAGGGCCAAGGATATTGGAAGGTAAGTACTGCAATGCATCATAGTTTTCCTTCATTCCAGACACATGGCTAACTAGCCAGTTTCCATTCAGAAAAGACCACTGGCTTTCCCAGCTGTGCAGTGCACCTGAAGGTTATTGAGGTGAAATTTAGGATGACGTGTCAGTGAATAATTTAGCATCACCCTACAATGGTGATTCATTTGTGGCGGCAGGTTAAGGTATGACCTCAGTAAGGGTACACAAGTAAGTCTTGACATTCTCTGACAATGAAGGAATGTGAAATGAAAATGTGTTGAGGGACAAGCTGTAATATTCATCGCCTCCTGCCGTACCATGTCTTGTGCGTTGGTATTTACACTGAAGACTGACACTGGAACAAAACTGGCCAGACAGTATGGCTGTGTCTTTCAGTCACCAGTCATGTTGTCGAACTTGGGTCCAAGTGATGGATGTGAGCCAGTGAGCACAGATATATCTGGGTTCAATCTCAAAACGGCAATTGTTTTGCTCATGCTCCACTAGGGTTAGGTAAGGTAATCCTCTGTTTCAGACCAGGAAAATACAAGAGACATTAATCAAAACATTGTCTTCAGCTCTTAGTTCCTCTCTATTACTTGTTCTCCCAATTTCTGCGTCCTTTTCTCTCCTCTCCAAAAGATGCCTCAGGAGTTGCGCCGACCAGACATGAAGTGTTAATGGCAAAATGCAGAGGTTGCCAAACTGGAGAAGTAAAAGATGGATTTACTCGCTCCATTCCATCTCCCCTCTTCCCCTTCTCCCTACTTTGTGAACCAGCTGGGCCTGGTGAAGAGTTTAATTTAAGAGAGCAAGGAATTCCATGGCAGAGATCCACGGTAACTGACAGCAGACGCTCAGAAAGCAGATTTTGGGGCTTGAGCCCTGGAAGGTCCAAGAAATTTGGGGTATTTGTTTTTCACCATAGTCTTTGTTTTAGCTCATAATTAATCAGGCAAAAGTTCTATGAACAAATCTTTGTTTAGTAAAAAACCAGGAGACAGAAAAATGTATTTTATGTCTACCTTAACCTTTTAAAAATACTGTTGGTGAGAAAGAAGTCGGGCAGGACACAGAAAAATGATCAATTGTGATTCTTCAAAAAAACACCAGAACTGATGTAAAAAAAGTGGCAAGAAGCACAGAGGCATTCTTTGGTCATGATAATGCTGCAATTTTCCCAAATGTCATGATAACTTTATCTTCAAAGGCTCTGTGGAGGTCGCCAGAGAAGCAGTCCACTCTGACTGACTCTGAGATTCTGTTCTCCGGCTGTGGTCCCATAAACATTTTCACTTTAAGAGCAACGTCCATTATTATGTCCTTCGCAGTCATGACACCACATTTAAATCAGTGTCAAATTATCACACTGTTCCACCTCCAAGTTGGTGGATAGATTGCATTCTTTTGAGTTGACGCAGGACAAGCTGGATGAGAGCACAATGGTGCGAGGTGCTGTAGTGATTCCATATCGCGTGAGACAAGTGGACACCCTAAAGCTCTCCTTGCTTCCTCCCCCCCTCGCTCTCCTGTGACCTCCCCTGCTCCTTGTCACTTCCAGGTTATCTGTGCTGTCAGTCACAGGAACCAACTGCGAGAAGCTGGACCGGTCGCATGTTGGACTAATTAGGCATTCAAACAGTCACACCACTACAAACAAACTCTCTTCACCTCTGGCTGGTGTGGAGCCAGCCGACTTTGGCGGCAAGCCTTTTATTGTTTTCGATTTCCTTTTCCATGGAGTCATTGACACTATGAGAGGTCCCAAAGCCTCAGCCTCCCTCGTTGCCAGATGACCCCAAGTGCAAAACTGTCAGAGCTTCTAGAGACAAACAGGGAAAGGGTCTAAGGGTGCCTGAGGGGGCAGCCTTCAGGTTAAAATCATTGTGAACATCATTGGTAGGTGGTCTTTGTAAATCTTTATAGGTGACAAGTAAATCAAACTAAAGAAGAGACTGTTCTTTGTTTCAATGTGTTTTAAGCACTAACAATGATGAATAAACTTTGGAGGATCTCATCAACCCCTGCATTTTGTCATCAAGTAACATGATCTCTCAGGCATAGAGTTCCAAATAGTTCCAAATTAGGGTTTACTGTGAAAGTCCCTATTACACGCTATGAGGATTACAAGCAGTGCCACTGTGCCAAACTCGGCTGCTTTGCCCAATGGCGTCTGTGGCGGTCTGATCTCACCAGCCTGAGTCCTTGGGAGTCTCTCACCCCCAAACACACATGCCTTAGTTCAAACACGTCTGTTCAAAGACCATTACTGCTGTCCCTTAATTCAAACTGTGCTAATTTGTACACCATGCATTACAACACATTCACTGAGTTTGTGATGTAATTGTTTTTGCCACAAGTTATACAGAGCAGAACAAGATATGCTATTAGTTTTCACCAAGACTTGTCTCTTGTTGCAGTTTCTGTGAGAGTTGAGATCCTCTGCTGTTCCACTTTTAACCACTTTTAAAGGAATGTCACAGTTACTCTGCCAACACTGAGCCTCTGAGTATGTCTGAAGAGTATCCCTAAGCCGGTGCTCATACTGTTACCCATTTTAGCTTGGCACACACACACACACACACACACACACACACACACACACACACACACACACACACACACACACACACACACACACACACACACAGCATGTTCTGTAAAGCCATTCAGACATGGCAGAAACAAACTGCAAGCATTAGAGTATACAGTAAAACCCAAAGAATCCAATTTTGAAAAAACTGCTGAAGTTCTATGTCTAGAGAAGTTCATTATGTGAATATTTGATAGGGTGTGATAACCAGTAAACTAACACAGCTATGAGAATGGTATGTAAAGTTGGCCAAGTGTGTTTCCTCCTCCAGATGTTCCACATATGCATGTAACTGCTGAATACTTTTCTGACAACTCAGGTTTTAGACCAGTGCTCTACAGATCAGCTCGGCTTAAATCATGCATATTGAACCACTGATATTAGGTTCATGGGGTTAGCCTCAAAACGATTTTCAAAGTTCCTGAGTCATTATAAAGACTGAGATCATTGTGCAGTCATCTAAAGCATTTCACTATTACAAACATATGGGATACTTTACAAAGAAAAAGTGAGCAATAGGTAAATTGTCACTGACAGTTGGATCGCTGTTACCAAGTTGTACATTACATGTATGTAGAGATACTATATAAGGCCAAAGCTGAAGTCATTTAATACAGCACTGAATCTGGGGAAGTATTGGAAAATCCAGATATCCAGAACATTTCACTAAGGTGATATGATAGGCGACTCACATCATTACAAATGTACTGAAAAATAAATAAACCAACATTTCAAAAGCCTTGCTTTAAAGGTCAACTATTATACAAAATCCACGTTTTCATGTATTTTATACATGAACATGTGTCCCCTCTGTGTGAAGAGATTCTGAAAGTTTCAGGAAAAAAGATTTGCTCACTTTTTGTCCAGATCGATTTATATAAAAACCTGTCTGAAAATGAGCTGATCAGATTTCGGCCACTTTATGATGTCATAACGATTTTTTAGCTTGTGTAACCATTAGCCAATAACCAACCAAGGTAACCCCCCCCCCCCCTTATCACCTGAATCTCCTCCTAGAGCACCATTGTGTTCTTTTTAACCAAATATCTCTCAGAGGGGCGTGGGGAGTGGCTCCTTATTTTCATCTAAAGTAACAGACAGAGAATCAGCACTTTTGAAACAGGGCTGAAACAGAGGGGATTATGGGATGCTACAATGGGTGATCTGTTTGGTATTTAGAGCCAAACCCTTCAGAGAGATGTTTTGTATATATCTGAGACCTATAATATATTGATGAAAAACAGTATAATAGGGGACCTTTAAGTTGCAAAACAACTGCAAGCCTGCATTACACTTAAACTCAGATATACTGTAAGATATGTGTAAATCCTTGATCATAAACCGTGTTCCTAATCTTTATATGCCAATAACAGTGTTGCACAATTTGATCAGCTACCTCTATACTTGCCCAGTGGGGGACAAATAGCTTCGACTTGCATCTACTGGCTCAGAAAACTTCATTGTAATTACTTACTCAGCCACAAATCCACTAAACAGGCTCTCAGGTTTAACAGACTTCGGTTCACAATAACTACAACAAGGTCCTTCAACTGGTGATCTGTCTTCCTGGACCCTTCCTCCTTCACTACATAAACAACACTCACGCTGTGCTGCCAGATGGACAACGATAGCGCTCCATGATCCAGGCCTCCTGGCCAACGGAGCTCGGGAGAGGCCGTGAGAGCATGCGACGGGATGGCTCATCAACCAACACAGCGAACATGGAAACAAATTAGACCGGTGGTAACATAGTCACTGGAAAACTATCATGCAAACAGAACAGGCTGGTGAAAGGCCAGGATGCTGTTATGGAGTCATAGTGAAAGCATTGGTTCAATTTGGGAAGTTAGAAATTGTAATTAGCGTGACTGATTATACACAATTTAAAACTAATAAAGCCTTATCTTACTCTTGCTTTATGCCAATTTCATTTTATTCTTTGGAAAAATTAAGGAGATTATTAAAAGACACTAACAACATCTTGTGACATCATCCAAAAAAAAAACGATTAGGGTAGCTACAGGCATTTCCAATGTGAATATACACACAGTAATTGCTGTGTGTATATTAGGTGGGCTAATTCTAATGTCCTCTGCAGACAGTCTAGCTTCCAAGATATTTAACACTTGGAACTGAGACTTTTTTTTAGGACACATTAGGGAATTGTGGAGGAAAGAAGAGAGGAAAAGGCCTTCTTTCACATATGTATAGTGTCTGAATAACCAACAGTTAAAGAACTTGTGGTGTGTGTCTTTGTATGTCTGTGTCCATGTTTTGAACACAGCATTATACGCATTTACAGGCAGATGCTTGCAGTCTCTGAAAGCAGAGGACAGGTCTGAGCTCCAGTAATGAGAAGCACATGTGTTCCAGGAGACTAAACCTCCTCCAAGTTCATCTTTTTTTGGCTAAACACTTTCATCCTCACCTCAATCCATCAGTGTCCTTCCTTTCATCAAGCTCTCTAAGCATGTGTGTTATGTAAATGAATGTGCATATAATGTGTGTGGTATGTGTATATAAATATATAGTATACGGTTTGTTCTCAAGAGTTATTGGTTGTTTCCGTCCTCCTCGCTTCAGCCCTGTCTCTTCTCTGACGTTACTTTAAACAATGACCTTGATATGTTCCAGAGGGTTTGAAGGTTTTGAAAATAGAAGAACCAGGTGTACTGAAAGGCTGTGTGTTTTAAATTGCATATTGGATTCACATATTATTGTAAGCGATCCAATGAGTGTAAGTTGAAATGAGAGGGTAGGGGTGCAATAACAATGTTCTTGATTACCTACGAAAGAGGAATATTTCTAGATACAGCCTTTAAGTGAGCAATCGTTTGTGTTGGCCACAGGCTATACAAACTTCAAATCATTAATTACAGGTATTTGTATAGGTATACTCTCTGCAGGTTCGTCTGTAGTCACAGAAGGATTCAAGATTGCAGAACTTGTAGACCTGTTGTGTTATTGACCAATGTAATCTATCATCTTAAAGTATATAGATATTTCCATCTTTAAGTGCAATTTTATCTTGTATCTAATTGCGGGGACTATTTTCCATTGCTTCACATTGTTAGGATAACTCAGTGGCAGGGAAGAGCCAAAATAAGGTGAGATAAGTAGTGAGAACAATATAAACTCAGCCTTCAGTTTATTTGTAATACTTATCTAAATATCATGCAGTCATACCCTGCAATAAATCCTACTTTCATTGAAGCAGGCTGTGGTTTGTGGTGCTGCTGAGATGTATTGCATTACAATGTTATGTTGTATGCTCATATTATTAAGCTGACATTGTCAATTTCCGCAAGTGCAAAAATAACATAAACTAGTGCATAACTTCGACGAATGCCACCTTTTTGTTAGGCGCCTCAGGGAGGCTTTGTTCTGGCTAGCTGATGATACCAACTTCAGGCAAGCTGCAAACAACACACTCCAGCTAGCCGTCAAATTCATTACTTTAGTCAGAAATAATTGTTTTCGCACACATCTCCCACAATCTTTATATGGCCAGACACTGCCAGTTATCCTTAAACACCAATTAAAGATTTGTGTAGTCATGTAGATCCTCATTGATAAAAAGGATAGACAAAATATTAACAAAATATACATGTATATATACTTACAAAATGTGATCATATTTGTGTATTGTATATACATGTATTGCTGATTTTAGAAACATACTAGGTATCCCTCCCAGACACATTCTCTCTCAACCTAAAACAGAGTGTTTTAATGGTAGAGTAAAACTACACCGAGAGCAAAAACCTCTTTGTCCGCTATAAACTGCCTTAACACTGTCTGAAAGTGACAAGAGGCTAGCATAAAAAAGCCAAGTTTGGCAATCACACCATGAGGACTGAGCCCACCTTTAAGGGAACACAGGAAAGGAGAGGGTGTCCAACAGCTGTTCATAAAGAGGAAGTTCCTCTTTCCAACTTTCAGTGTATTGTCAAAAGCTGTATGCTGACAGCCTTCACAATTAGTGTGACATTTACAAGATCTTGCATGAGCTGGGCTGCAATTCACTGCAGTCACGCTACTCACATAGCCAGCTGCTGTTCTCCATTACTGGCCAAGCAAGGTGGAAATCTGCGGAATTTCCCTGCAAGGCTTCCACATAAGAATGAATGGCAGCTCTCTTACTGTTTGTGTGACTGTGCATCTAAGAGTAGTTGTTTGCATTTGTGTGCCCAGAATCGTGCTTTATATACTAATGGTTAATAAAGGGGTCGAAGATTTTCATGAGCTTGTAGCATATCAATTCTTCTGTCATGTGTTCTTCAACATAAGCCAAAAACTGACTAACTAATGCAGATGGATTTAACCTGCCATTAAGAGTCTTACCTGCTGCTGTACTGTGGACGTGCATTTGAATAGTAATGGAAATATTACTTGTATGATATGCAAAAAGTTGTCATATCCAAATTTGGATAGCTTCATATCTGATGGAATACAATAAGGCCAAAATGAAAAGTAAACGCTATTGGAAAGGAAAATTCACGGATTACAGAACATAACTACAAAAACAATATATATTACATACACTATTACAACCCCTTAGGGATTTTAAGCCCTTTGTTACCTTTAAGAAAACCTTAAATGACCCATAGCTCTGTGTTAAGAGATTTGTAATGGAGGGAACACCTAGATCCAAACAGCACTTACTTAAACAAAACACAAGGAACTGCCTTTAACATCCTGTGCCACACACTAGAGGAAGAACTTAAATACATACAAAAGCCAGGGCAATATTTCCCACACAGCTCTGTTGCCACCAGCCAAAACAAACCTCTACCAAATACTTGATATTAGCTCATTTTCACAAAATGGCTCCCCTGTAACTGCTCTTAAGGGGCGAAGGTGTGGCACTCCAGAGTCTATAAAACGGTTGCTTGTTTCCTTATCTTTGTCGACACGTAGAGGTAAGCCGAGATAGTATCAGCAATGCTTACGGAAATTCAGCTATGGCTAAACATTGCTCACACAGCAATGCAGCGCAGACTGGATTACAGCAAAGGAAAATATTTACTGTATGGTATCGGAGAGAAGGGCCACGGTAAATTTCAACACGGGGTTTCCAGATATTGTAGGGGTCTAACATTACAATAACATTAATCAGTGCCCTGGCACCATTGTTAGTCAGGCGTTGATGCCCGTTTGCCAATCATCACCCCCTCATACAGCAGAGGTGTAACATTCCTGGCAATATCTGCATCAACCCACCCTGTCAGGACGCCCCACAGCTGCCAAGCAACTTTGTGATAAGAAAACTTGGTGACAACCCATCAAAAGACTCTGTAGCCCCTTCCCTGCATCCGTGCATGTCTCCCTATTCTATTGGTGTGTGAACGTATTGTAGTTTATACATTAAATAAACATTTTCCACCCCATAAAAATACATTTCCTTTCTTTAAAAGTGCAAGTATTGCAAAGGAGTTTTCCATTCAACAATCTTTTCACCTTTACGGCTTTATAGCTTTTACCTCATTGAACTTTAATTTTGTGTACTGTAACAACACATGGTTAGGAATACATTTTCAAATCTAACATAAAACATATTTATATAAATGAATATACATTTTTCCATTTTAATATAAGCACATACAAAATAAAAAGTATATTTTCTATTAAGTTACACCCCAAAACTCAATAAAGAGCAGAAATGTTGTTAACTAACCTGGTTTAGGGGGCTTTCCACCTTGTCCTGTTGGGCGAAAACAAGTAAAAACACATGTGAGGCTACGCTTTTGCCTTTTATCAAAACTGTCCATATTGTCATATATTCTTGTCTACAGTAGGCTATATACCGTGTATGACAATAATCTTTTTCTGTTACCAATAATTACAAATGTGTGTTGATATGATTTAAAAACTCAATTTAAAAGGCCCAATAAGATGTTAAAGGCAAACTATTAGTGACAACAAGTTTTTATTTTCATCTTCTTACCTGCTCCCAGTCCTCCAACGCCCAGGCCACCGTGCCCAACGCCTCCTGGCACCAGACCCCCTGGTCCTACTCCACGGCCCCCACCTCCATAACCTCCGACTGTCAGGGTCAAACACAGTGATTGTGATCATATTGTCATTATTATTGTCAAAATGCATTGCTATCATCTGCTAACAATGTTCTTGCCTTGTGGTCATGTTGTAATCGTCATTACTTAGGCTTTCCATTGCTAAGATTATGATAACCATTACTCACCCCTGAGCTTGTACAAGTGAAATATGTGACCGGCCACAAATTTGCAGACCTCAAACCTCAAAATGTTTTCCAATAAAATGACTCAATAACAGTGGTTGGCTCAACACAAATTGTTTATTGCTACAGCAATGTTCTGAGCATTTAATTCTAAGCTTGTGGTATTGTGACAAGGAAGTGTGTGCATGTGTCACCGCCAGGTTGGACCAGACCGAAGCTGAGTATTCACAAGGGATTTGGTTTTATACAATTATTTCTTCTTGAAGTTCAGTTCTTCCTGCAGTAATGGCTTTAGTACTCCTGGCTATACAAAATGCAGAGAAACTTAGTAATGTAAGTAATACAGATTTCTAAATATTTGACAATATAATTCCCTACTAATAAACAGTGTTCCCTTTTAATATCCAAGCAGCGATACAGAAGTGCACCAGTGTACGATAAACCAGATGCGATTCTTATACAGGAGATGTGGGAAAGGATCATAAATCTAATGTCTCTTCAACTCACCTGCAGCTTTTGCTGGTTTATAGCCCGCAGGGACTCCTCCAGCAGACCCTTGTAAAATAATAATCATACAAAGTATATAGTTATGGTATGCGTACACTGTAAAATATTACCATGATTTCACAATATTTAGCTGTAATATTTTACAATAAATTACTGTTTTACCACTTTACAGTCTTTACCTGTAATGTTCACAATATAATGAATTTCACAGTGAAATCAATGCAGGCACAGTTAATTACTGTGAATGTACAGGATAAATGATTACCATGTTACTGTATTATTTCACAGTAAAATACTGTATTCAGACCATCCTCTGTAATTACACAACAAATTAAGTGATTTTCTTGCTTTCATCGCTCTTGCTTGGCTTTAAATACTAATTTCTTTCTTTGGTGCAGGTTTTACCTAAATTGAAAGGGGCACCGCTGCATGTGCCTTAAAATAAACGATGCAACATATAAATCTATGTCAAATTGAAATTGTTGTCTTGGCTTATTGTTTTCAGGTGCTTCCTGGGCATTAATCCTGAGACGGGCTCGAAAGCCAAAAAGAGGCATGGCAATTTAAACCCCCATGTCAGCACATTCTTCAGAAAAATGGTTGACCTCGGGTGGATGTCTGTGTAGAGAAGTGCTCCCTCCTTGTTTTCTTTTCTGTCTCCCTGCTGCAGGTGCGCCTGGTCTGCCCCTGGCTCCGCCTCTGCCCAGGTGTTCCAAATTCCACTCAGCCGTGTATATATAAAGAGAAGCTGGAGGAGAAGGAGGGGTCGCCTATCCTAACGCCGGGAGACACTCTCCTTAGAAGATCTCTGTGCCATTTTGAGCTGTAGGCCATATTTTTGCAGATGTGTTTATGTTTAGCCTGGAGGACCTGGTAGTCCAGTTTTCGCGGCTTTATTTTGTTTCTCATAGGGTTTATATTTGATTTCTGGTTAGGGGAGGGGAAGCTCTGCGTCCTACGGCCCGTGGTGTGGCTGGCTCGGGTTCCCTCCTGTTTGTTCCTTTTGGCCAGTCCTCCAGACCTCTTTTTGTTTCCCGTTTCGCTTGTGTGAGCAAACGGCTGATTATCAATAAATGCTTGTTACCAAGTACCGGTATTGCGTGTATTCTTTCATGTTGCGGGTCTCAGCATGAGCCACTTCCGCGGAGTAGAGGTTGGGGCCATAACAACATGTCCAAGACACTGTGAAATGTACTTTGCACTTCAATGGAGTAATACAAAGTTAAAATGGGCATTTTCTTTGTTTTTCTTTGTTGATTGAGCTGATTGAATTGTGTAGTTATGGTAAAATCCCAGTTAACTAGTCAGATTTACAATATATTATCGTATTATTTACATTTTTATATTTACAGTAAATTACTGGCTACTATGTTGCATTACTTCTACAGTAATAGTGTGAAAATACAGGTAATTACTGTACTTTATGTACAGCAAGGTACCATAATACCACAGCTCTGTACTGCTATATCACAGTAATTCCATGGGCATGGCAACTGTAAAGTCACAGTATTTAGTTGTACTTTTACTCTAACTTACTGTCAAATATCTACAGTAAATTACTGTGAAATCCATGCAACTAGTAGCCAGTAACTTACTGTAATTTTACAGCCAAACATTTTACAGTGTACATGTAGTGATGTAATGTACAGTTTTTTGGCTAAGCAATTTAATATTACACCATCCGAAGTCCTACTTTATTACAGGACACCCTGATTGAGCGTATTGTAGCGTCTTGTGGCATTTTATACATGTCTGCATTTGTTTCTTTATGAGAGTGCAAAGCTCCATACAGCTTGTAGGAGCTTTACAATTCTATTTATTTAAACTTATCCATAATACATACTGCAATGAATAAAGTGAGTTATTTGCAACTGTAAGAAGTATTACTGTTGCATGATCCTAAAGGCGTGAAATTTATAAAAAAAATTGTTAATTATTTTATCTTTTGAGTAAAACAATTAATTACTACATCACTATTTGTTATACCGACCTGTGTTAACTTTCAGTAAGACCTCCGGTCTTAACTGGTATAATTTATGGTCTGCTAAACACCAACAGACTTTGTTTGTTTGTTTGTCGCTGTGTTGTGGATTATTCTCTTTAAACTGTCCAGGCAGTCAGCAGAGGCTCTGTTACCTGGAAAGAATCCAGTTCCTGGTCCGGCGCCTCCTGGTCCAATCCCAGTACCAGGTGGTACATACACACCTGAAACATACAAGAGAGAACGCATAGGTCATCCTCTATCAACAACACGCATGACACCATCTAAAAGTTATCTGAGATAAAAGTGTAGCTAATCAGTTCTAAGCCATCCATGTCTTTTTGATTATTATTTTATTGCAATGCAACATGAAACAGCATTTCTGAACAATGACCCCCCTTCTATTAGATAAACATTCTCCAACACTTCCATCATCTCTGACACCAAAACGGAAATCTGTCTTGGCATAAACATGTGCCAGTCGGTCAGGTGATGGGCAGCATATTGAAATGTGAACACAGCAGTTCCAGCCAAAGTGAAAGCAAAGAAACTAAACTTTATAGGTTTGATCATGAGAACGTTCTAATTGTATTCCTACTGATGAGGTATTGCAGTTGGAAAGCTGCTGCAGTACTGTGGACACCCTCCACCCCCACCTGCATCCCCTAACCTCATTTCATGACAGATTTCTGGAATCAACCCATGCAGAGAAACCCCTGAGAGGGTCGTTCTGGATCCCAGACATGGTGGCCTCATGTGTGCAAGAAACAGCAATGAAATAAAAATAACGGGAGGATTAAAAATTCCCTCTAGTTGTTATGGGATGACTAAAAGCTAAATCCTACGAGACTGGTGAGCTGAGGCCAGAAATACCAAATTATTTGAGGGAAAAACCTGGTTCATATCAATAAAAACTAAACGCAGAGGAGAGAACATGGCTACAGGATCACTATGATTACATTTAATGGCAATTACATGCGGTGGGAGGCCAATTAATTTAAACCACATGTCAAAGGCGATAATATTTTATTAGCAAATACTGTGTGAACACTGAGCTTTGTTCTGCCCACTGAGTGTAGACACTGGGCGGAAAACATTACCAGTTTGTCACCTAAGGAGGCAAATGTTGGGAATTAGTGTGCCTACATATTACTCAAATGCACTGAAAAATGCTTTAACCTTTTAACTAACAAGCTGTGACATATTTAATTGGTTTGTGCTATTGTACTTCAGTGCTGATTGATGAAATAAACTCATGATATGTATTATCCAGCAGGACACTCCAAAAATCAACTGTTGGAAGGGTTGTAAAGAGATTTAATCATATACCCGATGCTAAGAACCATCAGGTGTGGAATGACTAGCAAAGAAATTGAGCAAGAGTTTGTCTTTTTGGATAGACAATCTGAAACTACACTTCAGATTCTGAAAGCCAACAAGGGTTTTAAAGTATGGTCATGAGAAATTTAGGCGAATATTCCATAATTTAAGTTTTTTCATGCAGCAGTATAAGTTATGGCGGCAGCTGTAGCTTTGGACACAAAATTATTCCATGAATGAACGAATGGACAGATGAGAGGAAAATTTACTAATTTATCCAGGTCTGGGACATGGCCGATGGCAGAACTATTCAGTTTTCCTGGGATGTGGCCTTGTAAAACTGAGGACTTATTGCAGAGAAGGTAAAATCCTACAGGCTCAAATAAAAATGAGGAAAACATAATAAAGTCCAGGGTTATGTACTTGATCATCAAATGGCTAAGTCATTGCAAGTAATGTGTATGCATGTGTTTGTGTCTCTGTCAGTTTGCCCATGCCATTGGCTCCAGATCTCAGCTGTAGGCAGCACACGCCTGGGTTTGAGTGATTGTTGGAATTGAGCTCTTCATTTAACAATCAAAAAGAGGATTTCCTGTCTCGACACAGCAAGCGGGGCAAAGGGAGAATGTCTGCTCCAGTTTTCCTTTCACTCAATTTCATCATGTTACAATACAAATGCTAGAGAGCATCAGGTTCACTGCGATTGTGCAGTCATGTAGTCACACACCGACCTTTGCCAGGTGACCTTCCCTACATTAATTTAAAAAAAGAAGTAATTTTCCTTAATTATTATCATCATCATCATCACGTGCTTACGCATCTTGTGAACTCCGCCAGGTCATGGGAATGTGCTGGAATGTGTGTGATGGACAATATTGACTTGTAGGGCTCAAGGGAATAGATGAGGCGAAACGAATTGCACAGTCGACAGTCAAGAGTTCACTCTGACTGTTTGTGATATGATTAATGGTGGTTAATAAAAAATCCTTGGAAATAAGATTTGAAATTATTACCGTGTGGTGAGTTTTTTATAAGGGATCGTGCTGAAACAATGGCTTAACTATTGAAAGATAAGAATGTCAAATATAGCCGAATGTGTTAAGCCAAGCAAACTAGAGGATGACAAGTTAGAAGTCATCTCTGACAACTATGTTATGAGGCGATGGGCTCAAAGTTATAAGGCTCAAAGTCGACAGTGAATCAGTAAATTAGAAATAGAGCCAGTTAAGCAAAATGGAAATAAGTAAAATTGAAAGATTGGGAGAAAAATGATTGAGATAATTTTATAAATTATTATTATCAAAACAGTCTATGAAACTGGTGGATGATTTTTTTGGCGCCAGTTAGGTTGCTCAATTTTCAGCCCATGATGATGTCGTAGAGATTTCTAACATTTCCAAGAGCCACTTATCAAACCCCAGTAGTATGTACTGTATAAGAGCAATATGGTTTTGTAACAACAAAGAAGTTTAGGGTAACTTTTTCCTTTATAAGGGAAAATCCTGTCAAGACTTGACACTTTCACATGGTTATTAAATCCAAAATCCAATAAAAGCAGTGCAATTGCTGAGAAATTTCCAAATCAGATTTAGGTTTCTAGAGGATTTAAATGTGTATTTATACAACACAAAAATTACAGTGAGCAGATCAAGGGCTTAGCCTTAGAAGAAAATCATTAACGTAAACAACATATGCATATGTGGTGGTTTTGGTCTCTCCAATTACCTTGTTTTGAATTTTGATAAAATGACGTAATCCACCAGACACAAGCAAGCAGGTGGAAAGAACTGTTTCCAGCACATTTTTGGTTTAGTTTGGCATCATGTCCTGTTCTGTACACTGGCCTAGAAAGTATGAATTGACATGTACAGGCAATGGAGCCCACAGAAAGTGATTCATGAATATTATCCAGTCTAAGTTGAAAAAGTAACACTGCGCTGAGATGGTCTAATAACAGTTTTTTTTACATACAAATGTAATTTAATTTATGAGTTTATGGAACATTTTCAAGGTGCTATGAGTAAAAACACCAACACATGCAACCTCACTAATGCTAAATACGACAATCCCCAAATGTTTCCAAAGATTTACAGGACCATAACCTTTTATGATCACAGAGCTGCACTTAAATTGTTTGGGAAGTCCTTCGGAGAAAAACCCTGTAATGTGTTTATATCAACACTGACCACCTGACATCGCTTCCGATGAAATAAAAATAAAATGTTGGCAAACTAGAAAACTGTTTGCTGTGTTTCAAAATATCCAAAACCACTGTCCCAGAAGAGAAGGTTTGATCTCTTGGTCTATGGAAAGCTCCCATACTGAAACCCAGAGCAACAGAGCAGTGAAGCAAACACTATGGTTGCTGGCACTTTCAAATCTCCTGTTATCAGACATGTGACAGCTGGCCCACTATCAGTCAGCCCTTGTCTATTTTCCACAGCATATTGTAGGCAAGAGAAAGAGAGCGAAGAGCTTCAAAACATTTTAAATAAATTGGAAAGTCCATCTTTTTCTGGTAACAGACTTCAACCTAACTCCACCGTCGCTTTTACAAGGCCAAACCTTGTCAGTGAAACTACCCTGAAGTAGGACATTGGTGTGAGGTATGGGAGGTATACGGCAAACAAATTCAAAGCCTAATATCGGCCATATTTTAACCCCTAAGAAGATCTGATTCTCATTCTGTTCTTATTGAATGTGGCTTTTGAGTATCTGAAGTATAGTCTACCAACTGGCAGAACATCGTTACATAATTAGATAAGATGTGCCTTTTAAAACAACAAATTTAGTCTGTAACAGATGTGGACTTCCTGTTTAGGTATTTCATAACTGGACTTTGTGAAAAGATAAGCAGTGATTGAACACAATCATTAGCCTCGTCTATTATTGTGTCAGATGTGATAATTAGATACAAATTACAGTGTGCCTTCTCTCCTTTCCCTCTATCTGAATCTTTTAAACCCCAAAAAAAAGATCTGACGCAATACCTGTCAATAGCAGCAAAATGACTGAGTAGTAGTAACTGCTGAAATCAAGCCACTCTCTTCAGTCTGCGTACAAATGACACGACTTTACACATTGGAAATGCGTGCAATAGATACGCAGAAGTCCGATATTGCGTGCATATGATACGCTAACCATTCCCATTGAGATCTGAGGCCGAGTTTTGCGTGCATATTATACGCCACGTTTCTTGCCTGCGCCACTTGTTTTTGTCCGGTCGGGTCTTGGTAGACCGGAAGCTGTGTGTTTCATAAAAACATGTTCTTACTCAATACCAAGCCAAATCGTATAATGTCGGACTTTTTTGCCGTGAGGAAAAGAAATGGGGCTCAGAGCCTCAGAATAATGAAATCTGTATTTTCTTTTTTCCTTCTAATTTGTTATTCTTTTCTAAATAACACACCGTTATTTACTCAACAATAACACACAATTATCCTTGTTTTTATTTATTCGTTTAATTCTATAATCTCGGGCTTTTTAGCCGTTCCTCAGGAACTGAATTTCAAAATAAAGTCACCGGAAACAGACGTAGGCCTATAAGGGACATTTCGAGCATCATTGCGATACACACCACAAACCCACTGAACTGATTACCCAAGATCCTCAGCTAGAAGCTCGGTGATTGGATTGTTTAGCCGCAATGCACGCTGGGATATGGTGTTAATGCGATATGAAATCCGAAAAACATTTAAAAAAAGAAAATAATACTTTATTCCGAGTGTGCTTGCTTTTCTCTTTGGAAGTCATCACATAACGGCATTGTAATACACGGTTCGGCTGCATTAAATATTACACATCTGCCGTAGTTCTTTATTTAGAGCCCTGATTAGAAGACTTCTGACAAACTGGAAGAAATGCCGCCGAAACTGAATATGTGACGTGAATCATAAATATATCAGCAATTAAACAACATCTTCCATTTCTTTTCACACAATACGTCTCCTTGCAGTATCAACACTAATTCGGCTGACTTTTATATTTGATCCAATTGGTAGATAGGTTATATTTACACCATAACGGTGCACAGCTGATAGAAAAGGACTTGTAGTTTTTAAAGATATTACTGATTTTCTTTGAATATAAGAATGTAAATACTGAGTTGAGAGAATAGTCAGGGTTTTTTGGGTGATGGGAGACACATCTATGGAATCACAATTTCAATAGCTTACCATTAAATGACAGATATACCTTTCTGTCTGTGATGTTTTACAAATCAGATATTAATGTGTAGAAGTAAAACATGAGAAATAGTATAGCAATATCCTGTAAAATTATGTGAAAACATGAATAAAACTACACATCTTCAGATGTTATACATACATAAGTGTCCTACACTAATAATACAAAGTTATTATTAGTATGCTGTGTGTACCTTGTGTGCACCGCCTAGTGGTTAAAGCACGTTATTGAATCATTTTTGTTGAATAATGTTATTTTTGTTGAATAATGTTATTTTTGTTGAATAATGTTATTTGATGAAAAAAATATTAAGGGTTCATACAAAATAGGGGGAAAGTAGAAGGTCAATGATAGAAATATAGAATATAAAAAACCAAGAAGATACTCTAAGTGATCTCTACAATAAAACAGTTTAGTGCCGGATGTACAAAGATATTAATATGAGGATGTGCAAAACAGACAAACTAATTAACCTTTATTTAAACATTAAAGAATACTTTAGGTTAAGGTCTTCTTTTAAATAAGAAAAAAGCTTTTGGGATATCTACACATAAATATTAAGCCTGACAAAGTACTTAACGTCTAATATATTGCTTTCCTGCCTATGTTGAAGCACTTATTTTAACTGATATTATACACATTAATTATACTCTTATGTATGTAGATAGTATAAGAAATGTGCAGAATTTGACAGTTTAATGGTGGAGGTATACACACATATTGATAGATGTCTTGTAATGCACTGTTGAGGAAGCTGTGACCCAAGTTTTTCATTCATTGCATAACTTCAACATAGTTCAGGTGTAACTAAAGTCTGCTTTAAGGGTTGTTTATATTTCACATCATAATCAGAATCTGCAAAGTAACTAAAATAAATGTAGTGGAGTAAAAATACCAGGTTAACCTCTGAATTGTAGTGGAGTAGAATTACAAAGTAACAATGAGCTGTCATGTGAGTATATATTAATGCTGCCCATTATGGATACAAGCGATTTTCACCCATTTATTAATTACATGTTTTAAATGTTACACACCAATGTGTTTCCTATCGCCTAAACCTCCAGGGATGTACACAGTTTAATACTGGCAACTTCTAATTGTGGGAAAAACGAAAACGTCTTTTAAAACTACAATTCCCAGTAGAGACCGCTATAGAACATGTTGCGAAACCCATGTGCGAAACACAATAGCCAGCATGTGTAGTTCTGGGGGGGCGTTCGAGTCCAACTTTCGATAGTCTGCCGTGGTTTAGTTTCATTTCAAAGAGCTGTTTGACGCTCGGCGTAACCTTGGCGCACTGCCACTCCAACATCTAATCCCAGAGTTTGAAGATGAATCACGGGGTTTGTCAAGCAACGGGACTGTAGTCCCAAATGATAGCTGGGGATTATGGGTAGTGTAGTGTCTTCGGCCGTCCTAAACTCTGAAATGTTTTTCGGATATCATATCGCATTAACACCATATCCCAAAGTGCATTGCGGCTAAGGATCTTGGGTAATCAGTTCAGTGGGTTGTGGTTGTCGCGTGTATCACAATGATTCTCGAAAAGTCCCTTATAGGCCTACGTCTGTTTCCGGTGACTTTATTTACGGCTAAAAAGCATGCTAAAAAGCCCAAGATTATGGAATTAAACGAATAAATAAAAACAAGGATAATTGTGTGTGTTATTTAGAAAAGAATAACAAATTAGAAGGAAAAAAAGATTTTAAAAAATACAGATTGCATTATTCTGAAGCTCTGAGCCCTATTTCTTTTCCTCACAGACGGCAAAAAAAGTCCGACATTATACGATTTAAAATAAAAACAATAATCGTGGCTTGGTATTGAGTAAGAACATGTTTTTATGAACCACACAGCTTCCGGTCTACCAAGACCCGACCGGACAAAAACAAGTGGTGCAGGCAAGAAACGTGGCGTATAATATGCACGCAAAACTCGGCCTCAGATCTCAATGGGAATGGTTAGCGTATCATATGCACGCAAAATCGGACTTCTGCGTATCTATTGCACGCATTTCCAATGTGTAAAGTCGTGTCATTTGTACGTAGACTGAAGAGAGTGGGTTGGCTGAAATATTCATAAAGTTTAGGTTCCCAAAAATGAAATTGCACTTAGGAATGTAATGTTGAGGCCCAAAGTCTGAAATATGAGAGGGAACATGAATGAGACAAGGAATCATAAATAAAATGTTTGAGCAAGATATTGACTGTTCAACTTTTATACTGGCAACGAAAAAATAAGTTTACAAAGTTGGACAGGGAGAGCATAAAATATTAGATTTATGTGAATGAGAAATTCAGGACCATCCCGTCGAGTCTGCAGTCAATTTATAAAGAGTATGTGGGAACTGGACATGTTCTCCAGTAGTTTTGTTACTAAAACCCAACACACACTTCCAAAATGCTGTTTTGTTTGGTTTAGCCCAATGTATTGATGCCAAAGGCCTAAAGCTGCCATGTTTACTTCCACCCACTTTCACAAAAAGAAATCCCACTAAAACTAATATAACACAGCATAGAATGTTTTCATGCCCGAGGATTTGATTATATTGACGTAATGTGTTTAATCAGATTGATTTTATTACCATTTTCTCTCATCAGTTTATCATCAGTTATGGCTTTGAATTGAAAAAACGTTTCTTTAATACTAATGTTGTGCTCATGTTGTCATATTGTTTGTAAACCTATAATATCTTGGAAATCAGTAGGCAGTGGGGGGTCAAGAGGAAAACATTGTGACAGAAGCCCTTTCAGTGTGCTGGCCCAGAGAGAGCTCACAGCCCGGTGAGGTCTGCCTGCAGAGTGGCTGGAATGAATCATCGGAGTTAATGTGCTTCTATGTTGAACAGTTGGCAGGGTTTGATCGCACACCAAACATCTGACTGGGAGATGCTAGGACTGAAATTCTTCCGCTACCAGAGTAAGAGTTAGAACTTAACAAAGTATTAACTGTGTTTCTAGCTATAATGAGGACTCAATACTATGTGATTACCCTTACAGCATATGTACACATGCTGTACTGTACAGTATATATCTACGTATGTAAAAGTATTATTTTTTGTGCGAAACCTGTTGGCATTCAATCAACTGATTTGTGATTCAACTGAGCCATCCATTTATGATGGAATTGGCATCATACAGTCCATGAGGTTTACAAATGTATGACTACAGACAGTAACAATGTTGAGTATAGTGCAAGAGACAACCTCAGTGTACTTTAAACCTGTAATCTTTTTATTGGTCAGCAGGGGGCAACTCCAATGGTCTGTTGTGTAGAAGTCAATGAAAAAATGATCACACTTCTCAGTTGATTTATTACCTCAGTCCACAAACTCATGGACATTGTCATGGCGACTACGTCCACTTCTTGTATACACTGTATGGTGCATGGAGTTGACCCATTAAAAGTACAGTCAGTTGAATAACATGTCTTTTAAAAACAACCCAGACATACAGTTGAATCCTTAAACTGCAGTAGTTACAGTTAGTAATGGCTTCTAGCTAGGAGCTTTGAAACAGAACATTAATTCAGTGCCAGCCAACAAGCTTAAATGTAAAATGCACACCGAGGATTGAATTGTCCAATCCCTTAACACTTTCCCAGAATGTGTGCAAGACTAATAAACAAAGACATCGAATAACAGTTCTTTCACAATCGCAAACCTTAAACAGTCAGTCCTTGTAACCAAAAGGCTCCTTCCCAAAATGTTACTGAATGAGGTCACCTCACTACAAATTGCACAAAACCCCTCGACATCATCAAATTAAAATGCCTTTGTGGGTCCAACATTAAGGAAGTTGAAGAAATTGAACAAAAAAACTTAACTCAAGAAAAACCTTCAAGGCTTCTCAGGCAGGTCTATTTCTTTAATTACAGAGTGAAGTTGTTGGGAACTGGAATGCCCACTTTTTGTGTCTCACGTTAATCCAGTATGCTATGGTTTGCACTGAATTTTGCCAGAAGAGGCATTAAAACCAGAGAGTTGTTCGTAACACATACAAATAAAGGCTGAAGCACCACTTGCTTGAGGATTCAACACTATCAGTTTGGGTATCTACCAGCAAAGCCGGAGTAAAGCTGCAGTTTATCACAAGTGTTTTATGACAACATAGTCATGCCGTCCAATCTGCACTGTTTTCATTTAACTTCACCAACAGCCAGGCAGGTGTCAAGTATTAATGTTGAATTCCTACGATGTCTCAGGGCTTAACTTGACCAATGCCAAATGAGGCAAACTGGCTTTCACCAGGACTAAAGAAAACATCCCAGAACCTTTAAGACTGCAACAAAAGAAGAGGAGCTATTTTCCCCTATTCATCTTCAACTGGCCTGTCAGAATTGTACTATTAACTTAATCATGACTTTGGCTCAAGTCCACCAGTTGGTTGTTGCCAAGTTAATACCTACTTGGTACTTGGGAGTTTTTAAAGTAAAAGAAAGTAATAAACATTGGTATCATTTCACAAGAAGTTGCAAATACTGTATGAGATTATCAGTCTTCCTTTTATTAAGTTAGTGGAAAAAACAAACTTGAATACATTCCTAAATTGAGAAATCTATTCCAAGAATGTTATGAACTATCTAGGTCTGGGTTAGATTAAGTTATCAAATGCAGCAATAAAAAAATAGAGGTCAAAATAACATGCAACTTAACTGCACCCATGTGACAAATGTTTGTTCGTAAATTTTAAGCGTAGTCTGCCTACTCCAACTAGGAAGTTCCAGCAAAAGTAACTATGTACAGCGTTATAGGTTACCATGACAGACGGTATATTTATTAACATACTCCTTTCCAGATGTTTCCTCTAGAACCATAACTCTTATACACTTGTTGATAGAAAAGCTTTGCACTACACTATATTTCAAGGGTTGAATTTCGCAGGTATGAGAGGTGTTTTCTGTGCATAGGCATTAAATAACCGGATTGGGTGTTAATAGGGTTTATGTTACTCACAGATAATTGACCCTTGCACCTTGCAGAGAGCATTTTTCCTCAAGATAGAGTGCGCAGTTACAGATGGAACGAGTTGAGCGCCACAGAAAGGTTTGGTTTAGACAGATTCAACAATCACTTGAGATCAAAGTGCTGTAAAGCCAATATTGATATATGTTGGCTCCTTTACCTACTACATCATTTTCTTCAGTTCACCTCAAAATCTCAACTGAAATGTGTCTGGCACAAAGAAGAAAGGATGAATGTGCTATGAGGCAGAGAGAAGATGGGCAAAATAAATATTTAGATACAATCTATGACCTGATCAAAGCAGACTTGGTAAACTTTGTCAATGTGACCAAATTAGAGGAGGCCAATAAAATAGCTAGGCAAGAAAGACACTTTATATGGACAAAATATTTCATCTTTCTTTCATCTTACAAGCTAAACATAATGCATCTAAAAGTAAGATAAGTAACATAAACAGCTGTGATCTTTAATCAAATAAATACAATTTAAAATATAGCCAGCCCCAGATGCTAAACATGTTTCCCAGATTGAGGCAGAATAACATAGAGAATCTAAGCAGAAGCGCAGGCCAGAAACCTAATCAAAGCAATGCAGAAAGGGGAGAAAAAGCTCAATCATGGGTCGAATGAGAGGGAGAGGAAACGCTTGCTCACAATCTCTCTGTGTGTCTGAAACAGATATGCTGTAACTTTAAACTGCACTTGATGCTGCCCGCTCAAACCCGCAAGTTTCTGCTTCACTGATTTTAGACAGAAAAGTCCTCTAACTTCAGAGAAGACCTGACACACATATGCACTGTGTCCACTGGGAGTTCATCAAGGGTGATGTAACACCAATTGCTTTTGGCAAAGTGAAAAGAGGGACCAGCTGGGTAACCTTCTCTTCCTGAAATGTTATAGGATATGGTCTCCAGCCATGTAAACATATACTATGTATGCATAAGTGTGTGTGTGTGTGTGTGTGTAGAACGCAATTTAACCGTCTTAAGAACACAGAAAAAAAAGAGAGACACAGAAATGAACAGTTACTTTGGGTAGGAATGGGCATTACGAAAAATTATGATGCAGGGTTGGTTCTTATTATTCAAGCTGGAGTGATAAACCTTTTACTGTCAGTGAGAGTAATTACCGTACAGAAATATCTAGTCAAATTCTGGACGGTGCTGAATTTCTACATTTGCAGGAACAGACATAACAAATATGATGCAAAGAAAAAATCTCTATGTTCCATCCCATCATCAGGGACCCTAACCCTAACCCTGAAAAAAAATCAAAGTTAGCCCTAAAAATATTTCTTATTTGATATACCTTTAAACTACATTACACTGCAACAGATAAATAATACATGGTGTATAAATAAATATGTGTACCTACTGTACAAAGCAAAACTTTGAGGAGGCACACAATCAAATTGCACCTGTTCTAAGCCTGTGATTGATGCAGTCCAATAAATGTCTCAGTTCACCTGCAGCACACACTTACCTCTTTGAAGAGAGGGATGAATCAGTGCTAAGAGGAAGAGTCCACAGAAGAGCAACAGAATGTTTCTGTTAGCCATCTCGCTGGAAAATGCACCACCCCTCTCCCGATCAGCTGGTTTTATTCTCTTCAAACTAATTACCACAAGCCCCCATAAGAGTAGGGAAAAGATGAAAAAAAGGAAAAGATATGAGACTCGACGTAATTAAGAGAGGGCAAAACCCCTTTTTCAATGGATCACTTTGCTTTTTTTCCTCCTCTATGTCTGGTGTTGCTGTTTTTATTCTGGTCACTCCTGCCAACAGTACAGACGCTGCTGCCAGCAAGGAAAGAGAGAGAAAGGGGAACACACACACACACACACACACACACACACACACACACACACACACACACACACACACACACACACACACACACACAGACACACACACACACACACAGACACACACACACACAGACAGATTAGGGAGAGAGAGAGAGACAGAGAGACACCCCCCCTCTCATCCAGAAGGAATTGAACTGTCTGCCAAACATTTGCATGGATGTTGAGCATACTAATCTGTGAGAGTCAAAAGAGAGACAGAGGAAGAGCAAACCAAATACCCTAATAATTATCTTTCCTCATTGGCTCTGATGTTCACCCGGTTGGTTCTTAAAACATGCAGTAAAAAAAGTTTCTGCTGTTGCTCTTAAGCAAGTGATCCAGAAAGCATAACAGCAGAGGGAAAAGAACACAGCGACTATCAGCATGCATCTACAAAATATCAGAACAAGACATTACAAACTCACTCGCTGCAGGAATGATCTGGAAACAGCAGTGCACTGTGCCTGGCAGTCCATGTGGAGAAGTCAGTCACAGTGGTAAGCAACGACAAAATAAAACTGTCTGCATCCCACATAGAGGACAAGGAAAAAAGAATCTGAGAAACATCAGCCTGCTAGCCTGTGCAGTCTCACAGCAGATTCATCAGGATAATTGTCAATGTCAGTCCTGTAACAGATATCATAAGTAGAGGGAGGACCAACATCAGTCCACTCTCAACTTTAGAGAGCTTTAGTTACTACTAAAATTGTACTTTTTGTTGCGAAACAGAGGACTTGACCCCTGGAGCATCAATCATCTTACTATACAGTATCTCAACAACCAGTCTTACTATGTACTTTTAAAAGTAACTTCAAAGAGATAGATCACATAATTGCACATATGGATTACATATTTATTCTACGGTCTTCCAAAGTCAGAGGTCAACATATTGAGCAGAATCAATCACAGCAGGATTCTCCTCTCTTCTGATACCACCTGTACATGCAGGGTCATCAGTATCATCACACTAACACAGGCTATCGGACCTTTATCTCTACAACAATTTTGACAGCATGATCTAGCTTTGGCAAATGCATGTTTCTGAACTGGGAAAGAAGGGTTGGTAAAAGAAGACAACTGCCCTAAAAAGGTTTTACAGCTTCATAATATCAACAAATCACTTTAAAACCTCTTTGCTGAGTGATTAAGTGTTTCACAGATCTTGTGTCCACAGCAGAATTGAACTGGAGTTCGATCCAGAACAGGAAACATCCTCTCCAGGCACCTGTGTGCACAATCAACTTGGCTTTACATGTAGCCATTACTTAAAAAACACCTCACTGCTGACAAGGCTGTCGTTGTCCAATTCTTTTTTTGTTCTGCCCCGGGACACATTTTTGGGATTTCAAGTAGAAGAGGTTGAGCAGAGGTACTTATTACAGGCGAGAGCTGCAGCCAAAGTCATTACTCTCTCAGACACAAACCTGACAGACTGGGCTGTTGCATTCATGCTAATGGGTTCTGCTTTCCAAGAAACACACTATCCTTCATAGTAGTGGAGTCCACCATTAGTGTTCTAATTCCCTCATGCTGATTTCCTTAAGGTTTGCTTAGGGGTCCTTAAAATATCAGATGTTAAAGGTTTGTTTGGACTAAGGGGAAAGCATAATTTCCCTTAAATTATAAAGTAGAGTACGGCTACGGAACACATATTTTTACTCAAGTAGAATTTCAATTAATATTGACCCATCTCCTCATTTCTGGGGAATAATGAAAATCTGTTTAAGTTGTATCTCACATTTACCAATTTCTCTTTACATTTTGTGTAAAAACACATTTTGAATAATTTCACAATCCTTTAAACTGATCAAAAACAAGTTATTTGGAAGAAATCTCACTGTTATAACATATAAATTTAGATACTGCCAAAAACAAAGCTAAGCATTATTCATGGGAGCTAAATGAATGAAGATTAATGACACTAAATGATGGATAGTACAAGGACTGATTAAGAAGAGTACGTGACCTTGATGTTAGACGCCGGCCTGATTAATTACTGGGCCAACAAGTAAATATAATGAGCTGCCGGACTTGGTTATTAACTTAACACAACAGGTTAGTATATAAGCCCATTCAATTGTTTAGATAAAACAATTTAATTTTGTATGGCTTTAAACACCTGAGCTTCGATTGCACCAACATGCCCTAACTCTTTATTCAAAGCCAATTGCAATGTATAACTGCTAACAATCTTCCCATTATCATTCATAGTGGAATAATGATTTCAACAAGTCAAACATCTGTTTTTCAACAAACTCATCAGATACATGACAAAAAAAACACTGAATGGAGTCCAACAAATCTATTAGTCAATAAGATGAAACATTTGAACTGCACTCAGCTCTTATGATTACAATAAATCATTACTTACAGTCCAAACATCAGAAGGACACTGACCTAATGCTGTATCCAGCATGGTGCTATTCTTTCATCGTTTGATTTAAGACCAAAGGTCCCAGCTGACTAGTCTGTTTGGGAAGCAAAAGTGTACTCTGGACGAGAGGAGTGTTTTTCTCCATTTATTTGAAAGTCTACATTTCTATTTTAGCTCATGTCTGGTACTCCTTGGCGTGTGTTTTTGCCAGAAAAGCTGAGACTGAACGTGGACTTTAGTGAGACATGGAGAGGGGTCCCACAGTACTTACTGTTATATATTAAACTATACACTGTAGTTTCCTTATAACACGTAGGTTGCTGTAAAGGCTTTCATTATTGATAAGTAGAATGAAAAAAGGACGCTTTTTTTCTATCCACACAAAATACTTATTTTTCTTAAATACTCTGTAAAAACTGCTTACAATTGGTAAGCCAAGAGAACTCATCCATCTCACAGGTATTGCAACTCAAGCTTATTAAACAGCATGATTATTACATGTGTACCTTGGGCTGGTCACAATAAAAGGCTACTCTGAAATTACCTGCTTATCTTGCAAAATTAGATTTATTAGGTATACTCTAAATTATGCATTTCACCTGACTATAGCTAGAGATATGCATTTTTTGGTTTTGCATTTCTTGAACCAGATTTTCTCATCTGTGAGAAAACTTCTTCAAAAGTGAAAACACCATTAAGTGTGAGAATTTGCTCACTTAGAGTTGGTAGCGAAGACTGACTGCAGTCCACTCAACCCGTAACCTGCTAAGGACAATTCATTTTCGGACCGTTTGTGCAAAGACCGTTTGATTTGCAAACCAAGAGCTTTGCATCAGCTGTTCGGCAAAGATGATCTTGCAGGTGAAAGAGCCACATATGGAGGTCCTGGGTTGGCATGGTTACATGTAGTCTGAGGTTGTGAGGCCTCTTTCAAGTACTGACCAATGACATGAGAGATAGTTATAGAGACGGTTATGTTCGTGAAATGAACATTGCCTACATTTCAGTAACAGCTCATACAGTACTGCAGGCCTGCTGGTCTTCTCACAAATGTGTGACATCGACAGCATTGCCTTGTCTTATAAAACATGCAAAAGAGGCCTTTTATTTCGACCAGCCGAAGAAACCCCTGTTGTGCTTTTGTATTTTTCTTTAGTCGAGTCTTATTTTTCTCATGACAGTGACAGTGTAACTATGTTTCTTTACAGAAAAAGGAGTAGAAGTGTCTGGGTTTTTTGTGTTTTGAACCCAGTAAACGAGTGCTGATACAATCGAGGGTTGTTCTGTCACCAGTACTCGGCCACTTGCCAATCATATCCTCTGATTGTGAGCCTGATAACAGTGAAATCATGTGCTCCAAGCACCTAAACTTCTAGGTGAGTTTGGATCTTCTTTGTGCCTTTGTCACATTTCATTTCCCAACATGCCGCAACATGCATGCATCCTTGGTTTTCTCCTGGAAACAACTAAGGATTACAAAAGACACTTGCTTTAATGGCTTTGCCCTGTTGGCAGAGCATCACAACATAATCCTCGTCAACTTTCCAAGTACTTTTGGCTTAGGTCGAAAGGAAATTAAGTCAACCATGTCGACTCACTGATGTAGAAGTATATAAAGTACATTCAATTATAGAAATACACTAATTATTTCTCTGCTCAAAAACGTAATGATGTCGTTCAGCAACCAATTTGAAACCAGACATACAACTAAAGTCAGTCGGCTATTCCAATTAAAAATAACCCAAAGAGAACAGCATTGCTCTAAAACATGACAGATAGAATTAAGAGTATACAGTGGTGCAATCAATATACCAATTATTGACATTATAGAAAAACCAATTATACTTTGATTGGTCACTTTTGAGAATGTGATTGAAATGTGCAACAAGTGTACAGCATTCTTCTGTATTTAAATATGTAAATTGTGTAGACTGTGGCTCACATATTCCTTTCCCAACCAATTATGGACATGATGTTACATGCATTCAACATCTGTTACCTAAACAGAAAACACTTTTTGGGTGGCATCCACAATGAACTGAACTGAGTGTGCTGCCTGTGATGGTCGTATGTTCAAACAACTAGTATACTGATACAGATGGAGTTATTTTCTAATGTATTTCTTGAATCAGTAGGGGAATTACTGTATAACCCTCTACACATGGACTACTATTGATACAATGAACCTTTGTTCATTGGGTAAGTACTCACATGTTGCTGTGGGTTGCTGTACAGGATCAGCTCTGAGATCGTTATCATGCAATAATCACAAAGTAAAGTTGGCCAGCTGTGTTGGCTGGTTCTAGCACAACATGCATCATGGCATGCCAAAGATTCCTCCATCTTCTTTTGATGTAAGGCTGACACTGTACAGATTTGTTTGATGTCCATCCACTCCATACTTTATTGGTTTTCAGCTACCAAAAAACATGCAAAGTGTCAACCACAAGGGTCAGATCCACAGACGGAGGCATTCTTCATCTTTTCACAGTTGGGAGTGAGAACTATCACAGTCAGATGTAGATGAAGAGTGCCCTAGTGTAGTACAAACGTCATTCTTGGTCTGTGGAGTCACCAATACACACAGACAGGGAGACTGGCCTGTCTCCAAAGTGTGAAACACACATTCAGAACACACTCCAGATGTGGTTTCTCTGCAGTTAACATTGCTCCGTATACAAAGCATGTTCCAGTGAACATCAGATCCAAGTGCAGGCACCCAGGGGAAACTGATGAGTTCTGGTAAGAGCCCGACCAGCAGCACGGTGACTCATGTTTGGCATTCAAATCTCCAGGACTCTTTAAGAGAGCTTTGCATGCACACAAGTCAAACATCCAAGTCTCTATCTATCCTTACTCTTTCAACCTTTGCAGTGAAGATTACATTTACTACACGTGTTTCAATCGCATCCACACTAATCCCAAGCATTTGGTTACATTTTACCGTTGATTGCATTGAGGCTTTAGAGCTTGGTTCAATTAATGTGGAGGTTCATTTAAATAACTGAAAGTAGCTTGGTAAACCCTCTCTGTAGTGGAAAAGTCAATGCCAAAGATTTGGTCAACAATTCCAAAAATGAAATGTAACTGTGAAACATTTAGTAAGCTTTTGACATGAAATCACTGGTATTGGAATGTGATCATTTTAAGGTTATTGCCATGTTTCCACTGCATGGTACAGCAGGTCTATGACTAAACTGGACTAATTTTTGTTTTGTTTTTTAATTTACAACACTGAACACGACTGTCTAAGAGAATCGTCAATAGCGCTACATCCTGAATAAACAAGATACAAATGATAATTTCCTTCTCTAGTAACAGCAGAGGCCAGTATAACATTGTGCCATAACAGGCAAATATGAATAAGCAAATGTACACAATTCAAAGTTTCTGAATGTTTGACTTAAGATGGAAAACTTCTTTGGGTAGTTTACATTTTATTCTGATGGCAGAAACAGCAGTGGAAAGTTTTGAAGTCAGGTAACATTTCTTGTAGGAAGCGATCAGAAGTCTGCAAGACTCTCTTAATGTAACACCCAAAAGAAATAATGTAAAAACAATGACAAAAATTAACTATCCTAATAATTGTGTCAAGTGCAGCTTCTGAATCTCCATAATGCTGTCCATCACATTAGTCAAATTAAAAAATGAGTGCCACCCAAAAGTTATCCCTTTTCTCTCTCAAAAACTATAAACAGTGCTGACAGCGTAACGAAATGACATAATTCACAGCCATTTTGAAATATTATTAGAATGTTTTATTATCAGCTTATCAGAGTATTTCTCAGGCTTTCTTTGGGACTCTTTGGGCAGATAGTCCGGCAATGTGCCACTAAAGAGTCAGATTAGGCAGCAGAATTCATTGGCAATATAAAATGCTGATGAAAAAACGTTTCATCACATCAGATACTGGAGGCCAACATTGACAACACTCCCACACATTTCACCAATGTTTCCAAATTTAAAAAGCTAAATAAAAGAAGAAAAAACATTGACATTTCTTGCTCCCACAGATTCAAATTATTTAGGAAAAAACACCCATAGTTGAAATTTGGTTGAAGTTAGTTTGACCCCATTTCTAAGGGCTTGGTTAAGTGCAGTCAAATTTCCGACAGGCACACTAACACACTTCCTTTACATTGTTATAAGTTCCCTATGGCACCGATAACGGACCTCTTGGGGCCAGCTCTATGGACAACATAAGGGAGTTCCCCTAATGTGATAAGAACTAAGTACCTTAGTTTACTCAATGTGTGTGTTCTTAGTGGATGAAAATGAATCAATGGCATACTGTAGAAAGGCTGTGAAAAATTGACACAATCTAAAGATAAGCCAGCAAGTTCTCACACAAAGTCTAAAGGGTCACACCGTCAGAGTGGACGCTTTCCGAAACGTTGCTTGTTTAGAACAATCAAAAGGATGAGCAGGGCCTTGGTGGCGTTTTAAGAAATGGATTACTACCATTACATTTATTTGGGGAACTCACTTTTTTTATTCACTCAGTTTTTGTCTCTAATTCTCTACACTATCTTTTTGACGCTATGTTAAGTACTTAGAGAAACAGAGTACAAATGACCGTATGTGTGGGACTAGGATATGCATGCCAAGTAGTTCAGTTACAAGTATCATAAAAGCAGCAACATCTCAGTTCATGTTTTATTGAGACAACTGGGAAAAAATCCCAAGCAACAACAATTTGACCACTAGGGGGAAGAAATATTCCAAAACAAAGCCACCAAAACAGATCATGTTGTTCAACATAAATCTATTTTCCTTGTTGCATCTAACTCTTAACCTGACCCTGGTTTGGTTGTCAATTCTGACAAAACATATTTAAACGTTTTTTTTAAAGAGCTATGTGAGTGAACATTAGAGATATTGTATTGCTTCCTACTTAATGAGAGATATCAGCATATTGAATCATGGCAGGTGGATTCCAGTGTCAACACAGAAAATGATGGACTATTAACCTTGAATAAGACATGTTCATGAATAAGACATGTTCATAGAGAAATTATGTTTTGAGAAGTGAGAAAAATGAACTCCTTTTATGGAAAATGAAAGATTCCTAATCAAAATCATACATGCATTTTGTATTTTGCAATAAACCAACTTGTCTGTATGCCAAAGACAATAAGCAATTTTTGAGGTCATGGTTTTGAGGAAATCAAAGATAAACAAATTAGATAAATGCTTACCAGGAATTTATTTTTATTTTGCATATATTTATTTTGTAACACAATAGAAAGATGAAATCATATGAAAGCACACACAATAGGTCTATGTCGTATAACAGTATTAGTATATTGGACAACACACAATCAAGTCTGCTATTAGTTCTCTACGAGTCCTCCATGAGCTGGGATCATGCTGTAAATGAGGATTATATACTAATACAACATTACCACCTCATGTGTTTGAAGTGCATGGGTGATCCTCGGTTGCAAAGTCAACAGTCACCTTCGAAAAACATCTCTCAACCTTCATGATGCATTTCTGACAATATCAAACTGTCCAACTAAGTCTAGTCATATGTCAAATGGGCTGCTGTAGGTCAGTGTGTGTTCTGTGCTTTACATTCGCTGTGCAGCTGCTTAAAGCTGCATGCCAGGTCGGATGTTTACCTAGAGTGAGATCACATCAGATACAAATCCCAGCACCCCCAATGTCACAGAGTCGAGTATAACTACAAGAGCACAAGCATTTACTGGACAAGTGTAGTGTGCAAATTATACACCGACATAAAGCTCCAATGACTATAGTGGCCAAACGTTTAGTGAAGAACCAATGTAGCCACGGAAGGCAGGAAAGTCTTGCCCTACACTACAACACTGCATTACAGTCAATTAAATAAACTACTAGGCTTGATCCATTAACATGACAACACAATAACTGTCATATTTCAGATTTAAACCCGTTGTTGATAGAGAAACTGTCAAAACTGTCAAGACAAGCAATCTTTGGATGCTATGGCCAGTCATTTTCTGTTGGTGGATACCCCCGACAACACAATAGCATATAGTATGTTCAACGAAATGATCAAAACTACATGAAATTCATGGAGAGTGGTCGAGTCAGGAAACAGCTTATGTGTGATCCTCCAAGGCGCCACAAATATCTTTCCAATTTTAGTCTTGAAATAATTCCAATTTCCCAGCTTCACATTGGGGAACATGTAGCCTAAAACTCAGCAGCACTTTTTAATTATGACTTCTGTCCCCAAATCTCCCCATGAGACGCTGGGAGTAATTTACACTGTGTTCAAGAAGAAGAGCGTGCTGAATGTTTGGATTAACATTTTAAGAAGATTTATTAGACATATTACTCAGTGCTTTCAATTAATTTCTGACTAGTTTAATTCATAAAGTATTACTTTTACTTTCTTGCCAGTTTCTTTTCATAAGAGTGATGATCTAAATAATGTGTGGTATCTGCTCATCAGTGTACATGTACCCTGCCCATGTAATCCCTGAACTCTTGTTCTTTATAAAAAACATAGCTAAATTGTGCTTTTTCTTGTTCTCTGCAGCTCAGACAAAAACCCACATCACTCATTATATCCATTTGTTTTATTACAAATGTTTCATATCTACTTCTGTTTATTAGTAATTGACAGGAAGCAATAATTGTCATCATTTTTTTCTCTAGTAAATGTAGCACTCCAGCTCGCCTAACGTGGAGACAAGGCCAGGCTTACAACATTGTATTGAATTTGCAGGGATGAGACAAGCGGATCTATTGTTCCTCTCTGATGGCTAATTCTATGATTTACTGTTTTTAATTTATTCAAGATTCAGACTCAAGGCTTTATTGTCATGTGCACAGTAGCTACATTGTAGATATGGCAATGAACAATGTATTGTTTTTGCAGCTTTTATGGTTCACCTTTTGTGGTTAAGTCCATTTTCAATACAGAACCAAGCTTGTAGAATGAAACGTGACCTTAAGTGCCTCATAATCAGAATGGTACTGTAGCCGCAACACTGTGAGGCCAGGTTTGAAAATGTTTTAATAGTTTATTTTCCAAGCTGACAATTCAACCAATACTTACTGGCTCTGTTGTTTCCACAAACATCAGTTATGTTCACAGAGTGGCAGTGAAAGAAAAGGCTTGAGAGTGAACATTTCCTCATGAAACAGATGCACTATTCAACAGTAGAGGCCTTTTCCTGACAATCCCTTTGGCACATTGTTGCAGTTGTCACACATTCATATAGCTATAAGCTGGTCTGTTAATTTCTGGATGTGGTTCTTGGCATGAAAGTATGGATGCTTAATGGTGCAAAACCAGTGCGTAATGTCTGTGATATGTCCACTAAACATGCTCAGGAAGGGATTGGCATTATTGTTCTGTATGTGAGCTAATTAAGTAAGCACTGCCAGCTTGGTCAGATTGTAGGCACTAGGGAAACAAAAACAGCCTCTATTCTCTGTTACTCCTGAAGTGGTTCTTGTTCTCTTGTTTTCCAGCAGCTGTACTTGCCTGGGAGGGAATGACGAGAGGAAAATGTGAACTAAGTTGTGCCCAGGGTGCCAGTTTTTTTGTTTTAAAGTAACTGATGTTTGTTGTTGCTTCCTTCTCCATATTCTAAAAACGGTCATGTTTTTTGTTATGAGCACCAGACTGATGTTGCAGGTGACACACATTACATTGTTCTACTCACTGTTTAACACACTGTTCAAAGGTCGCATTTAAGAGATTAAAAACCTGCAGTAACCGACTTCAGTTACCGACAAACAATCTGTTTATGATCCAGTGAAATAACAGTGTGTATTACACAGCTGATCCTTATATTGACAACATAATAAAAATAAGGAGCTAGTGACGTCAATGAAATGTGCATTCAATATCAAGATTATAAATAATGTCATTCTAGCAACATAAAAGTAAGTAATCAGTAAGTCATGTTTTTATTTAAAATTCTGGAGAAAGGAGACTTGAGCCGTAAAATGTCCTTCTTCCATTTAAATAATTTAGTTTTATCAAAATCTATGTTGTGCCACAAGAGACAGTATCATTTACCCTCATATTTCATCAAAGTGTAGTTCACTGTAGGTCATAACTTCTCTGGAAACTCTAGATTCTCAGTATTTAGTACAAGAATGTGTTTCTTACTTTAAGTCCTGTTTTAGAAAGTCTCAACTTCACAGCACTCAAAGGGTGGTGAGTTGGAAAACCGGAGTAAATGCACAATATATTTGGTCGGAGGCTGCATAAGGAACTCATTACTTTATTCTATGTTCGGCTGTTTTCAAGAAGCTATAAAAAGTTATGCTACCTTAGACAGTTGTGATTCAAGTGACAGACTCAATTGATCCACATCGCCATATCAGCCGAGGAACTGGTCTCACTTTAAAATGTAAACATGATTGATTCCTCAACAAAATGTGTGCAGTCAAGCAGCACAAAGACAACGGTTCCAATGGCGGTGAGGATAACGGGGCACAAGGTGCATCATTAGACAGGAACTCAGCTAGATATGCTGTAGGAGCATCACGCCAACTGAAGTCATTTCCAAAATGATATCCAGAACATGTGATCATTCTTGTCATCACTATCGCCTTCCAGCTGGATGCTATTGCCGTCTGATTTTTGACAATTGGCAACCGCCCTGTTTGACATCACCCTAAGCCAATCAGGAGCAAGCTGAGAAAGTAATAAAAATGCAGTATTAATGGACACCAGCTTTAGAATCATCCATCATCAGTAGGTATGCAGCTTGAACAGTGAAGCTGCAGCCAGAGCAGCTCAGGATCCCTGCCGTGATGCTGCTCCTGTTCTTTTCATCTAATCTAACGGGTGCTGGGTGGCCTGGAGCACCGCTGGGCCTCAGTTGGGTCTGGCTATACTCACAGCTATGCAAAGGGTCAGTGTTTGTAATGTATTGGAAGCCGCTATCGTGGAGAATTATTATGAATAATTATGACTTTTCTTTAGTTTCTTCCTGACTAGTTACAGCTCAAATGGAGCTTTTCCCAAATATTCACCGTGGTTTAAGAATGCCGTTTTAACCAACAACTTGGATATGGAAAGCCTACACACATTTATGTATTTGTATTTATGTCACTATTTATTCAACTTCTATTGTAGTCCATAGAAATAATTATGTCAATGTAATCTTAAGAATGATATTCCACCTTGCAAGGTATTCATGTTGCCTGAACTGTGCCATATTTTAAAATACGAACATCGGAATTTGATGTCTATCTAACAAAGAGTAAGTAAGTCATTGAGTTGCATGTCTCAGAGTGACTCATTTCCTGGCAATGTCTTTTTCAACAAATAATGTTTGATAGGCATATTATGGTTAAAATAAAATCTTCTTGTGTTGTGCAATAAGTTTTGAAGGAAATTCACAAGACTGTTTGCATGAAATAAAAGAATGCAACTGGACAGAAAATATATTGAATATACTTATCAATGGACAAGTATTGTGTGTGATAGTAGATTACTTAGCAGAGACATGAAAAGATCTCAAACTGGCCGCATGTCCACCACAGCACCATCAGACAAACACACAACAATACCTATGAGTAATTATGAATTTCAAGTCTACTTAATATTTATATCTCTGGATTTTGGAAGGAAACCAAGGCACCTGGAACTTCAGTGATACATCAATTAATCTATACAATCCATTTCAAGACTTTCCTTCTCCATTTCAGGAACAAACTAGCTATGAAACCAAACACAAAATAGTCAATAAAACACATTTGGACTAACACATGCAACAACTAACTGAACCATGAACAATTAAAGAAGTCATGTAATCATCATGTTTGTACCCAGCATACTTCACAGGCTTCGCAGGTGTTTCATGACTATATCTGAGCACAATACCACAATACTGATATATTAACCTTTGATATGTACGTAGCACAAAACAATGTATCTATAATCCTTTGTATTTAAGGCAAGAGGAGGGAGTTCAGCAGTATCTCAAGGCTTCAACCAGGTTCACAATGGACTCTAACAAGGGTTATTGTCTACTGTTATGTCCCACTCAGGCAGGCCCATTGACTTCATTATTTGTTGGCTTGCTTTGCTGCTCTCACCCTGCTTTAGCCCACACTCACGTACGATGCTATCACTGACCTTTTCCTCTAATCAGTGCCCTATGTCTCTGTGGCTTGATCTGTCAAGACTGCTTAGCTCTATGAGGCCGTGCAAGCTTGAGACAGAGTGAAGGATGTTTTGGCTGACAGATGACTGCACATGGTGCTGGATCAGTGCAAACCCTGCCAGTATATGTAGCAAGGAAAACATACAAGCTGTCTGCTATAAAGGCTTGCTTTGTTTGTTTTGTTTTTTGCTAATATGATCATGAGAAATCAATTATAAAGCCATATATGTTCACAAAAAATGTCAGCTCCTTCAGTTTCATCATTAACCATTTGCAAATGTTGTAAAAAGGAAAAACTAATTATGTGGTAGGATACTGAACTAGCCTAAAAATATAAAACATAAATGGAAAATCCAAGGGACTCTACGGCATGTCTGCCACAGCGTGACTCCGCCTTAAACTCATTAATCACAAAGTCAGGCCCACTTTAGCTGGCCATTATAACCTTAGAGATGTGATATCACATCAAAGCCCAAACATACCTGTCAAGATGATGTGTCATCGCTTCATAAATCATCAGAGTAGAATAAATGTCTTGCCTGTCAAGAGTTTTGACGGGCAAGACAAACTGTGTTACTCATAAAAGCAGTAAGAGCCCAGAACAACCATTTTCCACAGACCCTGCCAAGGGGGAAAAATGCTATTTTACTACTATGGCATGGTACAGCACACCTCTTGGGCTTTTTGTTAGATCAAACTGAGGCACGGAGGTAAAGGTTTGAAGAGACTTGACAATCGTTTGACTCCTGATTGACTATCATGTATAAATACTGCAGTATTTCTGACAGTTCAAAATGAAGTGTGGGGACACTTGGATGCAGATTTTAAACAAGCATGTTTGATTTTTGCACGTGTGTAGTTACGGTTAAAGAACTAAATGCATGTCCTTTGGATGACTGTCCCAAAGCTAGCATCCCAACATTTGGTTCCGTTTAAAAGTGAAAATAGTTGGGGTGATGAAATTCTAATAGCGATGAAAATGGGCGGAAACACCATTGGTTATACAATCAAATTTATGACTTTGGTGATTCAGTCTAAGATGGAAGGTGGACAAAAAGAACATAACCTTTTCCATAGAGTTGCTATACAGTTTCCTTTCTTACAACTACATTTTTGTACCAAAGCTATTTGTATCAATCATGTACCGGTCACAACCAACACGTTTAATAACCACATCCTATAAAGTGGTTTTCAATATCCCTCAATGTCGCACTCCCCTCCTCAGGCACACCATGACCAGCCAGAGCACCCTTTAAAAGCTTTCTAGCCAATAGGGGCCAAGACACAGCACGATGTCTTAAAAATCACAAAAAGCAGCAACTGCATTGTCTCAAATCCCCCCCCCCCCATAACCTCACATCTTCTGTTACAACATAATAAACTTAGACAGAACACAGCGCTCTATAAAGAGTGCTCAGACTGCTATATATACATTTGATTCTGGTATCAAAAATCTGAAATAGGCAGACTCTAAATCTATCACCCTTTATTAGGTATGTTACATTTTCAGTGTGGATTGGTGTGCTGTGTCCACAACCTTTCTCAAGAAAATTAAAAACATGTCCAATAACAGACACACAATGAAATCAAAGTTTAAATGAAGACCTTCTAAAATCTGACATTTTGTTCCTGGTACAGCAGCTTTGGCTGAATACAAAATCTAGACCAATGTTTAATGTAGTCAAACAATGACTTCTTCATATGTTCAATCTAAATATTAATTAATGAAATTGGAGTGCAGAGCTCCAAATAAAACAGCTTATTTTATACAAACAATAAATTAGCTGTCCAATCTGCAAATATTTAGCGGTTGGACCGGTTATCTGTATGTCAGCAGAAGGCTCTAACAGGGAGGGTTTTTTGGGCCAAAAAAGTTAAAATGTTGTATTTGAATTTTGTACATTTTAATATTGCATTGTGACATCAGTGGTTACACACTGAAAAGCGTCAACATGTAACACGAGTAATGAATGGGATGACTTGGGACCACGTCAAACTTTTTATATTAACCACTGATTGCCAATAATTATAAATGCAGTTAATCAATTGACAGATGCATTTAATTAAATAACTCAACACTTCACCGACAGAACACATGGAGACCAGTAACAATGGATGTTTTTTGTAAGAGACCAACACAAGCAGACGAGGAATGTCAGGCAGTCCTATCATATTGCAAACTCGCAGCATGAAATGGTCAGAGAGGTGATGCAATTTGTTTTCATTGTCATGCTTTCTTTGTAACGACTAGACTTGTGAAACTTATTTCAAAGGGAACCTAGTCTGGGCGAATCAAATCAATTGGACTGCCACAGGATTTTTATTGAGATTGTTATCTGCATGCACATGCCAGTATGTATTCCCAAATAATTCCCAATGGGTTGATGTGGTATGATACTTTGTTTTTTATAACAAGAAATATAGAAATGTTCGTGTTTTCAGGCTTTCATTTGATAATATGTGAGATTACATCATTCATGTTTTAAGACTGGTGAGAATAAAGGTTTATCAGCATGAGAGATTTCAGCAGTCGTCTCCAGAACATAAAGTCATTGATAATGCTTGACTGATAATCAAGTTTTGCATCATTATATGATCATTCTACAGTTTAATTATACGAAACCATTTTGCTTCACTCTAAAAAGGAATGAGAGAGGTATCACAAGGTGGCAGGCTGCAGACATTTCACATGACCTCAAGTTTAGAAGATAATTAATCACTCAATAGAATTCTGAGAAAAGCAATCCTGGGTAGCTAAAAACAAAAACAATAAAGCGATAAGCTTTGAGCTGTGCTGCAGAGTATCCCATATGTCACCATGCTGGCAAAGTAGCTCACCCTGGGAGATATTTAAATATGCACATATAAAGACTCATTTTAACTCTATGCCTAAAGAGATGTCTTGAAAATAAAAGCGTAAATTGCCAAACATCTGAAATAACTTTCAAAAATGAGGTTGAGTTTATCACTATCTGGAATTTATATTGAAGAATAGCATGGGAGAGGAGGGAAACATCATCACATGTCATTTGCTTTATGAAGAGCAAGGATATTTGAGGCGGTTAACATCCACATAAAGTGTATAAAAGAGGCTGACATCAAGTGCTTCATGTGATATGTCATACTAACCCCTTCCCCTCCACTAGTGGACAACAATCCACATTTGGATCTAACTTTGTTAAAACCAGACAGAACAAAACAAATAAGAAGGGTATATGCTGTGGGAAAGCCAAATCACAGATTAAATAAGATTAGATTCAGTTTATGTTAACATTTGTTTCTGTCTCCTAAAATTGTGGGAATATGTATTCATAGGGCTAGTTTCAACACATCTGATGTGAGTAAGACATACAGTAATAGTCATATTCATTTCCAGTCATTTTTAGATGTGCAACTTTCCTCATACTTTCTGTATAAAATGTAGATGTATAGTTTACAAGCCTTTACGCACTGAGCGTTTGAATTCATTTTGAACTTACTTATGGGTTTGACATTATTAACACAGTCTGTGAAACCATGCTGTGTTCAATTTTGTTAATGTGATGCCTAATGCTGGAGGTTAGAATCTGTCAAAGCTCTGTCAACACAGCGAGCCGAGTGGGAAACAACAGTACAAGTGCACGGCTTAGGGTGTAATTTTTGCCACCTGTTTTCTGTCCTTACATCAACATCGACGGAAACCTTTAGGGTTCTGTTCATGCCTCGGAAAACTGTTTGAAATGTTTCAGAGAATGTCAGGGAATTTTAATCAACATTTAATTGATGGAGTAAACAAGCTTTTAAAAACAAACAGTTTGTTGTATACCTTATGTGTCAATCTTTATCATATGAATGAGGCAACTTATAATGTTGTGCCATTTATTCGTGTATGTTATGTTCTGAAAGTGTACTTACTTTTTCATCAACATCAACCAACGGTTTTGAATCATACCTATGCAAAATATTAAATTGTGTTCCAAATAGTATTTTATTTTGTATATTTAGGCTCTTTCGACATAAAAGTACCACCATACATACATAGTGAAGCTAACTGCTCTAGAAATGACCCTTTTAAAAGACACTTAACACTCTTTATTTAACACTAAGAAAACATCACCGGATCAAAGATCAACATAGGTGTACGTCTGCTTTGTAATATTGAAATTGCAATATTTTTTCAAACAGGCAACCTAATGTTATTTCCAGGGGAAACAGTGAAGCAGACGATGACTACAGAGCCAGATATATGAGATCACATTCAAATAAACAACCCATGTTATTTGTCACTGTCAGAAATGCGCAATGGGACTGTACAAAATATGTTCCACTATCTTTCTAGAAAGCACCGGTGGGGTCACATTTTTGTCATGGAAGATATTTCATTGTTTAGATCTTTCCTAAAAAACAGGCCTAAAAAGACAATTTTACATAAAAGGGTCATACAGTCCCTCAGCTAGTAGTCTGCATTGATAGGTTAAGTAAGGTGTTACTGCTTTTCTGTTAAATAAAATGAATACCCTGCCGACAGTTTGTTGAGGTCTCTGGTTGTTGGTTCAGCTGTGCAAGTGTTACGGGACAAATGAAAGGTGGTGTTGCTCTTTAGTTTCCATTACACCGATCATCGGCAGCTTATCATCAATTAAAAACACCCAAATGCCTGACCAAATGTATATGAACTCTTGTTCCTCAGGTTTTCTATTCAAAAAGGAAACAATGAACCTTTCTAAACACACCTGAGTTGTGTGTGTACATACTGTAAATGGAGATTTCCTAGCAGAAAGTCAAACGTAAATTAGCTGTCAAGAGAACAAGCTGTCTTGAGAAGAGCCTGCAGATGGATGTCTATTCAATTCAATCGAGAAAAAAAGGAAACAGTTAGCTACCTGCAGTTCAACATGCCATTCACTGACTGTATATAGACCATACTTTGATATCTCGACACCGACAAGGACCTCATTTAGATGAAATACATAACCAAAACCATAAACAATAACAAATTACAAAAATATCTAAGTGTTTACAATAAATTCATCCACTGAATACAAATCTGCATGTTTGCTGGACAACACTAGATATGATGAAAATAAATGTTGATACCAGAAACAATAGCTAATCTAACTTTTTTGTGCAACACCAACATCATGTTAGTGAGAAAACAGACAAACACGCTCATGTCAAACTGTATTTTCTAGTGAATACTAAGGCCCTGTTGACACAAAAATGATTCACATCTGGGTAGAATCAAAATTCAAAAGACTGAATCAATCCTCCTTAATTTCAAGGTCATGTTGGCACACAATGCACCAAATGATTACATCTGTTTGAGTGTGTTTGTTCTTTCAGATGTTGAAATTGCATTGGAGACATCAAAGCCGGATTGGCAGTGTCTAATGCCCAATACACGGTCAAATAACATCCAGGAACAGTATGGCTAAAGAATGTTATGTGTTGACAAATCACACTGCAACTTCGTGCTTACGATTGCAGTCATGGAAAGATTACAGCTCTAGTATTACAGCCCAACATGAGCACACTGCAACACTCGTCTATTGGCTGTCTTGATGACTACTAAAGTGACAACAGAAGGGTTCGATTTGAAGTACATTTCCTGGTTGGCGTGAGTTTCTCGACAATCACTCTGGAATTATTTACAATCTAATCTAGTTTGATGAAGAGTTAGGGCCTGGGTCCACATGTGGCCAGACAGTTTTTTAAATTATTCCCAATGAGGTCAGGTGCTGTCGTATGCAAACGGCCCCAGGAAAAGTGCTGCATCCAGCGTGCCGCCATTTTTGTGCTTGTGTGACATAATTATAGACATTTTGAGAATTGGAAAACTTTCATAACAAAGACCGAAAAGCCCATTTGTCGGAGCAAATCGACCGGTCGGACCCTAGATGTACTGTCAGTGAGTGGTGTACTGTTATTGTCGTACGTATATCTTCCTCCTGGCTCAAAGCTATCAGACTGAGTGGTAAGGCTCATTCCTTCAAAGTGTGAAAGCAAGTATCTTTTTTAAAGCTTTGAGGATGCTCTGCCCAGCACCCTGCCAGCACCTTTCTGCCAGAAAAACATAAGAATTTTTATTAAAAAATAAAGTATTTTTGAAGCCGCAGTTGAATGACTCACTCAGATGTGTGTGAATTAAATAGATTCCTGTAAAAGAAAACGGCTTGGGGGTTGCCATAAATCTTTATGTCTTGGGAATACTGACAATCTGTGAGGACTAAACAGGACTGCCATGGGTTTTACTTTTTGCCCAATAAATAACAATTTTGGAAAACAATTTTACAAATTAAGTGCAGCTTCAAAAAAGATCTGCAGTGATGAGTTCCCTAACTTTAGCCATAAAAATCTTAAATCCCACTTCAGTGACTTTTTCCCCACAAGTATTATCTTTGTTGAATTATTGCGGAGCAATGACACACATGCTCCACGTCATCGTCAGGGGTTTAGCTTTCCCATAAAACACCAACATGGAATTATTGTTTTTCATAATTTCTAGAAAACAAAGTGTAAAAAAAGAGGTTAAAAGCAACAGGAACAATGTTAGGCGTGTGGTGCAGTGGGTTGTGCGTTGGTGTTCGGATCAGGGGGTCACAGGTTCAAACCCCACTGCAGTCAGCATGTCGTTGTGTCCCTTGGCAAGACACTTCACCCCAAATTTCTCCTGTGGGGATTGCCCACAGTATTGAGTATGTAAGACTTTGGATAAAAGCATCTAACAAGTAACATGTAATGTAATGTTAAGAACAAAGAAGTGTTGTAGCACTGTTGTTAATGCATACCATCTGCATCTCTAGGTTTGGTTAAAAACTTCTATTCTAGAAAGCGCTCTTGGATGTGTCATATACATCATATTTTATCAATTATTCTCTGCTAACAATGAGGTAAATTATAAGCACAGACTAAAGCGGTTCCAAACTATGTGGTCATCAGACGTTGTTTTGTTTCTCAAAGCTCGGTTCCAATGAAATCAGTGCATTTCACGAACAAAATAATGTTATGTCATAAGGTTCGCCTTACCTGCCTTAAATCAAAGGACATAATTTGACATATTTCTATCAATCTGCACTACACCTAAACAGAGAGGAAGACATGCTTCATTGTATTCATGGGAATCTTTCTTTTCTGACGTTATTGACTATGAACATAAGCAGGAAATCACTCTCATATGGATATATGGATGTTTTCCACATTCTGTCAAAATATCTTTCCATGATATTGACAGAATCATCATTTTTGGAGGAACTTCTCATAATTTAGCTGGAACACCCTGCTGGTTTGGAGATGCGTGTATCTGCATAATAAACACTAACCACCATGAGAATAGTATCAAAAATGTCCATAGCCACAGAAAAATAAACCCTACAGGATTTCCACTTCAAGTAGAACCATCTGGTGTTATCTTCTACAATGAATAGACCCTCTGACAACATCCCTAAATGTAAGGCATTGGTGACACGTTTTGCACTCTTGCATCTTTGCCAAATACACTTGCTTAAATCCGGTCTGATCTTTTTCATTTTATGAAAACAACATTGTGTCTATGAGCATGAATTTAAGTTGAAAAAACAAAATGTATTTGTGTTAACCCTGTTATTTGCCCTGTATGAATCAACTTTGATCTTCCTCTAAAGCTACCACGATAAACATCTACTTGATTTTGGTTTAAAAATGCAACTTGACATACAACCCTATGCCTATGCATTTCAATTTCATTCATGGAAACAGTGTTTCATAATAATAATATTCAGATGTGCAGTCTGGCTCAATGTTCTTGAACGACCTACTGCAAGTGACCTAATACTGCAAACATTTGGCTGAGTGAAAGGTAACATGGCATTGAAAAAGATGTTGATAAAAGTGGATGGTACTTACAATAAGGAACGCAGAATTAGGTATTTGTCATCTCAACATTCGACCCTATACTGTATCTAAAAGTGCTGGACATACAGTTGTAAAAAATAGTTACACACATACCAGATGTCTGCAGTTTATTACAGCTATTGCTCTTAAGCAAGGATTCTCAACCTGCTTTGCCTGGGGGCCACTTTTGTGAAATGACAGTAGGCCAAGGGCCAGTTAATAAACAAATAGGCATTTAGGACCTCAGACCCCTGTCAGGGGGATTCTGGGAAATTATCCACTGTCAATAAACAAGCTTTATTAGTCTATTTGAACAAAAGTATCCACTTGCTTTGCTTATTAACATTGAAAGTATCTTTTTTTATTCGGAATAAGAAAATGCCACTGCACCCTATTCATAATGAGAATCATTTATTTGTCCTACTGCAGGGAAATATAACTTGGGCCAAAATGGCCTTAAGTTGTGTATTACTGCTCTAAATGGTAATTATCTTAGATCCCATAACAGTATTAAGCAAAGGCCAAAATAATGTGGGTATTCATGTAACTGGTAACGACACAACCAGTTGGACAATAGCCAAAAGAAAGCAGTAATTTCAACTACATTTAATAATTGATTACATTTCTATGGCGTTCTTACTAGATGATGCACTGCTGCACATTCTGCCACACAAACCCTGTATTGACACAAATGCAGGTTGGGTTTCTCTTTCTGTCCTAAATCACTATGAACTAACTGTTATGTCATTCATGGCCACATATGGTACAAAACCGAGGTCCTCTCAAGAGAGGTTGATGCAATGCTATTACAGATGTAATTCACAGAAGATGACTCAAATACCTTGCAGCTGGAATATTACTTGAACATTTTAAGTATTAAGCTTTTTCCTTGTTGGAATAAAAAATCGAATCAGGGAACTTTAATCAGACGGGTCCAGTACTAATGTGACTTTAAAAAAATAATAATCGTAGAACATATTTCTGCATACGCAGAACGAAATAAACTGGTACTTGACCAAACACAAAAGACCATTCTCAGATGAGATCTGATTTCTTGTTGTCATTGAAAGCCATATACATTGGCTTATTTCATGAACTATAATTGAACAGTTACCTTCAGATAAATACATAGTTTGAGTATTTCTGGGCCTATTTTAACCTGCAAAAGTATCCTAACACTTGTCACTATCTAAAAGCAGATAGGCAACAAAAACACACAGTAGGATGATGTAGTATTTAAAGCCTTGCTAATAGTATTTTTTATGAAAAGAGACAGCAAGGGGTTTTATTAAATTAATGTGATTTGCAGAGTCTAAGTAACTTGTTTTAACAGCTAATCCATGATCCATTATCAAGCGTGCATATCACTAACATGTGTTGTCATTCTTGTTTACCTTAAGTTCCCACTCTTCACTCTCAGGATCACTGTGTCTTTGTTGCTGGCATCAGGGTGTTTGCATTTCTAAGGAAAAAACAATAAACCAGTTAAATAACCAATAAACATCACAACCACCAATTTTGTGCCAACATTCAAAATGCCTTGCAGCTGTATTTAATTAAAAGGCAATTGAATAATTTCCCAGATTTATTAAATTTGTATTTTAATTGTAATTGTTTTATTTAACAACGAAATTGTATTAGTAACTAAATACAAAGTAGCCTTCTAGGTTAACACTGATTTGTTAAAAGCCTGTCATTCGCATTTATTTTCTGATTTGACCGCATGAACATGTACAAAAAATCTAATTTCTAATTTCAAAATGTAATGTAATCCAATGCACAGCCAGGGCGTAAAATTAACTTTTTTATCCACTGACCAAATGGCTTGAGAATGTTACATTTTATCAACCACTCAATAGCATATACCATTGTTTTTCTGTTGTTAAGTGACTCAGATCTATTAGCCTCTTCCATATTTAAAATGGTGTGCCCTGATCAAAGCTATGTCGTAGAGGTTGCATGGGATATTTTAAAGGGCCCATGTCATGCTTTTCCGGTTATTACCCGTACCCGGTTTTTATATGTAAACAGTCTGCAGAGTCGAAAACCCTCAAAGTACACCCTGTAGCGAGTAAAACTCTAACACAGAAAAGACCTGTCTATGCTGCCCCAAAACGCCTCGTTGGAGATTTCTCATTTTCCATTGTTTTCTTCCTGGGTTCTGTGACGTGTGAACACCCAAATCAACAACAAATGACCGGATTGGCCCAAATGGACCAATCCGCGGAGCATCTCACACACCAGGATCCCTTGGCTAACTAACAGGGAGTCCCCATTGACTTGCATAGAGCTCCCTGAACTCTGGTAATAGACGAGTTGGGATCGCGGAGAAATGCTCTCCGCAGACCCATTCTCACAGCGTTATAAACCTTTTTCTTACTCAATATCAAGCCACACATTTTTACTTCGGCTGTGAGTGTTTGTGTGTGCTCAGGATGAGTTTCGCTGTGTCTCGCTGTATCGCCGACCCGGAAACCTGTCCGCTCCTCGCAGCGGCGAGCAGCAACGAGCCTCGCAACGTCCCGACCAATCAGAGCACACTGGGCTCACAGGGAGGGGGGGGCAGGAGCTCCAACAAGCCGTTTAGGACAGAGAGTGAATACCGGTGAATACACATACTATACAGAGATGCTGTATGAGAAACCAATGTGATTTTGGAAAATTGCACAATTTAAATCTATTTAGTAGACCTCAACAATGAAATGTGATCAGTAGAAATGGCCATGACATGGGACCTTTAACTCAAAAATAAGTCGATTTATAGACGTCCATACAGAGAGCTTTGACATCTGGAATTTACTGCTGCTGGTCTAATTTGAATTATGTTTTTGGTAAACTGAAATACTCCAATATTCTAAGACTGGTAATTACAGTCATCCATACCCAGTGGTGCAAATTAACTAAGTATATTTTCTCAAGTACTGTACTTAATTAACATTTTGAGGGATATGAGTATTTCAATGTTTTGCTACGTTATACTTTTACCCCACTATAAATCAGAGGTAAATAGTGTTTGATAACTTTACGTAAATAAATAATTATAATCAAGACATATAATATATGTTATTCTGAAAAGGACCAATCAGCATACTTTTACTTTAAGTATATTTCGATGCTAATACTATATTCCTACACTCTGGTAGTTCTACTTTTACTTAAGTGCAAAATCTGAGTATTTCTTTCACCTCTGTCCATATCAGTGTAAAATGCATCTTATTTAACCGACAGCGGCTAATTAACGTGAAACGTTCACGTTAAGCTTGGCATTTCACACAGAGTAAATATGGTGATGCTAGCTAGCTCTGTTGTAAACTAGCTAAGCATTTGGTCACAAAAATAACCTTTATCTGAAAGAAAAATATAAACAAACTCACTGTCGCTTTGTATACATTTGAAGAACTTCCCAGACTCTTCTACCCATCTTAATAAATATAATATCATCCCTGCCGCTCACTGAAAACATTTCAGCTCCTTAACATGGCAACCGGAAGTGTTGTCCCTATCTTCCGCTCATTTTTTGTTTAATTATCAGGACAATTTATTTGTATAAAAAATATTTTCCACATCTATATTTATTATATCTTACTCCACAGTGTAACTGTAAAAAAGTAATACAAAAAGAGAAAGACAGAGACATTTAAAAAAAACGTTACCATAAAAAATAAGTTAGCAGACAACATCTACAAAAACAAATGTTTGAAAGCATGTAGCTTATTAACTTTAAAGGTGGGGTATGTAATTTATTTCAGAAACGCTTTTTGTTATATTCCATGGAATGCTCTTAACATCCCGATAGCAATGAATATATTAAATGCTTTGACAATAAATACATTAAAAAATGTCATCTGTGGAAGCCGTAGCGCTGTAAAAAGCACGACCAATCATTTTAGCCGGCCCGGCTAAAATAACTGGATGGCCTACCTGCCTGTCAGCCTTCCATCTGTGCACAAACTTATCTCGTGCCCTCATTGGTCATGTGCGCGTTCGTGTGTGTTGGAGGAGGGGCTCTGTAAGGAAGTCTGAAGGAAGTGGCAGATTTTTTCCGGTTGTGTATTTTCAAATTCTAGCGCACTCGAGCTGGTTTCTCCAAAATTACCTACCCCACCTCTAAGCATATTGTTACTTTTTATAATGTTGACACACTCTAAGTATTTTTTTAAATTCTTATCTACAATACAATTTGTAATTTCTTCCCTAACTTGATAAATGAGTAAAAACTATTATCTAGTTAGTACACAACATATTTTCCATCACACCTGAGCCTGGGCACATCATTAAAACAGCAGAGATCGTGAGATTGTTTTTCAAAGTTTGGCTTGGATTTATCTTTCAAAACAATTGTTTGTTTTTTTATCAGCTGCAGATAACACTACTATTAAACGTTAATCATGTATCTGAGGTAGCTTTCGACAAGTGCTATCCCTGTTAACAGAGCTATATAAAAAATCAATATTACTTTTCCATAACATTTAAGGTTGGAAGTGGCAAGAAGTCGGATGAAATAACCGACTCAATAGTCTCAATGTCACATGATGAGCCATCCAGATACTTAAACTTTTGCAAAAATATTTAATTTGTTCGGATGGATACTTATCCTAATGGGGATATCAGGTCATTTCAGTAATAAAAGTAATAGCCTTCAGCCCTCTGTGACCCTAAAGATTCAAATGAAAAAATATGGAAAATGAATGAATGATTCTACAGATCTGACAGCCGGTAAAGCTGCAGATCAATTTTTCCGAGAGGAAAGAAATCCAGCATGCTCAACTGTAAGAATTTTACATATCACCTTATATAAATTTGTTATAGTTAACTTTTATTACATTTAATAAGAAAACAACACCTTTGTATTTGTTACATAAACTACTAGTTGTCCAATTGCAATTTGCCCATGACATAATTACAAGAAAACATGTGGTCTGAAATAGCAGCATTCTATTCAATAAGTCATCAATCACAAGCACGAACTTTCACACATGCCCACTGTTGGGATGACAGCCCATGCTCTATTTCTGCCATTTAAAAAGAAAAAAATTCAGTGGATCGACCTCGGGGCCTTTGATATATGAGATCAACAACATATTATCTGTAGATATCCTTTTTTGTGTTTGAGATGTAAAGGCTAAATTGCTTCCAGGCAAACATCTCATAGGTGAAAGAAGACATGAAGAATGTTCCCGCCCACTGAAACATCTTGTTTTTATGAGCACTGACCACCTAATTTTTCATTCACACCTGTGATCTTATGTTTAAGAATTAAAGACCAACGTCATGAAATACCAGAGTAAGAACAGAGGATTGATTTATTTCTCAAGAGACTACTTTGTCCATCCTCAAAGGCTGTTAAAGGGATTATTTAGGATGAAAAAATACATCGACAAGCCAGAGAGTGCAGGCCCATGCTGTAAAACAGAGTAACTTGACTGTCCAATACAAAGGTTAAACCTCAGTTACCTTTCACAATGGTATGATTTATATATTGGTAATAAATCTTACAAACTGAAGAATGTTTCTTGACAAATGGAACAGCAGCACTTTGAACAGGACCAGGCAAGTCATGTCACATTGAAAAAGGTAATTTGGCTCAGAATGGTAGTTTACAGCAACTTAAGTAATTGATCTCAGTCAGTCTTTCAGTAAGCTGCTTGGCTGTGATAACATATGAATGTGCAGAGCTGGCCCACAGGGCAGTAGCACAGCAGCTGTGATATCCTGTTGTCTGTAACCACTGGATTTAAAGACGTTTTTTAAAACCTACATAAAGATGACAGGATGTTGCTCAATCTCTTGTCAACATTTAATCTAACATTAAGTGACCTTAACCTTAAATTGTAAGTGCAAGGTCTTTTTGTATTTCAATTAAACCTTTCTTTCTTTTCTACATTGTTTCTCTATTTGACTGTTGATACTTCTGTGTAAAGTAGTGGGATGTAAGTAAATAAATGTACTAAAGTATCGCACAACTTTTATGTACTTTTGCCTTATTTAAGATTTTAAATACAAAAAAGCTACTTACACATTAGTCATCAGTAATAATAATCCATTGATATGATACTCAACTTTGTGACATTGGGGACAGTTTTTTGTCATAAGTGATTTTACTTTTGATAGTCAGGGAAATATTCACTGCAAGAGTATTTATATTGTCAAGGATATGAATACTTTCTCCACCACTGGTACTGTAGCACAACCAGTTAGAGAGTATTAACAAAATAAAAAGACACATTCAGAATGTATAGTGTCTTGTTAGACTTAAGAAAAAAGAGATACCATCTGTAGGTCCATGAGGCACTGATGAATGTTGATCATCACATTATCTTTATTTGTCAGTGTTTCATCTTGAATGAAGTAATGCTTAAACAAACAACTTTGTTAGAGTCCAGTTGTCTGTCCATTTTTGCTGAAATCTTGAGTCCCAGTGGTCCATCAACAATCAATGTATCACTCTAGAAGTTTTTAGATTTGGCACAAGCAGCATTAATTTTCTTTTCTATATTACACAGTTTAAATGAAAACACAAGCATATTCAAATCTGCTCAAATCAGCCATTATAAATGCTTTAGTGCCACTGTGTGCAGTAGTGCTGCATTCACTCACTGCTGCGCTCAAGACAAGATAAGGAGTGAAGACTATATGGCGAAAATATTTTCTCACAAGTCAGACAGCATTTCTTGGAAAACTTGAATATTGGTTATGAAGCCAAACATAATAAGAGGGAGAGGGAAACTGCTAATACAGCCAATGAGATAATTGCTTTGGAGGTATTTAATTTTCTGAAGATTCAGTCAGAACACACTGTATGCCCCTACAAGAGGCTGGACTGAGAGGTTTATCCATGAGGGTTCAAGAGAGTTACCCTTTTTTATTTTCTTATCTGATAAATAGCATCTAGGATTTTCGGGTACATTAGTGCAGGATTCATATCAGCTGTTTTCACAGCTGTTCTTCTCAAGCATTGGTTTAGAGACACTCATTGTATCCAAAAGCGAAATCTGAGTATAGTGTAAGAGATTTTGGGAATGCAGACAAGCACCAAACCGGTACCAGCATTGACTTGTTCAATATAAATGAAAAACATGGATCAGAAAAATACATACAACAGCTGTTCAGCTGTTGCCTTCTGATTGATTTGGAAAGACCTGCAAATAGCAAGTGGACCCTGAGCTGGGATTGTTTTCTCAAAGTTATATACTAAGTTCAAAAAAGAACTTCCATGTTTCACTATAAAGCCAATGAAACAAGAAGTCTCAAAAGTCCCATGAAAACTCAAGAGTTACTGAGTTTGCTTGTCAACAGATCTACTGGATCTCTATGACAACTGATCTCAGTCTGCTGATGCAAACTGTGATATTAACAATGATTTATTTATCTTGTAAAGTACTTTGAGATGCATTTTATGTTATAAAAGGTGAGAAATAAACACAGTTAATTGTTAACTGGTGGAATGACATTATAAGGTGTTAATTGCTAGCAGTACAATACAAGTATCTTGCTCAGGTGAAGCATACAACAGGAAAAAGATACGAGCACCAGTGATAAAATCAAGATGCATGACACATTGGGGTCTTAGGAATAAGGATCTGAGCCAGTTTAGTCTTTAAAAAACTCATTTTAAAACACTGGAGCTACCCTGTCAAACACTGCTATTTCTGGAAAAATAGAACTAGGAGATTTTCTGCATTTGATGTGAAAAACAAAAACACAAAACAATTACACAAACATTATGTCAACATGGCGATAAGACCCAACAAAATACTTTTTACTGTACTATTAATGAGGTATACTGTATATATGTCTGGTGTCGCGAGGCTGGAGTTGTTTGTAAGAAGCTGATCTCATTTTTTCCATTAATAAAATATGCCCTTTGTGAAAGTATTCCCATCCAACTAAGATCATTAAAACACAGATGAACACTGACATTATAGGAACGTTGTTGATGGAGACAAGCACTAGTGGACATTACATTATATGTATAGTGATATTCATGGCTGCTGAAAAAAGTCCAACACAAATGTTGGATGTTGGTAGTGTAACCATGCACTGAGGTAAAAACCTTCCCAAAACAATCCACCTCAATAAATGTGCTTACAAAAGAGCAACATTTCAGTGGATACAATCATACTTAAAATTCCCAGACATATCTACATTTTGCCATTTGTTATTCAAAAATGCTTCACATTTAAATCACTCCCTTATGATTCATGTCTTTGAACTTAAAACAAATCCCTCCATAGTTTCTGAATTCCACTGGTGGTAAGTAGTCTTTCTCCAAGAGCCAAATAGGCTTTTGCAATATGGTCTCTGTTAGCTTCAGCATCACTCTGTCAAATAATAAATCAATCTCATATTTACTGAATTCCTTCATGTTTGCAACCCCAATCCCCCTGTCCATCATTGATGAACAACTGGATCATTCACAGTTATTAGGTGCTCTTCCTGAAGGCCTTTCAACACAAACACAGTTCAGTCCAGCCATTACTAACAGCATATCAGTTTTAAAGAACATAAGGACCTAATTTCCCCAAAAGAATCAGCATCTTATTTTTTTGTTTTTACGAGCTATGTGCCACATATTGTCAAAGGTCTAACAAACCCAGTGGAGTTTATAAGGCAATGATATAAGGCAGGCTTAACGTTTGAGCATGATGTGATGAGTTTCATAAGATGTCAAAGACTGAATAAAATGATGGGGTCTGATGGTTTTCAAACTGTTGATCTATCTGGACAGTGGATTTAGTAGTGCACTTAAAATCTCAGTTGATGGTTTGTGGATTGAATTGTAGCGCCCCCAGCTGTTCAACCAAAGCATGCTTTAGAAATATTGACCACTAATGACACCAGAGGGCATTTATGCAAGATTAAAGTTGGAACATTTTAAATGTATTTTCCCCTTTGTCATAATATTACTATTTTAGAGAGGAGTTTGACATTTGCAAACCAATGATTATTGTTTGGGTGTACATCGAGATGTAATACTTTATTTCCTTAACATCTTAGAGGAATGCTTATATTGTTTCATGTATGTTTTTGTATCTTTAAGTTATGTTTAAGTAATTGTAATTGTATTGTATTTTTAGTGAAACCATAAGGGACGAGATGCAACTTGTCTTCATATCCATGGCCTCAGTATATACCAGAGACACTTTTGTATTTTATTTATTTATTTTATATTCTTTCCAGCTGAGGAGGATCTTACTGTTGTATTGAATGCATTACATTGTGTGGGACTGTCCTCTGATTATATTCATTACAACAGACAATAGGCCTTTTGTCACAACAGACATTTCGACATGTCATGGCACATGTGTTATTAATTACCTTAATAAATGTTTCCCTTGTGTTTTGTTTTCTAGCTCCAGGGCCATGGTATTGTGCTGGCTCATTGCCAGAATAAAACAGAGCCATTATTATTTATGTGAATTACACCTGCGTTTCCCCTACTGTGACAAGTGGAAACATCTGCTGCAACAACAACAAAAGAGTCAAAAGCAGCAACGTAACTGGTTTTCATCCTTAACAATGTATATTTAACAATAATTTGATAATTGTCCACAAGATTGTTGTCTTATGTGTCTTGATTCCTCACCCTCTCAGACACTGTGTTCTGTAGCAACTAAGAATAATCAGGAACCTTGATGAGCTGTTTAAATGGGAAAGCGTAACCTGGATAATCCAAAAAACGGAACGTAACAGCAATCCAAAAGTATATGTTACAAATGAAAGTCTAGTATTTAAATGATTGCCTACTTAAAATATCAAATATTGCCTACTTAAAATATCGAAAGTAAAAGTACTCATCATGCAGAATGACCCGTTTCAGAACAATGTGTATATTATTACTCAATATTATTAAATATGCATGTTTGTGAAAGCATTTGGGATAATGATTAATGATGCATTAATTATTCATGACTTAATGTTGCAGCACGAATAGAGCTTCTTTTGGGTTTTTTACTATATACAGTACACCATGGGTTTCATAAATGTAATTAGTATCTTAACCTATAATAATACATTGTGATTATTTGTTAATTACATGTTTTATTAGCCATCAGACTCTTCAAAGTAACTAACAGATACATGTAGTTGAGTAAGGTACAATGTTTGCCTGTGAATTGTAGTGGGTAGAAGTTTAAAGTATTAGCAATGAAATCCTCTAGGAAAGAATAAGTACCTCAGAATTGCTTTAAGTACAGTACTAAAGCACATGAAGGCCTTCTTAGTTACTGTCCATCTATCCAGCGAATTGACAAAGACATTTACTGCAAACAACAAAGTGATAGAGCTTATTCCCAACCCATTCTGAAGCTTTCTCACCAAGTCCTGAGTTTTAGCTAGTTCTGAGAGAATAATCGACATTCTGCATTTCCACATAACAAGCAAATGTCCCTAGATATAAATACATGCCAAAGGAGAGACACATTTCCGATAAGATGGACTACCAGATGTCCCTAGAGCCTGCAAAACATCCTGTATCAACGTATGCCAACAGGCAGGAATAAGAAGACAAAACTATGCTCTTGTAAAGCACTTAAAGCTCTCACAGCGAGGGTAGCACCCCAAGGTCGCAGGCCAGTGCTCAGCCAGGGGTTAGAAAGTGTTAAATTGGGTCAAAGGTATTGGCCTAGGAGATTATTTTTCTGAACAACTGGGTATAAGTATTTTAATTTAAGAATCTGCAGCACACTATACATTACATTTCTTCAGAATCAGAATCGTGTTTATTGCAGGTACGTTTACACATACAAGGAATTTGCTTGGGTGAATGGTGGCGCAAACACAAACAACATAAGAAAACAAGTTTTAAGGAAAGGTCAAATATAAAAAATATAATAATTATAAAAAGAAAATGTAAAAAAACTATACAACATTAAAAAATAACAAAGATAAGTATTTACACCAAATTTAAATATACAAAAGAAACTAAAAAGCTTGGTACAATGAATGTATGACAATATCTGATAAACTGCAGTGTATTGTATTTTAAAGCGGAGGGCTGTGCAGAAATGTACTAAATATATTCAGAGATTAGTTCAGAATAATATATATTATATGTTTTGATTATAATTATTGATGCATTAAAGTGTTATCAAAGCTGGTAAAGGTGCAGCTAGTTGTAATTACTTTGTTTGCTGCAGGGTATGTGAGTTTTCTCCAGGTACTCCAACTAAAGTCCTATTTAAGTATTCATTATACTTCATTATAAATCCAAATCTGGAAAGTAACTAAAGGTATTCAATAATTGTAGTGGGGTTAAAGTACAAAGTGGCAAAAAATGTTTATAATCAAGTAAAGTGCAAGTTTCTCAAAAGTGTACTTGTACAGTGTACAGTTCTTGAGTAAAGCACCGAACCTGGGGGGACAGAGCCTTCTCCATCAGTGCCCCCACCCTCTGGAACTCACTCCCACAACACATCAGAGACTGTATTGACACCCCCCCCCCCTTCAAAACACTGACCAAAACACACCTCTTCAGACTGGCTTTTAAAGGTAGGGTAGGTAATTCACTTTAGAAACACTTTTTGTTATATTCCATGGAATGCTCTTAACATCCCGATAGCAATGAATAAATTAAATGCTTTGAAAAATAAATACATTAAAAAATGTCATCTGTGGAAGCCGTAGCGCTGTAAAAAGCACGACCAATCATTTTAGCCGGCCTGGCTAAAATAACTGGATGGCCTACCTGCCTGTCAGCCTTCCATCTTGTGCACAAACTTATCTCGTGCCCTCATTGGTCATGTGCGCGTTCGTGTGTGTTGGAGGAGGGGCTCTGTAAGGAAGGGGGAGATTTTTCATTATTATTAGGGCCCGAGCACGATGTGCTAGGACCCAACGGCGTCCTAGCACGAAGTGCGAGGAAACCTATTGTTATTGGTGGAATTCTTCTTCTTATTATTATTATTATTATTATTATTATTATAGTGCTGGCGTTTCCTGTTTTTGAGGGCTTTAGGACGCTCACAAAGTTGTATAATTTTGCACGGACGCCAGGACCGGTGAAAAATTCAACATTCTGGAGTCAATGGGTTAAATATTCCAAAGTGCTCGCTAGCGCCACCTATCAAAATCCCATTTCGGAATAAATTACAAAGTCGCACCGTAACTCCAAATGACCTGAAATTTTGCACACATATCCGGGTGGACCTGCTCTACAAATAATCCTCTTGGAAACCTAAGCTCCGCCTACATTTTTTTTCATTTAAATTAGCATAATGTTCAAAACAGTGAAATATTCACTTAAATTTCAATTTTCAGTTTTTCAACACCAAACTTCGTATACAGCATCGGTGGAGGGTCAGACACATTACCGTAGAACATGAGCATGTTAACACGATAAATATTGCCGCCATCAATCAAAACGTACTCGCAAAAAGGCGGGGCTTAGAAACAAATGCTCATAACTCATCAACAGTGTATCCATATATCACAGATTTTGGTGGATAGGTTCAGTCTGTCTTGGGGAATAGGCACACCAAAGCATTTTCATTTTGGACTATAGGCGCCAAAAACACACGTCAGAAACCACGACGTTTTCGACAATGTAAAAAAAAAACGTAATTTTTCAAAATAACTGCTCACTAGCGCCCCCTATTGTGTGGTAGTCACATATAGTTTCTCAGAACTTCACGAATTTTGGCAGAACATTCCTCATGGAATTGCGGACATATTTGTAAATAGCTTCCATTAGCCCCGCCCCCGACAAAGTCGGCCATTTTGAAAAATGTGCGTTTTTCATGCATTTTAAGCACATTCTTGCGAACTCCTCCTAGGGAAATGATCGGAAAAATTCCAGTCCAGGACAAGTTCAGCCCATATCCAATGTGATGCTAAATTGCGAAGGAATAGTCGATCGCTCAAACGAGGAGCTCGTAAGCCAACGGAGAATTTTCCATTTTTGACAATTTACATGTCACAAATTACTCCAAATTACTCCCAACTACTCGCATATTTTCCGAATATTCACGAAACGCTGTATACACTTTGCTCTTATGATTGCGGACATATTTCAAATTGGCTTTCATTAGCCCCGCCCCCCAGAAGTCGATTTTGAAAATGTGCGTTTTTCATGCATTTTAAGCACATTCTTGCCAACTCCTCCTAGGGAAATGACCGGAAAAATTCCAATCCAGGACAAGTTCAGCCCATATCCAATGTGATGCTAAATTGCGAAGGAATAGTCGATCGCCCAAACGAGGACTTCGTAAACCAACGGAGAATTTCCATTTTTGACCATTTACATGTCACAAATTACTCCAAACTACTCGCATATCGTTTTTCCGATATTCACGAAACGCTGTATACACATTGCTATTATGATTGCACACATATTTCAAATTACTTTTCATTAGCCCCGCCCCCCAGAAAGTCGGCCATTTTGAAAAATGTGCGTTTTTCATGCATTTTATGCACATTTTTGCTAATTCCTCATAGGGAAATGATCGGAAAAATTCCAATCTAGGACAACTTAAGCGCATATCCAATGTGATGCTACATTGCAAAGGAATAGTCATTCGCTCGAACGGGGAGCTCGTAAGCTAACGGAGAATGTACCATTTTTGACGAACACATTAATCCAAACTACTACATTTCCATTATGGAAACATTTACAAAGTCGCACCGTTAACTCCGAATGACCTGAAATTTTGCACACTTATTCGGGTGAACCTACTCTACATATTATCTCCATGAACCCCTAAGCTCCGCCTACTTCATTTTTTTTTAATTAGCATAATGTTAAAAACAGTGAAATATTACCTTAAATTTCCATTTTTTGTTTTTCAACGCCACACTTAGTATACAGCATCGGTGGAGGGTCAGACACATTACCGTAGAAAATTAGCATGTTCAGTCGATAAATATGGCCGTCATTAATCTCAACCTGTTTGCAAAAAGTCGGGGCTTACAAAGAAATGCTCATAACTGGTTAGGGTTTAGGGTTAGGGTTAGCCCTAACCCCTAACCCACACACACACACCGCCTCTGCTGGCGGCAAATTCAATTACAACAGACACCTAAACACTCCACAACACACACCTACTCACTGTACAACACACACATACAGCTCCTATAGCATATAATGTATATCAGGCTACAGCCCTTGTATATTTTATTATGTGAAGCACTATATGGTTTCATGAATAATATCTACTCTTTACTTGTAGATATCTACTAAAGCATACAAATAAAGTGTGCAATGTAGGCCTGTTACATATTTTATTGCTGTTCTCACTGTAAACATCGCGTCTGAATGAAAGCAGTTGTATTAAAAAAAAATAGCCTAACATCCAGGCGAGATGTGATTAGTGAGTAAACAGACGGTAAGAAAGTCTGATGCACATTTGATCATCTTAAATAACTTATAATCACAACGGGAACAGTTTGCAGAGCTGTGCTTCGTTGACATAAGTCCAGCCATGCGTCACGCCTCTTTCAAACATCACTGTTGCCTGAAATCGACTCCGGAGGATACATCAGTGTACCCTCGGTTATAGCTCCTCCAGAGAGACTCCTCTCTTCTCTCTCCGCTCTCCTCTACATCAGTGTACCCTCGGTTATAGCTCCTCCAGAGACACTGCTCTCTCCTCTCTCCTCTCTCCTCTCTCCTCCTCTCTCCTCTCTCCTCTCTCCTCTAAATCAGTGTATCCTCGGTTACGGCTCCTCCAGACAGCCTCCTCGATAATCGATCCTCGACGAGCCTTTAGAGAAATTTGTTTTCCTTCGAGACGGCGCGCCAACATCCGTTTCCGGGTCGCTGCCGGAGGACCTGGGAGCCTGGGACGCGAAAATTAGAGAAATGACAAACGGCTCATTTCGGAGGACTCGCGCGCGTCTGCTTGACGCCGGGACGACCGGCCGCCCTCCCCGACAGGCGCACGGACGCGAGGGCCCGCTCATCACTGCGCGCACTCTGCGACCGCAGTTTTAATTATTATTATTATTATTATTATTATTATTATTATTATTATTATTATTATTATTATTATTATTAGTATTAGTAGTTGTAGTAGTAGTAGTAAATGTAGGCTACTTAGTTACTTTACACCACTGCTGTCTACAACACCTGTCTCGGGTCGGGGTCATAATGTCAGGTGTCAGAGGCTGTGGGCTGCAGCGCTCCCTGCTGGTGAGACCGCGGACCTGCAGCTGTGAGTGCATGAGGACAGTTGAAGATGGCGACTGGAGTCCTTCACAGAGTTTGCGGGAGCCTGGGTCGGGCTAAAAACAGGGCCCCGACGGCGGGACAGCTCGTCGTGTTGAGCAGGTAAGGCAGCCTTCAGTGTTCATGTTCAGTCGTCGTCTCTGGATTGTCTGTAGTCAGCTGTCGAGTCATTTATTTCTCTAGTTTTCTCCTGTGGTGGCGACGATGAGCTCGGGCAAGCTAGCCCGTTAGCCAGTCCTCTGTGGCCTTCAGCTGGGACTCACAGGACAGCTGCAACACCTTTGAAATAGTTAATACCGGGATATTTAACGCTAAAACTGTGTGTGTTTGCAGGTGAAGGGGAAATAATACAAGTTTCTGTCATATTTTGTTATTTAGAATATCAAACGCTCAAGGTCAATTTGGTAGTTGGTTGTAAACATGAGATGTTTCTGCCTCACTAGTCTGCTGTAAACAGTGTGTAGTGCTTATAAATACAATAAACAAAGGCTCAATGCAAGCTCTTTGCAATGACGTTAATGCAAATACTGTGCAAGTGATTGTCATGCATTTTAGATTTGAGTAGCAACAAAACTAGGAAATATTTGTTTTGCACAACGCCCAATATGAGATTAGTGTATATTTTATAGTTGGAGTACTATTAATACATTACTTTCTACATCCCTTCCATGTTGCAGCTGGTATAGGTGAAGCTTTGTATATGCTGTTTTTCAATTCCCTTGTGTTGAAAGGTGCTATATAAATAAACGTGCCTTGCCTTGCTGTGGGCTTGTGAATTCCAATACAAAGAGTCTGGTTTTATATGAGCCTATAACATCACATCATATTTGTAGGTTATATTGTGTATTATTAGTATCAATTTGCAAAGTAACTCATAACTAAAGGTGTCACGCAAATGTAGTGAAGTAAAGAGTACAATATTTCCCTCTGAGATGTTGAGAATAATTATAATGTAGCAGAACATGGAAATACCTCCAAATTGAACTTATGTACTCTACCTAAATGTATTTAGTTACTTTCCTGGTGGATACTCTTGGATAAAAAAATAATTACATTTTCAATGAATTAAGCATGTCGGCTCGGCTAAAATAACATGTTTATGTGAGTGCAAATCTAACATGCGATCCAATATGTAATCCTGTTGTTCATATGACTCATCTGTGTTTGCAGGGGATTTGAAACGTCAAGCAGCAGAAACAGTCAGGACAGCTGGTTTAAATCACTGTTTGTGAGGAAAGTGGATCCCAGGAAAGATGCACACGCTAACCTACTGACCAAAAATGAGGAAAGCAACCTGTACAAAATTCAGTGTAAGTTCACTTAACAGTATTTGCACTTAATAAAAATACATTATCCTGAAGTAATGATGACATTATTCTTAATTATTATGTTCTTTTTTCAGTCCATAATGTCAAGCCAGAGTGCCTGGATGCATACAACAAACTCTGGTGAGTGTTATTTTCCCATATAAGCTGCATACTGTCAATAGCTGTACTTAAACAAAGGTGGTGACAGCAATAGTAATACTAGGACCGGGACAACCTAGTACACTGTTTTAAAAATAACTCCGAGCAGTCTATTCCTGTAGTGATTGACAAGCTGGCATGACTTCAGTTCTTTAAAGACCAACCTTGCTCATTCCTTAGATGAGTGGAGGCCGTCTTGTAGTTGGAGGCTAATTTTAGACTTGTGACATTAAACAGAGGTCACATGACCTGATAAACATGGGATTGTTATTCAAATTATGTTATTTAAAATAGAATGTTGCCTTCAGTTAAGCTGTATTTCAGTATTTGGTTGGTGTTTCTTATTCCTTACAGTGAGGAGGTTTTGCCCTCCATCCACGCTGATAAGTACTACCCCTGTGAGCTGGTGGGCACCTGGAACACCTGGTATGGAGAACAAGACCAGGCTGGTAGGAATATTAATATCAACACACAGAGATCTGCAGTGCCACATGTCTGTGGTCTGCACAGTACAGATCAGCCGGCATGTCACACTGCAGATCCACACTCTTGAATGCATGTATGTATGTTTACTGTCATGTTGTTTTTAAACATAGAGACGCAATAGTACCTCCTCATTCTCTTTTCCAGGGTCTCAATTTCGTACTCTTCTCATTCTACAACTCAATTATTTGCACAATGAAATATTGAATTATTGGCTTGGTGGTACTCAAAAATCTGAATGGCAAATAATTCAATAATTCAGTCAATTATTTGCCATTCGTATATGACCTGTACAGACGGACAAACAGTATTTTTAATTTGGTATAGTCTTAACGGCTAATGATCTTTCATTATCAGAATGGAGTTTATTTGAATCTGATGGAAATATATGGCATTTTCACAAAAACATGTACAGTTCAGAACAATCCTGACCTGTATAGTTTTAACCCTTCACAAAGGGAGCGGAACTATGTCAAAGGTTACATGTTTTATAGCTGGAGGAATATATTGTAGTAATATCATGTAATGATGCTTTGAACAAGTTGACTGTTTCTTTAGATTTTGTCATTTTGCACCCATTATATATATTTTTCTACCCTTTTCCCAGTTCATCTGTGGCGTTACAGAGGTGGATACCCGGCTCTGACGGATGTGATGAGCAAGCTTAAGCAGAACAAGGTAAACATCCTGATGCATCTTGTCTGTGTCCACCCTCTTTAGTGTTCTAATAATGTGCTAATAACCCAGTGTAGCCATCAGTCGAAGTAAAGCTTATTGATCGGTGTCTGTTCGTTGTCAGGAGTTCACAGAGTACAGGAAGGAGCGGGGCAAGATGCTGATGTCTCGCAGGAACCAGCTTCTGCTGGAGTTCAGCTTCTGGAACGAGCCCGTCCCCCGAGAGGGCCCCAACATCTACGAGCTGCGGTCCTACCAGCTCAGGGTGGGTAACACACCGGAGAGCTCAGCAGGGCTTTAGTTGTGCTGAAGATGTTGTGATTGAGAGTTTCAAAGTGAGCCCAGTCTGACCTGATGTAATATACTTCTGTTTTGACAGACAGAAAAATAATCGGCAACTATTTTGATACTCGATTATTCCTTAATACTTAGTCATTTTTCATGCAGAATTTTTCAGGAAAATGCTGATTTCAGGCTTATTAATAATGAGATGTGCTGCTTTTATTAGACTAAATAACTATAGGTTTTCCACTGACAAATCAAACATTTAAAGACTTCCCTTTAATTTGAAACTGGGATGGACATTGTATAATATATTCTGACATTTTACAGACTAAACAATTAAACGTGAAAATAATTTGCAGATAAGAAAAAATATGAGTTGCCCAACAGGAGAGTAATTACTTATATTAAAGAACTGACTTGAAATACAGCGTCTGTTGTGTGTGCAGAGTAGAAAGAAAGAACAGTAGTATTTTCAACTGAAAGATTGCTTTTTTACATAGGTTTTAATTATTATTAAGTGACTTGAGTTTAATAACCAGTGTGTTTTTCACATTTTCCTCCCGGGACAGTTGCCTTAACACTCACTTTTTACATGATCACCACTAGAAGCTTCTCCTGGACCTAACATAACTTCTGTAAATCATGTAGTGTCTTCAGCATTTAGGATGACAGTGGTGATTAAAGAGTCCCCATTTGTGCTATCTGTAACTTATTTTCTACGCATCCATTCAAATGAAATCAAGTGTCTCAACGGTTATATTGAAGGCAGTCTTGACTCGCATTATGTTCGACACACATCACGCCCTGCAGATTAAGTAGTTTCTCCTGATCTGCCAGCAATAACTTTAGATCAGCGCTCCCTGTCATGTGATGAATGCAAGCTATTATCCCTCATCACTGACCGGGATTACATCCGAGGAACAGCAGGGCGTTTGTTTGCTTAAAGGAGAGGTGTCATGCTTTTCTGGTTATTACCCGTCACCTTGTGTGGTATGTAGGTTTTTATGCATGTAAACGGTCTGCAGTCACAAACCCTCAAAGTACACCCTGTAGCGAGTAAAACTCTAACATAGAAAATTCCTCCCCAAAACGCCTCGTTGGAGATTTCTCAGTTTCTTTCTTTGCTCAACGGATGGGTCCGTTTGGTTCCGGGTACGAGCTGATGTCAGCTCGTACCCGGAACCAAATGGACCAATCCGTGGAGCCGTTACGTTACGTCCGCGGAGCCGTTACGTTAAGCCTCTGCTGATTGGTCCAAATTGACCAATCCACGGACTTCCTCACACACACACTCAGTGCAGGCAGCTCTGCTGATTTCTCATCCCTGGCTGCAGGCTGATAACAGACAGTTGGGATCGCGGCGAAATTCTCTCTGCAGACCCATTCTCACAGCGTTTATCAACCTTTTTCTTACTCAATATCAAGCCACACTTATTGTTTTTACTTCGGCTGTGAGTTTGTGTGTGCTCAGGATGAGTTTGGCTGTGTATCGCTAAACAAGGAAACCACACCTCCACGGAGCTCAGCGCGATTCACAACGTCCCGACCAATCAGAGCACACTGTGCTCACAGGGAGGGGGGGGCAAGAGCTGCAACGAGCCGTTTAGTCGAGAGTGAATATTGCTGAATACACATACTTTACAGAGATGCTGTATGCGAAACCAATGTGAGTTTGGAAAAATGCACAGATAAATCTATTTTAGTATACCTCAACAATGGAATTATGATCAGTGGAAATGGCCATGACATGGGCCCTTTAAGCTCCAAAATATGATTGAAGAAGCCTTTGGGTGGAGTTGCTGTTGCAGCTTATCTTCACAATGATGAAATACCTTTGATACAGCTTTACCATTTGTCTGTAGTAATGGGCATGCTCTGGAGATCAGACACAGGTGGGACATCAATTTGTAGTTTGGAAAGTTGATGAATTGTAATAAAGAATATTGTGTTTTTCTTTCTTTCAGCCAGGAACCATGATCGAGTGGGGTAATTACTGGTAAGGCAGCTTGAATTCAATTTGATACACTGAACTGTAGTCACAGAGCAGTTGCACTACATGGAACCTTCCTCATTAATACAAGATATTCCACAGGGAGGCACCATTTTGAAGAAGAACTGTCATGCTTTCAAGCCAATATTTAAATACAGGTAGTTCTGTACACTACGGTTCAGAATAATGATCACTTTCTCGAGCAGACCAAAAGGTCAACATTCATCAGTTCTAGCAATGCAGCTGATTGCAATTGATTTAAATGAAGACGTGAGCTTTCTGAACACGCCTTAGTTTTCATTTATTACTAGCTGATTGGACTACTATTGAGTTTTCTCTTAGTCTTTGTACTTGTCTGACTGCTTTTTTCTTTGCTTTCTAAACCTACTTCATTACATTTCAAAACCTGTTTTGCACAGTTGTGCCAGTCCATGTCAAATCTTCTGCACCTTTTTCCAGTTAGCACATTTAGAATAATTCTTTACTTATGTCTGTGTGATTTCATATGTTAAAATAACTTCAAACACTTTAATAACACCCAGCCTTTTCTGCTCTGAGGCTATTACAGCAGATTTAAATGACCATAAGACAAGAGATCAAGCTTGTCATTTGCTTTTTATTTATCCAGGCTGCATTTGAATAAACCCCTATAGTCAAGAAGATTATGTCATTAAAGCAATTTAAGGCCATTTTAATATAATTTGTGTAGTTGAAGGCTTAAACGTCTTCAGGTTACAACAACATAAGGAATTGAAACTTTAAAGTTTTGTATCCAGACAGTCATTATGATTTAAATATGTATATGTTTGCTTTGGGGGAAAATCGATTTAAAATATTCAACTCACACCAGAGCACTCATTTCACATGGAATTGGCCAGCGTTAACATTTAAAAAAGATGTGATGTTGCAATGGATAATCACAGCAAAGGAAAACGATTGTCATGTACTATACGTTAGCAACAGCGGCTCAATCCAACCGTGTAAATTAAAAACAGTCCATAATGCATTCAAAGATGGCGTGGGATATCAAATGTCTCTTGCAGTTCTGCTGTTGTCATGCCAGATGTAGCCTTGACATTCTTTTTCTGACTGGAGTTGTTTTTCTCTGCAGGGCCAGAGCCATCGGATACCGCCAGCACAACAGTGAGGCTGTGGGAGGGTTCTTCTCACAGATCGGAAACCTCTACATGGTTCATCACCTCTGGGGTATGGACACACCCCAACTTGAGGGGGATTTACACAACGACAGTGTCAGAGTAGACAATCAAGCTAATCCGGAAATCTTTAGTTCCACAGAAAATCAAGTTTTGCCAACGACTGACAAAGAAATTGTTCTATATTATTGTAAATAGTTTGAGTCAAAGGCAACTTTATTGACAATTTGTCTGTTTGTGTTACACAGACAGGGGGTTTGAGTTTGTTAGGAGCACAAAAATATTTTCGAAGTTGTCACCTGGTCAACTTTCATTTATTTATTAACTCTACTGCACTAATTTATATTCTTTAACAGTCTATCTAATGACTTTATGTAGTGAAGAACCCTGTTATAACTATCACTCCATTCAGCAGTTTCTCAGCAGAGTTTTGGTCCCTTGTTTCGTTTTAAGAAAATCTGTTCAAATTCAACAATTTAAAAAACTACTAGATGAATCTATAAAATACTCCTTAATCCTTAATAAAGCATAACTGCAACAGACTTTACAGTGAATATAAGCGCTCATCAGTGCTATAATGTGTGGTTTGTTGCAGCTTACAAAGACCTTCAGACCAGAGAAGAGACGAGGAACGGCGCCTGGCAGCAAGACGGCTGGGACGAGGTGGTATATTACACAGGTGAGCACAAAGAAATAGTTTTCTAAACACAAAGTGGTGAGGAAATGTCATACTGTATGTCTGTAGCTTTTATTTCACATGTTTAAGGCTGTCTGGAGTAACAACATGTTGACTTTGTAGATTATATCACATGACCTTTAACAGTAGATCTTTAAAAAAATGTTGTAAGGCATTGAATTAATGAATTGGAAAATATGGCCACATTTGTTATTAACATTTCTAAATCTTTCAAACGTTTTAAAAGACATGGAAAGGGATGAATAGTTGTTTTCTGTTGCAATATAAAGAGAACACTAACATCTATTTAAAACATTGATTTACCAAGTGCATTCCAAGTTGTATTTAATCTAACTTGCTTGTAGTTGTAGGAGCCTTGTTTATACGATGTGGACACTGATATAAATCTTATCACCTTTCTCCAGTTCCTCTCATTCAACACATGGATTCCAGGATTATGATCCCGACTAAGGCTTCCCCGTTGAAGTAAAGTGAGCTGGAAGCTGAAATCCAGGGGCACCCCCCCCCCCCCCTCCCCTTTGAATGTTACATCCATCCAGAGCATCACTATCGTGGTTTCCACCTCCCGTCAGTGCTGCCGAACAACGTCCCTCCTCTTCTCCTGTCCCTCCTTTGTTACTTCAAAATGTCACCAGGACAGAAGAGGAAACAATGCCCACCATTTATCAGCCATTGAAATATTCAAAACCACTGACAGATGCACAACATCCCATTTTTTAGTTCAGGTGCAGGATGAGTGAATTTGGCTGATTTAAACCTCCTGATGCTCACGATGTCCAAAGTCTGGTGCCACATTAAGTCTGGGCCGTGCAGAGAGCTCATCTCTAAGTTTAGAAACAACCAAAGTTACTTGAAAAGACGTGCAGCTGTGTTGACAGATAGAAAGAATAGTGTTGATGAAGCTCACTGCACAATGCAGGAGCTATTTATTTATTTAATGTAAATTTGGACCGGTTATATTAGCGTGCTGGGGAGTGGCACTTTGACATTGCAGAGTGAAGTGAAAACGTCTTCATCTTTCAAGAAAACTGTATTTCTGTTGCATATCATGATAAAACTAAAGTATAAAATGGTGTAACATGTACGTTAATTGAGGTCCTAATATTCAAACATTTTTTTGGCAAACTACTCCTTTCTGTTGCTTCTTTGGATGTTCCTAGGTTGTCTGTTATGGTAATGTTGCGGTTTCATGGTGCTGTGCTTGTAGCTATTGCTTTTTTCACGTGAAGACAGCATGCCAGGTTTCAGAAACAGTTTTTATCCAACATGTTTAAACGAGGCATCGCTATCATGTATGATACACTCATAAAACAAATGTTATCTATCAGTGGCTGAGGTACTCTAGCTACAGCTTATTGTAATATCAGATGTTATTGTTAAAGGAAGCATGTTTATCTTGTCTTTTGTTCATCAGTCACAGGAAACAGTGTAGAGGGAAAAGACGAGAAGGCCAAAACAGAATAAAGCAGTTTCAACAATGTTTTTGACAACATGTTCTCGTTTTTAATACTGATGTTCTTTACAGGACTCAACACTCATTGACGTAGTGTAGTTACAGCTCATTATATTCATACTGAACTAAAACATTTCTATTACTCATTGCGCATTTCATAAAATGCACGAGTTGTGTTAGCTCAACTAGAGACTTAAATGCAAAAAGTGCATGACAAAACATATTTTTACCTTCAATAAAAGTGTTAGGTTAATCCTTTAGTTACTAGTACAAATCAATAGGGCAGCATCCCTACGAAGGAAAAACTGGACTTTCTAGTGTAAACATTTTCATTCAATATAAAAATCTATCGAGAGTAGAAGGAAACATGTGCACGGGATAAAACGAACAGAAGAACACCCTTGGGTGCAAATAAAAAAATGTTAAAATTAGTTACAGTACTCTTTTTAGCTTGTTTAAATATTTTCTAGTTCCTTTAGCAGCTCCCTAAAACTTGTCACGTACCACAAGGACTTCTCCTTAACCTGCGGCCTGATGACATTACCACCAAATCCAATGAAGGCGTTCTGAGGACGAAAGAGAACACTAGTCACAATGTGTTTTCAAAATAACATCAATCACTAATCAAGCAGGCACTTGCACACAAATGAAACTGTGGAGAGTGTTCACTTACAGCAGGAGGGCAAGCCTCTAGATCTGTGGCTCCATCTCCGATCATCACCACATTCTCGAAGCCATTTTGTTCCTTCAACATGCTGATGACTTTCCCTTTTCCACCACCCTCAGCAGTGGGCTGGCTCTCATCAAAGCCAGCGTACTCTCCTAAAAAAACACATATGATTTAATTTAGTAACTTAAAGTGATTCCCCTATAACAAGCTGACAGGTGCATACTGACACAGGTTGAGTCACATTTGAAATGGCAACAACTTTTATCAAGGCCGATACCTTTTGGATAGAGTGGTAATCGTTATTTCAAACAGGTCCCCTTTAAGACGGATACACAAACAATGCTCCGCCCTTATGAAAACCAAGAAAAGTCAGCTCTTACCATTGAAGTAGAACTTGAGCCGGTTGGCGTAAACATGATGAAGAGGAATGTTTAGCTGAGTGGCCACGTGTTCAACGATGCAGCGGAAGCCCCCTGAGATGAGGTACACCTTGATGCCACGCTGGTGCAGGCGGTCCACAAGCTCACTGGGGGAAGATGTATGGACATTTGTCAAAACTCAAATTAGAAGGATGGAGTGTTTATAGGTATTAACAACATAGACTTTTAAAGATAAACAAGATTTCCTTTTTAAGTTCCTAACCTGTAATTTCCATAGCGTTGACCTAAACAAATCTAACATACATTATTATTATTATTATTATGTGTTGATACAACAAATACAAATCGTTCCGTCTCTCTCTAAAGCAGTGGTTCTCAAAGTGGGGGGCGCGCCCCCCCTGGGGGGAGCAGAGGCATGACAGGGGGGGCGCGAGAGACCAGGAGGAAAAATGGTTATTAAAAAAAAAAAAATGAAAAAAAATGAAATCATAATTTGAAAAATTATTGATTCGAAAATAATATGATACAGTACAGTACTATTACGTCTGGGTCTCTGTGTTTCATTAAAGCTCGGCTCTGTGTGTGTGTGTGTGGAACAAGCGCACCGGTACCGGAGATCGTTGTTGTTAGCTTCTGGTGCTAGCAAGCTACGCTAACGGATATAAAGAGTTTTTTCAACAACAAAGTGGAGGAGAGTCCTCTCCTGTCAGACTGAGCGACTCAGGTGAGCTAAAGGACTCTCAGTGTTTAGATAGTTAACTTTAGTCTAAGTTATCTCAGTGGGTCTCAAACGTTTTGGTCACCATTAATGTAAACCAGGGACGTGCACAGGTACGGGCTAATGTTGCCCGGGCAACGGCCCTTTTGCCATTTTTGTCTGACCTGCCCCTCTGGAGAGAGCAAGAGTTTTTTTTGTTTTCTATTGTGGCCGAATCAACATGATAAGCCCACAATTAGTATTGTAGCGTCTCGCTGCGATAAAACACACCTTGTCAGCGCTGTCCTCTGCCCCCAGTCACGTGACTTTGTTTACAATCTGACAGCTGGAAGCAAAGGAAAGCCCTCCGAGTCCGGCCTCATATGGCTATGGTGATCATACCAAATGCCTGCCTGGCGTTAGAGTATAGGGGACAAACCAGGGGACTTTACTTCCTCTTGACACCGTCGGTTATTTACAAAAAAAACACCTAAATATACTTGTTATTGTGCTTCTGTCTTTCTGTGTCTTTACTCTGCTCCGTAAACTCCCCGCTTTCTCTCTTTTCTTGATCGCCCTCTCTCACAGGAGAACACTTCACTGCATCGCTTTATTGTAGGATTTCTGCCATGTCTCTACTTTAGTTTGACCATCTCTGTTATTAAGTTATGGAATTCTAAATAAAATAAGTAATTAGATACCTTACCGTTACTGCGCTCATAAAGAATGATAAGAATAATGCGTATTGAACTGGTTTCCTTAATTAGTGAGTTTATTTAAGGTAATTATAGAAGCCCTATTTTATCAGTGTGTCTGCACAGCAGTTACAATGTTAAAACTACATTAAACAGAATTGTCCCCATTGTTTCTTTAATAGTTACTAACATTAGATATTTTAATGAGATATGGACCGCAAAACAAAAAATGTGCCTGAATTATGAATTTAGCAGTTGGACATAAAATTCAACTGAGTGTCACTTGCAATGACAGTTTTGTGTTTTGATTTTATGAACCTTTTACATTAAAAAACAAGTTAGAATTATCAAAAGGTCTTGTGTTTTTTCCGGGGGGGGGGGGGGGGGGGGGGGGGGGGGGGGGGGGGGGGGGGGGGGGGGTGGGGGGGGGGGGGGGGCTTTTTCCAGTTTAGAGCAATAGCCCCTCCAAATGTCTGTGCACGTCCCTGATGTAAACAATTATTTCCGAGGCACACGTTTATATGATCATTATAGTTATAAAAAAATAAGAGAATAAATGAAAAACAGGTATGAAATAAATACTATATGGCAGTAAAAAGAGAATACAGTTTGAAAGGGGAGTGATTTGTAAAATATCCATAAAGAAAAAGTAAATCGGTTTACAGTTCTGTTTCATATGGGTGTTGAGAGAGGTATCCATAGATCTCTTCATTTTGCTCTCAAAGTGCACCAGATTGATGCTTTTAACTTCAATATTTAAAAAAAAATCTTCCCGGGGGAGCTTGCCCCCGGACCCCCCTATTTGAGGTCCACACACCACCTATAAAAATAGCACTTTACCCCTGCTTACACCTATATGCCGTGAGCTGATTATCGAGCCTTCATTGTAACAGTCGCGGGTACACTGTGTATTTGCGTGGGGAGTGTTGCAGTAGAACATTCCACTGTAGCGACCGGTACATTCATGAGAAACCCTAAATGTTTGAGCACCCTCTATGAAACGTCAAGCTACCCCACAGCACCCCCAAAATAAATCTCTGGCGCCGCCACTGAGCCTGACTATTTGTGTTGGGGGGGCCAGACTTTTTTCTTTCTCCAAAGGGGGGGCCTGACAGAAAAAGTTTGAGAACCACTGCTCTAAAGGCTTATATTTGTTTTAATACAGTACATAAAAAAATGTACTCTTGTTGTCTTCCTCTATCTGAGCCAGTCAATTAAAACAATTTGCCTTGATATACATGTTGTGCATCCCTTGTTCCTTTACACTTTAGAACAATAGGCAGTAGTAAAACCCATATTACATCAACAGTGGCCAGACAGTTTCGGACATTAACCACTCAGACACATCAACGAGTTGCTAAGTAGGTAAAGCAAGCACAAATGCATGTGCACAAAGGAGCAGAAAAGAGTTGAAATGTTAACACATGGCATTAGTTTGCCTAATAAAGAAGTTGTATAAACTCCCACTTAACTGTCTGCCATGTCAGCCACCATGGTTGTTAAATACATGCAGACAGCCCATCATGACCCAAGATCACATTTCTGTGTAAGAATGTCAACTTTTTCACGTGTAAAGCCCTTTCAGGTATGCTTGTTTCAACCCCCTATATAAATAGTCAAAAAGTACTGAGACCTTATTAAGAGAGGGTTGTTTACCATAGATTAGGAAAATTGATTATTTAATGTACATTAAAACTTCACACACTCACCTTATACCTGGAGTCAGCTGGGGTGGATGGTCTGTTAACAGTTTGTTCACTTGTTCTCTTGAACATCGGATGATGGATAGACGCTCAATCAGGGCTGTTTTGAATGACATTGAGCCGCCCATAGCTTTGCGGGTCCTAAAATGTGAAAGAAGCAATATATTTGCATAATTATTTAAATAAATCCAGGTATAATCTCAATTTTGGGGCACTTTTCAGTGCACATTAAAGTGATGTTGACAGCATTTATACACATACATTTCAGTGACTGCATCCCCCACACCGCAAAATTTGGCAAGTTCATCTATGCCTTCTTCTTTGATGACTGTGCTGTCCACGTCGAAACAGACAGCATCTGCTCTCCGGAAGACTTCCTTCATATCTGAAAGTGTTGCCATTGTGCTGAAAAATAAATACAACATGTGAGACATATTTAAAAAAAACACAGCAGGAGTATCAGTACTCTGATGGCATAGTTGTATCAGGCTATTTTAGGAAGTCATCTGAGGGGAAAACTAATGTCATTAGCAGGGGCCTGAGCTGAGTTAGTTGGTTCAACACAAGGTCTGAGATTTCCCCTGCAGCTGCATGACTGGTATTGTTAAACTAAGCCCTGTATGCATTGGATGTCTTCTATCCAGTTAAGCAGCAAACACATCCATTGATTGAAATACCTATGTGCGGGGGCGGATCTACCGGGGTGGCATGGGGTGGCAGCTGCCACCCTAAAAAATAGCCTTGCCACCCCAGCTGCCACCCCAGTTGGCATCTTTGTTTTGAAAGAAAAGTTGTGGCTCATCGGACATTTATGAGAGAAAATCTCTAATGTCCGAGTGCAAGTGAATGCAGCACAAGACGCGAGTCTTGTAACCCCTCCCCCGGCCCTGGCGCGAGCTTGGAAATATGATTGGCGGCGATTTCATTTGAACGGGGGGACGGCGCAAAACGAGAAGCATTCGGACTCAAGTAGACGGAAGAAATTAGGTATTTGCGGTCTACAATGACAGAGAAGAGACTGTCAAGTTTGGCTGTACTCAGCATTGAATCAAAACGCACTAAAGCTGTTGATCTTAATAAGTTTGTGAGGCGTTTTGCTGAACAACATGGTAATCGCCGCATTCAGCTGTAATAGGCATGCCAACTTGATGCTCTGCTCACGGATGAGCATAAAAAACTGTTAAGATGATGACCTTGTATGTGTGTATATATTTTTTTTCTTTGTGGGGGTCTGCCCCCAAAAAACTGTTTTAAGTCCTGAGAAAGTCAAATAAGACGGTGTGTAAAACTACACTGCCCAGCCAAAAAAAAGTTACCGTTTTGATTTAACTAAAGGCCAGTAGGTAAGGACTTTCCACTGGATAATAACTGCAGCGATGTAATGTATTATGTTTTAGCTGAATACACGTTTTTTAACCCTAACTGATGCAGTTAATCACTTCTTTAATGTTTGTTCTTTCTGATGTAAAGTCCAGGTTGTAACTGTTTGCAGTAAAGTTGTGGGGCGCTGAACTGTTCCTTTGAATCTTGATATGATATAATTACTTGTCTTTCAAATTTGAAGGAGGGTGAGCAAGCATCTTGAGGATCATTCATCATTAACTCCTCCAAAAAATATAGTTTATTCAATAATAAATGAATATGTGAATCATAACAGTGATTGACAGCTGATAGGAATAATATGATTGTTAATAGTATCATATTCATTCAGACAAACATCGATGAGACAGTTAATTAATGTACTTATTGCAGCAGTCTTCATAGATTTTGTACCCCTGCTGGTCTAAGAGTGAAACAAACTCATTCAGTTATTGTTCAGTTAAAATTCATTAAATTATGTCTGCCACCTTATATATTTATATGTAAGGCTTTACTGATGTGCCACAATAATGTCACCTATGTTATTGAGTTAAAATATTAATATTGTGGCTTTCCAAGTTAACATTGATTGATATGACTGCGATTAAATCAGCATATACTTCTGCCAGGGGATGCCACCCCTCAAAATCTTCTGCCACCCTCTTGCTTCCCCATGAATATTTGTCTAGATCCGCCCCTGCCTATGTGCAAACGTTTCTGCATCGAAGGATCTCAAATAAAACACGTGTTCCATCAACAATGGGTTACGGTTGGGCAGTCTGTCTGCCTAAACAAACTATACCACAGGCTGTTATGGACATAATTTGCACGGATTGCATCACCCGAGCCAGGCACACTACAAAGAACCGAGCGATACAAAACCTACCTACATACATACATTTAAAATCGATGAGACTTCTTCAAACAAGCAATTAGGCTTGTTTTGCGTAAACCTAACTTGCGACTTGCATAAAAAGTCCTCACGCACTTAAGTAACGCACAACATCCATGATTCAGAAACGTTACCGGTCCGTGAACACAGACAAGCACTCAGCGGTGACCGTACACTACTCAAGCTGCAGCACTAATGTATGATTGAAAAATATATGTTTAAAACACTTAGTGGTGTCGTACTTACTGTTGGGAGCAGCGTTGGTAAGGCACTAACAGTAGCAGCGACGAGGAACAGACGAGGAAGGACGCTGCGAGCTCCACCAATCAGAGGGAAGCCGGAGAAGGACCGCCCACTTTGGTTGGCACGGTTACATGACGACAGCAACGGTCAACTGACGACTCATTTGATAAACACAGTGAAAAGTGTGAATTTCACTGTGTCAGGGGCAGCGCCAGGGAGTAGCTTGGAGTTGCTATAGCTTGGAGTTGCTATAGCTTGGAGTTGCGCCACCCCCCCCCAAAATGCAGACACTCACTATGACTCGCGCATGCATGCATGTGCACGGTTGTGGCATGTCCACCAAAACAGAAAGATATGGACACAAGATGTGTGCAAATGTATTTAGTATCCTATCCATTTGAACATGATTTAAGTGGGGGGGGGGACCTAACCTCCTCTAGGAGGGTCCGGGGGCATGCTCCCCCGGGAAGATTTTTTTTTAAATGTTGAAGTTAAAAGCATCAATCTGGTGCACTTTGAGAGCAACATTAAGAGATCTATGGATACATCTCTCAACACCCATATGAAACAGAACAGTAAGCAGATTTTCTTTTTCTTCATGGATATTTTACAAATCACTCCCCTTTTAAACTGTATTCTTGTTTATTAATAACAACTTTACTGTCATATAGTATTTTATACTATAAGAGAATAGATGAAAATCTATTTTCTTATTTTTGTATAACTATAATGATCATATAAAGGTGTGCCTTTTCCTCACTGAGCTGAGGTTATCAGAGCCTCTCAGTCTTTCAAGAGAGAGCTCTCTAAAGCTCTCTCCCCCGCGGCCGCTTACACAGTAAATTCCAATGTTAATAAAAGCTGTATACGTTTTTTGGGAGTTTGATTTATTTTACAAAAAACACAAATACAAAATTAAAACCTATAATTGCACACTAAAACCATTATTTCAAAAAAAGAACTATTTCACATAAACCTCTGGTTTTTACTGGGGCTGGGGCAGTTCAACTTGATTTTGGGGGGGTGCGCCATAGTTTATGGGCGCTGTACGCAATATAGGCGTAGTTCTGTTAGTATAAGATAATAAGATGTACTTTGTTGATCCAAAATCGGGAAATTGTGTTGTTATGAAATAAAAAAATATATATTTTTAATTTCTAACTTTTTGCTTTTTTTTTCGGCGCCCCCCATAGATTGATGCGCCCTTAGCATTCGCCTATACTGCCTATGCCAAGGGCCGGCCCTGTGTGTGTGTGTGTGTGTGTGTGTGTGTGTGTGTGTGTGTGTGTGTGTGTGTGTGTGTGTGTGTGTGTGTGTGTGTGTGTGTGTGTGTGTCTGTCTGTCTGTCTGTCTGTCTGTCTGTCCTGTCTGTCTGTCTGTCTGTCTGTCTGTCTGTCTGTCTGTCTGCGGTGTGGTGATGAGGTTAAATGCCACAGCATGCCAGTTGAAACAGTGAACGATCGCTGTTGTGTACTTGTACGCTTAGGGTGTAATGGTATTATACAAAAATATTGTAGGAGCACAGAAACAGTGTTCAAATTCTGCTTTTACAAACTTATTTTGGTTGTGCTTACCTTGCAAAGTAATGTTATAAGTGTCAAAGGAATGTTTTAATGTCAATATTAATGATAATATTGTAGTGTGTCCAAGTTAATAGTTATTTCAGTTATCAGATGTGCACAGTTTAGTACATTTGTAAAGTTATTTAGGCAATGTTGTTGGTGGGAGTTAGGGAGAGACCGCCCCTTTCAGGTGTGTGTGTGTGTGCGTTTTCCGGTGTTTGTGGAGTATGAGACGGTAGGAGTTGTGTTCGAGTGGGAAAAGTCATAATGAGTGTTATACTATTGATTGGTTCTGTAAGGCGTGGCTGTGGCCGTCAATACCAGAAATGAAAGAGAACGTTTTCGACATTGAAGGCTCGTGATCTGTGATCTTGAATAGCGGTGAACGCTACAATATGAACAGGCTCGCTCGTGCTTGGCCCACTGGTATTGTTTGTTTATTTATTTTGAAAATTAACTAGCAACTCCGTGCTGTCATATAGCAACTGCTGCTACTGCAGCAAAAAAATCCTGGCGCCGCCCATGCACTGTGTGTAGTGACATGACATCTAATGGGTGGAAGATACATCTATTAAGTACTAATACCAGTATAGAAACACTTTTTTACAAGTTAAAGTCCTGGATTGAAAACATGACTTAAGAAAAAGGGAAATATGTGTAGTAAATTAGTAGGCCTTCCATAAGTAAGGGTTTGTCCTTTGGAGAAACATGTAGGCTATTAGCCTATTAGGCCCTTTACTTGTTAATTGTTAAAACGCGTTGTTATTTGTTATATATTGAATGCTGTGAGATAAATGTGGTGGAGTAAAAAGTTACCTACAATTTCCTCTCTGAAATGTAGTCAAGAAGTGGCACTTAAAGGAAAGGCTTAAATAAACTAGCCCAATAATGTAGGCCTACTGTAGTTAAGTGCTTACTTAATTTACCAATATGTTTTTGCCTGATGCCCTTTATTTGTTATACATATTTAATTTACACTGTTTCATTGACAAAAATCTGCTTGTATGCAATTTGTTGTGCATAAAGAACTTGAACTTATATGGGGGTCGACCCCATAGTAACCGATTCAGGCCTGATTGATAACGCCTCATTGACTCAGAGCCTGGGTGTCAGCCAAGTAGCCGGAGCAGCTCCTGGTGAATAAGATATCTACAGCACACATCCTTTTAAAAACGTTTAAATTATTAGGAGATTAAGTGTAGCTTACTCATGAGGGTGCATGCCTTTATGATTCACAAAAGTTGTACTGCAACATGTCGCTGTTCAACACTTTTTTTGCTTTCAACCCACAGAGTAGATTAAATGACTGTAAAATTAACCGAACACCTGGTAAAGGTCATTTTAAAGAAGATATTTTTATATTTGATACTTGTTTAGGGTATTGTGTCTGTATGTTTGTGTAATCTTGTGAAGATGACTGAAAATTACATAAAAGTTGGAAAAAAAAGAAAAATATATTATGTACAGTCTATTGTTTAAACAAAACAACTCTGGTTTAAAAAAAAAAGGACTAAACATATTGATGGTCTATATGATTACTACCCGCAGGAAACCATAGAACATGTATAAAGTTATCCTAAAAGCAAAGGGGCCATCCTGGGGGGCATCAGGCTCATAACTCTTTTCTAGTTTTAACCATAGACTGTAAAGGTTTTAACAGACTGTGGTTCCCAGTTCACCCTCCAGTCCAGACGGGGCGGTAATGAGCTGTGCTGTTGTTATAAAGCCATGCAAACATGCTGGAAGGAAAAGACGAAGAAGACCAGCCGCAGCACCAGTGGCAGCCTAGCAGCTCATCGACTCTTGTGAACCTGAGATGTCGCTCTCTGTCTTCTTGGGTTACTTAAAAGTTGAACAGGGGTGTAGATGGAATAATATCAAAGAGAAGATGCAACTCTGCACAGGTAATTCTATCCATCTCATTCTGGTAAAGTGTTTTGGCTGACCAAAAGCATGCGGTGCACATGGTGGTGGGCTAACGATAACCACGTGCATTGCACCTGGATGTCTGCAGGGAAAAGTTGTATATTTCGATTTTAGCAACGTAAAATACTCTTAACACTACGATACTAAAACACTCATTCGGAAAAATATTGAGCCTTATTGTGAAAGATGGGTCCAGAGAGTTATGTCGTTATTATGTTTCAAACTTGCATGTGACATTTAGAGAACACACTTTGGTGTTTGTATACAACTGTGAATTATGTTGATGGAAGGTTGAACATTAAAAGGTTTTTTGTGTAATCGTTTCACAGGATCCATGGGAGGAGAAGGCCTGAGCTGAGTCACCATAAAGGAGGCCATGCCTTAAACACCATGCGGCAGAGGTGAGGAGGAGCAGATGTATAGGCCTACAGTTTTTTTGTTTGTTTATACACTGGTCAAGTGTACCATATGAAGACAGCCAAATGAATAACACAGCAAGACCATATATTGTATAAAATGTAATTTTGAATTCAAGTATTTTGTGAATTTCTTAAGGGCTTTACACAAAAGATAGTTTGAAGACATGTAGCACATTGAATTTAATTTGACAGGATCAATTTCTCTGAGCTTACTGAGGATGTGTGTTTTCCTACAGATGCCTTGTCTGAAGATGGGATTGTTGATCCGTATGTCACGAAGAGCAGAGACCTGCACAGGTAACTTGTTCCTATGAATACATTTATGAGTTGAAAGCATGGACGAATTCTGTTTTACTCTTTAAATAGTAAATGCAGTCAGACACCATGCGAAAGTATTGTTTTCACACACTGACTTAACAACAGGATAAGAATGCTAACTATGGCGCTTATTCTAATGTCAGAGTGAATACAGAAACATATAGGTATTCAAATGTGAGAATTTCGATATCATTCTATTAATAGAGTCGGCAACAAATCAAGTCCACTTAATAAATAATTTTAAAAAAATAGATTTGATTTTTTTTTTGCATTTTATGAAGCTGTTTCTAGAATGTGATTTTATTTGATAAATTACATGATAAGCACTACTCTGTAGCAATCGTAAGTAGAACTTAGTCATTTACAGAGCTAGGGGATATAGTTAATATTCAGAGAAACTTACTGATATTGATGTCAAATACACAATTTAAAAAAACGTGGGTATAATTCATATACAGTCTATGGTATAATCCCATTCCTCCAGCTCAATATATTACAAATGTCCATATCAAAAGATGTCCTAATAGTACATATGTGTGAGAATACACACATTTGTCCACAGACAAATTATATCATAGCCCCTAATATCCCTTTTTCCTCTTCCAGCATTTCTTAGAAGGCGTGTTTGTGGAGTGGAGTAATGCACGCTCGGTCCTGCAGCTGATCACCACACACCAGCCCAATGAAACATGGCTGACGTCCGGACTGTGAAGGCCTGATGATGGTATGTTATGTAACGACAAAGTATGAATAAAAGTCACACTGAGGCATGGACGAATTCTGTTCCAGCTGTTCTGTGTTGGCTACAGTCAGACACCATGCAAAAGCATTTCTGATTTCTGCCTAATACCTGGGTGAGTGCTTCTCGGCCTCATCCAGCTGTGCAGGAAACAGTACAATTATACTCTTTGAAATACTAGATTCTGCTCTGCCAATATTCATGTTAGTGCTTTTCTGATATTTGATGTTCTATTTAATTCTGCACAACAACCTCAAATATTTATAATTTCCTGCTGTGATCGATATATTTCTGAATGCTTTTGTTTCCTTCTACCCACAGGTTCACAAGGAAAAAGAAGTGTCGTGCTAAAAGCTAACACAATCGTGACTGAAGTTGTCTTTCAATCTGAAGGTTGTCAGTTTGATCCCAGCTCTGTGCAGTCGATGTATCCTGAAACAGTGAATGTGTGACTTCGTAAAGACTTGATTCAAAATGGATACAGTCCATTTACCATGCATGTCACTTTTCTGTTTTTATAATAAACTGGTCTTGTGTATAACCTTTCAACATTTGTCCTGGAGTCCTTGTTCAAAATACAATGCAGGTGTCTTAATATCCTGAGCATAACAAATCCAAGTTTTAGTCAATAACAAGACTTAGGATTTGAAATTAAATGCACCTTTAATTAATAAATCCATAGCATACATTTTAAACTGCAAAAATATAATACTTCCTTCGACGCTGTCATCAGTATAGACAAATAGTTCAGTACATCCTGCTTAATAATCAAAGAGCCATGCAGTACCCACACACACACATCTAAGTCCATGCCTTTTCAGGTTTACCGTCTAATATCCAAGTCTGCCACTTGTTGGTTATTTCAAATGTTTTGCTTTAGCTGACAAAAGTTCTGACCAAACAAATGTATCAGTGTAAAACTGTAAAATATCAAATCTGATCTTAAACATACATTGGTTTAGAGATGAGCTGGATCATTTTATACAGATATTAAGATTGATGCCTATTGACAAACAATTTCCTTTTGGTAATGTAACAGGGTGGCTGCTGGCTCCATTCTCTTAAGACATGCATCAAAGAATAAGTACATTCTCAGGTTATACAGCTAACAATGGGTACATTTGACTTTCTATCTACATTTGCATGGCAGATTTTGAGGTATATCAATTCCTCTGTAATAAATAATGCTGTATTTGAGAACTCATGAGCAATAAATGCTTTCCAGATTAAAGACAGACTTTAATTAACCTTGTCTAGTGGTGATGTTTTACCAGTCCATTTCCTTTATACAACAGAAGAGCACAATAAGCCAAGCTGAGTAGAACCTCTGCAGCAGATCAGTCCTGAGCTCTTCACCAGATTTGTTGCACCGGCTCTTCGGCCTCGGCAGCCATCGACAGCAGGATGGCTTTGGAAGTGTTCTCGAAAAGTGCTGCTCTGTTCTGAGTTTGTCCCTTCTTGACCCAGTGGCCGTAGATCTTGAAAGCACAGGCGTCTATCAGCTTGCGGATTGGCTTGATGGCGTACGGGTCGCTCATGATCACCTCCTTGGTGACGGGCTTGGCACGCCGGTAGTTGCAGTAAATCCGCATCGTGGCGAGGACAGTCATGCAAATGACCTGAAGGAGAAAATGTGGGAGAAGTTAACTGGTGTCTAGACGTATTAAGGGTATATTACATTTGGCAAAGTGTACTTGGTCATCACTGAAGTAATGTTATGACACCCCATACAGACTCCTAGTTGATGACACAAATAGTTATGTTTAAGTGGTTGATGTAGATAAAGCTTGGTTGACTAGGTCAAATGGACAGAATAAAAAAAAGATATTGAGAAATATCTAATCAAGGGAATAAACACAGGTGAATGCTGTGTTAAACTGCACCAATACATTTAAAAATACTATTTATAAAAATATTGAAACTAATAGTTTCCCTTACGTAGGTATATTTAATCTAAGTTGTCAATCATTGTGTGACATTACATTTTAAAAGTGGTCCTCTGGTCTATTTAGGGGTACCATCTCTCAAAAGATCATAACACTTTGTTTCCAGTCAAGCCATACAATACACCTAATGCTGTTAGCTTTATTGTTGCTAATTGTTTGTGGTTACATTATGATATGGGCCTGTTTGACACATTGAAACATCTAAACGTTTATTGTAGGCTGCATAAATGTCTGATGATTCAAGTGACAATCTTTAACGTCTCACCTTGAACCGCCTGTATGGAGTGAACTGTCGCACTTCATTCACCACATACTGTGAGAAGAACGAGTGGTTGAGGACGTCTGAAGCTGTGTATCGCAGCTTTGGGTCCACCACCAGCATCCGAGAGATCTGAGGAAAGTAATATAAACCTTAGTCAAACACACTAAGTATTGTTACTTAATCCAAGCTGCAAAAGCAGACGTGGAAAAAAAACTGCCTACCAAATCTTTCACAGTGTCTGAGCGGTCTTCCCACTCTGGTAAAGAGAAGTCGTAGCTCCCGGATAAAATCATACGCAGCATCAGCATCTGCTTCCTGTGCCAGAAGGGGGAGAGCCTGCGAGCAGCGTGTACATGATGACCCCTGAACTCCATCTGCAGGTAAACAAGGAGAACATCAACATACATGCAACATCTCCATTTTATCTTCTGTATTTAAAGAGCCAAAATGGAAAAGGGAAAAAAGAAAAACAAGAAACAAACACGTTTTAAAAGTCTAAACAAACCCACCTTATAGATAGCTTTTATGTTTAATTAAGTGAAAGTGTACGACCAGCAATTTTACTGTTAAATTACAGCATGGCAGTGGTGGAGTATGGTGTCTTTAGTAGAAGGGAAGGACAGAGGATCATGTAAATAAATACAATTAACTATAAGTCTCATTAAGGAGGCAACACATACAGATTGCTTAAAGATAAATAAAAAGGTTAACATTTCTAACGAAGGTTATCATAACATCCTCTAATGTGCAAATCTTTTTTCAAGATTCAAGGAAAATAATCACAACCTTAAAACCAAGCCGACCGAGATCGTGAAGTAGATTTCCAGGCAAGAAGTATCCTACTTTTGCCATGAATTCATTATTCTGATAATAAGTGTAAAAGTGTAAGCAAGTTATATTTAGGATAACTTGACTTTGCTTATTGTAACTTCTCTTAAAATATATACTGTATATACGGCGCAATAGGATCACACTGTTGCAGAATTGTGTTAGCATTGTTTATAGTCATTTGCTCAGATTTGTAACAACTTGCTTGTCTCTGCTCACTCACATGTCCACAGCAATACCGTATCCCTTATGCCCCCCGTCCATGGAGCACTGGATGATCTCAGGGGCCAGGTATCCAGGGGTCCCACACACCTCTGCATCACAAGACACGTCAAACACATCAACGTACAGTAACCACATTTACAAAGCTTAAATAAGCTATTTCTGAGAGTGCACTTTAATCTGATGTGTGTTGATGGAAGGAGAAATAGTCAGTAGAATTACATTTAAAAACTAGTCAAATCTAAGTAATTTAGTGGTAAATAACTTCAAGTAGTACTTACTTAATAACAAATCCTGACCATAACCACCCTTACAAAATAATAATTATCATGTGTATTAGTTTATTTTGACTTGGCAGTTCCCACTGCTAATGATGCTTTCTGAGTCTTATCTGAAAGGTCAGTGTGTGTCTGAGACTTCAGCAAATAGATCTGAGTGTCCTTTGCACCGTAACCTTTGTGAGAGCAGCTCAGAGAGATAGAAACATGTTGTGACACAGATTCTCTGCCGACCGCCAGCAGCTGCTGATACTGCACTGTAGGTTGTAAACAGCGTAACTCTAATAGAGAAGGACATTGATGTATCCTTGGCTGAGTATGCTGGGACTGTTAGTGTGCTTAGTGCATGTGATTGTGTCCAATATTGTTAACTGCTCTGAATATGTCAGTATCAGCGATTTGGTCACTTTTGGAACTTCTTTTACAGTGGTATCAAGATGTAGAAAGTAATTTACAAGTAAAAGTCCTCAAGATTTTACTTTTAAGTTCACTACTAAAATTACAAAATCATTAGCAACAAAATGTGCCTTATGTCCTAGAAGTAAAATGACTCATTATGCAGAGCAGTCTATAGAATAACTAATATTATATGAGAAATGTTGCAGCTGGTAAAGTAAAGGGGAGGTTTTCAATATATATACTGCCGTGTACATTGTGAACTTCACCAAAGGACCTACAAAAAGTTTATTTTAAGCTAAAATAATGCACGAAAAGTAATTTCTTGATAAGATATTTACTACTACATCTACTAATCTGAAAAGTAACTAAAGTAGAGGAGATTGAAGTATGAAATAAGAAGTACCACAAAACTGTACTTAAGTAAATGGACATAGCACCTGTCCAACCCTGCGTGTTACTCTGAAATGACCTTAAATGTATTCTACTATTGTGATAACGGGTCATAATTAGTTTCCATTCAAGCTTTCACCGACCTTTGAGCCTCTGTCCCGGCTGGACTTGCACAGCGAAGCCAAAGTCTGTGAGTTTGATTTTCATCTCGTCGTCTAAGAGGATGTTCTCAGGCTTCAAGTCGCGGTGGACGATGTTCTGGTTGTGGAGGTACTCCACCACCTCCAGCAGAGGACGCATGATGTTCCTAAAACCAACACACATCAAACTCATAAGGATTATTTCTAATAGAAATAAGATATTCACAGCTTTTGTCTTGGTAAATAGTTCAAACATGTATTTCTCACTGACCTTGTTTCCTTCTCACTCAGAGTAACTTTCTCTGTGAGGTAGTCAAAAAGTTCACCCCTCTTCATCCTGAATTAAATAAATACAAACATTTGAGGATTTTGGAAAGATGGGAGTCATGAAAAACTTGAAATTGGACACTTACAGGTCAAAAACCAGGAAGAAGAAGGCTTTTGATTCATAGCAGTCTTTGAGCTGTACTGGAGAGGAGAGAGACATTGGAACAAAAAAAAAGGGGGACTATGATTCACTTGATAGGTGCATCAGTTGAAAACAAAGGCCATCAATAACCACAACTCTGGAAGGCCAACAAGCTCTTTAGGCTTTGTGAGAGTTTCATAAGACTATTAATTATTGCAACCAGTTTTAATAGAATAATTTGAGGGTAGTGAATGCGCTTACTGATGTTGTGCTGTCCGCAGACTTTCTTCAGGATGTCGATCTCCTTCGCCGTGGCCTCTCTGATCTCCTCCATCTCCTGCGGGGTCACGTTGTCCGAGGGGGTGATGTCGATGATCTTCACCGCGTACTCCTGAGACGTCCGCTTGTTGATGCAGCGACGCACCACGCTGCTCACTCCCCTGAGGAAGAGAGAACACTTGTTATCTGCACATTTGTCAGGTTACTTATTTCTTCACAGGTTTGTGTTTGTAGAGCTAGATTTAAAGAAAACATGTTTGTGAGCTTTGTTCAGGAATTTCAAAACACAAACAAAACGTTTCTGTGACAACTGATGGATGTAAAAACAAAACAACTTAGCATGAATGAAGGTTACATTTTGTCTTAGGTTTGCTTGATAAAAATGTTTTTTTTATGTTCTCAAAATGTTCTTTCTATGTATTACTCTCATCTAATCCATGCAAGAGAGGCTTTATTTTGTGATGTGATGAGCCTAAACTCAAAGATTATAGCCTTCTCATTGTCATTTTTATTATCAAATCCATTTCAGAGGAAACTCTCCATCCCCTGTAAGTTAAGCGGGATGTTTGTGAAGAGTACTAGAGTAGCTGAACCCACTTTCCTGAGATGCAGTGACCTCATGACATGGATGTGTGAAAGAGAGTAAAATTACATAATCTAACAGCGTGCCCTAAATCCCAGGAAGCTCTCAACACTGAGCCTTTGTTTATTATGGAAGGTAATGAATGAAGCCTCCTCCAACACTGTGAGTGTGTTATGTAACAACACAACCGACTGACAGATGGGGGAGGGGAGCGGACAAAAAGACAGAAAGGGAGCTCTGCCACTGCTGACATTACTCTTGGACTTCTGGGAAACCCTTTGGCTTGTGTTTTAAGCGTCCACAACAACTGTGTCCCAATCAAATGACATTACTACAGTTCAGTGAGCTGTATTCAATTGTATTGTGCTTTTGAAAAGAATAAAACATGTTGGATTACAGACCATCTTTACCATACTAACCAATACATGTAGGTGGTGGTTGTGCTTGTTAATGGATAACTTTACATTAGATTTATTGCAAAATAAGCATCCTAGTACTAGACTCCTGGTACTAGGATGGGTTAAATGCAGAGAACAAATGTCACTGTGTGTGCTGTGTGCTCTGCATGTGTGACCATTACAGAGGGTTATTATTTTATTTTTTGTATTCACTTTTTTTGCAGAGAGTTGGATAAGAATATTGATACACTTGTTGTATCTTTCTGTACATAAAGCAACACCCAGTGGCTAGTTATAGCCTAGTTTAGCATTAGCACTGGAAACACTGTAAAACTATATTTCATTAAACTTGTTTGTCATTGCAGTAGTCTGACTCTGTGTGAAATGTATCTTTATGTAGCAAAATGAAGTTGTGCATTTTGGGAGCAGGACTTTTCTTGATTTATTTGGATACTACTACAGTCCCAAAAACATAAAATTGTCCAGTAGCTCATAAGAAAAGAGAAATAGAAAGTATAAGCAAATATTGACCCGCAAGCTCAATACAGTCTTTATTCCTGAACCTCTGGTTGGGAACTCCCGCTGCCAGCTAATGTAAGTCTTTACAAACCTGCCCAGAATCTCCTTGGACTCGTACTTCTCGTAGAACTCCTGGGCTCCCACCCAGTCGGGGACCTCCTCATCTTTGGTCATGATGTCTGTGATGCTGCTGCTCCTCCGAGGCTCAAAACACTTTTAGGTGTGACAGTTCTATCAAGAGACGAAATAGCACCAATTATAAAATGACTTATTGTGCAGCAGAAGAAGCTCTCATATTTTTTCCGCATTAATGATCATTGCTGATTCATTTATGTCCAAGAAGCCCTTTGATGTTAAAAGGTCACAGTAAGGCTCTTTAACTCCTGAGCTGCAAAAGGAATGTGTTAATGAGGGCTTCTTTCAGTCACATGATGATGCAGAAATGGCAAGTGTTTGGTAGTTGCATCTTCTCAAATTGAGGATTTTGCTGGTCTTTTCATGTTTATATAACAATAAATATGATTGATGTACTTAACTATGATATTTTCACCTGCAAATGGTTTGCACATTGAACTGCTGGACATTTATAGATGTCACTTTAGGCTCTGAGAAATTGTATATTTCTTTTGACATTTCATATGATCATGTGCTTCTAGACATGCCTGCCCTTAAACAACCTAACAACGCTTTACTGACCAACATGGTTTTCTTGTGGTCTTGCTATTAAAGTGTCTAATTTCATGCACATTTGACCTTATTCTTAAATTAAAGGTTAGAGAAGATGTATAATGAATGGAATCTATTACCTGATTTACCAGTCTAAATGACATGACCACTTCCACAAGTTTTTACAGTAAAAATGTTAAACTTCAGTTCAGTTCTGTCTCACCCAAGTTGATTGCAACGGATAATAAGCTAAAAAAAACTGTAAAGGATCTAAACCTAATGTCACAGCCGACCTATCACATGGTGTCGACCGATAACGCCAAATGCCACGAGTGAAATATATCTCATCTAATCCGCTGTCACTATTTGACCTTTAGCTGCTCCAGACAGTAATAATAATAAAGTAATTTATTAAATGTAAAATCTCTCGGTCACTCACCGTGTCGGTTAGTCCCCGTTATAAATGAGATCCATTATTGTCAGTGGGTCTGATCACAAGGACGCACGCGGAGCTCCAGTCAGACCCCGTTGCTGAGTGTGGGGCTGCTGCCATGGCTAAGGGTGAGCCTTAATGTCAGATGCCAAAAATAAATAGTTGCTTCCACAGCAGCAGCTCACTCTGATCGCACAAAACAGAGCCATGAAATAACACCCTGCAGCTCCTGCCCTCGCCATGAGACATTGAGAGTGAGAGAGAGAGAGGACTGTCCTACATTACTAACAGCTCCACATCTAAGTCGTGAATATACACTGAGACTGACTGGAGTGACATGACAGGTGTGAAACCCCTGAGGCATCTATTTAGAGATATGTTTTCCTAGAAAGTCCAGAGTAAGAATAACCAGGCATTGAAATCATTGTTTTTTGAAGTGCTTTATTGTTTTAAAACCTAAACTGCAGACCTCCATCATCCAGAAGGCAGGAACTGTTGGTTTTTACAGGTAGCATGATCAACAAATGCAGTTCAGTTATTTAAATTAAAAGCACTAAAACTAATGAAAAACACTCACAACTGAAATCAACATGCAGCACGATATATAAACATTATTTATACCACTGTTACTTCCAACTCTACAGCATTGTCCTGAGAATGAACACAATAATAATCAAATGTCAAAATAAAGCATGTTTATTAATGTTTTAAGAATCAACACCCTAGTACTATTGATCAAGCATGACTGCTTATTTGAGTTTTTGTGCGCTCTGCTTCATTCTCCAGGATGTTATCTCAGTCTCACGACATACCTGTGGAGAAAAGAAAAGTTTATTTAGACAAGTGGCAATACTGCTTGACATTAATAATAATAATTTGACCAATTTGCCACAGACTAAGAAAACACTCCTCTATATAACTTTGCTTTTTAATGACTGTTTTTAAATGCCATTTTCTTAATGTCTTTCATTTTTGTAAAGCACTTTGAATTGCCTTGTGTTGAAAGGTGCTATATAAATAAACTTGCCTTGCCTCCATTGGCCACACTGTGTATTGCAACACATTACATCACACACATGACGCTAAGTTATTTGGCTATGACGTCTGGATGACTAAGTGCTGATGTAATGCTTCCTATTTTGTTATGAAATGAGAATGTCAGTCTTTCAAAAACAGATGAACAAAATAAGAATGCTACAATTACATAAGTGGTACAAGATTAAAGCATGGGACAACCTTAAAAGTCATGTCAGGATTATCCTTCCCAAAATAACTTTATTCACAGTATTATCCTAAAAAATACAAATACTGTTAAAACTCTTAAAGATGACACTTACTGGAATTATTTGTATCTTACTCTCTTTAAAGAAACATATATACTTTTATTGCATCGCGGATATGTCACACCATTTTTTTGGTAAAAAACAAAAAACTTAAATAGAGTGGTATTAAATGATAAGGTCTGCCTGCATAAATACACAAAAAAAAAATATATATATATATAACAGCCCATTGTGTAAGTCGGTAACTCGTGAATTTTAAAAGCTATTTTATTTTTTATTTCTTTACAATGATAGTGAGTTCCACAGCTTTTTCCAGTCACTCATGTAATGTTACTCAAGATTATCCTGATAATAAAAAACACATCAATCAGTGATTGTGTATTTTATCCTGGTCCACAATTAAATCCTTAGTGCCCAATCCCTATGCCAGACACACATATCAACAAGCATTAAATCCACCTTTGGATCAATTCCATTCAACTCACCATAGTTAGACTTGCACTGTTTGAGCACCTCGCTGAAGCCCTCGCAGAGCTTGTAGTCGTGCTGGTTCTGGGCACACTCTATGAACTGTTTGAGCTCATAGGAGCAGGCCTGCTGCTGCTGAGGGGCCTCCTGCTGGTACATGGAGGACTGTGGCTGCTGCTGGTACATGGGCTGAGCCGGGTACTGCTGGTTCTGCTCCTGAAGGACACAAGGCACATGACGGGATCATTCACACATCTACTGTACGCATTAGATCTAGAGAGCCAGTTTATTTGAAACTCAATGACAAAAAAGTGACCTCTTCTTGTCAATACTACTGTAAAATGTCCACTCATTACATTACATTACATTACATGTTACTTGTTAGACGCTTTTATCCAAAGCGACTTACATACTCAATACTGTGGACAATCCCCACAGGAGCAATTTGGGGTGAAGTGTCTTGCCCAGGGACACATCGACATGCTGACTGCAGTGCATGGGGTTTGAACCTGTGCTCCCCTGATCCGACACCAAGGCTCTATCCACCAAGGCTCTATCCACCAAGGCTCTATCCACCGCGCCACACGCCTCCTCATTAATACTCAAAATATTGAAATCCCTAACATGGCGATATGTCGATGAAAAGGTCACACATGCCAAGACGTATGACATATGGTTAAACTTCACACGTTTCCCTTGAGATTTGTATTTATTTAAAAAAGGCAAGAAGTAGAGCACAGTGGAATGACAATAATACATACTAATTATATACTAAGGTAGAGGTAATAATTTGATTAAATACATGGTTCACATAAATCAGACCTCCAAATAACACAACATAAGTTGGTAGCCCACAAAGTAAGCTACTATGTGTGATGGAAACTTCTGAAGCAATGGAGACGAGACTCGGAGAGACACGGAGAGACCTTGAACTTTGATGGCAAACACTGATGGTTTATTTGGAGCTTCGGCCAGAGAATTCACAAGACATGTGCTGTGCCACGAGGTGATACAGCAGTTGCCAAACCAGTTCTGAAGATCTCTACCCCAGACCCCAGTATTTAGCTAGTTCTGAGAGAATAATCAACATTGTGCATAACAAGATAAAACAGGCAAAGCACTATAACTCCACTATCAGCTGACGCCAACATGCAGGAATAGGAAGACAAAACACTGAGAGCACAGCAGCTCAAGGTTGCAGGCCTTTGCTCAGTGGGGTCAGTACAAACTGATAAAATGGGTCACAGGTGTGGGACTAGGAAAATATTTCCCCAACACTATGTGATGTTTGTTCATCATTAGTTTGCCTCTTCAAATCAACCCCCAAACACACCCACACCTGTTTTGTCACTGTTACCTAACATGTTCCAGACACCCTAATCAGATCTTCATTAAGGCTATTCCAGTCCTACCACCGGCTAAACCAGGGTTTATTTACCTGATATGTGACATCAGGCTTGGCAGACTCTGAGTTTCCTCCTCCTCCTCCACCTCCAGTCATGGCGTTGCCGATGACGTGTCCGACTGCAGAGCCCACTGCCACTCCAGCTGCTGTAGTCGCCATCTGGGCGAACATACCGGGCTGCTTGGGTGCTGCTGGGGCACCCACAGCAGACGGAGGAGCGTGTGCTGGAGCCGGGGCATAGGAGGGAGGGGGGGCCGCCCTGGCCATGGGAGGTGGAGCCCTCGACATTGGCTGTGGTGATGGAGCCCGTCTGCAAAATCACAATTCATCAAACAACTGACACAACCTGTGTGTGCTGATATAAGATTGCCCCCCTGGTAAAATAAATAATGGTTCACTTTGGTCTTAGTGAACATTTAAAATGGTGCTTTGGCACAAGTATTTGTGGAAAACTCTTCTAATCTTTTAATTAAATCATCTAATCAATTATTTGAGATAATCATCCCAACTAATAATTTATTCAGTCGTATTTTCAAATTAGTTTCAGCAAATATTGAATCAATAAGCCAGATAAAGGTCTAAGATAGAACATCTTTAAACCTTTATAATATCAATATTATTTTACATTACAAAAAACAATATGGTATCAACTAGCTTTAGCCCTGAACTGTGTCTTAACAAAAAGAAAAAGTGAGTGAAAAAAGTCTTAATTTAATGTCAGGTTGAAGAGAAACTGATCCTCGTTGTCTGTATTTAATAATTCTGTTGGAATAATTTTAAGCGCATGGGCAGATTACCGTGTACATACTGTGACCTTCATTATCTATCAATAATTTCAGAGCAATCACCAGTTTCTTGGTAGAAAAGGAAGACATTGAGATGTACAAAACTAATCATTATAAGTGAGTAAAAGCTGCTAATCTAATAGGTAAGGTCCCTTATTAGCACTAGTGCTAACACACGTAACGGTGAAGCGATCAAGCTAAACTAGTTAGCCGTTAGCATTTTCACTGACAGCTTTGAAGGCTTTTATCAAACGTGAGACATTAAATGTTACCTGGCTGGAGGCGCCATCCGTGATGATCTACTTCCTCTCGGCATTTTGAAATTATTTGTCTATTTGTGCGTTGTTTAGCTGAAAACAACTGACGGCTATAAAGTCGACCTTTAACTGGAACCAAAACGCTGTACTGGAACTTTCCGTGTGTTACAGTTATTGTCTGTCGGGTAACTTCCGGTATGACGGAAACAACAAGGGCGCTTTCATCAGCCACAGTTATGTAGCTTTGAGCTGTTGTGTAAAATATACAGTATAATAATAAGATACATTAATGAGAAACTGGATAAAGAAACACATGGTCAATTGTTCATTAAGTATTACACACTTATATTGGATGAGTTGTTATATAAATAACGAATTTACCTGTTAACAATTTCTTTAAAATTGATTCTAAAAATGAGAGCTATACATAATTGGTTATCAAACAGTGATTGCCAGGCTGTCTTCAGCATCAAAGCATTACTAACAGTGAACAATAAAATGAGCAAAAATAACAATACATGTGTGCATAGTAGGTTTATTTTTGGGCAAACAAACCTATATATTAATGTGCGAAGGAAACATATAAAGAATCAAATTATTTTGCACAACAAAAGTATGTGGTTGTAAACCAATTGTAGCAATAGGAAGTTATTATAAAAAAAGCACATAGTCAGGTTTGTATAATACTACAAAAAGAAGAATAGAATTATGCAAACCTTTTCTAAATACAAAATTATATCAAATGCAGCATTCCACAGCCATATTTCATTTGATAAAAATAATTTAAAGAAAGAAAGATAATTACTTATTTCTCAAATTAGGCAGTAAGAAAAATACATGTCACTGTTATTTCCCTTTTTTCTTTTTATCTGAAAATCTTTGTCGATTCGGTCCACCTCCCCGTCCTTTCGCTCTACGACCTTCCCACGCTGGCATTGGTGGCTCAATTTCTCCTGGTCGTCCACCTCTGTCTGGAACACTGCCCATCAACGTCTAGTGAGACATAAGAATAATTAATAATCATCTTTATTTGCTGCTGCTGCAGATGTCTCGCTGAGAATCACAGATATGGTTTGTAATTGTTTACTGTTGTACCTTGTAGACGAGTGTGCTTGTTGCAGACTTGATTATCTCAATGAAGGACTGATCTTCTCTGGTGGCCATCAGAAGAGACGGGGACACCTGAGAGGAGCCACTGAGCGACGAAAGGGGAGGCACTGAGGCCAGCGCTTCAACTTTCTCCTGTAAATGAAAGACCAATCTAACTTTAATGTTGTTATCAGAAAAATAGTCAATATTTAATCTCTTTTTCAGAGACATGTGTTCAAAAAACAACATTAAACATCTTAAACATTATACCTGAAACATTATTGCAAAGGAACATTTTACAAAACAAGTTCTTTGAAAGTTAAGCGATCTTCCTTTATGGGAAGTATGTTTAGCTTTCTGCATAGCTGTGCATGCATATGCATCGTAAGGGCACAACCCATTCAATAAAACCCAACTCAGTTCTAACTGATGCAATGATTTGACATGCCCACCTTTTGTTTGTCTCCCCATGTAAACGACTCGAGAGTAACCTGAAAGCGCTTGATCATCATTTGGCGTCGACACTGATAGTCCCCTGACAGAATTTGATTGATCTTTTTTACTTGCACCTGTGAGGCAAAAAGGAAAATGTAATGTTGAATATCATGTTATAGTTACATATCGTTAACCTCATAGTATAATTGCCTGAGTCAAATTTGAAGGTTTTCAGAAAAAGATTTTTCAGCAAACACGTAAGTTATATGACTTGATATGATGTATAATACATTGGTAAAAGCCCTGGCAACATACCCACTGCTCTGAGCTGAGGCTGCTGTTGAGAAGCGGTTTTGTCATTTCTCCACAAGGTAGACGAGTGAGCCTCGCCTCCACCTGCATCAAAATAACGTTTGAAAAAATACTTTCTGTGTTTCTCAGTTTAAAAGTAGTGAAAAACACATTTAAGTCTCATTATATCAGACTAACCTCACTCAACACATCTGTAAATTGACAGGAGGAATCCATGTTGAGGGCGTCCAGCAGTAATATCCACTCTGCCTGCATTTCTGCCTCCCTTCTGTCTTTGTCAGCATCCTCTTCATATTCCTCAGAAAACTCAGTCAATCCTACTTCAACTCGCTGCTCTTTTTCAGACTCCTCTTCTGTGGGTTTGTCCTCTGGATGCAATTCTTTGTGCTTCAATATTTGAGCTGCTTGCAATTCTGACACAAGGGACTCTAAAGAATTGAAAAATGATTTTAAGATAATAATAATAAGTTGTGCATGAAATGTTCAATCCATTGGCACTACAAGCACACTACTCTAATTTCTCACCAGTGACTGTGTTGAGGATGGACGGCCCCATCACGTCTGAGGCCAGCACAGTGAGGGGAGACACAATGTTTGACAGTAAAGTTCTCAACTCTCCCACCAGCAAGACATCTCCTGTCCTGTTTGAATCTAAGAAAAGGGAAAACAAGGCAATCTAATTTATACATATGAATATAAATATACATATAAATAATAATCACGCATCAAAATGGAACAAGAACAGGATAATACCATTCTGCACAGTATAATAAAGTACATGGCACCTGACTTTCATTCATGCAATGTACCACTATTTGTAACTCTGATCTGCATCTTTCTTTGGACTACATGAATATCATATCTTTTTTAATCTATAATATTCCAGGTTGATTTATGATGGACAGATATTAGCCTGTTGCAGATATATTGAGGTTGGTGTAAAGCAATGTCAGCCAAAAAGTGAAAATAAATTGCAGATAAGAAAAGTAAATGCATTGTTGGATAAATAACACCACCTGATTATTTAAAAAGTGTAACTGTACAACATAGTTGGAAAAGTTTTCTTATAATTTGATGTATGGCTGGACTGTTTTGAGAACGTGCACACATCCTTTATTGAGTGTGTCTATACATCTTTCTGGGACATTTCTCTGTTTTAAATAATAGGCTACTTCAAATTACTTAAAGAGGGCTTCCCTTGATTTGTCTGTATAGTGTCCTTGGCTTAAACAAAACAGATAATCAATGCCATAGAGGCCACGCTGCAGCACAGGCAGTTTATGATAGAAACCTTGCAGCTCCGGACACAGAGTGCTCAGCTCTGCAGTCAGCCAGGTGAGCAGCGGGCAGGGGAGTTCATCACATTCACACCGAGAGAGGCAGCGACTGCCCGGGTACCTGAACAGGAAGTGAGGCCGACAGGTGAGACAAACTGAGAGACTACGCAGCAAACATGAAGCAGGTAAAATATACTCACCCGAGAGCTTTAATTGCTGAAACCGTCCCTGCGCTGCTCTCCATTGTCACTTCAAAGGTGATATGAATCGTTTACAGTATGCAAGCTCCACACAACTCAGGAAAGTTCAAGCGCGTTTAATAAAAAACTGCTGTTCAAAGTGTGCTTCCTCTTTTTACAGTTGGCAGTGGGAGGCCACATACCGCCATCTGCTGGCCGGAGGTGTTGTGACAATAACAAGTAACGCAACGGTGAGCTAAAATATAACAATTAAGAAAGTAATACAATAAACAAATTAGTTAAATTATATTAAAGTCTAATGAATTATGTGGAAATAAAATGTATTTAAAAAAAAAAAAATATCGAAAAAAAGATGTGCTTTATACAATATGCTGTAGCCTACATTATGTTAAAATAGAAAAAATGAATTTTTTTAACTTAATTTCATTAAGTAAATTAAATTATAAACAACAAATGAACACATACAAATCTGTTTCTTTACTTTCCTTTAACTCTCCTGGAAGAGCACATAGTAATGTGTTTTACTCTTTTGTCCACCAGGGGCCACTTCAGGTCTGTGCTGGACTGACATTATATAAACTAATAATAACATTTACAGTTACAATGACAGTAAACTTGAGTTCATTTTCTTAAGTACTGTATTTAAGTGCATTTTTAAGGTGCTTATATTACTTGAGTATTTCCATGTTATCTTACTTAATGCGTCCAAGCCACTACATTTTAGGGAAAAATATTATAATTATATTATATTAGTATTACAATACTTACATTGCACCACATTCATTTAAAACCTTTTTTTTAAAACATTTTATGAGGCACTGAATAAAGTTCTTATCAGCTCCACTAACATATTGATGCTTCAGTACAAATACAACCCTATTATATATCTGTATATGTGAGGAGCCGATTCTGCAACAAAGCCTATTTCACTATTGACACATTGAAAATAATTAATCAGATTAAATTCATTTCTGCAAGGTTTCTCTCAGTGTACTCAAGTAAATAAAATACAAACAACAAAAACAGTGCAGGTAAAAGAGGTATAAAAGCATAAAAATATACTTCATTTATCTCTTCATCTTCATTGATCAATATTTGAAATATTTTTGTGTCCTTTCCACTCAACAGGATCACTGGAGCTGATGGAGGTTTTGCTTCAATGGAGCTGGTTGTGCACACTGATAGTGTAAATTATAGTATTACAAGCAAGCACTTCCTCGATTTGAAACATCAACATGTTTTTATATTACCTTACTTCTTCACACCTTCAACAAAAGCTCTTCAGCAGAAAACCTTGGCTCAGAAAAAAAGTTGAAGAGTCCTTTTGGACTCACTTTGGAAGGAGGTCACACTTATTTCTGTAATAAGGGTAGGAAGCAGCTGATATTTATCTTTTGTTAAAGTGTTATATTAGTTCTGCCCCTACTTATGACAGACAGACAAACGCATGTGCCTTATTAGCTTTGTCTGGATGTGTCTCTTCTTTTTAGCACTGCTTGGCCACATGTTCCACACTTCCAGCATCAAGCCTCTTCATAACCCCCCTTTAAACTGAGCAGGAACAATGGAGACAGGACTGAGTCTTCTACATTTGTTTGGCCCCTGCTACCATATGTACAGAAGCTGTGCCGCCCCTAACAACAAAAGCTCTGCCACGCGTCAGGATGCTGCGTCTCTCTATTCCCCTGACACTGCCCCCCTGCTGCATTCAATCCTCCGGGGGCTGAGCTTTGACCTCAGGGAAGCAACAGATCCTCCACACATGGTGGACCTGTTGTGCACTTGTTTGGTGGATGGATGAAGGAAACAGGGATTTCACTTTGTCATTATCACTACCATTAAAACATGATTTGCTTCATATTTCTTGTCAGACAAGTTTAATCAGGTTTTGAAAAGTGCTGTAAAATAAAAAATGTAAAGTTTAAATGAATAATTATATTTATAAATATCCCTTTGCATTTGAGAAGGATATATTACAAATGATAACCCTTAAAAAACATTTTGAATAAGTGTACAGTTTAAAATAATTGCTTGTTGTAATCATCTTGAAAGTCAGTCAATATTTGACCATACAATATGGAAATGATTTTGTGTATAGTATGATTAGTCTTGAGATATTAGATTATTAAAAGCTAGATCAAACTATGTAAAGTAGAACTAGTTCTAATTAATGTAGCCTACTAATACTTAATTTCTTTACAATATAAAGAATATGTACTTTTTTTTGAATATATTCATCTCTCATACCGATCATACATTAAGGGGAGGAGGAGAAGAGGATATGAAGTCCACCCGCACTTAACATAATGTTAACATGGAAAGGACACTATTACATCTGCACATTTTTTATATAGTAACCTACAGTATGTCCATATGTTTCTGTTTTTGTAGTAGATTGGTCTACTATAGAGATAAGAGATAATATATATCTAAGCCCCCAATGTTACTAGATCCTAGCAACACCCCTGCTTACAATAACTTCATTAACATTTTGAATACAGGACTTCATTGACACAGTTTTGCTTTAAGGTTACTCTGTGCTCCTCACACTGACTTAACATATCTAAGTAGTATTTTGTAAGCTTAGTGTGTCTCTCAGCTTTGTGTTAATGTTCCATACCAGCAACACCTTGAGCCTTTAACGGCAGGACAGGTGTCCGTCTGGCTGGTAACAGTTTCCCAGGTGACGGAAGGAAGCCACACCCCCTGGAGACATGTCATGTGCTGCTGACAGACGGAGCAACCAATTCTCCCGAGGAGCTCAAACCGTCAGCTCCACTCACAGAAACACAGACAGACACAGAGACAGAAACACAGGTGTAATGGAATAACTTATTCCCACCTGTGCGTCTCTATTTTAGCTTCTTTCTGTGTCTTTAAAACACTTTTAACTTAGAAAGTGTTGTTTAAGTCAACTCCTCGGTTTTGCAATTATGGATCGCCTGGATGATTGGAGCTTCAAGACCAAAAAAATGACCTGGAGGAGGATTTTTACTTCGACTACGAGTCGGAGGAAATGACAGATTATCAAGACCCCAATGAACTTGTGACTGCATTGAAACAAAAGGAGGAAGAGGTTATTTTGGCAGCCCAGCTGGGAAACGCATTGCTTCTGGAAAACTGTGAGTTGAAAGAGCGGAGCGACAAACTTCATGAACAATACGCAGACAAGCTGGAGGTAAGACTGCATGCTTTATTTCACAAAAACTGCTTAAACATGTTAAATATAATACATGCTTTGTTTTCAAATATGTGTATTAAGAAATCTTTGACGATGTGGTTGATGCTAAAGCTTGAAGTGGGAGGGTGAAAATGAAAATGTTTTTAGGATTAACAAATGATAACGCTTTCATTTTTTTATAACTGGTATCAGACCCTAGAGCCACTTTAGTAACAAAATGAATCAAGTTTAAGAAAACAATAGGCCTACAACATATCGGAGTATAATCCAATTTGTATGTTTGAAAAATACATACAGCTGACAGTTTATTTTGTATTAGATGTCCAAATGACAACTTTAAATACTCAATTGTGATAATAAACAGCAACATGTGACAAATACATGCAGAAAAATACACGTTTGAGAAACAATAGACACCGTTCAGTGTCTTCTACAGCAGACTTTACAACATTCATTATATATTCCATACAAAAGGAATAAGATCTACTATTTTCTTTTGTGTTTTTCCACTGACTACAACAGTATCTTTACAGAAATGTTTCTCAGCAAGCTATTTTTACAGATTGTGAAATAAATTGGCAACCTGCTGCAGAGGAACCAAACCTGACTTGACTCAAACGTTTTATAAAACATCAGAAGTTAACTCGTGCATCTATTACAAGCAAACTGCAGCAGAACCCACATATTTACTGGGAGCATCAGAACACTCCTGAAAGAGATCTCCAAATTCAATAAATGTCTTTAGGACAACATCTAACAGCATTGAAGTAAGAGACAGCTAGTGAAATGAAATTGTCTGCAGATTTTTAATTGTGTTTATATTTGTTGTTAAGGTGTTGCCTACTGCACAGCATCACACACCTGAGCTTTACGACAGACTAAATAATGGCCTGATTGTTTTTCTCATGGTGAATGCTGATTGGCCCTTCAGATGTTTAAACCCAACTCTTATCAGCGATGACTCAGACTTAAATCCGTACTGTTTACAAAGTGCAATAAAGATGTGGCAAGAAGGTATCTGCCTAGAAGATGAATGATAGTTTTATCTATAATGAAATATATTAAAGCAGATTTGACTGATGTTTCTGTAGCACATGAATTAAATGCTGTACATTTCAGTGCAATAGATAATGTTTTTTTATTAATACAAATATCCAGCAATAATTCATTTTGATGATCCTTCAAAGCTCTAAATGAGGCCTGCTGGCACATTCTGTCCCTCAGATTCCTTTTCAAAACAAAACGTTGTTATTATGACATCCTGTTGCTGACAAGGCACATTTAGAAGCATTATAATTTCAGACCTATGCAAAGTATAAACTGCCTATGTTGAGTTAACCGTCACTCTGAATCTGTGTTGTGTAGGCGCTGGAGCAGGGCAGGCATGAGCTGCGGCAGAAGCTGGAGGGCTGCCAGTCCCAGTGGGAGAGCCAGGTGGGCGAGCTGGAGAGGGATGTGAGGGAGCTGAGAGGCCAGGTGGAGCGGCTGACCCGGACCCTCAGTGAGGCCGAGAGGGACAAGAGCCAGCCGAGCTGGAGCACAGCGAGCACACACAGAGACTCAGAGATCAGCTCAACACTGTGAGTCCCAAGAGAGTGTGTGTGTGTGTGTAATGTGTGTTATCCTGTCTGAACTGTAGACAGTGGTTAAAGGAGAATTGACTTCCACTGTTACAGTCAGGCATTCAAAATGTTACTTAAATAAAAGTAAGTAAGTATAATCAGCTTAACGTAATTAAAGTATTAAATGGAAAAGTACCAAATCAGAAAAATAAGTTACAAAAAAACAAAAAACCTCAATTATTGGGAATAAACTAGAATATATGTTTATAGATTAGAAATAATTATCCCTCAATCGGCTAGTGGATGAATCAAGTAACTCTTCTTGTATAAACAATTTGCAAGTTTTAGTCATAACAAAACATTTAATCATATTTCATAAACATGAATCTTTATGAGAAATTCTTGATTTGTAAAAGTACTAAATCTGTAAGAAAACTGTATTCAGGTGAAAAGCACAATATCTTCCTTTGAATTTTAGTGGAAGTATAAAATGCTATGAAAATAATATACTCAAGCAAAGTACAAGTACCTCTTTACTACAATACTTGAGTAAATGTACTTAGTTCAACACTGACTGAAGAATATATATCTATAGATTTTGGTTCAAAGTACCTGGCTGCTGCAGGTACCCGAGCCTCTGAGAAACAAACACCGAGCTGTGGATCAGAAGCTGCCGACCTTCGGGGTCAAACCAGATAAGAGGAGCTGTCACTTTATCCTCGCACTGAAACATAATGTTCTCTGCAAACTGCTCAGGTATCAGTCTGAGTCTAATCTGCTCTAAAGCAAGGCAAACTCTCAAACTTTTCACACACTGAGCAGTGCTTACTGTGATAAGAAGGAACGTCTTCATCTGGGCGGGAGGGCCAGACGTTGTCAGTAGTTACTTAACAAAGTTGTTGGCTTCAGGCAAATTATCTGATCTGTGGTTTAGAAGGGAAGCGATATGTAAACAACAAGGGGAGTGAAAGTTAATGCCATGATTTAGATTTATATCTAGGACAGAGGGAGGACAGACTAAAAAAGTCCTGAAAAATAATGATTGTTAATCTTAAGTCACTTCTGGAGGAAAAAGATCAAACAACCTCTTTCAAGAATCTTGATTGTGAATTTTTTCTGCTTTCCTTATATCATGGCAAACACAATACATCTGCTTATCTCTGTGTTTTGACTGTTGATTGAACAAAACGCAACCTTAAGACTCTACCTAGTGAAAGGCATGAATCTCTATCTCTTATATAATAATTGATTGATCGGGAGAAAAATGTGCAGATTATTCGATTATGAAAAGAATCATTAGTTGCAGCCTTACATGAGAACATTATAATCTATTTAACCTGATCCAGTTATTATAACATGAAGTCATCTATTACTAACGTCTTTGGGTACCTATATACGTAATGGAAAAAAGACTTGGCAACATACAGCTGATTCAAATCATTATCAGCTCATACGTCTTCAAGTCAAACATTAATGATCTTCAGTGTAGAATCCTTAGGAAACAATTGGGAAGAGAATCAAACTGGTGACATATTTTACTGCCTCTTATCAATGAACATGGAGGAGCTGATTGGATCACACAGCTGGACAACCTTCAGTGTTTTTCCAGCCTGAGAACGTTTCACTAAACATTACAGTCGTGACGTGTGCATTACGCACTACTAGTAGAGTGGTTCTTAATGTAGTTTAAAAATGAACAGCAGACCTGAGCTGGCAAAAGTTAAAAAATGAATCCAAACAACATTGAACCACCCTCCCATGAGTCAAGGTCCACAGAATAAGAATAATGAATGTGTTGCCCCCGTCTGAAGCACTTACTGAGGAAAAGAGACTCCCTAGAAGTTCAGGAAAAAGTCAATTTAGATAAAAGGGACTATCTCTGTTCTGTTCGGGGAGAAGGAAGTGGAGAAAAAATGTTTTATTTGGCATCAGACATGGGCAACTCTGGACTCTGTGTGGTTGTAAACAGTAAGAGGAAAGAGTGAATGTTTTAAAGAACGAAAGAGAGTAAAGAAGCTCCATGTCTGACGTGTTTTTACCGGACGTGGTGGAAAGAGCTGTTGCTTCTGCCGCGGTGAGTTGTGTCTGTATATCTGTGTGTATGGGTGTTTACAGGCGTTCCCAAAGTAACCACTGGAACAGGGACATGTATTATTTACAGTATGTCCTGATTGGATTGCAGATTAGGGTTAATATCGATTGATCGTTGTCTTTATGATATGGTGGAGGAGAGTACATTTTAAATGCCCACATGACGTCTTCAAATGTCTTTTTTTATACGACTTCAAACAGAAAACTCATATTATTCATCAATGATAGTAAATATTCACATTTGGGACGAGAAGACAATGTTAGAACCTGTAAATATTTGTTCAATTATACAATTTACATCATTTCCGTCTGCAGTATTTCTGTTGTGGATTGTGAGTCTACAGAAACTGTAGTAGGTTTCAGAGAGCTTGAAACACTATATCCTAACTGTGAGAGTGTAACCAGAGCATGACAGGAATCTGGAGGAGGTGGTCTGTCTGTAAATGGCACCAAGGAAACCTGAGCGAAAAAGAAATGCTGATGTTTACCAGCAAAGCTCTGATGTGAGAGGAACGGTTTACCGTGACTTTTCATTCTAGTGCATTGGAGGAAGCAGCTGCTAAAAACAATGTTGACGTGTGCCAGATTGTCACATGGGTCAGAGCTAACTGTTTAGACAGAGCAGAGCAATGTAGGTGTTGACTGATGTCAGGGTGTTTTTATTTCAGATAACATTAGCTATAGTTACTGTAACAGACACACAATGTGAGAACATTAAGGCAAGCTTTAATGAGTTTGTCTTGTTTCTGATTCATGTCAATTCAATTTATCACGTGATTCAGTGAATGTTTAACAAGGAAATGTATAACATCTGATTCTGGGGAGCTAGTAAATTACGACATTATTTACTTGGATTGGAAGAAAAGGGAGATTAAGGTATTTTTCTGCTTAAATTGGACTCTTGTGCAAGAACATTTTCCACCGAAACTGGGATATCAACAAATTGGCTGGATATGAAATGCCATACTGGAAAGGGAGTATTGTTATTCAATGATAAACTGGAATTGATAATAATATTGACTTACAACGTTTCCCGGGCAAAGAATTCAATAACATATCCTTAGGGAGGTTCAGGACATTGGTTTGAACCTGTGTAAAGTAAATAAAGTATTGTCATTTAAGAAGCTGGGAATAGTTCATTTGCCTAACAAATAAATGTTGTATTAAGTAATTGACTAAATGTAGCATCTATACTACTTATTGAGATTTCAAAGTCCATATTATTCATTGATTATTGAAAAGAGAATTGGCAGATAATTTGATTATAAATATATTTTCAGTTGCAGGTCAAACATTTGGTGCCACTGCGTTTCTCTTAAAGGGAAACTGGATGTAAAGGAAACAGGTGGCGATTTAGTCTTCATGTGGTAAACACATTACCTTTTCACCTCCTGCTTTCCACCTAGTGTTACATGACCTCGTGACCTTGCATCACCTCCCCTGGCTCACAGTGGATCCCAGTGAGTTATTGGACGGCTGTGAGATTTCCGTTATTGTAAAAAGAGATGCTTGAATTGAGGCGAGCCCCCGTGACCTCTGCACCCTCCACAAGCATCACGCAGCCCACAGACAAAAAGGGAAAGACAATATACATTGGGGAGAGATATAAATCTTTCATTTGCTCCTTTGATGTTGCCCCTCATACCCAAACATCCCATCATCCCAGGGGAGAGCTATCTTTTCTGTATGCTCCCTGAGGCCCTCGTCTGTAGCTTGGGTCGTCAGCTGTTGGGTACCTCAGCGTTTGGATGGCTGGAGGCTCGGGGGCCGTGTGAGGGGATGTCATCTCTGTGTCTCTACCAAATGGAGCGTCCTCCTTCCACTCCTGTTTTGGTGATTCTCAGTGGGTCGCTGCCTCTATTGTGGAGAAGGGGCCCATGTTGACGAGATGAGGCAGCAGTAATGACGACTCACTCATGGACACACATTTTCATCAAGCCCCCCCCCCCCCCCCCCCCCCCCCCCTCTTTTATCCTCCTCCTACTCAAAGTGTGTCTGCATGCAATGTTTTGTTTTTCTCCATCAGCGCCAGATTTACTCTTGTCTTCCCGCTAATTTTAGCCCTCACGCCTGCCTCACTTCCTCCGTACACTGTTGCAAACACATACACACAAGCTGCCCCCCCACCCCCACTCCACTTCACCCTAATGAAGTCCAAGTTTGCCCTCCGCCACACTTTTGTCTAATGTGGCATGGTGATGTCACAGCCGAGACCAAGATGCCCTCTGCTCCATCTGCTGCGGGGGCCGGCCTTTCATCTTGTATTATGTGGCAATGATAGGGCCTGACAGGGGCCCGCCATACTGCTGAGTAAGGGGAACTGAGCGAGGGGGGGGGAGGCGGCAACGGGTGGGTGCTCACCGGGGGTTCAGATCCGTCAAGATCCCAGTTTTTTTACTTTTTTTTTTATGTTTCGAAATTTGTGTCTGAGAGCTAAGTGTTGAGGAAGTAGCTGATTTCCTGATAAACAAGTAGAACAATGTCAACAAGAAATAAATCATTATTTAAATCTTAATATGACATGTGGTTTGGCGGTGACTGGCTAATCATTGTGTACTCTGGATGCGTGAGTGCTCACAGCAGTCAGGTTGTGTTTTGTTTTGTAGTTTCCAGTCTTTTTGCCTTGTGACATGTTTTAGGATTGTACATCCCTTTGCTGCGCCTTCTCACTTGTGAATACAAACATAACATTGCTCCATAGTGTTAAGAGTGACCAGAAACTCCACATGGTGCCTTTTTTTTTTTAAAGCCAATATGTACACATTACCCTTCATCACAGGTCATGATCTTAGGTTCAGTTTCAGTTATGAGTTGTTCAACAAAACAAAAAATCATTTTCAAATAGTTTTATCTTAAGGAGTTTTAGACGTTGGAAAAAGTTAAAATATAAAAAGACAATTTATTAAAAAAAAAAGAAACATTTTATCTTTCTTTACCCTTTAATCATCTTGTGACCCCTTTCGATTGTATCTTCAAACATCTCTGGGGGTCACTGGGTTCCCATGCTGGGAATATTGTAACCATGAGCAGTTCTTACAAAGGCAGTAAAGAAAACAAGCTCTCATTTTCTTGGTGTGCACGGCCAGCAGCAAAAAACCTACCCAACACATGTTCAATTTCACCTAATCCCCACCTTTCTGTCAGGTATCATATTGTGCTCCTTCTCCTCTGGGTCTAGATTACAGGATTTAGAACTATGCTATATATGTGGTTATTTTAAGATTCAAGATTGTGTCCTCAAGTCTCTTAAAGCTCATCCCTCAGGCAAGCTTTGCTAAAAAAGTTTTGATCCCTCCTAAAGGTAAACACAATTCAGAAGGAAGGCTGTTCTGAGAATTCAAAAGCCACATGTTTTTGACCTTTTTTTGATTCTCATGTGCTCCATGTATTTTTTCTCTAGGCGATGGCGGTGGAGAGAGCCATGTCCGGCGAGCTGCAAGCTCTGAAACAGGAGCTCCAACAAAAAGGAAGCAACAACAGGCCGCAGGACGAGGAGCTGATCAGTGCCATGAGGGAGCAGGTAACTTACATGAACAATAAATATGCTGCAACCACTACAAAGCTAAATCCTGAATTTAAAAAAGGATGGTCAGCTAACATTTTTTCAGTGCTGTGATCATCGTGTTCTCACACAGACACGACGACCAGAACAAACTGCACCAGCAAGTCTGTGTGTTCTCATATTCTATTTCCTGTCAAAAGTGGTGATTGTGTTGCCAGCTACTGGTTTTTTTTGCTTTACCGTGTTGCATTTAATTTGAGAGTTGTAATTTAAGTTTTTGAAATCAACTTTTCCATTACATGAAGAACATAATAATATTAATATAAAGAGATTCAAAAGAGATAATATCCGTTCTCACACTTAAAGGTGGGGTAGGTAAGTTTGAGAAACCGGCTCGAGATACACTTTTTGTTATATTCCATGGAATGCTCTTAACATCCCGATAGCAATGAATAAGTGCTTTGACAAAAAATCCATAAAAAAATGTCATCTGTGGAAGCCGTAGTACTGTAAAAAGCACGACCAATCATTTTAGCCGGCCCGGCTAAAATAACTGGATGGCCTACCTGCCTGTCAGCCTTCCATCTGTGCACAAACTTATCTCGTGCCCTCATTGGTCATGTGCGCCTTCGTGTGTGTTGGAGGAGGGGCTCTGTAAGGAAGTGGCAGATTTTTTCCGGTTGTGTATTTTCAAATTCTAGCGCACTCGAGCTGGTTTCTCCAAAATTACCAACCCCACCTTAAGCTTACTCTTAAATGACAAATAACCACCCTCAGAAACCTGCAATTACAAATCCACATTCTTGTTTGGATAAACATATTGTTAGAAAAGACCTGTCTACAGTAAACAATGAATGACACTGATGTTTAATGCAACCGCACAACAACACTTTTGGCTCCTTGTTTCCAAAATAGAGAAAGAAAGTTACATTCTCACGGTAAACGATGGAAAGCAGCTCCCTTCTGTTTCTCCAGGGAAAACAAATTCAGAGATTTTTGGCACCTTTTTAAAAAGAAGTAAATCACATATTTCAACATTGGTTTGTTGATATAGAGTGATTCAACAGCATAGTAGGAGTTTGTGAGAGTTTTCCTGGCAGATATGTGGTAACTTTTTTATCATATTTAAGATCTTTGTTTGTGTGCTTTCAGGTGCTGCGTCTCACCCAGAAGGAGCAGGTGCTGGAGGAGCGAATAGAGAGTGTGTGTCAAGAAAACGCAGATCTGAGGGCGAGTTTGGCTTCTTTACAAACACGCCTGGCTCTGCACGACCAACTCAAACAGCAGCACAGCCAGCAGGTACATAAACAAACACACACAGCCGGGGCGACACAAAGCAGCTCAGTGCGGTCGCTGTATGAATGAAAGAGCATTCGATAACAAAGGGATTTTCTGCTCCCTGCCTGGCAGCCATGGTTTCGGCAGGATGGTGGAGAGCATTGCTAAACAATCACCTCATCCCCATCATTGTGTCTTTCCCTCACAATTCTGGATTCCTCACATGTTCGTTTAGTTTCATGTGAGGCTGCAGGCTGGAATCTGGCAGGTCTGGATTTCTGTGGCACTGAACAGTAGCAGAAACTATTTTAATGATGGCTTTCTAAAAAGCACACATGGCCTTGGGTAAAAACACTTTTGTGTCCTTATATCCTTATATCTGTTTATCATGAATATAACCTAAGGATGGCATTTATTTCCCTCATTGGTTGTTGGGTGCTTACCTAAAATTCGCTATTGTGCCTGTTGTTTTGTCTCTATGTTTACAGTATGTGTATGCACCTTCTTGTGTTGTAGCTCTCCGAGGCGTGGCAGGAGGTGGAGGCGGCGCAGGGTCGCTCACAGCAGCTGCAGGCCCAGGTGGAGGAGCTGCAGGAGGAGGTGTCCCTGCAGGAAGGCAGGAGCCATGGAGAAACCTCCCTGCTGTCCGAGCTGGAGAGCAGCCTGGAGACGGCCGCGCTGGGAGTCAGCAGAGAAGAGGTACTGAAGCAGATTGAAGTCAAACTACAGTGTTTAAACCATCAGGCAAGACAAGGAGAAATATTTGGTTGAAAACATCTGGTCAGCGAAATTAAACAGAGAAAAAAACCTATGCTTTATATCAGAAATCTTTATATTTCTTATAGTCAAGAAATCCCATTAAAAAAAATCCAAAACCAACTATCGTTCCTCCTACAGAATCGACCCATAGCTCATCTTTATATCCAATACAGCGGCACTGAGCCACACTGTTGCACTGGCTGACATTACATTACATTACATGTTACTTGTTAGACGCTTTTATCCAAAGCGACTTACATACTCAATACTGTGGGCAATCCCCACAGGAGCAATTTGGGGTGAAGTGTCTTGCCCAGGGACACAACGACATGCTGACTGCAGTGGGGTTTGAACCTGTGCTCCCCTGATCCGAACACCAACGCACTAACCACTGCGCCACAGCCCCCCGCTATGACATATTTCTGCGTGACAATTTACATGGATAAAACGGTTTCTCAGTCTATTTTCTAGGAAATGTACTACGTATGAGTTATATACAAGGTGATGAAGAATGTATCTGTTCATCCATATCAATCATTCTTAGCAGTAAGCGACTGGATACAGTTTTGAATTCTTCTTAAAACACAAAACCATCACTGCTGCAGAATAACTATGGGAAATTAAAGTAGATCTTTGCCCAGATGTAGGAAATACTCTGAATAGCAACACATTCTTGTCTAAGAGGTGGAGACGGTGACTGACAGAAACAGCAGAAGAGTTTAGTTTGGGACTGACTGAACCGACATTGTCTCCATAATGTGGTTGGCAAGAGTTAGTTTTGTTCTCATGCCTTTGTAGTCCTGCCCACAATGATTCATGACTGTTTTGAGGGGAAATTGTTTTCCTGTGATGACTGAAAACACGAATATTAAACAAAGTATTTCCTGCAAATTGACATAACAGCATAATGGCACCAGAAAAACCTAAAGGAGAAAGTGGAATTTTTAAAGAAACATGTATACATGTCATGGCATAGAGACGACATGCTGACAGGACATTTTGTGCTAGTTTTTAAAGGACAGTGTGACTTGTGTTTGATGCAAGGACAGACAGGAGGTGGGACATGGTCATTTATTAAAGTGAAGACACTACAAAAGATTAGATAAGACTCGTTGCTTTGATTATGTCTTGGTGGGAACCGAAAAACTGTCTTTCTGCCCCGCTGTGTTTCCACATTTGTTTCCAGAAGTACAATCTGATGTTTAACTGCACTCATGAGTCATTCTCTACACTTCCTGTTTGTCATAGCCACAGTGTAGGAGAGTTTCCTTGTTTAACAGCTCAGTGCACGTTAACCCCTGTGTCTGTAAATGTATCATCATTTTGCTGTATGAAAGCGGAAGGGGTGAAACCTCAAGATGATATTTAATGAGGACAGTATCACCATGTGATATATATGACTCAGGAAAGTTAAATAAAGAGATGAGGTAATGCTTGCACCTCCCAGTGTGTAAATACTTGATGTCACTAAACCGATGTGTCTCACGCTGAAAGGAAAGGGGGAAAGAAAAAAACAACTATTTTTAACTATTTTAATGGAGGCCATATACAGCAGCAGCCTCATAACTATAACAACTGTTTGTATTGACTGTATCAAATTATTTGATAGGGATAGGAATAAACATCAGTTTAAAAATACAAGGTTTAAATATGCCTGAGTTAGCAAAAATGTACATTTGATGTCCCTAGGCAGGTAAAAAAACAGACAAACATCAAAATAAACAGTGAAACATGTGTTTGTGTTTTTAAGAGTAAATTAACTCTTCAAGCAACCCCAAAACAGAAAGTAAAGTTCACTCTTTAAAGTCATAACTTGCATAAATCAACATGTTTCCTCTTGTTTAACTTAGATAACGCAAGAAATGGGGTCCATCCTTCAGTTACTGCTCCCACTGACCCAGCACCTGAACAGCTCGGGGGGTTCAGAGGTCGTGGGTCAGCAGGAGGATCTGAAGGCCATGCTGCTCCAGCTGAAGGGAGCGGCCCAAACCCTCACACAGGCATCCAGCACACAGGTGAGAGACTGAATGAGCACGCGGAGCAGGAGAGGCAATGCAAAACAAAAGGCTGACCTTTTTGATTGAAATCAAAGGAGGACTGGATTTAACACTGTGGCTTATTGTATTCTAAATATTTGACTTATAAATCAGTATTCAATACATATGTAGAGTATGTGCATACATAGAGCTCAAAAGTCTGTAGTGTTTTTGTTGGTTCTGAGGTTGATGAAAAGGTCTGCTAGATAGATAAAGGCAAACAACACAGGTGTGTATTTATTGGACAGAGCAGCCTTTTTCTTGCTTTTTAAATATAGATTATTCAAATATGTTCACTATTGTTGAGAGACAATCTTAGGACATATTAAGTGTATGTTTTTTCATAACTAAACTTAAAATGCTTAACCTCCCCCCCTTGTTTTTAATTTGTTTGTATATGTTGTATAAGCCCTAAAAGTATAGTTGTTATTTTATATCTTTATAATTTGATATTTTTCATAATTTTGTAATCCTTTATTACGTTATTGTGTTTCATTGTTTGTATTCTTGTAAACATTTCTTATTCTTGTGGTCCCTCTTATGAACTGTATCCTCATCCTAGTTCGACTGATTAAAATAGATTAAACTATAGAATTAACCATTGAGAAAAGTCCTCTCAAATACCACATTCATCAGTGAATTCACTATCAGCCTATCTACCCCCTAGTGGCTGTTAGAGGCAGCATGGTGTCCTCACACTGAACCAGGCTGAGGAACTTGTGTGTCCTTGTTAAAGCAATAGATGCCAATGAATTGTTGCAATTGATATCTCATGTGCTTTGCTAAGCCTCTATTTGCCACAAGCAAGCATATACAATTGTCCAGTTGTGTTTAATGGTGTTCAGACCTCTAACAGGCATTTACCTCTGAAACTAAATATCCCTGCCCATCCCCTTCCTCCCTCGGAGCACATTCAAATAGGCCAACTCTACAGAAGCTCCTTTTTGGTATAAATCTCTGTGAAGTGCACGGACGATACCTGATCTCTTTGTTAATGTCTGTGTCCCAGGAGCTGAATCAAGCTTTTGTCGTGAGGACGGGCGATCACGATCAGTGTGGGAATCCGAGCGCAGCGGAGGAGCTGAGAGATCAGGTAACTGTGATGAACGAGCACGTCTGTCAGGGAGGAGCAGCGCACACAGCAGCTCATTATATTAGGATTCGGTTGTGCATTAGTAAAACTGACCTTACTGCTGTCAGTGTAATCCATCCTGGTTCCACAGACAAATAGAGTGACTTCTCTGGAGCGGATTTAACGGAGCGAAATTTGAAGGCACAACTTCAATATTCCAGTTTTAATCTCCTCTCCCTTGTTTTAAAGGGTGTTAACATTTCCATTAGCGTGCTTTTGTTTATTTTTTGTGTCATTTCACCTGAGTGCAACAATCTTCTTTTTCAAAACACTCCAAGCTGCTATAATGCTGTTAAACACCACCTTTAAACTTGATTTTTTTATCACATTAGGAGATCCAAATTGGCTATGTGTGAGCTCCAAAGCCATCAAAAGATTAACATTTATAAAATAAAATTACATTTTAGTGCAACAAAAATTCCCTAATTGTGTTATATGCAGAAAAACACTTTGATAAATGCTCTGAATTTCACACTGTGACCCTAACACTGCTAATTTCTCCCTCGTGCAGAACGTCCAGCTGCAGCAGGAAAACTCTGAGCTGAGGCAGAGGCTGCAGAGCGGGCAGGAGCAGACTGAATTTGTCCAGCAGTCCATCAAAGACCGAGATGAAGCCATAGCCAGGTAAAACATTTTCTCCCTGAATATTCTCAATGAAAATAATAAAAAATCCAATATATGCAGCTATCATACTGGCTATTATAATTCTGCAATGTTTGGTTTGAACATAAGAACCAATCAATGAATTTCTGTCCGGCAAATGTATGTTTTAAAACAAAAATAAAGACATAATTCAAAGTTTTCCTTTAGAAAGCTGCTTTTGAATTGATTATTGTAGGTGACAGTGATGTGACTGAAGGGGTTTCTTAATTTTCTTTGTAGGAAAAACCTGATGGAGGCAGAGTTGGTCAGAAGTAAAAATGACATGATGTCTCTGAACAACCAGTTATTAGAGGCCATCCAACGTAAACTGGAGCTGTCGCAGGAGCTGGAGGCCTGGCAGGTGAGATCCCTTTCTGTCTTTCAAACTCTCTTGTCCATCCCATTCAGTCTACTGTCCCCAAAAGAATATTAAACCATCTCCTTCTCAGCCCTTTTTTTTCTCACCAACTGCCTGTCAGATCTGTCAGAGAAACCTTTTGCTTATGAAAAGCATAAATATTAATATGAGTACATTAAATTAACACCTTTAAGATCGAAATCATACGTTATGTTGTATACAGCAGACGCATGATGTCCTCAGTGGGAGGTCAGTGAAAGACGCAGCTGTTTCTCTCTCAGCTCGGTCAGTTTGGAGGAAAATGAGCGGCAGGTGTTTCTGTCAGCGTCTCCTCCTGCTGCTGAGTCACTATGCCAACCACAGCCATCTGCTGTAGAGCCTGCCATCCACGTTTTGGGGACGATAAAGCAGATTATAATTGGGAGGATCCATGTTTATCAGCAGAAGTGTAAAATGATCCTCAATAATAACGAAATAAGTCATTCAAAATATTCCCTTAGAATATAAATCACAAATAAAACATGAACAGAGTTTTCACATACCAATATTTTAGTGTGTAGTGACAGACTGGCATCAACTAGTCCACAAATACAATCTCTTATTTCATAGTTGTTAATAATACAGACATTTATAGGAATATTTCAAAGCAATCACAATGCTGAATGATCTACACTGGTAGGGACAGAGAAAGTTATGTGTCTATCATTAGGGAAAACAAATCCTGAATCAGTACACTCATACTAGGCAAAAGATGTGTTGAGTCTTCTTAATTCAATGTTTTGCTACTGATAGCACCAATAACCAAGTGCTATACAGTTCCATGATCTTGGAGAGAAAGCAGACATCTTTAAAACAATATTTGCAATATTTGGCGACCCAAACCAAAACAGTCTAGAGTAGACTGATTCAAAAAAAAGAAATGTGTTTTTTTTTAATTTGGTTTTAATTGTCCCTTTCATAATGAAGCAGTGTTTAAATCTAATACAGTCAGATTGATGTACTGTATATACTGAGTTTGAATGATATGAGAGCAGTGCTGACAGTGTTGAGTCCCCGCTGTCCAGACTTCCTGCTAATTTCCTCTTTCTGTCCATCTTTCCTTCAGGACGACATCCAGATCATCATCAACCAGCAGCTTAAGTCCCAGCACCAGTTGGAGCTTCCTCAGAAGAAGTCCACCTCCAACGGCATGTCCTTCTTCCGCAGGCCCAGCCGGACAACCAACGCCTGGAGTTCAGACGCTAATCAGGGCAAAACACAAACCCCCTGGAGAGACTGGTTAAGACGAGGAAAAGGGGCAAATAATGGACAGTGAGCAAGACTTACTCCCTGAAGACAAAGGAGAGGATGCACAAGGAGGACAGGACAGAGGGAGGTGTAGCTTCAAGTTCATCTTGTGTGGTGAAAAGAAGCCATAAAGACACTTTTAATTTAGTGATGAACAGCAGAGCCACATCGGACAAAGACTTGCCAGATAGGCACTTACTTACACATTTCAATGAGAGGCTGAGCCTTCGTATTAAATCTAAACTGTGACAACCTGGAACACTAATATGTTTCTTTCCCTTACGAATTACATTAGGAGGTTTGCCTGTACTGTAAATATTGTGCCTTTTTTGTATTATTGTAATGATCCCTATGTCTGAGACTTTATATGGTATACATGCAAAGTGTAGATCACTGAGAGTATTTGTTCAGATTATTTAAAATCACTGATCAAAGAGGGAAAAAAGTCTGGAAATAAAAACCAACAAACAATGAATTTACAATGGTGCTGACTTGTGTCTTTACATAGCAAGTTTGATGTGAGAAGTTACTTTTTTACTGTCAGATGTGCTCTAAAGCTCAATATGTCAAAACATTTAATTATATAGGAAACACTGTATGTTTTCATGTACACTGAGTTAGCTGTTTTTTTTTTTACAATTGTTTCTGTTCTATGAATGATTACTTTGTGTGGTATGATTCTGTGTGCAGCAAACACAAGTATGATGATTCTGTTTTTCAGTGTTCGATATTAAAGCTGCTCAGTACAGGCTGGGTTGTTTCATACATGTAAACCGTCTTGACTCGCCACATCTGTAATAATGGCCGGATTACTACATAAAACATAAAATAATCTTTTCCGGGTTTCTGTTTTTTTCTGTTTTTGTTCAAAATGTTAATATGATAAACTAAAGAAGGGAGAAAGAAGGGTTTATTATTAGTATTATTACTACTACTATTATTAGTGTTTAAAGTGTTCAACCACGAACAAGACACATACAGTACATAGGTCATGATGCTACTTGGAGCTACAATCATTCACTGAAGGTTGACTATTTGTAGTGAAGTAGTCTTTTATCAGTCTTCCAGCCCTGCCCTACTTTGTGTTGTAAGAGCATCTGTTCAACAAAACACAATATAATGAGATTTCTTTCTTTTTCTCCTGTTTGAAGTAAAAACACATTTTCACCTGTACAAAATCAAATGCAGCACTAGACTCAGGATGACCATAAGCGGAAATTGTTTGCAAAATACAAAGATGGTGTCAACATCGTCAAAGTAATTTGTAAAAATACTGGAGGTGCAATATACTGTAGTACATAGCCTATGCCCTGGTTTGTTACCATTTTGAAGTTCACAAAGAAATAAAAAGCCTATAATGAATTTTAATCCCATTTACATCAAGAATTTCAAAACACTTTCCACACACACACATCTCCCCGGTGATTTTAACATACTTACAAATGCTCAAACATGATACTTTGACTGGTTGTCTCTTTAATTGCTTTCATATAAATAATATTTTTTTGTATTTCTTGTGAATTCTTTTGAAGCAGCATGGGAATAGTTCCAGGATAGGACAGGACTCAATTAATCTAAACTACAGTATATGACGTGCAAGAGGACATTGTTTTCCATATTCCAAATCAAATACACTATGTCTTCGTTATTGAAAGAATCAGTCAAAATTATTAGAATATGTGAAAGGTGAATGTGAAATAACAAAAATTAACTAAGTTCACAAATAAGTCAGACGGCCTTTCAGTATGTATTTGACTATTATTATTTTATCTCTATTAGCAGAGGTGGGAAGTTTTGAGATACTTGTACTTTACTTGAGTATTTCCATGTTATGTTACTTTGTACCTCTACCCCACTAGAATTCAAAGGTAAATCGTGTACTTTCAATCCACTACATTTATTAAATACCTTTAGTTACTTTGCAGATTTGGATGAATGGTGTGAAATATAATCAACACTTAAATAAGACTTTATTTACACCTGGAGTAAATTCACAATCTACCCTGCAGAATACAAAGTAATTAAAACTAGCTGCACCTTTAACAGCTTTAATAACACTTTAATGCATCAATACCTATAATCAAAACATATGAAATATATTATTCTGAAATGGACCAATCTGCATAACGAGTACTTTTACTTTGAGTACATATTTGTAATGCTAATACTGTTGTACTTTTAGTCGAGTAACATTTTGAATGCAGGATTTTTACTTGTAACAGAGCATTCCTACACTCTGGTACTTCTACTTTTACTCAAGTACAAGATCTGAGTATTTCTCACATCTCTGTTTATTACAGCTTGATGTTCAACAAGTGAAAGTTTACTATTGTGAAGACACATCTGCCAATTTCAAGAGGTTTCTGCATGGTATGTTGAGAGACAGTCCGCTGATGCCCTCTGCTGACGGTGAGCACACATCAGACAAACATCACAGAACATGCAGATGATGCAAAGAAAAAAAATAATATATAAAATTATATAATAGGATAATATAACATGTCTCTAAAACTCACACTTATTCTTCCCTGAATAGAATGCAACCTATTATTTTTCTATATACACAAGCCAAGTTAAAGTTAGTCAAAATGTTATCCCCAGACCCACACAGGCTCTTTAATATTCGACCATGAGGGTTAAGAATGTAAGTTTGTGAATATTACATTAAGAACAATTAGGTAGACCAATTATTGTCATATTCAGCGAAACTAATCAATTCATTTTTAGAAGTAGGCTAATATAAAGCGAGGCAGGTTGAACACTCAAATCCTTGTTTCAGGGTAGCAAAATAAATACATATCTAAAACAAAACAGGGACAAATTAGAATCAATTAAGTAAAGTATTGTAAATTAAATAAAAATAAACGTATACATGCTCTTCAATTATGTATTAATGTTTAGTAAAAAGTTACTAAGCAGAAAAGACGCCCCGTCTCATTCTGATGACGTGTACAATTTCAGTTTACTGAGGAGCTGTCTGGTTTCGTAGAGGCGATTTCTTTAATATCAGAAACACGCTTCTTCCCGTCAAACAGGTAGGACAGTCCGCTTCATCGTTTGTATCCATTATACAAACTGAAAATACGCTGAATCCGTGTAACAGTTTATCTTATTGGTGCTGAAATAGAGTCGTGGTGACCCCATGACAGCTTAGCTTGCTAACCAGCTAACTGATCCAGTACGGCCAGGGCTGCTAGCTTACCCTGCTAGCTGGATGGCTAACTATCGCCAAGCTCAAGCTGCTACTATATGGTTAAACCTGTGACATGACATGAAAAAGCCTAAACGTGGCTAGTTGTAAGGCTAGCTCTACAAAGGTACAATGGTTTATAATCGTAAGGTGCTGACTGAGATGATGGGTAACCGTGACAACACGTTGTACCGTAAAGCACTGATCATCATATGTACTGTGTTCGGTTAGCTGTCAGTGGGAGCAGGTGTGTTTTGATTCCCTTCTCTCTGAATGTCATCACTAAAGTTTATAATAGCATCAGAGGGAAATGCATAGTGCTTAAATCAAGATTGAAACATCTCTGTAATGTATTTTTTGCCTTTTACCACAGTATATACAATGTGTTTTTAGGCTAAGATGCCTAATAACTCCTGCTAACGAAAGTTAGCCTTTCAGTTGACACTATTATACTTGCATATGTTTGATTCTTGTTTATGTTGCCCCTTTTCAAGTAACGAAATTAAAACAATATCCTGCAACTAAAATAAAGCGATAGTAAGTAACCAGCATTTTATTGTGATCAGTGTCATAGATATTAATCGAATAGGATGTCCTAAAAAGATGCAGGAAATATGACGTACAGAGACAGGAAATGTTTTAAGAATTGCACATATAACCCTCATTTGTTAAAAAATGTTAGGTGGTTTGCTGGGGACACAAGTTCCAGTTAATTTGAATGAAGTTTTAAAAAAAAAAAGGAAAAAAATAAGCTACCAAGCTGTTAAGGACAAGGTTCAGATGTTGTGCAGTTTTGCATTTGACTGGTTTACAGGTCAAGGTGATAGTGGGACAATGAATAAGATGATGAATTTTAGTGCTGCCCCCACTGTGGTAAACGTATTGACTTATTGGTTGTTTTGGTCTAAGTCAACTAAGATTTCTTCAGCAGGTTACTCATTTTGATGTTTTTTTTTTATTCAGGACACTTTTTTAAAAATGACTTACATATTTCTGTTAAAGTGGTGCTTCTGAATGATTTTTTTGCGGAAATCTCAGTTTAAGCTATCTGACAAGAAAAATCAACAAATCTATAAGATGAAAATAAATGTATGAGTATACATAGGAATTTCTTTAGTCAAATACTTTTTTGCGTGTGAGAGAATATACTCTGCATGCTCCTGTATCCCTTGCTCTGTTATTGAATGTCTTTATACTATTGACAGTTTTTGTGTCTGCATCGCTACTTAAGGCTGGGATCTTGGATGGAGTGAGTGTTGAGCCCCAATGAGATGACTGACCAGGGCAACAACAACCAGAATATCTCCCGCAACCCCTTTGCTGCTCTCTTCAGCTCAGTCGCTGATGCCAAGCAATTTGCATCTGGCCAGAAACCCGAACAGTCTGCTGAACCATGTGGGTAGTTATTCGAGCAATCTTCTGATGAGACGTATTGTCAGTGTTTTGAGGGATGCATACACATAAACACATTTATAACATAATGTCAGTGAAGTAAAGGTCATGTTAACATCAGGCTCAATTGTATCCACATTGTTTTTCATACCTACCCTCTGTCTCCTGTACCACAGTGGATGACTCAGGAGAGAGCCATTCAGAGTCAGAAAACTCTGTTTCGGACAGCGTTGATGAAAATGACGATTCCGTGGCAGAGATCAGTCGCTCCTTCCGGTCCCGGCAGGAACTGTGCGAACAGCTCAATGTCAATCACATGATCCAGAGGATATTTCTCATCACTCTGGACAACAGTAAGTAGAAGGAGGAGAGTAATAGGTTTTTGATCTGTAATTTATACTCCTTTCATAGAGAATATGTGCGTCGGACTAAATTCTATTGACTACATGATAGACACAATAATATGAGACAGCTGTCACTGCCTCAATTCTGCTTGGTACATTTAGCAGAGACTATGGTCTGCATTGAAGTTACTGATAAAAAGTGTATTTTGTTGTAAATTAACAACAAAAAAGTTTTCAGATTAAATTTCTCCTCTTCTATCAGATTCACTTTTGCTTTTATATCCCCTTCTCTCATCCTCTTTTCAAATTTGCTTTCTCTCACTTTTGGTTTTGCATGATTAAATAACATTTCAATATTATTGTCATGCCAGGAAACTTTCATGTTAGATCCAATCCATATCAGGGTTGTGACCCATATAAATAGACCAAACTAGATGTTGGTTTGACCCTGTCAGAGTGTCAGAATAGGGTTATAGATGTAGAAGTAGTTACTAGTACTTTCGGTAATATCATGATAGCGTACTCTAGCTTTATGTTCATAATGAACCAGCAGCTGGGATTTGTTTATATTGTAGCCCTTTAAAGCCAAAGATGACAGCGTGAAGCCCATGTGAATCTCTGGGTGTGAGACGATGTTGGAGAATCAAGTCAGATAATCCTCATTGACCTTTTTACATTTCCAGTTCATCACGTTTCCCTGCAGTACTTCCTTTTTTGTGGAAGGGACATTAGGCAGACAGACAGGAAGTTGTCTGATCATGTTCAGTCTGCTCTGTTGTCCCCCTGTTATTTCCAGTGCTCTAGCGACTTGAAAGTCTAATTTCCTGTAAGCACTGCAACAAATGACTCATAGTTCTTGACAATACAAAGACCTTGCACACTAAAGTCTTGCTGCTGACTCTCTCGACCACTGAGACCACCTAAGGTTGTGTGATGGTGATCAGGAAATTAATGTTAAAAGTCCCCCTGTTTTCACATTAATACATTCTGTTGCACCTCAGTTTGAAATAAACCAGTAAAAACATTAATTGCATTTAATCCCCATGTGTCTTTTTGCCACTTGCGACAGCATTGCTGGTATTGTTTTCCCTGTGGAGTCTGTTTGTCTGTGGACATGTCATTTGGATGTTATGTCAACTGTTCCTTTAAGCTTCATAGGTTGTTTTGTGTAATATGATTTGTGCAGACTTTATTTTAAGGACCCTGGTTCTCACCCTTAGGTGACCCCAGTCTGAGAGGAGGTAATGGGATCCCCCCTCGCTGTGTTTACCTGGAGGAGATGGCTGCAGATCTGGATGGACAGGACTGGCTGGACACGGATAACATAGAACAGGTCTGACGTCTTTTTGTGTCATCACTCCATTTTTCCCACATCCTGTTTCTACTAAATGTTAAGAACTTCTATAATTTTAGGATGTTTCAAAAATGTATTAGTGAGTAAGTTGACTGATTGTGTCTTTAGGCTCTGTTCAACCGTCTGTTGGTGCTAGAGCCGGGGAACAACCTCATCTACATGACGTCGTGCAGCGCTGTCAACCTGTCAGCTGACCGCGACGCTGGAGACACGAGTGCCATCCGTTACCTCTTTGCCTGTTACCAGAGGTCCAAAGAAGAGGTGCGAGTTTTTCCTACAGGACTTGTTATCGTAGCAGTTTAACTAACCTTTTTCAGAGATTACCAGTTGTAAATATTCTCATTAATTGGAACAGAAAAATAACCCTTTTGCAATATTTTACATGTATTTACTTGCACATCTCACAACATTCTCTTGCACTATTCTATTTCTATTGTTATTTCTTTCACTATTTGTATTGGTTTCATTTCTTTCATGTCCTATATATATTCATGTTGCATTGTTGGAGGAGCCTCGGACTTAAGTATTTCATGCCATATCTACACTGTAGCTACTGTGCACATGACAATAAAGCCTTGAATTGAATTAAATTAAATTGAATAACCCATGCTCTTTCATAATTTAGTGACTGGATTATCTGTGTATTAGGTGACGAAGGTCCCGGAGAAGTTGCTGTCGTTCGCTGTACGCTGTAAGAACCTGACAGTTTCCAACACACGGACAGTTCTGCTCACCCCAGAGATCTACGTCACACAGAACATCTATGAACAGCTTCTGGACTTGTTGCTGGAAGGTTTCCGCGCAGCACGTAGGTTCAGGACTGTTTCTTTCCTGCCTCGGTAAAGCTTTGCCTTGATTCTACTCTTCTCTGTTTCTTACAAAGCCGATGTGTTTCAGAGCCAGAAGAGGTGTTTGAGTTTTTGGAGGAGATCATTGCTGGCCTGCTCTCCGACCAGGAGGTGCGCACCTTTGGGGAGGTTATAGTACCGGTGCTGGATATCTTCCAGGGACGCATCAAAGACCTGGACCTGTGCCAGCCTCTCCTCTACTCCTACCTAGACGTCCTGCTCTACTTCAGCCACCATAAAGATATTGCCACGGTCAGGAGAAACACACAGATGTTCATACATTTTATCATAACTTTGACTACTGACAACAACTACAAAGTTCATTGCCCACCACTAATCGAGTAATATACAATAATTCACAGTACATCAAATAATCATATTCAGATAAACAGACATGGCCGAATATTTCACTCAGTTCTTTTTTTTTTTTAAGGTGTTGGTGGAGCACATTCAGCCCAAAGACCCAGCTAATGGTTTGCAGTACCAGAAGACCCTGCTGGGAACAGTGTTGAGTATCTCCTGCTTGTTGAGAACCCCAGGTGTGGTGGAGGGACATCGCTACTTCCTGAACCCCTCCCGCTCCAGTGCCCAGGAGACAAAGGTCCAGGAGGCCAACATCCACCAGGTAAAGAGACTCTCTTCAGCTTGATGTTGCTGTCGGATTTGCTCCAAACGTCATTGTCTAACGATGTTTACTCTCCTTGTGTTGCAGTTTATGGGTCAGTTTCAGGACAAGCTTCACCAGATTTTGAAAAACCTGCTCCAGCGATCCAGTGAGACGCGTCACCTGCTGCTCTCGTGGTTGGGCGGCTGTCTGCAGGCTAACGCCGGCCGGGCCAAGATATGGGCCAATCAGATGCCAGAGATCTTCTTCCAGATGTACGCTTCAGATGCATTCTTCTTAAACTTGGGTGCAGCACTGCTGAAGCTGTGCCAGCCCTTCTGCCGGCCGCGGTCACCCAAACTCCTGACCTTTAACCCCACCTACTGTGCCCTCAAAGAGCTGAGCGAGGAAGAGAGGCGCAATCGCAATGTGCACGCAAGAGGTTATTACATTTGAAAATTAGCATCAATTTGACCAGTTAAAATACATTATCATCATTTTAATGCACAAGTATTAGTGCAGCTGCTCTGGTGTTTGTATTGTCTTTATAAATGGGCTCATAGCAGTTTTGATTTATAGCATTTATCATTTTACAATTGTACAAACTACATTTTATGTCTAAATAATCCCCAATCTCTTACACACCAGGTCTCGACAAGGAAACCTGTCTGATCCCTTTGCCCCCCCAGCAGCCGGTGGAGTCTGCGCAGTCGTACAGCCTGCTGACCGAAAACCTCATCCTCACACAACTCACCATGCATCTCGGCTTCCACAGGTACATACCTTCAAAGAACTTCCATAAATAAATAAAGAAACTTCCCGTTTTACATACCCCACAGAAATGTAGCATACCTTATGTTCCTCATATTCACACCATATGTCAGCATTAACCCGTACTTGGTTTTTCTGTTTGTTTCCATGCTTCTGTGGCGTGCATGTGCAGACTCCACGAGCAGATGGTGAAGATGAACCAGTCTCTCCACCGGCTCCAGGTGACGTGGCAGGACGCCCAGCGATCGGGCAACCCCATGTCGGATCAGCTGCTGGAGCAGTTTGAGCGTCTGATGATTGTTTACCTGTCTACCAAAGCTGCCACCACTCAGCCCGCCATGCTGCAATGCTGCCTTAGCCTCCAAGCTTCCTCGGCTGCGCTGCTCGTTCAGCTGGGTGTGGGGAACCAGGGGCCTGAACATGTAGCACTCAGTTTCCCCCTGCCCCCCCTACAGAACACTGTGCTCTGCTACGTACCAGGTAGTCAGGTCTCCCACTACACTACAAACACAGTTGAACATAAAGCCGCTCAAACTTAAGCTTTGATTGATCAGTGGGTTCAAGGGAGGCTGACATTTCATTTCTATACATTTTTCATGCTTAAATCTCATCAGGTTGTTTCATGTTTTATATGTGTTATCTCGTAATTGGAGCATGTTTAAAAGTGTGTTGTGTAAACTTATACTTGTCCCTGTAACAATAAATAATTGATAGAAATCCTTTTCCTATGATATTACGACACCTTGCAACTTGAAATTATTAAAATTTCACACAGATTTTATTTTAAGATGTATATTTTTGTATATTTCACTGTCGGGTTCAGGCTCAGAAAGAGATGTCAGTTAAAATTATTTTGGACCATTACATTAAAACCTTTAACTCTGCTTATATAATATATATAAGCGTCTTTGAGCATTAGGAAAAGCACTATACAAATCCCATATATTATTATTATTATTATTATTATTATATGCAGGTGATACTTCAATATTTAATTTATAAATGAATGAAACCCTCTTTAATGGTCACACATACATGCACACAGCACACAAAGTGAAATCTGGTCTCTGCTTTTAACCCATCCTAGTACTAGGAGCAGTGGGCAGCTATGTGCATGCAAGGAAGGGATTAATCACTTGTGGTAAAATGATTCATTGATGCTGAACATACCTTTTTATGATAGTCATCACTTCTGTATGCCTGTTCCGACAGAGTTTTTTGCAGAAAACATGGGAGATTTTTTCATCTTCCTGCGTCGATTTGCTGACGATGTTTTGGAGACTTCTGCAGAAAGTCTGGAGCAGATTCTTAACTTCATCACTGTCTTCATGGGAAACATAGAGAGGTACAAAACTACATCTACTATATAAGCGATTGTTGTCAGTTGAAAGGAATAATTGATGTCCAATGGGGTTTGAATGATGCAGACCGCCTTAGAGTGTTTGGCTCAATCCCCTCTGTCCTGCATGCACAACAGGATGAAGAACCCTCATTTAAGAGCGAAGCTAGCGGAGGTCCTAGAGGCGGTGATGCCCCACATGGAGCCGGTGGCTTCTGGTTCTATTCAGCCAATCGTGTTCCAGCGAGAGAGAGCCTTCTGCTCCTATAGACACGCACCTCAGCTGGCCGAGGCCCTCATCTCTGTGTTTGTAGACATCGAGTTCACAGGTATTATATTCCTCACAATTTTGTATATGCTATCGTCGTAGTGATGCAAGCAGCATCCAACTGTATCATATAAAGTCCAGTTCAGGTGCTGTCACAAGTACAATCACCTAGTGAAAATAACTTTATGATGAAAACGAACATCCAAATGAGAAATTGAAGAAAAAAGAAAGTAGCAATGTTTGATTTCTTTTATTTTTCCCATTCCTTTTATTAGGTGACCCTCATCAATTTGAACAGAAATTCAACTACAGGAGACCCATGTATCCCATCCTCAAGTACATGTGGACAAAAGAAAGCTACAGAGAGAGTATCAAGGTAAAAAAATAACTGGTGACTTTGAGGTTTTCCATCCAAGTAAACTGTTTTCAATGTTTTACATTTTTGTAAAAGAAATGTGAATGGCCATACAAAAAGAGGCTCACGTGTTCAATATTAAATGTATTTGGTGTGTGCTCTCTTAATATCTAATCCTGTCTTAATCATGTTGCATGCTGTTCCAATAGGTTGAAATCAACTTTTGAAAACCGTGAGAATGAAATCACCACTCTTGGCTTAATAATGAACATTACAATGTTGGTCAAAGACAAGTTTTGGCAGGTTGGCAGCCCCTAGGTGTATTACAGAGTTTACGATTGGGAAACTTCATCAAGAGCAGACCTAGATTTTTGGTGAACAACCAAAAACTCTGCCAAAATGCCAATGTTTCCTCACTCTCATCACAACTCACTCAAATTGTGTGTATTTTTAGAGGAGTAGTAGTGAGGAAAGAAAACGGCCCGGGTAAACTGTCCAGGGTGTGTCATTTGGTTTCACTCAATGAACGCAAAGATTGGCTTAGGCCTCTTGACTCATGACTCATGACAGAGTGAAGGCAGTAGAGAGTATGAGGGCTGAAACAGGCATCTATGGTTTATCACCAGGGGATTTTATGTATTGGAAAATTGTAGTTTGTCGAGCAGATTGATCTAAATTGGCTCTTTATTAAGTTTGACATCTCTTGTTTCAGCACTTGGCGCACTATGCATCTGAGAACCTGGAGGCCATGAACCCCCCTCTGTTCCTCAGGTTCCTGAACCTCCTGATGAATGATGCCATCTTCCTACTGGATGAGGCTATTCAGGTAAGATAATTCAAACATGCACCACCTGACACCAATATGGCAAATAAACTTGTCCATTACATTACTAATGTGTAGTTTATAGTCAAGTACCATTATGGTTTGTTTGTCTGGGGGTTTATTTAATCTTTTGCTGTGCTTACTTTGCATTTATTTTTTGGTAAAGGTTACATTTGCATAAAAACACAAAGTACTGTGCACAAGGAGAACATCTGGCACAGAATTAGTCGATGATGGCCATATAAACGTAATTAATGACTTAAAGGTGGGGTAGGTGATTTTGGAGAAACCAGCTCGAGTGCGCTAGAATTTGAAAATACACAACCGGAAAAAATCTGCCACTTCCTTACAGAGCCCCTCCTCCAACACACACGAACGCGCACATGACCAATGAGGGCACGAGATAAGTTTGTGCACAGATGGAAGGCTGACAGGCAGGTAGGCCATCCAGTTACTTTAGCCGGGCCGGCTAAAATGATTGGTCGTGCTTTTTACAGTACTACGGCTTCCACAGATGACATTTTTGAATGGATCTTTTGTCAAAGCACTTAAGATATTCATTGCTATCGGGATGTTAAGAGCATTCCATGGAATATAACAAAAAGTGTATCTCGAGCCGGTTTCTCAAACTTACCTACCCCACCTTTAAGTTTTTCACTAGCTAAAAAAAAAACCTATCTTATCTCATAGTACCTGAGTAAAATCAAGGTCCTTCAGTTGGAGCGGGACAGAGGGGAGTGGGAAGGCCTGGCCCCCGATGCCCGGAGAGAGAAGGAGTCGAGCCTGCAGATGTTGGGACAGCTGGGACGCTTCCACAACATCATGTCTAATGAGACCATCGGCACCCTGGCCTTCCTCACATCAGGTCAGAACACACTTGATTCTTCATGTTGATTCATCCATTTAAAGTTTGTCTTCCCCCCTCCCTTGTGTGTTTTGCTTTTAACAAAGTTCTCTTTTCCAGACATCAAGGGGATCTTCGTGCACCCCTTCCTGGCTGAGAGGATCATCTCCATGCTGAATTATTTTCTGCAGCACTTAGTGGGCCCTAAGATGGGGGCCCTTAAAGTCAAGGACTTCAGTGAGTTTGACTTCAAGCCCCAGCAGCTTGTTTCTGACATCTGCACCATCTACCTGAATCTGGGGTATGTAGTAAACACTGAACATATTTTCTTGTTTTCTGTCGTTATCTTATTGGTGCTATATCCTCTGAAGATGAAATACAGTGGGACATTGCTGAGTGTGATCATTATTGTGGTCCAATTAATATGTAAATACAATTTTGTTTCTGTCTTTGGCAGTGATGAGGAGAATTTCTGTGCTACAGTCCCAAAGGATGGACGATCGTACTCTGCCGCCCTCTTCTCCCAAACAGTGAGGGTGCTGAAGAAGATAAACAAGCCTGGGGACATGATCGTGGCGTTTGGACTCCTTGCTGATAAAATAAAGGTATCTTTTGTCTTGCAGGGTTCCCCCAGATCCTGGAAAAACTATTGCCCAATTCCCAGTCATTGAAAACGTCCAGGAAAATTATTTCAAAATTCTCCTATTTTTAGCTTATAATTGATTAATGAATGCCAAGGGCTACAAAGCGATAAGATTTCCATCCTAATGGTCTAGGTTATGTTCAGGATCACATAAGATTCAAATTCTAGTTTATGGACAGGAACATTTTGAATAGGGTACTCTCAGTTGTTGTGGAAACGCTGTGAACACTTCCTCAAGTCAAGTCATGCAGGTTGGATGACGTGCTTTCTTTCTAACTTGTTTTAAACTGTTAAATTGTTAAGCATGTACTGTATGGTTCAGTTGTTTAGTTTACCTGCTTGCTACTTGTTTAGTATGCAATAGTTTTAGTTTCGTCATTAATCTCTGGCTGGGAGAATTGGTTTCAAATGTGGGTTAGGCCTCGGTCAAAACAATGAATTTGACGTCCACAGAGAGGAACAGGTTAGTGTATGGTGTGTTCAGTGTCACTGCATCACTGCAAGTGGCCTGGAAAATAATGTCTAGAAAAAGATTGGGAACCCAGACTTAGAAGCTTTTTTAGGAATCTTTCCCTGTTCTCTGTGGTAAAGAGAGGTTAAAAAACACCTCTCCTTTAGCCCCATGCAGACAGACAGCAGCAGGAAGAGGAGACGTATGCAGATGCCCCGGATGAGTTCCTGGATCCCATCATGTCCACTCTGATGCTCGACCCGGTCCTCCTCCCTTCCTCCAGTGTCACAGTTGACCGCTCAACTATAGCAAGGCATCTCCTCAGGTAGGGTACTTCCTAAAAGCACAAGAGTTACCTGAAATAATTGTCTTTATTTGTCTTTCTGTATGCAGCAAAATTGGTACTGTACATCTTGTCTTTATTGTAATCTGATCACTTTTAACCATCACAATAGACTTGAAGGGAAAGCTTGCTGCGCAGAAGTAGCCATTAATTTATACACATATGTCTTCCTCGCAGTGACCAGACAGACCCTTTCAACCGCAGTCCTCTGACCATGGACCAGATCAGGCCAAACGAGGAACTCAAGCAGCAGATCTTACAGTGGCTGGATAAGCATAAGCAGGAGAGGCAGCAGCTGGGACCCAGTGGCTAGCCGCGAATCCTCGCTGTGATAAACAATGACTGCATCCCTGTTTTCTTTCACAGCTTACATCTAGCGTGCTCCTCCGCTTCTTGTCTAATCCATGGTGTGCTTGCCTCTGTGGATTTCTTCAGACTAACATTGCATTAGCCTTTACATGCAGCCTTCACGCTCCGTGGATTCCCTCTGTGAAAAACTGTCCAGGCAAAACTGTAGCCCACAGGCTGGTGACGACTTCAAAATCCATACCAACCCACGCAGTAGCTGTTTGAGTCCCATGATGCCCCGTGGTACCATGATGCACCCGCTGGTCTCTCTCCCTGAATACTGTGTATTAATTAGCTCATTATTACAATCAGAACTGTGGCCAGAAGCATCAGTTTCAACAGGACTTGTTGAATGTACTGAATGAACTCCTGACTGAGCAGCCGGCCCAAAACCAGATTTTATACTGCAAGGTGAGTATTTTGGGGAACTGTTAAAGCAGAACATGGAGGAAATGGTTAGGATTTGAACTTCATGAAAGAAAAAACACTGCCTCTTAAAGTTCTTGAACACCCAACGTTTCAGCATATTAGGTTAAGTCTCAAGCAGAATTGTAAATAAAATGAGCAATTAAAGGCAACAGCAAAGGTAAAACTGAAGTTGATGTGTGTGACTTTTATTTTAGTGGAGATAATCTAAATTTAGATGGAGATGTTTAAAATAATTGTCACTATTATAAGCATACTGAAGCACAAAACCATACAGACTACACTTTTTCTGTATTTTAACCTTTATATCTAAGTGTCTTTACATCTTCAAGTCCACCTGCCTTTAATTAAGTAGTAATGACAGATCTCATTAGGGTCTGAGAGCTTGCTTACTAATAGGTTGTTGGATAAGGATTTAAACTTTGTTTAACTTACTACTCAGTAATAACACTAATCTAAAACCTATTTTCTATTGGGGGCCAGTCTTAACTAAAATCCCATACTAAAATCAGTTAATGGTTGAGCATTGCATTGGTAGCTTTGCTAGGTATGCTCAAAGTGGTTACAAATGAATACTAATTAACAGTGGTGTGATGGCCACCCAAAACAAAAATGTTTAGTCCTTGGAAAATAGATTGTTACTCACAACTTGTAATAAAAAATGTCTCAGACTTTAGAAAACTCCTTTCAGAGCAAGAGTAGACATAATACAATTCATTTCACTGAGTACTTTTTATGACATTAAACTCTTCCTCGTGTAAAATCTCTGAAGTGCCACTTTGAGACACACAGCAGTTATCAGGGCCACAAAATAACTGCTCTCTCATAAAAAGCACTCGCAGAAACATGATAAAAATACATAGAGACTAGTTTAAAAAAAATGGAGACACGGCAAGTCTCAACATTTGCTGATCTTGCTTCACAGGGGGCGAAACATACATTTATGAAATGTTATTTGGCTAGTTTATCATAAAAATGTTTAAAGATCACAATATTTTATAAATAAACTCTTAAGCCTTAATTTTGTTGATTTTAAGGTCTTTACAATGATCACATTTTTGGATCAAAACATAATAGAAAAGCTAAATTATAGGGTGTTCAATAATTTTTGACTGGCAGTGTATTTATTAATAATTTTCACTCTTTGATTAAACATTCACCAGATTAACTGATGTATCCTGATCTTGCATTTTGAACTAATTTACTGATTTATTTTAACATATGGGCAAACAAATGATCAATGGGTCAAGAACAGATCGGTGCCTAAAACCAAGAGCCTTGCAGTTAATGTCTGAATGAGGATCTGACTTATTTCATACTAAAGAGAAATAATGATGAGTTTGTTTCTTTAGGGCGTTACAGGGAGCTATGGGTAGAATATAAGAGAAAGATCAGAAAAGATTACTTTTTTTTTAGTAGCTTTTTCAATTAAAGAGTTTTAATTCAAAATCGAGTGTGGTTTTAAAAAATGACAAAAAGTGAGAAAGATGATGTATTAGTTGGCATGCCCTCATACTGTATGTTGAATATCTACCACCTGAATGATTACATGGGTTAAATTATAATGCAATATTTTTGTTTTAATTGTGATTATGAAATGTTTATTTTGGATGTACATTATGATTAATAAATAAAACTAATGTGCGTTATATAAAACATTGTAATGTTCTCCTTCAGATCTATGACAGAGTTAAGTACATTGCAACATGTAACATGTGTGTTTTGCTATTGGACCACCACAAATAGGGAATATACAACAAATAAATAGAAGTTTAACTCAAAAGACCACTTTAAATATAGATTATAGTATATTATGTAAATGCCGCATGTTTAAGAACAAGCTTGAGGTACATTTATCTCAAGGACAATATGAATATGAGAATATTTTATTTTCCTTCAATAACTGGGTCTCAGGTTTGAGGGTCCTTAACATTCTTTATAATGTCTCCAGGCTATTTCCAAACAGCTTGTACAGTAGTGTTGACTATATGTCAGGAAATGTAAGCAGGTATGTGTGACATTTTTGAGAGCCATAACTCCCCTTGTTCTCTATGTACTAACAATTCTCACATCTTTAAGAGCTCAAACTAATTTGTTTTGAGACACTCAAGCTCCTATTATAGTGCTTGGAGCTGCTCCTGGTTGTAACTTGCACATGTAGTTAACATCATAAACTTTAACATTTAACCTAACAATCCCTATTAATGAGAATCGAGAAGCACTTTCAGCTTGTAGGTATTGCACATTTGTTATTGGATTGTCCACTCGATACAGTCCACTTTTGATTGGAAATCAAAAAATTAAAAAGCTTTAGGTGGCATTTCCCGATGCATACAGAAGATCACTCAAGCTAAAGCTCCTCAAGTGCTCGTTGTATGTTTGTGACTATATTATTCCCACCTTTTAGTCCTTGCTGAGGAATTTCATGTACAAATGTATGTGATTATTAATACATTGAAAAATGTAATGACCCTAACTAAGCTTACGAGAGGGACCCAGTATGGCTCTTCTATTAGAAACATTGAAACTAATGTCTTTAACGCATGTGTGTCTGTGGATGTGTAATCTGCAATGATTTTTATCTCTGTGTTATTGTATTGTATTGTGTATTGTATGTATTGTATTATCAATTTTATACTGATATTGAGCTATAGGCTATGTCAGAAATGAAGTTCAATTGAATTAAGACTTTGTGAAGGATCACACCTGATGAGAGGCTGATCATGTCCAAAAACCCTACAGCTGGCAGGTGGCTGCAGCACCAGGGACAGGGTACAGAACCTTTATAGCTTTAAGCATTTCAGAGCAGTTTTAAAAGAGAGAAAACATTTATTCTAAAAAATACCAAGTATTGTGGTGTTTAAGGGATTGGAGGAACAGAGCAACACTCTTCAATGGGATGAAGGATTTATTGCAACGCCCCTGATTGATTACAGGTAACTATTATAATGAATATAGGCTACTATTGTTTTCTTCTGTTGTGGTTTGTATTGAAGTTTCTCTGAAGCTTATAAAAGTCCTTTTAATGTCCTTGTTTAGGAAACAAAATAGTAAGCCAACGGTCTTGTTCTTGCTTGCGATTCAAGTGCGAGGCTCCTTTCCCGGGCAAAGCCCCTGAACCTGATTTGGATTCAGCCATGCAAAGTCTGAACAGGGCCGCTGAGAAAATGCATTGTCGGGGTTACTTCAGTTCCGCCCCGCAACCTGCATAACGACGTGTCGGCCAGTGAGAGCGCAGCGCTGTGGTAGAGGTTGTTTATGTGGAGTGCTGGGTTAGGGTTCCGCCCACCGAGGTATCTCTGATCGCAGGGCAGACAGGCAGAGAGTGTAAAATGGCGCACAGCTGTCGGTGGCGGTTCCCCGCTCGGCCCGGAGGGAGCTGCAACTCCGGTACCGGGAGGAGAGCGGGCCGAATTAGGGTTACTGCCTCTCTGCGAAATGTCTCTGGAGCCCACCCTATCGCAGCTGGGCTCGGACCCGGGTTTGATGCTGCACTACAGGTCTCTTCGGTTATCGGGAGCAACCTGCAGAAATTTCGGGATGTTTTGGGGGAATCGAGTGACTCGAGCAGCGGGGAGGTAAGCACAGGACCGGACAGCATCATTGTAACCCGGGAGCATCGGTTAGACCAATGCCGGCCACGGGTTATACGGAGAGCCCGTTTCAGATGAACGGCTAACGGTTACTCTGCCCAACCGTTTACATCTTTTCCTCCTCATAACGTTAAGTGTGACTGTAAGCAAACTTGTCATTTCCAGGATGCTCAGTTAACTTTGAGTTGGTTGTTTGGCCTTAAACTCTACAGTAAGGCGTTATTACGTTGACTTTGGTTTCAAACAACACAAACACCCAATGTTTCTCAGATTTATAGTCACAACGGTCCTACTGGAAATAAAGTTTTCTTCCCCTCAGAGGAGTGTGAAGACAGGCTACATCCACACAGCTTGTTGGACTGGTGCTAACGTTGGTCTGCTAACCCGACCAAAACACTGTAGAGAAACACTGGTGTAATCTAGTTAATTAAAACATGCAATACAATAAACACCTAACCCTTTATAGGCTATATTATATGACTAACACACAGTATGCAACTGAGCTGTACAAATGGTGTAATAGTTAGCTTCTTGACATTAGCTTGACGTGAAGCCTTTAAGGCTGAGCATGTTCCCTTCTAATTCATGTACATCAACACAGTGAAAGTTATCATCCCGTTCTAGCACTAATATTCTCTTTTACAGTGAAATATGAAATAAACATCGGTGAATGTTTGTAATAACGAGGGTTCATTGTGGTGTTATAGCACGGGTCCTTCAAGATAACCTGTAATGTGTTTGAAAACAAGAGATGTCAACTTTAAGGAGGTCCACAATTGTGGTTTGTAACAAGCTAACGTGAACTTAGCGTCTGTCTGCAACCTAACCCCTGAAAGGGTTTTTAATTAACCACTTTACCTGTTAGGGTTTTCATATAGGGAATTTTTGCCAAAAAAAAATCTTAATATTTACAACAAGACCTCGAATGCTGGCTGTTTGCATTGAGGTGTCAACCTTATAGCGATGCTTGGCTAACATAGCTGATTGGTTAGCTCGCAGGCTAGCTGTCTACTAACAGCTAATACTACACCATTATTATCATGTCGTAAGCGGTGTTAAAGTTGCAGGTTTGCTCGGGAGGTTGTTGTGTTTACCTCCGGTCAGCATTATGCTACGTATCGGGTTAATACATCGTAGCCAAAGTTGGCGGATATCATGCACAAAACTAAATCATTACCATTGCTGTTTGGTGTTAAGCTAGGACAGCTACCATGCTACGCACTCCGCCACGCTAGCCATCGGGGCTATTGCTGATGCATAGGAAAATGGGAGGTGGACATGTTTTCCCCTTCTCTACACAGCCAGTACGGAGCTATTACCAAAATAATATCGGTTTTTATCATGCTTGGAGAAGCCGTCTGATACACAGCCACATCTCAAAATCACTCTCCTCTGTGTTGCAATGCCTTACTAAGAGTGTATCGGCAGGGTTTGGTGTGTGATTCGTCTCGTTTTTATTAGAGAAACGAGACTTTCTAGTGACAGAGCGCATGCAGGGCTGCCTACAATAACAACGAGCCCCTTCTTGACGGGCCGTGTGATGTGGGGGTGTGTTCGCCTTAGCGAACTACCATCTTCCTCTTCCATGATGAGCAGCATGCGTTCATTGCAGTGGGAGTACACTGTGTGGGGATGTTTACCAGTAGCTCCACTGCTCCACAGACGGCTTATTTGGTTGTAGCACAGCAGTATTTACATGCTTTCTAGTTAGATATTCCGTTTTCTTATTCTGAACTTTAGAAAACGTGTGTGCATATATTTTTGAATAATTATAATGAGAATCTAATAAGTCATTTTATAGCTTGGCAGCAGAATATTTACATATATTTTGGATGTATTTTATAAAATAGTATTTTACACTATGCAAATGAAACATGATTTATTTGTTATAAAATATAATATATGTGAGCAAGTCACCTCTTAGGTAACTATGTCAATAAAGACAATATATCCGTATTTGGATGTGTGTAGGCAGAATGGACCAATACATCTATGGAACTTGTATTATATAGGAGCATGCAGATTGTGGACACAGCATGTTGATTTAGTTTACATAAGTTTTACTTAAAATATCAATTGTGTGTTAAAATAAACTTCTTTGAAAGACTGAAAATGAGTGAGATTAACAGTATTTGGGATGTGTGTACACAAAGACATTACAATCCAGTGCAACTTCAATGATATAAACATTTCAGACACAGCATGTGGATTTCCTTGATTTTTTTACATGCATGTGTGCTTTACATCCCATGATATTTCAGAGAAACATTAATGTTACGTGAAACATCACCTGTTTAATTAATTGCTTTTTAAGTTTCTAAAGAGTCCTGCTTTCCCATCCTGCAGTGAATGAGAGTTAAGCAGTATTTTGGATGTAAGGAGACAGACTGGGCCATTGAATCCCCATGGAACCTGAAACCTATGGGAGTTGCAGACACAGCATGGTGATTTTATTGATGGGCAGTGTGGTGTCTGTCTGGCCAGAGCAGAGCAGGATTGTTCAGGCTCACTGCAGCCTGCTGAGCCCACAGGGCGACCCTGAACAGAGCGCCAGCCGGACACTTGGCCACCCCTCCTTCTTCCATGCAGGAAGAAAGACCCAAATCCACTTCAGACAAACGCAACCCCGTCTGAGAGGCAGAGCAACTTTTCTTCTGACAGCTGCCACTTTGGAATGGATTACTAAGCCTATTGGGGTGGCTCAAAGGGGTGCTTGTCGGCTGTAGCTGTCTAAATGAAGGCATTTGTTAGCTTTTGTATGTGTGTAGGGAATTAATTTTCTTGATCCGGCCAAATTGGCGTTGCTTTTTTTTGGTGCTGCGTGAAGTCCATGTAGATTTTTTTTGTAAATGTGACCTTATCACCCCTACCATCAAAACCTCAACTCCCACTCACTGTCCACCTCATCAGAGTTTGCCTCATTTTCCCTTTTTGTTCTTGGTCCATTAAATCATGCCTTCTGCTGCATGTATTCCACTCACAGATTATTACCAATGTTTAATCGCTCATACAAAAGTGCTGCTGAATAGATGTTTAAACCCAATCATCTCTGTGCCTCACTGGTTTGAGAGAAATAGTGTGTTTGAGCGGAAGGGGCTTCAGTCCAGCAGGTGTTTGGCCTATTTAAATGGAACCCCCCTCATCCTTTTCCCCCCACCCGCTTACCCATCCCCGAGACAGCGTGTGGATTGGAGCAGGAAGCTTTGTGTCTGCTTTTATTCTAGCTCTCACAAAGTGCGGGCGGCTGAAAGAGCACAGGCAGGGATATCAAAGAGTGTGGGGCGACCCCCCTCTTTCCAACGGGACAACGCTGGGAGGAGAATTAGTCACAGACCCTCCCATCCATGGCTTTATTCGGCAACAGCAGAATGCTTTAGGAGTTGCCTGACTGGGAGAAAGGCGGCAATTGTGTTGTCTTTCTTACTCGTGTGTGTGTGTGTGTGTGTGTGTGGGGAGGGGGTGTGTGTGTGTAAGGTGGTAGGGGTAGGGGTGTCCCTCAGACTTTATACCCTTTTTGCACTCAGGAGTAGGCGTGTCTTCTTTGTCTTTAGTTTGATTAGAACTTCAATTCAAGCTGCTTGCATGGGTGGGTAGGAGAGGTTGTGTATTTCTGCCAGCCTGTGTTAGTGTATTTGTTTGTTGGTGTGTGTGTGTTTGTGTGTGTGTCTCCGTGCGTGAGAACTACAGAGAAACCGTGTGCACGTGCCAATCAGTCTGTTTGTCTTTGTCCGTTGACTGTCCTAAGGTGCGAGGTGTAGCAAGAGGAGTCATCTTGCCTTGGAGGGTGTTTGTTTTGGTCTGTGTGCTGTTGAGCAAATGTGAAAATGTTACACTTACTGTTTGGACACTTGAAAAAACAAATGTCCACCTTTTGCTGTGGGCTGACAGGGCTGACACACAGCAGTGCAACTGTTTGTTTCATCTGGTAAAGGAAACAAGATGTTCTGAGAAGTGTCTTTCACACACATGCCTTTTGGCATTACTCATATTTGATTATTTGTATACTTGTATCTAGTTAGAGGTATTCTTGGAAGTCCTCTGTGGCCTTTCTTAGAAATGTGTCATTAGAGGGTCATATAGCAGTATTTGCTCATCGCCAATTTACATTACAGGAAGGGATGATGCATCGGTGTGTACGCTGAATCCAAGAGGAAATCTTTCAGGAATGTGTACGGAAAATGTTGTTTTCAGACTACAAAGGATTCTTAAGATGTGTTCTCTTACATCCCTCCACTCAGTCTGAGTCACATTCACCTCAACCCTTTCCTCCTCCTGTTTTGTTGTTAACCTGTCTCAAAGTAGAAAAACCTCAACATTTTAAATCAATTTAGCCCTTTTTATTGTTATACTGTAATATAAGATTTCATCACAGTAGTTCATTTTGTGTTATGTTTTAATGTTCTGGTGAATGTTAATGAAAATGCAGATACCACTGTTCTGTTTGCGTAAAAAGGTAACTTTCTTTTCCTAAGATTTATGCATTGATGGTTTGTTCTTTATTCTATTATAGTATAATTGGGATGTTGATTCATAAATGTAAACTTTAAAAAAAGTGGATCACACTGTATCATCCGTTTACAAGGGGGGATATGAGGCTTGGGGTGTGTGAGGCAGTTTGGTTGTGGGTGCGGCAGGTGTCGCATACAGTAACTGCTGGGCCTGGGTTTCCAATCAAACTCAAACAATGTCATTACATCGTGTCTTGTACAGTAATTTATGTTGGCCCTAATCTCGTTTCCATACAGTTATGTTTTGTGTACAAACCCCCTAATTCTTATCACAAGAAAATGCATCTCTTTACGGATTATGAATATTTTCCTGGAGCACTAGAGAGACGGAAATGCATGAAAGTTAAATGTAATAATAACTTTTCTTAATGTTGCCAGTGAATGTACTGTAGTAAGGTATTGCTAATTAGCTGCAATAGCATTGCAGCGGACATGGTCGGCTGATTACGATAAGAGTTTTTTTTTGGTTTATAAACTTGGTTTTATCTGCTTCCGTTATTTGGTCAGTTTTTAATCCTCTGACTCCATGAGCATCTGCATGTTAGAGCTGTGTGCACATACCTTTTCTTATGAAGACTAACTGTGATTCTTACTGTAAATTAGTCTTAATCAACCAAAGTCTTATATTCCGTAATTAAAAATGAAGTTGCATTTCAGAAAACAACTTGTTAAGCAAAAAGTAACTCGTGGGTTAAAGCAGGGGTGTCAAACTCAACTTCATCACGGGCCACATCAGCATTAAAGTGCCAGTGAAGTGCATTTTTTTGCGCCAAAATGAAATGGCAGTTTAATTTCTTACATATCATTGTACCTGTTCATGGCTAAAATAATTTTTTAGGAAGTGCGAGGGACGAGATAAACATCGCAAATTTTTCATCCCGTGAACGGCCGTCTGAGCCTACCGCTGCTGCAGACGATAGCGGCTGTGACGTCACAAGATGGGCCCAGTTGTGATTGTAAACATGGCGGAGCCTTCGGAAAGTGATACTGGTGCGAGAGAAATGAGTGATTTTGACAGTTTTGGGCAGGATAGATGAGGAAAGTGGCCATGGAAGTCAATTTAGTTGAGGACAATATTTTGTCATAGATCTAGAGTAGATCTACACACAGGATTGGCCATCACCTGATCATACATTCATCTGTTCATAGCATGATGCAACATTCATGTTCACATGCAGTGTTGTGCTAGTTACTGAAAACCAGTAACTAGTTACAATTACTAGTTACTTCACTACTTACACCAAAAAGTAATGCGTTACTGTGAAAAGTAACTTTTTAGTTACTTAAAAAAGGGCACCCATTAATGCCCTTATACTGTAGCCTTCATTTCAGTACTGTTATTGCATCGGAGAATAATACAACCTGTTGATCAACTTGACATGCATTTGCATCACTGAACTCTGCTAAGCAATGTGGTCTATACAAACACAAACACAAAGATATGTTTCAAAGTGCCAATCCAGCCGCTGTTGCTTAGGTGGAGGTGGAGTGGCGTCTGGGTCTGTGGTCTTAGCTACTAGCTTCGTCCCAGCATGTTGTTTCTGCAGATGTTTCAACAGATTTTAATTGCTGTTTTGGGCAGTCGATAGGATCTTTGACCCGCCAAGACACAACTTACATTTAACTAAAACGTTCTTTTCTTTGTGCTCGACAAAAGTGAAATAGTGAGAATATCTCCAGGCGGAGAAACTCGACTTGAGCTCTGCCGCCGCCATGATAGTCTTGTTAGTAGACACAAACACAGTGGCCTTTATTTTTCATAAACAATCTACGAATCTACGAAACAATAACACCAGCCACTCACCTTCATCTTTTGGTAACAGAAACATCGCCACTTCGGCAGAATTGACATTACCACAGCCAGCGGCAATGCATCGCTTCCCGTGTGTTTTTCCTCCCTTTTTCTTCACTGTCGCCTCCATTGTCAGGTTTCCTCGATTGGCAATCACTTCCAGTCGACTGCGAAACACTTTCCAATAAAATACTCGCTCAAAAACGTTGGTAAATTCCACTTTGAAACAGAGTCAAAATGAACGGTGGTGAATGTAAACACTTCGGCTGAGCCCATCTTCTGACGTCACGCAGTAGATCGCAAGCCACGCCCACGAAGGCGGAGGTCGACTGCGGATTTCCCAGCGGAAAATTCCAACTCGTCAAATTCGTTGCTATTCCAACATCTTTGATATGGGTTCCAATGGACAATTTTGGTCATTACTATACGTATTAGCATGACAGATCATGCACCGGCGCACACTTCACTGGGTCTTTAAGGTTGCACTCAAAGGGCCGGTTGTAACTTTAAGATATATAAAAATACATATATAAATATTTAATATATATAAAATAATGTATTATATTACATTATTGCCTCTGCATTGGATTATTATCGGATAGGGGAATAACTTCATAATTAACTACGTCTGAAAGCAGAAGTCTAGGGCAAATAATTGCAACTCTCTTCAGTGCGCATGTCACAAAATGATTTTAAAAGAAAAGCCAAATTCTAAGAAAAAAGTCAAATTCTAAGAAAAATGCATATTTGAGATGCATTGTGGGACATGTAGTTTATGGGCAACTTGCTTCTGTAAATCTGCATGTAACTGTATAATAAACATATTATATTCTTTGCAAGCTCTTTTGGGGCCGCATGAAGTTAAGTCACGAGCCGGATTTGGCCCCCGGGCCTTGAGTTTGACACCCCTGGGTTAAAGCAAGGATTATACCATAATAATCCTGAATCTGGAAAAACGATTTGCCTATAACCAGTTTGATTTCTCCTAAATGTTATCTTGAAAGACAGTAAAAGTCCTGTTAGCTTTCTCAAAGTGAGAAAATGCTGTGAAACGTTATATAGATTCACATCCGTCTCAAACCTTCAGGGACAGTCCCTGACTTCTGCATCATGTGCTAATGTGGCTTCCACAATGACTCAGATCGGTTTACTTTTATTAATCTTTTAGTGATTTAAATAAAGTATTTTTTACATTGATCAGTAACATGAGATGGGACAAATCAGCAGGAGGTGAAACAGCTCAGGGTTTCATGCTGAGACTGACGGCAAAAGCCAGCAAATTAAGAAGAACCACTTGAACAATTTTTGCGAAAAGAGCAAAGAGAAACTGTGGTCCTTAGTAACCTTTTTAACCCGCAAGGAAAAGGAAGTACATGAACCTTACATTGCTAGTGAACCACAGTGTTTGTTTACTTCTTAAAGTTCCTTCCCTGTGTCTGCCCTACTACTCAGCTCATGGTGACCCTGGTGTTTCACACGCTGCTGCTCTGTGCTCAGCAGCCAGTGGGCGGGATGGAAGCGCGCGAGCAAGCAATGAGTGACTGACTGAATATGTGTTTGGGAGCATGGCAGGGAAGGAAAGAGGAGGCTTGTAGTGTGTGGGAGGCCTGTTTAGATTGGGATTTGGCAAGCTTCTGCATGAGCATGTTGAAACCGTTGAAACCCCAAACCCCTTTCATCCTCAATGCTCCCAGGAGACGACTGCGCTTCCTCTGTTGTTGATGGTGCATGTGGTCAAGATGTTGCTTCCTTGTCTCTTTTCCTCCTCTCCTCTTCACCCTCCTCCCAAAGTCCTCCTCCTTTTTTCACTCATGTTTGCCTCGCCTGTGCTCCCCTCCCCCGCATCCTCACTCCTATGTTCTGCTTGTTTACATCTTGCTGTACAGTTCACGCGCAGGGTATGCAGGTTTTTTTCTTCCTCCAACCGTGTGGCACGTGTAGTTGACAGATTCAGGAGGTACATGTGCGCATGTATCTGTGTGTGCACACGGACCTGTGCAGCCAGCTCAATACATGCTGTGATGTCATTGACGGTTTCTCGCACTATTACAGCGAGTCAGAGCTGGCCGTTGGTACTCCGCCCCCCTCCGCTCTGCAACAACACCAACCAAGAGCAGAAGCTTGCTCAGAGAGGAGGGGATGCTGGTAGTATATTGAGGAGAGGGGAAGAGGAGAGAGAGGCCTAAGGAGATGAGGAGTAGTGGATGCTGACATCAGTATTGCCTGCCAGTATAAACAGCAGTATGGACTGTCTGTTATTGTTGTTTGTTTATATGTACAACAGATGAAAGAGGCAGCTTTGTAGCACACATTATTGGTTTTAATATGTATTAATTAGATTCCAAAGTGAGCGTGTTTCAGACACATTTAAGAATCAATTATTCACATTACAATGTGTGTAGCTTGTAGCTGGTACAAATCAGTTTGCATGTGCACACACTTGCATGGACTACACTTTGGATAGCAGCTGCTCTACAAACTGGGCCAACGAGACCTCCACTGCATCCCCACACGCTTCTATAAATAAAGATGATGAAATGACATGCTCACCTCCACTCTTAAACACACACTGATTGCAAGAAGGATCAGCATACTAAAGATTTTGAATCATCCTCCAGTGGTTTCTCTGTTGCATATTTCAAAGCGTTACTAAAGTATGAGAAGAACGATGGAGTCACTGTACACACCACTTTTACAGTTTTATAAAAAATGTTCCCCCACCATCATCAAAATTAGGTATTACTTTAGAAAGTGAAATGTCAAGTGCAACTCATGTTGTATTGTATTGATTACACATCCTGTTAAATCTGCCATGTGAGGTTCTCACATGCCTATTTGACACACGATTAGATCCTAGGACCAGACAGATGGGCGATTAGGCTTTGTTGGTGATAAGATACCATTCACACAGAGATACGTTTATGAGGAAATCTTTAAACCCCATGTGTTTCAGTGGAAAACATGTGACATGAGTGATTTATAAAAGGTCAAACTGTCAAAATATAGTATAATAAAGTATAATATCTGGCCAACTATTTGAGGAATGGACTGAATGACATTTGGTATAGACATTCTTGGTGACTGAAGCATGACTCCTCATGTCTTTGGTGATGCCCTTTAAGTAAACGTAACTAACAGGCCAGTCATTTCCTTCCGTTTGAACAAATCTAGAACTAATGAACAGTCCTCTCAATTTCTTGGGAAATAAACCGTTGGGGTAATGTTAGGATAGTAATCAAAGTAACAGTGAAGTGTAGATGCTTTTAGAGGTTGTCAAAGCTGAGCCACATTTAAGTATAACCAATTCTTAGTTTTTACATCCATCCAAGTTTCTCACTGTACATAGGATAAACCCTTTACATTTAGGCAACAGTGTTTCCTTACCTCTGGTGGTAAGCCACAAGCCTTACATGTTTGGCCTCGCGAGTGGAAAGCTCATAAGCTGATAGTTAATAAGCATTAAAACCTCATAAGACTGCTCTAGAGTAAGAATATAGGCATTTTCTTCTTTCCTTTCTTTTTACTCTAGCTGTCTTAGAGCTGTCTGTGTAAGATCAACTACCATAGCGTTTTACTGTTCACTCGGGAGCTGGAACGCAGTGCAACATGTTAGACACCAAGTTAGATTTGTCTTTTCGGTTGTGGTTTGAGCCTCCTTTAAGTGCAAGCATGTCATCCCAAAAGCCATTGAAACGTGTGAGCACCAGAGAAAGCAAGCAGGTGAAAGTGAGATTCAGGACATAATTCTAGCCCGTAGTGTGGTTTTCATTTGAGTCACTTCAAAAATGACTCAACCGTTGCATATCTAGGCCAACTTCAAACTTACTTTGTGCCATGATAGATGCTGTAAATTTGACCTGTTAACCAACATTGCTTCTTCCCTGTATTTGAGCAAAATGATATGGTCGCAAAACATTCATAATCTTCTTTTTATTTGTAGGAAGAAGCATTTGGAGGATTTGCAGCGGTTGCTGAGCAGGAAAGAATACAGAGCCCTTCAACACCCCCATCAGGTAAAGTGACTTTACTCTTCTCTTAAGATGCCTACGCACAAGTTTATTTAAATATTACATGCTTACTAAATGGCCTCTGTTTGTTCTCTGTTTTTATCAGATACCCCACCCATACAGGAAAAGAAGCCTAGAGGGCGTCCCCCACGGGCCCTGTCTACCCTGAAATGTGCTGCAAGTCTACCTTCCCCCTCCTCCCTTCCCTCTCCCACACAGGCAAAACCTGATGGCCCTGAAAGGCCAGCTGAGAAGGTAAAAAGGCTGCCTGGGAGGCCACCTGGCACTGGGGAAAAGAGAAGAGGTCGACCTCCGTCTTCAAGTAGCAAGAAAGCTTGGAGTGCAGGCGGCCATGCAGCAGGGGAGGACAGTAGAGCAGCTGGGTCTGAGCTGGGCATGGACACAGAGGAGGAGAAGGACAGAAAGGGCTCTGCCCAGCCACATGACACAGAGGCAAAGCTCCCCAAAGGTGGGCGGGGTGAATCCAAAGTTACAAACCTGAAGAGGCTGAGAGCAACCAAACTCGCCCCTCTCAAGTCACGGCTAAAGACTTTGCCTGGTGTACCCAGACGCAGACGCGGGCGACCGCCCTCAGCTGAACGTCTGAAAGCTGAAGCAGCTGCTGCTGCGGCACAGCTGTCTACCTCCAGCGAATCTGGAGAAGGTAAACAGAAGGCCTTTAGAGGGGATAGAGGCACAGAAACACACGCTCCTCAGGAGCCCATGCTGAGGAATGTGGGTGATGCTGAGCACCAGGACTCTTCCAATCCACCTGCCTCCCCGTCTCCCTCCAAGCCAGGCAAGACTGTGGGCCTCAGAAAAAGCCCCCGCCATAGAAAGCCTGTCAGGATTGTCCCCTCTTCAAAACGCACTGATGCAACCATTGCCAAACAGCTGCTGCAACGCGCTAAGAAAGGAGCGCAGAAGCGGCTGGAGAAAGAAGCTGTAACCATCGGGGGGAATGGGAGAGGAACTATTGACACTGGCATCAGGAAGACGCAGCTGAAGAACATTAGGCAGTTCATCATGCCTGTGGTCAGCACCGTCTCTCTTCGCATCATCAAAACCCCCAAGCGCTTCATTGAAGATGAGGGCAACTTTGGAACGCCACCACCCCAAATGAAGATAGCACGGTTAGAAGCAGCCAACTCATCTGTCTCCGCCTCTGCCCAACCCACCTCCACCCCCTCCTCTACACCGTCTCCTGCACTGGTCTCACCCACACCTGCTTCTACGAGCAGCGGCACCACGGCTCCCATTGACTCCCTCCCCCCTCCTCCACCTCCTGCCCCGATCCCCGCTGTTCCATCAGCATCCGCTAGTCTGCTCAACAGCAACACCAACAATGGCGCCAACGGGCGGTTTAGCAGCAGCGCGGCGTCTTGCGGCTCCAGTGCTGTGTCGCAGCACTCCTCCCAGCTCTCCTCTGCAGAGTCTTCCAGGTCCAGCAGCCCCAGTTTGGATGATTCATCGTGCGACTCCCAGGCTTCTGAGGCCACACAAGCTTTGTCAGAGCAAGAGGATCACTCTCCCTCCTCCCAGGGCAAGAGAGAGGCCACCCGTTTACACAGCTCACGGCCTCCCTCTCCGCCCTCTGAGCCGGAGCGGGAGCGCGTGATGATGGAGAGGAGTCGACGAGGGCGGAGAGGACAGCTGATGGGCCGGGGGAGTCAGATCAGAGGGTGAGAGAGCCTCTAACCACTGGGGCTAAAAAACCCATCATCAGCCCACCAACAGGAGTGCTGTTGTCCTCTTCTTCACTTGTAAATTCCCAGCAAGCTTCATCCACAGCCTCCTCGTCTTCTTCACCTCCGCCTCCCCCTCTCCTCTCCCCTCCACAGCCTCCCCAGTCAACTTCCTCCAATACAGCTGCAATCAGTGAACACCACTCGCAGTCCCCCTGGATGACTCATCCCATGCCTCAATTCATGTCTGGACCGTCAGTGCTGTCCAGCTTGTCAGACAAACGAAACCGCTCAATTTTGAGAGAACCCACCTTCCGCTGGACGTCCCTGTCCCACCCTGAGCAGCAGTACTTTTCCTCAGCTAAATATGCCAAGGAAGGCCTCATCCGCAAGCCCATATTTGACAACTTCCGCCCCCCACCTCTCACACTTGAAGACGTCGGGCTGTTGCCCCAAGGAGTGAGTGGAGCAGGGGGGCTGCTCCAGTGGTGTTCCCCGCACAAGGCAGCGGAGCAGGAACAGGGACTCGACTATTTGCCCCTCATCACTCACACACCCACCACCAACATCCCTCTTCGTCCCGCTTCGATGCTCCACAACAGAAGCGGAGCCCGTTGCTTCGTGCTCCACGGTTCACACCCAGCGAGGCCCACTCTCGAATATTTGAGTCTGTTACCATTCACTCATCTTCTGGAAGCAGCCCTGGCTCTCTCTCGCCGCACCAGACGTCCTCGAGCTCCCACAGAAGCTCGCGGCGCAGGAGGCGGCTCATCTCTCTAACACCACGCAGTCACCCACGGTCTCCTTCCCACTCAATGACCAGACGCAGCAGCCATGGAGGCCCGATATCTATGGGGAAAGTTTCCTCTGAGATGTCTGCGCTGTCAGGCTCCGTCTCCTGTAGTACCCCCAGCTCTTTGCCAGGGGTTTCTGCAAGTTCACTAGCCACTAGTGCCTTATCTCCTCCTCCTTTCAGCACCTTCTCCACAGTATCAATGGGTCTGGCCCCACAAGGGACACCTGATAGCAGGAGAGGGGCTGCCGGGAACGCGCCTCCTTTGTCAACCACATCATCCACTTCTTCCCCACTTTTCCCTCTCTTTCCTTCCAGTGCCCAGGACACAGGGCGAGGAGCTGGGAAAGGAGGTAAAGAAAAATGTATTTCTGCTCCCCAGGAACCTGCTTCAAAGGACAAAGAAAGGGATTCCGAGAAAATCAGAGAGAAGGAGAAAGAAAATAAGAGGGAAGGGAGAAAGGATTTGGAGAAGAGAAGTAAGGTTTCTTCACCAGATGGCTCCCCCAATGCACCTTCCAGCCTGTTTACTGTTGATGGGAGGGACGAAGATGCTCTTTTATATATTGCTCCCAAAAAGGCTCCAGGTAGAAGAAAATCTACGTCAGTTGACACGGTTTCTGACACTGCTTCCTCAGAGGTGCGTGTGCCCCATTCCACTGTTCCTATCTCCATTGCTAAAGGACGTCTATCCAAGAAAGTCAGACCCTCTGAGAAAGGAGTAGAGGTGGAGGAAGAGGATAAGGAGAAAGAAAAACAAAGTGCTCCTAGCCAGCAGACAGCAAACCTTCCAGGGCAGCCAGGCAGACAACAGCTCCCTGTCTCCTCTCTAGGATCAATGTTGGCACAAGCAGAGAAACAGCCTGTGACCGACAAGCGTGTAGTTAGACTACTAAGAGAGGCCAAAGCCCAGCTCTTCGAGATAAAGAAGAATAAGCTGAAGCCTGCAGAGCCGATGAAGGGCCAGGTCAGTTTTTCTGTTCATGTCTTGCTGTCATAGTGATTGTGTCTCCTCAACAAAGCTTCTCTGTTTATCTCATTCTCATCATAATGCCAAAAGCAAGTGACTTTACACGATGCTATGAATAATTAGAAATCTATGTTTGTACTCAAAGTGAAACTTGATAATAGGAAAGTCCCACAGAGGGGGTTACTCAAGGGGAATTCTGTAGCCTCATACATTATGCAGAAAGCAGCATGGGCTGTTCTTTTTAAGTATTTTCCAGAATATACTCATCTAATCTAAACATTAGATAATTATAGGCAGTATTTGCACGTTTTCAATGAAAGAAAAATTCCCTGTCCCAGTTGACTCATGGCCTCGACTTTGTATCGCCTCTGTCAGCTCATTATCATCATCATCATCCTCATTATTGAGAAAGAGTTTTATTTAGTTAGGTGAATCACTCACAACAAATTAAAATGACATCCTAAGGACATAAACAGAATGCTAAAATGTCGATTTGTTGCATTGCACATTTGTGGTGGTGTATGTTTGATATTATGAAGTTTCTTACTTTTTTTGTGCTACTTGTGTGCAGAGTCAAGAGAGTGACTCTTCAGAGGCCTCGGTCCGGGGTCCACGCATCAAGCATGTATGTCGTCGTGCAGCTGTGGCTCTTGGCCGTAACCGGGCAGTGTTCCCTGACGACATGCCCACCCTTAGTGCCTTGCCCTGGGAGGAGAGAGAGAAGATCCTATCTTCCATGGGGAATGATGGTGAGGCACACTCAACTTCATTCTTATTTGACCTGCATGTGACCCTTTGGCTTTTTTTTTAGAACTTAATTTTTTTGTTTCAAACAATAATACAGTAAAATATATCTTTCAGTCACATTCACATTTTCAGTTTTTCCAGTTGTATCAATACAATCCTTAATAGGTTTCAAGTATTAGTCAACCAGTATCAGAGTACCACTCCAGGGCTATAAAAAGAAAAGTGTAATAAAGATGGCCTACCTTAGAAAATACACCCTTTGGCTTTTATATATATATATATATATATAACACTTCATATAATGACAGTACAGGAAAACATTTTAAAGATTTGAAATGATAAAAATGAAAACCAAACTACAAATTAGCGGGATTATGACTTTAATTGACATATTTATTAGGGTATTTGGTAGTCTGCTGTTTTTAAAGGTTTAATTTTAGGCACGATTATTGACTTACAGAAGTGTTTGTTATTTAAGACACAACACCTGCGTGAGTTCTGAAACGTTGTGCAGCATGCAGTGATGACGGGCTTATCACAAGAGCAGAGATATCCACTCATCAATCACAACACAAGTACACAGTGAAGTGGTGATGGAGCGAACAGAGCTTGGCTGCCCCGTTCCTGTTATTTTGACTGCTTTCATGCCATGTAGGAACATGTGAATTGCTGTCAGGCCAGAGGACCTGATGTCAGTGACATATCAATAGCTCAGTTATATATTGTGTTACAAAGTAGATGCATTAAATAATATGTTTTAAATTGAATTATTTCTACCCTTTGAAACTTTTGCTATGGATTACTAAAACGAACACATAAAAGCCTAGTTTTTGTCTAGCTCAATTTAGCTTTAGCCAATGAGGTGTCCATTGACCAAGGATAAAAGTATCCTAAAGGCAATGATTGAAAATATGAAGAGCCTTAATCTTTTGTTTAGAATTGTTAAATTACCAGCTGAATCAGTTGTGTTTTTTTCTCCAAAATTGTAAAATTGTCATGCTTATATGTGCTTAGCAACAATCTAGGAATAACTTTTCTTCCTGGCTTTTTCTGACAGGTCTTAAGACTTTTCAGTATCTAATCCCTATTGAGTAGAGCAGGGGTGGCCAACCAGTCAGAGGTTAAGAGCCAACATTTTTACTATGTTACTGCAAAGAGCCACATCAAACACACAGTCACAGATGCGCGTGCACCCCCCCTCCTCTCTTTTGTTCTCAGCCTTTCTCTGTGCTCCTTCACTTTCTTCCTCCCCTCTCTCTCTCACACAGATAAAATGAAAATCTAAAACTTTACACACGCACACACACACACACACACACACACACACACACACACACACACACACACACACACACACACACACACACACACACACCCACTCAAAGACACTCAAAGACCCTCCCCACACAGAGAGACACATAGCTCTGCTCAGACAGATTTATTGTAAATGTCACACACCATAATATTGACAGAAATTGAATTAAACCTCTCCTACCAGTATTCAGAGGCCAGTTAACATAACAACATAACAACATAACAATGAACATTGTGTGCACTCACACACAAACTCTCAGTAAACAAAATTGAAAAGGTTTTTTATCTTACTTTTTTATCTTACTTTAAAAGTGCTTCGTTATTTTATGGAAAAACTGTGTCTGCTTTTCTGCCTGACTTTTCAAGGTGTTTATCTTCTGCTTGCGAAGTTCCGTACCTTTTGGGAATACCTGGTGGATGTTAACATGGAGTGAGGTGAAATGGCGCTGAAGATTTGAAGCCTTGAAATGGGTTAATGCTGGGTTAATAAGGCAAAATGGCTTGCAATTGCGTTCGATAAAAAAACATGAACTCTCCCACTCTAAAAACTTCCTATGTTCGTCTTCATATTTTCGCTTAGCTGTGCATTTCTTCCCTGCCATTTTAGGATCAAACTCAGTTCATGGTCAGATAGTGTTTAATCAACGACAGGTTTTCCCCCCCTCAAAGGTGATTGGTTCACTGCATCGCAGGTATTATTGTGATTGGCTCTTGGGCCACATCAAAATTAGACGCGCTGTCATCCTCTCATACTGACACCTGACACCACACATACACACGTAGGGAGAGCCGGGACGAAAGTAACACGGGACGAAAGTAACGGAGCGATTTTATCCGAGCCCAAACAACTTTGACGGCCAAATTACGTCAGAATTATCAGCATTCAATACTTAACAGACCTACTAAATATCAGGTTTAACTGTCAGGAGTCCGTGTCTCTCCCCCACACTCACACATATAAAATTCGATATGAACTGAAGAGCCGCATGAACTGGGCAAAGAGCCGCATGCGGCTCGAGAGCCGCGGGTTGGCCACCCCTGGAGTAGAGTATATCCTGTACAATCTTATGTCAGTAATGATGTTCTATTTGTGATCTCTCCTTTATTATAGACAAGTCATCAGTAGCAGGCTCCGAGGAGGCCGAGCCGCAGTCCCCTCCCACAAAGCCACGGGAGACGCGGCAGAAAGCTGTTCAAGACGCTCCTCCCAAGAAGGGCCGCCGGTCGCGTCGCTGTGGTCAATGCTCAGGCTGCCAAGTTCCAGAGGATTGTGGTGTCTGTACCAACTGTCTCGACAAGCCTAAATTTGGAGGACGAAACATCAAAAAGCAGTGCTGCAAGTGAGTCATAGATCATGATCTGTTTGTCACAATAGATTATTACAATTACCAAGTTTTCATAACCAATTGATTTATAATTGCATTTTAAAGAAAATAAAAGTTACATTTTGTCACTCTATTCAGGATGAGGAAGTGTCAGAACTTGCAGTGGATGCCCTCGAAGATGTTTCTTCAGAAGCAAGGCAAAGGCAAGAAAGACAAGAAAAAGAACAAATTGTCTGAGAAGAAGGAGGCTCTCAATCCGGTGAAGGGTCCGATCTCAGAGTCTGGCCCTAAGCCCCCGCCTGCACCACCAAAGGAGGAACCTCCCCGCAAAAAGAGTGAAACTCCCCCACTCAAGCTGGCAGAGGAGAAGTCGAGACAGCAGTCGTTGTCAAAGCAGTCGTCTCCAGCCCTCGCATCTTCCCCCGCCCCCCTCGACCCCCCCCAGGCGCTTAGCACAGTCCCAGCCCAGTCCCAGTCTCCTGCCCCGACACCGGACTCCAAACCGCCCTCAGTCACGAGCAGCGTCTCCACCAAGAAGGGAAACAAACCACAGCAGTCTGTCCCGACCTCTTCCTCCTCGTCATCGTCATCCTCCTCTTCCACTTCATCGTCTTCTTCATCCTCATCATCTTCTTCCTCGTCATCTTCAGCCCAGAATTCCCCCTCACAGTCGACGCAATCTCATCAACCGCAACAACAACAACAACAACAACTACAGCAACAACAACAACAGCAACAACAACAACGGCCTATCACCAGTCAGGCACCTTCAAAAAAAGAGGCTTCACCCAAGATTCCTCTGAGCGAGCTCAAGAAGAAGCCTCAGCAGCAATCATCGCAACAGCAGAGCTCAACTACAACCATTTCAGATACAGGTGGATAAAATGTGCACCCTTATGTCCTATAGTAAAGGTAAAATAAATATATAGTTTATACTTTACTGTATTCTTACATTTATGTCTTGTTTCTTTTGCATAGTTGAATCAAAGCCGTTGAAGAAGCCAACTTCTCGACCTATTCCTCCATCACCTAAACAGAGACCAAAAGACAAGGTCAACAGTAGTCACTTTGTCAGCTTTTATCAAATTGTATTTTATATTTTTTTCCTTTTCACATATGTGGAATGCTCACCTATAATTTGTGATATTCACCCTCCTCTCTCACTCTCCTCTTGTCTAATAACACGAATAGCCGCTGACCACTAAACCCACCAGCAGCAGTACTTTAAACTGGCTAAGCACTCCCTCGACTAGGGGCCAGGCAAAGTCCAGAGCGCCCTGCGACGGAGTGCATCGTATCAGAGTGGATTTCAAGAGGGACCATGATGTGGAGAAGGTGTGGGAGGCTGGCGGCCTCAGCCTGCTCAGCTCTGTGCCTGTCACACCCCGGGTGCTCTGCTTCTTATGTGCAAGCAGCGGGAATGTTGAGGTAAAAAAACGATTTGCTAATGCTCATAATTCCACCTGTATCCTACCGGTGTCTGTACTTTTCACCCATCCTTTCTATATTTGTTGTTCCTCTCTTCTCCTCTATCTAGTTTGTCTTCTGCCAGGTATGCTGTGAACCGTTCCATCTTTTTTGCCTGGGGGAGTCAGAGCGCCCCCTCCAGGAGCAGTTTGAGAACTGGTGTTGTCGACAGTGCAGGTTCTGCCAAGCCTGTGGACGGCAGCATCAGAAAACTAAAGTAAGCCCTTCTGTTCAGTGTTGTTCGTTTAGTTATACACTAAAATGCTAAATTTGAAGTGAAAGTGTGCAAAGCCTGGACAATCCTCCCTTGAAGGAAACCTGCTAGCCTTGCCAGCAGTCAGCACTTAATCAGCTTATTTGATTCCTGCCATGATATAATCATTAAATTCAAGTTCTGTGTAATTTGTGCATGATGTGAGATGATCTTTGAAGTCCCATTTGAAGGGGCCCTGTGGAGTTTCTGCCTTAGCTGTCTATGTTATTTTAACATTATACAGCACAGGGGGGCCAAACGGCATTTCCTGACTTTGCTGGTGCATTTCTGTGTTTCTCTGTGTGTTACCGCCACCTGCACATCAGGGAAGTGGTGTAAAACCATTGGCAGGATGTGTGTCAACTGAATGTAGATGCAAGTGCACCAGCGTTCAAGTGGACGGAAAAAAAAAAAAACCAGGAACACAATAAAAATAATATTGCTACATAGTGCTTATCAACAAAACTCAACAGGGTAACCTTTGATGTGCCTTGAATATTAAGCAAAAACAAATTCAGTTTCATAGAGAGAAAGTCTCATGAAACAATTGTAAACCTGTCCATGTCTTTTTAATTTTGGTACGCATGGATGGGTATTTGTGTGGAAGTAGAAAAGAAAAAAGCTGTGTGTGTCGCTAATTGTGTCGAGCCAAAGCCAAAAACATGATTGCACTTAGGTTGCTGTCTTAAACCTGACGAGTTCTATACAGCTCCCACTAAAGCTTCCTCCTAAAGCCTTAGATAATCTCATGGTCCATGACGCCCGCTTATGAATGTGGCTCTCAGTAAACACATAGTTCGAGCTCTGAGTATCATATTACCACATTATTATGCCTTGAGAACACTGTTATGTTGAATCTAGCTCATAACACCGCTGATTGGCTAAGGTGAATGCTACCATTCCAGGTCAGTAAAAGGTGAGGTATTTGTATCTAATTCCTGTCACCAGAACTGTTTTGTTTGTTGTTCATGGACGGTAAAATGTTCGCCTCATTTGCTATTTTTACAATCCCATCTCACTTTTGGCCTCTGTCATTGTAGCAGCAGCTGCTGGAGTGTGATAAGTGCCGTAACAGCTACCACCCAGAGTGCGTGGGTCCCAACCACCCTACCAGACCCACCAAGAAGAAGAGAGTCTGGGTATGGATAAACAACACTCTTCCTTTAGACTCCTTTTCACCCTCTCATCTTTATGTAACTGTAACAGTTACACCAGTGTCTGACCAAACGTTTGCAGTATGCTGACACATTTCTCTCTTACCTTTTGTTCACACATTTCTCCAAACTCTCACAACAGTGTTGCTTACATTCATGGCACCCTCTCACAGGCAGCGTCTATGAAAACATTTTACTCCTCACAGTGTCACTTTCACACCATTCCTGCTCTTTACACAACTGCTTGCCGGATTTGTCCATGTTGTCACCACCTTATTTATGTGTTCTTTCTTTACAGGTGTGCACCAAGTGTGTGCGTTGTAAGAGTTGTGGAGCCACTAAACCTGGGAAGTCCTCGGATGCCCAGTGGTCACATGACTTCTCCATGTGTCATGACTGTGCCAAACTCTTTGCTAAAGGTAAGTGACAAACATGCAGAGCCCAAAAGGCTGTTCATGCTTAAAGCTGGGGTAGGCAAGTTTTTGTGGATTTATATGTCTTTCACTATATTCCAATTCAAGAGGTCTGTAAGAAAACTAGACTTCTGCACCTCCTCTTAGCTCTGTCTTCACGCATTTGAAAATCTTGTCTTTGAACTTTAACCAATTACAGGTCCTTTTACAGACCAGCAAGAGAAGGAAGTGCTGTGTTTTCAAAGCCTGTTTTTTTTTTTTGTGCCTTTTCGTAATAACTGGCTACCCCAGCTTTAAGTAGGCTGTACATATACACCACCTGGGATTCATTCTGAGATTAAAGAGAAGGATTTCCTAAGAATCTGACCTGTATTTTGAACACTCTTTCTGTAACTTGAGGAAGGTGACAGCCTTGATATTTGAGCGGTTTTAACTCACTGTGCCATCTTCTCTCTCAGGAAACTTCTGCCCACTGTGTGATAAGTGCTACGATGATGATGACTACGACAGCAAGATGATGGAGTGTAGCCGTTGCAACCATTGGGTTCATGCCAAGTGTGAAAATCTGACAGGTATTAAAACACACGTTTACTGTGTTTTTACTTCGAGTGCTGACTTTAGTATTCAGCCGCATGCGTTGCACTTAATTTGCCACATCAGTTGTCAGTGTCTCTGCAGCTGACTGACAGCCATCCTGTGAGTGATGTCACTTAATAATTGCAGCAATAATGACCTGTCTTCTGTCTCTGTCCCCCAGATGAAATGTACGAGCTGCTATCAAAGCTGCCAGAGAGCGTTGTCTACACCTGCACCAAATGTACTGAGCGCCATCCGGCCGAGTGGAGGACGGTGTTGGAGAGGGAGCTTCAGGGATGCGTTCGCCATGTCCTCACTGCACTGCTCAACTCACGCACATCCTCACACCTGCTACGCTACAGACAGGTGAGATACACACACTGATGTTTCTTCTTCTGTGGTTCCAGTACGAATCCCTTTATAATTTGTGTACTTAGATGGATTTTAAGTTTTTAATTGTATTTGCATGATACACATGTTTAAGTTGCAAACAGCTGAAGCAGTAACCACAGATAAATGAGTATAATGGTGAGATATGAACTGATCTTAATGCTTTGGCTTGGGCGCAGGCGGTGAAGCCTCCGGAGCTGAACCCAGAAACAGAGGAGAGTCTTCCATCCCGTCGCTCCCCAGAGGGCCCAGATCCTCCTGTCCTGACAGAGGTCACCTCCACTCCTCCCAGTGACTCCCCTGCAGACCTGGAGTCTGTTGAGAAAAAGATGGATCAAGGTCGCTACAATTCAGTGGTAAGCATGTCATTGTTTGAGCAGTATCTCTGGTCAAACTGGATCTGGTGCTTTTTCAAGAGACCATATGAGAGGTTTTGAATTACTTCAAGTATCAACATAAAAAGCTACAGCAGCTTTGACCTTTAACCAGTCTTCATCCTCACTTCACTGTTTTTACAACCAGTCTGTGTGTGTGTGTGTGTGTCTGTTCCTCATTTCATCCACAGTTGGAGTTCAGTGATGACATTGCGAGAATCATTCAGACGGCCATCAACAGTGATGGTGGCCAGCCTGAGAGCAGGAAAGCCAACAGCATGGTCAAATCCTTTTTCATTAGGGTAAGAACCTCAAATCCACTCTAGGTCATATGGATCATGTCAGTCCTTTCAACACCACCAAAAACAAATCAAATGAAAGTGCAGTTCACAAGGTCTCTCAAATTCCACAATGAAAAACAGTTGGACAGGTGTACACATTAGGTCATGTCAGGCAGTTTTTATTTTTCAATGACCTCATACAATTTTCAGATACGTATTTTACCCACATGCCTACATGCACATGTTTGATATTTTTTCAAATGTAAATACATATTGTCTTTATCCTAGGGCTGCTCAATTAATCGTATTTTAATCGCAATTACGATTTTGGCTTGCAACGATTATAAAAACAACATCATCGAAATAAAACGATTACTTATTTATTTATTTTTATAAAAAAAAGAAAAACTTAATTTTTTTTTTTTTATTGGTTTTTCAGTTGAATTATACTTAAAGTTCAGGGTAATCAACTGTTAAAAACATACTGTTCACATTTTTTTTTTAAATAAATGGATGTTTTCAAAGTAAATGGATAATCGTTTTTAATAATCGTGATATCAATTATTGACCCAAATAATCGAGATTATGATTTTTGCCATAATCGAGCAGCCCTACTTTATCCTCTAGGTTAAAGGATATCATAGGTTAAAGGCAAATTTAGTGGCAATAAAAAAACATTGTACAGACAAACTAAAAGTGTGTGGCGTGTATACTAAACGTAGCAACCAGGTGCCAGATCATTAGCATGAATTCAAGGAAACTGACGCAACGCTGATAATTTAGAGGCAAAACTCTATGCAGACAATGCTTCTCCCAAAACAAGAGTAAATATGGGGTTGGCGAGCACCCTAGCAATATTCTTGTTCATGGAGTATGGAAACATTAAGCTAGCCAAAAGCTTACCACAAATGCATTTTACGAGGCTGATATGCAAACTTCATGAAATGTTTTGTGTTTCAGCAAATGGACCGAATCTTCCCGTGGTTCAAAGTGAAAGAGTCCAGGCTCTGGGAACGGCAAAAAGTCTCCAAGTGAGTGTCTACCACAAGAGGTTATACCAATAACTTAGGTTCCAGTGTCCAGTATGCAATTGTTACACAGTACAGTTATGTAAACCATCATTTGTCTTCATAAGTTGCTTCTAGAATTTTCTTTACACTGTTATGCCTTGAGGTTTTTGGAAATCAGGTATATTTTACAATTCGGATTTAAAGGGTTTGAAAGAAAAGCCATAAAATCAGGCAAAGACACTGAACAATGAAAGAAAGCTCAAACTGACATAACCAGAATTTGAAATTCAAAGTGCTCTTAATCTAAATAGAATTGTGTGTTATGGGCTGGAATTTTCCAAACCTGTAGTGACCGTTATGATTGTTATAACAGAGAATAACCTTTGAATATACTACTCATGTAATATGAACCTTTCCAAAGAGCTTGTTGTAAGCTGCAGTTTTCAAGAACTGTGCCCTATAATTATTGAAATGAGGAGTAAGATGTGGTTTTCCCTTGGAGAAGCTGCACCATCATCTGTATAGAGGAGAAAACCAGAAAGCAGTGAACTAATATTTATCAAATGAGGGGGTTGTCTGTAACAAAACCAATCCGAATTAGTAAGTGGAAATAAGGAGGATCAGGAGTTCATCTGATCGTCTCTTTATCTTTTTGAGTGATTAAGGACATCTACAAGTCTGTGTGATGTTCAGTTTTGTTCTCACTCATTTGTGTGCAGAAGGCATCATATTACTAGATTTGGCGCATTCACACCGCAGTACTTTTCCCACAAAGGTTCATGAGAGCTTAGTTCATGAGAACTCTTTAGTTCTTATGAACTAAGTACAGATCGCGTTCACACCGGAGTAAGTTCCTGGGGGAGGATTAGGCAAATTAAGCCGCTGACGTCACTTCTTCTTCTTCTGCTTTGGGTTTACTGGCAGGCCGCAAACAACTTCACGGCGTATACTGCCACCCGAAGTCCCCGGCCGGAAGTCCCCGGAGTTGGGGACTGGCTTCAGTAGAAGCTGCTGGGACTCCCAGCAGCTTCTACTGAAGCCTTCCGAGTAAATCGCCAGAACGCCGACACCTCCTCATCTCCATCGCTCCCATGTTTTCTTTTGTGTTGCCATAAGTTAGTCTCTCTGCGTTTGTGCGCTGGGCTAATGCTAATGCTAATAATGCTAATGCGAGGATAATAAAATGGCGGCTTCACAAAACTTTTTGGGAGTTTTACGGGGCGTGGTTTGCATTCCGCCCAGCCAATCAGACATAGGAACCTTTTTCTCCCACGAAAGTACCTGCTCTCTAGCAGGGACGGAAAAGGGGGTAAAAAAGGTTCTGATGAACTAATTTTAGTTCCGGCTCTTTTTGGTGTGAACGCGACAAATGCTACAGGCAAAATAATGTCTGTAATGTTCGGGAAGATAGTGGTCACACAATACGCATGGTCAGGTGCGAGCAGGACCTATAACGCCTTCTAGGCCATAACATCAAATACGGAAAGAGAGTCTCTTTAAGAATTCAATTCAATAAATCATTCATTAAAGGGCCTGAGTGGAGTAGATAGTGGTGGAGTGGTTTTCTTTCAATATGCCTCATTTCAAGACAATGACTGTGATGAGCGAGACCAGTTCAGATGTAAAGCTGGGGTAATTATATTGATTCCACACTTTCTCTGATTTAATGAGCCCAATGGACAGCTTAGTGGTGAAATAAGTTGGTAATAGACCACCTGAGACCTATACATTCTGATTGATGTCATTTTTAAAGACATCAGCAGAAAAGATAAAGTCAACATGTATGTCTTCACGTGTTTCTTTATTGACAAGAGAATACAGGATCAATGAAACCATCTCCCATAAGATGCAATCAGTTCAGTGTATTTAAGCATCTGAGCAGTAGCCTCAAACATATTCATGGAGGGCAGCAGCACTATTGATTAGTGCACATGCGTTTACATCCATGATACATAATGAAATGGTCATAATGCATAATTGATGCTGTTTACAGGGATGACTGGGTAATCATTTGATATTATCTGAAGGAATTACTCAAAGCTCATAGTCAATGCTTTGTGGCTATGTGAACCTTCTGTAATTGAATGGATTTTTGAATGCATATTGGATTTGTTCCTACACACACACACACTCATTTACTAACTCTCTCTTTCACTCGCTTACTCATATAGATATCAGCTTTCCCAGACCATTTACTCTGCCTGTCCTCTAGGCATTGTGGGAGGCAAACCATAAAAGCTTCATATTTCACTTGAAGACTCTTTGATAGATATTTGTGGTTTACTTGTCAGTGTACTCTGTTGCATTTAGTATTAGTGATCCTTTAAATGTCTGTTTAGCTGCCTCTGCTGTCTTAAGTTATGAGACTTCACAAGACACCAATTAACCATCACTGCTTGACTTGGTAAAACTGCTCACATTATAGTCATATGACTTTTATGGCTTCTTGGTAAAAGCCTTTAGATTATAATCTGTATAATAGTTTGGAGGGATTAAAGACTCTTTTATTGCTTTTCAATATCACTTAAAATCTGTTATCGCTTTCTCTAACACCCTTCATAAAATATTGTATTTGTTTTAATTTCCGTCTGCATTAAGGGATATTTTTTATTTTGTTGATTGCTGGTAAAAAAAAACAGTTATAACAAACAATAAGCAATCTCAACTTTGTAAATGACCCAATCATTGTTAGTACTGACACACTTATTAATGTTGCCTGTCTCTGTTTTTCGTGGTGCCCCAGCAGCGGGCTTCTCCCCAACGCTGTGCTTCCTCCCTCCCTGGACCACAACTACGCCCAGTGGCAGGAGAGACAGGAGCTCTCCCGCGCTGAGCTCCCCCACCTCATGAAAAAGATCATCCCAGCCCCTCGGCCCAAAACCCCCGGTGAACCAGACTCTCCAGCCTCCCCTCCTCCTCTCCCTTTATCTCTACCCCCACCACCCCCACTGCTGCCTGGTAAGCTATTATGCAAATATATATACAAATACTTACAGGCATGCTTTTTTGTCACTTATTGATTTTATTTTAAATTATTTTCTACAGATCGTGAAGACAGCCTAGAGCTTCCTCCTCCGCCAGGCGTCAGTGATAACAGGAAATGTGTTCTGTGTCTCAAGTATGGGGATGAAAACACTAATGTGAGTCAGGAACATTTATTTGTATTTACTTGCACTATTTTACCTGTTTTATTTGTCCTATGTCCTATATATATGTTGCACTGTTGGAAGAGCCTGTGACCTACGTTTTTCATTGCCATATCTACACTGTAGCTAATGTGCAAATGACAATAAAGCCTTGAATTGAACCTGTTTGAACTCTCTTTGACAAACATAACAATGACTCTGTCACTGTTTCAGGAGGGTGGCAGGCTGTTGTACATTGGTCAGAATGAGTGGACCCATGTGAACTGCGCACTGTGGTCCGCCGAAGTTTTTGAAGACGACGACGGCTCGCTGAAGAATGTTCACATGGCTGTTCTCAGGGGGAAACAGCTGGTAAGACATTCAGTCTATCACATCGCTTTTTCTTCACTGTTTTCTTGGCCAGACATTTACAACCTGTTGTTCTTTTTATTCAGCATTGTGAGAAGTGTCAAAAGCCAGGGGCCACAGTTGGCTGCTGCCTCACCTCTTGCACCAGCAACTACCACTTCATGTGCGCCCGCCAGTGCCACTGCGTCTTCCTGGAGGACAAGAAAGTCTATTGTCCAAAGCACAGGGACCTCATCAAGGGAGAAGTAAGAAAAACGAATTACTATAAAATCAGAAGTTCATTAATACATTTAGATGGCAGCCACCTTAAAAGTAGGTTCACGTTTTTGTATCTTTGTCATAAATAATAATTCACCTTTCCTATGTTTGTCATTTTTCTCCAGGTGGTGTCTGGGTTTGAGGTGACCCGCAGGATCCTGGTGGACCTGGAGGGCATTAGCTTCAGGAGGAAGTGGCTGGCAGGACTGGAGCCTGAAAATATTCACATGATGATAGGTAGGTTGATCAATGGCAAATGTTGGTGGATAAATGTCCATTTCCTTGATTTACTCCCAGTGTCTAAATGCCTTTTTTAAAACTTTCATTGCAGGATCCATGACTATTGATTGTTTGGGGATACTGACTGAACTCTCAGACTGCAAACGCAAACTCTTCCCTGTAGGATACCAGTGAGTTCTTTTTTTTTTTTTACCTTTTCATTCACTTGAAAGTCTTCCCTAACAATTGTTTTGTACCTCATCATTATTATCCCTTAAATTAATGTACATCTGCTGGAGGACATTTAAATTGCAAACTGAATAAATTCTCTTTTCTCCAGGTGTTCAAGGGTGTACTGGAGTACTTTGGATGCCAGAAAGCGCTGTGTGTACACCTGTAGGATAATAGTTTGCCACCCAACAGTGATAGAATCTGACCTGAAAAGCATGATGGCTCCTGAGGAGAATCGCACAATAGCCCACAGCCCACCTCACATAGCAGGTAAACTATATTGACTTGATCTAGTTCAGTTTTTAATGTTTTAAAATATGATGAGCCAAATGTGCTACCGTCTTGATCTAAATTGTGTCAAATTCTTCTTCTTTCATATCAAGACTTCCCAGATCCATTTGAATCCCCAAGGCGCTCTGAAACCCTTTCCCCCACCGACTCCCCTAAGCTCAGGGTTTACACCAGGAACCGACACCCAAGCTACCCGCCCTGTCAGCGCTTCATAGGTCCCAGACCCATGCCCTCTCCAGGTAAATATGCATCCTTTTTTTTTTAAGAAGAAGACGTTTGTTACATAATTTAGATATGGTTTGTAGAAATTAGTTTCGATTTACCTTGTCCTTGATTCTCACAGATAAGTATCCATTTCAATTTCCATTTCTTTCTTTTAAGGAGGTACCTCTCATCCCCAAAGCCATGAAATTGTGACAGTAGGCGACTCCCTGGTGAACCCCGGCTTGCGGAATATTGATTCACGTCGCCACAGCTCCCCTTCGCTCTCTCCTTCTTCCCACCAGCTGAACAGACACAGAGGGGTGACCTCCCCACCTCACATTGTGTCACGACCCCTTACCTCTCCCCCTCCCCTCATCCCCTCCCCTGCCAGAGACCCTGAAAAGTCCAGACACATCAGCAAAGACTCAGCTAAGAGTCCAGTCCAGAGAGAAAATGAAAGAGGTAGAACGTTCTCCACAGACAGATACAGACAGCAAGCATCCAGAGACACGGACAAGGGGAGGATTTCAAGTCAAGACCAAGCTTCTAAGGATTCGGACAAGAACAGATCATCCAGAGAAACAGCGCAAAAAGACTCTGACAAGAGTGAAATACCAGCAAAAGAGCCAGAAAAGAGGAGAACGTTAAGCAGAGACCCCGAGAGAGGGCGTCCTCCTAGTAGAGATCCAGAAAAGGGGAGACAAGTTAACAGAGACTCTGAGAAGGGGAGACAGGCTAGCAGAGAGTCAAGCAATAGAGAAACAGATAAAAGCAAATCCTCCTCTAGAGATTCCAGCTATAAGGATACTGATAAATCTAAGTCTCTCAGTAGAGATGCAGGGTTAAGGGACTCTGAGAAGCATAGACAACATAGCAGGGAAACAGGAAAAGACTCAGGTCAAGGTAAAGACAGACCGTCAAGCAGAGACTCTGATAAGGGGAGACCTTCCTCTAGAGATTCCAGTTATAGAAGCTTGGAGAAAAACAAAGACTCTGCCTCGGGGAAAGATTGTAACCCTTGCAGTCAGTCCAAACAGGCTGGAGGTGGGGGTAAGAGCCCCCGACTGGCACCTGCCATCTCAGGCCAGTCCTCCCCCCCTGTGGGCACCGCTGCTCTCACCTGTCAGCAGAGAGGTGGCAGCGCCAAGCAGACGGACAAGCAAGGGAAACATGGAGGCAAAGAACTGGATGTTTCTGCAGGTATGATGCCTCGTCACCGGGCCACCCCCACCTCTAGCATCACCCAGTCTAAGGACAAGCTCAGCTCAGGGAAAGAGAGTAGTAGCTCCACTGGAAATGTAATGCCAGCTTCACTCCACAAGGACTCCGTTGTTGGGAAATCCAGCTCCCCACAATCTTCATTCCAGAAGTCTAATTCAAGGAAATCAAATGATCACTCATCAGGTCCAACCACAACAGCACCTATGAAGCCTGTGTGGTCTTCAAGGACACCAGCAGAAGAGGATGTTGTCAAGCGAGGCTCCATGCTCCTAGCCTTACCGGCTACAGCCCTAGCTGCCAAAGACAAACACCCCAAAGTTAAGACTACAGGCAGCAGAGAGGCGTCCAAAGACCGTGAAAGAGAAAAGACTCTTCAAAACAGCAACAGCAGCAACAAATCTCCCCTTCTGAACAATAATACAAAAGCAACCGGCAGCACCAACGCTCATGCTGCTACAAACCCCAGCTCCCACAACAGCAGCAATAGCAAAGCTCCAGTGTTTGGAAACAGCACCAAAGCCCAAGGAAAGGCTCAGGGGGAGAAGCTTGATAACCCAGGAGGGGACAGGTCATCCTCGAAGGGCAGAGAAAATTACTCCTGTCCTGAGAGGAAGAACAGCTCCAGTCTGGAGAACTTACAGCAGCTGCAGCAGGGGACATTAGCTCCGGAGAAAGGAGTGAAGACCTCCGCTCAGTCTCACACCAAACCAACAACTAACCAGCTGCCGTTGTCCTCTAGAGAGAAGAAGAGATCCGTTAAACCCCCTACTGTAACTGTACTAAAGACGGATATCAAGACTGACCCCAATGGGACCGGCAAGGCGGGTAGTATTTCTTCCTCCTGTCCCACGACCACTACCTCCACCGTCTCTTCCGGTCACGGGACCCGTCGCTCTGCACGCTCCGCCCTCTTCTCTTCGCCCTCTGCCAGCAGTAGTGACAGTTCTGAATCTGACACCCAGACTCACACAGAGGAAGAGGATTTGCGCAAGGAGCACTCACACAGCGAGCTCCAAGACCACCACAGCCTCCTCACTCAAGGCACAGAGGATGAGGGTCCAGAAGACGACCACGACAGATGCATGGATGACAAACATCACGAGGACGACAGTGACGGGTCAGGGTCGGCCAAGCGGCGCTATCCTCGACGCAGTGCCCGCGCACGCTCCAACATGTTCTTCGGCCTCACGCCTTTCTACGGGGTTCGCTCGTACGGAGAAGAAGACCTCCCTTTCTACGGCAGTGGGGATGGAACCGGGCCCGTGGTGAAGAGGAGGAGCGGTGGCCGTAAGAAGTCGGCTGAGGGGCAGGTGGATGGAGCAGATGATATGAGCACCTCCTCTTCGTCAGTGGACAGCGGCGACGATGAAGACAGTGAGATGAAACAGAGGGGTAAAGACCCTTACTACTACAACTTCACCCGAACAATAATCAACCCTGGTGAAGGTCTACCATCCATAGAAGGGATAGACCAGTGTCTTGGAAGGGGATCCCAGCTGCAGCGCTTTCTTAAAGACGAGGAACAGCAACAGCAACAGCAAATGGCTCAAGGGAAAGCTGAGGAGGACATGCTGAGTGCTCTGTAAGTACACACAATTATTCTGATACAATGATTGCTTTGTATGGTACCAAAGGGTCCATAAGAGTCTATACAAATAACGTTTTCAAAAGTTTAAAGTGCTTGCATTCATATATTTTGTACAAGAGTACAATGTTCTTTGAAATGTATGTTTGTGTTTTACAGGCCATGTGTGATGTGTGTCTCCTGCAGGTGTGTGCTTGAGTGATTTGATGCTGAATGAACCCTGTGTTTATCTGTGATTCTTTTCTGTTGTCTCTTATAATAAGACATATTTTCTTTGCCGTGTTTGACAGGACCTTAGGCAAGCAGCATATCGGCCAGCTAGATGGCGTCGACGATGGCTCAGAGAGCGATACCAGCATCTGCACCACCAGCACCACCACCACGACTAAAGCCACCTCCTCTTCCACGACCCAAAAGAGCACTCCTAGGAGAAGGGGCCGAGAAAGGCACACTGAGAAAGCTGACCCCCATGACTCGAGCAAGGAGGCTGACAACACCGGGGGAGCCACAAGTGGCAACCCGCGAGAAGGCAGAAAGAACCAGAAAGAAAACTGTCTTCCTCTCGGAGGCGGGGTCAAGTCCCAGCCTCAGAGTCAGGGTCAGGATCCTCTCGAGGCCCAAATGTCCCTCAGCACAGACCTTCTTAAATCTGACTCTGACAACAACAACAGTGATGACTGTGGTAACATTTTGCCATCTGACATCATGGAATTTGTCCTCAACACACCTTCCATGTCAATGCAGGCTCTGGGTCAGCAGTCTGAGCCGTCCTCCTCAGAGCTTCTCCTCGATGAGAGCTATGTTGGAGTGGATGTCAACCGGCCCAAAGATATTCTGTTTGAAGACTTTTCCCAACAGCTGCCCACTGCTGAGAGCGGAGGTGTAGTGGAGAGTAGTGTGAATAGTTCCATATCTGTGGAGGAGCCCTATCTTCCTTTGGAGCTGCCTTCTGACCTCTCGGTCCTGACAACACGCAGCCCTTCCGTCAGCACCAGTCAGAACCACACTGCTGGGAGTCTCATCTCTGAAACCTCAGACCGCACAATGCTGGGCTTGACCTCTGACTCAGAGACCATCGGAGGAGAAAAGAGTGGGGGCAAGAAAAGAGCCGGGCCAAGTGTGTCACCCTCAGAGAAGCAGCATGACACTACAACACAGGTCACAGAGGGTCACATGACTCCTGAGCAGTTTATTCCCAGCCCTGCCATTGGCCAGGTGGTTGAACCCCAAGGGAACCAGGATGTCCCCAGGAGCTCTGGTACCCCGGGTCTGCCGAGTTCACCCTCCGTTCCTCTTCAGGGTCAGAAGTACATCCCTGCTTCCGCTGCAGCAGCAGGCAGCCCCGGTCCAGTTCCTGTCCCAGGACCATCCCAGGTTCAGGTTTCCAGCCCAGCACTCATCAAACCGGGCCCTGACAAGCTCATCGTGGTCAACCAGCAGTTCCAGCCTCTTTACGTTCTTCAGACCGTCCCTAATGGTGTTGCCCAAAAAATTGGCGCCGGAGCAATGATGGACACTGTCACACTTACCACAGGGTTGAATACCATATCCACGGCCAAGCCAATATTTCCTGCTGGAGGCAAAGTCCTGGGCACCATGACCCACCCCTCCCAGATTCACACCTTCACAGGAACCACACAGGCAGGTTTCCAGACGGGAATCCCCAGCACACCTCAGGGCTTCTCATCGGGTTGCCCCACGAGCCCCAGATTCTGGTCTCAGAAGCTGGTCGGAGTCACAGTGTTGCCATAGTGTCCAGTCCCTCCTCTCTCACTTGTTCCCCGACTGTACTCGCCTCAGCTCACGGCAAAAAGAGGCCCATCCCTCGTACTCGACCAAGAAAGAATAAAAAGCCGGTCCCCTCCCGTAGCCAGCCCACCCTGGCCCCATCTGAAGTTGGCCCTCCCAACATGACCCTAATCAACCTGTCTTCCCCTCAGATTACTGCTACCATTCCTGGCACTCTCTACACTTCTCAGCGCAAGGTCCCAAATATTATCAAGAGACCAAAATCAGGCGGGGTTATGTACTTCGATCCCACTACTCTCCTTCAGCAGAGGATTCCCGGTGTGGCCCAGCCTGGTATCCTGGGCCACGATGCCTCCACTCACCTCATACCTTGCACAGTCTCTGGGCTCAACCCCTGTCAGTCAGTGCTGAATGTTGTGTCTGTGCCCTCTAGTGGTGCCGCTGGCCTTCTTGCACCAGGAACAGTCTCCATCTCCACCCCTGTGCTCGGCTCCACTGAGATCACAGGGCCAATTAGCAACCTCCTGTTCAAGGCAGGTCCTCACAGCTTAAGCCTGTCAGATCAACCAATGGTCCTTCAATCAGCAGGCGCTCCTCTGATGCCACAGCTGAGCTCTGTGCAGACAACTATAGCCAGCAGCATCTGCGTCCTGCCGTCCCAACAGACTATCAGCATGGCTGTCAACCAGCAAGGAAAGACAGAAGTTAGTAATGTCCACTTACAGCCCAAACCCATCAACAGAACCCACACTGTGGACCTCAGTCACAACACCAATGTTACTCTAGCCACCTCTCTAAGTCCGGCCAAGGGTCGTGTTGTTGGAGTGTTTACAAACACACAAACCTCCGCACACGCCCAAAGCAGAAGAATAACTCCCATCTGCAGATCATCGGAGCAAAGGCAGCCTAACTCCAGCACTTCAGGAGCAGAGAAAGGCAAACAGAAAACCAAGAGGAGCAGGCAGAGTTCAGACACAACCAGCGTGAAGAAGCTCAAGGCGGCGCAGGCAGAGGAGCCTCACAGCAACCCCGCAGGACGACATCGCCCAAACCCAAGGTGAGACTGTTATTATTTATGGCTGGTTGAGATGTATTGTGTTTTTGGTTTGTTTCTATTCACATCAATACATGGGAGGAATTGGCAGTAACCTTCTCCAATAGGGTCCTGCATAAAGAATGTGACATTGAGAAATATTTAAAAAACTTTGCAAATTTTTTTTTGGGTTTTTGCCCAGGCGAATTTTCCAAATCACTTTTTTTTGTATCTACATGAACCACCATTTGCATTCCCATCAATTATATCAAATGCACCACACATATTAAGAAGGAAATATGTCTGTAGGCCCTATTTCTCACATTATTTCCCTTTTCAAAAACAGCTGTGGAAAACACCAGGAATAATGCCAAGAGTTGAGTTCAACATTATGACTCGTGTGTTAACTGAATGCCAAATTAGTCAGAGAGCCCAAAAGGCTGAATTGCTTCTCAAGTTACAAAATTACCTGTTGCTGACAGGCAATATGGCACATTTTTAAATGGAGTCCGGCACAGAGCTTACTCCATATAAAGACACAGGGGTTTTATGATATGATATGTTCTGCCTGTTTATTACCTGTATGCTACCAACAACATCAGTTCCACTTCATTTGTTAAACTGACTTTAGCAGGCTTCCACCACTTACCACTCTTACTCTCATTTATTACTCACTACTGCAGAATAGTGAAAACACTGGAATGGATATTTGAAATTATTAAAAATTATCTTTGGGCCTGGCAGGAGTTCTTGTTGTACAATTATTGGGGAAACACTGGTTCAAGTACAGAGAATTGAAATATCTCACCTTGAATTAATCTATAACTTTCAGTTGTTTTTAGTACTTTGCATAAAATATATTCCCATCTTCCTTTCTAGCAGTTCCAAAGAGCTGAGCTACCCTGAACCCATGGACACAGGCAAGCCCGCTGACAAGGCAACCAACAAGAGGTATGCAGCCGTCCATTCCAGGTACCCATCGTCATACTGAATATACAGAATAACTCTAATGCTTGCCTTAAATCTTTTCTAGTGTGCTTGGTAAAAAGAAGACATCTGAAGGTCCTGTGGTACCGGGGAAAGTAGTGGGGAAAGACAAACCATCAGCAGCAGGGGGGGCAGCGTCTCTTCCTGTGGCTTCACCACCTGACGAAGAGGGAAACAGCAGGGATACCGGCCTGGACAGCAAACCCAAGAAGGGCATCATCTTTGAAATCTGCAGCGAGGACGGCTTCCACATCCGCTGTGAGAGTATCGAAGGTGAGAAAAAAGAACTTCACATTCACTGTTTTAAAAAAGTATAAAGCTATAATGAGCTTGTTGCTGAAAATAAAGTCCACAGTGCTGTTTGTTCTCACAAAGAACGGATGCTTTATATTATGTTTTAACACAAATCATTACTGTTCTTGCAAAATGCTCTTTACAAATGTAATAAAACGTATTAAAGTGTGTGTAAAACATTGAACTTAAAGATGAAATACTGACCCTTCACAGAGGCTTGGAAATCCCTGACTGATAAGGTGCAGGAAGCTCGCTCCAACGCACGGCTAAATGAGCTCTCCTTTGAAGGTGAGGCATCACTCTAACTTCCCCACAAAACAAAGAATAGATACGTTTTTGTGTTCGTAAATGATTCATTGTTAACGTTTGTCTTTGTTCCTCCCAGGTGTGAATGGTTTGAAGATGCTGGGAGTCGTGCACGAGGCCGTGGTCTTCCTGCTGGAGCAGCTTTACGGCTCCAGACACTGTCGCAGCTACCGCTTCCGCTTCCATAAACCAGAGGAAACCGAGGAACCTCCCATCAACCCTCACGGGTCGGCTCGTGCAGAGATCAACCACAGGTAAAGAAGGGACACACACACACGCGCACACTCACACACACACCTAGGCTTCTTTGTATGCCTTACAATACAGTTTGCCAATACAGTTTTTGTGTATTTTTATTATGTTTGTCATTGCTGTCTTTATTATATGAATAGCCCTTTGAGTCATGCTTTGTGATATTGGGCTGTTGTAAACTTTCACTTGACTTGACCAGGATAATCAAAACCCTTTTTCTGACTTAATGCTCATTATTAAAAAAAACGTTTTTAAACAAACTTGTAACCAAAAACCTGTTCTGTATCTTGTGCGTTTGTGTTTCTGACTACTGTCTATCCCACCTGCTTTCCCTTCAGGAGGTCTATATTTGACATGTTCAATTTCTTGGCATCAAAACATCGCCAGCCTCCTGAGTACAGGCAGCAAGAAGACGATGATGATGAAGGGCAGCTCCGGACAGCTAGGTCAGTTTCTGAAAACACAAAATCTCCATTATGTATTCACAGTAAATACATACTGTCTTTGTGCCACTGCTACACTTCAATGTCTCCCCTAAAGGATCAATTAAAGCTTAAGACTGTTAACAGTTCTAAAATAACATTTTGTGAGATTATCACTTAAGACCACAGCATTTATTTTTCATGTTGCTGTTGCAGGCGTGCGTCCGTGGAGCTTCCCCTGGCTGTGAGATTCAAACAGCTCAAGGTCACATCTAAGGAAACGGTTGGAGTTTACAGGTAATCATTTCTAAATCTTTTAAGCTGATAAAAAGCTGTAAAATATGAAGATAATATACAATGTGACATGACAAAATGCAGTCTTAAACCATTACTGTAATTAACTGTATCCCTCTACAGGTCTCCCATTCATGGCCGAGGTCTTTTCTGCAAGAAACCCATTGATGCTGCAGAGATGATCATTGAATATTCTGGAAATGTCATCCGGTCTGTGCTCACTGACAAACGGGAGAAATATTACGATGGAAAGGTGAGGTCTTAGGATCTTTGAGTTAAAGATGTATTCGTTCAATGTTTTAACCTGACTTATAGGAAGGAGTATGACATATCATTCCTAAAACCTTAAACCTCTGTTTTTTTTTTTCCTCAAAGGGGATTGGCTGTTACATGTTCCGCATCGATGACTATGAGGTGGTGGATGCCACTGTGCATGGCAACGCCGCCCGCTTCATCAACCACTCCTGTGAGCCCAACTGCTACTCCCGGGTCATCACTGTGGACGGCCAGAAGCACATCGTCATCTTCGCCTCTCGACGCATCTACTGTGGAGAAGAGCTCACCTACGACTACAAGTTCCCCATCGAGGATGCCAGCAACAAGCTACCCTGCAACTGCGGCGCCAAGAAGTGTCGCAAGTTCCTCAACTGAACTCTAAACGACTGAAAGAGGACTGCAAATCTGTGGAACAGTGACGCCATGTTCTGATTGTTCAGGTGGACTTCCTGAGTCCGGCCTGCGTAGGACCGCTGCCATCAGGCCGCGAGCTTTGAGAGTGTTTCTGCTGCACGTGTTGGCAGGAAACACTGGCAGCGGCCGCGGGTCGTACTGTACAAATAGGAAGGGCCATTTTGGAGGAGGGGCCACTTGTAGAGATTCCAACATATTGTGCCTCCTTTTGTCTCATTAACAGTTGGCATGGGGAGATCACCTTCAGAGGTGAGTCATGAAACAGTTTGGCCTTCATAGCATTGCAATATTAACTTTAATTTACATTTGGATGATAAAGTTATCCCTTCATATTTTTTTACATTGGCCCATCCTCCTTAATTTTATAAAAAATATTTTACGATCCACTAATGCTGAGATGTGAAAAAATTCAAAGAACTCGGTTCCGTTTTACACCAAAGTGCAATTTGTTGAAGGGACTGGGAAGAGATATTTTACTAGAAAGAAAAATTGTTAAAATCTTTTTTTAATTTATATTGCAGTGTCGGATGTTATTGATGCACATCTCCCTGTCTGAATATGTGCTGATGCCTTCAGAGCTGTTGTGATTTACAGGAACCTTCCCCTAGGTGTGTACATTAACACTGTAAATAGGAGCTGCTTTTCAGTGAGCAGCCTGACAGGAGCTGTACCGGTCGAAACAGCAGGGGGAGCTGTGGCCACAGAAAGGAAGAGAGAAAAAAGAGACAAGCGGGTAGAAATGTAGATTTGTTTAAAAAAGAAAAACGTTATTTTTGGCCGTTCCTGTATGGGATGATATCTGAGGTCGATAGCATCCGTTGTACTTAAATTGACTTTGGTCTGACAGCTATGTCGACATGTTATCGGTGGGATTAAGCCTCTGGCATGACAGAGCGAGGCAGCTAGAGATTCTGGTGGACTGACAGCCAAGGGACTGGAGAACCCTACTGATGTGCTTTAGTAGACGTATTTAAAATCTTTTGGAGCAGATCTTACAGAAACATACAGATCCATGCTGTTGTTATTATCAAACGTGCTTTTGGTAATTATTATATATGCTCTGACTTTTGAGTCTCGTTCCAAATTACAGCAGCAGAGAGAACCAAACATCACGCCCTTGAATTGAATTTTCACACAGCTGGATTTCTTCTTGGCCTGTTGTGATAACCATTACTATGGAAAATGTTTTTTTTAATTTGTATTACGTCTTTTAAACTCTTGTCTGTTTATCTTGTCTTTTTTATTATGGACATGAAAATATCATGCTTGCTTTGAAAAAACAAATGTAAATAATGTATATTTTTCTACAAAAAAAGACTTAAAAAGCACTCACTAGTGAATAGCACTAAATGATGGTATTTATATTTTTTAAGAATCGTATTTATTTTGTTGCCATTTTTGTAGGAAATAGAGGTTTACAGACACTAATGCTCGGTCTCTATGTTTTGTATTCCGCTGCCTTTTCGAAGTTGTTTTTGTTGTAATTTCGTTTTTTCTTTGTTTTCTTTGTAGCCTGAATGTTTTCTTTGATTCCAAAGACTGACACTGGTCTGTGGCGTGGTCCCGTTGAGTTCAGTCCACCAGTAGCTCTCTTATCTATCGCGGGCAGTTTGTTCAGAGCTGACGGTTATTTTCCTTGTCCCAGTTCTAGCTGGCAGTATGGCAGTCGTGAACTATTATTATGCACTTGAGAGAGCAAAGATTGTTGATCCATAGCAGATATCTCCTCTCTCCAGCCTTATTGTCACCACATCACACCACACCGAGAATCAAGTCCACTTACCGGCCGCTCCAAGGCAGTCCTAACAAAATGTTTCTCTTGTCACGTTTAAAACTTAAGTCCCATCAAACTGTTTTATCCCTCTGCAGACATATCATAAAGAGGTGCCTTTATTTTAATGCTACCAACAGCATTCACTAAAACCCCGTCGAGCCAATCTGTTTATTAAAGAAACCACTTCCATCAAGAAATCACTTCTTATCCTCTCTCTCACTCTCCCTGTTGTTTGCCTTAGTTGAAAATGAGCATGCCTCGTCTCTCTGACAAGCCTTCATGTCCCGGACCGAATATTTGATCAGACTGTTTAGACTGACAGGTTCCACTATGCGACTTAAGTCTTTGTTTTTGTCCCTTCTTAACTAATTTATTGTTATCCGTCATTCACGCTGACTTTGTCATCACCTAAAGGCCGTTAGCAGTTCCTCCCACACTTCTTCCTAAAACAAAAGTATGATCCACACGGTTTGCACTTTAGCTGTCACTGAACACACATAGGACAACCCTCTCTCCAGACAATGCAACTCCAATACTGAAAACCACAAGCACAGATAGTCACTGAAAATACTTAAGAGTTTGTGCATCAGGCCGTGGTATAAAACTGAGTTTGGTCATCTTGAATTACTCTTGATGATAAGCGTTTGAGGCTCTAGCAAAGTGCACTTGACTCTTTTTCTGCAACAAAGTGAAGGCAGGGACCACTCCAGCAGCCCTTCCTTCCTGAAGGTGCAGCGTGTACAAACCTCGGCTAGGCTTTTCCATTTAGGGCCCCAGATCAGGTCATGAGGTGACTGACGGGACGGTGGTTGTACAGCTGCACCTTCATCGGGCTCGCTGGGATCAGCTGCTAAGGTCAACTATGAATGTATATTCCTTCTCAACAACACCAGACTTGTGATACTTTGTCAGCTACATTTGTTTTCAGTTCTTGCGTCAACAACCTTGGTACATATGGACGATATGTAGATATGACCTCAAACTGGGCGGCAGCAGCGGATACATTTCAGCACTGGGAATAATAATAAAGTGTGAACAGCAGTGGCGATTCTGTCTGTGGGACAACATGTTCTCACTGGGTTCGCTCAATACTTCTCGCCAGCATCGGTGATACAAACACGTTAACTGATGCCAAGGGCTCTGTACGGCTCTCACTCCTCGAGATCCACTTCGGTGAACAATAAGTCATTTACTCCACTGTTTAACAGCATATATACAATAAGGAAATGGTGTTTGTTGTTTCTCTGGATTTCATTTTACCACGCCACACCAGTGGCTCTTCGTCATTATCTGTAATTATAGTATAAATACATAACAATATTATACGGAAACATGCATAGTAATTTCTTGTACTTTAGTATCTATACAATATATGGAATGGACAGACAAACTTAGTTACAGTAGCAAAACAGCAGATTTATAATGGTTAATAGCAATGTTTCAATGTACTCTATAATGGTTTTGTGTTACAGTACTATCAGATGAAACTAACGTGCATCATTCTTTCGTATCTTGATATCCAGTACCAATTTTGCTGTGTCTGCGAACGTTCCTCCATCACGAGGAGCACTGCAGTTTTTCTTTTCACTTTTGTTTCTGGAAAGGATCGGTTTTTATGTGATGAGAAATGTAACTGTATTAATGTGGTTGTAAACTTCTTGAGGTCAGCCATTTTGTTTTTATCCCCTCTGGTTGATGTAGTGACTTTTTTTTAGAAGGCTTACTTGATGTGGTATAAATTAAGAGTTTGGTTCAGTGGAGACTCACCAGAAGTTTTAAAGATCTTACCAAAATGCAGTTTTTTCCATTTTGGAAAACCTCTCATGTCTCCCACCTCTCTCCTCCGAAGCTTTGGTTGTACTTATCATGTACTGTTTTTTTTTTTTATAGAAAGTCATAATGCTGATGTTGAAAACTTTTTATTTATTTATTTTGTGCAACATCCACCCTGAATTGTTCTTTTACAAGTTAAAGTTTGGGAGAGGTCGGATGAGTACGTATTTGTAATTTTCTAATTGTTTCTTGTGTATAGAAGTTATCAGCCTATGGGATGTGGTGTCACAGAGCGAGCGGCGGTAGGACGTGCGAAAGAGAGGGATCATGGGTCATGAACAGGCTTGTTTCTTATGCCTTGAATATACCTTTGTCTTATCAATATTCCTCCTGCTCTCCGTAATAACGGTATTCATGATGTCCACATCATATTTTCTCCCGTTTAAAAAGTGTTCTTTCAATACACATCAACAAAATGAAGGATGACTACCACAGTAAAACAGACCACAAACTACTTGGTTGAATGTATAATTAGGAAACAAAGTTGTAAATACGTGTAAAAAGAAAAAAGTTTCTAATCATGTTTATTTTCTATGCACTTTTTTATTTAAGTGATAGTTTAAATAATAAACATGTCTCCTTTACTCTTTTTTGTCTCTTGCTTCGTTTAATGAATGATAAAAAACGTATATTATCTTGAAAAATTCCAGCACTGTCTAGCTCAGTGGTTCTCAACAGTGGGTCGCGGACCCGTTTCGAGTGGGTCGCAAAAATATATAAATAATATCTTATAAATAAACTTTTATTTTGAGGCCCCATTTTCTAACGCTGTGCATGCAGTAGGCGTTGGAATGGAAGTACCGGAGACCATAAACTTTATGGTCTCCGGTACTTGACAGTTGTGAAATAGCTCCACACAACGCTCCTCTTTCTCTCAGCCATCATGCGCGTGTGTGTGTCGCACTCGCGAGTCGCTGGCTGCTGCTGTCCTGTCCTGCTGGCTGCTGTCAGTCAATTTGATAATCGGCGTTCAGACAAGGAGCGCGCTGCGCGTGCGCGAGCCTCGAGGAGAGGAGGACAGTGGAGAGAGAAGAAAGAGCCCATATACTTGTGTTCGTCTGCACTCTGCACATAGTTTTTGATGAAATTAACGAGTAGAGGAGAGGGGGAAAAAAAGTATAAAAGTATCGATCCTATTGGCTCTAGTATCGATATTTTGAAACGTAACGTAATATCGGAAGTATCGATATTTTGGGATCGATCCGGCCACCCCTAGTTTTCAGCATGTGTGCCTTTTTATAATACAGTTCAGCTTTGATTCCATCACCTCATTAAACCTTTTTTAAAAGCATACTTTAGTTCTGTGAAGGGTTATAAGGGATATCTGCACTGTACTTCACTTTAATTAATAATGTACGCTGAAAAGCATATATATTACAGCACGATTTTTTGTTGAATAGATTTGAGTCGTTCAAATTTCGGGTCGCGATTTATTGACAAAGGAAAAAGTGGTACCCGAGGCCTGACCAGTAGGGGTGGGCGGATCGATCCAAAAATATCGATACTTCCGATATTACGTTACGTTTCAAAATATCGATAGGCTACTAGAGCCTATAGGATCGATACTTTTATACTTTGTTTCCCTCTCCTCTACTCGTCAATTTCATCAAAAACTATGTGCAGACGAACACAAGTATATGCGCTCTTTTCTTCTCTCTCCACTGCTGTCCTCCTCTCCTCGAGGCTCGTGCACGCGCAGCGCGCTCCCTGCCTGAACGCCGATTATTAAGCTGACTGACAGCAGCCAGCAGGGCAGGACAGCAGCAGCCAGCGACTCGCGAGTGCGACACACACACGCGCATGATGGCTGAGAGAAAGAGGAGCGTTGTGTGGAGCTATTTCACAACTGTCAATGAAAACTTAGCGAACTGTGATGTCTGCAAGAAGGCAGTTCGCTACTGTGGACACTTTGTATTGTTATTTTTCATGTTTGCACTTTACATTTGCAAAAGTAAAACGTTTATTTGTCTATAAAAACTGTCCTGTCTTTAATCATGAAAATGAATTCAGATTTAGTCTAGTTATGATGCTTTCAGCTCAAAAATCATGTCATGCAGCTCTCCCCTATATGAAAGTACATAAGACGCTTTTCATTTTAAAAAGTATCGGTATCGGTATCGGCGATACTGGCCCTGAAATACTTGGTATCGGATCGAATCTAGATTTTGTGGTATCGCCCACCCCTACTGACCAGTTGAGAACCACTGGTCTAGCTAATTTATATCTAACAAAAATATATATTCAATTGAATTGTTTAGATGCTAGGATTCGATCAAATCTCTGCTCTCTGGATGCTGGAAACATCAGTCTGCTTTTTGACGGTCTTTCATCAAAATGTCTAAAAAAACTGAGAAACTACAAGAGTTCATTTGCAACCTTTGATCACTTGCCCTTGGATTATATGTGGTTTAGAAAACAATAATAGGAAAATGAAATCGCTCTTCTGGAGGTTTTGACCACATGGTGGTTTGATCACATGATCCTCATTAGCAGATACTTTTAAGCCGAAAGGATGAGAACTCCTTAAAAAGCTTTTAGAACATTCAAAGGAACTGAAGCTGCATCAAAGGCTCAAGAGGAGCTGCTTAATGGACCGTATTCTCAAGAGCTGTTTCCAGGTAAGGCATGAACCTTAAGCCACACCAACCAGTTTTCTAGCTTTTTCTTTTCTTTTTACTGTTTACTTTTTTAGTATAACCCTATGTTTGAATATTTGAATTGTATTATAGTGAGTTTTTATAAACAATGGTATGATATCAGATCAGATTAACCTCATACAAACTTGCATCTCATTCATTTTTATTTATATGTTTAATTTATTGGAGCAAGTTATCTCTGGGCTCATTAATGTGTTAAAATAATTGCATAAGTTCACAGTTTTTTTGTGAAAGGAAGGACTTTTTTATGCCTTGTTATTCAGTTAACCCAATCATACGTTTGCTACAACTTCTTCACCACCACCCATGATAAATCATTTTATATTGCAAGTCGCCAAGTGCTCTGTATTAACAGTAAATCCTCAGGGCAGCAGTTTATGGATTCTTACAGGAAATTAATGTAGCTGTCCCAGAATGTGCTGAGTCTTGTAATTAAAAACATGTTTTAACTCTGCTGCATGGCTCAGTTTCAGCTCACTGCCTCCACAGGAGCTCGCTGAAAACCCCTCCTCACAACAGCCTGGTGAGTCAAATTCAAAGGAAAGTCAGTTCTTGTTTAAAGGAGCTTCTGACCCCCCTATACTCCTCCTTCCCATTCATCTCTTTCCCATAAAACCAGCGTTTTAACGTTAAAAAACTAAGCAGACCCATGTGTTCAGCCAGGGCAGTTTCACTATTTGCTCTCAGGGGAAACATATGACACAAACAGGGTGTGTGCTGTTATTCACAATATTATATCTTTCAAATTGCCTCAATAGAGTGAATAAAATTTAAAGATGAATTGATGTAAATGCAATGATTTACTGTGTAGTTTCTAAACTATAACCACAGCTCGGAAATCCATCCCCCTAGCTTTAACATTGCTCCCCTGAGAAAAGACAACGTTTTTACTTTTTAAGTTTTTTTCAGTGATTTATAAGCCTCATGTAAATCCATGCAACATCTTATACTGCCCACACTTGGGTAGAGACATGCAAACTACCTTGTTCCTTAACCAAGCTTTTCGAATAGCACATGGTGTTTCAGTCCAATATACCTACCAGAATAATAAGACAGATAAGTCATTTAATGTAGCCAAAGATGTGTGTTTCACAAACTTATGTTATGTCATGTTTTTCCAGACAACCGTTAAACAAAGCTCATATATTCACGTGAGAGTCATCTTTTGTCAAATTAGGACAAAGTTATAGGTGTAAACTTACTGATTAAAAATAAAAGTGTTGTGGCTCTGTTAGGCTGTATTTGAGCTAAATGCTAACATCAAAATACCAACACACTCACAGTGACAATGCTAACATGCTAAAGTTAGCCAGATATAATGTTCGCCATGCATGTTTATCTTTATTTGGTGTGTTAGCGTGCTAACATTTGCTAATTGGCGCAAATCACCAAGCAACAACTGCTGCTTATATAAATCCTTTTTTTACATGATGGCGGTAAATGAAAAGTTACAGACCAATTAAATATACTTAAGTATTTTTAATTGATCCTTAAAACAACAAGAATGTCTGTATTTAATCCATAAAATAGTTTTTTATATTTTTGTCCGGACCATAGTGTGAGCTGACCAAGGTTGTCCTCTAAAAAGTGATAGTTGGATGTAATGTTAAAACAAACACGCAATAAGTAAATTGTATTCTAAAGTAAGAGAATCAAACGTAAACCTGTAAAATATTGTAATGTAATGTCTGCCCCCTGTTAATTACTACACACAGTCCTGCTGCAAGCTTTCATCCTGCTTATTGTCTGTTTTCTGTTCTTCCTCAGAAATATGACAGGTTTGGCACAGTTCTGGTGTGCTGTGGGTCACTGCTGTGCGATTACAGTCAAAACATGTTTTCATTGGCCTGAATTTAAGGGAGCTGCTGAATTAAAGAGCTCAAGTTTGGCTTCCTTGCCAAAAAGATGTTCTACACCGCCCCCCCCGTTACCGGGGGGAAAAACGCTTCATCTGCAGGAAACAGTGTCTGAGGGCATCTTAATATTTAATAAACTATTAATGTTTTATATCCATGTAACGGGAAGAAACTCAGCTAACTAATCTTTTTTTTTTTTTTTTTAAAAAACCCCAATGCTAACGCTCAGCCTCTGAATTAGCAACGAGCGAAAAATGCTAACGCATTACTGCACAGAAACTCACTCATAACACCTTATTACTTATTGTAGCTGCACATCTGTACATACATTATCACTCCATGATAAGAACTCGCAAAGATATTAACAAGAACAGACATCAAAACATGTGGCGCTAGGTAGCTAAAAACGGCAACATGGCCTACCTGTGTCGTTGTCTGGTCAAAAGTGGTCTTCAATGGCATTAAAACGATAAAAACGCTGCTGAAGTTAATCCATAGGTTAATCCAATGTGTCTGTGTCCCTTTGAAATGATTTCGGATAATCCATAAGCAATAAACCTGCTTTTCCATTTTCAGATGTCAGAGCGAGAGACAGGTTCACTCTCATGCAAAACTGCGTGCGCATAGCTTTCATTTCTCAATGGTAACGTTGGTGTGTATGTGGAAACTCCCCTTCGATTCTATTGGCTCTAACGGTCAGAAAGAGATGTCAATCACCAAAATCGACCAATGGGTTCCAGAGAAACGGTAAAAAAGGCCATTTCCACCCAGATCACCTCAGAAGTGGAGTTTTTTTTGCTAAAACTTTCTAAAAAGGTCAAATGTCACTTGTTTTGCATCAATCTTGATACAGGGTACTTATTATATGTTGTACTTTGGATTCCTAAAGCTTTTAGTCTACCTTACCATCATCCAAGGGTAGTTTTCACTATAAGTAACAAATGATTTTTGGACGGACACTATAATTTACAGTTTTTTACTATGTTCAATCTGAATTTTCTTTAAAATAAAAAACATCTATATTGATTCTGACTTTTCTACATCCAACTCACAGGTTTATCATTACTTTGAGAAAAAAGATTATTAATTTAACCCTTTTAGAAGGGAAGATATGGTCATTTGTTCTGGGAATGTCATTTTCGAGCCTGAGACCTGAAAACAGGCTCAGTGCAGAACAGGTTAAGAGCTCTTGCTTTATCAATTTAACACGGCCACTGAAGGATTTCAGGGAGAAGAGGATTACTGAGGATTGTCAGAAAGACTTGCCTGAGTGCAAGACTGATAGTGAAGGAAGATGTATCTTGAAGAAGCAAATTGCCTCATCCTGCAGGCAGATTAAGAAAATCACAGGGAAGAAAACGTGATTGTGTCTGTTTGCTTTTATGTCATTATATATCTGTATTTATCTCTCTGGATCTTACTTTTCAGTCCGTCTTCAAAACAAGTTTTTGTGTTATAAAGCAAGCACATTCTCAGCTGTGTTTGGTTTGGTATTGGGATATTTTCCCTTTTCTGTCCACAGCCCTCTGAACTTTCTGTGGTTAAGTCTTGGAGAGTTTCCCAAACAATGGTATGCAATGTCCTAAACATCCCTCCTTATCCCCTTCTCATATCGATTTTGTAACACTTTTGTTTGAAATGTTTCTCTTCTATTTGTGCTGGATCACCATCAAATATTTTCCTCTGTTTCCACCCTGTTTTCTCTCCTCCACCCTCAATTCCTCCTTTCCCACCCACCCCAGTTTCTAATTGGATTTTATTACCATTCCTTCCAGTTTTTCCCAGGCAGACACAAGGAGGGAGGGACGACTTTCACTTCTCTCCTGGACTCTCACACTTCAGCAGCGGCTCCCCTAAGACTTCATACTACATCATCTGGTAAGTCATTTTGATATTTGCCTGAGGTTTTATTATGTTGGCATTTCTCGGCACACAGCTGATCTACACATGTGCAGAGCTGAGATATGCCTGAAGGTTTTAGTGTTGGTAACAGCAGTACTGCCATCTTTTTGCCTTCCTTCAGAGCAACCAGTAAGAACTAAATTACCAGAAAGTGCATCATAGTGTAGCGTAGACTGACTGCTGTGTAATGTTTAAAACATTAAGGCAGTGGAGTATTCAGATCCTTTTGTACATGTAGCACAACCGCAATAAAACGTTTGCATACAAAATCATACTTTAAGTTAAGAAAGTGCTACTGATGTATTCAAGGTTAAGTACTATTTAGATGTTGTAGCTGGTCAATGTGGACCCAATTTTAACTAGCATATGTTGTTGGATTATTTTTTCTTAACTCAATCTATCACATTCATGAGCCCTTATTATAATCTAACAATCTTACTATATGAAGTAAGCAGGCAAGTAAAGCTGTCAGTTAAATGAGTGGAGTAAAAAGTACAATGATTATCTCTGAAATGTATTGTTTAAAAAGTAAATTAGTGGCCTAAAAATTGTACTATACAGTACTTCAGAAAACAACTAACTTTCAAGTGGTACAAAGTCTAAAGAAGTGTGTTGTACAGTTCATATGTCTTTTTTCCACCTTTAAGTAAACATAAATGCATCTCTTGTTGGTTTTCTGCATAAATTCATGCCTAAAGCAGTCGTTCAGACAGCTGTTCAGACTCCATTATTTGTCCTCTGTCTGCTCTTCTCTTCTGCCAGGAACGCTGACATGCTTTTTTCTCTCTTTCTGTTTCTTTCTGTTTCTTGTTGCCCTCCCCCTGTGTCTCTCTGTTATTTTACAGCTGGTGTGGTTGTAGCCTCTCAATAACAATAAGTGGACCTCCAGATAGATGACAAAGCACTATTTACTGTTCTCATGATTGTGTCACACCACAAACAGCGGGTTTTTACCCATAAACATGGAGTCCACGAGAGAGCTGGTAGCAGAGCTCCTGCTCGGCTCATCAGTTCTCTTTATGGTCCTGTGACGCCGCCATGCTGCCAGACAGACGGCCGGACAAGGCCACAGGGAAGGAAAGATAAACAAAATCCATGCAGGAAAACAATGTAGGGGGTGTGTGAAACCAGATACTGATTATATACAGATTAGGTAGCACTACAGTTCATGTCTGTTATACTGTCCGGTACATCTGGGAATTGATGATACACAAACAGGAAACAGAAGCAGATGGAAAGAGAACATTTGAGGTTAACTTTTATGAGTAACTGTTTCTGAAAAGTCTGTCTGGTATTCAGCATCACATCGCATTTTTACTAGTGAAATCTGCATAGAAACCAAGAGTGCCTTATTTTGTTTTTAAAGATATAAAAAGATATGGCGCCAAGAATTAGTGTTATATTAGCCTCCTTATTTGAAAAAACGAATATTTCACATAAAACTTTATTAACTCTAATTGTGTACTCTGCAATTACACCAATGTATAATATAACATTATATATAGTAAAATGCATTTGGGCTCAAATCTATTTTTGGTTTAATTTTATTCCATTCTATTTAATTTTTCTCCACATTACATCCCGCCAAAGGCTTCCCTGAAACAGAGCATGCTGTTTTCACTATCATAACTCTCAACCTTTTATCAGAGAAAGCTGGGGGATACATAACTACACCTGTGATAATAAACACAAGCTCCATGTCAGTGTGTCTACAGTCAAATCCTAGAAAAAGCTCTCCAATTATAAGCATGTTTTAATATTTTTAAAGCTGATAGATTTAATTAAGATACCTGAGTGGAGTTGGACACTTTCACAAGTCATCTGTTTTAAATTACTGGTTTCCTATGAGTTTTGGCAGGACTGACATATAATGAGTAATGCTGGCTCAGTAATATAATAAGGTAATTTCAGTTTTACTTTGACCTCGTTCTGCCCGAGGCATTTCATATAAAAAAATATTAATTATTATTATAATAATTTACATTCATTTGATCCATTTACTTAACTGCATCTCAAGTATAGCTTTTGTAATCCTGTGCCACAGAGTGATTGACAAAAAGAGGTAAACTGAGACTTAAATTATGTTGTTACACTGTGTGATTAAATACGCTGCAATTTCAATATTTATATGTGCTTTCCCAGCCTCTGGGATCTGATAAGGTTGATTTGCAGTGATGTTTATAGTGGCATTTGTGGTGCTCTTTAGCTTAAACACATCACTATTTTCCCATTGTATGTCGTACAGTCTAAACTTTGGTGTTTCTCTTCCACAGACTCGTTTGTAAACCTTCATATTTCCTTTATCTTAACCCTGTCTAAACCCTTTTTCTCTTTTGTCCCTCAGCCCTAACGCTGCAATGTCCTCGCTCCGGCTGTTGCCTCTGTTGCACTCCCTCCTTCTCCTCCAAGTTCATCTCTCAGACCAGTTAGAAGACAACAAGATCCCCCCCAGTCTGTGCACTGGTCACCCCGGTATCCCCGGCTCTGCTGGAGCTCATGGTGGTCCGGGTCAGCCAGGAAGAGACGGGAGGGACGGGAGGGACGCTGCTGCGGGGGAGAAGGGACTGATAGGGGAAACAGGAGACCCAGGTGCTTTATTTAATGTATTCATGTTCGAGTATGTGACAGAGGTGTGGACTCCAGTCTGACTGAAGTCACAAATGTAAAGACTTATAACTCGACTTGGACGACTACACTAATGAGGCTTAAGACTTGAAAGTACATGATACCTTCCCCCAAGTCTGAAGATTAAAATAAGGCTACCACAATTTAATTAATTTCCCTTCATTTTGAATTGTTAAAATAAAACTATTCCATACCAGCAAGTTATAACACATGTATCTTTTGTGGCACAGCTGTTTTGATCATGTGACCCAATGACTGCAAGTCAATGCAGCCTTGTAACAAGAAGGACCTACCTCTTCATATTGGATATTAGTGCCTTTTCTATTTATTATGAATAGTTTAATGAAGGTTCTACATTTTTTGATGAATAGTCTAAATTCTTTTCAACAGCTTCCCTTTCAGGTGAACCATTGACTCCCAGTCCATATTACTACTACACTGGGCAAGAAATATGCACCAATTTTAATAGGATTTTATTGCTTTTTCCTTTTGACCTGAATATTGTTATAAAGATTTAGCAGTTTCTGTTTTAAAAGGTCTCATGTCGTATCAATGGCTTCAATGTCATTCAACCCAATGACTCCAAATCAATGCAGCATTGTATTACTACACTTGACGAGTAAGACACAACTTTATATAATAATTGTGACTTGGTCCCACCTCTGTTATGTGAGGCATATCTGAAGTTAATTCTGATGTCTGTGCTCCTCCAGGTGAGACAGGAGTGCGAGGCCTGACGGGGGACAGAGGTGATAATGGAGAAAAGGGGGAGAGGGGTCAGGCAGGAGAGTGTGCAGTGGCCCCAAAATCTGCCTTCAGTGTCAAACTCTCCGAGGGCCACGCTCTACCCCTCACTGTGGGCGATGTGGTCCGTTTTGACCAGGTTGTGATCAATGAACAGAGCGACTACAACACGGAGACGGGACGCTTCACCTGCAAAGTGCCAGGAGTTTACTACTTTGCAGTCCACGCCACAGTGTACCGAGCCAGCCTGCAGTTTGACCTGATGAAGAACGCACACTCTGTGGCATCTTACTTTCAGTACTACGGCAACTGGCCTAAACCAGCGTCTCTGTCGGGCGGCTCCCTGCTCCACCTCGTCCCCGGGGACCAGGTGTGGGTCCAGATGGCTCTCTCGGAGTACAATGGATTGTACTCCAGCACAAAGACAGACAGCACCTTCAATGGCTTCCTGGTCTACTCAGACTGGAAAAACTCTGCTGTGTTTGCATGACACGTGCCTATGAACAAAACAAAGTCATATTCTACTTTGGGAAATGACACAACCTGCCTTTTATTTTCCTTTTTCAGTTTTCTAATTGAATAGTTCTGGATAGGCAGTGACTTGGTACATCTGTATTTGTGTAATGAGTATAAAAAACTCCAGACTTTGTTACTTTCATGGCACATGCCTTACTGGTGAAGTGTGAGGCATATGCGCTGTTTATTCAGTATCTCTTCTTTATCTGCAGCCTTTAAACTGCTGCAACACTTCAATCTTGTAACAGATGTTTGACAATGGCCTCCAGCCAACAACAAACCGCTTTTATGTTTTGTATTGCACTTTTGTTTTCCTCAATAATATCTGCACAACAAACATAAAAAAATCATTGTGTTTTGAAAACACAAGTGACTGATATTTATTTTACCATAAATACCAATGCACGCTTTATACTTATAGTAAGCGAGTTCTACAATTTGAGTTTCAATCTTTAAACTTGATATCTGTTTCAGTTTCACATAACATACCTGCCTGTGGACACCTCTGTTTTATTATATATATATGTACATACATTTACAGTACATTACATGCAGTTTTGAGAAAAAGTACTCCGACCCTTTACTATTAGTACCAATGAACCAGTGTAACAACACAACTCCTAAAAATCCCTACTGAAGTTGATTATCAGCAAATTGAAATTAGATTCTTGACCTCTCCTATCACATTTATTTTTTGTTTTCACTGTGGTCTTTTAGTGTGTACACATTTATTTTAAAGTTAACTAATCTTTCTGCAGAAAAAGTGTCCCTTTCAATAAATATATTGAAATAGCTACATTTTCTTTGTGTGACTAGCTTTTACTGTTATAGCTGGGGTTGAGGAGGTGGAGCTGGAACTATACAAACATATTTAAGTCCAATAATTCTAATGATTTAAATATGATACGATATACCGAACTCCCTGGTTTTCTTTTCCAAAGGCAAAGCACTATCAAAGTAAATATGATGAAAAAGTCTGGAGAATCATTTTTTCCACTGGATTTACACTTTAACCTCGGCCTGATGGTTTCACCAAACGCTGTAAGCCTCTCCAGCTTCACTTCAACATGAGAGCTGCTTCATGTAAGCCATCTCCTTCTTCTAGTGATATCTTAAAACAACAATAACATGTTTTAGTTTCCCAGTTTACTGAGCTGAGTCTCTCAGAGTGTCTCCTGACATCTTTCTTGAGGCGGGCTTGTTTATTCAGGAGGGTAAACACTGACAAGACCAGAACCTAAGTAAAGTCTTTCTGTGTCTGTCAAGTATGCTGCCTCACACATGAGGAACTGTTATTTTTCCTTTACTCCCTGAGAATACTACACATAATTATGTGTTGACTATGTCCTCATAACTTTCCTTCTCGGGTAGAATGAGTGAAGCAGGGAGTTCATCAATCGTTCCCTCAGTTATTTCCATTAGTTCACAGCCTGTGAATCTCTGCTGGAAGCTGATGGCTAAGCAGTGAAAAAACTTCCTAAAATATTGAGCTCTCATTGGTCAGCGATGTCAGCGGTGAAGGAGGGCAAGAGTCTGACGTCTGGATTAAAGCTGCAGTAGATATAGTCAGACATCAGTGAGCATATACAACATATTCATGGCATCATGGCATCCACTGTAAAATATATTTTACTGTCTGTGAAAATGCCTCTAAAATATCTCTACTTTTTCCCCCTTAATAATCAAATTAAGTTGAATTATACTTTGCACCCTGCATGATATTCCTAGGTCAACAAGTAAAGGATGAAAAAAAAAAACAGATTTGTCGTTTTATACTTAGATTGTTGGTGTTTTAATTTAGACAATTATGAATTATTTATTTATGAATTATTTTATTTTCACCCCTATTTGCTAAGCTAAGCTAATCACAGGCTGGTGGTACCTTTATATTCACACATTATGAAACACATACGTGTGGGTATCTGGAGTGTGCCTGCACACCAAAAGATCTGTGAAATTAGACGACTCAGTCAGTTTAAGGATGGCTGCCTTGCTCAGAAAACATGCCATTTAGATTTGATCTCCACAAATGTCTTGAGTACTAACCTTTTCAGTTTTTCTTGCAAGACAATCAGAGCAGACTGAGCAGCTTCTTCAGGAGGCTCAGAGTTCCTGGCGGTATGCCAGGTGTATCAGGGAAAGGATAAATACAGGTATGTTCAGAAAAGACAGTGAGAGAAATGTAAAGGTCACCTATTATGCAAAATCCACTTTTTCATGTATTATACATAAACATGTTTCCCCTCTGTGTAAAGAGATTCGCTCACTTTTTGTCCTGATCCATTTATATAAAAGCCTGTCTGAAAATGAGCTGATCGGATTTTGGCCACTTTATGATGTCATAACGAGTCCGACACACCTTACCACCTGAATCTCCTCCTAGAGCACCATTGTGTTCTTTTTAAACCAAATACCTCTCAGAGGGGCGTGGGGAGTGGCTCCTTATTTTCATCTAAAGTAACAGACAGAGAATCAGCACTTTTGAAACAGGGCTGAAACAGAGGGGATTATGGGATGCTACAATGCATGATCTGTTTGGTCTTTCGAGCAAAACACTTCAGAGACATTTTTTTATATAAAGTGCATCCGGAAAGTATTCATACCTCTTAACTTTTTTCACATTTTGTTATGTTACAGCCTTATTTCAAAATGGATTAAATCGTTTTTTTTTCTCAACATTCCACACACAATACCCCATAATGACAAATAGAAAACGTTTTTAAAGAATTTTTCGCACCGCTCATCACCTGGCCAACACCATCCCTACAGTGAAGCGTGGTGGTGGCAGCATCATGCTGTGGGGATGTTTTTCAGCGGCAGGAACTGGGAGACTAGTCAGGATCAAGGGAAAGATGAATGCAGCAATGTACAGGGAGATCCTTGATGAAAACCTGCTCCAGAGCGCTCTGGACCTCAGACTGGGGCGAAGGTTCACCTTTCAACAGGACAACGGCCCTAAGCACACAGCCACGATAACAAAGGAGTGGCTTCAGGACAAGTCTCTGAATGTCCTTGAGTGCCCAGCCAGAGCCCAGACTTGAACCCGATTGAATATCTCTGGAGAGATCTGAAAATGGCTGTGCACCGACGCTCCCCATCCAAGCTGATGGAGCTTGAGACAATCTGCAAAGAAGAATGGGAGAAACTGCCCAAAGATAGGTGTGCCAAGCGTGTAGCATCATACTCAAGAAGACTTGAGGCTGTAATTGCTGCCAAAGGTGCTTCAACAAAGTATTGAGTAAAGGGTGTGAATACTTATGCACCTGTGATATTTGAGTGTTTTATTTTTAATTCAATTGCAAAAATGATTAAAAAACTTGTTTCACTTTGTCATTATGGGGTATTGTGTGTAGAATGTAGAGAAAACAAATGAATTTAATCCAAATTGAAATAAGGCTGTAACATACATGTGGAAAAAGTGAAGGGGTGTGAATACTTTCCAGATGCACTGTATCTGAGACCTATAATATATTGATGAAAAACAGTATAATAGGGGACCTTTAAGGGCGTTCAGTGTAAAAACCGTTTCAAAAAACATGTGTCGATTGTGTTTAATTGTAATTTGTGTAAACATCTTCAGAGCAAAACATAAAATAGAGCCAAAACATGTGTGATCAACAAAGGGATAAATACAGCTAGAACCAATAGATAACAGGCTTTTACCAACTATTTATCGCTCTGTTGTTGGCTTGATCTCCATCAGATCGTTCAGCTGTAACTGGAGGCCCGGCTCTGACCAGCAGGGGGCAGTGGAGCTTCACTGTGGAGCTTCACTGCAGCAGCTGACTGTCTGACATCAGAGGAGGATCATGACTCATCACTCTGTGCTTCACATCGCGTGGGCAGGACAGATCATCTCACCCATCTGTATGCACAGCCTGAGCGCCCTGAGGAGCGTCTGTGATGAGAGCAACACTGGCTGGATTCACCCAGGAATCTATCAACACCTCTTGGCTACAAATGAGTTCTATTATTGATTAATCATAATGACATTCATCTCAATTTACAAGCTAGTGTAAGAAATAGTTTCCTTTCCAAATCAGATGTTAAACATTTATAACACCTGCTCGCATGAGATCAACTCAAGATGTATGGTAATATTTTAAACATTTTAAAAACAATTGTACGTTAATAACTGAACATTTAAGGGTTTAACTGACAAATAAGTGGCATTTAAGTGGACAAAATCCACTTAATTAATTATTTGTTTGGTTTATTATTACTAAGATGGTTAAATGCTAACCAGATGAATCATATTTATTAAAATAAACTCCATTTGTGAATTTAACTGATTCACTGCGCACTTTTCGCACGCTAAGACAGTTACTTTGAAAAGCTGTGAATACTTAATGGCTTTTTGAACGTCAGCAGATCTACATGCAATATGAATAACTTAATACTACCACAGGGGAGCGAGAAAGGGTTTTATTAGAACTACAGTACTACTGTGACTTTGTAGTACATGTTGAGGACTGTTTTATATATGTTTAAACTTTAATATATTCTCATTAATTCTCATTATAATTATTAGTTTTCACAATCCTGAGGAGCTACTCAATAGTTTAAAAGTATGTTATTGCAATATGACTGAGAACTTTTGCATGTTTTTGTTGGAATGGATTTTGAGATCAACAATTGTCAATTAAATACATTTGTGCTGAAGTATTGTACTAAACAAATACTTGCTGTTATGACACAAGTCTTGAAGTTTACTTTACACTTTGTTTCCCTTGTAAGGTTATCTCTGAGAAGACTTTTAAAAGGAAAACATCAGTCTTTGGAGAGCGTCATTGAATCAAGATATTCAGCGTGTTCTCCTATTCAGAAGGTGTTTCTTCGGCCTGTTAGACTGCACATAGTTACCAAGCTAATTACAACTTTAAACAGCTAACAAAGAGATGTTTGTATTTATAGTGGGTTCTTTCTTTTTCATTCTTCTCGAGTGAAACAGTACACATATAAAGTACTGATGTCATGGTTTGGTTTCCCCACAGTACCGACTCCGGTACCAAATGCAGGTGAATTTAAACACAAATCTACTTAAACACTCACCCAGTTGATCTTCATTTAACTAAATATGTGACTTCTTAAACCAATTATCTGCAACAGTGATGATTCAGGCATACTCTACGAAAGGTAGATTACTTTGTTATCTGTTTGAATAACATTTCAAATGTTGGTTTAAAAAAGCCACATTAAGTCCCCTTTGATTGAATGTTATACAACAATAAAGAAAAGAGGATTAAGAGAGGTCACACCACAATTGTCTCAGAAACACTGAAGAAACGTCAGTGCTGAAACACGTCTGTTTCCTCTGCTGCTGTGAATTAAAAAAAGTATTTAATTGGTATTTTCCAAAGTTTTCTTTTCGGGTCCCATTAGGCTTTATAGACTAGATTTGAGTTAAGTTGCATGTTGTTTTGTATTTATATCAGTGAGTATAATTTAGAGTTAAGTTTTAGAACTCTTTCAGCCCTCGCCATCCTTCTCGTGTTGGAACAGTGGCACATTTCACTGATTCTCATCTCTCCCTCTCAGTCCGAAGGTGAAAGTTCAAGTACCACTGGGGGCTCCTATAATCAACTCATTGACCTGATGGCTATCATCCAGTTTTAATCACAGTGAGGCCCATACATCACACCCTGCATTTATTCAAGGCTGTCAGGATGATCTGGATGAATTACAGCAAACCTCTTGATTACACTGGAGTCAGAGTTGGGTGTAGGCCAGGGCTAATGAGCTCCCTCTCTCCTCTTCTTTATCTCTTCACATTACTGTCAAACTGGTGTTTACGGTCTTACTCTGACAACACCATTTCCTCTTTATTTTGTCTTCTTCACTTGGCTTTATCCTCTTTGTATTCATTCGTTGTCTCTTTGAAACTGTTGCGTTTGCCTTTGCAACATGTCATGTAATGTCAGAAATAGAGACTTTACTTTGTTAGCCCCTTAAGGGAGGTCAGAGGTCAGGGAGAAGTCACTGTTTGAAGCTTGTGTAAATCCACTTTAGCATGGTAGATGCTCACTGTTATGATGGCATGACCCCCTCTGGTTTTGAAGATGTTTCCCCCTCATTAAGATACCAAGAGTAAAACAAACAGTTTAGAGATGAAGGAGAAATAAATACACGGGGACAGAGATCGTAAACATAAAAAGTAGAGCCTGAGTGAGGCAGGGAAGAGTTCACTGGAGTCTGACATTTTCCCACACTGCTCCCAGCAAGGCAATCTAAATGAAGAGGTCGAATCCCTGGAGTATAAACTCTCCTTGGTTTACCCCCCTCCCTGCTCGTCCCCTGACATTAAACTTCCTCTCCTCTGTTAACACCACCCTCTCTTACGACACACACGTACACACTGCTGAGGAGACAATAAACAACTCCTTGATTGCTAATAATGTTTAGTTTGCGGTCGTCAAGATGAAACCTGAGCACACCTCTCAGATATTAAGATAAGATTTCATCTCTCCTAATGAGACATACATGACGTCATTACTTGTAAATTAGAGGATCAATCACAATAAAAACTTGCCATTTTGTCTTACAGCTAAGCTTAAATCTCTCTATTATTTCAAAACCTAAAATATATTGCAGATTAGTGTCATTGAGTGCATTCTTTTATCTCAGCAGATGTCTGGTATGAAGCAGGGGATATTTTTAGAGAGGACATTGGGAACAGGATTGAAGATGTAAACCACAAGGCTCTGGAGAAAACTCATATGGTGGTGGAAGTGGTCCCATATGATCATTAGGGGCCCTAACGCCTACTGCAGCCCCCCCAAAACCCCCTTTATCTTCACACATGCAACACATGAAAGTTGATCTCTGGACTCAACGGTTGCATTATCTCTGCTTTCACATGCAGCGTCGACAAGAGAAAGGAATCTGTAATCTGGTGTGTCAAGCCCTTGTATAAATACTTCCCACTGTACTCCAGTTGTACAAATCTGCATTGCTCTCAACATACAGTAGGAAATCCCCTCGGGGCATGAAGTGGTCTGTGTGGACGTCATGAGAAAAACCAAATTTGGTAAAAGATGCAGCTGCCAAAGCTTGAAAACAATGTGAGCATTAGCAAACTATGTTTGGGAGAATGTCGTGGAAATGTGGTTAACTCTGCTTTACATCGCTAATGACTTTCAACAAAGACCTTTTTAACATTTTATTGTAGAAAATGCAAATGTGTTTCTCGTAACTTTGACAAGCACTCTTTTTTTTTTACTTAAAACAGTGGGACAGTGAGCCAGCATAAACAATACCACCTCACTGAAAAAGCTTGTTTGAATGAAGCCATCAATATTTGTTATTATTTATCCCTGTGCTTCACCTAATTCGATATGTCTACATGTTTTCTGTGCCTGCGGCTGTGTTTTCTGAGCTGCACCTGAACGCAGCACAAACAGAAGCATAAAGGCCTTTCTGTAGTTTGTCCTGCAGCACACTGTCACTCATTACTCTCATTATGTAGCTGGTACTGTATTGGTAATTGTGAAAACTAAATATTCAGAAGATCGGCTTCAGACCAACTGGTTATTCTACTCTCAAAAACAATGTTTTTTAACCAAATCATAACTTTTTTGTTATTATTGAATCAGCTGAGCTAATCAACCATTATTCCCATGTTCCTGGTTGGCAATCACTTGCATACAGTACTTACAGTATATTACACATTTTAACTATTTACTATCTCCTGCTATTCTAGTTTAATGAGATTTTAGAATTGAAAAATGTTCCTCAAAAATGGCTTCTTAGATAATTGTTTAAGTAATTTTGCCATCTGGCTCTAGCTTCCCAAAAAATGATTTTTTTTTTAGATAGCTTACTCTTCAGATTTTAACATAAGGACAAAACAAGGCTTTTAAGGATGTTGCCGTGGACTCTTGTAACGTTTGATTGACATTCTTAAGACTTATCATGAACTAGTCAATCAAAAGATAAGGTTTGTTAAATCAATATTGAAAATAATCCATAGCTGTAGCTCGTATAAATTAACTTTAGTATTTGATACACCAATATCTTCAAAGTCATAGATTCCCCCTGTGCAAACCTTTACAAGACTTACTACAAGTTCACGAGATACAGTTTCAGTTGTTTTTTTATTATGAACAGGAGACTCGCCAGTTACGTGGCAGCCGTAGTATTTAAAAAGTTACATTCATGTCTTCAAATCCCCTTTCCCACACTTTGTCATACAAAAGCAGGTAACAAGAAATATATCATGTGAGCTGTTTTCTCCCTCTCTGATAAACTAGGAATACCTTATAGTAGTCGATAATGACTGCAGTCAGTTCTCTAGAAGTCATTTACAACCTTATCAAAAACCTTCATTCAGACCACTTTCATTAATGATATCTGATACAAATCTAATCACACCAATTATTTTAAGAAGAAGAAATGCCAGATTTGCCCCCGCACCACCCACCATGAATGACAAGTGGTTCCACAACTATGCCATGTAAACTTGAAACACTGATCAATATCAACACCTCGGCTTCAACAGCAACACGTGAGAAACAAAACTAAACTGAAAAGCCTTATTAGGTTACGGTCCTTTTATACAACAGAAATCAGTTTTATTACCACAACAAAGGAAAGGCAAAACCTTTTATGGATTGTGTTTGTGACTGTTATGTGCCTCTGGTGGAAGACTGGAATAAACCCTATCAATAGAACAAATAAATGCAATAAAGCTGTAATTGATCAGGCCTTACTGGAAAATTATAAATCACCGTCCCTAAACAAAGAAAACTGTCTTTACATCACTCTGGAGAAAATGCTCTAGGTTTACAAAAGTATATTTCAATGGCAAAAGCTTTTTACAAGTCAAAACGTAGATCTTAGTGTTGCTTTGGATACACTGTCAAACATACAGCATGTGTGGAATCATTGTATGCTAATGAAATGAAGCACAGTGTTACTTGTATCTTCTTCACAGCTTTGCCCACTGAAAGCACAACATCTTAAGACATGAGCGGTGATAGGCTGTTCAGCATCAGGGAGGCCACTGGTGAGCTTGTGTCCCAAAATCCATACTACCAAATAACTCTTAGCAGGAATTGAATGTTGTTAGTTCAGACTAGATAAAGCAAAAAGTAAACAATAACCAATCAGTATGCATATAAAAAAACTACTATTTAAGTTTGATGGAACCACAATGCATTGCACAAAAGACATGCAGGAGCGGCTCAACGCTGAACAAAATAAACAAAGTGGATAGTGGTGAAACCGAAGTGGCCTTTAATGTTGTAGTTTGATATCTGAAGGTGCAAGTATTCTTTCATTTCCTCGTCCTTTAACATGTTGATTTTGTGGATACAAGTGTCAAAACTGTGCACTTTAAAGTATAGTACACAGTTAAAGTTAGTGTGTTGTATGGAAGTGGGACAAGTGTTACTTTTTTAAACAGTTGTCAAAACACTGCCAATTTATAAGATACAATTTGTGATATTCTCTATGTATTATTGTAATTAATTTCAATAGCAATATGAAATTGTCCTGACTAGCATAAACCTACTCATTGAGAACCTTTTCTAGTAACATTTGTGAGTCACTTTAAAACATTTAGATTTTCTGTGAAAATAATTGTCTTAGGTTTGAGTGGGACTGCAAGGGTAAAGAAGCAGGAAGGTTTGAAGAGACAGACTAACATGTTGTAACATTTGGTCTTATGACGGGATTTGTTGAAAGCAAAAAAAATGAAGAATAACACCAGATTTATCCTTTAAGACAACCTGGTAAAAAAGTCTTACACACCAGTGTCAGAGGTGGTAAAACAATACATACAGATACTGATAGGCTGATCCATACAGTCGGACATGTACCCACTTCTGTTGGTCCCTCATAGATACACGTCCATATGGTCGAGGATCATGTGCCGGCAGAGCGGGCAGTTCTGTTGGTACATGGGCTGCCTCAGCAGGATGTTGGTACAGTCTTTACACAGGCAGAGGTGCCGGCATGGCAGCAGCACCACGGTCTTGGTGCAGTCCTGACAGATCACACACTTCTTCCTCTCCTCCTGCTCCTTCAGCAGAGTCAGCAGATTCTCAGCAGGCAGAGGCTTACTGTCTTTGCCGGAAGCCATTTGCTTCTTAAGTGGTCTGTCTGTGCTGGATGAGGGCAAAACTAAATCCAGCAGCTCCTGGTGGACTCCATCTCCTGCTCTTCCATCCGGCGGGTCCCGCCTCTCCCCTCCAGGGTCTCCGTCGCCGTGCACTCTGTTGTTGTTGTCCCTGCTGAGATGTGTCCTCAGAGCCAGAACCAGGCTTCTAAGTGGAGAAAGCTGCTGCCAAAGTCCTCTCTCCAGCAGGTAGAGGTTGTGGAATATTCTCTGCAAGCGCTCCATGGCAACATGTAATAAATGTGGGGTGCTCTGCAAGGCAAAATCGAGGCGATGGAGAGCCACAGAAAGTCTGCGTGAAGCAGGAAATGAGTTGATGCAATCCACTATTCGCACTGCAGCCTGTCGGGTCAGCTCTGGGTTCAGGTAGGCGGTGGTGGTTAGAGCAATAGTAATAGTGAGCAGGAGGCCGTAGATGTTCAATATGAAGATGCTGATAAACATATGCACCAGCGAAACCATAAAGTCCAACAGCAGTTTACAGGGTGACCACAGGAAGGCCGAAGTCCCAACCAGGCTGCTGTACAGGAAGGTGAAGGAGGTCAGCGTGAACTCCAGAACCTTCTGCAGCGGGCTGGAGACCGTCTGCCACACACCGACCAACACTGAGCACACGTTCTGGGTGGCGATGAGTGCAAAGTTGACCATGGTGTTGGTGAAGTAGACCACCAGGCTGACAGCGATGCCGCAGCCCTCCAGCACCGACAGCAGACCTCGACACAGCTGCTCCTTCCCACGGAGCAGGACGTGCATGGACAGGTAGCCCACCATCTTCAAGCTCTCCAGCAGCCCCTCCAGAGCCAGCACCAGGCTCCCCAGCATGGTGACAGTGCTGTGGGCAACGTTGGTCGTCGCCTCTGCCAGGGACACCAAGCAGAAGAAGGTGAAGTTTCCCAGCTCCAGCACCGAGTGGAGTAGCAGGGTGGGAATGCTGTTTATAAAGGTGATGACAGCCATGGCGGTCCGCACCACGGTGTGGACCATGACAAAATTCAGGTCCAGCAGTAAGCAGACGGCTTCCAGGCATTTTCCAACCGTGGAGATGATAAAGTCCACCAAACCCATGGTAATGTATCATGAACTCTGAGTTTACCTATCGGTGCTCTCAGGTGGTCCCAACGGCAAAGTCCATGTCCGTTTGTTTGTTCAGGGAGAGATACTCAGACGTGTTACATCTTGTTCGGTTATCCTGGGTGTCAGAAGAAACAATACGCCATTCCACGTTCCGTTAAAAAGACGATTGTTACCTTTCTTCCTCGTATTTGTACCACTGAACCGACGAGCTAACATCGTAAACAACACACGCGTTACAGTGGCGGATGTTTAGTTTCAAACGAGAGTCACACACTTCCGTTGTTTCCCTTGGTTTCGCTTTAGCTCTGCGTTCCTAAAATGGTCCAGAAACATGTCACTAGATACACGGTCATCTTAAAAAATATGTAATCCGTGAAAACCGAAGGCAAATTCGGGAGAGTAGAAGAAAATCATCCAAAATGGTTCGGTATGTTTATCGTCTCTACTGTGGCCGCCATGTTTGTTTTGGTCAAGGCAGCTCACCTCTCTACTTCCTTCCTGTGAGATAGAGCAACGTCACACAACCGTTTTTTTGTAACATGATAAATAACGTTTAAATATTTAGATACAATATATAATACAAATATGCGATTACTTCAAATTAAATAAAAACTACGCATTTTCAGTCATTTATGAAAATGTAAAAATAGTATGTAAATAAAAACAATGATAACTGCTAACATACAGTGGTGGAAAAGCTATTCAGATTCTTAACTTGAGTAAAGATAGACACTGTGAACACACTCAATTTCAGGTAAAGGTACTGCCTCCAATAACATACTAAAGTAAAAGTATAGTACAATTAAAAAATTGTACTTAAATAGAATAAAATATAATATAATATATCTTCATTGTCATCATGCAAAGTATTACACCACACGGAGGCGTGTGGTGCAGTGGGTTGAGCGTTGGTGTTCGGATCAGGGTTCAAACCCCACTGCAGTCAGCATGTCGTTGTGTCCCTGGGCAAGACACGTCACCCCAAATTGCTCCTGTGGGGATTGTCCACAGTATTGAGTATGTAAGTCGCTTTGGATAAAAGCGTCTAACAAGTAACATGTAATATAATGTAATATTACGAAAGTTGTAGGAGTAAAAGTACTAATTGCAGAAATACATTTGAAAATATTCTGAAAATATTTTAAAGCAAAAGCAGCAAATCCTGACATTTAAGAAGCTGGCACTTGGAAATGTTTTTGAAAAAAAATCCTAAAACCAATTAATTTTCTATTAACCAACACATGGTTGTAGTTACTTAATATATTGTTGGATGGTTTAATCTAGACCAAATAATCACATTTTAAAAGTTTCTCCCTAAGTATTGTGTGTCAAATCTGAATTTATAAAGTAACTAGTAAATCGATCTGTACAGTAAATGAAGTGGATCAAAAAGTACAACATTGGCTTACAAAATCTGATGGAGAAGTGTAAAGTAGTATAAAATACTTGGGTAAAGTACAATAGCTCAAATGTGTACTTCAGTAGTTGAGTACATGATGTACTTAGTTACTTTACACCACTGCTAACATATTTCGGCCTTTTTAGTTTTAACAATTTTGCAGAAAGATAAATAGAAATCTATTAATTATTTTCAAATTCAATATCATATCAGATTTTCATCCCTATTACTCATTAATGAAGTTGGACAGTAAATTGTTTCTTGAGACATTTAGAGTAATGTTAAAACATTTGATATAGGCTCTATCTTCCCCCCCTTAAAAAAAAAGATGGGGTATTTTTTAAGACACACTCTGGCCTTTGCTGTTACATTTTCTTTGCTAAATTCTCTCTTACAGATTAGTTGAGTTAGTTTCATTTAATTCAACTGGATCTCTAGTAAATAGGTTTTATTATCCCACATAATTGTTAGTAAAATATGGAAATGATGTTTTCTCTGTTCCTAGAAACACTGGACATAAGTTCACATTTCAGTGTACCGCGTGCGTGTGAATGACAGTTAAAGCAACAACTGACACATTTTAACGATGTGATCTTCCATGCCATCACCAGGGTTTTCCAATTTCCCAAATTCATTTACTTTAACATAATGTCGCATGTTGAGCCATACTCTCCCATTACGTCAACCCCTTTAGTGTCAAATGAACACAAAAGCTTTGCAATCCCGAACAATATCAACAGTATTTCCTTCCTTGCCTTGTGCTTCATCCTCCCCATCTGAGGCGTTTCAACACGAGCAAAGGGAAACTCTGATAGGATCATGGGAAATCCTGTTCCAAACCTTCGGACACTTGACAAACAGCATTTGGTTAAGCATTTAATGATACAACAGGGATACGTAGGAGCAATGCAAGAAGCTATAAAAGGCCATCTGCAATACTTTGTATGTAGCAGAGAGCTTCTGGACCGGCTCCTTTTATGGTAGCGGAGCCTCCCTCTGGTCCTTCAGCAGGCCAGTCGTCAGCTTCCTTTGTTTGTTTTCTGGTCAACCAAATCCTTCCTCTCGAAGTGACGAGAAGTTACAACAGACATGCTTTCATCTAAAACCACGTGCAGCTTTACACACGTGTCCCTGCTGGGAATAAAAAGTCTACTTTAGCTCTAAAGTCTTTGACTTTTTTTTGCTCCAATGTATATAAAGTCGTCAACATACATTTTTAGAAATGTGGCCCCGGGCTGAGATGATAAGAAGACGATTGAGGCTATTTAGTAAAAACAAGATAACCTTTGAACTTATTACTGGCCAAAGCTGCTTTAAAATGTGCAGCTTCTAGATTCATCAGCAGTCTTGTTGATGCTTGAATTCACATTTAACTAGCCGGCAACCTGAGAGCACGACTCCTGCTGAGACACAGATCGGCCTTTTGTCAATGGTGACGAGCCCTGAAATCTTTATTAAACGTAGACCTGAAAGCTCTGGTTTTAAATATGTTGAGTTAAAATAAGCAAATGATTGAAAAGGCCAGGAAATAAACATCAGACAGGGGCACCATGATGGGCAACAAGAGAAGTTTGGGAAGGATGAAACAGAGACATCAAGACAAACCAACCCCTTGACGCGTTTCCTACAAGATGCCGAGGGCCCAGGGATGACTGATTTAAAGCAATTTGGCTTCTCACCCGCTGGGGTCACTTCCACCCTCCAAAGAGACTTGAGCATCTGACCCGCCCTTCCACCTCTTTGTCTGCTCTTCCACTCCCAAGAAACAACCTTTTCCCTCTTTGAGTCAGCCCTAGATCAATGTATAACTGTACTGAAAGACGCTTGTTTTGTTGAATATCTTTCAGTAAAATCTTATCTATAAATTCTTAAAAGTAATCACCACTTTTTGAGCACATTTTTTGGAGAGAACAACTGGCTTCTGGCCATAAATATCAGATACTTGAACATTGACTTTTACAGAAATAAAACCCCATCGCAAGACAAGAGCGCTGATGTTCTGCAAAAAGTTATTATGTTAATAGGACAGAAAAAATGTGGTGACTGACTGAAGGCCAATAATCAGATTTCAAGAAATGTTAAACTTCTTGTTTATTGTTGTGGTTATGGTTAATAAAAGCATAGAGGGGACACTCGATTCCTATTTGGTTGGCTTGTGACATTATCAGGAGAAATCCAAGTAATTCTGAGCCGCAAATAGTCTTGCGCATCGCATTCAGATTTCTGAGTTTAATTAGATGTTCAGATATTTTCAGATAACAGTTCAACAAATGATTTATGTTTTTGAATCGAGCAGAATATTTAAAAACTTTTAAAAAATGTTTTTGAATATGTTGGTCAAACTTCTCTATCCCTTGTCTAGTGAGTTAGAGACTTAACAATTTTCGCAAGGACCATTCTCCCCACGATTTTGAAAATCATCCTTCATTATGGCCGTGACTTCAATTTTCGTGTTGTGTTCCCAGACTTTGTGGTTCATTCTGGGATGTGAGTTCAGATCCTCTGATTCCCTGATTACTTTGGCTGCCTGCCAAAAAGCTGAGCTCACATACATTTACATTCAGAGTACATTTGTGTGTGTAAGGAAGACCAGAAGCTTCTCTGGGAAAACACAATCTCCAAACAGTAGAAATCACTGGAGTGCAGTCTGGTTCAAGACCCAGAGCAGGACCTCACATTCCTCAGAAACCCTCGGCCTCAAACCCGCTGCCTCCACACGCTGAGGAGGCGAAAGAGAGGGTGAAGAGGATAAGATGGCAAGATGAGGAGTGGGACAAAAGGACTAATTTCATTAAGACACAGTGATGATTTTCCTGGTTTGACTCAGAGAGATATGAATAGATGACTAAGACTGTGGGGGTCCCTCAGCGTGACATTCCTGTTCTTTGACTGGTCTTCTCAGGACCTTGTCTGAGCATCTGCAGGATGTCCCTGTGTCTGCAGGCTCTAGTAGTAGCTTCCTGCTCCATGACTCATTATTTCTCAAAAAAACCCTCTGTGAGACCCTTTGTTTAATCATAAACAGCTAACACTGATGTCACAAACGGCAAACTTAACTAAAGCTACATTTATAATGATTTCTAATTCGACTGCAACTGTTTTAATCATTTTTATTGATAACATTTAACAGTCCTTTTTCTGAGTCTTGAATCCACAAATATTTACTTAACTATCTTTAAAAAAAAAGGAACGCACAAATGTATTACACATAATCAGCTTGAATGATCAAACATTTTGCATTTTAGTAAAAACAAAACGATGAATTACTCGTCAAAAACGGTTTCAAATGATTTATTTTGTTTTCTTTAACTATTCATTATCTGATTAATGTTTTCAGTTTCTAATACAAATAAAGTCTACATGAATCAAGCTTTAACCATCTGATGTTTACTATTTATTTATATTTGCTTAAAAATGACTCATTATCCGAGTCATTCAACTACTTGATAAATAAATAAATAAGAAATCTTAAGCTCTTATTATGATTATGATGTTATTATATAAATACATTTCGCAAAGCAAAAGAGTATATCAAAGAGATAAACACAGGCTTTAACCCTTTAACTGCCAGCGCCACCATTTGGTAGAGCACATTTTGTGTCTTGATATCTTGTTGAAAAAAAAGAAAAAGAAGAAGTTGAACTCCATCTGATTCAGCCAGCTCTACCTTCTGGTTGACGTGTTATGCACAAAACAACCTCTAGATGTCACTGTGGTTCGAACAGAAAGCCCTTCAGCTAGCTTCCACTGAGAAAGTTGGCAATGCTAAAAATCACTGCTGAAGAAATCACTCTTTTTGGTCAACTTTTGTAAGGTAACCATATCTTTTTTGACATATTTTAGTGTCAGAGCACTGACTGAACATATTTAGATAACTTGATGCACAAAAAAAGTTTTAACAAGGGTGTAATTAATTTTTTGAAAATATGCTCAACCAACCGGTCGAATTGGCTTTTTATGGTAAACTAGCAATATGACTTTTTCAGAGTTTCAGAGATGTTTTCCAATAAAATATGGTAAATAAATGGCTAGATTCATGGTAATATTACTAAATCTAGTACTGCCTTATGAGTCTCAGAGTGAAAGAGTGATAGTAATTTATATAGCACCTTTCATGCATGGCATTCAGCCCAAAGTTGCACACAGATGAGCAAGTTAGGCCAACACAGGATATAGAAATTTGCTGTTAGGCCAGTGGTTTCCTGTTAGGCCAATTCAGCATATACAGTAAGATGAGCAAGTCTTTTTTTTATTATGAAAAACACTTTACATTACTTTTTTACATTTTTTTTTTTTACAATTAGAATTTATTATCTTTTATGAATATATCTCGTTGTATATTTTGCTCATTTTCCATAAAAGAAACAAATGTATTTGAGTTTGTGTTTTATTTGAGTTTGATGCGTACAAATACTGTACTGTATATGATGATTCTTGAAAATGCACTTTTACCATAAAAGGCCAGCTCGACCAGTTGGTAGAGGCTCATAAAAACAAAACTGTGTGGTCAGTCAAAACAAATAAAATTGTTTGTGGTTATTTGTGGCCCATTTGATAAAAAATGCAAACAAATAATTTTTCCATAGCTTTTTTCTTGGTCTGGCAGTTAAAGGGTTTAAAGTGTTATCTATTATGCTATATTGGAAAAATATATTGTATTTTATTTCCTGCTTTTTAAACACATGTGCTCTACAGTACAGGTTAGCTCTGAGTGTTAGCGAGGCTTGCTAATGTAAACAAAGACGAGATTACGTCCAAAACACGTCAGGCATTGTTTCTGATAGCAACTTTCTGTGGGTCCGCCAACGATTTGACGTCATATCGGCGGCAAATCTGTATCCGCTCGTTGTACACCCGTTTTTAAAAGATTTGGGTACGGAGCAAAAGAGAGAGGGTTTTATTTTCTGACGCTGCGTGAGTTCCCCGACACACCGGGGACACATATTTATGTATAAAAGACATCACAAAGTGCATTTTGCATGATAAGTCCCCTTTAAATCAAGTAATCAACTAATGGTCTGTTAACTGTTTTTTGTGCAAAAAAAGTTCGTTTTTTTTTATCCAGAAAAGATTGCTTTGAAAATATCCTCATTTTTATTGGAAACACTTTGAAATGATGATCCTACCCTGACGAGTTATATCACTTGTTTTGTATACAATCTTTAAATTCGAAACAGAAAGAACTTGATAAACCATGAACTTTATTTGCAATGTAAGTTGCTCTTTATCCTCATAAAGGCCCCAATCAGAGGAAACAAGTCTCATTAATTAACTGAATTCATTAACATTTTAATTCATCTTCCTTTTCAAATCTTTTGAATACCAAACTCTTCTCATGATGAAACACTGAAGAAACATGTCAGTGGGTGGATTTATTATGATGAATGCCCCTATTACATATAATCACCATGGAGAAGCGATGTTTAATTCTTGGCCCATGGAGCTATCAAAGTGTCTCTTTGTCACAATCTCTGCTGTTATGACGGAGTTTAGCAGAAATTCAAATTTCTCTCCCACTCTTCCTCAGAGCCCCCTCACCATACCAGTGAATTCTCGATAGCCCCCCGTCCTATGGAGCAAATTGGACAATAGCTGTCTCTCATGCAGGGCAGACTAGCCCCCCAAAACAACACGCTCCCGGGTCTGGCCTCAGCGGTTTGGAAAGAATGACTTATTTTCCTCTTTCCTTCCTTCAGTCCTTCCCTAGCTCTGAGCACAGCGCTGTGAGCCCCGGTGAGGTAAAAAGAAGTCGTGTTATCATCAATCACAAAGGAATGGCACACACAGGGGTGTGTTTGGGAAGGACACTGCAGTCAGAGCATCAGAGGGGGAAATCAAAGAAGAGCCAAGTGTAAGGGCAAGCTTTTAGTTAGTGGTTTGAACAAATAAATAATGAACTGCACTCTCTCTTGTTAAGAGTAGAGCTGCCTGCCCAGAAGCTGTACGTTTGGAGACAAATACCTTTAGGTTACCCAGTATGTGTGCAAATGCAAATATTATCGTACCAGAGGTGGAAAAGTACTCATATATTGTACTTATTTTTTAAGTACTTATTTACAGTGTAAAAGTAATTTCAAAAAACGTACGCAAAAATAACCTTAAAGTACTTAAAGTAAAAATAATGTACATAGTACATTGTACAGAGTTGCCCATTTCAGAATCATATGTATATTATAATGTGTACCACTTACATTTTGCACTTGTTGTACTGTGTAGCGGATCCTTTAATAATATATATGGTTTATAATGTGATGTATATATTGTATTGATAATATTAATCTAAAAGGTAGCTAGTGACTAAAGCCATAGATTTCTTTGCAATATTAAGTGGAAAAGTCCAAGTACCTTAATTGTGTACTAAACTACAGTACATGAGTAAATGTGCATCACATTCCAACAATGAATTTAACTATTGTGAGAAAAAAGGGGAGACATTTTGTTAGGGATTGATTGAGATTGTTAGGCGGTTAATAGCTGGAGGATTTCCCCTGTCAGCAGGTTGAGAAACATGCTCTGATAATATGATTCAGGGCTTTGCAGTCCCTGGGAACTCTGAGGGTATGTTGCCTTTCCTGCTTCTATTTTCCTTTTTCAGTCTCATTCCCAAAACCATTGCCCCTGATATTCCCAAATGCCCTGTCCAGGATGTATCATATTAAATAAAGGGACAAAGGGGACATTCTTGCATACTGTCCATGAAGAATTTAAAGAGGGCTTTTTGGAAAAAAAGGGGTTTTCCACATTTTCTAGTGTTAAACTATAGACCAATATACCTTGTGTCACGCCCAAGTCACATAGCAGCCTGGAAGATTTGGTCGTATATCACTGACCTTGAGTGGCTGAACAATGTAGTTGTTTTTAGAACAGCTAGTACTTTGCTATCGCTTCATACCATAAGGACTGTGCTTCACCCCAAAGGAAATGAAAACATCAACATGGTGGTTTACACCCTTATTTACATTTTAACCTTGTTTTAAAGCATGCAGTGCACTGATTGGTCTCTCTGTTGTTTTTCTATCGTGTACATGCTAGTTTCTTGACATACTGATATCAAAATAAAACTTATAATGCAACTTCATTGAACAACATGCATATTTTTGTGTGTGGAGCACATGGGAGGGGTGCAACAATTGCATTGGAACCATTTCTGTGGCGGCAATGCAGCAACCCAAAGAGGATTGAGAGAATTTACACTACGTCGCAGCAGAAAGTCATGTTAGGATGTGTTATTATATTGGCTTCATATTGCCATCAGAACAAAGCACTCGTATCTCCACCATCAGATCCCCCCCAATAGCTCCAGGATGGAAGGAAAAACAGAACACCAGTGATGGTGAACAGAGGATGTTTTCCACTAAAAGCTCCTTTAAAAGCAGACACACTTTATCTGTTTTATTTTTGCTCTTCACCTGCTTTGAACATTTTGAAACAGCAAAACCCCCATTATAAAAGCCTTAGCGCGACACCAGGTTTCATCCTAAGAAAACAGATGGTTGTTAAAGGAATCAGTCTGTCTTTTGGGGAATATGCCTATTTGTTTTTTGGGGAAAAGTTAGATGCTTAATGTCTATAGGATAAATACAAATGGCTTACTTAACTTTGATTTGCTTAGCTTAGCATAGACACAACATACAGTGTTTAAAGATAACCAAATCTGTATACTTTGGGTTGTAAACTGCACCCTTCCTCACAAGATAGCCAGTTATTCACTGTTTTTCAGCATTCCCATTCAGATGAGGTTAAAACATGTCATACACTTAAATTGTGATTTGACTTTAAAGAAAATTATTATAAGGAAAATCAGCAAGCAACCATTTCTACCCGTGTCCTCCAAGGCCTTTGCAGGCTGTGAATCAGACTTTTATTTTTAATTATTTTAGAAAGGGATCAGGGTTTTTCTTTTATAGCCTAAACTCTTGCCTGATACACCCCCGACTTGTACCTCACACAGAGGGCTTTCATATTCAGAGCGCAAGAATTTGACAGATAAAAACGCAGGAAAAAAATTACCCTGAAGCTCTCTCACGGCCTCTTTATTTGGTTGCCACCAAATGAAAATAAATAAAATACATATCTAAAAAACCCAGCTTGAAATAGAGCAGTGGAATGGCTGAGAACACAGCAATCCAGCTTTTGTGATAAAGAGAATATTCTTGAAACATGCTGAAGGCCTTGACCAAATGTCCTGATACAAATATTGAAAAAGCTCACAAGTCATTCTGTGCTCCTATTTTCCAGGTATTTGAAATTACAATCATGTGGAAAGGGCTCACACAAAAGCAAAACAACTGCTCCAACCTCCGGAAAATGGTCCACTTCTTCTGAGGACATTCACTGTTTATGCGCTGCTATCATAAGCAGACCTCCTCTTCACTGCAGACTCTCTCTCTACGGTTCGTTTTGTATCATTGCCTGATCCTTCCTATGTGTCTCTGACCTGCAGGCAGAGGCAGTGCACTTGGCAGAAACAGATGGCAGAGGGTGTTTTCCAGCACTGAAGTTTACAGGGATCAGTGTTCCCGACATGTCCCACTGTCTCTGATCTGTTTCCAACTGCACAGGCTCGGATAGTTCACACAGGATCAAATCATTCTGAGATTAAACGCTTGCTGTAACTGCACTAACAGCTTGAGGTTTTATCACTGTCTGTGCAGAGTTGAGGAAAGCGCTGTATTGTTTGTAACATTCATTGGTCCCTTAGGTCTTCTGATCAGACAATCTTGGTTGTGCCAAACAGCATTAAACAGAGTCTTAGCTACTAACTACCCTCCAAACACATTTGATCAGCTCAATTTATTAACTTTTCAAAATCTGTGGACACTAGATAAAGACTGAAAGACACTTAATTTGCATTGCCTTTACGTTTTATGTCTGTGTTTTGTTTGATCTATGTTAAAACAACATTTGTCAACAAATGATATTTTGTTGCCCTCAAATGTTCAAATGTTGATATTGAGTCTCAACAATCTGAAGTTAGGCTTTAGCTATCAGTGTTTTTCAAGAATCAACTCCAAGTTATTTACTGAGAGGCTCATGTGTATATCTACGGTTTGTGTATGTACTGGGATTTCTCCAAACTGTGGGAGCAGAGAGAATTGTTTAATTATGTTGACTTGGCTCAACAAGATAAAAACAACCTGATATCTGATCATAGTGTCAACAGCAGTATTTTGTTTGATTTTCCTGCAGCCCTCTTGGTACTCTGTAGAGTTAGTTGTCTTTGCTGTTTCACATTCAGCAAACACTGCAGATATCCAAACCTTGACGATCAAAACCATGTTTACAGTTAAACTGTGTCACCTATCAGAAACTGACTGTGCAGCCGGTCAACATCATGTAAACGATAACAAGTTATCTGGCAGACCATGTTTTAGATAGGGAGAATCAACACCCTAATTCAGTCCACATAAAATGTGGCATCTAGCAAAAAGACAGTAATTTTCACAGGTTGTTACAGTATACTGGGTGGATGAAGATACATAATATCTTTGTAACAATTACTGATGGAGAAGATTCATGACTGAAGTAAACACAAAATATCACAAAACCATAATTCAGCTAAGCCTGCTACTTCACACCAGAAAGTAAAGCAAGGAAAAAAACAGTCAGAAAATAATGTTGTCTTTCTGAAACTAATAGACATTGTTTTAAAACAAACCAAAAGTACTGCATCTTGACAAGCTGAACCCAGAGGTGTACACTTTTTAGACCATGCATGTGCCTGTGATATTTACATTAAAAATCTTTGCCCTGCCCAGCAGATAATGTATTTCTAGCATTTATCTGGTAATGATTAGAGGCTGCAGATGCTCTGCAGCTGAATATGTGCTCCAAGGAGCAGGTGGAAGTGTGTTCATCCTCCAGGCTCAGTTCCACCTTTACCTCGCCTCATGTTGATCCACATTCACTGCAAAACAAGTCCTGATATGAACATAAAACCACGAGGTTACCGAACACACACCCACACCGTTTTATTTTATCTAGCATATGGCTTTCAAATTAAATGTCCCGTTATGCAAAACAGGGACAGCCACACCTTTTTTTCCAACCAAAATGACGCCCACACTTCACTTAGAAAAGTCATGCTTAACTAATTTCACTATGGTTTACTGTTTACAACACATTACCCTCTGGTACTTTTCATGAGGATATGTATAGTGTTGTAATCATGGTAAAATTAAAATGCTGTAAATTTTATCCTCACACTGTATTTCTCTCCAGACCTCCGCCCTCCTGCCGCTTCACTCAAGTTCCTCCTTGTTTTGCACACTGCAAAAAATAACCAACCCAATCATTAATTTGAACCCGTGTTTCGAACTCGTGTAACTTATTCACCCACATTTATAAGCCACATAATAGCTGAGACAGAGATGTTTAAAAACAAATAATGTGTGGAGAGAAAATGACGAATTTCAGCTCGACAGAATGAGCCATACAGAAGGACATAGATTCATTCTTTACAGTGTAGGTCCTCCTGTCTGCCCCTCCTGCATCCTCCCTGCGCTGCACCGCCGCTCCTCTCTGCCTCTCACAGTTTTCCAGGAGGACCAGCCGCTGTCAGACTCCCTGCACACACACACACACTCACACACACCCACCCAGGCACGGACAGCTGTACAGCCGACCAACAACCATGGCTGCACGGGACACTTCCTTTCTGCTCATCGGACTTCTGGTCCTCTTTCACACCTGGGGAGGTGAGTGCAGCAGAACATGTTTGATACGCGATACGTGCAACTCTGGCGGTTGGACTGAAGTTGGTGGCAAAAATGTTGGTGTTTTAAACTACCTTTATGTCACAATGAATCACACGAAGAGGAACACTAATGTGAAACACCCCGAGACAGACTTTTTTTTTAATGAACCTTGTCATATTGAAATAATGGGACTGCATTGAGTGTGCTGAAGTGAAGTAGCCTACAGACGAATATACTGTGCTGAGGTATTGCGACTGAACCAACTTGCAGAATTCAACTTTTCATCATTTATGTTGGGTGCAGAAACATTTTAAGAGACTTTAGGGAACTTTAGAGGTGTCAGGTCAACTGTTGCCTGCAGAGAAACTTTGCTCATACCGCCCTGCTCCATACTGTAGGTGAAGCCCCTGTATACACTGTGAGACTGCACAGTCCCCACTTGCTTACATTACCTTTGTGTAAAAATCTACCCACCAATGGTAGTAAACCCTTCCAACCTCTGCAGCCCTATGTTGACGTGTTTATACTGTAGGTGCTAAAGTGGTTTTTCAACTTCCTTATCTTGTGAAAGTCCTCACAGAAAGCTGATTTTATATGGATGATACTGTTATTTATCAAGAAATTATAACAAGAAACAATAACTTGAAGGCTGTGGCTAAATACACTACCTAAAAAGTTTATTGAACACTATTTATGTAATTTTGCCATTTTTTTTAAATGCCTTTCCTTTGCATTGTGGGTGTTCACCTGCTGTCTGATGTTGGATTGCAGATTCTTAACAGTGAAAACGTTTTGGAATATTTGTTGTACCTGTTGTGAATAGTCATCATTTTTGGACACCTAAACTGTAAAAAATCTTAATTGAAATTATCCTTATGATATGTCATACTTTGCTCTATTTGCATGGTGGTAGGTTTGAATAGTTTGCTGCATGTATTTTTAGCCACTGACATCCACAGAGGTCCGGTTGTAGTCAGAGAGCTCCGTCTGCTTTCTGTCAGCACTGATCAAGTGGCTCAGGCAGCAAACTGTTTCTATCACACACAGAAACACACAGTCAAACACATTCCCGCCCTGAAGTCCAGCTCTCAGTGTACAGGTTTAAAGTGTGGAGCCAAAGGAAAGAAAAATTGCAGTTTGTCATCAGACTACCCCTTTAAATCAGCTGCGTGATACTATACTGTACAAAAGTTGGATGGCACCTTGTGATATGCATGATGACGTGCAGATGAATGTTTATTTTTAGAAGAGTGCATGTGATAGATTTATATGTTTGGTATGTGGCTGAGAGAGGCATGCCCCCCTCAGCCCCAACCCCAAATCCTTCCTCTTATGAGCAGGACTTCCCTCCTCTCTTGCTTCCCACTCTCCCCATGTCTTTACCATTCCTTACCCCTGTTTGTCCTCGACAACATAAGCGTTTCCCCGCCTCGTCCATGCATTGTGCTGATCTCCTGTTAAAGTTCAGCCCGACCATTGTCCGTGATCTTACCCAACTCCTTCTGCTCTTATCAGGTCCATTTCCTGTGCTACTCCTTCTCTGGTTTTGTTCCGGCCTGGTGCCCTTCACCTTTTATCCACATCTGCCCTGCTGTTTATTGTCTTACATTTTTACCAAATAAGCATAGATCATTGACCAGAGGAAGACATTTTGATCTTATCAACTTTTGGCTGCAAATGACCGTTCACAGTCAGATTTATAATTGTTTTTGTCATGACTAACCAACAGCCCACAATACAAATATTGATTTACCAGCAAATATAAGGCATTTTTCCTGAAGCATTACCTAAACAATTATAAAAATGGCTACAGATTAACTTTTTGTTTATCGATTAATCTACCAATTGGCCAAAACAAAGCCGTAATAGTGACTTTTAAATGATTATCATCTCAAGCATTTGCTGATGATGGTTAAAATCCACTCAAGACGCTCTTTTGGAACACACCCATGCCATGTATGTGCATATGCAGCACGAATGAGTGCTATTGTATCTGTACCATATCTCCGTCTCAGCCCTCTATGACATCATAGGAAAGATGGACATGCTGTTGCACTGCAGTGTTGACCCCAGATAAGGATACCATTCACTTCCTGTGACTTCAGCTAATCAAGCCGGGCCAAAGAGCAGCGTCGTTAGACCCCGCTCATTTAAAGGTCATCACTTTCTGCCTGGTCTAGGCGCCATGCTTCGGTTTCATGTTCTCAAAACAACTGCTGCTCTTCAGAAGAAGCGGGCCGGTCACAGACAATAAATGCCCTTGTTGTGTTTCGACCGCAGAGCATAGAAAATTGAGACCCAGTAATCTAACAGAGCATCAGTATAGCAGAGCGGGCTTCAAATGGAAGTATCTAAATTCAGACCTCTTTTCCGTAAGAGGTTCTGCTTTATATAAGCAGAACCTTGAGTTTGCAAGCAAGACTATTTCAGGATACGTTTATTAATTTCTGACATAAATATTACATATTCTTCTTAGTAACCAACTAACGGTAACAGTAAACTCTGTGCCCAGAAAACAGGTCCTTGTGTGGAGGAAGTTTGTCACAGGCACATGCTATCTTATCTTTGTCCTGAAATAAAGCCTTGAGCTGTTCCAGCGCTCTGTTTATGTGTTCCCAAGTAACAGACCTCAGGACAGCGCAACGAAAAGGAGCAGTCCCACACTGTTTTCAATCTGGGCCACGACGGTGCTTCATCAATCAGGGGATGTCTTCAATTGTTTTGGTGAATTTACTTCCGTTAGGATTAGTGAAACATAATCCAGATCTTCAGGGAAACCTGGAAAGGAAACTGTACAAAGGCTAGAGAATATCTGCGTTGTATAAAAGAATAGTGTAAGAAAAACAGGAAGTCCTAATATCTTTTATGGGTTTTAAAGCCTATGTTTTGTGGATGTATACCTCATTGAAAGACGTTGCTGTTCCCTGCTTATGGTCTGGTGTGACCTCCGCTCTTTCATGTCTGCCAATGATGAGATTACGTGAAATTTTGTGTGCTATTATCAGGTAATCCAGACAGTAATCACCGCTTGTGGCCACAGCTGTTGCTGTTCAGACAAATTGACATAGGCTGGCTTTATAAAGGTCACTGCTACATTATTACTGTAGTAATGCCGTAACCTTATAATAGATATTGGCAGCAATGTCTAGCCCTCAGAATTAGAAAATATGTATTGGTCATTACATAGATATTAGAGATGCAAAACACGTACAATTAAACCAAGTTTGGTGTAAAACTTTAAAGTGTAAAGAAAGAAGAGATTCAGGCAGTCTTATTTTCCTGCCACCAGTAGTTTGGTAATAAGTGAATGAATAGGCCTGGTTTGTGTGGGAAGGGGCAATGGAGGCTTTTCCTGGCTGGTTTGTCGACAAGGATGCCCGGTTACATGTGTCTGTAATGGATTTGTTAGTGTGTGTGGTTGTGACTCTGGCCTTCTGAAGAAACTTGTTTATCTGCTCTATAGCACTCTCACATGCAGATTTCCAGTTCAATAAAAGCTCTTAGACTTGAACAAATCATCTATACCTTAGTGGTGTTGTTGAATGAATGGTAAGGTTTTAAGTCTAATGAAGGAAAATGTGCTGAAAGTTAAAACATACTAAAACAGAGTGTTAAACCATGAAAGCAGAAGAAATGTTGCATTTATGTGAGGTGTTTTTTCTTTTGTTGGGAAAAAGCGTCTTAGCGGCCTCCCTGCTGAACTATATAATGGGTTAAGGCTTTGCACTTGGGAGCATGAATTGTAGAAGCAAAGGGTTTCCTTTTACTGTTTGATCTTCCTATTGATGTGAATAACATCCATTATCACCATTACCTGGGTCAATATAGCGAACCAGTGATGGACAGGGCGGGGGGGCTGTACTGGTGCAGAAAGCTTCCAGGACTTTGTGCTGTTGTCATCAGGGCCAGTTTGTGTGCGTTCAGCGAGTAGCAGCAAATTATTGTTTGTATAAAGTAGCTCAGGCAAAGAAACACGCCTTGTTGATTGATAGCTTAATCTCAATAGTTTTTGTTGCCAAAGCGTGTGGTCTCACACTTGTTTACTGCGTAAAAGGAAGGAAGGAAATTCATTTTCTTCCTTGTTCAGTCTTACGTTATCAGTGTTTTACACATTTTGGCTTGAAATGGACAAACAACTGCAGGGGGAATGTTTTTTTTTTTACAATTGCCACTGAATAATTGCTTTCATAAAATACAGTTTTTTTGTATTTGTCCAGTTTCAATGCTTCTTGCAACACAGTTTGCTTTGATAGGAAACACACCACCAGTGATGTCCAACAACAAGACTTAACACAATGCCAGCCAGATATGCAATGAGGCATTTGATCTATATTAAAGAACCTTAACACACATTGGAAAGTTATATGTAGTTAATGTTTTGCTTAATTGTTGACTGCAGGCTCAATCCATTATTTTTTGACTGTATAGAAATCACCTTTAGCTCTTTAGCACCTTTAGCTGATGAGCCAATTCTCCTCTGTGTGTTACTACTTACTGCTGCTCTCACAGCCTTTGAAGTTCCCCGATCAGACGGACAGCTGCGTACACCTGGCGCCTCCCAGGCCTGTCAAAACACACACACACACACACACACACACACACACACACACCACACACACACACACACACACACACACACACACACACACACACAAATAGCCTTTACAAACCTAACATTACCATACATTAACCTAAACATCAAATCTGTACAATGTGTTTATTTTTAGGTTATACTATAAATATATGTATAGTATCCTCAGCATTTGTGAAGGTACTTGGCTTTGACAGGAGCTGCTACCTGATCCCTTAAACAACCAGAAACTGAGACAAGCACACCATTAAACCTGTGTGAAAAACAAACTGGGACATAAATCATGGTTAAAGCGTATAGGTCCCACACTAAAATAGAAGAAATTGTAAAATAGTTTATCTCCGTGACCTCCGACCTTTTTTTTTAATTGTAATGAGAGAGGTTAAGAGGTCAATGTGGTGCTTTCAACGCTGCTTGAGTCAAAATGAAGGAAAATACAAACAGGATGGAGGGTTTTGTTGCCTCCACGGATGCTCAGTTAAGTGTTTTGCAGGTTTGAACCTTGTACTCTCTGTAGGAAAGCAGGATGTAGGCTCGCCTGTTCTCTTTCTGACGCGACTATGAACGACTTGGAGGAAAAGCACTCTGTCATCACTTCCTTGCCTGTTGTAAATGTAATATAAATAGTTGTTCTTTTATTCTTCCAGATTATCTGTGAGACCTCTGAAAACTTGAGTGCAGCGAGGTTACTGTAATAATAATATCTCTTCTCAATGGGATGTCTTGCTAGTTAAACTAGGGTCACGGTTAGAACAACAAACCAAGCCAAACCCTATAATGTTGCATAAGCCCTGAAATGAACTCTAAACCTTCAGCGGGTTTCTTTTCTGCAGACAAATTGGGAAAACTCTCATCGGCCAAAAACATCAACATCACTGAGGAGGCTTCTGAGATTATGTAAGACGGCAGAGAGGTGAAGCCTACTAGTGTTAGGTCAAAGGAGCAATTCATGGTGGTGATTTAATACTTTAATTATTTTTGTGTATTATTACCTCCAAATGCAGTGCAGACTTAAATATTCTTTGTTTTTTGGTTTGTCTGTTGGCTCACAATTATACGCATGAGTAATAATAATTAAAACTGCGGTCGCAGAAGTGCGCGCAGTGTTGAGCGGGCCCTCACGTCCGTGCGCTTGTCAGGGAGGGCGGCCGGTCGTCCCGGCGTCAAGCAGACGCGCGCGAGTCCTCCGAAATGAGCCGTTTGTCATTTCTCTAATTTTCGCGTCCCAGACTCCCAGGTCCTCCGGCAGCGACCCAGAAACGAATGTCGGCGCGCTGTCTGGAAGGAAAAAATGTTCTCTAAAGGCTAGTCGAGGATCGGTTATCGAGGAGGCTGTCTGGAGGAGCCGTAACCAAGGATACACTGATTTAGAGGAGAGAGGAGAGAGGAGTCTCTCTGGAGGAGCTATAACCGAGGGTACACTGATGTAGAGGAGAGAGGAGAGAGGAGTCTCTCTGGAGGAGCTATAACCAAGGGTACACTGATGTATTCTCCGGAGTCGATTTCAGCCAACAGTGATGTTTAAAAGAGGCGTGACGCATGGCTGGACTTATGTCAACGAAGCACAGCTCTGCAAACTGTTCCCGTTGTGATTATAAGTTATTTAAGATGATCAAATGTGCATCAGACTTTCTGCCCTTTACCGTTTGTTTACTCACTAATCACATCTCCCCTGCATGTTAGGCTATTTATTTTTTTAATACAACTGCTTTCATTGTGACGCGATGTTTACAGTGAGAACAGCTGCTGAGGTCAGTGCAGAAAGCAGAACGGTGTGTATAATATATATCGTTGAATAATATATGTAACAGGCCTACATTTCAAACTTTATTTGTAGGCTTTAGGAGATATCTACAAATAAACAGTAGGGTTAGGGTTAGGGTTAGGGAGTGTATAGGTGTCTGTTGTAATGAATATGCCGCCAGCAAAGGGCGTTGTTGGACTAACAATAGTTGAGTGTGTGTGTATTTGTGTGTCTGTTTGTGTGTGTGTATGTGTGTGAAAGTTGATGTGCCAGGCAGACAGGCAGGTCTCAGTAGCTTATCTGACATATAAATGGTCAAAAATGGTACATTCTCCGTTAGCCTACGAGCTTCACGTTCAAGCGATCGACTATTCCTTCGCAATGTAGCATCACTTTTGGATATGCGCTTAAATTGTCCTGGATTGGAATTTTCCCGTTCATTTCCCTAGAAGGAATTGGCAAAAATGTGCTTAAAATGCATGAAAAACGCACATTTAAAAAAATGGCCGACTTCCTGGGGGGCGGGGCTAATGGAAGGTAATTGGAAATATGTGTGCAATCATAATATCAATGTGTATACAGCGTTTCATGAATATTGGAAAAACTATATGCGAGTAATTCGGAGTAATTTGGAGTAATTTGTGACGTGTAAATCGTCAAAAATTCTCCGTTCGCTTACGAGCTCCTCGTTTGAGTGATCAACTATTCCTTCGCAATTTAGCATCACATTGGATATGGGCTGAACTTGTCCTGGATTGGAATTTTTCCGATCATTTCCCTAGGAGGAGTTCGCAAGAATGTGCTTAAAATGCATGAAAAACGCACATTCTTCAATATCGCCAACTTCCTGGGGGGCGGGGCTAATGAAAGGCAATTTGAAATATGTCCGCGATCATAAGAGCAAAGTGTATACAGCGTTTCGTGAATATTGGAACAACTGTATGCGAGTAGTTTGGAGTAATTTGGAGTAATTTGTGACATGTAAATCGTCAAAAATGGAAAATTCTCCGTTTGCTTACAAGCTCCTCGTTTGAGCGATCAACTATTCCTTCGCAATTTAGCATCACATTGGATATGCGCTTAACCTGTCCTGGATTGGAATTTTTCCGAACATTTCCCTAGGAGAAATTTGCAAAAATGTGCTTAAAATGCATGAAAAACAAACATTTAAAAAAATGGCCGACTTCCTGGGGTGCGGGGCTAATGGAAGGCAATTTGAAATATGTGTGCAATCATAATAGCAATGTGTATACAGCGTTTCGTGAATATTGGAAAAACTATATGCGAGTAGTTTGGAGTAACTTGGAGTAATTTGTGATATGTAAATCGTTAAAAATGGAAAATTCTCCGTTCGCTTACGAGCTCCTCGTTTGAGCGATCAACTATTCCTTCGCAATTTAGCATCACATTGGATATGGGCTGAACTTGTCCTGGATTGGAATTTTTTCGATCATTTCCCTAGGAGGAGTTCGCAAGAATGTGCTTAAAATGCATGAAAAATGCACATTTTTCAAAATGGCCGACTTTCTGGGGGGCGTGGCTAATGAGAAGCAATTTGAAATATGTCCATCCATCCATCCATCCATCTTCTCCCGCTTATCCGTGGCCGGGTCGCGGGGGTAGCAGTTCCAGCAGTGAGCCCCAAACTTTCTTTTCCCTGGCCACATCAACCAGCTCTGACTGGGGGATCCCAAGGCGCTCCCAGGCCAGCGAAGAGATATAATCCCTCCACCTGGTCCTAGGTCTACCCCTTGGTCTCTTCCCAGCTGGACGTGCCTGGAACACCTCCCTAGGGAGGCGCCCAGGTGGCATCCTTACTAGGTTCCGGAACCACCTCAACTGGCTCCTTTCGACGCGAAGGAGGAGCGGTTCAACTCCGAGTCCCTCCCGGATGACTGAACTTCTCACCTTATCCCTAAGGGAGACGCCAGCCACCCTGCGGAGAAAACCCATCTCGGCCGCTTGTATCCGCGATCTTGTTCTTTCGGTCATGACCCATCCTTCATGACCATAGGTGAGGGTAGGAATGAAAATGGCCCGGTAGACAGAGAGCTTTGCCTTCTGGCTCAGCTCTCTTTTCGTCACAACGGTGCGGTAAAGCGACTGCAGTACCACTCCCGCTGCTCCGATTCTCTGGCCCATCTCACGCTCCATTGTTCCCTCACTCGAGAACAAGACCCCAAGATACTTGAACTCCTTCACTTGGGGTAAGGACTCATTCCCTACTTGGAGTGGACAGTCCATCGGTTTCCTGCTGAGAACCATGGCCTCAGATTTGGAGGTGCTGATCCTCATCCCAGCCGCTTCACACTCGGTTGCGAACCGATCCAGTGAGTGCTGAAGGTCGCAGACCGATGAAGCCATTAGAACCACATCATCTGCAAAAAGCAGTGGTGCAATCCTTAGTCCACCGAACTGCAGACCCCCCCCCCCCACGACTACGCCTCGAAATCCTATCCATTTTAGATATGTTTGCAATCATAATAGCAATGTGTATACAGCGTTTCGTGAATATCGGAAAAACTATATGCGAGTAGTTTGGAGTAATTTGGAGTAATTTGGAGTCATTTGTGACATGTAAATCGTCAAAATGGAAAATTCTCCGTTCGCTTACGAGCTCCTCGTTTGAGCGAGCGACTATTCCTTCGCAATTTAGCATCACATTGGATATGGGCTGAACTTTCCTGGATTGGAATTTTTCCGATCATTTCCTTAGGAGGAGTTTGCAAGAATGTGCTTAAAATGCATGAAAAACTCACATTTTTCAAAATGGCCGACTTTGTCGGGGGCGGGTCTAATGGAAGCTAATTAAAAATATGTTTATATATATGTTTTTTTGAAAAATTACGGGGTTTTTTTACTAGTCGTGGGCTTCGACGTGTATCCCAAGTTTTGCGTCCGAAGCTCATTTTATGCTATCGCAATTAAAAAAAATGTATAGGCCACGCCCACATTCTGCATTTGCTGCGACACTTTAAATCTCAGTTCGTAGTCACCCGTAGAGTATGTGTAAAAAAAGTAAAAAAAGATTCGTCCATCCGTTCTTGAGTTATAAATTAGTGGTGTTTTTGGCGCCCTCTATAGTCCAAAATAAAAATGCTTTGGTGTGCCAATTCCCCAAGACAGACTGAACCTATCCAACAAAATCTGTGATATATGGATACATTGTTGATGAGTTATGAGCATTTCTTTCTAAGCCCCGCCTTTTAGCGAGTACGTTTTGATTCATGGCGGCAATATTTATCGTGTTAACATGCTCATTTTCTACATTTTCCACCGATGCTGTAAACGAAGGTTGGTGTTGAAAAACTGAAAATTGAAATTTAAGTGAATATTTCACTGTTTTGAACATTATGCTAATTTTAATTAAAAAAAATGTAGGCGGAGCTTAGGGTTCCAAGAGAATTATTTGTAGAGCTGGTCCACCCGGATATGCGTGCAAAATCTCAGGTGATTTGGAGTTACGGTGCGACTTTGCGCTAGCGAGCACGTTGAAATATTTTAACGCATTGACTCCAGAATGTTGTAATTTTTACCGGTCCTGGCGTCCGTGTAAAATTATACAACTTTTTGAGTGTCCTAAAGGCCTCCAAAGCAGGAAAGATGGCGACTAAAAATAATAATACTACGAAGACAGACTTCGTGCAATAACAATAGGTTCCTCGCACTTCGTGCTAGGACGCCGTTGGGTCCTAGCACTCCGTGCTCGGGCCCTAATTACAATTATAATTACATATGAGGAAGTGCAATTTTTGTTCAGGAAGGGTGTTGGTTGTTATTTTCTTTACTTTCTGTCAGGCTCTTAGTTAAAAGAGGAGTAAGTTGTTGTTTAAGGGTCCAGACAGCTGCCCTGTTACTGGTGTTGATGAGCCAGGAGGGAAGCAGCTTTACAAACAAACTCTGTGAAGCTTAACTCTAATAAAGAATCGGCCTGCAATAATTATCACTCAGTCTCTTTGTGTTAAATATTTTGATTATAACTTTGTTTCTAGGTGGATACAAGTTCAAACCTATATCAGTACACAACAATATTCAATTTCTTCTTTTTTTTTTTAAAGATTCTGGCTTTCTGAAATTTCTGTGCCAGGCATCTACATTAGGGTTAAGATCAGAGAATCCTCTTACTTATGGCAATTGTGGTAAAACCCAAAGGCTCCTGTATGAGAGTCAGATGAGCTACTGGCCCTTTCCAAACTCTTACTTTTTGCCTTGTAGCTTTAAGAGCACATTTACTCCCGCATCTTGAACGTTGGCGTAAACTCATGGGGTGCAATGTCATCCAACTTGGTTGAACAGTAAATCCTGTATACTGGACAATAATTTCTACAAATAAACGTATTGACGTACTTACAAGAAACTAAGTTAATTTCTACAATGCAATCTATGTACAGTTATTACTCACTCACTCTGTAAACATCAAGACATTTATTTTAGTCATATGAGCAGTTCTTTACTGTGAAAGACAAGCATTTCCCATTTTGAGTCTACTGTACTAACCCTTTCACAAACGTCATAGATCTGGCATTTTGTCTGAGAAATACCTTATTTTTCTCTCACTCTGTTTCAAAGGTTGTATAGTGGCCCCCAGATGAGCCAGCTGTTCCTTTTTGTCAGTCACAGCGACTCCAATGTTGAAACCATGGTTTCTACATGGTGGTTTAGCTTAAAGAAATAGTGATCATTCTTAGGGGTTTCAGGGTTGTGGAGTTTTACAGAAATGTTGAAATACACACCATTCACGCTGTCAGATGGGATAAGGGATCTGTGAAATATGGGACATATGTGTATTATGAAATGCGTCCGGTAACTGAGGTTGTGAAAAAAAAAAAAAACGTTGCCTCATTTGTAAGAAAATGAGGAACAGAGACCATAAAACCTTCACAAGACAAGCATTTACTGCACTGAAAACGCGGAACCCTGAGATGGGACTCTTTAAAGTTGTGCTTCTCCTCTAAAGCCTGCAAATGCTAAAACCTTTGCTGTATCCAGTGTCTCCCATTTGCTCTCCTACAGATCTGTTATCATAGTTGAGGATGATAGGAGCTGACGTAATTTGCTCCAGACTATTTAAGGCATAAAATATGGTGGGATTGAATGAGCCAAATTTAATTTGGACGTAATGATGGCGCTGCTCACCACAGGGCCTGACTAACCACACAGACAGGCATGCAAGCACAAACACATTCCTACACAAAGCATAGGGAGATTTAGCTACAACAAATCAAAGAGCAGTGCATCCAGTTACTCTTATAACCTTGAATGATGGTCTATTATTTCTTAAAATGTATATTTATCCTTTTATATTTGATAGAAATTTAATTTCTTTCCGCCTGAAGCACATGAACAAGCCTGCCAGTCGCAGACAATTGCAATTATTAGGTTGAGTCGCACATTTCACAGCTGCCTGGTGTGTTTAAGCTGTTTATATATACATATAATACATTCAGTGGCCTTATCCTCTCCCCGTTTGATGTTCCCCATTCAGCCTTTTTGCATTTTATCATCTAATCCATGATTTCCATAAATAAAAACATTTGCTCTTCTGCCACAAATAGAATGTAAAGGTTAAACGTCAGAAGAACCCAGCAGTCTCTCTTTGTCTTACTTGAACCTCTTAAATTTGACCCCAGAAAGCATCAATAAGACAATAATTGTAAAATAGTATGTCTAAATAAAGATGGTACCGGAGGTATGTGGTGCTGATAAGATGGTTACATCATGGGGCTTTGAGGATGGCCTACATGTGGGAGATGTGGTTTCCAGACCTTGGCATGCTTATCACATGGTGTACATCAAGTAGTGAAATCTTTGCTGTGTGATTGATTTGATCCAGCATGATATACGGTCATGTGTGTTCATGTGAACAGTTTATAGCATTGAGGAGAAACATGTGACATGAAGCTGAAAGTTGAGTTGAAACCAGAGCAGAGACTTTACACTTTTTCAGTTCTCTCTTTTACTTTGATGGTCAAACATTTATTAAAATGTTATGTTAAAGATATGATATACTTATTATATGATGAAGAAATCCCATTAAATGTTATTTTGTTGGCGTGAATAACATACAGATGCAGAATCCAATCCATAGACATTACCTCCATCACTAGCTGCTGCATGTTGATTTCTTGTCTCTTTTTCATTCTGACACGGTGATTTATGTGCTTCTTCACTCTTCGTCTCTGCTCTGAGGTCAAACACACAGAAACACAGAGACCTCTCTGTCCCTCAGCTAACTGATGCCAATGTGAGAGAAACACTCCTGGGCGAGGGGCCTCTCCTTTTGCCCTCTGGTCTCTTTTGCTTTTTAGTGTGAAGAAATGAGACTCCAGTGCTGCTCATTACCAGGAACCGGGGCTAATATCTTTAAAGGGCTAGCAGCCAAGCTAGTGTCAAGTACTATGGTTAAACCCCTCATTTCTACCACATGTGGCTGAAGGTGCAGGATGGTTTGGTCTTCGGTGGGTCTAAGGCAGGGGTGTCAAACTCAATTTCATCCCGGGCCACATCAGCATTATGGTTGCACTCAAACGGCCGGTTGTAATTTTAATTATATATAAGTATACATATGTAAATATATAATATATGTTAAATAATGTATTATATTACATTGTTGGCCCTGCATTGGATTATTATCAGTTCTGGTAATATCTTCCTAAATAACTACGTCTGAAAGCAGAAGTCTAGGGCAAATAATTGAAAGCAAATATTCAACAATTACACCAATTGTATTGTATATCATATAGGTATAGGTCGCGGGCCGGATTTGGCCCCCGGGCCTTGAGTTTGACACCCTAAGGCTAACATGGTCAAAGCATTATTCCCATGTTTGTGTCCATATGATTGAAGTTGCATTGTGTTTAGCGAGCTCTCAGCGCCGCTAGATGCTAGAAAGAGAGCGAGCACAGATTCGATCTCGAGGCGTACAAAGCTTGAGCTGATCCTTGGGTCTAAAGCTGTCCTCCGGGAGCTTCACAAGCAAAAGTGGAGACTAGAGGCCTGGCTGTCAGGATCTCTGTCTATTCTCTGATAGTTCAACACCCTGCTTAATAATGGATGTTGTTTTCCTGAAACAATGCTCCATGCTGATCTAATGCACATTAGGATCCTTTTAACCTAATGCAACCTATCAGGCCTCAGCCATGACTCTGTGCCGCTGACTCCACAGAGCAGACTGATGTGTTCGCTGTGGCTTCACAGTGTTTAGTTACAGAGGATCACTGCTGGTAGTTAACTTTTATGGTCTACTTTCCTCTCTGACGTTAGTGTTTGTTAAAGGAATTATTAGCGCCTTAATTTATCGTTTATTTTGTCATATAAGATTATATCTCAAAGCTTCATTCATTCATTAGTCTTGTTTTTCCAGTGCTTGAAGTTCTTTCTCTGCGGATGAAACTGTGATTACTGAAATATCTTTTTCTATCTAGGTCACACAAGACATTCAGTAGAAAAGTGATCTGATATGATTTGATTCGGTATCATTCATTTAATTTCAGTCTGCCTTTTCCAAGAAGGGAAAGTCAAAAGAGATCATTGTTTTCATCGTTCAGTTGCTTCATCATGCTGCACAAACACCCCAGACCTCAGATCATAACATGTGAGATATTTAAAATGGATCTTGTTATTTGTCCTGTCATAAATAGGCTAAGCTGTTGGCAAATAAATCATGTGAGCAAGGGATACATTCACATCAACACTGTTGCAAGAACTAGAGATGACGTCAGTGCAGTTTCTTTGGGCAACTTGCAAGGAATTATCAGTTTCATTTTTACCTCTTGCACTCTATTGGGATTAAAACTTGGCAATCAGTGCATACTGTAAAGCAGCCTTGAATTATATATTTACATCCACTCTGTTATGGACACAACAAAGTGAGGGGTCAAGTAGATGTTAGTTCTAATCTTCTAAGCAATCTTCATCCAAAAGTGTGTGACAATTTGGAGGAATTTTTAAATATTTCAGCACGAGGTGACCTTTTTATGTGCCAATTTCATGAGACCTTTATAGGTTCCATTAATTGGTATGTATACTTTATTAATTCAATGGGTAATATTGTCAATAAACCTCACTCGTCCAACTATACCATCTACTACCTTAAGCTTTTTTTAAAAGGAACATTTTCTCTATAACGTTAAAGTGCCCTTTCATGGGTATGACATGCATACATTTGCCATTTTCATGTAAGCTCAGACACCTGTGACCTGAAACAATGGCATGTGTTGCCCGTTCTCTTGCAACACTGGCACATAAACAAGGGCTCTCTCATTGTCATGAGAGAGCCGTAAACAATTTTGCGATCCATAAATGCCACTTGCACGGTCCACCAAAAAAGGAGACAGAGCTGCTGCTGAGTACTTTAATCGTGTGAGTGAATGGGTAAAAGCTTTCAGTGTGTGTATGTTTATCTGATCTATCTTTAGCCGTAATATGCCAGCAGCAACCAACGTACATCTCATACTTGTGAAGCCATGTCATGGGACCTCTCTCTCCCTTTTTGAACGGTCACAATCAGCACTGTACAAAAATACAATCCCTCTTGGCCTTTCACATACTTGCAAAAGCAGCTTTTGTTTTTTAACTAGTGTGTGCTCGCAGAGTGGACCATAGGGAGACCATTTTGTCGTCTGGGACGTGGGAAAGAGGATGGAGGGGGCGTTTGTACCTCTATGGGAGCAGGAGGAAGGGAGGAAATGGCCCTCTGAGATTCTCTCACACACACACACACACACACACACACACACACTCACACTCACACTCACACTCACACTCACACTCACACTCACACATGCAAGTAGGCATACATTTGTGGGATTGTTTTTTTATATTATGGGAGTCATTGCTTTGGTCATGGGAAGATGACCGTATCCCACATGAACTCCGAAGTCATATAATTCAACACATTTTTTATATGCATGTGTATGAATGGGCATATCAAAATAGCTGAGTGTGGAAACTAAAGAGGAGTACTGTAGTTCTCGTTGCCAAGTTCTTTAGCTATCAAACGCCGGGGAACACAGTGATCTCTCTTTGGAGAGTCACTGTTGAGGGAAGACCAAAGAGCTGCTTATCAAAGAGGGATTAGCCTCAGGTCAGCGAACCTGTGCCGCTGCTCACAGCTGAGGCCTGCAGTAACACCTTCGCAGCTGTGGTCTGAGACTGCTTACTAAATATGTTGATGCTTGTCCAGCACTCTTACAACAGTGCAAGAGTTTTCATCATTTAAGGTTTTTATTAAAAAGCTTAAGTGTACAGAATGCCAGAAAATACCCAAAATATGAAGTAAATGTTGAGTAGACCTGCAGATACTTTGAGTTTTTGAACACAGGTGTAACTAATAACATTATTATCGTTATTATATGCACTAGTGATTTTCCTGCTGATTATAAAAGTCTGGACATAAGTTATTTTGGAACAATAAGGCCAGAAATGTGCTTAGTTACCTTTTAACATGCATTAGGATATGTGAGGTGGCAACCATGCAAACGCGTAGTTAAAAGCAATATCTCACGCTTAAAGAAACACTGAACATTTTTCAAAATGCATTGGACTTTCAGGGAGGCTTACTTTTTATCCCTTTTGAAAATATTAGTAAAAGGTTATGGCATCACTTTAATACAGGGTGAGATTGCAGCTCTAAAGTGGTATCCAGAGAAAATATAGAGTAATGCTTTTCCAAACAATCGTTAAACAGGTTTCAGTGTTAACACGCCTTAAGTGATTTTAGACTTCATCACTGGCTGAGAAACTCCTGTAAAGCCACATAACAGTTTTTATTTTCTTTCAAAATATAGAGGCCTACTTTTGGGGGCATTTTCACGAGGAACGGTGTAGAAATGGGAGAGAAAAGTTTAAGACCCCAGAGAGGTCCCAGAGTTGAACCGGGGACAATCTGGTTATTAGACATTCACTGTAACTCTTCATCTGCCCTTTGTACATATTTAAACAAATAACATATAGTATTGTTTTGATAAATGAGCTGATAGGTGGATTGTAAAACCTTCAGACATAAACAGGCTAGCTCTTCCCCCTGTTTAAAATTGTTATGCTAAGCTAACCGACTGCTGCCTGTAATTTCATACAGTCAAAAAAGTGAGATTTTCACAGTAAAATAAACCTTATGAGAGGCCCATCCTAAACATAATAGCCATACTGTTGTAACAGTTGTGAATCAGGAGAGCCCCCTGAAAGAGGGACTGGAGTCTGGCGTGCTGAGAAGCGATCCAGGTCGGATCTATGCAACAGGTGGTCTGCTGAAATGGAATATAGCGTCAGATCACCAGGAGAAATCAGAGAGCGATGTGACTCCCTCTCTCCCTGTTGTGTGGTCCTCTCTGATCCTCTCCACTGTATTTACATTCTTTGTATCCTTCGTCTCTGCCTTTTGGAAATCGTTAATTCTGGTGGCATGTTGAGTGGACACTGCCGGTATTCGGCTCCAGCACCCTGGGGATCAGGACGTGTGAGTGTGTGTGTCTCAGAGAAAGTATCTGGCAGGTCACTACGACAAGTTGACCTTGTTTTCTCTCAGGCATCGTGGGAATGTGCCGTTTGGTTGCTGCAGCTGCCACTGTCCATCACATCGTCTTGGACACAGCAATTAAAACATCACCTGAACCCCAGACACAGGATCCATGCAGAGGAGCAACTGTGCACCTCCAACTGTGTACAATTTATCAGGGTCACAACACATTGTTACTTGTATTATCAGTTTAGCTGTCAGTAGTTTCTTTGATGAATTGTCAATCTAGGAGACATCATAAAGTGGTTAAATGGAGAATCCCAGCTGACCCAGATGCATTCTGCTTAACTGTAACATTAGCAGTTCAATCACAACAGTGCAGAGGTTTTAGACCAAAGAAATCTGAACCATGTTTAATTTGTTTCTGCAACCAAAGCACTGGCATACATGCAACTGCATATTCTAGCATACTTGCTATGTAACGTGCATACCATTCTTCAGTGTTTTGAAATCTGATAATCCCTTAAACTGCCCTGTGGAGTTTCCCGCTAAAATAACACAAGTTATGTTTACAAAAAAAGTGTGACCCACTGTAAACTCTTTGCTCCACAGCGTTACTGGTGGTAAAACATTTGAAAGGCTATCTTCATTTTTAACGTTTGGTTAAATAAGATGTATGAAATTGTGTTATTTGACCTTATGTGACCGTTTACCATGTGCAAAACATTCGATTTGTCATTCATTTGATTCGGATTGACTACATCTGGTTTAATCTGCACTCACCCTATCTTGCTCCTCTCACACCTAAACTCCTGTAATTCCTCAGAGTCCAGTTTCTAGCTGCTATTTCTGTTTGGAGCTGTGTGCCAGTTCCCTCTGCTGCAGGAGAGTTACTGCGTGCAGCCAACATGGCGGGAATAGATCCATCCACTCAGCCCAAGGTCGCAGCAACAACACTAGTTTTAAAAATGCTTCCTCCCGATGAGACCTTAAAAAGGTCACTAGACCCCAACATAAATAAATGAAAGCCATTGTTACTGGTAACAGCTAATGAAAGCAGGATTAAAAAGATGCATATTTATGAAGTAACTGTAAAACACACTCGCGTCAAAGAGCCTGGTTTATGGTTAGATCCCAATGAGCACCATTGTGCATCAAAGACGCTATTAATTCTGCAGAGTTACCACTGACAGGGTTTGTTAACTGGATCTTTTAAAAAGGGTTTAACACAAATCTTTAGACTTTAAAAATGCACATAACATCTAAATTCATTAGTCTAGCATTATTTTATTTGAGTGGCTCATTCATGGAATTATAAACCCTGCTGCATGTTGAGTTTATGAAGAAATGTGTCTGCTGTGAGGGGAAGTCCTTTTCTTTTTGAGAGACAGATTAAAGCCGTATGTGTGTGTGTGTGTGTGTGTGGTGAGTGTTAAAATGCCTTGGGGTGCATCACAGGAGTAATGTGATTGATGGACGTGTGACAAGGCCTATAGTGTACATGTTTTTTAAGACTTTCTCAAACATTCCTTTGCACCATTTAGCCAGGCTGAGATGACCAAGGCTAAGTGGGGCTACTGTTCTGGCAATGGGTCCATAAAGGGGGGTGGGGGGCAAGAATTTGTCTGTGTCTGCCCATCCATGAATTATCAATCTTCTGCTTTTCAAGACCATTTTATAGGCTGAATAAATATAACACAGAAAAAAAAACAAGCTGTGCTCTATTTGAGCCCGGATGTTTGAAATTAGATTAAGATGTATTTCCAAAGTGTGTACACAAGAATGTTTGATTTACATTGCAAGGCCATATCTGAAATATATTGGCAGTCACAATTTTAATGCTGCATATTTCCAGATGTTTTAATACCAAAGTTATCAATGTGTTTGGCATGAGAGTTGCTGAATGGAATGAATGCACTGACATGACTTGAATGACTTACATACTTCAGATCCTGCAGCTTGCCAGGAGAGATGAAAGCAGAAAGGTCAGGGAGTATGAGTTTGTTTCTCTGTGTTTCTCCTCTCTCTGAGTTGTTATCTTCAGCCTGATATCATTTCCTTCTCTCTGCAAGATACTGTAAGTGTGCCATTAAGGGATTAGTGTGTTAAATGTCAGAGGCCACAGCAACACCCTCTTTCTTCACGTCTCTTGATACATCTCCTCCCACCCCACCTCTGTTGACTCTTCCGCTATCCTCTCCAGCTCCTCTATCATCAATTTGTCATGTTTAAGAAGAAACAGACTACTTAGCCACTCTAAAATGTCCAGGTATAATTGGTGGTGTTATCGAATCTCTTTCTCCTTTTTCCTTTTCTTCCTCCCTCACATCACACAAGGCACACTGCAATTGTTTCTAAATAAAAGACAACAAAGCGGGTGATAACATATTTTATTTTAATTTTATTTTAATAAGAACAAGAAGATCAATCTACCTTTTTATATATCGTTAGCAACATTACTACCGCTAGCAACCTGGCTAACCTTACGATCTAAAGCAACAAATACAAGTAAGTATCCCAAAGAACTAGAAAACAATGAGTAGTATTAAAAATAAAGGTGGTTCTGTTCTATAGCTTAGTAGAAATGTGTTTTTAATCCCTTTCGCTCTTTAGCTTCTTTGCCTCCTCCACGTGATAAAGTGTTCTTGTCTAGGGTGACGTTTGAAAAGAAACAATCTATGCAGATGGAGTTTTATATTTTGCAGCCATTACATTCTGCAATTAACATTTACTTCATAATGATCACTTAAAGCACAAATGTTGACTCTGTATTCAGACTGATTTACATCCATGCAGAGAGCAGCCTGACTGAGGCACTGTTTTCCACTGCTCCCTCTCTCTCAGGCTCACCCTGTCCTGAAGTAGGGCTGCTATTTCTGGTGCCAGTCGGGTCAGTGCACTGTAATTCTGCTGTATCATGTAAGCAAACAAGCTTGATAGGCCAATGTTATTCTTAGATGTGACAGGGCTGGAAACATGTCCCAGAGCTGTCGCTTCGTTCTACCAACATGTTTGAGGGGAAATATTTTCTTCAGCGGAGTAAACAGTGTGGTATGAAGGTCATGTTTCAGACCTAAACTGCCAGGAAGGGATATTGTATTACATTTTAATTAAATGTAATGGGGCCCTCTTTAAATGATGGTAATTATGATCCCACGTAGTGTTATCAGATTTGTTCTGCCTACATGTTCATACTTTCTCAGCAGTGCTATCACCTGACTGGTGGTTGTTGGCAAGCAATTGAAACTAGGTTAACACACACACACATTCTCACACACACAGATAATCTCTGCTGTCTCAGTATCCGTCCTCCCTTTCGATATGATACCCTACTATTCCTTTCATGTCTCTGTTTAGTGCAGCCTCAGCTGGGGACACGCCAGAACTAAATTAAACATGAATTAGAGTCTGAGTAGGGGAATCCTGGGTATGTAAATATTAATACAAAACCTTAAAATATAACCTTATGAAAGGAAAAACTGATTATATTAGGACTCTGTAATGCAAACAGAACTGTGTCTCTCTCTTTTCAGATGAATGTATTCTGGACTTCTTATTTCCTCTTAGAGAGAGCGGTGAAGCTGTTTGTGGATCACTAAAATAAGTGGTTGGAAACCAGTGAATGAAACATGGCAGAGTAGAAAGTTCGTCATGTGCTCTGAGACTTTTGCAAACAGTGTTATAATGTGTTTAGTGCTGGAGGCAAGTCTCATGTTCAGGACACTAGTTAGAAAAAACTCCTCAGTGTGTGTGTTTTTGTATGCGTGTATGATATCCTGTAACAAATCAGAGGGGCTCGTCCCACCTTACATGTCCCATACAGACATGCTCAACGATCTCAAGCTGTGTCTGCTTACCCTTGACCTCCGCAATCATCCCGCCAGTCTCTGCTGCCACTTTGATCAAGTTTTTCCCCAGATTGGATGAAATACTTTCTTGATGGTTTTTAACCACAGGCAGCAGAACCAAAGCAAGTCTGCCCAGAATATATCTTGGCAATTACAGTAGTAGCCAGGTTGATCTGATTTGCTACAGATATTTACAGTTTTTCTAGAACGATTCTGATCAGCTAACAGATTATCCTGATATTTAATTAGTATTCATAGTCTCCACAGGGTAAAATCCCCCCCACCCTAAAAATTAAAATGTCAGATTTCCATGCAGGATGTTTCCTAATTTCATGGGCAAACTGCCATAACCTAAGCTGAGCATTTCCCTTCACTTTAGGGGGATACACTATTTGAATGACCTTTTCCTTTACACCCCCGCATTGTCTGCTTTATTGAAAGTTACACCCTCGAGGCAGTTGCTTTAAGCTGTAGTCCTGGTTAAAGACATACCCCTTAGTATTTAGGTTTCTATTCTAAGTTTGCAACAGAAATTACGTTATTTAGAGAGTACAACTATTGAATACTTGTAGTGAAATTATACTGGGATTACCAACAGAATACACACTGTTTGCTGTGCATAATGCAATGAAAAAAGCACGATGAAAATGTTTCATCACTTAGCTAGGGTTAAAGAAATGCATTATTACTTGAATAAAGTCGTACTGAAATCACAATCTTTCCTTGAGCCTGATAAGTGAGATCTAGTGATCTAGAATCTAGATGATTTAATACTGAACTTTCAGTTATGTGGTTCTTAATTGATTTATAAAACAGTGAGAGAAATACGTTTTTTTTTCGGTGTAATTCTTACAAAAAATATATAATTTCATTTGCAATCAACATTTAAAACGGGAGATAAAGGATCTTGAGTGCAGAATTATTAATCATATATACAGAGACCTTTTTCAAAAGTAAGTCCTCGTAGGACCATGTTCTGCACCACTTTTCTGTCATCCAGTTAGATTAATGTCAAAGAGTCCAGGACAATAATCTGGTTTGAATGGCAGTTAATGTGCTGAAGGAGGACGTCCTCCGCTTTGTGTCAAATTATGCACCCCATCATGAAATGCCCCCCTTGTCACGGGAACGCGCATTTCTAAATGACACGTTTACACCTTAAAACGATGTTTAAAACGAAAAGTAAACGTTCAGGGTTTTTATTAATGGTAATTTTCAGACTGTGAGTTGTTTAGTGGTAGCTCATATAGTCTTGATTCTTGTGGTTAAACTTTTCGCTCCGTATTTGATGGTAGTGGTGTCGAAATTCATTCGTCACTTCCTTTTCAGTTTTTTTTTTTTTCTTAATCTTTTTTTTTCTTATTATTGTTACGTCCTGTCTGTATACACGTGCTTTAAAATGTATTGTTTAATTTTACATATTTGTCATATAATAATCAAAATATATGTTTACAAATGTTACATAGTCTTTGTCAGCATATTTTTGCCACGTTATGCACCCCTTGCTATCTTACAAAATAAAAGTGTCACATTCATGAAACTTGCTCCATTTATTGGTACTAGTCCTAGAACCATACCCTGAAAAATGCTTGAGGGTGGGATTAATAGAAACATCTTTTTTGGGGGGGGGGGGTGCATTTTATGACAGGCCTGGTTATCACAATATGCCCCCCCTTAATATCTTACAAAATAAAAGTTGTCACAATCATGATGGAGTTAAAACAATATTGGATGATAGTCATTATTTTGGAGTGTTTTGGACTGAGATAAATCATGGGTCGAAATTGACCCGCGAACACCATGAACGGTAACAGCTTTCGAACACAACACAAGGGTTAAAGATGAATATGACATGTTGTTCACACTGACTTTGATTGCTTACCATGTCACTGGACTCTAATCTTCAAAATGAATGTTTATTTTATGTGTGATAATGTACACAATTTTAGTATGGATAATATGTCACTTTATTTCTTTATTTCATTCAACATGTATTATTAATTACTGTGTGTATGTAAATGTGTTGGACAATTGCAGGACTAGCCCTCACTCCATATTTGTTTTATTTCTGACTCGGATGATAAACCAGGCCTGTCATGTAACGTGACAGGTATTAGGGGAGGCATATTATGATAACCAGGCCTGTCATAAAATGCACCCCACCCCAACAAATGTTTCTATTAATCCCACCCTCAAGCATTTTTCAGGGTATGGTTCTAGGACTAGTACCAATAAATGGAGCAAGTTTCATGAATGTGACACTTTTATTTGGTAAGATAGCAAGGGGTGCATAACGTGGCAAAAATATGCTGACAAAGACTATGTAACATTTGTAAACATATATTTTGATTATTATATGACAAATATGTAAAATTAAACAATACATTTTAAAGCACGTGTATAGAGACAGGACGACACAATAATAAGAAAAAAAAGATTAAGAAAAAAAAAAAAACTGAAAAGGAAGTGACGAATGAATTTCGACACCACTACCATCAAATACAGAGCGAAAAGTTTAACCACAAAAATCAAGACTATATGAGCTACCACTAAACAACTCACAGTCTGAAAATTACCATTAATAAAAACCCTGAACTTTTACTTTTCGTTTTAAACATCGTTTTAAGGTGTAAACATATCATTTAGAAATGCGCGTTCGCGTGACAAGGGGGGCATTTCATGATGGGGGTGCATAATTTGACACAACACCGGCAGCCAGAGCTCCACAGAGAGAGAGAGAGGGCAGGCTGCAGTCTGTCGGCTTCATGGTTAGAAAGTCAAAACAGATTTCAGCCTTTGAACAACCACATGCCTCCTCTCATCTGTCCACTGTACCTGTCAGAGGGATTCCTGAAGCGTCTGTAGAACATACTGTCATAAATGTTTAAAAATAAATTACCCTTAAGGAAGATTGTCTGCTGATCACCTGGCAATACATTTCTGTGTCTAAAGGAGGTTTTCTGTACATGTTTTTGTAGTAATATAACTAAATGAAGACATTTTATAGCTCTGAGTCTGGCAGGAAGTGTTGTTATCATTGCTCTGCAGAGACATACTGATTTGTGTATACTGACAAAACAATGTCTTTGATAAGACTTCCCTCTTGAGATTATGCTTTCTGCCTCTGCTCTCCTTTGTGTAACCGCTGTGTTGTGGGGCTTATCCTTTAAGTGCTGCTAATTTTGCAATTCCTTTGACTACAATCCACATTGTTTGTAAGATGATATGTGCTTTGGGGGAAACAGATGAACGAGAGATTTATTTCTCTAAGGAATTCCCTGTAGCCTCGAAATAGCCCCTGTGACGCTTCATTAACAGTGCTGACTCACTAACTGTGATGTACAGGATATGTGCATGTGTGTATATGCAAGTGACCCAGATTGAATTAGCTTCATAAATCAAAGCCGAATATCCTTTAAACTGCAATGATTCTGTATATGTTGACTGTGTGATTTAAGTGCGGTTCCTGTATGGGGTCTTCTCTCTCGGTGGTGTGGGAATCCTTTTATTATGTATTCTGGTGAAGTTATTCAAGTTTTTTCAAGCGACTTTGGAAATAACACTATATCCTAAATGTGCTTTGACAACTTCACCAAAGTTGCTGTAATCCTTTTACTGACTAAGGCATTCAAACCTCTAAAGTCACTTTTAAAGGAGCAGTTCAACTTTTTAGGAAATTCGCTTATCCCATTTTTTCAGAGAGCAGCACGAGAAGATCGATACCACTTTAAACGTAATTGGCTTACTTTAGCACAAAGATTGAAAATAACAGGAACGGCCAGCCTGGCTCTGTCCACAGGCAACCAAAGGCACTTAAAATCACTTTCAAAGTTTAATTATTGAAAATTCATTTCTTTGTTAAATTGCCTCGTCTTTCTGCTAGGCTAATCGCTCTGGCTCCATTCATCCATAATAACATGGATCTTCTCGGCTGCACATTCACATACAAGGAAATCTTCTAAATGATTTGTTTATGAAAGCTGAAATGATAAGTGTTTTGAAGTTACTATGCCAAGCATTAATGTATTCCAGCCTCTTATTTATTTCAACTTATTTCTGTTGTCTTTCTGGGTGTTTGTGATACAGTAGAAGTATAAACTAGAGTGTTGGGTTTTGCACTATTTGTCAGACTTGTGTTTAACTGAATAATTTGTATTGTTTAGTTATTTTCTTATATTACAATTGCATGACGTCGCAGGTTGCCACAGTGTTGCTCTTCCCATATGTTTAAAACTCCTCTCCACACATTCCCCTCTCTCTTAGACATTTCTGACTCAGCATGTGAAATAGTTTTCTCGGGGGTCAATCCCACACTCTCCAGGGGAAAGAAAATTGTTTGCTGAGCGGAGCCCATAAAACTTAAAAGGCCCAGCTCTCACAGCGTGTCGGCTCAGCTTTATTCCGTCATACTGATTTAGGAGCATTATGAAATGTGTGGACTCCAATATCTGCCCTCTTCTCATTGCAGAGCATCGATCCGAGGCCTTTGAGTCCAAGCCGCTCTGATCGATGCACTGTGATGTGAATGCTGGTCAAATTACTAATAAGATATGATTGAGATTCCCATGAGAAAACAGACTCCCGCTGTCAGACAGGAAGGGGAAAGAGTTTGTGAAATAATCGGTGTGATGCCAACTAGAATCAGAATTTGCTTGAATCCCACTTCTCTAAATCCTCAGGTGGGGGAGGGGATGCTGAGAGTGAGTCAGCATTGTCCTTTCAACGCTAATGGCCAGGAAATGTCTATGTTGGAGCGACTAATTGGATTTCTTTAACAGGAAAGCATCCGTCCAGCTCCATTAGCCGGTGCTAAACGTAATGCTGCAGAGGGAGAGGCAGGTGGGAGAGAAAAGGGGGTTTGAAACGTTGACAGAGGGAGGAAGAGTTTTAAAAGAAGGGGGAGGCATGTTGTTGATGCAATCAGAGGTTTAGTTTGGGCGGGATGCAGTAGATGTTTGTTATGCAGGTGAAGAAGAAATGAAAGGCCAGGAGTGGAGCAGGGATGTCTGCTGGGTAATAAACTCATCAGCAGGAAGCTCTGGTGTTATCGTAATTCACTTTAATGCAAAACTTCGCATCTGATTGATTTTCCTGGTAGTGTCTTTGGTTACCAGACACAGTATCATAGTGCACTAAATACACATTCATGTAGTCTTTTTCACTTGTTTCACTGATGCACACTAATGGTTGAAAATCGCTAATTTGTGTTTTTGAAATTAAGTAATTCATTTAGACTAATAAACTAATGCTGTTTTGCCTGACCAGTGGCCATATTTGACAGTCATTATTATGGTAAACCCTAAAACGTAGTGTAACAGGAGGAAAGAAGTGGCAATTTTTATGAATGAATGTGTCTTTCAAAAAGAAAGGGCTCTTTTTTTCTTTCCAAATCTAATTTCAACTCACTAGCTTTTTCCAGAGCTTCCCACCAAATCTCACTTCTTCTTCCTGATGAAGACAAGATTATACTATAGAAATCGTAGTCTTGGATATTATGATGGGAACTTCCAACATCATTTAATCAGAAAAATATACAATATAAGACAAACGTTTTTCTTGTGTATTAATTGCGTATTGTCTGTTGTGCTTCTTGAGGTTAACATGAACCAGTTAAAAGGCGGGACACAGATGGGCCACGATTTACATTCCTCTGAGCAGCTCTCGACACAAACTCATAGAAAAGCTACATTCAGCAACACAATGCACAGACAGTCAGGAAGAGCTAAATCAAACCTGGCAGGCTCGTCACCTCAGGGCGATCGCTCCCATTGGCATCTCATACTTCTACTGACACGCTGCGATGTAAAGTGTAATTGGGGGACCCTCCTATAGACTATGGGAATGGTTAGAGACCCTGGAAGGGGAAAACCACTCGTTCTTCAGAGACGGATCATGGAGGAACAGTGGGGCTACTATGCTGCCTGTAAATTGAGCCTTTCTTCCTGTGAGAGGGTGCCATGGTGGAATGCAGCACATTAATGTGGACATGGGTGGGCTTCTCATTCCTGTCATAGCATCCCTCTCTTCCATGTGACCCTCCATGACTTTCTCCTCTCGTCTTTTTGTCTCCATGCCTCAACATTTCGGGAATGCAGAAGTTAGTTTCTTCACCAAAATTCTGGTACTTGTAATCTAATCCTCTGTCACAGCTTCTCACCTCGAGGTTCGGTTGTATCGCAGTCCCATCCATTTCGGGTTCATTTAAATAAAGCAATGTTGTCTTTAATGTTCTGATCTTCATTACATAATTGGTCCACCAGAGAATACTTAAAGAATCCTTATCAGAAGTGTTAGTTACTGCTGTAAAATTCCTCAAATTAATAATCATAATGGACACAAATGGGATACTGCCAACACACTTTCCACATCTTTTTTTATCTGTTTAAGGTTTGACCGTCACTCTTTTATTTGATGGATTTCGGAGGATTGACAGTTACCAACTCAGCTTTCAATCAGACAAACCCCGCTCCTTTTTGCGGTTTTGAAACTAAAGTAGCAATTTCGTTATAACACAAAATATATTTGCTTAAAAAACATTAAAAAATTTACTTGGACATGATTTTTGGCTGCAAAAGGGTTGAAATAAAGTAAAAAATGAATTGAGGAATACAAAATGTAAGAGACAAAAGGAGTAAAATGACACACCTTTTCTTAATTTTCGTGCAAATATTGAGGTTGATGGTGATATCACTGAACATGTTGAATTATTACTCAACCACAACCATATTTTCTTTCTATTTTTCAGCGTGGGCTAATGTGGAAGTGAACATGGAGGACAGAGTGGAGGTGTACAGGGGAGAAATGGCTCAGATCGCCTGCATGTTCATATCGTCTGACGGTGTCGGCGGCATCGTCATTCAGTGGTTCTACGTGAGTTTCATCAAGCCTGGTGCACACTTACACAGAGAGGTATGATGTGTCCATGCAGGCCATGTTTCATGTGTTTGTACTCTGACCTTTAGGTGAAACGGACAGGTGAGAAGCAGAGAATCTACTACCAGGACAGCGCCATGAAGTTTGTGGACAAAGGCACACCGTTCACAGACCGGATCAGTGTGAACGGTACCGGAGCCGTCGGAGAGATCGTGTTGACGGTCAGCAACGTGCAGCTGGATGATGAACTGGAGTTTATCTTTGTCATCAAAGCTCTGACGGATGGGACTGGGGAGGGACGCACAAAGCTGAAGGTGTTCGGTAAGATTCAATCTGACATGGCCTGTTTTTCCTAATGGTTTGAATAACAAGGGAGAAAATGGCAAACATTACAAAGCCCACACCTTGAAGGCAGTGCTAATAACACCAGATTTGAAATGAATAATAAATGACCCCTTGAAGAACGTGTCGTACAACATGTGGTGTTTAGTGTGCTCCCTTCGGCTACTTGTCAACCGGTTTTTAACTTTTTCAACTCTTTCAACAACTTCATATTCATAACTCGTTCATCATATCTTATCTCATCTTTTCTTCAACCAGAAACTTTATTTAGATATTCTGAGCATTAAACTTTATCATATGAATTCAGCATTTTTCTATACCTCAGATAGTTTATGTTTAAAAAAGTAAAATTGTGATCGTTCCAGAACTTTTTCCAAATTCAACTCAAATAAATATTCAAACTCGTTTCACTCCCACTCACTGTTCACGCTGGATGCATAATTTATTGCAAAATGTCACATTTTTAACGTTTCAAATTCTTTCATCCTGTTCTCTTGAATGAAAGTTCAAATGCTTTATTGAAATAACTTCCCCAAACAGCTCATCATTTTTCAGCACTTTTCACTTTAGCCAATAACCTGTCACTGACACCAACAACAGACACTGAAACTACAAATGATCAGCTGCCCAAACATAAACCTTTTTTTGTTGGAAATGTTGCGTTTTCTGGTTCTTAATTCATTTCTTAATTCCTATGCAGAAACACCAGGTAGTCCCACTATCGAGGGTGTGCAAACAGGGATCTCCGTCCATGAAGAAAACCCATCCAAGGTAACAAAGCTTTGAATGGCGAACATTAGAGTATAAACATGATGAAATGAAGCTACAATGTTATACTTTTAATTTTGCCTTCTCTTATTCTCTCTCCTCTCCTATAGATTGGAACCTGTGAGGTCAAAAATGGCTACCCCAAGCCGAACATCACGTGGTACAGAAACAAAACGCCCATACGCGCTGCTCAGGATGGTGAGACAGATCATATCAACATCTGGAATGCATTTCTACACTGATTTAGTTTGAGCTTAATGTGGTTCAATGCATTTGCTCCATTTCCTTATCTTCCCTCGTGTGTGTTTGCAAATGTGTCCTCCAGTGGTGAAGGTGGTGCCGAGCATCACCACTGAGTCCAGTGGCCTGTACTCGGTTAAGAGCGAGCTGAGCATGAAGGTGATGAAGGAGGACAAAGATGACCTGTTCTACTGCGAGGTCACCTACTTTGTTCCCGGAGGATTAAGGATGACCGAGACCAGCCCCATTAACATCACTGTGTTCTGTGAGTTCCACACATAGTTTAACAGCAGCATCGTTCCTTTCAATGAGAGACAATCACAGCTGTAGAAACCAGCGGAGCCATTTTGACCGCTGGTATGAAACAATATGTCATCAATCTATGTGGACACAAGAGTACTATACGGTATTTGTCACCAGTTCCATTATTATGCTGATATATAAGCCTCCACTTGGAAACACACCATTGTCTAAAATATAGTTTTATGTTCTATTATTAACAGTGCTTATGCCAAATACACTTCATATGGGATGGATGCTGAACAAAGCAAAATAATATATTTATATATGTATTCACAACTTTCATGTAATTATAGTTCCAGTTTGATATGCAGCACCATTTTATATATATATTTGTCTTTCAGATAAGGGGTCCTTTCCCCCAAGCACGTTTAGTTCAGGAGCGGTTGTGGCCGTCACATAATCCATCCACAACTCAAAGTTTAGGTTGGTGGTATAACCTATAATTCCTCTCTGTGTTTCAGACCCCTCCACAGCTGTCAGTCTTTGGGTGGAGTCACCAAAGGGTAAAATCAAGGAAGGGGACTCCATTGAACTTCACTGCCATGTCGACGGGAATAAGCTATCCTCAATCATATCAATCTCACATGAAGTAAGAAAATCTACTTTGTGCTCTTTATTTATGCACATGGAAAGACAGCATTATTGTTAATACAACTTACTTTTCTACTCTGTGATCTTTCTGATCACTATCCTCCTCAGCAGAAAGAGTTATTGACGTCGACATGTAAAAGTTATGTGTTGATCAAATTCCCTTGACTTTTTTAGGATGGTAGTTCTTGGGAAAACAAAACGGTGGTGCTGGAAAATGTGTCCCGTCTGAACAGTGGAGTTTATACATGTAGCTCTACAGACACGGACACCTGGGACGTGGTCTTAGGAAACACCACTGTGTTTGTCAACTGTAAGGAACCTGCACAGATATGATTAGTGACCATGATATTCATTACATTTTACCAGCAGAATGAGTGCATGCAACAGGTTTGATATTTTCTCTCTCTCCCTGCTTTGTGTGTAGATCTGGATCCAGCTGTCGTGGTGCCGGATCAGGACATGGAGCTTCCCCAGGGAGAGGAGCTGACGGCCACCTGTAACGCCCTCTCTTCTCTCCAGACACACACAGTCTGGTTTAAGGTCACTGACACACAGCAGTACACTAAAAGCCACAACATTATTGTCCTATACAATAACTAACACTCAAATTAAAGAAATTGTATTAAGAAAACCCATCAGACTAGTGTTGCTTTGTGTCATCAGGTACTATGTTTATTGTTGAACAGATTAATATTGGGATGAGACTACACTTTTATTTTTGTTTTGAGAATGTAATAGTGTCAGATAAGGTGATCAAAGAGGGAAAGGATTTTTTGAATAGTTTTCTTCATAACCTTGTGTAAACAGATTGTTGAAGCAGCCGTCTGATCTACTAAGACCCCTGTTTCTGTATGTTTATGTGTGTGTTTCTGTGTTTGTGTGTAGGATGGAGAGAAGATTTCAATGGGCCACAGATTGAACCTGATCGATGTTACGTTTGACACAGCAGGGACGTACAAGTGCGTGGTGACTGTTCCTGAGTTCGAAGGAATGGAAACCAGCGGGACACTTAATGTTATCGTCAATGGTAATCCGGTTACCGATACTAAATTATAATTGAGTCTCTAATCAATATGTTTTCCAAAATATTTGAGGTTTTGAACTTTAACTAAGTTGTTATTTCTTGCTCTTATCCTTGCAGGCCCACCACAGATCATAGAGCCAGAGTTCACAGAGTTCGAGAGGAGGTTTGAGGATATGGTGGACCTGAGCTGTGATGTCAGAGGTCACCCTGCTCCCATTGTTATCTGGTCCACCTCTGACGGAAAGGTATTACAGTACAATGCATGAACACATAACGAAAGTAGCTGATATGTAAAAACAACGAGAGAATATAAAAGCAGTGCCAGAAATAAGTAAGTGATGTTTACTAGTGATTGTAGGTTTGATTTGCTTGATATTTTTTTTAAAGGTTGTATAATTAGTGCTCTATCTTGAGTCAATAAGGAGACAATTGAAGTTGTAGGTGGATCTCATTTTAAATGTGACCTGTGCAGAAGAAAGGGAAACCTTTGTGTTAACTGTTTTGCGCTTTTGTGCCAGATTCTTGACGCAGCATCGGAAACGGATACAGAGGGCGTCTTTCAGAGTGTGGTCAGCATCAAGGTCACCTCTGACTTTACGGCTTTCTGTAACGCCTCCAACAACTTCGGCATGGACGCCGTGTCCTTCAACATCACAGCCAGTGAGTTCCTCCTGCTGCTTGGGTTTCATTCCCTGTGTTTTTTTGTGTACGTCTATATGTGTTGTTCCATTGTCTTGCCCCCTGTCTTTCTGTTCCTACCCTTGTTGTCGGTGTTACTACTTGTTTTTACTTCGTCTGTTTTCAGCTAAACACACTCCCACACCTGACACCACCACTGCCATTCCCACAGGTAAGACACAGTGACTTTGCCCTGTCGGCCCCCAACCAGTCCACTCAAATCAACTAGAAAAAGTTTAGAATTGAGTCTATCCAAAACAATCCATTAAGAAGGACTGACTGAGTCTGAGAGTGATGCTCCAGCTGTCAGTAAATTTCATTATCTTCATGTTCAGTGACCCTTCCTTTACTTCACGGTCCGGCTGGGCTGATGTGAGTTAATCAAAAAGAATAACAGCTAGAAAAGGAAATCTTAAAAGCTGCAGAAATGATATCTGAAGGTCACTAAAGCTTTGTTTGTAACAAAAAAGAACTGTGATTTCCACAAGGTTTTTATAGTTTCTAAAGGGTGATATTGTTGTCATTGCTCCAAGGTGCTTGTAAGGGTATTATGTAATTAATCTTATGTTGCTTATATATGGCCTTTATTTATATAAGTTTTACACATTTTGTAAAAATTAGGGGGTATTTATGCCATAAAAGTAATCAACTAAAGCAGATAAAATCATAGTTTACCTTCTGCATACAGCAGTGTTATGACCATTTTTGTCAGCATAATGTTGTTATACACATCACACAAACACACACATGCATCAGTGTGACTCTAGGAAGCAGCTGATGCTTTAAATGCACTCAGAGAGAGTCTCCTGACTCCCATTACGGGTACCGCCTTTTGTTTACTCTCCTCCTCCTCCTGCCTACTCTCTCTCTTACATTATGCCAGGAAATATCCAGCCCCTCAGAGGAAAACTGTTCTTGGTTGTTGTTTCTGGCAAAGCACTGGTTAAATTAGATCAACCAGGGCTGGCCGGGGAAATGACTGAAGTGCTGCTGACCAGATAGATGTTTAGCTTCAAATGTATCATGTGTTCAAGCCTCGGCTGAAGGGTATGTTTGTGTGTGTGTGTGTGTGTGTGTGTGTGTGTGTGTGTGTGTGTGTGTGTGGTGTGTGTGTGTGTGGCCTGCTGATATGAGTTATTTATGACATCCACCCACCCACTGATAATTATGCTCATGTGGTTTTTCTCCACCTTTTCAAACCTGAACCAGCTATCCCTCCAAAGAGAATCAAGAAAGGTTTGTATGTTATGGTACTGAGGACTCTCCCCCTCACCTCTCCATCTCAAAGAGCTTCACTCCACTTCTCCTCCACAGCACCTCCCTCTCTCGCACCTCCCAGCATTCATCAGACCCTGTCCTGCTGGGCAAAGCATCAAACTATATTTGAGTTGTTTATCTTCACCTCTAGCTGTGCATGTTATCATTTATAAGCGCACCTCTCCTTTTACACTCCTGAATGATTTCCTTTCTTTGGGTTGCCAGGTTGAGCAAGGTCCTGAATAAAGCTAGTGCTGCACTCTCTTTTCGACACACTGTACTGCTATCTACTGTTCCTGCACAGCCTGATGCAATCCTGAATCCAACCTTTCTGCGTCATACCATCATTTTATTCATAATCCTGTGGCAGTGAGTAACCCTGTTTTTGTTGTTGTGCTTCTTCTCCACCAGAGGGCAGTGGTGTTATCATTGCAGTCATCATAATCTGCATCCTGCTGCTGGCCATCTTGGGTAGTGTGCTCTACTTCCTCTACAAAAAGGGCAAGATCTGCGGCCGGTCTGGCAAGCAAGACCTGTGAGTAAAACACGCTACGCCGTCACACATTTTAGTATCAAGCATTATACTTTTTTAAAGTATCTAGATCAATCTCTGAACTCATATGAATGTTATTTAAGGTGCCAACTAAAGATGTTTGGCCAGAGGACAGACAAGGCCAAAGTTTAAGTTCTGCTGGTTTCAAGAAAGTCTGAACCCTACTTGGCATTAAATCAGATATAAAATGAATAGCAAATACAGGAATACTGATAAAAAGACTTGGATCGTAATTTGATTTCAAACTTACACAATTTAACATGATTACAAGAAGCATGTGATTATTCTTGCTGTATAGTTAACACACACGAAGCTGCTGCAATATAAATGTTCACAAAATCAATAGATTACATGTTATATGAAAGAACCACTGGTAAGGATCACCAAACCATACACAGACACTGACAACCTGAGAAACTTAGTGCAGCATTTTGCAGCTCTGAGCAGGATTTTTCCAGTAGGAGTTGGTTAAAGCCAAAAGTAAAGTGAACATAAGACTTATGTTTCTCAGGAGGACACAATCTGGACACAAAATGAAGGATAATGTTGTTCCTTTGCTGCTGGATGATTAAATAAGCAACTGTTTCTCTGACAAGTTCACCACCTACTTGAAATTTGATTGAATGTTTGTACTACTCTTCTACGCTGTGAAGCATTATTTTTGTACATTAATGTTAAGAAAGAGTTTTTTGTTCCTGCAGCACCAAAGAGGTGTCCAGCAAAGATAACATTGTGGTGGAGATGAAGAGCGACAACACGGAGGAAGCTGTGCTCCTCGGGGTCAACGGAGAAAAGCAGCCTCAAAACAACTAGGTAGATATTAAAGTACTCAATGATTCTGTTTTTTTTTTAATGTGATAGAACCATTAACATATCCTCTCTCCCTCTGCCCTTTTTGTGTGTCTTCCCCCTGCAGTGAGGAGCGTACCTGGATGAACAGAAGTGAGGAAGCGACTGCGGACACACACAGCTGCTCCAGTTCCTGCCTCTCAGGCTCAGAACGGCCAATGCTTCCCCCACAGCCCCTTATTAGTCGTCATGGTAAAGCTCAGTCTGCTAGTATAAATGATCACGATGCACGACTGAGACTCACATTTTCTCCGAACTGCAACTTTAGCTTGACTGTCCTTTTTATCCAGCACGTTTCCTCTAGAATAAGCTTTAATGAGGAGTGATTTGATCCCACCATGACAAAACACAATTTCTAAAATGACACCAAGAACTATCCTAAGCCTATAGTTCGTATTACCACAAGCGTTGTATATTGCTGATTGTCCGTAGAACAAGATTTGGAGCACAACATTGATCCAGGGACTGTTTTTATATCCAACTAGGCATCACCTCAGGCAAAGTAATCACTGAAGAGCAGCGTGAAACAGGTCTTTAACAAGTGTACATATTATAATCTATGTATATATTTCTTTATTTAAAATGACAATATAGAGAAAAACAACCAAAAATAAATTACCAGATAGTGTTTTATTTAGTTTGGGTGCTGTTTATGGAGAGAAAGAAAGCTTGGGTTAGATGTTTTGATTTTATTTTTGACTATTTCTTTTTTTGTCTGTTTCCTGTCGCTTAAGTCTGTACACTGAATTTTATGGCGATGCAATGACGCGTCCGCCTGCAGCCAGTTACAGCCTCACAACCTTTTATCTCTGAAAATTCATTTCATTTGATCACATATCATTCACATTTGTTGTTAGCTAACACACCCCAGTTTTAGTATTTTTAAAAAGAAGATATTTTTGTGAGACGGGTGCTTCATTTAGTCTGTTTTTAGACCTAGAAGGGTTAACATTATTTGTAGTTTTATGTTTTCTTTCCTTCAGTTTAGTTTTGTTATTTTCTGTGTTGAATCATTACCAACAGCCAAGTTGAAAGTTACAGGTGCCTTAGAAATTCAACCAAAGCCTTGTAGGAATATAATTAGTATTGTTAGTTTTATTTAATGTTCAGTGCACTGATTTCTTTGTGTTTATTCTTCATGCAGTCGTGTTTCCCGAATGTGAAACAGTGGTTTTGTTGAGTGTGACTATAGGTGAATGAAAAGTATTTCTGTCGCTAGTTATTTTTTTCAGTAAGGATGAGGGTCGAACAGATTTATGGTCCATATATGTGGTTCACAGCATGAAGTTGCCCTCATTAGGAAAATACACGTTTCTGTTTAATGAAGTAATTCATTCATTTATTGACAGAAACTTGAAATAATTAGTTGGCTTCCTAAGAGACGCAGACCCCCCTCAGATATGACGACTATAGCACAGTATATGACTTTCAGAGGAGGGGATAATGACTGTGACTCCACATATGCAAACTAAGTTTGCAGACAATCAAACACACTGTTTGGTAATGTGCAGGCATCGTCCATACTTACCCTCCCTACACCTGTTGGTCTGTTTTGTTCTGCTGTTTTTTTAAGAACTACCACTGTTAAATTGTTTTGGGTGTTAGAATTCTGTAAAATGCCTTTTAATGCCTTGGAGTTCTGAAATGTAAAATGAATGTCATTGAATGACATTCAATTCAACAAATTCATTGTTTGTAGTTTTTGAAAATTATACCAAATAAAGATTGACTGTTAAACGAGAAGAAGAGCGTACGATGTTTCTAAGTTTGAATGTGATATATCAATTGCATGTAAAAGCCTTGGTAATGGTTAGCAAGACTAAGACGTAAACATTCGTTATTTAATACTTAATTAACTTCATAGGCAGTTTCAACAGACAACGCATCTCTTTGTAATGAAGAACTAATTATGTCAGTACACTTAGAGTAAAGCAATTCAAAAGGAATATGTTGTCAGCACATCCTGTAGGTACTTTTAGTCAATGCAAAGATACACATTAATACACTTTCTAATCTGAGGAATGAGATAATGTGCTTGTTTTTAAATGTGTCCAAGTTGAATGGCAACTTGTCGTTAATTGTGAGTCTTGTTTGGATTTTGTGGTCAATACCAGTAACGCTAAAGTAAACTGTCAGTTCTGGAATTTAATCCAGAACTGAGCGTATTTTGTTATGCTGGCTCACTTCATTAGAACTGTCATTCAAGATGTATTAGAAACCCTGGTATAATAAGCCATTACAATGTCATGATATATTTCAAATAGTCTTAGTATAGATTTTCATAAACAACGTTTTTCGAAGGTCATTAAAACTTGTAGTGTAGTAATAATCAAATAAAACTAATCATACCCTAATATTTCGCAACAATTAAATGAAATTCATAAAAATGCTCCAAAAAATATCCAATATAAAGACACTTTGCGAAATATAAAATGCAGGGAAAAAATGACCTTGTAGTTCTGGCAGCTACAAGCTAAACCCCTTTACTCTGCTGTACAGAAGAGAGACACGTGATAGCTTTCGCTTATAATTTTATTAACAGCACTGTGCATACTTCCAAAATGATATGAGCTTTAAAAACCATCAACAAGTTAATGAATGCCTTTTACTGATGAGAAGCGACAGGCTACATGGAACAACGGCTCCCTCTGATGGCAGAGAGAAGAAGTACCCCAACACAGGCTGAGGGTCAGGGGCTGGAACGCATCGAGCATCGGAGGCTGAGTACTGATCCTGGACCTGCTTTATCTTTCAGGTTGGAAAGACAAACAAACGAGACTTTTCTCAGATCAACACGTGTGCTCATGGATGAGGCCTGATGCGGCTGACAAGGCAGAGAAGACATAATAATACAAGCAATACTGCACAACCTTCTGAGATCAACAGGTACAGATCAATACCAACACATTCTCTTCAAAAACGGACTCTCACCATGATGAGGATCCCTAAACATATGGCACTGCTCACAGAATTATTCACAGAAGTAAACAAAACCTTTGGAACAAAATACATTTACAGGAATGCAAAAAGAAATAAAAACCGCAATTCTTTTCTTTTCATATCACTAACTTTATACAATAAGCTTTTTCTTTAGAGTGACAGTATCAAAGCACAAATTGGTATACTGTGCGAAATAAAATAAAAAGGTAAATAATACAAAACAACAATGACCTCTTCAAAGCATCTACAAAACATTGGTAGTCTCGAGGTTTGGGGACCTCCCCGTCCATTACCCATCATTCAAGAAGTTTCTCAAGGCAACTAGGAACCAAAAAAAGAACTAGAGGAGAGCCAGAGAGAAAGATGGCTTCCAGTCAACAGACAGCATTACCCAGAAAAAGCAAGGGCTGACATTCTTCTTCATGATGGCAGAGGTTCATGTACCTAAAAGCTCCTTGCATTGGTGTATCTTGTTCATTCATAGTACCTGGAAACAAAGCTGCTGTTTCTAGTCCTGCCAACATTGAAAATAATACAAAAAATGTGCAAGTTATAGTGTAACAAAAGAAGAAGAAGAGTATTAGGCTACTTGTGTGACTTCATTGAGCGGATACTTGTGGCTACATGTCGCCTGATGAAGAGTCGGCAGGTGAGCGGCTGTCTGTGCCTCTGAGTCTCCTGGGGGGGGGTGACAGTGAACGCCAGGTGGGATAAACATTATTCCTGAGTTAGCTCTCACAGATGGCCCAAACACTGACTTTAATGTAGACTTGGGGGTGAGCCAGCAAACCCATGAGCCTACTTTAAAAAAAACAGAGAATCAGAAACTCCCACAGAGAAGAGAAATTGATGTGATAGAAGCCTGAGTCTGTTACAAAATGTCTGGTTTCTGTAGCAGAGTCTCCTTGTAGAGAATCATAAATCATTTAAAAAAAAAAAAGAGGGTTTAAAACACTGAAAATTTGACCGCTTGCAGGCTCACAGGCTGCTTGTACTTTCAAGTATGCTACATTACGGACCAGAGAAACACGGGGGATACTGTCGCTCTAAAGAAACAGAATGACGGTTAAACACAATATTCACAAATGTACATTTAAGGCTTAATTGTTTAGCACTAACAATAGTAGCAGCAGTGAAGCACTTCTGAATGAATTATAATAACAATATTTATGATCATATAACAATAATATATTACCAAAAGTAATTCGATGACGTTTTTTTTGCTTTCTTCTCACTGGACTGAGCTGGAGACAGAACACTTTAACCAGCCAGCCAATGAAGTTAGACAAAGACAGAATGTTTCAGCCACCACGGATCACACAACACGAGCCTGTCGGTACTGCAGGGTCGTCAACATTAGCACGTCCTCTAATAATCTCAGCGCCAGGCTCTAGAGCTACACCAGTTTAGGGTGAGAGCAGTAGTACGTACACTGACTGTAACACCACATTCATGTTGTTCATTTAGGAGCAGATGAGAAGTCTGGCACACACACACACACACACACACAGAAACATGCTCACATACACAAACTCGCACATTATAAAAACATACTGCCAGACCATAGCCCAGACCCCAAACCATCGTCATGCTACTTTGAAAAATACAACACGACAAAACAAGCATGTTTATAAAAAAAAAGAAAAGTACCAAAGCAACGTTGTTTATCAAAGGCCATAACAGACTGAATCCATGATGAAGCGCTCTGCCGCACGTCTTCAAAGCTGCTGAGTGAACTCATGGTGAGGAGGTCGCCCCGACTCTTCCTCACATGAACGTCTCTTCAGTCTGAGAAAACGGTCAAATTTAACCTGGTCCCCGTCTACCAACATCGCTTGTACCAACAGCAACCCTCAAAGCTGAAGTCATTTTTTTTTTTTACATACTGTATATGCACGTACTGTATATATTACACATATTTAATATATATTTACTCATATATTACATTTTCATATAGACATACATATTTAGTTTTATTTGTGAGGTGTTGGTTACATTTTCAGCGAGAGGCTTCAACTTGAAAGATACGAATCTGTCTTCCTGACGTCCTTTGAAAAGTCTCGCGCCACACGGCATCCCATCATTGTTCCGCACGCGCTCGGTCACCCCCCCGTAGATGTCTCGTGGGAAACGAAGAGGCCTGCAGTAGCGGTTTAGAGAAGGCCGGACACTGTTGAAAGCGCATGGAGTGCAGGGCGCTCTGGAGTAACAGCCAGTTAAAAACCCACAGGGATGTCGGGCGTCAGCACAGAGGTAGTGCTGCAGGCAACCTTTACCCAACCAGGCTGTGCCAAGCTAGGGCGAGAGAGCAAAACACGGGAAAGAGAGAGAGGCACAAAGCGTGCTATGTAAGAATATTCGCGGTGGAGGGAATAGAGACGAACTCGCGTAGGATGTTCCTAGCCATTTCGATATTGTTCTGTGCAATCATCAGTGCTTTCTGGATGTCCTGCTGAGAGTACCCCTGACTCGCGAGGAGCTCGATCTCCATGCTGATCTGAGGGTTGGCTTCTCCCCCTGCTGCCCCACCGCTGGGGGGGCCAGGGACAGGCGGGACAGGGCTGGGCCGGCGCTCAGAGTTGATTCGTCGGGGCAGGGGCTTGGGAGGTCTCTCTGGGGCTTCCACCGGCTCTGAGAGGGCTGGAGAGAAGAAGAGAGGGGATTTATATGCCTTTAAAGCTTTGGAAAACCTTAAAGGTTGTGATAAACATGTAGTATTTTGGATCTTGTAGTATTTTTGACTTTTTATTTGAATTATCCAGAATATTTTATATTGTTTTGTTTATATTTGATAGAATATTTTTTATTTTTGTATTTAATTTTATATTGTTAATTCTCTTTTCCACTTTTTAAAGTATTTTAAGTATTGTATTTTAATGTCTGATTACACTTCTGTGACATAATAATTTCCCAAATTGGGATCAATAAGGTATCTATCTATCTATCTATCCATCTATCCATCTATCCATCTATCCATCTATCCATCTATCCATCTATCTATCCATCTATCCATCCATCTATCCATCCATCTATCCATCTATCCATCTATCCATCTATCCATCCATCCATCCATCTATCTATCTATCCATCTATCCATCCATCCATCCATCTATCTATCTATCTATCTATCCATTCATCTATCCATCTATCCATCCATCTATCTATCCATCTATCCATCTATCCATCCATCTATCTATCTATCCATCTATCCATCCATCTATCTATCCATCCATATATCTATCTGTCTGTCTATCCCTCTATCTAAACCTGAAATAATATAAACTCCTTTGAAATACTCTTAAAGTCAATCTTAATGTACAATGACCTATATTGACATTTGACTGGAAACCATCTCCAACTCATTTCAAATACATCCTGATTACCAAAATAAAGCACCTGTGGCAAACAGCCCCCTGAGTATTTGTCTGCAGTAAGCTATGAGGTTTTTTTAATGATACTGTATATACGGTGAACTGGTTGACCTTTAATCTGCAGCAACCTATAATAAAGCTCCCATAGAGAGACCCATTATAATCCGAGAGCTTGTCAGCTTGTCTGAGAGACACTTAATTGGTCCTCAGATATAAAGGTTCAAGTCTTTAGTGGGACACAGACAGCCGGCAATCCTCCCACTGTGTAGGTAGAGAATGTCAGCTCACTGCAGAGGGATGAATATTACTCATAAAAGTGCTTTCCTACTTTCTTTACATAATGTGTGTTGCAGTGAAACGTCCGCAGACCTCTCAGTGGTCCGTCCAACAGCAGCTTTCTCTAAAGTCCTGGAGGAAACACTTACTGTTCTGGTTTTAAAGGTCACTGATGTTACCGAGTAGCTCTCTAGAATTATTCTTCTCTACCCTTTGCACACAGTGATTGCACATGCTGAGCAAATTAGTTATGTCAATCAATTCATTGTCATTTATCTAAGTCTAATATTAACTTCAGAGAGCTTCCTGAAAATCAGTATAATGTCTGGCCTTCATCAGGTAGCAGAAAAACCTCTTAGTCGACTTTTCATGCTGCTCTCCCAGTCAGAGGGCTTTGTGATAATCCAAGATATTGATTAATCAGCTATTTTAGCTTTTAGTCCAGTAAGGACCTGCACAAAGAAGCTGCTTTTATATCTTTTTTACATCCAATGCATTTAATGAAACAAACCAGTTGCTTTATACGCCACACCTAACGTAAAATTGTAACTTTTTAGTGTTACATCATCTAATAAAAGCACATATTTTAAAAGGGTCAGTTCATCCAAATCGCAAAAAGTGACCTAATGGTTTCCAACTATTTACTCAGAAACCCCGATGTGGTGCTTTATTATCCTCTATTTAGCGGTCACCAGTAGCCTCTGATTATGACATGCTACTGTACAGCGCCGTCTTCCTCAAATGGTCTTTAAAATAATTTGTTCAGTTATACATGTATTACAAACTAGCTCTGGATCATGTGCATGGGGCAAGTATCCTTACGTGCTGCAGCTCCAGCATCCGAATCAAGAGAAAGCCGGCTGAAGGCTGCTGTGGAGGATGAGCATGATGAGGAAGATGAAGAGGAGGAAGACGACGCCCCGATTTCTGAAAGGGTCCGTCGGGTCGTGGGCATCGGCAGCCGCGGTTTAGGGAAGTCGTACCCGTTCTCCTCCTCCTCCCTGTCCTCCGCAGCTTGCTCTCTGGGACCGTTGGACAGCGCCAGAGGGGGCAGCTCTGAGTAGTCTGGGGCGGGGGAAAGACATTTATTAACACTTACGTATCTGACTAATTATAATTAGCATATTCCTGGTTTTACTCATTTACACAGGCTGATGTATTCACTAAAATAGACTGAGATGAGTCACGACTATGAGTAGTTATGTGTACTTGTCTCACATGGTGGGGGTCTTGTTTTGGAGTGAAACTAATATTCACAAATTCTGATTGGTTTGAGTGACTGTTGTACAACCAGGGGTTAAAAATGCAGGGAGATAAAAAAAAAAAAATTGTAAACAGAAAGACTGGGTGTAAGTAAGTAAGTAAAGTTTATTTATAAAGCGCTTTTCACAGACAAAGTGCCTGACAAAACAATAAAACATCATCATAGGAATCGTACAATGATAAATGACACACAAGCCACGTGTTAAGAAGTCATAAAAACACAATAAAAACGTATTATAAAATAGAATAAAATCAAGCATACACTCTAATTTGATTTGATTGAGGAAATCTAAATACCTGAATCTCTGGCTTGCTGGGCCCTGGCCTGGATGTCGTACATGGCTTCATACATTTGAGGTCCATCCTCCACTTCAGCCATTGGCAGCCTACAACAACAAACAACAATAATCAAACAACAACCATAACAAACTGCACTTATTAAAGTAGTACAGATGTGCTATAGGTGGATTTATTGAGTGTTTTGAGTACCGTGAGGAGAGTGCGGAGGCTTGTGTCTGCGTCTGGAGTGCTGATGGAGGCTGTGAAGGCCTGGGGACAGGGGGGAGCTCCCCTACAGGAGGAGCAGTAACGGGGGGCAGGACGGGGCGGGAAGAGGGGATCATGTACTCCGACTCTTCCTCACTGTCACGGGCCTCCTCTCCTGCCACTGGCCTCGGGGCTGGAGAGGGTCTGGAAACAAACAAGAACAAATATTTAAACTAAAGCTGTATGCATGGATGTGTGAACTATAGACAGTAAAAGGCTAAACGTTTGTGGAAGAAACAACAAGCATTAAGAAAAAATGGTGTCAAAGTTGAAATGCTCGACTCATCCGTCCTCGTAGTGCCAGTAAATCCTACCTGATTGCCAGGGAATAGATGGCGTTGGCTGAGGCCGAGGGCTTCACTTTGGGGCTGTCGTAATCTGGACCGGCTGGAGGCACAAAACTCTGTAAAGGAAGCAGAAGCTGAAATGTCAGACATTTTAAGGAGAGGAGCATTTTCATAATCAAAATCTTTAAATCAAACAATGATTACATTTAAGGAATAGATCAAATCATTTAGTGAAATTCATTTTTTTGGATTCTTGCTGAAAGTTATCAGAAGATGCCACTGTAAAAATATGATGCGGATGCCAGGAGCTAGTTAGCTTAGCTTTGTAAAAAGACTGGAAACAGGAGGAAGTGGCTTAACACGTTGTTAAGGTAACGGCTGCTAGATGTATGGTTATATGTAAATTCATCTGACTTTAAAGTGCAAGTGAATGCAGGTAAACAAACTAACAATCTTATTGGACCACTACTTCTAAAATTCAGTGTGTTCGCAAATGTAACCAATCAATACACATCAACCCAAATGCTAGTGGTGTGTGTGGTGTTCTGTGGTGTTCTGTGGTGTTCTGTGGTGTTCTGTGGTTTCTCTGACCAGCTGGTGGTCCAGACTGAGGGAACTGTTGTTCTTCTGCGACTCTGAGCGGGGGTCCAGAGCGGAGGGCAGCGCCAAGGGGAGGGAGTGTCGGTTGGAGAGTTCCCTGACGCCCGCTCGAATGTCCACCCCCAGACTGGACACCTGGCTGGATGAGGAAGAGGAGGAGGACGAGGAGGAAGAGGAGGAACTGGGGGCCTTGGGAACAGGCCGGGAGTTCCAGTCCCCCAGGGGCCGGCTTGGGGGTGTGGGAGGGAGCTTATCTCGAGGGGGGTCCCCAGGAGTGCAGGGCAAGGGCCGCCTCTGCAGCCGTCCATCGGGGGCCGCCCCGGCTGGGTGGGGGCGGTCCGGAGGGGGTGGAGGGGGGAGATCCCTCAGCGCTGGGGGCAGGGGAAGAGGCTTGTCTTTGTGGTGAGATGCTGCCTGGAGGGGAGGAACAGAGAGGGGGGGAACAGAGAGGGGGGGGGGCTCTTTTAGAGTACATACAATTTTGATGTGAAACAAAGAAAACACAGTACTGCTATCTGCTCCACTGGAAATAATCCATTTAGCAGCAAAAGCACTGTGTGTGCATTCATCATCTTAATCGACAATATACATAACAGAACAACAGAAAGCACAGTGTTGTTCATCATCTGCACACAATCCCAGCTTCCCATCTACAGTTTCCATTTATCTACATTTAAGCAGAAATGTGATAAAACGGGGTAATATGAATATGTGAGTGAGTAGAAATGCACTCCCAGATGTCTCATATGCAGGATATGAAATACAGTGATTAGTGTGGCTGTCATTTCAACTCTACTTCAGGGAGTAACAAAGGTACGCATCATTTGCAAAACAAGCTACCAGCTGTAAAGCAGAATATTATTAGTTTGGCTTAAGGTACTATAAAACTAATTTTAGGGTGACTTTGAAATGGCTTATATGTTACAAAGATGGCAAGTGATAGTGCGTGTATTAACATTATGTGCAAATGACATCAAAACAAAACAAAAAATAACATTCTTCTATGACAGCACTCTTTCCTGTTGACCTGTAGGCCCCCTACCCCCCTTGAGACAAAAACTGGAGAATCCAACCCAATATTGAAAATGCTTTGTGACTGTGAAATAAGTAATGCTTTAACTACACTTTGATTTTAACATCCCCTCTTGCCCAAATGAGGCGTTCTCTTGCTTGTGTATGTTCAGTTACCTTACTGGTGACCCCGGGGCTGGAGGCCCCCGGCGGGTTGGGAGGTCTGTGTGGTATGAGGTCTAGTCTGGGCGGCACGGGGGGCAGAGAGGACTGAGGAGCCATGGACATGGGTGACGGGGGGCGCTCCACCTGGATCAACAGCACAACACCCATCACATCTGATCAGCTACATTTCAACAGACTGAGGATTGTCTAATGGCGGGTTTGAGGAATACAAATTAATGACTATTGGTTCCAATCAAACTTAGGTTAGAGAGTGTGGGGGAAAGGCAGTGCTTTGAATGAATAAAGAAGAACATTTTGCACAACAGTGCTCATTTTCTTCTCCTCAAATGGCCACATCTAAAGTTTAAAATCATTGTTTTGAGCTACATGGCATGGCTTAAAATGTTATGATGTCGGGAAACCTATAAAAAGTCCTAATCATGCAACAACAATAGTTCCATGTGCCATAACATTTGACTGCACCGTTCAATGGCGTAGATTTCTTTGCTCATCAAAAAGGAACGAAAAAATCTAAGTTTGCTTGTTTTAAAAATAAAGTAACACAAATCAATACAACATATTTATGAAGTACAGCCATGTACTTCAAAGTGTACAAGTATATTTAAAGAAATGGTCAAAGATAAGAAAGAGGCAGGGGCAGCAATGAATTCCAGGGACCACTTCAAAGTGTGTGTGAGCTCAGGTATTCGCCTGATCTATATGCAGCACATAAAAAAAACCCATGGAGGATAGAAAAATGCCCCACATATCAAACACTGAGGCACAAAAAAGTTACTACCTTGGCACCATGAAAGATGGAGATGAAAGACCTGAGATATGAGGAGTGATCCTGAATCTCAGAAAATATGAAAGGGGCGAGGCAGGGAGTATTTCATCTGTAGAGAGATGGGTCTCTCAAAGACAGATAAGATACGAAGACAGAAGAAACCCAGGAGGTGCGCTGAGGGCGTCAAACCAACGCAACATTTGATCAACTCTTGAGTCGTCATGACTGGAAACTTGAGGGAAACTGATATAACTTTTTTTCTTAATAAAGTTAAGGTCTTCCCACAGTATTACCTTTGAACAGGCGAGTTTGCTCATCATGAGGTGGGGGTCTTCAAGTCTGTCGTCGTCATCGTCGTCATAGCTGGGTGAAGGAGCCCCCTCAGCCCCGAACATGCCCCTGCAGGAGCCCCCGCTGTTGTCCTTGGGGTCAAAAGGATCCACAACAATGGGCTCCGTACCTTTAATCTCACAGCGACAAAAGGGACATCCTGTTCCCTGACCCTCCGACTCCTGTAACAAAAGCACAAAGGCAGATGTTATGGGACACAGAGATGAAAGGGGGTTATGTCCGCCACGTTTGCCTAGAAAAACACTTAGAGTGAGTGCTCCTCTCAACAGGTATGAGGTGTGACACTTCACTTGAAGCGAAACACCCACACAGACCTGTCCACCCACTCTTACCTGCCAGGCGGTGAGACAGGAGGTGCACATGAGATGACCGCAGGGCTCGATCTTCACATCCTTGTCATTCTCGGCACAGATCTTACACAGCTGGAACGTAGAGCCCATCTCACAGTACAGCTCATATTGCTCCTAAGGGGAAAAATGAGACAACTATGAGTTTTCAGTGCCAAAACACAGTAACATCATACGATACTAACACCATCTGAGATCATTTCGAAAGAGCCCGGAAGGATCTGGAGCCAAGTTAAAAAATGTGGGGGCGTATTTTTAGTTTCAGTCCTGTGCTCAAGCAAAAGGAGTCTGTTCATAAACAAGTTTTCAAACCCTTGAGAAGACATGAAAGCCCAAGGGTTGTTTAAAGATATTTCACAATTTACAGTTGAATCTTGTGCAGTAAACATGATGAGTGCTTCAATGTGATGACCGTGCTACGTTTTGAAAAACAGATGGGGTTTCCTATTTTTCTTAACAAGAGAGGAAGCTCACGCTGACAAAAGTACAAATAGCTTGAACTATAAAAAACATTCTGAAATGCATCAATATTTATTTTTATGTATGAAAATGTAGCTCATGCAATGTTCAATCAGTGTGTGACTTTGGAAACACTAATGTCATCTTATTTCAACAAAGAAGATGTCTTAAAATGAAAGCCAAAATATAAAGTTTAAATGTTGGTATTTTAATATATCATAATTGTCTATGTGAATGATTCTTAAATGGCGGCTGTGGCTCAGTGGCTAGAGTGCTGGACTTCGAATCAGGGGGTAGCAAGTTTGAGTCCCACTGCAGTCAGCATGTCGTTGTGTCCCTGGGCAAGACACTTCACCCAAAATTGCTCCTGTGGGGATTGTCCGCAGTACTGAATCTATGTAAGTCGCTTTGGATAAAAGCGTCTAACAAGTGACATGTAATGTAATGTAATGTAAATATAGATGTCAGACATACAAAAATGGCTATATGTTAAAAGGAGTCAGCTACTCACCCATGACTAACTTAGTTCATGTGCGGTGTTTTTTGTCATGACTTTTACTTCTGCTTCCTTTTGGTCATGCACTAGACGGTAACATCAATATCTTTTTCCAACCAAGATCTTAATGTGTACCTAAGCTATTTGTCCGTAACAGTTAAATGCCAAAGGTCAGTGAGAATGTATAACGCAGCATCCACACGGCGGCGTGCGTTGAAGCTTGCCGGTGGGCGTGTCTGAAACTCGACCAACAACCAATCACATGAATCTCCCACCCCGGACACACAAGCACGCGGTTTGATTGGCTAGAGCTTGTACTGGCATATGATTTGATTGGCTGACGCTTCCGTCGAAGCTTCAAAAGTAGAACATTGCTCTACTTTTGAAGCAAGCAACGCGAGCGAAGCGAAGCGACGGAACCACAATGCAGTTCGGCAAAGCGTGACGTCACCCCATTCAAAGTGAATGGGCAGAAGCGTTGACGCTTCAACGCACGCCGCCGTGTGGACGGGCCGTAAGACTTTAAAGAAGAAGATCCAGAAGCACGCTGCTCTGACCTGTGTGACTTTGATGTGGTCTTGAGGTGAAGGCTCACACAGTCCTGTCAGATCTGGGTTTTGGGTCCGACCATCTGGGAATAAATAGCTGGGGAATAACAAAATGAGAAGTTAAGCACAGTAGCCTTGGGTATTTCAACAGGCATTTTATTTAAAAGTTAGCCCCATAATTAGTCAATATGATTATACTTCATGTATATCCAACAGGCTGCTGCATGAAAACATCTGTTCAGTCGTTCACTGGGCAACGTATTTTAATATCAGCAGAGATGATGATGCATGTAGAGTACGTGACTATTTTATAAATGGGCCAGATGGTATAATTACTATTTGATAAATGTTTGTAGATGCAGGAGATATACTGGATTGATTACAGGTGTGAGCAAGCCAACCATAGCTTTCATTAAACAAAAATAATCAGCACCGTCATGAAAAGATGCGTTTCATGCCAGCCAGCTAAAACACTGACTGAGCTGCACATTGGAAACCAACAGTTCAGTTCTGGTTATGATAACACTACAAAGATGGGAACAGGCAATATGATATGGCTGGATTGTTTGAGAGCTGAAAGGCAGAATCATTGTGGCGGGGAAAGCATAAACACATACTTTAAACAGAGATGCATGCTTTGTGGGAAGAGAAGAAGAAAGAAAAAGAGAAATGGTAGAAAAAGTGCTGCATATGACAGGAAGCTTAACTTATAGATCATTTATTAAAACAAAAAAAAGACCCAGTTACAGAGACACAGAGCAGAGTTAAGGGTGACAATGATCAGAACAATTGCTGATATGAGTGTGTCAAACAAATAGCAGATGGACTTACAATCCTTCCCTGAAGCCGTCTATCAGGGCCTGGAAGAGCGGTTTATTATGGGGAATGGTCTGGAGTATGTTTCCATCTGCGGTCACATAACCGATGGCCCACTGGCCCAGCCGGGTGCAGCTCAGTCGGAAGATGTAACTGAGGAGGAAACATAAGAAATGAGACAGAAGACATGAGACAGAAGACATGAGAAAGAAGACATGCTAAAGTGTTGTCAATATTTGTTTCACAGACAAAGAGCAATCAAATAGAGATACTGTATTACTGCCACATATTGTGGTCATTGGTTTTCAGTACAGCATGGTAGCTTAGTTCCAATGTAAACAATTATGTAAAATGTACAGATCATTGAATTCAGTCAAGTGCCCGCAGGAGGGTGTACATCGGGTTCACTTAGAAACAAGTTTCAAGTATGCCTGTACATTTGAGTGAGATGAAGTAGGTAAAACAGCAAATATGTAAGCTGAATAATGCATGGGAATGTCAAATGTTTGTTCAGACTGAACAACAAACAAACAAGTTAAAACATGAGAAATCATATCAATAAGACTAATATGGTTTGAATAGGAAAAAACATTTAAATAAAATAATAATTTGTAACCTGGATTTATTGTATTGGCAGAATCATATGGAGAGGGCACCCACAGACAAGATAAATAATGGGCAAAGACCCTCAAAACCCACCACTGCTCATCCAATTAAAAGATAAATACATCAAACAAAGACACGGTGTGAGGCCTGCGATTTATAATTATGCTGCTTAAAATGTTCCCTGTGGTGTTTTTTAAGCACCAAAAACAATTTGGAGCTGTGGCTACAAGAGGCGGCATCAGTCTGGAAAGACATGCAGCCACTCTTCCCTGTGCTCAACATGTTTTATGTCCTTGTTTTTAAGTTGAGAATGTTGTATCAGGAAATGACCAAATAAAAAATCTGGAGTTTTTAACACCTTTAAGAAAAGGCCGGTTCATTTAATTACATGTTAGACGCTTTTATCCAAAGCGACTTACATACTCAATACTGTGGGCAATCCCAACAGGAGCAATTTGGGGTGAAGTGTCTTGCCTAGCGACACAACGACATGCTGACTGCAGTGGGGTTTGAACCTGTGATCCCCTGATCCCTCTGATCCGATCATCAACGCACTAACCCACTGCGCCACACGCCTCCTCCACACATTCACTTCCCGACTGGTAGCTGGAGAGGTGCCAGTTCTCCTGTGCACCTAAATACTTGTGTGTTTTTTTTACTGGGAGTGTATTTAATACAAAATGCATGTGTATGTGCGCACTGATACCTGTATGTACTGTGTGTAAAATAGTGGTAAACTGTATTACCTCCCCAGGGGGATCAATAAAGGTTAATCTTCTATCTTCAAAACAACTGGTTTGTGTCTGAAGTAGGCCAGAATAGGAGTGTTGCATTTATCTATCCTAGAAGACACAGATGTGTATATTATCATTTGTCCTTACTTCTACGGCTTGAATTTGGAGATGCTGCACAAGTGGAGAAAGTAGTGTTGTTGATAGTCTCTACGTTTAGTTTGGATGTGGACCAAGTGCTTTACCCATAATACAAACAGAAGGCTGTAATTAAGAGTTTCAAAATGCTGCACACACATTGACCAATAACTGAACGGATGTGGCCCTACACAAGCCAAGCCTCAACAGTGACATCAGCTTTCAGTCAACAATCAGGCCATTGATGCCACACACACACACACACACACACACACACACACACACACACACACACACACACACACACACACACACACACCACACACACACACACACACACACACCACACACACACACACACAACACACACACACACACACACACACACACACCACACACACACACACACACACCACACACACACACACACACACACACACACACACACACACACACACACACACACACACACACACACACACACACACACACACACACACGATAATTTGCATGTGTATGATAGCATTATTGCCTTAGGTAAAACTGATGATGTATTAGGCTGTGTACGTCATACACCCCCACACACTAACACATGCAAAACATGTCTCTTCAGCAGGGACAAATATAGGACATTGGAGATTCAGTATACCACAACCAAGCTGTTGCCGCTCTAATCACATGAACGTGGTTACATGACATGTCTTGTTAAGTTTGAACAATGGAAATAAAAGTTTGTTGCATCACAGCTCACAGTGTGCTAATAGAAGTTGATAATGGACCTTAAACTATATATTTAAAGTAAATGGGAGGACACCAGAAATAAGCAGTTATGCATATTTTGCACACACCAATAAGCACTAAATGACACCACATCTTGATTTAGATGGTGTGACAGGATGTGTGTGTGTGTGTGCATTCACATGTCTCTTGATATCTCACCTGCCATGCTTGTGGATAAACTTCTGCAGCCGCGCTTTGACCTCATCGTATGTGAGGAAGGCCATGTAGCCGGGGTGAGTAACTGCCAAGCTGTTCCAGTTCCGCAGCAGGGACGACCAAGGCTACACACACACACACACAGGAAAAGAGAGAGAGAGGGTGACTCACTCATTTGATGTGTGAGTGAATAGACACAGCAATAACAACATGAGCAGAGTAATGGAGAGATAAACTGCGTTACGGATGACACTGGAAACAACCATTTACTGAACTTCAGTGTGATTTACGATGGCTACCTGGGTCAAGCAGAGTAAAATGCTCCTTAAAGCTGAATTTGGAGCACTTTAAACAGCATGCAGCTAATTTGGTACCATCTGGAGCCACATAATGAGGAAGATTAAAGGGAAATACGCAGGCTGCTTCCCATAATGTATGTAAAGTAGAACACTTTTTTTCTTTCTTTAAAAACCACCTTTAAAAACCACCATGATAACAAGGCTTGAAGCAAAAATAGTCAAATAATTCATACAACTCCATAGCTGAGTGTGGTAGTGAGAAGGTGTTTTCACAGTTAGTCTGGTGTCTGAAAGGAAGTAGAATTACACATACACCACCTAAAAAAAGATTTGCAAGGGCACGGTACAGGCTAATCACAAAGAGGGACCATTCTGTTCCCCGTGCATTTTCAACATATTTGCACACATTTTAATCTGGTTATTTATACTTTTTGCCCAAAGGAAGTCACAAAATCAAAACTGACTCCTTCGATGGACTCATGTTTAACATGTTGTATCTTATCTCTCTTTTTACTGTAATTGCAGACAAGTATCAGGGTTTAATAAACAGCAGGGTGCTTCTGACTAACTGACTTTATGTGACATGTTACTAGGTAATGTAGCTGTACAATTCTTTTTTAGTCGCCTCTTATTTGGACATTATTTTTAGATGATCTGTTCACACTACATGAGAGCTGTTGATAATACCCCCAGATCATTGAGCCTAAAGATACCGCATGAAACATTTGAAGGGGCCGATAGCAATATTTAAAAAACGCATCATTTCATCCCCAGTGTACTGCATATCAAGGACAGAGCTCAAAATGGCCACAGGCTCACTTCCTATTCTGTGTTTGAGGACATTTAGAGGAGGTTTTTTTTTTTCTGTTTGAGGGAGGGTCATAGGAAATGTCTGTAATCTGTTTAGGCTTCATTAAGCCGATCAGTGCTGTGCACACATTTAGCCTGGGATAATATCACTGAGGGGAATGAGCAACACACACTACTGCAAGCCAGATATGACGCAAGATGTTTTAGATAATACAAATTAAAACACAGCAAGTTTACAGTACAGATGACATGGTATACAACATCAATGTTTCCCATAGAAGTGTTTATTATAATTCTGATATAAAACACTTGCACTAAATATAATAGATAAGCTCTGGAGATAATGCCAATATACCCATCCTCCCCCCTCCATTTCCCCTTCTTTTTTACAGCCCTACATTTCACAATGATGCCCAATTCTATGTGTGTATGGGAGTAGTTTGGTCCTTTAACTACTACATTGTATCAGGTTTAGGCAAAGTAAAACTGTAGGACATAATCTGTGACGCTCTAGAGTGCCAACGTTGTTTGGGAATTATACCACAAATGTTCAACCTTGCTATTTATTATTCATCTGACACTAAGAAAAGGATATCTTATAATGATAACATGACACATATAATGACTGTCCTTGAGGATGTTCCTTAGTGTTATCTCCACCTGGAAACCCTAGACCTGCCTGTGCCTTTTTAAGTGACAACAGACATCACATAGAGAGGACCAAATAATTGCCAAACATTTTGTATCTGTAATGTGCGAGCAGAGACAATGAGAGAAGAACTTCCGTCCCACCAGACAGCGTGAATAAGTCAGCAGACATCCTGCTAACAAGTTGATAGGGTAAGCCAAAAAGTGACATATATGTTTGAGTTCATTATGCGCTTCTCATATGATATTAGTTTCCATGACAACGGCTTATAGACTATGCTATTAATTACTCTGTCTTCTCAATCACCCTCTTTCATAGCACATATTTCTCTTTCATCATCTCAGACTGTAACCATGACAAATAAATCAGTGCCGTGTGTGTGTGTGTGTGTGTGTGTGTGTGTGTGTGTGTGTGTGTGTTCAATACCTGGAATAGCCTTGTGAAGATGTCAAACTCAAAGACAGAGATGTAGTCGTTGCAGGCGAGGTCGATGGTGGACTTGAGGGCCATGGCCTCCAGTCCTGAGCTGATAGAATGAAACTCATGGAGAGACTGACGAAATATCTTCCAAGGCACAATGGTCCTGTAACACACAAAAAGAAAACCATGACGAAATCCCCTTTAAACAACGCAATATATTTTATCCTGACAACAATACAGACGTCTTGTGCTGAAGCATGCTCGGCTTTAAAGATGCAGTGGGGGATATGGTATCGGACGATAAAAAAACACCCAGGGAGTCATTTTTTTACTAGCCTTTTCATGCTACTTGTCAGCGATGAGGCTAAATAAATATCTGTGATTGTATAGAACATGGGTGTCTGATTACATTTCAAGGACCTGTCAGAAAGACACACTTTAGTCAAAAGAGTTCTGTATTCAATAACCCAATAGGTTTTCTAAAGAAGATACTTGTTACTGACACTGAAACTATTGCTATCAGAGGCCTCTTCAATATTATTTCAATGTAGTGATTAGTTGTTTTCATTCGTATTTTCTTGAGGAATCCCATATTGTTCCAGGATGCCAGTTCGGGTAATATTTATATTCAATGTAAAAAGATATATAGAGTTTGTCTCACTTGTCCCCGAAGGCGTGCCTCCAGAACTCTGCAGCGTCGGCCTTAGTGATGCGGAAGTTGTCACCCTGAAACAGACCATTGGGGAAGATGGCCTTCAGCTCCGCCAGCATGTGGCTGAAGATCAACGACAGCTTGGTGAGGTTCCTCCTGAGGAAGTCAAAAGGGGAGAGTGTGAGAGTTCCCGCATTTATCTTTGCAATGTGGCTGCAGTGTCATCAGTCCGTTCAACAGTTTAAAGAGAGAAATGCAGAGCAACACAAGACATTTCTTTAAATAAATGTGTGGATTTAACCCAATAGCACAGAATATTCGGTGTATTAAACAAACAGCCAAGCAAAGAGAACAAAATAAAGATGGTAGTTTACCCTGTGGCAGAAGTTAGTTTCAAGTGTGCATTTGAACCAAATAAGAAATAAGTTAATGTGTCATAAATCACTTCTTGTATAAGTGATGTTTGATGGATATAAGTGAAGCTAAATATGTATAAGGCACATCTTTCTCTTGGTGCATGCAGCTTCCTGACATCCTTCTTTCTCACTTGGGGTACAAGAGGAATGTTAACTTGTTTCTATATTTCCTCCAGCTGGGAATTAGTCTTGACACTAGTGCTATCTAACTGTCAGTATTGATCTAAGTTCTTCAGGATAATATCCATCTACCCACGCTGCATTGATAGCTTTGGGAAGATGTTTAACTGTGTGTGTGTGTGTGTGTGTGGGACTCAAGCCGATCAACGCGAGCCAGTAAAGTGTTCCTCATTCAACAAGCTCGTCTGAACAGTTGCTTGAATTGAAAGCTTGAATTGTGAACAGCATCACTACTGATTCATCTAACTTAGAAGAGGGGAAAACACAGGACAAAAGAAAAACAAATGCATCAAGATATGCTGGCACTGTTATAGAGTAAAATGAGGGGTGGCAGTTGTAGAGCTTCTGGTAGTAGTAGTTTGGCCTTGGTGTGGGGAATTGCTGCACATTTTGGTGCAACGTGCAAGTGGTCATAGTTGTTATACCGCTCAAAAGCCCCCAATAGAAGAAGAAACACACGATAGGCTCGACAGTACTTTTTTCCACAAGACAAACTCATCGACTCTTCAATTATGTTCTGACAACCATGTGAGGAGAACATGTGAATGCTTAACCTTTAAAAAAGAGTTTCAAATGTAGACCGTTCACTTCCGTACAGGTTTCAGGTTATAGTTTAAAAATGATGAAGTATGAAATAAAGACATTTCACTCGAGGCTTTCTTTCGTCTAATACCCGTCCACAGCTGCTTCAACATTAAAGAAATACTGACAAGTCCAGGAAGGCAACACAGCAGATAAAACAGACACTCACATACAATGTAAGAGTGAGAGAGATGTGGAAGCCGTGAAATGTTCATACAACTCTAATTCCACAGAGAAGAGGAGAAAAAGAAAGATGACAGGATAGGATGAGGTGAAGAGTATAAATCACCAACAAATTGAGAGGGTAGGATACCAAGAACAAGGAGACTGGAAATCGAGAGAAGGAAGCCGCACAATGTCACTATGACCCTGCACCCCATTGCAGCATTAGAAGTGTTTTGCTGAGAAAGACATGATTTATGAGGCAGCACAGAGGGAGATTGTGCTTGGCTGCCGGGCAGAGTGAATTGACATGCACAAGAGAGACAGCTATGAAAGCGTGGCTACACTGCAGCTGCCCTACACTACGCACCCTATGAGTGGTGCTGGGGGGAATTGGAAAGAGTCAATGAGTGAGGAGGACAGTGACTGAAGATGGATGAATAAAATGAGTGTACATTGAGAGCTTTTGTGTGATAGTTTACCTCAGATGGGAGCAGAAAGGCACCCGAAAAAAGAAATGCAACGCTCCTAAACTGCATTTAAAGTGTGTTTGTACCCTCTCAGCAGTACATGATACTAAACAGTGAACACTGATGGACGTCTTATCCTTTGAACAGCTCTGCCTACTTTGAATGTACAGCAAAAGACTTTAAGCCAGATGCAGGGGCCGTGTGTCTTTTGAAGCAAGGGTAACCCTCATTAGTGATGCAATGTGGAAAATGAGACCTTCAACTTCTGTCGGCTCTTTCCCCGAGGTGCTCGTGTTAGTCTTTCCTTTTCAGTGTCATCACAGAGCGTTTGTGACACTGCATGTCTGGGTTTTCTTTAGAAGCTGTCATCTCAGCAGGAGGTCCTCCTCTGTTTCTTCTGCTTTCTAGCCTCACTGGCCTACTGAACCTAAAAACTGCAGTCAGATCCATTCTCCTGTCAACCCCTTCTAACCCTGTGCTTTTATCCACCCCACTGCTGCTTTGCTTTCATCTACGAGGTAATCCTGGGAAGACAGGCCTCTCTCTTCAGTTTACACGCAGAATTCATATCTTCTCACTAAAACCTTGCATTTCCACATCTAGTTTATTTGCTAACTTATGAACCATTTATTCACTCCCCCCCCGTCTGTGAGCTTGAAACATTTATGGAGGCTACTTGAGACTTTTTTATAAATGACTGCTCTTCAAACCCACCATTAAATCCCATTTCTAATTCACCCACATATGCCAATGATATGTTTGGAGATGCTCACTGTGGGTCAGAGTTTCTGTGGGAACGATAGGCGCGATGAAAACATGTTTGATCTGAAGAGGCAGCTTGGCTGGATTCTACATGTATTTAACAGACCAAAGGGCAATCTTTTGAGGTCTGTCTAAAAATGTGTATGAGCAACATTCAGTAAGCTCTGCGAGAAGGAACTAGAAACAACCAGTTCCACCCAGTTCAGCTATATCAACTATGATCTAAAGATAAGGGAAACGTTGCAACAAAGGCAAACAGGCATTCAATATTAAATGTACAGATAAGTATTTGTATACGCATTAAATCTATGGTTTAAAGTTGTATTTAGCCCCTGTTAAATAAACTAGGAAAATAATATAAACTACAGACGCAGGAGAAGCTGTCTAGGTTAAAGACATGCAGTCAAGCAACCATAATGCACAGGAAGCTTTAAGTGAAGTGCCACATGCAATCCAAAACAATGGTCACACAGCCAAGTAGTTTGATATCCACAATTCCAGGCTTTTCTACACATGTATTTTTTATTTGCGTAACTTAAAAAATGTGTGTGAAATAAGGATGTGTTTTTGTGAACCTGGGGTTCAACTGAGCCATCATCCAGCCTGCTGTCTAAACATCAACGTCAGCAATTTAAAAAACCCATATCCGGCGCCCACCAGACTCAAGAGACAGAATGGATATGAAAGCCAACTCTGACTGGCATCAAGCTCACAGGGTGGCACAGCTGTCTCTGGCACAAGATTTGCACAGTGAATGAGACTTTTTTTTTTTTTTTTGTCAATACATAAGAAAGAGTGCTTTACAAAGAGAGGCTGAATATTATTTCAAAACTCTAGGATCCACATTCAAATCTTATCTCATATGTAGCAGGAGAAGCCGGTATCTGTTTTAGCATATTTCTGTCTCTTTCAGTCGATGTCCCTTCATCCTACAATATCAGCCCTGTGTGTGCATGTGAGTGTGTGTGTGTGTGTTCGGCATGTGTGTGTCTGTGTGCGCAAACTGGGCATTAGCCTGCGCTCCTACCACTGTGCTGCTCTTTAAGCTGCTGTGCCAACATGGATAATGCAGAGTCAATGGGCGACAGCAGAAAACAGATAATGGCTGGCTGACCTTCTCCAGATTGCCACATGTCCTTAGAGTTTTCTTTTTCATCTCTCACTCATTCTTAACCACGTCCAGAAGCCAAACCCTTTTTTCTGAACACTAGTGTTTTGTCCACCATCCCCCTCATGCTATAGATTGACCTCTGACCTTGCAGCTGGCTGCTCCCTTCCTGTTTCCTGCTGGCTATGATAAAGTAGCGCAGCTAGCCAGCAAGCACTGCACTGCGCTAATACACCGCAGCACAGCAAGCATGGGTCAACCTTACAGAATGAAAGCCTGTCTGGATTGGCAGAGTCACAAGTAGCTGTAATATCATCGGACAGCTGTATTATCTTTCCTGCTTAAGGCTTAAAGGGAAATGCAGATCAAACACAAACTGAGCCCTTCAACAAAGCTACCTACATTTGTATGTATTCATTAGATGAACTAAACTTGATCAAGTCCCATGTTTATTATGTATTTTGATTACAACAGCCCTTTGGAACTATTTTTTTTTATGTAATCTGAGAATAAATCACTGAATTATTGTCAAAAAATAGAGCTGCAAAATTGTGTTTAACGTGATGTCTGCAAAAACATTTGTCACTGGCTCACTTGTGAATATTGCTAATCGGAAAGGTTAAGGATCAATTACAATTTTCTTTCCAGTCAAAGCACTGTGATTAAGTAAAAGGCACATGTGAAAGGGCATTTACTACACGTAACGTGACGTGACTTCCATCACTTCAGCAGTTTTTACTTTGCCGGTCTGGTCATATGCAAAGCTTTCACACTGTGCCCCAATCATAGCCTCTGATCTAAGTTGCTCATAGAAGGCTACACCACAGTTAAAAAGATAAACTATAAGCTGCCAGCATTCAAGCATGCCAGTTTAGAATCGGGTTATAAAGTGAAACCTTAGCAAACAGAGTGCATGCTTCATTAGGCCAGGGTGAGTACCATTTTGGAAACTGAATTTAATAATGTGGTAAATGATTCAACAAAAACTCATTATGAAGGAGAAAATAAAAATGGTAAAATACACATAAAACAGCAATGTTTTAGCTGAATCCTCTCTACACAGTTGACTATATTTGACTGCATATCTGTTCTAATTTATCTCTGTGCATAAACAGCAAGTGCTTGTTGTACCCTGCGGGGAAAATAAACTAGTGGGTTGCATCATGCTAATCACCATAATCTACTAGTGTGAGGACTACATGAGTCGGCTGCTTAGTGATACTGCAGTGACATAAATAACCATGATGTTCTGCTATTTATGCATGTGTGTATATGCGTATAGTTGCACATATAGCCCCAAGCTACAAGTAGAGGCAAATGTAATTGAAGCTGCACACCCGAACCTAGAGTAAGAGTAAAATGTGTTTTCCATTGCCAGCTGATAGCGAGGATAACTGGAAGACTCACTGCTGTGGCAGCACAGAGGGAGGCAATCGACTCAACTTGGTTTGTACATGAGATGTGAACCAAAAAGGATGAAAGCGAATGCAGAGAACAGCAATGGTGTCAAGGAGCACGGTGGATAACTGCAATATAAGGATATGCTACAGTGAATCACCTAAGAACAATGCATCTAAAGATCAGACAAAGCCCATGCGTACGCCTAAAGTCTAAACTTTGTTCATGTCTGCCTGCACTACACTAGGCCAAAGATTTAAGGTTGATTCTTAATAAGGACATTGGTAACTAATGTATTTACTGGTAAAGTGCACAAATAGATAAGCAACTTACTGACAAGAAGTTAGTAAGCATTTCTCATTGTATACCCTTCAACATTTGTTATTTAGACAGTTTAGTGGCAGGGGACAGTCTGTGGGGAGAGTTCAGGTAAAATCTATTTAGTTTTGAAACATGAGTGGGAGCAGCTACTTCATCAAACGTTATGTAGCCCAGCAGCTGCTGATAAAACAGGAATGATTGATATCCATGCAAACTTTCTCCTTTAATCAATTTCATCTGACATCATTGTCATGCACGGCTGCATTTCCTCATGGCCCCATCCAATCCTACAAACACAGGCCTTTCCTGCAGTATTATAGCTATAGTGATAAGATTGGTGTTTGGATATTCAAAGTCAGGATATGTGCTCTCAGAGACACGCCTTTGTTTCACATACACATCAGGTACGTTTACAGAAAATAGGAAGTCATATTTTAAGACGAGGCTCTCTTTGTGAACCAAATTAGGAATAGGTGCAAATGACATTTGCAAATACCAGAGGTACTGTACCGTACAATGCCATGTTTTTCTCTGTCCACAAAGGCTTGACTACATAAATCATTGATGGCACTGGAGAACTTTACTGTAAACAGCTGCCCAACAAATGTCAACATTTCTTTTCTAGGAATAATAGCATTCGCAGTATGTGACCCAAACAACAAATCAAATCAACTTTATGAATTATTTCCAAAACACAAATGTACAGACAGACAGGTGCTGTGATACAAGTTATACACAAAGAACTGTGTGGTGGCCTTGGACACATCCCGACCTACTGAAAGTAAGGCCTCTTTTCACCACCACTATGTTATGTTATCATGTTATTTTGGTATTGTACAGGAAAACATAGACGATTTGTCTCTTATCTGTTTTTACTGTGTTCAAAAATCTCTTTACAACTTTTCAAGTATGCAGATTATGAACAGCAGTAACTAGAAAAACATGTAAAGGTTACATGGATATTAATGATAAACTTCACCTACTTTCAAGGAGCTTAGAGGGGTGAAAAGAGTCTAAATCTAACAATTCTGGTAACACTTGTTGCACGTCGATCTACAGTTGCATTTACAAAGTTTAGTACTTTTATTGTGAGACCGAACAATTTCTGCCTTTGGCCTTCGTCAGGGTCATACTGATGAGAATAAAAAAGTGGATCCAAATCATTGTTAGTGAAAGGCTCTTCTTGGCATTGGACACTAAAGGCTGAACAGTAGATCAGCTGCAGAGAAGGCTGAATAAGTAGAAGCTGGAGGAAGTAGTTCCTGCCGACTATTGTAGTAATATCACCAAAGCATGTCTGGAATGCATTTTTCTATTGTGCAAAGGATTCAAGCGCTTTACATTACAACATTTTACCAGCTTAATAATCACTGCCGCAAGTCCAAAATATAGCCAAACAGGCTGTTACACTTTTTTTATTTCCTCAAACATGTTTGGTTTCCCTTCTCAAATATAACACATTTACAAAAGTTTAACATTGCATCCTTAATGTTATGTAATTCTGTAAACCTGACATATTTGAAAAGTTGCTTAAAAGGCCAATACGGGACAGTCATATCTTACAGTACGTCACGCTTTTTTCCGAAGAGAACACCTAAATTAGGATGTGAAAATGTTCACATCACTAAGATCTGGTAAAGAATACATTCAGGGATTTAAAACAAAGCCACCAACAGCCATAATGTATTTGACAAGCAACAATATAGGTGTCAGAAACCAATTCTTGGTCAATTCCTGCAGTTTAGACTGTCCCACAGTGCAGATGCGTCACCTTACAAACCCCACCACTTCCTGTGACCAGCTGGACCTATCGACGGTGGTCAGGATGCAATGGCAGCTTAGCCCAGGAAGATGATCAAACAGACTCTCCCAGAGAGGTCAAAGCAGTATCCGGCTAGACCCATGGAGGGGTGGGGGGTGTTAAAGGGCTTTTCTGAGAAAACATTGATCAACCCTTCTACTGTATTACTCGGCTCAGGAACCTTACAATGTGTATTGTTTAACAAATATGATTCTTAAGAAAATGTTGGCTTTAGGAAAAATCAGCTGTCAAGAACCTAAAAGTAATTTGGCAAATATCTTTTTTTTGAGTAAGAGTCCAAGTTGATTTCATTTTTAGTCTCAGCAAATATTCAAAACCTGAAGAAACGTATGAACCTTGACATGAAATACATCAATAAATCTGTTATGCTCTAGTTTTGGTCTATACATGGTCTGTTACATTTTATAATTGTTTTTTGCAACTATAGATAAAAAAAAAACCCTTTTTGTCACTTCGGTGACACTGAGTGAAAAATGTCAGGCAAACCCAACCAATTTCCGTATGGGTCTTTTGTCAACTCTGACGCCAGAAAATGTTTCACTTGTGCTTTGTAAGCCATTAGGGGAAGTAAGTGAAGCAAACAAGGAGGAAGTGCTGACTGATCTGTTGATTCTGACGGAGTATGGGCCGTCAGTGTTAATAATTAAGTCTTGCTCACAGTCGTCACTTTTATCCCCACTCTCTTTTACTTTGAACAACATAGAATCCTCTTTCTTCTTCTCCACCATATTTTAAAGAACAAATATTATAGATTTGTAGTCAAGACTGTTGCTCAACATGAAAAGAAACCAACGCAAGCTTTTACTGCACTACATCTTCATCTCACAAGCTAAACAGTCTGTGTGGGACATATGGGAGAGGGGGACCAGATAAATAGAGGCTCTAAATCTCTTGGGAAGACATAGCGGAGAAGTCTGTACAGCATCACAACACAGCATATCCACCCACGCTTCATTCAAGGCTCTCATGAAATGCTCAGATCCTTCACTCGGACTATAAAAAAGCCAAAAGCCCCAGTGGAGTCCCGTTCATTGTCGTTTGAGTCGATAACTATCAAGCTTTGATACTGATTGAAGTCACAGTGGTGGAAATAATAAGTGTTCTCATATTTGAATTAAGGCAGAATTAAAAACACAATGAAAGCAGTGTATTATCAAACTATTCTTTCTGCATTCAGGCAGTGAGATAATCTTTATCCTTACTGCTCGACTTTTCAGTCTGAGCCATGTGCTGAGCTCGGCTGAAGCCTAACCACATACTAGTCTCGCTAGCGGCTCAACATCATTGGTTGGTGGGCTGATACCCATTGGTTAGTGTCACTGCCACTGCCTTCTCCACACAGACAATATCAGTCTTTGTGTGCACTGCCTGGCTTCTGTGTGTGTGCGTTTCCTCTGCATACACCAGGAATTTCTTTCTATGTAGCTTTTTGGTTCAGAGAAATGATGATGAAATACATTTTCACACAGCAATAGTTTACATTTCTATAAAAAAAAAACATCAACCACCAACCAATGGTGAATACAGCTTCCTCTTCCCCTTGCTTCCCTTTTAGTGTGGGGTTTTTCTCTTTGCAAGACTACTGTTATGGTAGCTGAGAAAGAACAATCTCGCTGAGGAACTGAGCAACAACATGATGATTCATAATGGATAATACTATTACCAAATTTTCGAAGAACAACAAAGAGTTCAAAAAGACGGCAGCTTAGGAAGATACCTCTGAGAAAGTAACTAAATGCCCAGCAGTTTTAAGTAGTATTGTATTTAATGTTAAGGTTTTTCGGACAGAACGTAAGGAATACTATGAAATCTACTAATGAGCTCCTCTCTTCAACAGTCTACATTTTCTTTGTTCAAAAATGTCCTGTCTATCTGCCCACTCCCAGGTCACTTTTTGCTCACATGAATCAGGTTAAACCAGACTCTCACAACCAGCTTTACAGACATCTTAATTACCCCCTAAAGCTTCCCTCTGCCTTTACTTAAGTCTGTAGGAATTCAGATGTTCTCTTGCAAAGTCTTAAGATACATCTCCCAGTCATGACATGGGCCAGTAAGAAGACACACATTCAAATCAGAAACAGTAATACACAGAGGGCTTCACGCCAACTCTGATGGTCAAAATGTGAATCAATAGAATAGAATTGGGAGGGATGAAACCCTCTTTAATGGTCACACATGCAGAGCACACAGTGAAATTTGTTCTCTGCTTTTAACCCATCCTAGTACCAGGAGTCTAGTACTAGGAGCAGTGGGCAGCTATTGTACAGCGCCCGGGGAGCAATGGGAGTTAGGGGGGAAGGGGGGTGTCCGGTGCCTTGCTCAAGGGCACCACGGCAGGGCAGGAGGTGAACTGGGACCTCTCCAAGTAGCAGTCCACACTCCATATTTTAGGTCTGGTCGGGGACTTGAACCGGCGACCCTACAGCTCCCAGTCCAAGCCCCTACTGACTGAGCCACTGCCGGACAACGGTAACGGTAAATCGTTACGTGGTAGTTTGATAAAAAAGACGCCATGGAAAACAGAATGAAATGTTTTAAATCTTTTGTAAATGATCTTTTTCACCCCATGCTAGAGAAGCAACCGCCCAGAGGCAGTTATAGAGAAAAACCTTACTCGGATAACATATACTTTTCTCTATCATGGTCACTCCCACGACAAGGCTGATGAGCTGTATCTTACTGATTCATTATATATTGTACATAATGCATGTTATAATGATGTTGTACAAGGAAGAAGGGAAGAACAGCTCCATCCAGCAGCACGATAATAACGTTGTGTCTGCAGTATAAGATTATTTTAGTTTTTTCCTCTGATGTATGTTTAGTTTTATTTAATTTGGTATTTTGCCAAAAGGGAACCAAATTACACTTCCACAAATATACACATATATTAAAACAAGGAAACTGCTTATTTCTAGAACATGTGTGTGTCTGTTTCCTGAGGGACAGCGACAGGTTATTCAATGTAAAGGAAAAGAAAGAGACATTTTGATTTCAAAAAAGAAGAAAGAACACAAAGCTACCATCTACATGTTCAAGAAGATGGTAGAGATAGTGTGGCACAGAAACAAAGTGACAGGCAGACAGGCAGCTGTAGATTAAGCTCCATCCTGACCACAGATGCTCAAACCACAACACCTTATTTCTTTTGTTTTGATACATGTCGAGCAACAAGCACCCTGGGGGCAGGGTGCAATTATTCACTCTGAGCCTTCACAGTCGAAAATTATTCAGACTGATTGAATTTGATGTGTGAAATCGTGATGATACAGCAGTCTTCACAGATCAAATTAACCCTTCAGCAGGGGTCTTTAAAGAAAGTCAACACAAGCCATTTTTTATCACATTCTCCTTTCAAAATCACATATTTTCAACTATTATTAAGGTAGTTGTATTCACCTGGGTTGTGAGTTCTCCTCGTACATGCGTTCTTTGCCCTCCTTAAACAAGCTGATGGTCTGCTTGGTCTTCTTGGTTAGGTTCTCCATGAAGACCCGGAAGTACTCGTTGTCCCCCAAGGTCTCCATTTTGCCCTCGTAGCGAGACAAGATGGTGCGCAGGTGCTGGTAGGTGTCTGGCAGCAGGTCCAGGATGTAAGGGGGGCTGTTCTTCAGAGCCAATTTGGGGTTTTGGCACAGGCGCACCACCTGCAGAAAGGGAGGATGTGAGGGGGAAGACAAGGTTCAGTTAGACACAAGTCGTTGAAAGAAGTAAGGTAGATGAGGGAAAGGTTAGACAGACTGTGTTAGAAAGAGGGTGTAAACAAGAGGTTAAACTACAAGGATTGGTAAAGAAATCTCCACTATGCATTTTCATTCTGTACATCAGAAAGACATTATTCAAAGACATCACAAAGAGTCTTGCATCACATAGCTCCTTTCTGTATTAGAGCACCTATCTACAGAATATTGTAAGAGAGCCCAGATAGAAGACATGCAACATGGAAATGCCAACAAAGTCAAAGACTGTGAGAAAGGCCCTCAAATGTCCTGACAGACTCATGCTTGGGGCTTTCAGTGTGTCAAATCTCTGATGTCTGATACATGAGTATCATGAATTGATTCCCTGTAGAGTTGTTTGATTTCTGTCACACTACTTCCGCTTTTAGTTATGCAAAAAAGATGAAGGTGGAAAAAGAGAAATGCATATCTTCCATTAGCAGACAGTTTCTGATCTTATTGTGCAGCAAAATATCTAAATGTTGTATTTATTCTATCATACATATGTCTTTTTGTAGATATGCAGATGAATGATTGCACCTTATTATGCGACTACCATGTCGATAATCATGGGTCATAACAGTTTGATTCTGTAGGTTTAAAGAAACTGTTCATATGTTAACACTTCCGCCTTTCAATCTGCACACCCTACACCACTTCTGCCTCGAACACACAAAGTCTCTTTGCTCAACATTTGAGCATGATTGCCATGCAAATTTGAACAGCTGAAGCCCTGAATAAGATAATGTAGATACAAGCTTAAACAACAATGACACACCACAAAATAAAAGCAACTTAAAAAAACGGTATAGAAGACTTAAAAGAATATAAAAAACATTAAAAGGTCAAACAGCTTGATTAACATCAGTCATTGATAATACAGTGTGGATTAATGAATGGGTGAGCAGAGAGATTCATTTTTTCTTTTAGACAGCTTTATAACTCATGAAAATGAAGACCTCCCCTTTCGATGGTCAGTCTACCTGTTTATTCACCAGACTGCATGAATACATGAATGTTACATCCTCAGTAATGTTCAACCATCCTCACTCATCTCACTGTACTGCTGCACGGTGTCTGAGTCACTTGGTTGACTATTACAAGACACACTGGCGGGCAGCCTAGAACACTCTGACATTTAGCTATGTATGACTGCTTTCATATTTAGCTCTGCATTCATGCTAACATTCTTGCATGATCGCAGAGACACACAACTATACCTCCATTCAAAAAATTCAGGGACTGATGTCCTTATTTGAACCTGCAATGATTAAAAGCAAGGCTTTCAGCTTCGAAGAACAATTGCATATCAACAACAGGAACCAGCTAATTCTTTTGAAAACCAGGCCTGATTATTGTCTAGTAATCATTTGTGAGTGTTAGAAAGATATATGGCAGGAATAGCATTACAAGAATGTCAGTTTGAATTTCCCTGCCCCTTCTTGGAAGCTATCGATTTGTCATTATGAGAAAAACAAGACGTCAACAACATCTTGTGCTCAATCTTCTTATAATTGATTTAGGCCCGGGACTACTAAGATTTATCAATTGTCATTAATAAACAATATAAATATTTGACCACGCATTAATATCTTATATTTGGTTATTATTATTATTATTCAGAGTATTCCCTTTCCTTCTAGACTTAGCTCATCTCATTAATCTAAAGGCCCATATGAGCCAAGCTACATATAAAGAGAGTGGGATTCATATTGTAATTACTTTATAATATACGACCGAATTGCTGGGTTAAGTACTACAACATCCAATATGGATGTTTTAAAACTCAGGAAAGGGAACTTCCACAATAGACTTTATTAAGATCAGTCATGAGGATTATCCATATTTAGTTCAGCATTAGATTGACCAGATCAAACTAGCAAAGCCAAGATGATTCCATCTATTTCAATCATTTCAATAACCAAACAGAGATGCAACTGAAAGAGGAAGAACAGATTAAAGACGCCTTAGAAAAGTTTCTACTTTACAGTATGTAGCACTCAATAAGAATCCTTTTTTTTTTTCTTCTAGTCTGTGTATTTTGGATAATTTTCAAGTAAAAGATAATAGGACTTGAGTGCCATTACCTACACAGTGCCCTTATTCCTTTGAAACTCTCATTAGGCCTCCAGAAAACAGAAGGTCTACATTGGTTATGTCTGAGACCAGATACGACTGTTGCCAAGGTGAAATTAACATTATCATCTACTACACAAACACTTGTACCCATAACTAATCCAAACTCACTTTCATGCACATGCACGTACAAGGCCACATCAACTGATGTAGTCTATCAAGGCTACTGTCTTGAAGTAAGTTGTTGACTGCCTGCAAGCAAAACTGCATTACACATTCTTCTTTTTTCTCTTCTGGGTTGATCTACACCTGGCATAGACCTGGTATATTTTGTATATCAAGTTAAGTTGTTTAAAGGTTAACCAGCTCGGGGAAAGGTGGCCCATTTGTGTAAGAAGTGCAGCTCTAAACAGACTATGTTTGTGTTTCCTTGGTACTGGAGAGTTGAGAAATTGTTATTTGAAAAAAAGTGATTTGCCTCTATCTATCACATTAAAGACAAAGCAGTATGTTTTTTCTAATTTCACCAAAAGTTTGGATTTCAAAATATGGATAATGTTTTTAACACGAAAGTCTAATAACAAACTGTGTTTGGTCTCTACATTCAAGAACGCCTTAACTATAGGATTAAACCCATGTTTAATACACATAATTGACCACTGTCTTATTACACTTCTTTAAGCACAACAATGTACTACCCAAAAGAGAAGAACATCATTGTGGTTTACCAGACGTTAATGTGATGGTTAAACTAAAAACAAAAAGTGTATTATTTCAACCGCTATAAATGTATGGAATGCTCCAAATGTGTGTCACAAAGCTCTACTATGGCACAAATGTTATATCACAATATGCATCTTATCTTTGAGTAACATATGACCTGAAAATGACTGGTGGATATCCATTTGGTCAAAGCCAAACTTATTATTACCAATATTTACTTGTACGACTTTCTGCATCTCTATTAACTAGCCTTAAGCATATAGCAATGCAAACGCAGAGATTGCAATACAACACCTAATGGTTAAACTTTTAATGCTGTAAAAAAGTTTCATATAGGCTGCAAATTAATGAAGGAGCTAAATGAACAACACATTTTGATCCTGGCATCACAGATTAAGTGTTTAACTCAAAAGCAACACAACGATTAAATAGTTAAAGACTGCTATAACTGTTGGTACTGTGTGTGGAGGACTCTATAAAGAACTATGCCCTATGCTTTTGATACAACTAAACTATGGAGGAGGGGTTTTCAGAGAGTGACTGAATTATTATTCTGCAGGTGTTGATCTACGATATATGCTGGGCTGTGGTTTTCCTTCAGACCAAGCTCAATTTTATTTCCGCTGCTATTTTTAACAATCTGGTAGAGTAAAAATACTTTTGGTCTCATAGCCTTTTCAAAAGATAAAATAATGATATTTGTTCACATAACTTATGTTGCCCTCAACTCTTTCACTGGGTTTGATTTTTGATGTTATATGGTTAATTATCCCCATACATATTTTAAAACAGCAAAAGTGCAGGTATTTCAACTGATGTAAGGTTAGCTGTCCAGTTATCAAAATAAACTGGAATGTGGTTTCTTTGTTATAGCTTTGTAAAAGGACCTGGTCTCTTAACATCAGAGCTCTAAACTAAGGCCTCAAAGAGGAAGAGAGAACACAAAAGAGTGTCTTGTCTTCCTATTCACTCTTATATCGCTGTGTGAATCTCACAGGAAACTGGGGGTCAAACTGCTACAGACTTTTTTTCCGAGAAGTTAAACTGTGAAACGAGTCTCCTCTTTGAAAGAGTATAATTGGCCTAGTTAAATGGACACATTTACTTTCCTATTTTTCAGTGCTTTGTTACAGTTTCTAAAGGCTGACAGCCAGTTGCAAACATTTCAGCAACAGTTTAAGTTACACGAACACAGTTGCTGTGATAGTAGACCCTGTAATTTCAGCCCACTGTGATAAATGAGCTAAATTCAATTCCTCCAGGCAAACTCTTCCGTGTATGTTAATGTATAAAGATACATCGTATTATTCAAACTTGGCCAAACATGATATGAAACAACGTGATTTACCACAGATTGGCACAGCAGTAGCAAACAGATGTGCTAAAGAAACCCTTGTTCTGTCTGTGGGCTAATGTTAGGCTGCCTTAAAAAAAGTATCTGTCTTTTACTCTACTGTGAGGTAGCCTGGCACATATGGTATACATGAATACAGTTTAAGTTAAAAAAGTAGCTAACAATGTCTTCTCTCAGCTGACTAGGTAACATGAACGTTAGCAACGCCAGACCTGCAGCAGGCGAACATTAGCTAGCTTATCGCTAGTTAGCTGCGGTTAGCTAGCATCACTAGCCATCAAATGGGCTAGCTGACGTTAAAGGCTTGTTAACGTTGACCATTAACTTACCTTGTCCATTAGTTTCCAGCATTTCTCCACCGTCTTTTTGTCTACGGCCCCGGGCTGGTGATGGGAGTGGAGGTGGTGATGGTGGGGCTGGAAGGCATCCTTCATCAATCCGATTAGCCCCCCTCCTTTCTTCAGGTTCCCTGCCATGTTTGGGCTCGGGTAGGGTCGGCCAGAGCGGCAGAAAGGCGAGGCAGGGCAGGGGTCAGAGGGACCGGACCGTGGAGTCAGCTGGACCGGGCTATGGTGAATCGACACCCCCCGACGAGGACAGCGCCCGAGAGGCGAATCCGAGCCAGGGTCCGACGGGGGGTATAGGGAGGGAGGGATGACTATTTAATAAAGGCTCCCATCAGTAACCCTAGCATCAGTTTGTCAGATAAATGTCCCGATTATGGCTCAAAGAGTCACTCACACCCTGTGCTCTGTGCTGCAGCTAGCTGCTCGGTCTCTGCAGGGACCCACGCAGGCTAATTAGCAGAGCACCAGACCTGACTCTGTTCAGCCTCAGCTGGAGGACAATGGCACCGTTTCTCTGCCCAGAAGACTTCTCGACTGGAGTGTGTCCTCTCCTCTTGACAGCCCCCGATGTCGTTCCCCTTTTTTTGTCAGCAGCAGAAGCAGATATTTTCGCCTGTACCGTGTCTTGACGGGAAGTTCAGTGGCTGTATGACACTGTCAGCCCTCCCCTGCGGGCTGACGACAGAGAGCACTCACCGATGCCTGAAGGGAGGAAGTTGCGCTTGAAACTGCGAAATCTTCACGTACATACACTAGAACAGGGGTGAATAAATAATTGTGTGAATCAAACATGTCCCAGTGTTTTTTGTTTCCTCCCGTGACGTGTATGTGCGGCCCTGTTCCTTTCCTGTACGTCCCCTTCCGTTCGCCCCCCTCTAAACCCAAAATCCACGCCTTCCCTGTGCGCGTTCACGAGCCATGAATGTAGTCGGATGCGCGCCTCTGCCTGTGTTGCATTCATAAAACGTAAAAGGGATGCAGTCCTGAATTCCCCCCGCGGTCACCCTTAACAACAAAGGACGCTTTGACTTGTCTCACCAAAAGTAAGGATCCAATTACATGCCCTGTGTGAATGAGCTCAAAATGCATCGGTGCCCCAGTCAAGTTTGATTGGCTGTTATTAAAGTCAACCGACTATCAATCAAACTGGACATCTAGTGCCATGGCAACTCACTCAGCAACCAGTGCCCAGCAACAGAGACTCATCCCTGTGTACAGTTAGTGTATATGTTATGTTCTTAAAGGTCCAAACACACGCTGCCTCACAGCAAGCAAGTTTGCCTCCAATGAAAAAACAAAAAAAGACCACACAGGATAATCGAGGAGAAAAGTGATTTTGCTCATGTGTTTGCTTGTGTAGTAAGGTCAAACCAACTATAGCCCAATAATATATATTTTTAATTAATTTGTTCTGTATAATACATCAAGGGGAAAACGTATCTTGCGTAATACTAAAGATGCGAATTCCATACTCTCACTTTGCTGTTTTGAATATACCATCTTCAAAACCTGCAACTCATCATTATTTGACATCATCAAATCATTTGTAGATTTATTTTCATTTCATCGATGAAATAATTTGTTAATTAAATGTCAGACAATGGGAGTGTGCGCATCATCATTTTTCAGAGCCCAGTCCAAAATTCAAAGATATTGAATTCACAAGAGGAAAACTGAAAATCCTATCCACTGATACACTGAATGTAGCAGATTTGAGCCGTTTGCTTTATATACGACTTGATCAATTAATCAATGATGAATTCTCTTTTGACCTACAACATTACTAAGACAAATATATCTACATTCACTCAGTTTAGTATTCGTCTTACAGGCACTGATATTTCCATTTTGCGAGGCCCAGAATTTCATTAGAGAAAAATAATGATTTTTCTAAACTATATTCATTAGATGGTGTAATTATTCCTTACTTTCAGTAGCTTCAATTAGTATACGGTTTCTAATGGTGGTTGTAAGTGCAGTATGTAAGTAGTCTTGTGTCTTGTGTTAGCATGATTTTGAGGCAGGCTACCTGTTCTTTAGAAACTTGACATTTAGATGTTATCCTTTCTATTTCTACAATAAATGTAAGGGAAATATTCTATTTTTCTTATTTAATTTTCTTTACAATACATGGCTTTCTTAATGATCAATTAAAAAGCTTATTTTTTCATCGTTTATTTGGTAGGGACATTGCACATTAATGAACACTTAAAACAATAAATGTGCCAAGCGTAAATATGCCGGATTTAGCTTTGAGCTATACTTTCCATCCGCAGTCCCTCACATTTGTTGATTCTGTGATTATAATCAGGTAATTTGGTCAAGTCAAGGAACCATCTGTCTGCATCAGGGCTTTACTTGATAATATTGTGTGGACAAAACGTATATATACTTTACTTTTTATTTTAAAGGTCACCATATTATGCAAAATCCACTTGTTCATGTATTTTATACATACACATGTGTCCCCTCTGTGTAAAGAGATTCTCAAAGTTTCAGGAAAAAAGATTCGCTCACTTTTTGTCCTGATCAATTTATATAAAAACCTGTCTGAAAATGAGCTGATCAGATTTTGGCCACTTGATCTCTTGACTATGATGTCATAACGATTTTTTGGCTTGTGTAACCATTAGCCAATAACCAACCAAGGTAAGCCCCCCCCCTTATCACCTGAATCTCCTCCTAGAGCACCATTGTGTTCTTTTTAACCAAATATCTCGCAGAGGGGCGTGGGGGGTGGCTCCTTATTTTCATCTAAAGTAAAAGACAGAGCGTCAGCACTTTTGAAACAGGGCTGAAACAGAGGGGTTTATGGCATGCTACAATGCAACTGTTTGGTATTTCGAGCCAAACACTTCAGAGACATGTTTTGTATATATCTGAGACCTATAATATATTGATGAAAAACAGTATAATTGGGGACCTTTAAGAGTTTGAATGCAGGACCTTTGCTCTGGATAAGGGAGCAGGAAGTGTAATGATCTGAATACATCACCCACCAGTGTCTTGTCTACCACCATCTGCATCACCTAACCGCTAAATGGATATTTGAGCATGTTTCACTAAAAATGCATTTATGTGTGTGATTACCACAGCCCTACAGTGTGAGTCTAAAGGGCCAGTGTAAGAGAATTGATATGAGGAGCACAGAGACATGTAGCAGAACCTGCAGCACAAGAGACAGGACCCCAGGGACGTCCATTCTGGTACTGCACATACTGTACAGGGCATGAATCAAGAATTAGCCACTTTTTTAATATCATGAGATAAGGTGTGATTCATTTGGGAGTGAGGATAAGGGGCTTGTTAGCCAAGCCAAGGCAATATTGAGGAGCAAAAGTCTAATTAACCGGGTACCTAAGGTGATTGCTGCATTAGCCTTACAATGTGATTCAGCAATGAGTCAGACATCTTTGACACAAGTATTAATCTAGACCTCAGTTGCCAGTTAAACATTCAGACAGAGCTGACCAGGGTGAGAAGGAGGGCAGCTGAAGGAAGTAATTTTAATGACTATACTTGAATAAATCAAGCCATTAACAGTTAGTTATCATCTCAAAAGTGATGGACATGGAATGCCTGTATGCATTTGTTTGCCTGGTGATAAATAGGAGGAAGGAAAATAAGAAAAGAAAAAAGGGAGTGTGAGCAGGTCACCAAAGATAGAACATCTTCAATCCAATGTGTGCTTTCAGGGCGCAGCAGGGGTTAATCAAGTTCTTCTTCTTGAGCTCATTTAGAAGGGAAAGCCTGTGTCAAACAAAGAGATACTTATTGTACCAAGCATAATGAATGTAGCAATGTTCCACCACCAAGCTGAAGAAGCACCCTTCTTTTTACAACCAGGGTCTTAGTGTAATAGCTCTGTCTGAAATACCTTAAGGTTAACGTAACATTGTACCCAACACAATTACTTTACCAATAAACAGACAGCACAATGCTGGACACAGATTTATCCAACCCTCCATAGGCCAGCCACCTGTCAGAAGCAGGTATTTGGCCACATAAGAAAAGGGAGACAACCTCTAAAATGTTTTGTGACTTTCTTATCTTACAATGCCACAGAATATCTCTCTGCAGACCTATGCACATTGCTGTTTGCTTTACAAAGCAATGTGAGAAGTTATTTGGCTAGCAGAAATGACATATCAGTAAAATGGGAAGTCATATCAAAATAGTGCACAGGAAGTTACATTCTGGTTGATTTTGAGTCAAATTTGGTCCATCCGGACTGTTGTAGAGCTGCTTAAAGAAGCGCGCACATCGATTTAAAATACTGCCCTAAAATGTTATTCTAACCCGTAGGTACATTATCTAACATCAGAACAATAAGTGAAATAGCAGAATTCTTCCTTTATTGACATTTTACAGTTACAGCCCAATTGGCTAAGCACAGTCAATTTCGGCACATTTTCTGCAGCTGATCCTCAAAGATAAGTGGATAACCTGGAGCCCTCTAAGAGGGCTCAGCCTGTGATTATACAAACTAGGATTTGAATATGCAATTATCATTCTTTCTCTTTTTCCCACAATGAGACTGAATCGAATTATGCCTCTTCTCCATCAGCTCCAATCAGTTAAAGGTAGTGCAGACGGGAAGGGATATCAGGTTAGAAAAGGGAGTGACTTAAAGGGAAAATTTGGGATGACAAAAGAAAACCCCTCACTAAAAATACAAGGAACTCTCTCTCTAAATTTTACTTAAATGTACTGCACATTTAAAAAAAAACAAATGCAAGCAGCTGTTCTTCTCTGTGAGAAACATCTGCAAATTAGACTTGATCAGATTGTTGTATCTGTTTGGTTCAATTGAAAGTGACATATGCCATGCGTCAGCATCAATCTGCAATTCACGATTTAGTATTCCTAACACTGGGTTGGATGTTCTTATTATATAATATTTTACCATCAGAGTACAAAACAGGCTGAGAAATATATGCATGCATTCAGGAGCCTAACGTGTCTGTAATGCTGTGTGATGACCACTAGATGTAGTAAATGTCTGTTTATAGTCGAGGAGGCGGTACCAAGATTATTTTACAGACCCAGACGTTTTTTGAGAATTTATATGTGTAGATACATGGTACAGTTATTTATGTTTTACGTATGCTTATATTTTTTATCTTAAATATAAGTAAGTGACGACTACAATTACATGGTATGAAATTAATGATACCAAGTGAGAGTAGGCTACACTATACACACACATAAAGAATAACATGATCTTTAGTGTTAAGAAATGATGCGAATGTGGGTATCTTTTGTTGTATTGTATGCTGGATCCATGGGCCAGAGGCCAAATATGGACAGGCAACAGAGCATAAGTGAACCTCACCACACAAAGTCACACAGTATTCTCCAAAATGCCAAACTGTATTAGACTGCAATGTTTTCTTCCAAACCCCAACTACGAAAAAACTGAAATCCTCAGAAAATAAAGTACAAAAAGTTAAGTTCAACATTAGGCAGACCAACAAAAACAAAAGTGAGGCAGAATAACAGTTACTGTAATGATGCAGGAATTATGACTTCGCTGCTCAGCATCGATAAAACCAGACTTCTCCCGCGGGGAGCCAGATAAACAGATTTTCTTCCAAGGCTGTCGTTTGCGTCATTTTCATGGCACAGGGCAGTTTTTTTAGCCTCTCATCTGTGAGGTAACGAATCATTGACTCTAGGATGAAGATAATTCTGTGCTCTAACGACCAATTGAGACAAAAACTCAAGAGGCCTTTATCTGGAACCAAATATTTTCTCCTCAAACCACAAGTTGTTGTTGTCCTAAGGGAGTTTGTGTTTCTGTTATTTAGAGTTTAATGGGGTAGACTGCAGTCGCCCAAGTGCTAAATATGAGATAAGAATAGCGCACCTGTTAGTGGGGGAGTTTAATTTGCAGTATGTCTTTAATGAATATTCCCCTTGTGAAAAAGTAATTAAAAAAAATACCCAGTGATGAAAAAACTATTCCGAATTTTCTTAATGAAAGTATTAATAGGCCTACAAGTCAGAGCTCTTCATTTAAATGTTAAAACGGATGCATCAATGTTCAAGTAGCATTTGTACGAGAAGACAGATATTTTAATCCAGTCATATCCATTATGGGTGGGTTGCCCTCAAAAGGGCCACAAGACGATTAATGGGGTGAAAAAAATGTAAGACCAAGTTCGGCTGCTCCCTTTTATTATTTCTTTACCTTTTCTCTTATTATTTATTTAGAGAGAGAGGTTTGAAAGGAAAGTGTGTTTATGGAGGAACTGCTGACAGCTCATACAGTACATCTGAAATGTTACAAGGGGCCCAAAGAAAAAAAAAATTGTTTAGGCTTTTACAAGTACGTGGATGAGCTTGTCCATGTTTTCATGTTAAAAATGAATCAGAAAAGTTACTAGTAACTTTAGCTTTTAAATAAATGTATACAAAAGTATAATATTTCACTCTGAAATGTAGTGTAGAAGAATATAAAGTAGCATTCAATTGTACTCAAGCACATTGAGTAAATGCCTTTTGGTACTTTCCATGCCAAGTAGAAGTAGTATTAAGTAAATGCCTAAGGTGTGTATACCCTGTATCTACATGTTTACCAACTGATCATTACTCATGTGCATCATCAAAACTCTGTGATTAATGATGTGCTTCCAATCTGAACCCTGCTAATGTTTTCCTGCTGTTGTCGATGCATTTCAGACAGATGGTGCTTTATAAAGAATTAGAGTCATTATGAGAGTGACGGATGTCTTTGGACACTTGAGTCTCCGGAACCTTAATCCAAGGTCAACAAAGTATTTCAGTGCAGACACTCACATAACAGCATTCATGCAGCTTTGTCATGCAGGACCCAAGTGATCGATAAAAGGTTGTTGCTTTCATTTTTCTGATGAATACCTTACAATGAGTGCCGGCTGCCCCACTTCCACTTGAATTTGACTCGGCTGTCCACTGCGTCTGTTCAGCTCTTGGGATACAACGAGATAACCTCCAGCTGATGAGTCACACTGTCATTTCACATGGCAAGTGCAAGAGAGACCCCATACAAGTATACACACACACACACACACACACACACACACACACACACACACACACACACACACACACACACACACACACACACACACACACACACACACACACACTAGGTAATCTATGCTTCCCATCTGTGGGCCATCAATCAAGGCAGGAATGAATAGTGAGGAACGAAACACAAAATAAACGAAGCTTCATTTTATTTCTCTGAAAGACAAACAATGCCAAGATGTTTCGGTTGGTCAATATGTTTAACAACAGCTGTCAGTGTACAAAAGGTTGTATAACAGCCTGGTCAGCATCTCACCTTGATCTCTGAATCCCTTTTGTTATTTAGCACAAAACAACAACAAGCCTTTCACAATAATGGCCAGCAAATCAATAGCAAAGCTCTCACTTAAAAATGTTCACCAGTCTAAATAGATAGTTTCCTTTGTCAGTCTATTACGTCCTTCTGTTAGTATCCAGTGCGCATTGGTTGCTGCTATGGGGCATATGTATACATGTATACTGTTAACCTTGGGAAATCTTTGAGGAGGAGGAGGAGGATCAATAAGTTGTTGTAAGAAATGTCTTGACAAGATTTAACAATTGTTATTGGAAAGCAATACAAGTATACTGAATGCAGAGTTATAGACACAATTATTCCACATTTCTAAACATCCAAGGTTTTCATGTTTTGGTTTCATAGAGCTAGAATGTAGGCTTAAGAAAATATGTATGATCTTTTAACAGAAAGTCAAGAAAACTTTGATTTGAACAGAAAGGGGCCGATAAGAAAGTCACTCTTCAAGTGTATAAGATGTGATCTGCTAGCGTGACAAACTGCATAAGACTCAGTACAATTTAATTCCCAAATCCTTGCAGAATTACAACCAACAAGGAAATGTATATTAATCTGTGCTACAACTGGTTAAGCTTGAAGAGGGAAGTAGATTTCTAAACACCTCTGCAGGCACTCAATGCTCATCATGAGCTTCATAAATCCAACAGGCAGTGGTGGGAAGAGATGCACTGAATTTATGGAGCCGGAGCAGAAGGAAAAGCATGAGCATGAAGAAATAAACTTGACATATAAGTGACATACAGGTGGCGGTGAGTGTTTATGTGCGTGTGTCACTCCTGTAAGAGTTATGTGGCACTGTGTGTGCTGAGGATATGCACTGTGACATGCAGGTTGGTGATGCACTGCAAAAAGGTGTCATCTGTAATGCCGCAGTGGAAAGATTGCGAGACAGGCACTCAGAGAGGAGATGAGAGGAGATAGAGGCAGCCGGAATTAATTAAACTGTAAATCAGTTGCAGTTTGTTGTGTGCGTTCACTGACTTTCACTAGGAGAGAGAAATAAACCTGAAAATTACAGTGATGAATGGACTGCAGGTAAACGTATAAAGCACATAAGTGTGTTGTTAAACTCATTAGCCTTCGTTAGCCGCACCCACACAAATCCTCAGCTGTTCAAGGTATCCACAAGTGGGCAGACATTATCTCAGTTATGGGAGATAAACGAGAGGTAAATGCATGAACTCCTTCTGGTTCACTTAACATCGTCATGTTTACTCAGATAGAAAGCCATACATCCTAAAACTACTTCCCTGCATGCGTATTATGTCACAACAAACTAAGTGCACTGTCTGAATATTTCTTCTGGTGGAATAATAAGTGAACCCAGACCCTGTTTAGCATTGCAGATCTAAATAGCTCAGAAGGTCAAATACATCAGAGTAAAAGCAGAACCCCACAGAACGGAAGGTTGTTTTAAGAAATATCTTTATAATGGAATAAAAATGTCAACATAACAAAATAAAGGATATCAAATACAGCAGCCAAACCCTGCCAGTTTGCTCTGTGATGCTAAGGTCACCAAGTGTTTCAGTGGGACCTGTTTTAATTCTTACTCTACCGCTCTCCAGGCCTTCAAGGTAATTGGCAATCTCATTCCAACTACACTTGATTTAGCACCCCTGTAAATGTTTTTAGTGCTCAAGAAGTTAGCATCGGGTGAAGCGAGAGCTTTCCTACTCTCATGAGTTTCGTAGTGACATTCAGCAAATGAATAGGAACTTTTTTTATAAAACTGGTAATGGATTGTGGGTTTTCTCTATATGCTTGGCAAATAAACTATAACAAGTTATTATATAAAGAAAAATAGAAAGTTACCATTGGCTGTCTATGAAGACTTTCTGTATGTGTGTTCAAATGGCATTATGTTTCCCTATAACATAATAAACATGTAGGTCTGTTCCATTAACATAATCAACTTGTTACTGTGACAAAAAAACAACAACACATTGGACCATTACTGTGGAACATGTTGATCATACTGTATGTACAAACCATCTGTGGGGCATTAATAATTCATTAGTTGAAGATTAGGTACATTGGCACTATTGGTGCTTCAGGAGATGATACCATAATTCCTCTGTGACTCCCAGTCATTCTGTTCAGTGCCAAATTAAAGCAGATTCAGTGCAGTTTCAAACACTGATGTGTACACGTGGGAGTTAAGACACAATGCTGAAGTGCTGAAACACTTTCAGTAAATGATTGGACTGATATTGAAAAAGTGGGGGAGGGGAGGGGGGTCTCTCGATTAGAAATTCCTCTCACTTGTGATTCCAGTCTGCCAATTGTTCAGAATCATTCATTCGCAGAAAACTCTAAAGTTAGTACAATTGCGCTAAAGTTCCTTCCAGCTCTGTCAGCAGTTGATCCAGCACAATTTCACATCTTCAGCTCCTAAAACTGCATACCAATCACGGCCCTCAATGCAAATGACAGAATGATTTTACAACAAGGTGACAGTGATCACTCACATATGTGTCAGTTTGTGTATGTGTGAGATCTGAGATTTATGTTCTTAGGATGCAGCATAAACATCCACACATACAGTATGAACGTCTGTATGTAGGTAGGAGACTCATTAGGATTCATCATGTATTTTTGTTATATAGGAATTAAAAATGTTTCCCCAATATTTAAGTTATTTCTCCAGGAATAATAACTATTTCTATTGGTAGAGAAATGGCAACCCGAGAGGGTGGGTATATTTTCTAAGGCTTTTGGGACCATTTTCATTCATATATTCATATTTTCAACTTTCAGATGTATCTCAATATAGAGGGGATAATGAACTATCTAAGTTCTATGGTTACTCTAATCATTAATAATTCCTTCTATCATTCTTTTGTTTGATGGAACTTTGTAATAAGAACCTTGTAGGATTTAAGTTGGCTTTGTTATGTGTCATTAACTTTTATTGTCATTACACAGTACAGGTACTAGTAACGAAACGGTTTCTCTGCATTTGACCCATCCTAGTGTTAGGAGCAGTGGGCTGTCATTATGTACGGCGCCCGGGGAGCAGTGTAGGGAACGGTGCCTTGCTCAGGGACACCTCGATAGCACTTGGTCTTGCCGGGACTTGAACTGGTGACCTTCCAGTTGCCAAGCCAAGTCCCTATGGACTTTCGCCGCCACCAAATTGAAGTGGTGGTTTTGATTTATCCTGCTGGATTTGTGATTTATATTGATTTTATGACATGTCACAACAATGAGGTGTCACCTATTGACACAACCGTGAAAAACAGAAACAAAAATACATGTCGAATGATCAATAAGTCGAACACTTGAATTTAACATCGACTCATTTTCAAGAGAGCATATGTCGAGAATTTCAATCATGACAAACCGCAGGTGAAAGATGACAAAGATAGAAATTGAACGTTGAGGAGAAATGCTGCAGCGGTACCTTGGAGCTGTGTTGAGTAGGTGGCCTAGTTCTGAGGGATGGTGACTGACAGAGCCTGATGGACAGATACAAGATGATCCACACATCAGACATAAGCAAGAAGCGGTGAAGACAGGTGGATGCCCATTGATTCCCACTGTGCAACAGTCAAGCTATAATAGACCTTCAAACTGGTTAGTTCACTAGAAAAATACTAAGCCATTGGTCGCAGTCTATGCAGGAAGTAACCTAAGAATCGTGATGCTGGTGGTTTGTCCTCACTGCTTCTCTTCTGGAGGAATGGTTTGTAAAAAGCAAATAAAGATGAATACAGTCTACACAAATGCAACCAGTTGTATAGTTATGTTCTTCATCAGTTTGCAAATAAAATATGTCAGGAATTGATTCAAATATGCTATATTTGGGATTTTGCAAAAGTAAAATTATGATAATGAGAGCATCTTGGCTGACCTGAACTGAAAAAACTCCTCGGAGCAGTGTGTCAAACATCAGATTTTGTGAATGTTTACTGCCGTAAAATTTTAAAATAATTTAAATAAAATGTAAATAAAGAAACACCTTTGCTTTACCAGGGTCTCCATGTTTGCAGTTGGTTCTGATAACAGTAGGGTTTTAATCACATACGGGCTTGTACTCATTTAACCTGAATCCTTCTTGAATATACCTCTAATCTTTTGCAGACTACACAGGAGACGGCGTGCATATTTTTAAGTGAGACATAAAAAATGACAGGTGATGAGACAATTCATGTACTGGTGTCAAAGATGTAGAACAGATCGAGGAGAAAGTAATGTCAAGACAAAAGTGAGGAGGGAAATAATGGATGCCCATTGTGTGTGTAGCCATCATTTCCTTTAACAGGTATTCAAAACAGGAAATCATTTCTTCAGCTTCTCAGCCAACACTTTAGCATTTATCATTCAATGAGCACCTACCAACATCGCTGGACATGCATCGCTGTCTTTCAGAGATACCAACAGTTAAAACATTTTTTTAATAGAATATCACTACTATAAAAGAAGTCCGTGTGTCTGTCTCTGTGTGTTTGTTTTGTAGGTTCAGTTGAGTTTGTTGTCTTCTCAAGGCTGTGGTGCTTTCTTCAGCCACAAGATAATACTCATGGTTTTTGGCACTTTCAAAATAAAAGGATTTGGAGGATGATCTTGCATTAGTCTGTTCATCTTTGCAGCTCTTCAGAGGCAATATACGTTCATACAGTTAACTGCCAGATAAAAAAAAGGAACTTGTTTAAAGTTTTCTTGTAGAACAATAGAATAACAATATTCAGTACTGATAATCCAACAGAGGACAGAAATAACTTAAAAAGGAAAAAAAGAAACAGCACTATGACAAATGACTGAAAATACTGCATAGTACAAATGCCCCGTAGCTTTTTTGTCCGTCCTGTCTGACACAGTACAGAAGGCCAACAGGGACAGACCACAATGAGACAGACTCATCAGTTTCTCCTATGACCGAGGAAAACATTCACCTAAGGAGACTCCAAAACTACTGGCTTCTGCCTCATGGGCAGAAAGTTCACAGCACTGCCATGCCTTTTAAGATCAAGTTCTGCATGGCTGAATCAAAATACCAAGTGAACTTCGATCCCTGGAAAGTAGAGAGGTGGCTGCTGTGAAAGTCATTCCTGCTTGGATTGCCGGGCGTTATTCAGGTTCACTGTTATTTGTGGTTTTGTCCCACTCTATGCTCTCCTCACTGTGCGTGGGAGAAGGGAGGGCCCCAATGGCCCCTCCAGGATGCATCCTCAGTCCCTGGAAGCGCCGGCAATCGGGGCAAATGCGAATGTGACTGCAGCCTCTCGCAACCAAGGCAGCCTCCTGTGCCAGTCTGTGGGAGAGAGGCTCAGGTAGTCCGGTCCCCCCGCACAGCTTGCCGTTGCTGAGGCTGACAGCGGCTGCTCGAGCACGACGCTCCTCCAGGGGAAGGGGCCGCGGCCGCAGCGTCGAAGCCGCCCGCCTGCGCCTCACCTGCAGGCTGTCGCGACACAGGACGATCCCGTGGAGCTCCCGCAGCATCTCCTCACACACTGACTGCTGCAAGCACACACACACAGAGAAAAGAGAGGGGAGAGGGGGATAAGAGAGGGAGAGAAAGGGACAGGCCAGACAACTCACTGACTGACTTACTTTATCAGGACAAACAGATGAACAGCACAGACATAGGACAAACATTTCATCTTCACAATCAGTGAAACAACAGAGAGATGGCTGGTGAACAACAGAGAGATGGCTGGTGCAGCTATAACAACCATCAGGAAAAATACATTTAATTAATTTTTAAACATACTTCACAGACACATACGGACATGTAACCAACTTTTTGTCTCCTTGACGGATGATCCAGTGTTCCACTGAGTATCGACAATAGGTAAACTCAAATGATAACAATGACAGACATGAGTTCAAGTGCAAGACAAGACAGGCTAATTATTAATCAACACATGCTGCACATGAACACACTGACAACTGTACGGATGCACACGCACACACACATACCGATACACACACAGACGCACAAGCAAGCACACACAGGGTTAACAAGTTAGAGTGGAATAAATCTAAGGTGCCTAATAGAAATAAATCACATGAGTTTTTGACTTTCACAATCTGAATATTTATTGAATTAAAATCAGTGTGGAGTCCATTTGAAAAGACAATTATCAAGTATCTTTTAAAAGAATCACATCAGAATTAATTATAACACTGCATGCAATACTTCTCTACTCCATCTTTGTTAATAGTGTCCCCGCTTCAAGTATAGGGCAGAAGAACACCTTCACAAACAGAACTGATGATTTTCTGTGCATTCAAATTGGCCCTTCCTTCGTCCTGATAAACAAATGCTTATCAAAAAAGCAGTAGTTCTGTGACAAGGCTTAAAAAACTCCTCATATTGCTTTCTTGTCCCCACTCCAGATGAAGCTACAAACAATTGTAAATTATTCTAAATATGGTTTCGATTTATAATTCATACAGTTTTCGGATTATATTATTCAAACACTATCTCTTGGATTTCAAATATAAATCTTATAATAGTTGCTTTTTTCAAATCTACGTTAAGTAGATATCTTTAACTGATCATTTACTGTAACAAACGATTCTTCCTCTGCATAACTTTCCATCATCCAACCTATGATGAAAAGAATGACTTCTGATCTGTGACAATTGATTTTTGAACAAAGCTGTTCACACATTTCCAAGCATCTCTTAAATAAAAAGATTATTAGATAAAGGCTAAGATAAAACAATACTTTTTTAAACTCTCATTGGCTGCATGTATTTACCACCACACCAACACAATGAAACTACATTCAATATTCTTTATAATGTATGATATTATATGAAATATATACATATATATATGAAACTTATTCTGCTACAAATAGAAAATAATCTTTATATGCATGTACTTCGAGTGAGGTTTAAGTGAGGTATATCTTTGGTTTTGTGCTGATTATGTCACCAAGGCTAGACAGAGGAAGTGTGAGTGTCACGCACTACACTTCCTGTCAAAGCTGTGCACTGTGGGGAAGCATAGCGCTCCACGAGGGGCCGGGTGCCAGGGAGGGGAGAGGGAGACAAAGCAGATGCAGGTTAGATAGCCCTCTCTCACCTCATTTCCTGGAGCCTGTCTTAACATCCAGACAAATTCTAGCACTGCCATGAAGATAGCCACCAGCAGGCCACACACCAGCACCACGAAGATACCGCCGATATTCTCCATGCCCAGACCTGGAGACAAACAGGTGTGATAGGAGAAGTGAAAATGACAGGACAAAGGAGACAAAAGGAAATTAAAAACATTAAAAACACACAGTCTGAAGTAGAGCTGAGGTTCAAGCAGATGAACATTAACCAGGGACAAACCTTTGGCACGGTGGTCCTCCTCTTTTGGACACTTGCCACCGTCCCACCACTTCCTCTTGAGGATTTCCAAACGATTGTCTTCCTGTATTTTGAGGATGGCCAGGTCAAACTCATCACGGTACACAGACCCTGCAGGGAAGAGAGGGGCAAAGCTCAAACAGGCACACTCCTAACGATGTGCCAACTGAAAACTGAACCTTCGGACGAATACAATATACTTGTGTCCAGTGCAAACAAATCCAACATTTTCACCTACTATTATACACATTTCAAGGTCAGATTCAACACAAAAATTGCACTAATAATATTACAATGCACAACACTCCCAAAAAGTTAGCTTTTATGGGTGTATTTTAAATTTCTCTCATGTAAAAAATAACATTTAGGGAAGCTTTATTCAATATCTTTTATATGACACCACTGTCATTGCATCCCATCACGGTGTCACTGTGTCATGCAGTGACTGCAGCCCAAAAGAAACGAGTCTGAGTGGACCCCCATTTGTAAATGCACTTCAGTCACCAACAACTCCCTGAAGACACTCATAATTACACTATAACTGCATGTGGCCATTAGCCCTGATCTTTGAGAATTTGACTGTTTTTGCGAGGCTCATTTGCATAGAAACGGTCCAATCTTTCTTCAAATGTATGCGTATTACCTAATTTAAATACAAGCAAATAGCACAGGAGCACTAAGGAGCTGTTTGCTTGGCAGCACAGTCACAGGTGCATTTGCAGGTGTTTGAGAGTTACAAGGTTTCTTTTTGTCTTATTTGCACAGTTTTAGCAGCCATAGCAACTCAATCCTTTATGAATTAAACACTCATTGTGATCTTAATACACTATCCTTTTCTTTTCATTTGCCATGGGGAGTGTGAAATGATGTCACTATTAGTAGAACTTGTTTCAACAACAAAAAAAAAAATCAAATCTAACATTAAAAGACTGAGTAGGATTTTGCAGTGTTCTACAGTTCACATCACAGCAGGCAGTGTACAGATTGTTAGCCACTAAAGAGGTGGTTTTTCTATCTTCTAAAGATCAAAGGAATTTAAATTAATCATGTTTACTTTAAGGTGTGTTTCCCCCTACCTGGAGATTGACTCAGGCTGAGATCAAAGTGGAATCTGTGTTGAAACGTAAAGATCTGCAAGGGAGTCGTACATCAACAATTCCACATTCAACAGGAACGATATTCCAAATTCCCTTTCTCTCATCTCTACTTGTCCCATCACAGCATGGAAACAGCCGCTCTATTAAAGTCTAGCAGTGAGCCTATTTGAGTTGCTCACTTTTTGCATCACTTCCCCTCATGACCTCCTGATAGCAGCTAATGGTTTGGCTTTGCTGAGGCTTTTCTTTCCAATTTAAATCCTCAATGTGACGTTTGTGTTGAATCCTTCAACTAATACCCAGACTCTTTATTCCCGATTCTTAGCTTCAACATGAATTATACAGTGTATCTAAGCATAACCATCAGATGTTGAAAAAAAAACTTGAATTTCTTCTTTTCTTGTCCTTTCAAAATCTTTCATTTCCCCATGTAAATCTCCAGTTATTCCTCACTCACCCGGTGGCATGCCGATGCCATATCCCTTCGTATCCAGCAGTCCTCCAATTTGAGTCAGGTTGCAGTTCCTCTGACGGTAGTACTCGTTCATGGTGCTCTCTAGCAGGTAAGCATAGTTGGAGTTGAGGACACGGGCGATGCCCTCCTCCGTGCTCTTTACAAAAACACTGGGCTGTTTTGAGTGCATGAAGTTCCACATCCTCTGGTAGGTCTGGTAGCGAGAGTTCTGCAGAGCGGCGAGACACAATCAAGAGAAACAAACAAATTCAGATTTGAAAGACGGTATACAAAAAGTCTCACTCGCAGATACATCATCTCTCAGTTTTGCGCAGGTGGAAATTGGTTCTCATCTGTTATTCTTTTTCATTATCTTGTCTGATGGATTTACTCAAATTCTACAAAAAGTTTGCAGCAGTTAAATGTAAAAGTTTTTATCTTGAGCAGATATTTTCCCACTTTATTAGCTTCAAAGTTTAGAACAGAATCTTCAACTAACATCTCCACCTGTCCTCTACTTTCTCATCACCTGTCTTTCCTGAGTTGATCAAGGTCTAGTGGACAGGCAAGCATAAAGAAAGGCAGGAAAAAGTGTCATTTTCCTTCCTCTTCATCCTTCACTGTCCTTCTCCCTGTCAAACCTTCTTACTCTGTTTAGCACATTCCTATTCTCCCTTTGTGAAATCAAATCTTGAGGAGATGAAAGAGGATAGGGTGCGCCTCTCTTAGGGACCTGGACAGTGCATCTGAGGCTAAGTATATTTTTTTTGGCAAGACACAGATAAAACCTTTAGTTGGAAGAGAAAGGCAGGAAGGAAACTAGGAAATTTGATCAGGAGGATCAGGAGAAACATCACTGATGGACCACTGATCCCTGCAGGCTACGGGTGAGTTTGTGTGTATATGTGTAGCCGTGAATAAACAACCTTTCATGCGTAATAAAGTGTGTAACCTCTGACCTGGAAGAAGGTCATAGTGGATCCTCCGTGCATGGTGCCGTACTCTATCGCCGTCTGATCTGCAAGGTCGTCGACTGACTCAATTGGCACCTCCATCCTCTGGACTGTTAGGAAGGCAGCCAGGTTGGCGGTGTAGGATGAGATGATGATTAATGTGAAGGCCCACCTGTAGAGGAGAGGCAGGGGACAAGAACATATGTATTCACCTACAAAAGTATGTAAATGGGCAGGTTGGTGTATGAAGATAGATTGTCTGGGTGAAAGTGTGGGAGGATTTAAATAGCTGCGCACCTGAGAGGAGAAGACACTGCAGGATTTTCAGAGGATGACGGGGTGGATGCGAGAATGGGTGGGTGTGTATGGATAAAGGTGACAATGCTCGGTTTGGATGAAAGGAAGTGATGTTTTTGCTGCAAAGCCAGACATACACAGACAATGTCTTACAGATACACATGCTCAGAATCCATCACTTTCTTATCTTGAACCCTGGTATCCAGGAAATCTGGATGTAGTTTCAAGATCACATGAAATATTAAATGCATTCCACGATGGAGCAATATGCAACAAATGATAACAGAGTTGAATGGGTATAACTGAGTGGTTTTTAAAAATGAACATATGCAAATGCTCTCATGTTTGTGTGTCCTTGTCCCCAATACTTACCACACTCCACTGACACAACGTGTGGACAAAGCTCTGGGAGCAATGGTGGATCCTTGCTGCATGAAGCCTCCAACAGGGAACCAGAAACTGTTGCCAAGTGAGTATTGGTTGATCAGCAGGTTACAGCGACCCTTTAGACAGGGGTGGGGGTTGTACCACTCGTACGGTGTCAATCTAGGGAGAACAAGACATGGGGTTAGACAACAGAGAGAGTCACAGGAGGAAAACAGCCAACAAGAGTGGAAATGAAAGTTGGATTAAGTATTCAGACGAGAGCAAAACTCAAGAGATATGGAGAAAGAAAGGGAGAGGAAGACACAGAGCAAAACAACTCTGACAGTCAACTGAGCACAAAGTCACCTTGGCTCTCTAGAGAGAATTAACCTGCTTTTCATTCCCCATGTGCTGCCTACTTTCACAGTGTGGGGGGGTACAATATAATTGGTATGTTGAAATGGTGCTGCATTCAGCTACATTTCTGTGACAACTCTGTTATTTGCAAAAGTCTCTGTCTTACTAAGGCATAACATCTTTCTGATCAGCGTAAATTAACAAAAAAAAAATACAAAATGTACTTCACTCACTGCTCATTCGAACATTGAAATATTTAGTTGTTGTTATTATTTCTCCTGTGCAAACTGGGTGTGAAAATAAACCATAGTTTTAGTAGGATATTTCCTCTTTATGTTTCCCACCCTGTTGACTTGCTTGCTTTCTTATTACAAACACATTAACTTTAGTGGATTCCCATGTAATTTCTTTGGCTATGTTATGTTCTCCTTAGAACTGCATTTGAAAGTGGGAAATACATTACGGCCATTAATTATATTGTACATGTACATTTCAGCATTTGAATTTGTTTAAGGACAGACCCGAAAAAACATGAACCTATCTTTTAAAATGCTTCACTGCCCAGTATGATCCTAAAAAAGATATTGTTCTTAGCAAATGTAAGTAAAAACAGAAGGTGTATACAATTAAGTTTTTATGATAAATAAATATACGACCCAAAAAACTCACCCACCTTCTTGATCAGTACATTCAATGTTTACTAGTAATTAGCAGGAGCAGCTGTGCGTTTCCCTCCATGACCAGCAGGGGCCAGTATGACGCTGGAGACCCACCACTGGGAGGAGACCCTCTCCTTGATGTGATGAGGACTACAGACTAGATAGATAGAGACTGAAGCAAGGCAAGAGAACAGACACCTGTTTCCTCCTTTGTGTAACCCCCAAACAAACCTTTTTGTGGTTTTACTCTCTGTTCTCTACCCTCTTTGTATGTCTCCTTGTTTTTTTCTTTCTCTCTCATCTGTACAGAGTATTTTACTGGTGAGCAGTTTACCTGGCTACAAGAAACAGGACGCAGCTGACAGCCAAGTATGCTAGAAGCATGAAGAGCCAGACACCAGGGGAGAAGGGATCCAGAAAGGAGAAGTAGCCTGGCCTACGTCCCTGAAAAACACAAACACACAATAGGCATTAAAAGCATGAAAGCCTGCACAGACTGTGACCACTTTTATCCAATGTTCCATTCACACAAGCCAAACAACACTGGCCTTTGCTGAACAGAGAGTTTAGAGGTTAAATCATTATTTGTAGAGGTGCAGATTAACTAATTAGTATGCTAAAAAACCTCTAACAGTTTCTAACATCGTCCCCTAGAAACTGCGTGCCCTGGACTAATTAAAAACAAATGTTGATACATTTTAGAGTTGATTCATTTGCCTCTGGCCCATTTCTGTCTGTGTTAAACAACATTTGCTGCCGCCTGTGTCATTTGGAAATGATGAAAAGGTGACTGGGACAGTAAATAAAGGGATTTCCATGTGATAAGCCTAGATTTCCCTGTCCTTAACTGATAACAATATAATTATATGAATCTCATTTGCGTGTAAACATTCAGATCAACATTGTATGAAAGCACAAACCCAGTCTCCCATGAATTGTCAACAGAGGGGCACAGGGCTGTATATTGATACAACATCACAGATAAGAGGTTTTATTTCCATGATTCGGGGACTATAACCATTTAATGAAAAACTGCTTTCTGTTAATTGGTACATGTTCTCACATGAAATCACATTAGATATAATAGGACGTCTAATCATATTAAAGGAACAATTGAAGGTCAACATTATGAGACGAACACCATATGCGCCCTCCACAAGGTTGCATGCACCGAAGACAGAAAGGTCAAATAATCAGGTAAACCATTACAGCTACATTACACCAAAATTAATTTCTATGACCTATACCTGACTTCCTGTATGACTGGGAGCGTACAGTGCTCAAGCTTGGAGGAAATAGGGGAGGAGGTTAATACCTTGGAATGGAAAGAAAGCTATAGGGTGTATTTATTTGGATTGGTAGTAAAGGAGATAAAGTGTCTTAAATAAGGTTGGCAGCTGGCATACCAATTGGAATAAAGGGGCTAATTGCTAATGTTTCCTGCACCAAAAGTAATTATTCTCTAAATGAAACAAATTAATGCGCTTGTGTGCGTGTCTTTAAATGTCCATGTTCAGCCTTGCCTTGGGACCGAACATCAGCAAGGGAATATAAGCCGCTTCCACACAGATGCACCTACTGTTACACCATCTGATAATGACTATGAAATGTAGGTGGTTGTCACTGCCAGCAACATAGTTAAATAGTGGAGTGATCAAACAACCAACTGTCCAAGTGTTGTCATCTTTCATTTCTGTCTACAGGCAGCACTTTGGAGCCAACCTGAACAAGCTCTAATCGCTTTTATGCAAAAATACTCAATTACTGTAGGTATTCCTGAGGGACATCACACATGCCAAATCACTGCAGTAATACATTTCGGAGGCACTCCAAAATTAAATTTGCAGCAAGAGGGTGAAATAATTTTGGTGGACATTTGTTATGATAAACGAACCCCCATTTAGACTTGCGCTCTGATGAAAATTCATTAATTCGTCTGTAATCACTTCCATATTAGCCTGACTGAGAAGAAAAGGAGTGATGCAGAAAGCAGGAGGAGAATGAGATTCAGTATAATTTTTTGACGCAGCCTGCCAGGCCTAATGTCTGTCTGTCAATCTATGGAGTGTAATGCTTATGATGATAATGATCATAGCTGTCTCAAAATAGAACAGTAGAGTGGTGAAACACTAGATGGCCATCAGAGGTAGAGTACTGCTGTAAAACAAATAGTACTCTTATTGGCACAAGCATTCTTGGTGTAGCAGTACATTGTGTGCTGACATAAGTCCAGCTGGTCCAGCTGGATGTATGCTGAACAGAGTTTTGATAAATGCTTTCCCTGCATGTCCACATTTTAGGCTCCCACCAAGGTGATATCATTTAGATGAAGAGAGCTGCAGAGACACGTGACACCTATGCTAACAGATGGTGGAGAAGTGAAGGTGCAGGGGAGCAGATTAGAAAAAGAGAGTAAGGTAAAAGGAGATGCAAATCACAAGGACGAGAGGGACACAGTGGGGGATGCAAGCTGCTGAGAAATGTAACATTTGTGGTTTAATATGTGTACTTTAACACTCTGAGACCAAGTTTTATTTCAGCTGCCGGAGGGGAAATGATCCGTTGCGAGGCTTCAAGAGACACACTAATGAGTACAAAGACGGTCAGATAGGCGAAATGGGAACTGCATAAAATGTATTAAAACAATGTGTGCATGTTTCCAGAAATGTGTCAGGAGATATTCCCTGGAAATATATTTTTCCCATTTTATGTCTTGTTTACTAGTCCTAGAAAGAACAGGCTTAATTAATTCATCTTCCTTATATGATCATTTTGTGATGACATAAACTTAGATCTGGGTTAGTATGATGTTTGACATAAGGTCACGTTTTAAAAGCTGCACATATCAATACTGTTATACTACAGTGGATCAGAAGACTTTGTATAGTATAATCTTAAAGAGTCTCCAGAAGGGATAAAACAATAGATAATTAAGACCAATTCAATAAAGCTACAGAGCATTAGCCTTTGAGCACATTGTTTTGATTTAACTGCAGCAACCAACCCAACTGTATACTTCCTGCCAAGCACTAAAGAACAGACAGGCAAACTGATGGACTGACAGTGGCTGGTGAAAATAATGAAGCATTACACTCCTATCCAAAACATATCCCTCAATGGTTGGAGGAGACCAAACAGAGCAAAAAATAGTATATATTGGACCTATAATCATCAGATTGCAAATTAATTAAGGCTAACTTTGCTTTTCGTCAGCTGGATGTGTTTATATTGTAATCAACTTAGTCACCCACATCCAATAACCCTAGAAGGTAGGTGCTGGACCAATGGAAGAAAGAAGTAAAAACACACTGTAGCTTAAGGGCAATATATAAGCACAAGTGTTAATGTGTTAACGCAGCTGTTAAAGTTCAGTACAGTTCTGTAAGTGCACTACTACATTCTTGCTTGAGTTGAGGTGACCTACAGAACAGGCTGACTGACTCCTGTTATGTGAGATGTAAAAGAATATTGAAATCTGTCCTTCACAGACGCTTACCTCAGATTCATCTCTGCAACCGAGGACTCAATGTTAGCATAGTTTGAAATAACTTATGAATGTAAATATTGAGTGTATTTAGTAATGCATAAGTCATCAGGGATGAATTGACTTGAGAGAGCAATTTCCTAAACTTTGCAGTGCATCCAAATGGTCTATTGTTTAAACAGTGAGCTCATGGGGGGTCGGCTCTCTCTTCATTTTAGAAGTAGCTGTGTGTTTGTATGTGTGTGTGCTTGTGTTTCAAAGCTTGTCAGCAGCTGTCTGTGCTGTCAGTCAGCAGCAGGATAGATACAGTACGTGCTTGGGCAGCCGAGTGCCGGGGAGCACCGGTGCTGAACACAGGAGGAGCAGGTAGCTGACTTTTGGCTGGGGAAAACACAGCAGCCATGGCTAGTCTGGTAGTTACTGTTAAATGGGAGATATAAGCTTGGAAAACACTGAAGACTCTAAAACTAGGAAAAGGGACCAAACAAACTGAGAGTATTGACATTAATAATTGACCTGGTGCTTGAGTTAGATATTAAAAGTAAACCTGCTGCCATAAAGGGATTTCATAGTAGAACAAGCGCCAAATGTGAGTGTATAAGCATCAATTATATCCACAGGTTGCCTTGGCTCCTCACACTTAAACATTTGGTACTGCGTTTGACTTATTTTTATTAGAGGCAGGGGAATCATTTTATAAAGGTTTATCGTTAAGTTAAGATGATAAGATGGCCTGAAGCAAATCAAAGGACGGAAGAGATTGCAGACGTGGTGCAGAGGGGAATCGTCCTCAACGACTCGTTTTTATGAGTACATCTCAACAAATAGAAGAGCGCGGAATTGCTGCCTATTAAAGTATGTATATATCCTCGTTTCTATAAACACGCACATTCATTTTTACCTTGCATTGCTCTTGTTCGCTCCACACTTCCCGATGTCCCTTCTACATCATCCCTCTCTTTTGCTGCCTCTCTCAGGATTGCCTGCATACCAGGAGGGTGGCTGAAGGAGCTGGTGAGGTTATCCCGTCAAGGATTTCACCTAGTCATCCTGCCTCTCGGTATTCAGATAACATTGTTGCCCCGTGAGGCTGCCTGCCTGAATACGGACCCGCAGAAGGACACTTCCCATTGTCATTTCAATTCTCGCTCTCATTTCTCCATCTTCTCTCCACCCTTTTTTCTTCTCATTCTGTCCATTTCTTGCTTATTCTCTTTCATGTTGTCTATCTTCCTCTCCTTCCCTGGGTCTCCTCACCTTCTGTCTCATTTTCAGGGCTCTTTCATAGCATGTGCATTTCTAGTTGTGTCAGTGCCGACGCCAGGAGCTCTTACTGTTGTTGAGATAGCAGCGGGGGCAATCTTCAAAAAGCTAGGGTTAGGGTTAGGGTTAGATTTTGCAGAGTTCACGGGTCATGTAAATATCAACATCACGCTGTCCCCTGGGCTCACTAGGTTGTCTGTTTTCATGTCTGAGTGTTTTGTTTGGTGCGACTGTGAATTACAGAGTGAAAGTATGTATGTGTCTGTGAACGTGTATGTGTGCAAGGCTACATATGTTTTTGTCTGTGTAATTTTGTCTGAGGTCGTGGGTGGCCAGAGAGTCATTAAAGCTCCATATGCCCAGCTTTACCCTCAGGGCAGCTGTTGAATCAAACACAGCCTCCATACACCCCTAATTAGTTCTTATGTCTAATTAAGTACCACTCTCCTACTCTAATATACGCACACATGCACTGCAGAACGGTCTCCAAAATGAAGGAAGTGTGTGGTTGACAGAACTGGCACTGATACAAAGTACCTCGGAGTGTTGGGGTCTTGGGTTACAGCATATGGCCATTTGTTGCGCAGATGATGAATGTAATAGGGATGTTTTTTTTATTAGAAAAGGCTGACATTAGCTCTAGGTTATGTTCCTAACTCTAAAGTCCAATTCACATTTTGTACCGGCTGCTAAAATGAAGGTGTGCTGTTTGATTTGTGTGTAAAAGCAAATCAAATGTATGTAGCCTCAAACCACTTGCATGTCTCCCACACACCATATAAGATAAATTGCCACATGGCTGTATACAGCGAATAACTAAAAACCACCAACCAGGCACGAAATAGCAGTCAGGCAAGACAGCTGAAGAACCAAGACAGGTACAGATCGTCTCTGCAAGGGCTTCAAGCTGTCTTATATCTGTTCCTGTAGTTTTTTTTCTTTTTATCATAACAGATTGAGTATACAAGGCAGCAGTGATCCCTTCAGAGTATCAGATCCCGTTTGTTTTTGTGTAATGTAAAACACTGTCACAAAATAATGTGTCAGGTGACTGTTCAAAGAAAAAGTTGACAGTTTTAAGAATGTACTGTAGGAACAAGTGGAGTTTCATAAAGGAATGCATTTGGTCTGAATTTAAAGGCAGTGATGCTCTGGGAACAGTTTTAGATAGCTTTGTAATACACTTGACTAATTATAGCCAAAATAGAATTATAAAAATATTGTCAATATTTACTGCCTTAAAAGGTTAATATGCGTCACACTGTTAATAAATAAAAAATTATGAAAACACACAGTGTGAGAGGGAGACCGACATACAATACAATACATACATACTGGTAAAGAAGAGAGATATTTATTAAATGTCTCTTTCTCTGGGGGTAATTGATACTCAACATGCACCTTTATTTTATTGCATTTGCCATTGTTATTGATTAGGCTGAAATTTTCATTTAAAGTTTGAAATAAGCAGCAAATCCCCTTGTAGAAATCACTGGGCCTCAGATCAATAGTCAGTGGATTCAAACTAAACAAGTGCAGTCAAATAAATTAAAATATTGAATTTTAGAGCCATGCTGAGGGGCCGCTCTGAGTCAGATCTGAGAAAATGCCGAGGGGCAATGGGAGCGTAAAAGGAGTAGGTAATGATTGTGGGATAGAGAAATAGTGAGAGAGAGAGAGAGAGAGAGAGAGAGAGAGAGAGAGAGAGAGAGAGAGAGAGAGAGAGAGAGAGAGAGGGAGAGGAGAGAGAGAGAGAGAGAGAGAGAAGAGAGAGAGACAAGGGACACCTGTCTTCCCCTCCCCTCTTATCTTTAACCTTTCTCTTTTCTCTCTATCTCTTCAAAACCTTCATACACCAGCGCATTAACTTAAAAATAACTGATTTCTTCATTTCCACGTACTCAGCGGTTTGGGGTCAACTGGGCCAAGTCTGTGCTAATTTAACTGTGTTACTCTGTGTCCACCCTGAGGGGACATCATATCCATATCAGAGCCCTGCACAGGTCAGAAACTCCAGACATAGCCCCACGAAGTCTGCATGTTTTCAGCCTGACCCCGACCCCGGCCTGAAAGCGACACCAATCACTTCAAAATCTCTCTGACACATGCAAAAACACACAATTTGAATATTTATAACATAAATTTAAACAATATATCATACAGTGGCCTACACCTGTGTGTGTGTGTGTGTGTGTGTGTGTGTGTGTGTGTGTGTGTGTTGTGTGTGTGTGTGACTATTTGTGTGTGTGTGTATCAGAGGTGAACATTGGCCAGATGAAAGGAGAAAAGTCACATGAGCCTTAGTAACACCTGAGCCCGGTCTGCAAGAAAAATGGTCCAAGCCCGGCCCAAATCAACTTAGCGTGTCGGGGCCTTTGGGTTGCAAACCTCTATTCCAAATCACCTCCTCATGCGACCACCCACCTGCCTGCTCCCCACTTCAGAGGTGATATGCTACCCAGCAGCCCATTTAACACTGCACCTGCTGCGAGCATCGATTGATTTTGCCCAACTGTTGGCGCTCAATTGAGTCCCTCACTGCTACACCTATTAGTGCTGGACTTTGGGAAGGTGAGAGAGAGGGAGGTTTACAAGAAGCGGAGACAGGAGTAAGGGGGGATGTGAGCAAACGCCCCTATGGGATACTACACACGTGCCAGATCACCTCAGTGCGGACTGTGGCCCTGTGTCACCTTGGGTTTCGGGGGAGGACTGATGATTTATGGGCCTCTGATTCTGCAAACACTGGCTCATTTCCACCTGCGCTGCTGTTATTTCACTGTTTCCTGCCTGGGCTCGCTCTCTGCAGAGCATGGGGGGTATAACTTGTGTGAATGGGATGGCCAAACCCAAGCAGAGGGCAAGCAGAAAACAATTGTAAAACTGGTACATTCATCAGGAAGTTCACACAGTAAAACACGCCATATTGTGCTGGCAGGATGGGGGGCCACGGCAACAGAAGGAGGAAATGAGCAAACACAGGAGAAAGGAAAAGTGCTGGACACTATTAAAAAGTTGAGACTACAGGGAAAGGAGTGGAATGCAAGAAAGCGAGACTCAGGGTTGGAGGAGAGGAGGACAGAAGGAAGAGGAGGGTATGGCCTTGAAAACACACAAATGCAGGGGAAATGGTGAAGCTGAGTAAAAGTGGTGCAAAGGAGGAGAGTTTGGAGATAGACTTTTCAGTCCAAAAGGGAGAGTGGTTCTTTAGCAGCCATTAGACAAGGCTGACTACCAGTTCGATCGGGTGGAGTTAGTGTCTGTGGGGGGCTGGTAGGAGTTAACTCACCAGGTGGACGCGGTACATAATGCTGATGCCGAGGGTCATGTAGGGCTTGGAAAAGTCGATGACCTTTTCACGCTCTGCTGTGATGGTGAGGCCTGCAACTGCCAGATCAGCTTTCTGAAACACAGAGGGCGAGTAGAATCACATCATGTTTACACTCAGTCAAAAGGCATGCTGGATATAGCCAGGAGGAGGGAACACAAGTTAATGACATAACCAATAATTTGGGCGATTGAAAGGATGACATAGGAAGTGGGCTACTAGATGCTCACTCCCTCATAATGCCCTTTCGTATCCCATAGCCTCTTTGTCTGCCGATACCGTTATCTGTTAAGAGGATAATCCAGCATTGACACTGTGTGGGAGTGTGTGTGAGTGTGTGTGTTTGTGTGTGTGTGTGTGTGTGTGTGTGTGTGTGTGTGTGTGTATGTGTATGTATGTGTGTGTAGGGCACAAGAGAGCTGAGGGTAACAATTGTGGCTGGCCGAGGGAACACTGTCAAGACAAATCACTTGACAAAGCAATGGCTGGTAAAACACACAGACAAACACACACAAGTAGAAATGGTCAATGTATGCTGAATACTGGATGGCTCCCTGCTAATAATGCGGGCCAGCAAAGTGCAACTGCAAGGGATTTTTCATCTCCCTGAGGAGCAAAGAGTGAAAGCAGCAACGCATTGCTCTTTGTCTGCTGCAGGAGAACTAAGAGGATTGGGGAGACGGAGAGGAATGGGGAGGATGAGAGTGAGGAGAGAGGAGCTCTGCTGCAGCACTGCAGACGCCACTCAAAACCCACAACACGCGGTTTGTATTTCCAGGAAAGAGAGACAGGGAGTAGGGCATCTAGCATGAATGAAAAAGTGTTTTGCATTGTGACGTGATGTGAAAATTGATAATTCTTTCCCCAAAAAACTAGTGCACGTTAAAAAACACTCTCAGGAAACATTTAGGGCTCGCTTTAATCTCGCTCTGTCTGTGCTTTAATTAGTCTATTACACTTTACAATGTCCACCTTTTTACCATTACCCTAGCCTACACTCCACTCTGAAGTCTAATGTCTCCTGCTGCCCTACCCTCAGCCCGCAGGCTACGACCCTCCATCATCAGCTCTCCCTGGCCCCGCCTCCTCTTTTGTCGTTTGAAAGTCTGATCGCCTGCTCCCAGTGCCGGAAGGAAGCAACGCGCAGGGATCGACCATCCAGGCAAATTCAACAAAGAAAGTCACTGATCCTTTGAAAAATGAACAAACGGTCGTAACAGCCACTGAAATATTTATGTCCTGGTAGAATATTAATATTGATTACCAGATTCATCTGCCTGCCTTCCCGCTGTTATGCCTTCTAGTGTAACTGAAAACAAAACATCACACTGTAATACTGGTTGTTTAATGTCGCATCGTACCTGTTCCCACTTGCATTCAATCATATCATGCTAACATGGTAAAAAAAGCAAAACAATGAAACTTGTGAATACTAGGGATGAATTAAACATTACCCTGTATAATTTGACTTTGTGTCTTTGGGGATGCCCCTTCTCTCTAACTGCAGCGCTTGTGGATTAAGGAACGAGGACATACTGTACTTAGAACTTTGGTCTGAATTACATTACATTACATGTCACTTGTTAGACGCTTTTATCCAAAGTCTTACATACTCAATACTGTGGGCAATCCCCACAGGAGCAATTTGGGGTGAAGTGTCTTGCCCAGGGACACAACGACATGCTGACTGCAGTGGGGTTTGAACCTGTGACCCCCTGATCCGAACACCAATGTACAACCCACTGCACCACACGCCTCCCATAGAAACAACTGCGATGGCTGGGAATCGAACCCCGGTCAACTGCTTGGAAGGCAGCTATGCTCACCACTATACCACCATCGCTATACATGCCAGAATTCCTTCTGGCATGTCTCACTGTTAGCTCAGGCTTAGTGACACCCGTCAAACTAATTGCCCTCACACAGATATATATTGCTCGGTCTGAATGATCCTGGCAAGGACACAGGTATCTGTTGACCGGAATAACCTAAGGCTGTCCTCTTTTGCTGCAACCGAGTGTACATTTCATATTCTTTCAACCTATCCATTCAATTTACAACCATGGCTGTTCCTTTGTTTTCTTTCACAAGCATTTCACTCTGCTGTCTTTCCCATTCCTTTGAGCCTTTATCCAAACAAGCCCAAGCCTTTCTGTCCCCCCGGGAACATCCCTCCAGATGTCCCATATCCCATGACAAATCCCTCTCAAGCACGTCTTGACTTTTTGTCTGCCCCCCCCACCCTGCCACTCCACAGCTCAAGCTCCTGTCAGAGAGGTTGGCTTCGACCATAGTTCTTCTGAAAGTCACCCGTCCACAGGCAACTAACAGGCTTTGACAATAACAAGAGTGGGCACTCCTTGCTTTACATACTTAATTACTTTTCCCTCCATTAGCCCACAGAATTAAGACAGATCACCTCTTAGGATTGGCTCAATTCCTCTCTACTTCATTTCTGTTTTTCTCTTCCTCACCCCAGCCTTCCGTTTCACTTCTCTTCCTCCCCCTCTTCTCCCCTCAGCTCCTTATAACCTTATCTGCCTGTTAACGGCTACATACAGTGTAGCTGGAGGAGGGTAAGACCTCACTCAGAGATTTAACAGCAACAATATAGGCCGATTCAGGAGTAAAGTGTGTTATGGTCACTTCAGAAGGCTTAAGGAAAGGAGCTGACAGAAAACAAGCCACCAACAAGCTGTGACTGCTTTGGAAAACACAATGCATAAGCTGAAAAGGTCGACTGCTGAATCAAAATGTGTGTATGATAAAAAGGAAAGCTGTTAGCTTTGCAATTTATCAAAGCTGAGCGATATACTTTAGTGTTTGAGTATGTCAGTGCACAGTGAGAAGTACTTTGGATGTATGATGTGATAAAAACAGGCTGCATTCAGTCTGTGTATATGTTTACATACCCGTGAGATTAGCTCTCCCACCATGCCGGTCCACGATCCGTTGGCCCCAGGAACCCCGTACAGTCCGTCCCCCACCAACCGGATTCGATACTTGAACTTGAGAATATCTGCCAGCTCTTTCAGCATGTCCACACAGAAGCCTTCGTAGCGATCATTTCCCTCAAGTTCTTGGTGGTTTGGCCGCAGCATCACATATGGATTCTCCTGAAAAACACACGGTTTGTCACAGTCTTAGACAGTGCATCTCAAACTGACTGTCTACTGGTCGAGTGACAAAGTAAGACAGAGCATAGACAAGATACTGAAAATATATTTCAGTCACAGGAAACACAACTCAACCCGAACAGCACTAGGTGTCCGGGTTACTTTTCATAAAAAATCCTTTAAGGCTTGTAAAAAAACAAAAAACAAACTGTGGAGGAAGTTTCAAGACTGAAAAATGACTCTTGCTTTAGAAACTGGGGTTGTCAAGTCTCAAATACATTGACAGAAAGGTTCTCATGAAATACGTGACTGAGTTATATTATGGGACATGTAGGATTCATGGATTCATTCGAGATGAGACAGGACATCTTAAATTCTAACAATCTTTTTTTTTTTTAAAAGCCTCAACAACCTTTGGACAGCATTCTAAAAAATGTAGTGTGCATATTTACGTTCAATATGATTGCTTTGCTTTACAGTTAGGAAGAATGGTGGCAGCATCACATAAGGTCTTTGGAGGTCCTTGTTCACATCCGGTAAGCCTTGAATGTAAACTGAGATTTGTGGATTTGAAGCAGTGCCAGGCTCTAAAATCTGTTATATCTGCAAAAAGTGGATAAGAAACAACAGCAGTTTTCCTCTCACCACACGCTCACACACCCACACACCCAATCACACACCTATTTACAACCTGTCTTTTAGAAAAGCAACTCTCTGTTTGGCTGTCTCTTTATTTATGTCTTGTTTTGTCATTTAGTTTATGTTGTGAAAAGATTTAAAGAGCACCGCAGTGATGTATTTTGGAGCCACCTCTATTTTTCAAATAATGCAACTCTCATACTAGTGCGCACAGGCTCCACTACATCATAAAAAAGACAGCATAATGTACCACTTTGCAGTTGCTCCGTCCCTGCACTCAGCTCATGAATCCAGGTAAAACAAACTTACTTTGGCAAGGTGACATTAGATAAAAATGATTAACATCAGTGTTTTCTCATAGTTTGTGCTCCACATATTTTTTAAGTGAACAAGGCTGAAAGAAACTAAAGTTCTGTTCACTTTTTTCAGTGGATAGAAGTTGTATTGTGTGTTATTTTGAACAACTCAGGTTTATGTGGTTATGCTAAAAATATACTACCTCACAAACCATGATCTTGTTCAAGAGATAGTCGACTATAGCGGGGAGTGTGTAATTCAACAGAGCCATGTGCGTAAGCCATTTAAAGCACTGTGACAGCTTTCAGGAGTATTAAGCATACAGAGTAGTGTTGTGGTGTTTTTTCGGAACTGGAAAAGAAGTGAAATTGTTTTGTAATCGCCACAGCTGGAAATACTTATTTGCTTGGTGGCTGGTTGGCTGGCGATTGATTTGCCTCACAGTGAAAGCCAGAACAAATATTTGATCCACAGAAATCGGGAACATTTGAGAACTTGCTGCACATCAGGTGGCACAACTGTTACTGTGACTTGCCCAGTTGTCATGGCAACTGTTTGGTTCCACCTGTAGCTGCGTACTGGAGGAGGGGGGGTCACTTTGTCAGCAGATTGGACGGCTTTGCCTTTTCTTGGCTGCATCAGTGGGCAGTAGAACCAACAGCCTCCTGTTCTGCTGCGATAAAACTGAGAATAAAGTAACTTCTGATCGACTTTCTGTCTGGATCTCTACACCAGGAATCGGCATATGGATTCAATTATATCTAACCAGACTCACAGTTTGATCAAACATACTTGCTTTACAGCTACAATAGCCTAGAGCAGGGGTCTCCAACCTTTCTTCATCTGAGAGCTACTTTGAAAAAATGAGAGTGGCCAAGAGCTACTTCCATCACATCGCTTACATTTATTCACATAGCACTCATCAGTTGAATTAAGCTATACTTTTGTACACGTGTGAAATTGCAATACCTAAAGCTTATAAAAAATCTTAACTTCACATCAAGGTCCAAGAAAACGAAAATGTCTCACATATTATTATGGCCCACATAGTAAGTACATCACAGAAAATTCACATAAATGTCCTTAATCACCACCTTACAAGCATCTTATGGCACATGTGTAAAATAAGTGCATTCACTCTTTTTCACAGTTACTGAGATGACTGGCACTGCATGGAGTCCACCATACAGGTGTATGCTGGAGTGTACCCACTTAGGTTCACTCCAATAGAGTCATTTAAATGTTCATCAGTCAGTCTTGTTCTGTATTTAGATTTCATGACATTCATGTCAGAAAAAGCTGCTTCACAAAGGTATGTAGAACAGAACCAAATAAAGCAGACATTTTCAGTGCTGCTTGGTGAATGTTCTTATAGTTTTCTGGGTCTACAAGGCTCCAGAAATGTTGAGAGTTTTGCTGAACATGATTTTGGAGATTTATAACAGCCATCTCTTTTTTTTCTTCTTCTTCTTCTTCATCTCTTGACATTAAATTATAAACCATAATAAATCAATTGTATAGGTCTAGCCACCCTATATCTGTGTGTGAAATTGTTCCATCCTCAAAAACAAAAAACGAATACTTCTGCAGTCTAGCTGCAGCTTCTAGCAACGGTCTTCTGTTAAAAAAAAGGATACTGAATGTCCTGAATGTGGCATCACACACATGACTTAAGTCAGCATTATAAAAACAAAAATAGTACATGTGGGTGCACACTTACATAGTGCATGTGGGTGCACACTTACATTCTCTGTCTTACTGTTACATAAATCCCATGAATGTATGAGATTAAGTTAGCTTCATCATATCTCAATCAGTGATTAAGTGAATAATAAAGTTTCTATCGGGTCACTATCAGCCTGTCACTCATTATTTTCAGGAGGGGGCGGGGTTTGGAGGAACGGAGAGGAGACGGTGATCGCGGAGGCTTTCCTCCTGCCTTCACAAACTTTACACAACTATTTATCAACTGAAAATAGCAAGAGGACATTCATACTCTGCAATCCAAGACTTGATTAAATCCACCAAAAAGCTGACATGAAGATAACGAGTGTTTTTCAAAAAACACAAATCCCTCCCTGTGTGTCTCTGAGCAACAGCGACAGGGCCTGATTCAGAGCGGGTCATTCTGCTGTTGGTTCTGGACTGGTGTTGGTGGAGAAAGCAGACTGCTCCGTGTGTGGTGTCGCCGACTCGCTGTGCCGCTGTCACGTCTGTTCCTTGATCTCTGCGTCACCGACCAATTTGATATTCGTGTGACAGAAAAAATTCAAAAATAAAAAAACGTTATTGTCCAGCCGCGGCCGAAAAATCAAGAAGCAACCTTACTACGCTATAATCGATAATCGAGCGGCGAGCTACTGAAAAGCTGCCCGCGAGCTACCGGTAGCTCGCGATCGACGTGTTGGAGACCCCTGGCCTAGATAGTCTTACAGAGAGAGGGGTATACGACACATACAGTGTCTTTGGTAATATTCTTTATTCCAAACCCATATCAATTTGATCCCACTAAACTTGATTTAGCGTATTCCTCTGTGCCATTAACATCAGAGGCGTTGAGCTAACAACAGCTCTTTGGTTAAGGTCCAAAAAAAGGCTTTGGTTAGTTGTAAATGCAATTCTATGTGCTTCAAATTTCTATTCAATTTACTTCAATACAAAAAAAACACAAGATGTCTCACATTAACCGATTCACTCTTAACTTCTGTTTGTGCTAAAGACTACAGTGGCAAGCTGTTCGATTTAAAATACAAGATCAAAGTCACCCAAGTTTTCAGCTGCTAAGGACATTTCATAAATGTATCAAATTTTGAAAGTAAATCCCTCCCTCTGTTAATTAATTTCTTGAAAGAAACACAATTTGCAACTCTGGTTTAACACGACATCTATACATGCTCATGTTTCAGCATCCATGAGGCACAATATAAATGCACATTTCATCTATGTTACAGACTGCAGAAGGTTCTCGCAAAGACTAGCAGTCAAACCAGACTGAGTCAGACATTTTCACTCACTTTAAAACAGTAAGTTGCCTGGATGATTTATTATGTATTATTATATTCCATTACAAAAATTCAAAAACATGCCGAAATGGGGTCTTTTTATAAGTGCCATCCTCTTTGTTCAATTGTTCCCAATGAGGAGCAATATCAAGTTTATATATCTGCGTATTTGATACTCATTTCAAAACCTCTACCAAACTGACAAAAAAAGTATACAAGCCTTCTGTTGAGTTGAGAACAAAATGATATCAAAATAAATACATAAACGTTTTAAAAGTTTATACAGGGCAAATAAAAGTGCCAACTTCCATGAAAGCAAAATCACAAGGAAATTCGAGCTTTTTTCTTTCGCACATCACGGCAAAAGAGCAATAAAGCTTTAAAGAAATCCTGACTTTTAAAGCAGCCTCTTATTCCCAGGCCACGAGGTGTCTGTTTGTGTACTGATCACTTTGGAGGATGAAGCATTCTCCTACATATGCACAGTCGAGTACACACACACACATACAGTACACACATACAGGCATAGAGCGGCAGGTGCATCTGTGGCTGCTGCTCCCATTCAACTTCCTGCAACACAGTTTTTCAAACCTCAGCGTGTTCAATATGTCTTCACAGAACCATCCTCACTCCCCTCAAATGTTTTCTTATCTGTAAAAACTTGTTCTCCAGAGCCCAGTGAACTAGCAGCTGAGATAACATTTTCTCACAGGGTTTGGTACTTTGTGCCACATAAGCTAAATATTAGGTCATTGTTAAAAAGGGCCAGGTTACGTAACTGTTTTTGAATTTCAACAAACTGTGCTTGATGTTAAACAAAATGCAGAAAATATGAATACAGAGAAGTACACACAAACTTCAAGAAACAGGGACAGATCTGGTGTCTGTGTGCAATTCAGGTGCGCATGCCTCAGTGCGGCTGAGCCTCTGCGTCTGCTTACATCTGTTAGCTTTGTGTGCACTGTATAATTCTTCCCAATGCATATGTAAGTGGGTAAAAGAGCTCTCAGTGACGCGAGGCAAGTCTGCAGAGAGAATGACCACGAGAACTGCAGTGGACTCAGGCAGAAAGTGTCTCTTACAGCAGGGAATTATGGGCCGTTTCAGGCATTAACAAGAAAAATGGGTCTTGGGTTGGGATTTAAATATTGAGACGGTATGATTCCCTAACAATGGCAGAAAGCTGGCACCAAAGAGAGATGTCCCTGTAGGTAAAGCTCTGCTCCATTTGATTTCTTTTTAGAAACAAGGAATAACAAGCAGTCCTTAATTCTGCGAGCAAGGAGCATGAGTAGAATTTAAGAGCGTAATTAAATGAGAGATATATTAAAACTCAAGGCTGTTTAAGTATTTGCTAGTGGTGTAATAACCAAATGTATCTAGAGTGAAGCCAGTGAAAAATGAAGGAGAAATCCCTCACTTAAATGTGTGATATATGATGTGTGATGTTTATGGACTTGGTAGTTTTCTCACTATCTAGCCTCTTTGCTTTTGTGGATTCATTACAAATGAATGACCTATGATGCACAATAATATTACAATATTTTTCAACATTATTGTTGATTTCAATGTGTGACCAAAGGGAGAAAGGGGTGCATCTGATAATGAGTATTATCATGGGGAAGTGGTGGTGGTTGATGGTGGTCAGTTTTGCAAAGAGAGCTTAAATGTCCAGGTGGAGAATTTTAGAATAAATAAAGGATTTAACTTGTACAAGTTTGATTCATTTGGGAACAAATGTGCACTGTAGGAGAACCCTACAAAGACAAGCACATATATTTTTGAGGCCTATTCAGTGATACTCTGCTTCAGAGACTTCATTTTAGGTTGTTCAAGGAGTTTGGATGCTGCTATTCTTGTTAGCAAGTCCAACAGCTAGATCTATAGATGTTCCTGATTCTAGTTTATCCTCAAAATTATACATGTGCCATGTTCCCTCAAAAAACAGGTTGTCTTATTGAGAATCCAGAAGGTCCACTTGAAGATATGAAAACTCATGAAGTCCAGCAGGCACACAGTCCCAATGCAAATCACCTGAGATCTATAGGAATTGGAAAAGATGGCAGTTTCTACTGTGTGACAAGCTACTGTAAATTTGAACGGAGAGAAAACGCAATACCCCACAATATTACCCCAAGAAAGCAAAGAAAGTTTTTTTTTGTATTAGCTACTGAGGGTATAAAGACATTATTTCACTAACAGTGCCTGCAACCAACTCAATTTCTGATTACAAATACAAGGTTTGTGATCCTGCAGTGAAGTGATAATCAATCCTGTGACCCCGTGAGCTGTTTTTTGAAATTGAAGTGGGAAGATGACGGCCATGTGTAGGTGTAATGAAACTGCCTTGTAATGGCCAGGTGAACATTTCAAGAGAGCACACAAACACACACACACTGAACAAACTGAGCACACAGAGGAAGAGAGCATCCATTACGATGTAGTGCATTCGCACACAAACGCACACAAACACACACAGTCTCCCAGGCCAGTGCCACAGGTAAGGAGTTCCTGTGGAGGCTTTCAGCTGTGGCGCGTCTGCCGCCCACAAGCCAGATAACAGCGGCACGGCAATCACACCATGATGAATGAGCTGTGATAGGCACTGAAAATTGCTCCTTGGTGGCTTCCGAAGTTTGGACCCGGGACTCTATATCTCCAAAGTGAAATCAAAGCTCTGTGCTCAGCCAATTCTTTCTTTCACACCCACTTTCTGTTGTGAAAATATTGTCTCATTTGTACTGCCCCTGAACGAAAACACGCACACACACCTCCGTCGTCCCAAAGCTCTCGTGCCCTCCTGTGTGAAATGAACCGTTCCATCTGAATCCCAATCAGTCTCAATGAGACCGGAGTTGTTCAGTGGCGGACTATGGCTATATGTCCTTCTTTCCCTCATTCCCACAGCTCCACAGCTGATAAGCCAGCCACTCAGAATAACACATTGGACCAATTGCCTCTGAGCACAGGCTACTTTGTGTCTTATCGTCTGATTAACAGAGAGGAGGAGGAGCTGAGCAACAGACAGGCTTTGTGTGTATTGAGGGTTGAAGAAAGGCATGAAACACGGGCAGATGACTGAAAAGATGAACGGTTTTATCCAGTTCCAACATGAATCTGTTTTTTCACCTTTGATGTGATATCAAAGCTACAGTAAAACACACAAACTGAGCTTATAAACAGCATTATATTCTGCTCACAAATGTTTGAAATTACAAACAGCTGCTATTCTAATTAAAACAGGTTGCTAATGAATTGATGAGCAATTAATCACTGTTAAGAATTGGATCAGTCAAGAATATATTACCTGTGCCACAACATTTGCGCTTCGCTTGGTGAGTAGCTCGATATGTGTTTCAGTGGCTGGACTCAGAGATCAATGACTCGAGGTCATTCCAACTGAGCTGAAGTTTTTCTTCCAACAAAGTTCATTACCTGCTTTACAGGATTGTCCGATGTAAAATCTTCCACATTTTTATCAAGGGGGAGTTACAGCCAACAGCGCATGACTCACCAAACACCCTGTTCATATGCTAATGAATACAACTCATGAATACAATTCTATGTGGTGAGAATACCAAAAAACATGCTAAATGATGAGAACTCTTGGAGAGAGATCAAGATGCAGTGAGAGGCAGCCAGGAGGAGGAGGATACGTCAGTGGGGTTTCTGCCCCAACTTCAAGTGTAGCCTCCCGGAGCAGCTCAACACATTAACGCTATCATATCTGGTCGGACAAAAACATCATGCAAATGAGTTTCGATTGAGGCATATTGAACCCTTTTTAATTAACAGAATGTTTTGGCTGCCTGACAAGTGTCATCTGGTTTGTTCTCTAATGAGCCTATACATTTTGCCTTTTCGTAATAAAGACACGCAGAGCATGGGACATTTTGAGTGATAGTATTTTTCCCTCTTATTCAAATAATGTTTATTTAATTTGTTTAAATGTCAGCTGCTTATATCAAGCCTTCAATGAGCAAACATAATTATTTTGTTAATTTATAATTAATATATTATATTATTATTAATATTATATTCGTTAACAGGATTTATAGATAACTGATAGTTAACACAGCTGGTAATTAAGGACATTTATTAAAAACTGCGTCCCTTGTCACAGGTAGCAGAGTGAGGGTAGTGAGAACTAGCACTCACAGGATCTATATTTACAACAAAGGCTGAGAATGGCTGACATGGTGAATTATTAGCTCCTGCTGATGCACTGTGATGTACCATCATCTGAAGTACTCAGGGCAAAACAATCGCACAGCAGCAGTTCCTCTGATCCCAAGAGGACTGAGTTTGGATCTGAAAATACAAAATGGGTTTTTGATATGGTAATTGTCTGTCAACCACAGATTGTCAGCCACATGGAGATCAGATGAGGAGTTGAGCCGATTACAATGATACACAACCCTGGTGATGTGTGCGTATCAGCGTGCATAGAGTAGTACTCACTAATATTGTCGTGATGGTAAGAGTAGTGTTGAAGAGTGTGTCCGTCACGTTGATTGATGGAAGCTTTCTCTCCATGGACAGTCCACCTTCAGAGTGCCACAGGCCAATCTGTGAAAAGGACACACAAACACACACACACACACAGATCAGTCACTAAGTCCATCAGTTGGAAAAGGCCAATAGAAACAACCTGTATTTAATTGCCTCTTTCCTTAAAGGACAATAAGTGTGACCTTCGTTGAAGAAAATGCAAGAGAGGGAGAAAGCAGTGGACGAATCACAATGTTTTGAGAAAAGGTGACAGCGAGAGTAAGGCAGTAGGAGAAAAATAAGACAACCTTTGTGTGGCTCCTTGAGGAGAAAACACAGGGCATGTGTTCAATCAGAGGCAACAGAATGCATTCATTAACCCAATTACCGGTAAAGCCTGTCGCACAGAGCCACATTCTCATTTTCATTACAGCTCAAGAGGGGATTCACACCTCCACCTCACATGGTGTCTTTCCTCCCATCCCCTATCAATCTGTCTCTGCCTTCATCGGTTTCATTCATTTATTTGTGTGACCCAAGTTTGTCTAAACAACATGACGACAGACATGATAATTTTGTAACTCTATACTTTTGCCTCTTGCTACTGTCAAATACACATTTCTCTTAATAACCTCCATCTTACCATAATGTCCTTGACAAAAAAAAATCTTGGCGATTTGTATTTTCTTACCTTGAAGGATTTACACGGCTCCTCTAATGGTTGGAAAAATTCTGCAACCTTGAAGCTTATTAAAAACGGTGCAAGCACTGGATAAACTGAAGAAATTCAAAGTTGTTCGGTAAAACCAAGAATGTTTTTCCTGACAGCAGAGCTTTGACTTTCCCTGTGATAACCAATTCACCCGTGATATTGAGCATGAGCATTTTATTATTCTCACTCAATACATCTATGCTTGTGATTATATGGTAGGAAGTATGTGACCCTTGTGTCATAACGTGTGCAGAACTACCAGCAAAACAATTTAGCTTTCCTTATCATGGTGGCTTCACAAGCTATCATTTCATTTATGTGGCTGGCGCAGAAACAGGCAATTTCAGTGTCAATATCAAGCAGAACAGTTGCTTTATGTGTTGGCACAGAAGATAACCTCAGATAAATCAAGATCAATGAAATATGCAAAATGTGTCTTTTTGTTAGTTTGCAAAACTAATCTCCTGTAGGATTTGATATATGAGGTGTATTCTAACAACTTGAGGTCAGGTATTTTAGTTTGAAATCACAGTCTGTCTTATAATATGCAAACAAACTAGGAAAAAGGCAGCAATTTTATAAAAAAATAACCTGTAAGGCTCATTGAGAAACATAATGGTGACAATTTCAAAACACTGTTTTTGGTAATTTACATTCAAACTCTGTTACCTACCTCATTATGTAAACATTGCCACCTCTGTCTGGAGAGAAATAATATCCCTTATCTCAATAATCAACCTCCCTCCATTATTAATATTACAGTGTATGTATACGAGGAATAAATGAGAGAATATGGCATTTAATTTAGCCTTGATACATTGTTGATGTGAAGCTATCTACAGTATGTCAATGAAATGACTTCTCGACTACATGCTGGAAAACCTTTGGGAGTATTCATGTTTGGAAACCAGAAGATGAACAGTTGGATGATCAGTGATTGAAGTTTGAAATGAAAAGGAAAAAAACTACAGTAAACAAAGCTCTCATTTCTTGGTCATAGTTTGCTTCAGGACTAAATTGCCCTAAAATTATCAAGGGATTACGGCCCATGCATCATGATCAGAGCCTGCATTTGGAAGCTGTTTAACCACTCTCTCCAGCTCTGATCATAAATTATGAAGTGAGGTATAAAGAAAAAGAAAAAGGAAGAGAGGGTTCCCGGAATCAAAGATTTCCTTTGAGAGTACATGATCAAAAGATCTTGCCTCCCATTTCCTCAGGTTTACTTGTTGGGAGAAACAGCACCTTGATCACACAAATAGACTACCCAAACCTCCTAAACAACACACTATACACTCCTCTGATGACGGCCTCAAGAAACAGAGAGGTAGAACATGTGAGTGTATGGTGGCACGACCAAAAAATAACCTGGGAAATATGGAGTTCAGCAATCAGTGTACATAATCAGTTGTCAGAGCCGGTGGGGGGTGGGATACTTCTGGGCTCAGCGGGTGTCAGCAGAGGGCTGAGTATGGGGTGACTGAGAGGTTAATGGGATGGGGTGGCACCACTACTCCTGCCCAGGAACAGGAGGTGAGAGAGATGTGGGAGCTGTGAGCAGGAAGGGAGAAGAAGAAGCATATGCTAGCGGGGGAGGAACTAGCTCTGGTGGCCCTGTTGCAACCTGAGCTTTGAGGGGGAGAGAATAGAGCTGTACTCTCTGTGAGTCACTCCGACTAACAGGCAGGAAGATGTATACATCTGCTAATATAAGCAGGAAAGCACGGCCGGGAGCAAACCCACAGTTACATTCATCATTTAGACTGAAAACCTTTAATGCGGTGACTATTTAGTAATAATACTGTAGGTTGTGCAAATTACAGAAAAGTGAATGGATCGCTAACCATTGCATTAATCTTGGTGAAGCAACACCACTGAACCATTGCATGATATCTCATTATACTCGCAGCACAACCCACAAATCTATTAGACTCATAAGCTTCATCATAGAGAGAAGATGCTGCACATTGCCAAATATATAATGCAAAATAATATATTTATCTACTTGATGTTTCTCATTTCAGTGTCATTATTTGGGTATTTACACTGCAATTACAATCAATAACCACAGTGCAATACAAGCAGGGAGTCTAGGAAACAAATTCAGACAAAGTTCAGACTGTTGACGAGTACTGTGCACTATTTATTGTACTGAGGAGCAGGCTGGCAGGAAGAAGAATCACGAATAATAAGAGAGAGGGGAATAGGAGCAGAGCAAAGGAAAAGACTGAGAGAAATAGAAATATGCAGGGGAATGTCAATCTTTTACTGAGTAGGTGCGGTGAGGCTGACAAACTGAATGAAAATCAATGAGAAAGTATGGGGAGCAGCCAGCTAAGAGCCAGAACATCAGGCGGAGAGAACAAGGGAAAGAGACAGCATCTGAGAGTCAGAAGACAGACAGAGGTGGAGAGAGAGTTTATGCGAGTGAAAAATAAAGAGCAACAGCGAGAGAGCAAGGTAGAAGAGAGCCGACAGGGAAAGTGACAACAAGTGCAACGACGTTCCCTGGGAGGGATTACCCAGGGTTCATTCCGCAACCTGGAAATACAGCACGGGAAAAGATTAGGGAGGCTGCTCATTGAAGCGTCAGGATTGGCTGATTTTCCTGTCAGAAAAATGCCGTATCCAATAGGGTGTGGCGAGACAGCGTTGTGACAGACCCATCCATCACATATGAGAGAAGCAATAACTACCATTATCAAGCATAATGTCATACAGCCCACTTACACCCGGGCTAAAGCATTCAGGTGTCACAGCGATGCAATGAGTCTGACTGAGGATGGAAATGTGTGTGTGTGTGTGTGTTTACTGTCTGTTAGCGGATGTGTGAATTGCAGAGGCAAAATAACCTTGCGGGCCTCTGAGGATGGACTTTTATTGCTCTTATAGCTACATTATGCCACCTCAGCTTGATGAAAATATGCTGAAGTAGATGCAGGTTCTACCCATCAGCGAACATTACCACTTGTTGAATCAGCAGCTATCTCCCGCTTAAAATGTATATTTAGAGCTAACCCACTCTGCCTCACAATGATCGCATTGTTCAAATGAGGAGCAAAGACATTGTATAAGTGTGTTAGTGTCTAACTGTTATGTATGTTTTCTTCATGGAATAGAGAGTGAGATAAATAGCTTTTTTTTTTAACCAAAACTCTCTCTGGTGTGACTCATCATCAACAGGAATGAGAATAATCAGGGTGGTGCTTTAGGTAAACTTCATGGGGTGAGACAGACAAAGGTGATGGTGTAGGTGGTCGACACTGCCCTACAGTAAAGATAGTTTCAGGGAAAATATCATCATTGAAACTCAAGTCCCAATTGAAGAAAAATATGCAGATTTGTGGTATTTTCTCTTATACCTCGCAGCGAAAAAAGCAAGAGTATTGAAAAAGTTGACGACTTTTAAAAACTCTTTTATCAAACTCTAAACTGTGATTTGCGCTGTAATTGTTGTTTCTGTACATAAACACACAGATCCACACAAACGCCATATTTTCAGCACACTCATTATTTGGCATTATGGAACTAGTTGTTCAGTCCTAGTAATGACACTAACTCTGGGATGAAAAGAAGGTCTTTCGTCTGTCAGAGCAGATCTTCAAAGCAGCGCTGCATGTTCTCCAAGTGCTGCATCCCTAGTGAAGCAGACAGCAAACAATGGATGTCCTTCCAGCCACAGTCCCTGCTCAGTCTGTGTACCCCCACATTACTGACTGTCCAAATGTCCTCATCTCTAGCGACCGTGTTACTGCAGACATACTCTTAACACTAGGGGAAAGAACAAGACCTTTAGGGGTGTGTTCGCTTATTAACTTAGTCTAATCCTAATCTTCATTATCCAAACTGAAAGTCTAATGACAGAGGGTGTCTGGACAGACTGTAAATCCCCATGAGGCAAAAAACCCAACTGGACAAAATGAAAACTAACATCTGAACTTAGTCTTCGGTGCGATAGTTATTACCGGGACAAATGACTCTGCAGTAACAGTCAGGTAATTATCACCTCAAGCTATAAGTGACAGTGATGGAAACCAATGGGTTGGACACATCTTTTCAGGCGAGATGATATGCTATACTGTATTTAAACAATTATTACAATAAATTCATATAATATTAAAGGTCCCATAACATGGCCATTTCTACTGATCATAATTCCATTGTTGAGGTCTACTAGAATAGATTTACATTGTGCAATTTTCCAAACTCACATGGGTTTCTCATACAGCATCTCTGTATAGTATGTGTATTCACTCTGTTCCCCCCCCTCCCTATGAGCCCAGTGTGCTCGGATTGGTCAGCTTGCCCACTCTGTTCTGATTAGTCCACCACCATTACAGCGGAACATCAGTGATTATGTGTTACAATGGCGTTTGTTAGCAACCAGAAAATGACACCAGTAATGACAAACAGATGAGAATGCTGCGTGGGGTCTGGGTGCCGTGTTGGCGGGACGTTGCGAGGCTCGCTGCTGCGAGGAGCGGACACAGTGTGAGCTGGCTTACTGGTGTGGTTTCCTGGTTGCTGGGTCGGCGAGACAGCGAGACACAGCGAAACCCAGCCCGAGCACACACACACACACACCCGCAGCCTGGCTGTGAGTCTGTGTGTGTGCTCACACACAGACACACAGACTCACAGCCTCGCCGCGTCTCAGGCTGAGAAATCCGCGGAGCTGCAGCTGAGAAAAGATTGAGTGTGTGTGTGTGAGGAAGTCCGGACTTAACGTAGCGGCTCCGCGGATTGGTCCATTGGGTCGTCGTTACGTCACTTAGTTCCCGGAAGAAAAAAATGGATAAAGAAAAATCTCCAACGAGGCGTTCTGAGGCAGCATAGACAGGTCTTTTCTGTGTTAGAGTTTTACTCGCTACAGGGTGTACTTTGAGGGTTTGTGACTTTGCAGACCGTTTACATGCAGAAAAAGCTACATAACACACAAGGGGACGGGTAATAACCTGAAAAGCATGTCATTTAAATAATATGCCTGATAGATGGAGTGAACTACATTTTCTTGACACAGTTATGGAAGGGTGCATCATAAGGATGATATCACTGTGGTCCTTCTGGTGAGGGGGGCCATGAGTGAGTTTAACTAAAGGAAAAATGTTTGCTTGACAAGAGCATTGTATTTACTTATTTGCTATAGAATGTTGCTTTATTATCTTGTAAATACTTTTTAATTTATGTGATATTTTGTTACTATTACTCCCCTGCATACTTGAGGCAACCTAACGTAAAATCCTGTTCAGCGTGCAGTGTAGATCAATGTCTTGGCGCTTGTGAAGTTATAAAACAATAATTATAAAACGATGATGACAATGTTTGTGATATGAAACGGGAATCCTTTAAAGAATCTAACAAGCCTGCTGGGAGAACAAAGTGTGAACCTGTCTATACCCAGAAGAGAGAACAAATAAAAACAATGCCTATATGATTACAATGCATCTATGTATCCTCTGTAGCTACACATAACGAGAGTCTTGGTAGGATTTCAAGGGTGCACTGTGTAGACTGATAAAAACAGACACACAGAGGCATATTCACAGGCACACAGGCACAGAGGCCCTCACGCACACTCACATACATTTGCATATACATGCATATAACACACACACGCACACAAACTCATACACCAAGCCAAGCAAACCATACACAGTCTCACCCAGCCTTGAAATCCGTTAAGACTGGGGGATCTTGCAAAACAGCTCATCCATTCTGCTTTTGATCTATTCCCCATCTCCAGCCTGCAAAGTGCAAACTGAGAAAAACAAAGGAGGAATGGGGACTGCTGTATGTCTCTGAGAGACCAAACAAAGGAGAGAATGAGAGACACACACAGAGATGCCGGTGTGTGTAGGCTTGTGATGTGAGTCTCTTATTCAAAAAATGCAATATGCATTTCAATATGCAGTTGCAGATTCAGCACAGGGAAGAAAAGTTTAGTCAGATTGAGGATGATTCAGTTCGATTGCCATTATTTCTTATTTGATCTCATGCAAAGTTATTGCTTAATAAATATGTTTTGCTTGGACTGGCGCCACAACAAGTGTGTGACACACACCCACACTTCCTTTAATACATGTAGTGATGTGTTTTGTTTAGCTCAGGACAGAGAAGCATTGGCATCAAAGCCTGTCTTTAAACCAGCTTAAGATGTATTTCTCCAAGGTTTTGAGTGAATCTCGGTCAAGATGCAAGAACAAAAGTGAAATGCAGAGGGGTGTTGGGGAAGATATATCAAAAGACGACTAATAAGTCTTGTGAGCAAGGCTAGCCAGCTTTTCCCCAGTCCAACACATTTAAATCAACAGCCGTATCGTGCAGCTCACACAGTCTTCACCCCTGTTACATCCCTACTGGAAGTGACTGCGTGTCTGTGTTTGTGTGAGTCTCAGGGGGGAAAAGCACCAAGTCAGATGGTATTATCGCATACAGTATTTGCATCAACATGATGGTCTTTTTTCAGTATCAAAAGATCATCTCAGGGGAGAAATTCTTATAATACTTCAAAATCAATACATTAATTTATGACTTGCAATTGGTATCTATTCTCATTGGAGAAAATGAAATCAAAATATAATGAGAAGAAATCTAATAAAAGCGACTTGAGTCAGAAGAGTTGTTTCTTCTCATAATTCATAGCCTTTCTGACCTCCAGGGCTGTCGGCAGCACTAAGGACATTTAACTCATAAAAGAGACAGCTCTGTGTGCAATAAACTGGAGGAGACCAAGCCGCTCATAAACTGATCCGCTGTTTTGCAACTGAGCATTACTGACATTAGAAAGAGGGCATGTAACTGTAATGTAATACAACATTTTCAGAATACCTTTTTCTATACAAGGTTTACATGGTGATATGATAAAAAAAAACGGTATCAAATGAGTGTACGCTGAACGGAGAGCATCACTAACACCAAAGAGATGAAAGCAACTTTAAAGACGGAGCTACCCTAGGGAGGCAGAACATAAAAAAAACGAGGCGAGAACGCAAAAGGTTGCTTGGGAAAGTGATAGAAAAGACGATAGTGAATTCACATTTTAGAGCTTTGAGGCAGATGATTCCAAAGTCTAAATCTCCGGCTGGAAAAAAAACACAGCCCCTTCAGGCTTCACAATGAAAAGAGCAGATATAAGGGGGGGGGGGGGGGGGGGAGGATGCTTATTGGCACATACACAAGGTGATTAACAGTGTAGAATGGATGATCCTCAGAAGTTAATGTGGTTTGACATGCTGCTGTTCCACTTGCTGGACACATGCACTTCACACACAAATGAACATAAAAGCATGTTAGGCAGCAGACCTCAACATTAACGACTGCCCGATGGCCCGGGGCAATCTAGTATTTAGCTCGGGCAATGAAGCCTCACCTGCTGGTTGCCCGATCGGGCAATCTATTATGGCAATTGTGGAGACGTGTCTTGTGGAGACGTGTCAGTGCCTGACAGCGGTCAAATCGGTTGGAAAACGATGAAAAAGTTGCCAAAAGTCGTTCTTCATGGACGTCATAGTTTGACATAGTAACGGTATTTTAAAAATACTAAACTGTCGGCAACTATAGATGCCGTTTTCGCGGGCTTCAGCCGCGCCGTGTGTAAATGTGACCTGAGCGAAGGCTCGCAGGCAGGTTAGCTGCTGCGCACGGGTAATATGTTTCGTTCACCTGAGTGGAGTCTTGCAGGCACATCGCCTTGTCTTTTTTTGTTTATTAACACTGACAGTGTTAGCGTTATGTGTTTATATTGACTATGTTGAATTTCTCCTTGAAATACAGTAATTGACTGTGACATAGACGGATAACTTAAATAGAGAAATGTGATATGTTTGTAAAGTACAGCTATTTGAATTTAACTCTGTGTACTTTGAATTTTGAATGAGAAGCAATCCAGACATTGACACTTTCTTGAAAGACTGTTAGTCGTTGAATGCAGGACATGCAAGCGAGCAAACACAAACAAGAACTCATGCAAACAAACAAGTGAAATGAAGAATAAAATTGAAATTGTACAATATAATATTGTGGTGGTTCATCTTATAATTCAGTATAGAAAATGCACCAGACAGCATCTAAGACCTGCAAAAATCTAAATTTTCTTGGGGGAGGCACACTGCGTCATTTCGTCCGCGCGCATTTTTCAGGGCAATCTCTATTGGTCTCAGGGCCATCTGTAAATTAGCTTAGATGGCCCACAGGGCCATCTCCCAAAATCCTTAATATCATGCACTGGGCAGTATAATACTGACAACAAAACCGCACTGGAAGGCTCAGTTCTGATGAGCTATTACATTTTGTTAGCGGGGTAATGATAACACAAGATAAATCTCTGAATAAAATAATACACTATAAACAGAACCAGAGAGGAGAACAAGTATTCTTCCAGCAGGCTCTAAACTCCATTGATCTGCTGCTCCGAAAAGTGGTTTTCAGGGACAATTTTATCTTATAGTGAAATACTACAGCTGCATACTGGAAAAGAAACACTAAAACTATTCCCATACTATCTTTTTTCCCCTGCTGGCAAACAGTTTCCTTTTCTACCCTTAATTCCAAAATAGCCAATATTGTATACTAGCTTTGCTGAATTCTATCAGAAGGGTTTTACTCACAGATGTTCCTTCACTGGCATTTTATGCATTTTGATTGGACTATTTCTCCATAAGCACCAATAAAAATATTGACCCTGATTAAAACACATACCATGATTTATGCAAAATAAATAAACATTTGCAGGATTTATGTTAACACTCACACCTTGTTTGAGGGTGCCATCTGGAGCACCTTTACATCTGATAAAAACTCCCCCTCTTACGATGTTAAACGTGCTGTAATTATTGTTTGAAATTACACAGCTGTAACACTGACACCTACTCTCCCTATATTACACACTCTCTCACTCACACAAATACACTCAGAGTGAAAGACTGAAACATGTTTAATCTGCTCAGTTGCTTGGGATCAGAGGGTTCCCTCAGTCTCGCCTTACTCTAACCTTAGTGGCAGTAGCTCAAGCACCAGCTCTATTAGACCTGTACGTCTATCAGACCTGGTTAAGACGTACTTGTTTCTGCCTGAGGCGGAGAAAGGGATCCAAGCCAGGCCGTGGTGTGCTGAGCTACGTCAAGCTCCTATGATAATATCCTTCAAGGAGAGAAAAAAGGGTGGAGGCAGTCTTGAATCTGTCAACCTGCTGTGCACCAGCCCACACCTCTCATCCTCTTATTTCCCCCTTTTACCCTTCTCCCTCTCAGTACCTGTCCCGTCCCTCCCTCCCTTCTTCCTTCTCCTATGCAGCAGCGTAGAGAAATTGAATTGAGTGCATCTGCATCCACAGCAGAGTGGGCAGCAAGAGTAATAGTGCTCTCAGAGATGGGGTGGGAGCAAAGAAAAAGGGTTGGGGAAGGAAAAAGCAGATTGCCGTAATAAACATAGGAGCAGCACTGACAGGAAATAAATAAATCTGATACAAAAGCGAAAGAAATTGAACGAGCACATTCACCCTTTAACTGGAGGAAGTCTTGTGTAAATAACACAGCTCAAATAATTTCTTGCAAATTGAAGTGGTGCCCATGCAGTTTGCGTGTGTCCGAAAGTATGCGTGCAAGATGTGTCTGTGTGTGTGTGTTTGTGTCTGTGTCTGAGATATGCCAGGCAATCAGAGTTCCCTCAGATACAGGGAAGCAGATGGGTTTAATAAGGGTCGCCTCTTAGTACGCTACCTGCATTTTTTAGCTTTACCTATGAAGACCTTTACAAAAGGACACCTGGGGACCCAAGTTTATTTAAAAAAAGCAATCTGGCTGTAAATGCTCAAATGATAATTCAGTAAATTGGATAGGGCTTACTCCGACATGTTTGGAAGATGAATAGTTTATAGATGATCTCTTCACAAAGATTCACTATGGGGACAAACAAATGCAAAGAATATGGGACGGAAATGTGTCGTAGAAAGACAACATAACACAAATTCAATATCCAAGGTTAAAAGAAGTGTATACTGCAAAGAAGGATCCTGTTTTTTTTATTTGTTATGAAATGAACAACTGGTTTGAGCTGTGGCACTGCTGAATATATGTAATGGGGAAAGAAGGCCAAATAATTTAAATGAATTTGATTGAGGAGCCAAACATAGATGGAATATGCTCTACATCAGCGGTTTTCAAAGTGTGAGGCGCGCCTCCCCTGGGGGGCGCCAGAGAGCTTCAGGGGAGGAGCGGCGTGAGAAAAAAAATAACGAGAAAAAGATGAGTAAAGTGACACTTGCACACTTTTGGCAGTCTGTGGAGATCGAGTTCCCCCACCTCGCCAAAAAGGCTGTAAAAGTGCTCATTCCCTTCACCTCCACCTACCTGTGTGAGTGCGGGTTTTCCGATTTGACTTTGATCAAAAGCAAGTGCCGGTCAAGGCTACAGCCAGAGGATGATCTGCGTTTATTCCTGTGTGCATCAAAGACGCAGACTCATTGTTCCCACTAAAGTAGGGGTGAGTGTAATAAGGAGGCAAAGTTGACGTTCAGTGTGTTGCCGGGAGCATATAAGGATGTATCCATGATGTTGAAAATGTTAAAAAAATATGTGTTGAGAACACGCCGTGCGAAAAATATACGGATCGTGCTGCAGCTAGATTTGCCTGTCCTCTGTACGAAGGTGTCGGCGACTGACATGCAAGGAAGAACGGCTGTCCATAGGCTGTTCCAACTTTAACAACTTTATTAACTTCCAGGGTAGTGAATTGAACATGCAATTGTAATTGGGTGTGTGGTATATTTTCATGCACGCACACGCATGTTCCACAACACACAAACTGAACAACACTCAATTGTCCGATCGCGATCGCGATCTTGTTAAAACAACAAGTGCACGTTACTGATGCAATATGGTTGAGACCATTCGGGTTTATTCTAGAGGGGTGCAAGGAATAGTCCAAGTAGTGGGGGAGTTTTATACAATATGTTTAAAACATAAAGATGAGAAGGTTTAAAAAGGTTATTGTTTAATGTTTTAAGGAGGTGTTGCTAACAGAGCATTTAATGACATTTTCTCTTACTGGACCTCTTTGAAATGCAATTGAATACCCCTGCATTATAGCAACAACAACAATAATAATAGCAATAATAATTGGGAGGGGGGGCGGCTGTTCTTATGTTCTCTGAGGGGAGGCTCACCTTCCCACACTTTGAAAACCCCTGCTCTACATGATCTAGAAATGTAGTCAGTTCTTTGTATTTAGCCAAATCATTCTTAATGCTGCTGCAAATGTAATCTGCCCTGATGAAAAGGAATGAGTTGGGACACTTGCATCGTATTTCAGTAAATCTGCCAGGGGTGGTTTGGGCAGCTCGCACATTCGCCTAGGGAGGGATATATATTACTTCAGTGGAAATAATGGAGAAAAAGAACTCAATGGAAAAAGCCCCAACCTATTTTCATGTTATGTTGATGAGATTTTGATTTGCAGATCAGGGAGGCAGAATTTGGTTTAAACAAAGAAAGAAAAATAGGCCCAACATCAGGCACTGAAGTCCCAGTCAGTGAAAGAATGTGTTAGATTATTTCATGCTTCCTTAACCTTTGTTTTACAGCTATGGCAGATCAACTCAGTTCGATCTCTGGTACGAACCTTGCAGGCTTCATAAAAACACATTATGAGTGTGGTAGAATGTCAGAGCAAAATCTATTCCTGAGCATCAAATTTTTCGGAGCACCTGTAGACTCAATAATGAGAACAATTAGCTTTCCGTCATGCTGGAGTCGCCCTTTGGCGTTTTGCATTTCTGTTTCGCGTGACCTGCTGTAATTTACTCAAACATGGTTGATGCTCTGTAGTCTCTAAAAAAATTACCCTTTAACGCAAACTATGAGTCAAAAACAAACTCTCTCTCTCTCTCTCTCTCTCTCTCTCTCTCTCTCTCTCTCTCTCTCTCTCTCTCTCTCTCTCTCTCTCTCTCTCTCTCTCTCTCTCTCTCTCTCTCTCTCTCTCTCTCTCTCTCTCTCTCTCTCTCTCTCTCTCTCTCTCAGGTGGTTTCTGTACTAAAGCTGTGATGAAGTGCCTCCATTATAAAACTAAATTGGTGGTTCTCTGTTCTCCAGGAGGTGGCATAGAGTATTTGCAGCCCTTTGCAATGCACAGATATGAACAATGAGGCACATGCTAACACACAAACACACACAGAATACCATCCTCTTTTCTGGACTCTCACACAGTGTCCCACAACCGAGCCTAGCACTGTAAGAGGAATGATCTTGCCTACCCCAAACTGCAATAATTACTCGTTTTGCAGATTCTTCTAATTAACAGGAGTGCTGCTGTCAATGTGCTTCATGCAGAAAGAGAGGGCCAGTCCAGGGATTCTGCAGAGAGGCTGGAACGCTCTCTCAGTTTGGTGTGTGCTGTGGCGCGGTTGGCTGGCAGGCTGCAGTGTGATTGTTTTGGAAAAGACTTGTGCTAAACATGCATATATGCTGGTGGGCTCGTTGTGTGTGAGAGTGTGCAGAGCCAAGAAGCAGGGGGGCTGGCACAGACTCCATCAATGCTCACACAGGCACGTGCGCATGCACAAACACCACACACACACACACACACACACACACACACACACACACACACACACACACACACACACACAGTGAACTGATGTCAGATATATCAGTCAGCTAGTATCCAAATATCACACAAAGTGACTCCTATACTTCCGAAAACAAAGAAAATAATTTAAACGATAGCAGCAAGAGGTTAAGTTAGGAAAGTGCTCCGTCTTTTAATGTTCCTAAAGAGAATGCAGTCTGTGCATTCATGGAAACAAGTTTAGTTATATTATCCATCTGTACAATCCAAATGTAAGTGTTTTGAAACGTACCCCTGGTGTTCACTCCTTCTGCAGAATATATACTCTCAGAAACACATTCACATTCACAAGCCCATATAGTTCTAGTCTCTTTTATCTAGCTCATTACACTAGCTTGTGAGTAGCTGTAGCAAAAGGACAAGGAGGATTACAGCCTATTCCTTTAATATGATTAGTCGTTCAAACAGGAAATAGCAGAGAAGGTCAAGTTGTTGCCCTATAATCATTAAATGTGGTGACAGTTAAAACACAGTGCACATAAAGGAAGAAAAAAATCGAGCCCCCGCTGTTATTTGACATGCGGAAAGATTGTTTCTAGTTATATAGCTTCGTCTTTGCCTCTTTTCTTCCTGGCCTATTTTTCTCTTGCATGCCCTTTCTGTCTCATTTACTTTCCGCCTGTCATCCCCTTTCCTCGTTTCTCTTCCCCCTCCATCTGCGTATCTTGCCTCTTCTGTGGACTGTTGGTTACAGGTGCCAGTGGTCCCTCAGCCAGACCATGCACAATGTCATGCCAACTTCTTAAACCATCATCATTGGCACACCTGGCCGCTAGCACAGGAGCATCTGGGAAATGTACTTTGCCTGCCAAAACTCAACAAATAAAGATTATTGCATAATGCAGCAACATCATATCCTGGAACTAAGGTAGGTTGACTCCACTGTCATCTGAAATGGTTGTTTGCAAGCGTAGAGCTATTACTGGAATTGTATGTTATGGATCTCTAGATGGTTCATTTTCAGATTTTATAGCAAAAAATCTAACTGTGATGAGTTTTGCATCAGACCAAACTTGGTCAAAATGTATTATAAATGAATAATTTAAACAGAAAAATAAAAAGAACAGTTTCAAATGTTCTGAATGCAGAGTATTAATTCAACATTTCAACTGCCATAATGGTAATATCACAATCTCTCTTTGGTCCTTGATGTGGTTCACACCATGTGTGTGAAAAGTAAAACTAAACACTACAATAATAAATTATAAAATTGTCGTCTTCCTGCCGATCACAAACCAGCAGAAACCGGTATGGACTCTGCAATCTTACAGGTGTGGAGGTTTGTTTTTTGTTAAACTAGAAATCTATTATTACTTGTCATTTGAATGAATGACATTTAATGATGAATACATTGCTACTGAATCAATGCATTAACATTAATATGTATCTTCTTTAAACGTATAAATGATGACTGCTAATGCATGAAAGAGTAGTTTTGCAAGGCAAGTAGCAGTGACTAGATGGTAAACATACATGTGATGGTGACTAAATAAATGGACAGGGAGGCAAATAGACAGACAGATAAATAATGATAGATGGATAGCTAGATAGATAAAATAGAGAAAGGCGGAGCAGAGAGCAGCAGGAAACTGTTCTAATGTGTGAAATGCCTGCCAGAGAAATTCAATTTTTGACAGTGATTGGCTGTATAGTGTTGAACCCCAAAGGAGCTGATGGTCTCACATGTGAGGCAATCTATAGCCAACCACAGGGCTCGGGATGAGCGGATGGTTGTTCATACTGACTGAGGAAAATGAGTGGAAGTGGGGAAGAGAAATGGAGATATGTAGGCCTACAGCATGACTCGTTGCTTTATTTCCACAAAGTTTTGGTTGAAAGTTGATGGAAGGTTTTCTTTTCTGTTGTTTTAATTTGCATTTATTGGCATAGCGCGGTTGTAAACTATGAATAGAATTCTTATTTTAACCAGAGAAAAGACTTGAAATATCAACTTCATATTCGTTTGTTTGGATATACCCAAACTCTTTTTGTGAGAGTTGGTGTGTGGGTAGTGAGCCACCTTCCTTATGTCTGGCAAGGCCCTGGCACCTGTACTGTCTGCCTGGATGAAGCAGCCCCAACCCAACAGCATGTGGGAGGTGTTAGTCAACAAAACAAACAACACCCCCATCCTGTCCCCTGTCTAACACCTTGCCTCTCTCCATTAACATAACTGGCAGGAGTGCTTTATAATACTTCTGGTTGAATTCATCACATTAGGCCTGATAGCATTACCCTTCTGCTTGACTGGCCCAGTGCCAAAATAAAGAGGGGACACAGAGAGAGGCAGACAAGGTTAATAAAGGCGGATGGGATTTCTGTCTGACTCTTTCACGGGTTGCTGAGGTAAGATTTGTCTGACACTCAATCCCCTCATTCACGGATATCATCAAATCCAAAAGGGTCAAATGTTTTAACAGAGATGTGGAAATCATTTTTTCGTCTCTATGCTATCTTACTGTTTATGTCTTGTCTGTATCTTATAATAGTATAACAACAAATACAAAAATGCTGTAGATAAAGCAGCAAAAATACAGCTATCTGCTGCTGCAGAGGGGTGAATGTTTGTTGGATTATGGACAAGTCAATAACCAGCATACACAATGCAGCATCGACTGGAAAACAGTCAGGGCAGCAGGGAAAACATAGCTGTCAGGGTGAGGGACAGGTATTTCTAGGGAAAATACTGTGCAGTTTAGTATAGCACCATGAACACATACATTCAAGAATCAGGCCTTCAGATGAAATATAAAACACTAAAGTCTTGGCATTTATAAAAACAGGTGTTTCAAAGCAAATGGTTTAGCTGCAATATGTTGAAATGATGGCATTCTGAATAATCTGGGACATCCACTCATAAAAACACACACATACATTAAGATGCATGCAGGTATAATCCTCATTGTGAGCACTGAATGTGAGTGAGGACGAGGAAGGGACAGGGAAAAGAAAACTGCTGTTGTCCAGTTACTAAGGGATTGGTCGTCACTTGCCTTATGCCAAATAAAAGTAGTGGTTAAAGTATAAAAAAGGATAACCCTAGGTAACTTGATTTACAAAAAGTCTAGTTCAACATGAACTAGACTTGTAGATCTTATCTTGTATATGTAGATCTTATCTTAAATCTTTAATGTCCCAGACATAATGTCAAGTACTGCTGCAGTGTGTCTAGATACTTTGTTGGCATGGAAACAACAACTTGCCACTTCTTTAAACAGGGTTGGCAGAGGAAATTGAAAGTATATTTTTTGTTTTATAACTCCATCCATCCGTCTTTATTTAGTTGTATGTATTTGTCCTTCACTTGGATTCCTCAGTACAGCGTCTGACACACTGCAATATCTGACAGAACACATTAGTATAAAAAATAAAGCTATTTTGTGACTCATATACATTTTCTTTCTTAATAAATAGTCTGAAACCTAGTGTCTGCGGATTACCATAAAAGCAATCATCTAGATCCTTCTTCCTCTATCACTCAGCTATTCAAGGTTTCTGCTTTTTATGCCCTGATGTTTACATTTGAGCACTTATTTTTCTACCAATAAATCCTTTTTTTTTTACCTGCTAGATCAACCACAGATTTGTACTGCTGTAGACGAGTGAGCCCCACTGGAGCTTTTTCGAGCTGCTGTTGATGGATGAGTACAGGACAATCACTTTGCCCACACAGATTTTCCCCAGCCAGTCTTCAATTTGAAACAATGTTCTTGTCTCCAACCACCTCGATAAATTCCCAGTCAGAGGTTCCTTAAGTGTTGTCCAGGAAATATCAGTTTTCCATCAGAAGGTTTTCACTCCTCGATTTCAATATTTAGACAACATTACAATGAGAGAATGTCTGGGAAGTTTTGTGTAATAATGGGTTTTAATGCGTTGATGTCAAAAACTAATTGTTTTTCAGACAGTGTGTCTTAACATAGATATTTTAAAGGGGACCTATCATGCAAAATGCACTTTTTTATGTCTTTTATACATAAATGTGTCCCCGGTGTGTCAAGGAACTCACAAAGTGTCAGAAAATAAAACCCTCTCTCGTTTCGTCCGTGCGCAAATCTCTAAAAACGGGGGTACAATGGAGCTGATCCAGATTTGCCATCCAATATGATGTAAATTATGTCATGTCGGATGGTGGACCCACGGCCCTATCAGAAACGTCGCTATCAGAATCAGTGCCCGACGTGTTTTGGACGTAATATGGTCTTTGTTTACATTAGCAAGCATCGCTAACACTCAGAGCTAACCTGTACTGGAGAGAGTATGTGTAAGAAGCAGGATAGAAAAAGGAACTCACCTTGTGGTAAACCAGCAATAAAAAAAGCATTTGAGCTCCATACTGTTTCAGAAATAATCTTTGATGTGGTTTTGAACATGATATGGCGTTTCATCACCGCAGCGTTTAGACAGTATCTGCCGGGTCCCGCCTGAGCAGGCATAAGCTCCGCCCCCTCTCTTTTTTTCTTTTTCAAATTCTTTTTTTTTTTTAAGCTTTATTCCCCGAATCAGCACTTTAGTAACAGGGCTGAAACGGAGGGATATGAGGCATGGCTAGAATGGGTGATCTGTTTGGTATTTGGAGCAAAACACTTCATAGACATTCATTTTTATATATTTTTATACATCTGAGACCTATGCTATTGCCTAGAAATAGCATGATAAGTGACCTTTAAATCTGCTGAATGTTTGATTTCTGGATCCCTGACAAGAAACATTGAAAACCCTAGTATAATATCACCAATCCCCAAGCATTTGATACAGTCCAGAGAACAAGAGCAGCAGTAGTTCTGCCATCCATTCATTATTAGAGAGCACTAAAAGCTGCTCAAAGCCTCTCGTCACTTACATTTCATTACTGACTACTTTAATTCCTTGTAATCTTGATAAATGTCTTCAATTTAGAAGAAATTGTAAAGTATTTATGTTGCCTGGTGTGAAAGTGAGGCAAAGAGATTCTGAGGGAGACCAAGCAGTTTCAGAGATTGCGCAGTGTGGTTCAGAGCATAGACTCAAATGCCTGTGGTGCATGTAGAGTATTTTCAGAAAGCCAGAGAGAACAACAAGACCGCTAGTGTAGAAAGCGTGAAATCCCAGCATCCACTGGGGCAATAATGGAGTGACTGGTGTTTGATCAACACCACCCACAAATTCCTGCTGATACAATATAGTCATTTAGTGAGACTTAAATATGACTAAATGTTCTTTCATTCCATAAAGAATAACAGCTTCAAATTTGTATCTAAAAGTCATCAAAAGTAACTGAGGAATATCTGTAAAACCCATAGCAAAAACTGTCTGTCTTGTGTTTTAACCCAACAAATCCAGTATGCCTCTTTGCACCTTCAAAATGGCATCACTACTTTTCATTTTGTTGTTCTATCTTGACACTCTTGCCAGCATGATAATGGGAATTGTTTGGACCAAAAGATGTCAGTTGAGCTGGTGTTCACAGCAGAACCCCTGCAAGTGTTATCGCCGCTCCCTGCAGTACAATGCAGCACAAGTTACCTCACCGCCATAAAACAACGGTAACATTTGCCCATAGAAGTGCCCTACAGAGATCAGGAAGGTGTGTGCTGAAGAGCTTTGTGTTCAGCAGTAACAGCTATATTATGGCCAGTGTCTATCTAAAAAGCAAATGGAAGAATCTTTGCGATTCACTTCTGGTATAGCACACTATTTATATGTAAATTCTCTTGAACCAATGGGATGGACTACAAGCTGTTGAAAGGCAGTGCTGATGCTGAAACCATAGCATGTGGTTATTTTGAAGACAGATAATACCAACATAGGATTTGTAGGATTGGGAGTTACTTTACCTGCCTTAGGCCATCTTTGCTGTTCTGCATGATCCTCAGGATGTAGTTAGACCTCTGACCTTTGCTGTTGAATTCAATGTGGCCCGTTAGACCTTCCAATTCTACCTATCCAACACAGAGACAGCAACATGTTAAAATACCTCCCAAAGAAATACAGCCTGCTCCCTCTAAGCAGCAGCTATAATAGATCTGACTAGAGGCTACATTAGCACTACTGGCTCTGGATCAGCCTCTTGAAATGTGTCAAATTTATAATAATAATATGAAGAACGAGGCTGTTATATCTTCAATTTACCACAGAACAGACAAGCCATTAGTCAGGTCTTCTTCCTCTGAGAGAGGAAGACAAACAGTCTGATATCGAACACATCACATTTAAGCATTTTGATAGCCCTATCAGTTACAGCCATTTCTCCCTAATAGGATAACACATTTTATTCACTGACAGCTAACCTTTATCTCTCCTTCTCTGTTGTCTCTCAGTATAATGTAGAGACAAGATAAACTGACCTAGTGGATAAGGAGCGTATAAAAGATGAGAGCACAGACTATTATACAGTGTCATCTGTTGTCAGCGATAATATAAGGGCTTTAAGATAACCAATTAATATGCAACATCAGGAAAGCAAAAACAAAGATCAGCAAGGCTGGCTGTAATCAGTCTTTATGCTAAACTAAGCTAAAAAATAGCTGGCTGTAGATTTATATTTACAATACAGACAAGGGAAAGGAATCAATATTAGTTTTCGTGTTGTATTTGTTTGTTTTGGTGTGTTTTATCCTAGAGTATGTCAAACTTCTTAAAGAACTCAATTGAATATAAATCGGATGTATTATTTATAAGAAAAATAACTAAATTTCTCAAAAAGTTGAACTTACCATCCTCAGGTAATTCATCAGGCTGGTGCCGTGCTCCCAAATCTTGGAGGACTTGCAGGAGAGCTGGGTGGCGCCAACATTTTGGCTACGGTTCAGCTCCTGGACGGCCGCCACCACCGCGTATACTGCATCAAAGAGCAGGGCTGAGGAGAGCTGCAGAGGGGGAGAGAAAGTGCACACATTATGCATTCACATACACACACAGCTGCAAAGACTCCAAACTGCAAGTCTACCATGTTGGTAGTTAGCGGTCAATAAGGTGTTAACCCATCCCTGGAGGGCAGTGAGATTATTCCATTAGATCATTAGAAAGACTCTGATCTGCTGACAGCGTCAACAAGTGTCTCTCTCTCTCTCTCTCTCTCTCTGTCTCTGTCTCTGGGAGAGACACTGTCCTTCCTTCTCTTATCCCCAATGAAGCTGGCACATCCGGACCATTTGAATCACCGCCTGTTCTCAGCGAAGGCCAGCTTCAGGCAGCTTTTCCTCTCATCACCCTTGTACAAACAGCCCCCTCGTCACTACCACTGCATCCTGCTATGTACATTTTATTAAAATGCATGATGCGCTGCATTAGAGGCCAAAGGAGAGTCAGTGCGGTACATCTGTGTAATGGAAATTGGGATGAAATGGCCCTGATGTTTGGTGGATATTGGAAGAGGGAGGGATGGTGATGCACAATAAATGTTGGATCAAAGAGAACAATAAGCCATTAAACTGAAAACCTGTGATGTCTTACAACCATAAATTGGCAAACATAATTGCTGGATTGCACTTTAAAGCCAAATGTTGCGTACAAACAGCCCGTGAAGACATTACAATCAGCACTTTGGGTTTGACAGATGGGAATAATGTCTTAGTGTTTGTTAAGTCAGCATTAAAAAGTAAATGGCAAAGTGTTTCTGGTTATATTCCACTCGTATCTTATCATATTTATGCCGTGAAGCTAATAGGGCCATTGCATCTACTCATCTTCGTAAGTGGATAGGAAAGTAAATATGCACAATAGGTCTGAAACTTGTCTACTAAAATGATCAAGCAGATTTTATTATGATTTTATTTTTTATGTTTTCACAAAGTTTTCAGCAACATATTGTTAGTGATCTTTTGTAGTTTTTCTCGGCGTAGCAGCTCCTCTGTCACAGGTGTTCTCTCTTTGTGTGCCAACATGAGCTTTCACTATTTCGGGCTTGTTTTACAAAAAAAAGCTTTAATCCTTTGGTTTTACCGGATGTTCTGTGACACAAATACAGTCACGTCTTGTTTATCTACTGATATATTAGTCTACTTTTCTTCATGCTGATTTGAGAATATAAATACCTCCCCAAAAACCTGAGACATTTTTAGGCAGCGTTGTTTGTCCTACACTAATTTGTCTCCTGTAAAACTTTAAATCTATGCTGCATCTTTCGAAGTTGGCATGGTGCACGTCTTTATCTTTCAATGCATTAACAGTCTCAGATTGACATGCAAAGAGGTCACATGTGTGCATTTTTTGTACGTATGAGCCCCACAGTTACAATTCCTCCAGACCTAATTACAGTAAATGAAAAGACAGCATATTATCTACGTGCATGTCTAAATGAGTTAATGACTTTCTTGCTCTGCGTTCATCAGCCTTTATTCTCTCTAGTTATTAGCTAATTAGTCACAAGTTCTAATTGCCGCAGGCTCAAAAGCATCAGAGTGAACTGCTGTGCCCAAAATACATTTTTACAAGCTATTCTTAACCTGTTTCACCAGCCAACGGGGGGTCATGGGTTTAAATGTGTTTATTTAGTTTTACATAAAGTCAGGGATTAATTCAATCATTTCCTTTACTGACTTTGTTGTTCCTAATGAAGCCCTCGAGAACATTTGCAAAAGCTGTTCATTTGCCTCAAATATGTTGTTCTTGTTGGGACTGTTGTTAGATGTTATTACTTAATATTCACGTCATGTTTAGAAAAGATAAGATAAAAACATTTCCATTTGAATTACTTTAAAAAAGATATGTTGGTTTAATACTTGAAGATATTAACAATTATACTGTTAGCTTGATTGGTTTCGACACTGATAAATGATTGAAAAAACACTTCAATATTGATGGCATTGAAGATTTATTATAGATTCATATGTATAGAATATTAGGAGAAAGTTAATTTCATCCACTGTTGACATGAAAGACATGACACTGCAATACTTCTTTACTGGACTCAGAAGCAGGAGTTCATCTCATAGCGGCTCAATTCCCTCGTTACTTTGAGATGCCGTTTTTACGAGTGACACTTTCTGGGTGAGAGGGCTTAATCCTGAGAGGGATTATTGGGCAGTGAGATAATACTCATAAATTGAGGTCTCATAAACAAGCGCTCATTTACGAATGGGTGGCAGTCATCACTTTCATGCAGGTCATTAACGACATTTTATCGGCTGAACAGCACGTAGACATTTCAGACAAGTCTATCTCATAAAACAAGTATGAGAGTGTTCTGCTGTCAGTACAAAATGTTCATTAAGGTGGGCTCAAATGTAAAAAAACTGTATTTAATCGAGTTTCTTAACATAAAAACCTGCAACAGTTGTACTTTCATATGTTAACAGTAGCTTAGTGATTTGAGGCTGTTTTGAAGTCACTCATTCATATATGCAGAGCAGGACATGTTAAACGTTGAGCAATCTTTGGATGATCAGTGGAATTAAGAAGAGCAAAGTTGATCTTTTCTTTTGCATCTTCTTCTGAAGGAAATTTAACACATTATAAATGTATTAAGGAAGGTGGATGCTGCAAATTAGTTGTCTGCCAAACAACAACTGCCTACTAGGGATGTTAAGATTCACCGATTCACCGGCATAAACGTTCAAGATGCGAGTGCACCGGTTGAAAGAGTGCACATCGGCTACATTTTGGGTTGAACTCGCGATGCATCGATTGTAGCGTCTTTGCATCGGTAAAAAAACGATGCATTCATATAATATCCTCTCATCCTGTCAGCACACAGCAGAGACGATCTTTGATCTTTGCTTCGCACTACGGAGGCCGAGAGTCTCAGTTATCAACACACATGGAAGTCGAGGAGAAAGAGAAACACAGCGCACCGAAAAATACCTACAAATCAAACGTTTGGCAACACTTCGGATTTTTCAAGAAAGACGGTCAACTTGAAAAATCGCTCAAATTGTAAACGATGCCGTGCCGCTTTAAAGTACACAAGTAGTACGAGGAACTTAGCGACGCACATAAAGAGGCGACATGGGGTCTGCGGCTGAAAAGAGAAACCTGAAAGTTAGACATATGAGTTCAATCACTCAGTGAGGTGTTCTGTCAGAGAGAGTGGTGTTTAGTATACAGCAGACTGTGACTGCCAATAATAGTTTAAATGTCTTCCTTACAATTGTAAGCAGTTATGAAATACCTGTTTGTGAAAGGTTATTTGTATTTTGTATTGTTCATATAGAAACCACTGCTTTCTGCTCACTGGTGAGTTAGCCTATGAATGAGTGTTAAGCACATCAGGCTGGCAGTTGTATGGGCATTGCACTATGGTAGTTGTTATTTGCACATTGTTAATCATGGGCAATGCATCCTTAAATTGTTTAACTGTGAGGTGTTATACAATTGTACTGTAGCCTACTCTGGAGAGTTTTTTAAGGTAAGAAAGGTAAAAAAGAAACAGCACGATGGGATGCGCGCGCAGTACTAGTAGAGAGAACCAAATATGTAAAGCACTTTTTTGTTAATTTATTATTTGCTGCATATAAGGAATAAAACAAAATCCTCTGTCCTTCATATTGAAGTATCATTATTTTGCATCGTGTTGAATCGCATCGTATCGCCCTGAATCGCATAATGTTGAATCAAATCGTATCGAACTGTATCGCAACAGGGGTGAAAACCCTGTCTGAACTTGGTATGGGAATAAATAAAAAAGGCTTCAACCATTATTCTCACATGAGTAACCCTCCTCTTCTCTGTTTGTGTGTGAGATCATGTGTGTGTGTGTGTGTGTGTGTGTGTGTGTGTGTGTTGTGTACTTACTGGGGTGCCAGCGAAGGGTGCATGGTCACAGTTCTCTTGCCAGGAGCGGTTGAGGCTTAGCACAAAATCCTGGAAGAAGGGATGAGTTTGGTTGAAGACTGAAAATCCAACTATGTTGACTTGTTGCTCCACCACGTCGTCCAGTCGCAGTAGAGAGAATTCCTGGAGGGCAAAATGAGAGCGAGACAGATGGAGATTACTGGGTGAATGCATTTTATTAACATGAAAGCTGTCACATTCTGCCATAATCTACTTTGAACAACATCAAATGATACATTGAATCATTGTCAAGGTAAAAAGGGCATGTGTTGATCAAATATGTTTACATCCGATTTAATCCGCCTCACTTAGCATTCATAAAGTCCCATTATTCCGGCTGATTGACATGAGAAAGCTGCGGCAATTTGTTCATTCCCACCTCCTATGCACCACTGCACAAAACCATGCATTTTGAACTGGCCATATGCTACAGTATTCTGACATACAGGCCATTATGTTAATACTGGATTGCAATGTTAAGGGCCTACATTAGAGTGAGATGGACAGTAAAAAAGAGCCTAAGACGGACTGGAGACAATAAAGGGGAAGAAAATAAGGACACTGAGACTGATTATTGAGAAAGTGAGGCAGAAATCCATGGCATATTAAAATGCTCTGGGTTAGGAGGAGAGAAAAAACATATATTTTTCTTATTTGGCCATAGGGACATTGTGTTTTTTCTCCACCTGGGGAACAGCAGACAGGGGACAGGTGGAGTTAGAGATGAGGAAGACATGGAGCAGAGGGAAGGCTGTGAGTGGGGATGGACGTTTCCTGAAGGTTAATAGAGTTGTCAGAACCTGGTACCCCCTCAGGTAGCAGCCTTCGCCTGGCAGCCTGTCGTGCCACCAGCTTATGACAGCCAGACCAGACACAGTCTACCTGTCTGTCACCAAGGCCAGGGACACTCTTGATTTAGAGTAATTGGAGGGGAAAGTAAGGTAGAAAATAAAAATGAGAGGGTTGGTGTGGGAGTAAAGAGGTGGCAGGGGGCATGCGGAGAACAAATGGGAATAAAACATGATAGCATGTGTATGGGATACAGTGGTCAACAAGTTGGAAAGAGGTAGAGAAGAGAAGCTAGACAGCTGTTAATGAAAGGAATCAAATTTGGCTGGAAAACAATGATCAAAGCCCTCGACGACCTGCTTTAAACCTCCTGCTATGTAGAAACCCAGGGTGCGTGTGGTACAACATTTAAGGGATACGGCAAAATCTTTCAAACAACCCAAAACATTTTTTGCCAACCAAAGGGAAGTCATGATTGTGTTCTGGAGAATTCAAGCTAAGGCACGGCTATGCTGCAACAGAAAATGAAAAAATAAGAAATTGCCTTTTTCATCTGTAAGAACAAAATGGATGAGAGGGATTAGGCAAATGAGATAATGGACATTCACACACAAAGAGGGAAAAGGGTCAGTGAATTAAATAACTGATAAGCAGGTAGGTGGAAAAGGCTCTCAGACCAAGAGGAGCATGACTCATTTCAATGAGAAGACACCAGTGGGTGACTGCACTGATACAGACTCGGAACAGAGCAGGGCGGAGGAAGCCGTAGATATTGTCCCAAATGTTTAGCTTCCCTAGCAGGCATTCGCGCAACTTTGCTGCATGTTGATTACAAACAACTGTGGAAAAGTCTGCTAAACATATTCCAGGTAGAGAGGGTTTAAAATTAGCTACAAGGACAAGAGAGTTTGGGAGCGGCAAAGTTATAAAGTATGTGTGATACGTGAATGAAACATGTCCTGGGCTGAAGGAACTCTTCACCAGGGAGAATGTTGTTATATACTGTATCTGCAGGTGGTGTGCTGTGATGAACAAATAAATCATTTATATTTGTGCTAAGTGATTCCATATCTCCCAGGCATAAAGTGCCTTTACCTCTTCTTATATAATATCTTTAAGAAAATCGCCTCCTGGCCCATTTGGAAATCAACTGCATTTGCAGAGGATGAGAGAAGGCATCTGATCCCATCTCTTTCACTTGGCCCAGAGATTAAGCCGATTGAACTTAGAAATACACAACTCTGATTGTTCAGTTTGAGTGGAGTACTCAATCTGACCAGATTGTTATTCGTCATTAACAAATACTACTATCAGATTAAACTGCGTTGAGGGCGTTTGTTACAGAACCTGAACTTTACAACATGCTCTTTAATCTTTTGTTCTTGTAAGAGTAGTACAGTATTTTTTTTCTGGCCTTATTCTTTTTTTTTTTTTATGTTTATGTTATGCCCTTCTCACAAGATTTCACAAAAACAACACAGAAAAATACATTTCCCCCACTGTTGAGAGTGTAACGTTAGTTGTCTGATTTTCCACTGTGTACAGGTTTAGTTTCTATGGATGTATGGTATAATTGACATCTCTATTGAAACTTTAAAATAAATGTCTAGTTATTTGTGGTCGAAAGTCAGCTTACAAATTTGAGGGAAAAAAGGCTAAGGGGCAAATCGTTTTGATACACAACTAGAAGATGAGGCAGTTACATTTATTTGGATGTGCTGCTTGCTTCGTAAGACATTTCTGTTAACGATGAGAATAATGGTCCCTGTGACTCTTTTACTCAGATATAAACAGGAAGTTCAGAAGTGAACTTGAAAGCCTACTGACTTGATTTTGCAATTTTCTCAAATTAAGAGAATATAAATAAAAAGTCTAAGAGTGCCAAGAGAGGGATTATATGTTCCTCAGTAAAACTAGATGAACAAATATTCCCAGTCTTGATCACGTCAGGAGAACATTTGAGAAACATTTTTGACACTGTCACTCAAAGGTGAATGCCATATACTAATACATTCCTCTTCATTATATGTTCTCTCATCTTCATGTATATTTAGTCATCCCTTCTGGGGCCTCATAAGCCTTTTGGGACTGGCCATATAATTACTTGCTGAGTGTACTTTAATAGATCATTAGAAGCAGAGCTGTGCAAACGAGTCTATCATTAAGCATGCCCCTCAAGCGTGCCTGTATGTATGCATTTGCATACACATGAGAGCTCACGCACAAACACAAATTGGAAATTGCACGTGCACGCCCACACACAGAAAAATAAATCCCTATAATTGAGCAACCTGGGCAGACTCACTAAAGACCAAGGTCACCAATATATCCCAGGGCCATGTCTGAATAAAATGACTGTGATGCATTCGTGGGCTTCCAGGCCACAGACACTGGCCCACATTCATATACAAATTCACACACATACATAGCCGGACAAAAGCACAGCCTAAATCCCTCTACATGAGCAATTATGCTCTCTTGCATACTAAATAGGTGGAGTGAAATGGCCGGTTCTTAGCAGAAGACAGTTGGTTCCCAGCAGTAGAGAAACGAAAAGGCAGAGTTGAAGGGTAGAAGAAGAAAGGAATGAAAAAACCAACTGTCCAACCAACTGGGGTGAAAAGGGCAGGGAAGCTGACGAGGAAGATGGAGAGAGAGAACGAGAGAGCTATGGGCTGGATCAATGGAGAGAGAAGAAGGTGAAAGATTATTTTAGCACAACTGAGAGTTTAAAAAGCAGTGGGGGAGAAAGAAAGAGCGACAGAGCGAAGATGTGAGCGAGCAGGATGGTGGGAAAGCGCATGGGAGTGACAGCCTGGCCGTGGGCCCCCGACACCGGCTGTCACCTAGAGATCAATCAGCAGCCGGGGCCCGAGCCAACCAACCAAAAACTGGTGCTTCACCTCCTCAAATCTTGTCCCTCTTCCTCTGAAAACCTCCTGATCACGAAGTCTCCATCTTATCCTTTATTTATGTCCCCTTAACTATTCTCTCAATGTCTCAAAGTTCAAGTTCAAATTCTTTGTCCTTATAGGGTGTGCAACAATTACAGAGAAGGAGTCATTGGCAATTAAAATATTGGGTCTAAGGCACCATACTTCAAAGCTAAAGAAATATCTATGAAAATTGTGCAAGTAGAGTATAGGAAAAATCGGTACCTAAGACATAAAATATAGGGCTAAGATATAAACAAATAAAGTCAAAAAAGGATAACACATTTGTGTGGACAGCATTGCAATAAAGAAACTGAATAAACGGTCTCATTGATGGAGATGGAGGCATATCCTGGCTGTTGCTTTCTGTAGTCAACAATTAGGTTTTTTGTTGAGTTAACATCGAGAAGGTTAATGACCTTGCACCAAGATGTCAGGGCTACAAGCTTCCCTTTGCAGGCAATCTTGTTGCTTTCTATGATCAGACTGATGAAGCTGTTTGTGACCACAAGAAGAACAAAAGAGGGCTGAGAACACTGCCCTGAGGGGCTCCTGTGCTGAGAGTCAGGTGGAGGATGTTGTAGTGTTCATCAACACAGCCTGGGGCCTCGATTACAATCTTGAACCGCACAATGGTGTTGAATGCTGATCGATACTCTGTAAACACTATTCTCACATATATGTTATTCTAGGCCCGTTGGGAGAGGGCAGTTTAGAGTGCTTGGGTTGATGCATATGCCTGTAGATCTGTTTGGTCTGTAGGAAAATTGAAATGGGTCCAGTGAGTCGAGGGGGAGGATGTAATCAAGGCTTGGAATGACCGCTCGAACCCCCTTATGCTGGATAAGGTTAGTGCTAATGGACAGAAGTCAACAGCGCTTTGGGCTTCTTTGGAACCGGGATAATGGTGTACAACGTGGTGTCTGCAGACTGGAGCAGCGAGAGGTAAAAGTACTGTATCTCAGCCAGAGATTTCCCAGGATTACACCGATTGAAAGATTTACAAACATCGGCCCTGGATATTGGGAGTCCTGGGCCTTTAATATCTATCCGGAAAATAAAAAGTAAACATGTTCAAGCTTGATAACTCTACATGGAGCACAGCTGATGTGCTGATAGTATCTCTGAAGGACTTGCCACAGCTTGACAATGTTAAAATCTCTGGCCACAGTAAAAGCAGCCTCTCACTGTTACATGTCTTTAATTATTTTAAATGGACTTTTAGATGTTTTCTGTGATTTCTCTTACTTTCACAAACTGAGCCATTCACGCCTGCACTCATGTACATTCACCGGCAGTAAAGCCCAGACTGTTGGACCACTTGGTGTTTTTTATGATGTGGTCAGCTTGAGCAGTGAATAATGAGATCCCAGGAGGACTGATACTGCTTATAGTACTCTGTCATGAATGATAAACCACCATCCCTATGCATATCTCTTACCCATCCAAACACATATTTGCAGTGGTGTAAGCCTCTATAAACCCAACATCCTAAACAGGATATCCAAAATGAAACTCTTTACACCAAGCAGCCTGTTTTAGCTCTTCTCTTTGTGCATAGATCTCATCTCCCTAAATAGGATATAAATGCAGAGATTATAGCGTTTCTCTAGGTTTCAAGGACAGCCACTAAATCAGACTGTAGCTCCGCTGCATGCATGGTACAACATCCTGTAACTGAAACACTGATATCTCAACTAGAGATGTGCTTTTGATAGATGAGTCTTTCAAAATGCAAGTTAGAGGGTACTGTGTATAGAATTGTGCAATATGTATGCATGATGTGCAGGGAATGCTGCTTCACTTTTTCACATTGTGAATCTGAAAACTCAGTTTTTCAATGAGTTTCTTTCATCTGAACAGTTTAAAGAACACTGTCAGTGGCATTACAAATAATAAAGTTAGCTGAAATCAAAAACTAACCAACAGTCACTGTTGGTGTAAAGGAACACAGTGATTATGTCACAATTTATGTCGTTTTTGTGTCCACATGGTAAATGAAAGGCACATTTTTATTCTATTCTACTTGCTCATATTTTTGTGTTCACAACTCCAGACGTAAAAAAGTGAGTATTCGTGCGATTAATGCTACACTATGTTCTCCAGCTAGTTGCTAACTGTCTCTGTCTGCTATTTGTTGGGCTGCTATTTGAAACAAGGCTAATGAAAGTGTAAGGACTGAACTCTTGAACTTTCGTAGTAAAGTTGAGGGCCATAAAACCGAAACAATGAGTTGAAAGATGCTAAAAAGCTTAGTACACTGCAAAGTTGGTTACAAATCCTTTGTAGATTGGCACTAAGAATTACCCCTTTCACTTTACATTGTCATTTTGTAGTCCTTTCATCCATTGTTAATATAAGATGTGATTAGTACAACTTTGAAGAGACATAGTCATGTTGCATTCCTCGGGTTGCTGTATCCTCAGATGGTAAAGACATAATCTTCTTCTCTGTAAAATGTGCCCCAGATAAAGACAAGGCCGCCAGGGGTGATAATCACTATTGACAAGTTGAAAAGAAAGAAAAATCATCTCCCCCTTCTTATCTGGCTTGGCAGCCCTGGGAAAGAACAGACAGGCTTCGGTAGCCTATATGATTGAGTAACATTTCTGTAAATTGCATATTGATTTTCCTAACGATAAAGAGCTAATTAATGACGCCCCTCCTGTTATGCTTGGGGAAGGGTATAACAGGATAAAACCTGTAGGCCTCAGGAGCTTAATGAAATCCATTTCTTGTGGCACACTGATTATTCTCTAATAGCTGGAATGTTCATTCAGTGTTTTTGGCAATAAGTCATTTCATGCTTGTGTCAATTGCCACGTAAATTCAGGCTGAGCTCTAAAGCCTCACGCAGCCTCTTAATTACGATGTTCTCAGTGAGCGTGGGTTGGGAGGAGAGGAGGAGGGCATTACCAAATGTCTTGCTAACAGAATTGTTATGAACCTGAGATGTGATAGCAAAATTTGATGAATGATGTGAATTGTCTGTTTATCATATTCAACAGCTAGCCATGCAAACTGTTATTGCAGCTCTGACAGAATCTGCAGTTTGGGTACTTCTTTGTAATGTACATGCATGGATTGTATCCAAGGGATCCCTCTTGTTTACTCTAGGTCACTAGCCTGTCACTTACATAATTTCCATTGGCCAGCTAGTTTGATTCACTCCAAGATGAACATGAATTTACCATAACATATATCTTAGCACAGCATGCCGGGGTTGATACATTAACATTGTTTGAAAGCATTTAATAGGCGCATAAATCAAAAACAATCTGGCAGCATTCCTGCAGAGTGTTGGAAACAAATTACCAATTTTATTCCATTATTCATAGAATTACTTCTGACCTGCAACAGTAACAGCCTATTTGTGAGGCAGAGACCTTATGCCCAGAATAATTTGAAGGCTGGTGGAGGCCAAAAACACCATGAATATTGCAGACACTAGCATATGTTTGGAATCTGAAACAGTCTTCCTTTTTCCAGTAAGCTATTCATTCAAATCCCAGCTGAATTTTAAGGGGGAACATGACAGATGAATGAATAAAAAGCAAAGGAAATTCAGAAAAAAGGTCCTTCAAAGTAAAATCATGTCATACTTAAAAATGCTTCTTTTAATTGAAAAGCTTCGCATTTAAAGTGCAAATTATTTTGTTGGGAAGCCAAATGTGGTTCCTGGCGGAGGGGTGGGAGAGTGGGAGGCTGTTAAACTGAAAAAGAAATACAGAGGGATAATGGAGAAGAGACTCCATCTAAACTCTTCTTTAGTTAGCTCCGTATGTTATTGATCACTTGAGCATTCTTTTATACAGAACTGTTTAACCTCTCAGTTTGGAGACTAGATACTAGGGCCACATCAGGAAGACACTTCACTATATACAGGAAACTTCTGGATAGCTTAACGGTCATGTAAAGATTGTAACAGTAATGTCAAGATCTATTTCATGTTATTGCCAAAGCTTAAGAGGTCATGCTGGATTTGTTTGTGTGTCATAAACAAGGTATAAGGGGACAATGAAGAACCCATTCAATTTTGGAGCAGATTGGAACCACAGGGTGGGTAAACAAAGTAAGTTTAAGTATTTTTAATACATTTGTGCTGCATCCATGTGTTGTTGGAATAACTGGAAAATAACTGAGAAAACTGTATGTATATTCGGAACAACTCTGAAACCGACGTCAACAGGATTACTCTGAGCAATAAAATACAAAAAATGTTTTAAATGTTTCCATATTATGACTAAATCAGAAAAAAACTTCCAAAAATGGAAAATAGGGCCATCTGAGTGACACATGAATGTCCCTATGGCCTTGAAATAGGTCTGTGCTCTCTGAGTCTTGTTTGTTCTCATTCATAACACTCCGTTCGATGTCTCACTATGGGATGCGCCTCAACGCGTATGCATCAGAAGCATCAATCTCATTACGCCAATCCTGATTGGCTGGTGATCTTGACGACTACGTCAGGGAATCCACCCACCCTTTAAGTAGCTTGCGCTACGTCGCAGCGTCTTTCAAACACCTCCTCTCGCTTCGGAGCACATCTCAAAAATATCAGTAGCCGGGCTAGCTTAACTGTCCACAGACTGAACCACAAGCTAACCTTCGGTCGCCGGACGCTTGCCGGCTACTTTTGCTTCGCACAGGATTTGATTTATTAACACACCAGTTAATACTAAAATCTGCCCCGCCGTTTTTTCTTCCTAAATAACGGTAAGGTTTTGGTTTTTTCAAACAGTAACATACCTGTTACTGGTTTGTCCCTCCTCGTCGACACCCCGGCGAGCGAGGATGGACCCTTCTCTCCCTCACACCAGAGGAGACGGAGGCTCGGAGGCTCGACTCTGCGGCTGCGGGTTCAAGATTTCGAGCACGACTCACACCAGGTCTGCTCGTCCTGCCTTGGGCTGAAACATGCCCAGGAGGCTATCGACGCCCCCGGTTCGTGCGGACACTGTGCCCGCTTCACCACCAAGAGCCTCCGCCGACGGCTAGCGCACCAAGCTAGCCTGTCGGGACAAGACCCCTTCATGCCTGTTGATTTGCCGGCCGGCAATCGAGGCATGGTGGCGACCGCCGTGGGAGTTGAGCCCCGCGCTGTGTCAAGCTGGGGCTCAACGGCGGCGGCAGCAGCGGGAATGGAGCCCCGCGCTGTGACAAGCTGGGGCTCCCAACTGGACCTCAGCGTGGTTCCACCCGCGGAGGATGTCCTGGAGCTGGATTACGTGGAGGAAGATGAAGAGGATACCTCTCACCTCACCTCTTATCCGACTCAGACAAAGACGAAGATGACATCTTCGTCCCGTCTGCTCAGGCTGCCAAGCCGGAGGCGGTGTCCGCTCCCCCAGGCGAAAGCGCGCCAACTTCGCCCCGCCTCAGCATGGACTTGCAGGCCGTGTGCCAACGCGCTGCGTCCAGGCTGGACATCCCCTGGCCTGAAGTAGCCAAGGAGACCTCCAGATCTCGCTATGAGGGGAAGAACTTGCCCCAAGCCGCGAGGATGACGAGGCAACTTCTCCCAGTCTTTCCAGAGCTGCTGGACGAGGTGTCTGTCTCGTGGAGAGACCGCCCTTTCAGCAACAAGGCCCCAATCCAGGGAGCCTCCTCTTTGGACTTTGAGGGCATGGAGAAGCTCGGCTTGCTCCGCATGCCGCCTATGGAGCCGCTTGTGGCAGCCCACCTCCAACCGCGGCTGTCTTCGGCACCTAGCAGGAACCCCACGCTGCCGACAAAAGCAGACCGTTTCCAGTCAGCAATGACCGAACGGGCTTACAAAGCGGCAGCTTTGTCCGTCAGGGCGCTCAATGTCTCGTCAATGCTGACCGCTTACCAGGCGGAGCTCTGTGAGGACATGACGAACAACCTGAGCCTGCCGTGTGGGACGAAATCACAGCGATCACGGACATTTGCCTCCGTGTGCAGCGCTGTGCAGTCCAAGCCACGGGCAAATCGCTGGGGATTATGGTGGTGCAGGAGAGAGCCAGGTGGCTTAACCTGACGAACCTTCCGGACCGGGAAAAAGAGGACGTCTTGGACATGCCAATTGTCCCCGGGGGCATATTTGGCACCACTCTGGCTTCAATGCAGCAGCGGTGTGAGGCTAAAAAGAAGGAGGATGAGGCTCTCCAGCTTTGTCTTCCCCGAAAGGTCCAGCCGCCGCCTCCAACGGCCCCGCGACAGACCTTCACTCAGGCTGCCTCACGTCCTTCCCATTTCAAGATCCCGAAACGGCAAAAGCCACAGCCCGCCCCAGGTCTCCCGCCCAGACACGAGGCAAGGACGAGCTGGCCAACAAAGTCCCCGGTTCCGGCAGCAGCCGCACAGGCACAGCCGGCCCAGACCTTCGGCCATCAGGTGAGGAAAAAGAAGAGAGCAGCCTGACAGCCTTCCCTCCTCTCCTCGGTGAAAGAGCTGGAAGTTCCCTGTTTTCCAGCCCCAGAACGTGTTCCACACGTGTTCAAAGCTCATGTGTTTCCGGGGTGCAACCACGCCCCCATCTTCCCGCGGCCTCGAGTGATGTCAGAACGTCATCCTCAAGTTTGCGCCATAAGGGAGATAGACTTCACGTCAAAGACAGCAGGTTCTGCTGCTCGTTCAAGTCGCACAAACACATGTCCTTGTTTTCTAATAAAACATTTTCCACTGTCGTTTCCAGGCTTAAAGCCAAGGGCGCGGACGGTAACCGAGTCTGTGAACGATCATCGCCGCGCGCATGCGCAGTGTCGACCGAGGTTGTCAGCCTGGGATACCACCGTGTTCAGACACTAGAGGGCCCCATAACACAACCAATAAAGACACAGAGAGTAAACAACAGAGAAATGTTCACATCTCCACTCGCTCTGAGAAGCGAAAGGTGGAAGGTGCTCACAAGCTCTGCTTGGGTTTTCAAGACGATATCACGGGGCTACAGACTCCAATTCGCTGTCACCCCCCCTCACTTCTCGGGCATTGTGCATTCACAAGCCCGGGGAGAGTCGGCTCATATTCTAGAGCAGGAGATTCTCTCGCTACTAGAAAAGAAAGCCATATCCATAATACCCTCCGAACAGAGTCAGAGCGGCTTCTATTCCAAATACTTCCTCGTTCCCAAACGGGGAGGGAACGGAATTCGCCCTATCCTAGATTTAAGGGCTCTGAACAAGTATCTCAGAAAATACAAATTCCGATGCTCACTCACACATCTCTGCTGCGTCTCGTACGTCAGGACGATTGGTTCACATCAATCGACCTGAAAGACGCGTATTTTCACATCCCAGTATATTATCCACACAGGAAATATCTGAGGTTCGCTTTTCAGGGTGTCTGTTACGAGTACAGAGTGCTTCCCTTCGGTCTGTCTCTCAGCCCACGGGTGTTTGTACGATGTACGGAGGCAGCAATAGCCCCGTTAAGGCAACAGGGCATTCGCCTGGCAACCTATTTAGACGACTGGCTCCTTCTTGCACAGTCGGAGCAGGAGGCTATTACGCAGACGAATACCCTCGTGAAACACCTGCTCGACCTGGGTTTCGTAATAAACACAGAAAAGAGCATGTTGTCCCCAGCCCAGACTGTACTCTTCCTGGGCTTACGTCTAAATTCGGTGCCCTTTACAGCCCGCCTGTCAGCAGAGAGAGTGAAAGCCTTCAGGGCTTGCCTCGCTCATTTCCAGCCACGCAAATATGTTCTCTTCAGATCATGTCTGCGGTTACTGGGGCTCATGGCGTCAGCCATCCTGGTGGTACGACTGGGCCGCTTACACATGAGGGAGTTTCAGCGCTGGGTAGCTGCCCTCAGACTGGACCCCGTGCGTCATGGCGCGCGGAGAGTGATGGTCACTGTGGAATGCGTAATGGCACTGCGCCACTGGCTGCACCCGACTTTTCTAGTACGGGGCGTACCTATGGGTGCTGTCCTATCGCGGAAAGTGGTCACCACAGACGCATGTCTGACGGGCTGGGGGGGTATATACGAAGGTCGACCTGTGAGGGGTCTCTGGAGCAGAGATCTCCAACGGTCACACATAAATTATCTGGAGCTCTTAGCGGTGTTTCTCACCCTAAAACGCTTTCTGCCTTTTCTCAAAGGACATCATGTCCTCGTGAGGACAGACAACACGACCACAATATCGTATATAAACCGTCAAGGGGGTTTGCGTTCTCTCCAGTTACACATGCTGGCACGCAAACTGATTTTATGGAGCTGCGGACGTCTCCTCTCTCTGAGAGCAACGCACGTACCGGGAGTGATGAACCTCGGGGCAGATCTGCTGTCCAGAGGTGCACCACTATATGCAGACTGGACTCTATATCCAACAATTGTGAGTCAGCTGTGGGTGCGTTACGGCCGGGCCGCGGTAGATCTGTTCGCATCAAAAGAAAATGCTCAATGTCAGCTGTTCTTTTCAATGCGCGATCTAAACGCACCGTTAGGCGTGGACGCGCTCGCACACGTTTGGCCTCCGGTCCTTCTGTACGCGTTCCCACCCCTGGCTCTAATACCCCAACTCTGGCCAGAGTGAGAAAACATCGCCACACACTGATCCTAATAGCTCCGCACTGGCCTGCAATGTACTGGCTGGCGGAGATATATCAGCTGCTGTGCGGGCAGCCGTGGCAGCTCCCGTTACGCAGGGACATACTATCTCAGGCGGGGGGGATGATTTTTCACCCACACCCAGAGCGCTGGCACTATGGGCCTGGCCCGTGAGTGGTATAATTTGAGTACAGTGGGGCTTCCTCAGAAGGTGATAAACACTATTCAGAGTGCAAGGGCTTCCTCCACCAGGTCTCTCTATGACTGTAAGTGGAGGGTGTTTGAGGAGTGGTGCCTTCAAAAGGGACACATCTCTTTTCAATGTCCTGTCGGTGTGATTCTATCATTTCTACAGGACCTGATTGATAAACACAGAGCTTTCTCTACGATTAAAGTGTACCTGGCTGCTATTGCCGCATGCCATGTGGGCTTTGAGGGAAAGACGGCTAGCCAACATCCCTTGGTCTGCCGTTTTATGAAAGGGGCTCGCAGGCTCCTCCCTGTTTCCAGGTCACTGGTGCCCTTATGGGACTTGGCAGTGGTTTTAGATGGGCTCACTCGACCTCCATTTGAACCCCTGGAAGAAGCTGACATAAAACACCTGTCACTAAAGACAGTGTTGTTACTGGCTCTGGCATCTGCCAAGCGAGTCAGTGACATTCACGCGCTCTCTGTACATCCTTCATGCACTCAGTTTGCCCCGGGGCAAACGAGAGTGTTGCTGAAGCCCAACCCTGCCTTTGTGCCCAAGGTGGTTGGCTCATGCACCCCCATTGACCTTGAGGCATTTCCTTCACCGCTATGTTCCTCTGAAGAACAGCGGCCGAATTTGCTGTGCCCAGTTCGTGCTTTGCGCACCTATATGGACAGGTCAAAAGAGTTTCGATGCAATGACCAACTCTTTGTATCCTGGGCTAACCCTCATAAGGGCAAGCCCGTTACCAGGCAACGGCTCTCCCACTGGATTGTGGAAGCGATAGCTCTGGCTTATACGAGTCAGGGTTTGCAGGCACCAACGGGCCTGCGTGCTCATTCTACTCGTGGACTGGCTACATCCTGGGCTTTGTTCAAGGGTGTTTCCATCCAGGACATTTGTGCAGCAGCGAGCTGGTCTTCACCGCTCACTTTTGTCCGCTTTTACAGACTAGATGTCTCTGCTCCAAGTGTGGCCCGTGCAGTGCTGGGCCCCGTGTTGGGACAGGGTTCTACCTGTTAAGTACTGTTTTGTTTTGGTGATTTTCGAGATAAGCATGTCTAGCAATACGGGAGTCTCAATATCCCATAGTGAGACATCGAACGAAGTGTTATGAATGAGAACTATAGGTTACTAACGTAACCCCAATTCTCAGAGTAACATGAAGTGAGATGTCTCACCAGACGGCCCTTCTTGCTGAGGCGAAGCGAGAAGAGGTGCTTATTTTGAATGACGCTGCGACGTAGCGCAAGCTACTTAAAGGGTGGGTGGATTCCCTGACGTAGTCGTCAAGATCACCAGCCAATCAGGATTGGCGTAATGAGATTCATGCTTCTGATGCATACGCGTTGAGGCGCATCCCATAGTGAGACATCTCACTTCATGTTACTCTGAGAACTGGGGTTACGTTAGTAACCTATAGTTATTATTTTATATCACACATTTGCCTCCAATCCAATCAACTCAAACCTTATTTAAAGGGGCCCTATCATGCAAAATGCACTTTTGTACGTATTTCATACATGAATATGTGTCCCCGGTGTGTCAGGGAACTCACCAAGTGTCAGAAAACACAACCCTCTCTCTTTTCCTCCATACCCAAATCTCTAAAAACGGGGCTGCAACGGAGCTGATACAGACTGATACAGATTTGAAATTGTTCTGACGTCAGAAACGGGGAGCTCCGCCTATATGGCAACTCTCCACCTATCAGGAGGAGACAGCCACGGCCAGTGCCGCTCGAAAGTGCTGGAGACGCTGTAGTACATATGCCAGGCCTGTAGATGGCGCTGTAGTCTGCCACAAAAGCAGCGAAGAAGACTTCTCACAGAATCAGCCCTCGCAAAAACAGGGCTAAAAAAGAGCAAATAGAGCGAAATGAGGCATGGCTAAAATGCATGATCTGTTTGGTATTTTGAAAAAAAAACTTCACAGACATGTTGTATATAGGTATGGCCCTAAAATATATTATTCAAATATAGCATGATAGGTCCACTTTAATCTATGTGGACTAGCAATACAAAGGTGATCAGCATTGCCAGAAAGATGGAGATGTTGCCGCCTCTTTCAGATAACATTTATAATAAGCATTTTGCCTTGGATTTCTTCCTAGTAATTTTTAATAGAGAACTGCTTTGTAATCCTTTGTAGCTGTCCTAAGTGGCAAGACACATTAAGTGCTTGGTTTATTGTGTCAGTGAGCCTTCCTCTTTATCTTAATTTGCCCAAATGTAGCTTTGAAAGGAATGTGTGAGTGTTGTCCTTTAAAAGTTATTTGTTATCTAGTCCAAATTTGTACCCAATTTAATTGGATCAGAATTATGATGGGACTGAAAGCTGTTGAGCATACAGTTTGCACTGGCATTAGCAACTCAAACACTGAAAGTAAAGGCATCTGGTTTAGGATATCACACTCATATTGTGATAACAATGCAGAAAGCTTCCCAAATCATCTGCAGCCCAGGACGTGGGTGTAAGTGTTACCTATAGGTGCATCTTCATTAACATAATGCAAAGGTAATTGAGGTCAGTGTCTTAATATTCTTAATGAACTCATTAAACTATAAAGACTTTATAACAGACCTTATCTGCCTGTATGACCGGACAAACAGAAACTGCGGACACTATCAGCTCAACTTGATCTCATATTGATCATCCTGCCTGGATTTATTACAACATGTACTGTATGTGCCTCATCAAACGAAAACCTCCATCAGGCTGATTAGAACCACAAAGAGATAGACATGATGTCTGCTTCAAATATCAGTAATAAGACTCTCTGTTAGATGCCTAAGATGTAAAAACACAAAAGCACATGAACACACACACTTTAAATATTCACACTTTTATAGTTAGTTAAGGAGGCTTGACACCATAAGTGGGGACCCTGAGCAATAGCCACTTGTGATTTCTGGTGCTGATGCACCAATGAAAACTAATTAACACCGTCAAAAGAAGGGCACAGTATTTAAAATTGTGACTTTATTTTTGTAAATTGGAAAGTAACAAGCTCATTACTGCATACAGTAGGTTTTGCATCAGCATTGAAGCTGTGTGCGTGCAAGCCACAAGGATGCTGGTATTTTAGTAGCGCATTAGGGAGACATTTCCACTGAATAGAAGCACTAAAAAGCAGGCATGAAAGGTTTTTGATCAATTTCACATGAAGTGGTGTTAAAAGCAAAGTGATTCTTGTGTTGGACTTTGTGTTGGCAAGTGTCCAGTTTATTATACAGTACATGGCAGGTTCAATTTCAATGAATAAGGAGCAGGGGAAGAAAAGGGCAGTAATAGAAACAGGAAGATTAAAGATGTGAGAAAAAGTAAGTAAGCAGTTAAGAAATGAGGAAATGGCAGAAAGGTCGTAAAGGAATGTAAGTAGTAGCCAGGTGGACATGCGGTGTGGGATGATGTCAGGAAGAACGTTATAGAGCAAAGAAAGGAAGTAAAGTATGAAGCCAACAAGCAATTTTGACTTTCCAAAGAAGACCCTACAGTAAGCTGTGACTCAAGCCCTGGGATTTGGAAGATAATAGGCTGTAATACAATTGTCAACACTGAGTCATCCAGACATGGGGCTCAGAGGCAGAGCTTGCCGTAATAGGGCTGACACAGAGTAATCAATACGCCAGAACACCACACACAATACCAAGGCCTGAGTCTGAGAGGAGGAACACTGCACTCAATTGTTTACCTCCATTTGCAGAGACTGGGCATCTTTAGGTCTTGTAATTTTATGGTAAACAAGCCTTTGAGTGGGTTTTAATATCATTCGAAAGTTATGTTTGGGTTATAGGGCCAGGAGGCCTGTCTCATATATTAAATATGCCAGGTCATTGGTAATCTCTTACACAGACTCCACTGACCTAATGCAGCCAATATCTGCTCAACATTAAAATGCATTTTCCTTCTTTGGCTGGATTTATTTTCCATAAATGTCAGAGCTGATTAAAAATCACAATGCTTTTAAGTTCTCTTCATGAATCCCGATTAATTTATGATTTTTTTTAGTATGACACAGCATGACTGAACCTGTTAACCCTAAAAATTGGACATCAATTATTCATGAATGCCCTTCAATAACACTGACATGGAAGCCAATGCATTTGTCACTCTTCCTTCTCTGTGTGAAAGAGACATTTCCCTTTTATTACTAGTATTCTGCACAACCTTTTTAAAGAACTAATGTAACCACTTATAACATATTTATATTAATTAAATTAAAGTGGAAATGCAGGGAACGTACACTAGATTTGTCGAGACCTCTCTATTTTTCTGACTAGGAATATCAGACATTGTGTTTAATCATGGATGAAAAGGTGACTAAACCAGCAATAATGCTTGATAACAACAAACCCTAACATAACCTTTTCACGTTCAGTAGTTGCCAGCCCTCAATAGAGAGATGATGTGTGAATGAGGCAGATTGTCTTCAATATCAGGCAATAAATAATGTATTAAAAGATGAATAAGACTCAGATTATTAATCATCAGTGCAATCTGATAATGGAGCATAATGAAGTGATTGGAATTGTTAATGGAGCGTTTTACACAGCATCACAGAAGTATGCATATCGTCCCATTACAATTGATTTTAAGCTCTTTCCCATTGCATCAATACTGATAACCACATCAAATGACTGACAACAGATACAATTCTTGGGACCATAGGATGCTGATAAGAAAAATTGCATGAACATTGCATTTTAAGATGATTATGTTGTATGTACAGTAGGTGCAACAATTCAGATTTATAGTATGCATGCAAGTCAGAACAGTGAGATCACAGGTTGGTCTTAGTTAATTACCTGCTTTTTGATAGCTTGGCTCCCCAGTGAGTCATCAATTTAGACATCTGATGAAATGGCTTAACACTCTTGCTAGGTGGAGCACAGGTTCAGCAGCAGAGCCTAAATTACCTTTAATTCGCTCTAGCTCAATTTGGCCTTGGATGGCTCTGCTTACAGATTTAAAAAAAGTTGTTTATGGCAACAAGTATTCAAACTGCTCTCTTCACCACCACAATAAGTGTCATTGTTAAAAATGGAATTTGGTTTCTTTGCATCACAAATGAGTGACAAGCTGACATTATGTGGCAATATACAATTGTTGTGACATAATAATGACGTACTTTATATTCTGGCTGGATGCAGCTCTCTGTTGTCACTGTCCACGTAGCCTATTACCTTTTCTATTACTCAGTTGATTGATTCTCAAACTCTGTGTCTAAACAGGGAAATATGAACTAAACATAAGCCGTGGAGGGGAAATAATTAAATCCCAATCATTTTCACAGTCACAGTGGGTGCTTTCTAAAGCAGTTTGACAGACAAGACTTTTTGAGGGATTTATAAATGTTCGGTTCCACAGTGCACAACAGAGATGGAGGCCAAGGTTGATTTGAAGTGGATTTTTTTTTAAAGAGAACATTGCCTCTATTCATTCACATTCACAGATTTGTGTCAAGAAACTTTAGCAGAACAATAAACTTGTGAAATTGAATTTTGTATCTAGATAATATTTGTATCAAGGCCAGAGAGAGTAAAAAACTGAGTGAGAGAGAGAAGCAGGTTTTAGCAGTAAGAGAGGAGGTGGCAGTCAAGGGGAGTCTTGTAAGACATTACAGTACAAGACAAGGACGAGGGCACAAAGCAACTACTATCTATTCATTATTCACTAAAGACAGAGGGGAAAGCCACCTCCTCAAAATGTGTACGAGTTTTCTTTGAATAAAAGACAGAAAACATTTGAAAACTAGTTTTGTGCAGGTCGGGGAGGCAGTCCTCCATTTCATCGGTTCTTTAGTGGCACATTTAATTATGACGCATTTTATCATTTTACAGTGTTGGGAGGAATAATTAGAAGCAGGGAGCATGTCGAGCCCAGAGCCCCAACTGGCCAAAAACAAATGGAGGGTAGCACGGCAGTCTCTAGGAAAGAAAAAGGGATTAACTAGAGAATAACAGCATCAGCCATGCTTCAGAAATAAAACCTTACTCTCCTCATCAGCCTTTTATACAAACCTGTCAATCAGCTCTGAATAATATGAACCAAGAAAAGGAAATATTCTCAATGAGGGGGTTTTGTGTGCATGGTAACCTGTACGTATTGGAACATAGAGTGCAGCCTGTTTTCCTATTACTTCCCCTGGTTTATGACACCAGAAGACAAAAAAAAACACAACTTATATAAGGGTAAGCAGACAGACAGGTAGGGAAGAAGGACACGATGTTACAACTGTATATATGAGTATGTATGAGCGGGAGGGGCGATGGAGGTGAAGTATGGGTGAGCATGTACTTCACACAAGTTTATTCATTTAAGTCTTATCAATCAAATGCATGTGTGTGTATGTGTGAGAGTCAGGAAGTGCTGGCAGATCTTCAGGCACGGATGCATGACAATGAGTGCAGCGACAAGAGGGATCACGGGTGTGTGGAGGGGAAATGGAACATGAAGAACAAAACAAACAGACGGAGGGGTGGGGTGGAGGTTGAACTGATGGCCCCCGCTTTGCAGAGAGGGATAATATGTCAACCGGCACCGTGTGTCGAAGCGGGTTTTTGACTGCTTTGATTGGATGTGCGTTTGTGTGTGTTTGTGAGAAAGTGAGAAACAGAGAGCCCGCATGCTTTCATCAAAACTCAAAATGTCTTCACAAAGAGATAGTGTGCCCTGCCAGGCGCTGCTTAGCCCGACCCCGTGCTCACCTAACCTTCAAATGACATCAGGCATCCCGTCAACATATGATGAGTCACTGCCAACTTGGTGAGATTTATTCAATCCTGCCGAGTAGCTTGGATCGCGGGATACAAATCACTTAGATGGAAGCCGTGGAGCAGGGACTGAGTGCTAACGTGTGTGTGACTCCCGTGTGTGTGTGCTGTTTGTTTTGATGGTTTGTGTGTGTGCATCTATCAAATGAGCAAATGTGTGTGACTCTCGTGTGAGTGTAACATTAAGTAAAAGCTGAGGAAGCTGCGTATTGCTGGCTACCTTACAGAAAGAAGCTGATAAAGCCCCGTGGAGCTGTTCAGTTTCTTTGCTCTTCCTGGAAGCATGTTTTTGTTTTAATCTCTCTGTTCACTGTTACCCAAGGGCCAACATGTCTGTTAGATCTTACAATTAAAGCCCAGGATATTAACGGCTGGTATTAAGTGGACTTAATTGGAGGAGAGGAAAATAGACTTGCGCTAGGAGCTTTGTCACAGCGAATAAAAGAAACAATGTTTGATACAATCTGAGTCATGCCCCATGTGCTTCTTTTCCTCCCCATCACCCGCGTGTCTAATTCTGATCAGCTCCATCAACTAAAGGGAATACTTGCTTTTAAATCAGGCATTACATTAGCCCGGACCAGTGCCTTGGAAATCACAGACTATAAAGAAATAATGTAGCGAGGGACCTAAAGCAGGTTTTAGAGACTGTTACGAGCCAAAGCGGTCTGAATCATATGGTCTTTTAATGAAGGGACAGGCAAACAGAATATAATCTCTCTTCGCCCCAGGCAGCGTCCACTGAAGATCATTAGCTCTAATGACGGTCAATAAATTGCTATTCTCAAACATCCATCTTCTCCATAGATACCAAAGTAATCAAAGGTCTGCTGCCATACATGAATAACAAACGCAAGCACACACAATGTATAAATAGGTAAAGCATGAGAGAGAGAACTGAATTGTATAGCTGTGCACTAGCCAGCATCCCTAGAAATGCAGTTTTATACTTTTGCTCGGGGAAAAGGAGCATCTCTCTTTCTTCCCCCAACTTCTCACTCTAGATTAATACCATCAATATATAACAGGATAAACAAACAACCGGAATGAAGACTGAAAGCAGTCAGATCCATAAGTGGGCATGACAAAAACCCTGACTGTAGACGAGTAGCTGCGCGAGAACGCTGATGAGCGTCCTGAGATGAGTCAGGGGAAACAGATTAGGCAGGGGAGCAGTCTGGCAGATCGTTAGTCAGGGATGTCAGGACCAGAGATAAATGAAGTGTCAGCAGACGAGGGAGACAGAAGAAAGGAACGGTTGGAGAAAATAGGAAGAGACAAGGAAGAGAAGGGAGGAGATGCAGAAAGAATGGAATGTATACGTTGAATTAACATTCAAAAGACATACAAAACGGTAGGTAATTGTGGAATTTCATCGCAACATATTTAGATTGTAAATGGCATTGTAATTGTGTAATAAAAGCAATAATATGAGCGGAAGTGCCTTTTTTCATAGTTGAATCTCCAATATGTTATCTAATATTAATACATGCATAGTTAATCTTGCCCTTTTTAAAAAGCCCATGTATATATCATCACTTTTAGTAAGGATGCATAATTTATTATTATCATTTACCGCTTAAAATCCTTCTGAAAATCTTCGAAAATATACACTATTTAATTTTCATGTATATTAAATATAATAATATGTTTGTTTGATCTTTTAAACGGCTTTGAAGAGCCTTTGGGGTAAACAGAAACTGTTGTCAATGTGTTAATAAAACAGGACTCCGACATGCTTTCCCTTGTTGAGTGTTTCTAATCTTTTGTGAAGTCTTGCACTTCTTTATTTAGAGTATTTGAAAATCGTATTCCTTCCTTTCAATGGCTAACAGCTGTGTAAGATTCAGAGAAAGATGGAGGACAGAAGAAACAGATCTGAGATTTCTATGGTATGTATTTGAGCATTGTGTAAGCTGTTGGACCCATTTCGGCATAGGTATTGCCGACCTAACCTCTGTAACTTTAGTTTTTCTTGTTTGTTCTTCTAGCAGACAATACGTAATATTTCTCAGAATTATCATGCAAAGTAGAAGCTGAACCCAAAATCAGCCGTTAAATAGTATCTGCTTTTCCCTAAACTGCAAACCATCAGGTTAACTCTCACTTGTTCCATCATGTAATTATAACCACAGCCAGACTGGACACTCTTGACACCAATTTAGATGCATTCAATGCTCCTTTGATCAGAGTACATAATGAATGTTCCTATTCAAGACACGCTGATTTGAATGGTCAGTAACTCTAATCTGAACCTCAAACTGTCTGTGTTTAATTAGGTGCTGATAAGGGGTCACGAAAGGGGTAAACCCTCTGTCGACACAGGCATACTTAAATATATATCTGCATTTTTAGGACAAAAAACAAAAAGGGATGCAAGGGATTTATGGTCGTTTTGGAACCAATTCTGTATCTAGTTAAAGAGAGGCTGTGGTAGGCAACTCCTCTCAAACACTATTCTAAATTATTGACAGTATAATTCACATTTATGAAAGCTCACATCATGGAGGACATGATGAGCAATACACCTTTTAGCACTTTCAAATACATCTCTGAAAGGATGTTCTGAGCGACAGCAGTGGAGAGTAAAGGTCTGCGCATCTGCTTTGTATCCGTCTCAGTCTCTTTTCACACTGTCTATATATAAAGTATTATAGCATAGAAATGATAAAAACGGCAGAGTCCTTGAAATGTACATCTAGTGGAACACTAAGATGCTTTAGAAAAAGGATAGATAGCCTTGTGTGATTTCCTGAGGATGACTACTTGAAGAACACTTTACTGTATTTAGCCGTGAAGAAAACTCTATGAAGCCTAATTATGTCCAACTTATGTCAAAGTACAAAGATCGTACAGTTAACACAAACATATATATCTCATTGCTGCCGACTATGTTTCATAGAAGCTCGTTATATTGTAGGACTGAGAAAACATGTGCCTTTAGCCGCCCTCTGCATTCTTCTCATATATATAAATAAATAAATGTCTCATATTTCTTTAAAGAGATGTAGAATTGCCCCACAGCATATATCCTATAAAGTGTAAAGTAATCCCTGTAAAGACTCGTTAGTAAGAAGTTAAAACCACAAGGTACCTGATGTAAAAACTTTTCAGGGGAAAGGGTGAGGGAGTGAGTGACAAGCGTGAACTTTAAATAGACTTCAGATATGTCATTTGTTCCGTTAGATACTGAACATATCTGGGATGAAACACCAATAACATTGCACACACACAATGATCAGTGACCTTTATCGTTCATCTGGTGGTTCAAGAAAGGTGTAACAATTTCTTTAAATATAACTTCAATGAAAATATATCTTTAATTTGAATGAAGTTACAGAAGTCCTAAATAAAAAATGTAGACTTAAAAAATAAGCTTTCAAAAAGGAACTTTTTTCTTGTTGGCTGTTGCTGAGTTTTCTCAATCAGGTTTTCTTTCAATCCAAAAGCAATTGCTTTAAGAAAGCTGTAAACCTAAGCATCTCCAGCCAGCTAGCTAAGTTTGAAATAATCTGTTTGATGTTTTTATTCATGCTTATATTTATGGATAAAAAAACATATAATTCAGACACAGTATGAACATTACTGTATTTTTATATTTGAAATGTTTTTCACTAAAAACAACGATAATAATAAATGACTTCCATATAGTTGATTTCTGCACAGTATTACATGAGAATACTTCATCCTAAAAGCATGAAAGACCATTTAAAGATGTTGAGTAGTGCTGGCGGCATATTCAAACTTTTGAACGTTGGTTTTCACAAGTGTTACCTCAAGGTCAATGGAGCATTTCATTCTTCATTATGATCTGGGGTTACATGTTAAATAAAAAAGCCTCATTCCCAAGATCACAACCATTGTGCAGTATTTTACCACAGAACCGAAGGCATTTCTGGATGCGTTAATGGTTAGTCCTCAACCCTTTCTCTTGTAACTGTGACAATACAAATAATTGGGCATCAATCTAAGCTCCGTCTTTGCTTTTCATTTTTCCATATACTTATGGTTAACTAACTTTATAAGAACAATGCTGTTTAATAATAAAGTGTTGGCCGTTTCTGTACTGCAACTGGATTTTTCACCTGTTTGGCCGCAGTCTTTTTGCAAGATATAACGTGTTGGCTTAGTTATCTAGCTTGCTACACATTTCCCTGTGTGAAATCAGGAACCCATTGTCACTCTACATGGCACATTACGTCCTGCTTGGCACCGAATGTTCCAGGTTGTTTTAAGGTCTTCAAACTAATCTGGACAGGACAGTCTCATAAAAATGTCCCTTAAACTGTACTTTAATAAGAGGAGGAAAAAGTTACCCAAGCATTCGTTGTATTATTGCCCTTTAAGGGGATGTACTATCACAGTGAGTCTGTAAAATGAAAAATAATGAACTGAACAGCGATAAAACACAAAAAATAAACTTCCTATCCTATGTTCTTTTGTAACCGTGAGTTTTTACGCAGTTGTGTATGTGTGGTAGGCACGATGCAGCAGCGCCATTTAAAAACGGAATAAATAGGATGAATCATGTATTGACAACTAAAGAGAAAACAGCGCAAATATATTTTTCTACTCACAGCTTCTGCATTATGTTTCCGGCTGCCGGGGGGGCACTTCAGACCATTACAAGGATGTGAGCTGAGGCTATAAACGATGCCGTCACTGACCAATTACAGCGTTTTAAGAAAATGGTGGTAATAGTAGAAAGGGGGATGTGTGTCATCATCTAGTATCTACAATGAGTCTGTGTGTTATGCTGCAGCCTCCCTCAGACATCAGGCCAGAGGAATGATGGACCATATCCAGTTATATACACGGAAGAACAAAGACAAGCAGGTTAAAGAAAGGGAGGAAAGATAGAATAGGAGAAGTGACTATGTTAAGGGCTGCAGAGGAAAACATGGCAGCAGCCCACTCTTAATGAGTCATAAATCAGCTTGATATGAATCATCTCTACAGTGCTATTAGAGCAAAGTGTTGCGAACCTCATTAATTTCCATTAGGGAGCCACTATCTAGTAAGTTTACTATTGCATAAAATTTTCTCCAAGCTCCTATCTTTATGATCTTACAATAACTCCCACTGATCCCTTAGCATCTATGTTCCTTAACACCATTACTCCCAAGTTTGGGGTCAATCCCTTTCATTTCCAGCATGGACGTGCACAGACATTTTTTAGCAGCAGTGACTCATTTCAAACGTCTCTGTCACCACTCTGCACTCTGATGAAGGCACAGTAGATTATATAAGAAACATGTAAAACACTATTGAAAATAATAAAATATATATTATATATATAATAAAATATACTATTAGCTGCCATGCAATGTCTTTGGAAAGTTGCGGCATCCCCTCAGAGAATAGCAAGCTACAAACCTTTTGATTCTAAATGCAGCCAAACTAAAAGTTGTAGTTGTAATTTCTGTCAGATAGTACCCACAATTAATAAGGAAAAATGTTGCCCTTGCCTGAAAAACACAAACTTGCTTTCCGGTCACAGAAAATATCTTTGTCCTCAAAAAAACTTACAACTTGAAAAAAGAACATTTAAGAACAATGTGTTTCACTCAAAGTGATTCAGCTGTTGGCCTGCCAATGCTTTGAAAGCAACTTTGCAGAGTTAACATTTAGCTGCCTCTCTCTCTTTTGACTGCTTTGCCAGTGTAGGCAATGTGCAACATCCTCTATGAAGCATCGCTTACCAAGCTACATTAGTTTTTACTAACCACAGTTAACAAGTAGATTAAAGCAGCTGTGCTCTCAACACTATGTAATGCAATGTGATTATAGCAGTAGGAAATAGTTTATGGGCACTATACAACTACATATAAATGCCCCTAAATGTGAACCGACATTACAAGGGTCCAAGGCCATCTTTGCAAGAAACTATGCTAAGTAGCTAAGTAATTAAAACTAAATAAGGAAACGTTTACAGTACAAGCTAAATCAGCAAACACTGAGTAAATCACCTGCAGTCAAAAAGAGTAGATAGATTCTAAAAGACAGAGAAGAAGAAAGGTGAAGATGAATGAGGTTTGGAGCTCTTCCTCAACTCTTTGACAGAAATGAATGTTGACTAAGGACGATGACTTCATCGCTCATTCCATGGGGGCTTGGCCGGCTTTCCACAATCATTATTAGATTAATAACTGCAGCAGCAACAACAACAATAGTACAAGTAGCCATCACAATAATCATTATTATGTATTTTTTGGGGCCAGGAGTGCACTTCAACCGACGAGGGGCAAATGATCAGTGACTGGAGCCACTACAGCCACCACACTCAGTACGTCTCTAATTTGAAATCACAAGCAGTGAGGGAGAAAATCAGCTATGCTATAATGAAGCTAAGCTATAATTCCTCTGTCTTAGCTCCTGCCTGCCTAACTCTATCTATTCATTCAATCAATCATTCAAGTGAGGAGCACCAATTAAAGTGCACTATTTTAATACACTACAGGAGCACAGCATTGGACTACTGATGTGCTCCTGCAGGTGTGAAATCTATATTGCCTCCAGACACCCACACTATCCCCCGTTTCCTTACCAGAGAGGTGAAGATGTAAGTGTAGTAGACTGACAGCATCCCCAGCTCTGATGCCTGCAGAACAAAAGACAAGAGGGACAGGAGGTAAGAGATAAAAGGCAAACGTAAGAGATAGAAGATACAAAAGGCAGAAAACAGGAATACGACGATTGTAGTTTCAACAAAATGGTGGAGGTCAGAGAAACGGAGCAGGCAGCGGGAGAACAAAACAGCAGCAGAGAGAGTCTAGAATAAAGGGGCGGGGAGAGAAGTTGAGAGGTCAGTGATTCAGTGTAACTCAAGCTCCACTCTGCAGCAGACAGATCAAATCCACATCTAGATAAGACAAGGCACATTCTTATCTGACGAAGGCTCTCAATGGAGCAATTAATTTCCGAAGTGCATTAGTATGCTGCTCGACACTCCGTCTTACAATTTGATTAAATCAAAGTCGCAGTGAGGAGCAGTTGTGAAGGACAGGGTCAACTTTTCATAGTTTCATTTCATTAAAGTCATTAGCTAAAGAGAAAAAATAATCGAGCTATAGGCTTCTGTTTAATCATGATGTGATGCACATTATGATTACAATCAATAAATGTAAAGGAGATATATATATATAAAAGCCTTTTTAAAGAATGTCCTCTTTGTACAAAAAATGTTTTACTATACATTATTCAACCCTGGGTGGAATCCTTTGTGAGCATGTATTAATCCTCATGTCCCTTCTGCGTCGCTTCACAGAGAGTGTCTTTTCTACAACTCGCTGCACTGAAATATACATATTTCCATAATAAATAGTTGAAAGACTAACATTATTCCAAGGTTGTTATCCGCAAAAATGTAACCTCCGTGTTGGCGTTTGAATGCCATACGATGTGTGAATCACCTCGTTGTTGAATATTCAGCTTAAGTCCACAAAGAGGAGAAGAAAAACACATCTTATATGGCAAAAACAACCAAACACAGATGTCACTATTAAACTCTGAATGACCTCTCATGTTGACTTTTTAAAGCTTTCTCCTTTGAGCATATTTAGCACGCTAAAATTACTAGCATTATTACTATGTAATTTCATTCTTATGCTTCAGGTTTAGTGTTTTTAGCATCTGCCCTGCAGGGTTACACAGAGCCAGTAAAGCTTGGTAATGGCAGAGGTGATACATATGTTTAACAGTACTTTATGCACGAAGTAATATTTCTAACACCCAGCTTCTGTAACTTGGGTGATTAATGTCTTTATTACCTGTTCAAAGAAAAAAAGACATTATAACCTAAATCGCATTTTCCTGCTGCCCACATCAGAAGACGCAGTACAACCAAAACAAGCAGCTGATGAAAAATATCCTTTTGGTTTCCTTTCACTGCATTTAAAATAAGCTTATTTTCCTTTTTTCATCCCACTTTGTGATCTCCTCGTTGTTCTACTGCAGCTTTTGGTCAGAGTGCAGGCAGTTTGCACTGCCCCGGTATACTGGGCTCACTATCAGTCCTACTCTGGTTTTGTAAAGCTGTGCACAGCATTGGAGGGCTGAATAAACGAGATTACATTCAGAATGCTAACACTGCTGACCTAAACCCCTCAGAATGCAAAATCCTCAGAGAGTGAGAAACTGTAAGATGCAAGATGTAAACAGACAAATAATGGGAAATGTCTTGCATGACAAAGGGCGATTCTGCCCTTCTAGAGCAGCTCAGCACTCTTATCACCATCTGAGAAGGGTACGCCATATATATCTGATATGGTTGGCAACTAGGCACTCAACGAGAGCCAGGACTGCCAACTTTCTACCACCCTGCTGCAGGATTGTCGTGATAGGCAGCGTGACACAATAGGAGACAAAAGAGTGAGAGACACGGGGATGGGGTGTACAAGACCACACGAAGAGCGAGGTGTGAGGAAACAAAGTGAAATAGTCTTCTCACGGGCAAAGAGCGAGAACGACAACCACTCCATGTTGATAGTGAAGACACAGACAGACGGAGAATGGGAACAGAGGAAGAGAGAAAGAAAGAAAGAAAGACATCCCACTGTGGCTCCCGCTGCTCTGTGGCCCAGGGTTGCCAGGGTTGCCATGGTGACTTGGATGACCACTGATGGCGGCCTGAATGAGCTTGATCGAGGTGAGAGATGGAGACTAAGGTCTACTGTGAGAGTGAGTTTATAACTGAGAAGGAGAAGCGAGAGAAACATCCCCCCTTCTGTCTGCAGTTACTGTCACCTCCACTTTAGCCATCCATCCATCGTCTTCTAGAAATAATGGAGGTGTGTATTAATCACAGAGAGGCCATATGCGGTTGCCAAACACTCTAGCTTCCTCGGCTGGCCCAACCACCGTTATTGATGCCATTAAGGCTCTTTACAAACACAAGTCACCAATCAGGAGGAGCTTCATCTTGTGTGGACGTCAGACTGTCGGAGGTTTTAATAATGTACTGTGACGTGAATGATATGTATGTGCAATTACCTCATACAGGTCGAATTGTTAGGCTACGCACAAAAATAGTCTTCACTAAAGATTTCAAGTTTTTTCTTCTTTCGTTGCATATTTTTGAGAAAGTACAGAGGTAGATAGATAATGAATGAAATGAAAGAGCACCATATTAGAGAGTAGAGAAAAGTGCCTCTTTATGATTCTGTCCTTATTCACATCATTCCACTTAATTGTGCAGAATTTTCACTTTTCGAAGGTAATTCATTGGGATACAACTTGATTTAATACCATATAATTTGATGTGAAAGGTTTGTTTGACTCAATTCATCTGGCTTTTATTTTGGAGCCGAGATTTTCTGTAACTATGTCTTTTAAATGTCTACTGCCATAAATCCATGTAATCCGTCTTCTTATTAAAGAGAGCCAATGGATTACTGCGGTGAAAAAGTATTTACTTTATAAGTACTGCACACTATTTATGTAGGGAATACAAACTTTTACTTTTACAGATGAAAACTAAACCAACTTCTTCTTACAGTTTAAGAAATCACTCTCCCCATATTCAATAATTTTTAGCCCTGAAACCTTTTTGCCACCGGCGTTTTCAGCTACTTTTCCTTTTTGAGGTATATGAAAGTTAAATAAATGTGGATCTTGGGAATATTCTATCTGTATAAAAAGCCAAGACTGTAGAGATGGAATACAGACTTGTTATCAGTGCATAAATAACACAGCCATCATGTGAACCATACTAACCCGTTCCAAAATGATATGTGACATGGTGGCGTTGGCATCGACTATAATAGTGGCAGTCTTGTCATCTCGTATCTCCTTCAGGAGCGGGGTCGGGTCATTGCTGTCATCAAGCATGCGCACTGACAAAGTCTCCTTGGAGATGAGGAACTGCCTGAGGAGCTGCTCCAGGTTCAATAAGCCTGCCGGTAAGACACACGCAGAAAAAACACATAAGAGGGTTACTTGAAATAAAGTGAAGACTCTCCCAAGGATATGAAGTCAGGTATAATATAGCTTTTTTCATATAAGATAAAACAGTCAAAAAGTTAAGGAAAGTCAAGTGCATTTAAAGTACATGGTTGGTATTGTTAAACCAGTATGCACTTACTATGCATACAATGTATCTAACTAGAAATGAATGTACCTATTGTTTGTTTTCCACCACATTTCACAGCAATGAATCCATAAATACATTTACAATGCAGAACACGTGCACTGATTTCTTTTAATTACAATTATTGTGAAGCCATCAACACAAAGGGACGTTTTCATCAACTTCTCTTGTACTCGATCCCATGGTAAGAGACCGCTCGACTCTGACGGGGGTAAGTGGTATTTGCCCTAATTAAAGCATTGCCGACTTAATCAAAGCGTTCCCAGCTGTATTTTAAAAGTCACTCGGCATACATATATAAGCAGACTCTGAGAGGTTATTGGACTAATTTATTCATATAGGAGACTAACTTGTCAGGTGTGTCAGTGTGAGAAAAATACAACCTGAATAATGAGTCGCTGAGAGAAATATAATAAGCCATGGCATGTATGTGTGATGGTTAAATTGTGATGGTTAAATTGGCCTCCCATGACCTAATCACACTCGTATAACATTTCTAGATATTGGCAAGGAGAGTCATATGAGAAGGACGTATCGCTACACAGAAGGACTTGCATTTCACTCTAGACTTGCATTAGCTTCGCTTCGACCTAAAATGTTCATTATAAAGAAATAACAAAACGGCACTCTAGACTTAGGCGTCAACATCTTTTAACAGTGATTTTTGCCATGGTGACAGCAGAGTAGATCATCTGTCACATGGGAACCAATTTTGGTTCAACAATTTAAAGTTATCAAGCTGACTCTTTTAAGCTTTTTCACAGCACATTAACACACGCTACAGTACTGCCCCAGACACCAGAATCATGTCTAATGGCTTCTATAATTATGTCTCGGTTACTGCCTGTCTTTCATCTGGTCTGTACGGCAGTGTATCATCGGGTGTGTTTGTCTTCCTGTAGCTGGCTACCTGTGTGTGTGCACTCATGAGACATCACTCGTGGCTGCTCCTTGCTCGCCTGGCTGTGTCTCCGACCTGTCAGATCGGCTTCCTCTGTAGTATAACTTTGATGAGCTTGAAATAGCTTCTGTTAAATCGCCCTCCTTGCCTGCCTCCTGCAGCCGCTCTCTCTAGCTTCTTGCTGTTTCTTGTTCATTAGACACTAGACTTTAGAGCTTCTACTAAATATAACTTGCCAAACGGCACATACACAAATTCTTGCTAAAATAAAGGGACACACAGAAAAGGCTCATTTTAGTTCTGGCTGCACAGGATCTAAAGGGGAGTTGTGAAGCTGAACGAAAAAATAGATTTTCTTAAGTTTGGCCTTGCAGGGAAATAACATGATCTTACTACTTCTCCAGTTAAGTTATGTTTACATTCAGAGTTACGCACCTAATCGCATTGTCTGTATCCTTGAGGCTTAGAAACAGGTTGAATCTATTTCCTAAATTATTTTGAATTCAAGCCAGTTCTTTCCACACTTTAAATCCTGTATTGTTTACCTTCATATTAACAGGTCTTGCAGTATTTCCCGACATTGCTGCCTCATTAGTGTGTTTCTTGGACATACTGTAACTGCCATCTCAAGATCAGTGGAAAAGTGTGAATCCACTGGCAGGAATGTAGATAACTAAACAAGGACAATCTACAAAAACAGAGATTCATAGCGCTACTAGGGGTCCTTGCAGATGCATCCAAGGACAGTTTTGTCCACACCAGTCAGACCTGGCGTTAAGTGAATCTTTAAGGATCATAACCTTAAGTTCAGAGTTTTGATTTGGTACCTAGTTTTGTGTAATCCAGTGTAAGTTGAATCTAGAGAATGAATTATGTCAAAGAGAATCCTGTCAAGGTATTTATATAGATTAAAGTTGTGTGTTTGTTAACACACAACTTGTTGGCAAGGAAGACACATGGCTCGAATTTTCCCTGAGGCACAAAAATAAAGGTGAGAGCTGACATTCAAGTCAGGAAACCAGCACTAATTTACCTTTCACATACTCACCACACACACACATGCATGCACACACACAATGGACAGTGCTTTTGCAGAGACACAAAGTGACCCAAAACAAGCACACAGAGCCGCAAACACACAGAGGAACAAGCAGTATAAAAAACATTAACAGAATACATTAAAGCAGCTAATATGCATTCCTTGATGGTGTATTTGAATAATGTACAGTATCGTGAAATCTTCCGTCTTGAAGTAGCAATAAATATAGTCCCACAATCTTTGATGAGAGCCATGATGACTTATCATTTAGCCTTCAACAGAGTAATACCTAGTTTTATGGCTGGGCATCACTTTAAAATGTTGTCTGCAAGATCATGTGTTAAAACATTAAACAAATCCCAGAGCTTATTCCCCTTCCTATTAACCCAAATAACCATAAAAGTACAACCATCAATAACAGCAATAATCCACCTGTCACACGTGATGGGGCTAATCTAATGTGCAGTTACTCATAATTCCTGATTTCTCTGCAAACAGAATTCATATAAATTCTTTGTGCAGTGCAAATACCTTAATCCTTGCAAAAGCTTTTCTTGTAGCTATTTCTGCTTGAGGGTGATATTACCGTGTAGTGAGTGTAAGCGGTCAATTGTGAAAATAAATGAGAAAATGGCAAGAGGCAAAGATAGCAGAGTTCAGGTTCACATGTTTTGTTGTAAAAATGCCCCATGTAGAGTGTTCCACAAGGGATACTACTTTGTCTGGATTTTTATTTTGTCTTAAATGGACAGGTAAGGATGAAAGCTCCATGCTGGATATAAACCGAGTATGACACAAAGTGGTTTTCATACACCTGTTTTTAAGGGCAGTTTAAATACTAAAAATCCATGAAAAACCCACATCAAAAGAAAATGCATACATATTTTACAGGTTGTGGTTTTTATAAAAGCAAAATGCTCAGTGCAATGAAACTTTGTGGAAAAAGTATGTCATTTAAAAGGCTAGAAGAAGAGACAATGTTTTCAGTGTTTTAGTTTGACTGGCTCTCCTTTAATTTGTTGTTGTGCCTTGTCCTTCTCCAAGGGTTTAATGGCTCCTGACTGGGCGATTAGCTCCACCAGCTGTTTACCTGGACGCGCCCAATTCCTAATACCCACATAACCGTAGTGAATCATTTACAGGAGATGCCTCTTGATGTGTCTTTTGATTGAAATGTTCACATTTCATTTATGCTGGTGAGGAATCAGACTCAATCCCTTTTCTAATAAAATCAAGAAAAAAGTTGTTGCAATTTACTCTAGAGAAATACAACATGTCTGCAATTATGTACACAAACCCTGCCCACTCTCCACAAATCTAAAATGTAGTTTTTATGGGTCAACAACTTTTATTAAAAAAATCAGCATGTAAGCCAACTGCCCTTCATCTATTCAATGAGAAGCTTTTTAAAACTCCAAAGTGCTGCTGCTTCTCGCACCATCACCACTATGACTTTGATTACCTACATCAATGCCTTTCACATTCATGATCATTAGTGGCCACGACATAATTACAATTATAAAAGTAATTATGTAGTATTAAGACCATCCTCTGCAATTACTATGTTCTCGTCATCCTAACACCAATAACACAGTGCTGATCACAAGTCATTGAGATGTCTCTTCCACCTGATTAACACTGATTCCAAGTTAGAAAAGTAAACACAGTAGGTCAGCATGAGCAATGGAAAATTGCAAATTATTAGACGTCACAATCTATAATTAAATACAAAACTAAAAGTTTAAAGTGAAACCATGATACCAAGGACGTTTTGTCTCTTACTTTGCTGCAGTGGAGCGATGCAGTGAGTTGAAATGACAAACCTTGCTCTCAAACTGTGCCTATCGAAGGAGAAAAAAAAATGCTCTGCAAGCATGTGGCCTACTGTTTTGTTGAACTTATAAATCCTGTGTACCTGCACTGCAGTTCCAGTCAACATTTCAGAGTTTAAGGGATGTTCTCTCTCAGCTTACTGACAGCTGCACCAATCACCTCACTAATGAAAGTAGTCTGCTGTAGCGCAGTGTGAGTGAGAGCAGAAACAGCATGCATGGGAATGTGTGTGATTTGCACAGTGTACGTGTATGCATGCAGAGTCCAGTGCGTGCACTTTAACACGTGTCTCTTTTCATTATCCAAAGGCCTCAACCACACAACATGTGGGCCCCCCAGTAGGTCAACAAATTCAACCACATGGAGAGTTTTCGGAGCCAGATGTACAGTAATGCGGCTGCTGCTGCACACACTGCTATCGATAGTGGAGGTTAGCTTTATTAATGTCCGTCCTGGTGTGCACTGTGCCTTTGGGCACAGCTCCACCTCCGCTCCTGCCTCCTCAGCCATGGCTGGGAAATATTCATGTATTGGCCACGCTCTATTAGGCTGTCACTACCTATGGTGATTAATGAGGCCGGCACATGTGGACGAGCCACCGACAGGCTTTCAACCGACCAACTGACAGGGAGGGGCCGAGAGAGAAGGAGCCAAAGTGGAATGGGTTTCAGCTGTTGCTATGGCTGAACACAGATCTTTACACACACATACATACACCCACCCACCCACCCACCCACCCACCCACGCACACACACACACACACACACACACACACACACACACACACACACACACACACACACACACCACACACACACACACACACACACAAACACACACACACACACACACACCACACACACACACACACACACACACACACACACACACACACACACACACACACACACACACACACACGAATCCAGGCATGCTGCCATGTGATGCCTTTGCTATTGAATGAACGAGGGTCACATGAGAGAGTGCAATCAATACAGCCGCGTCATTTCCTGGACTGTCTCCCTCTCGTTAATGTATAATTCTAGTGTGGTTGCCTCCTCCCTTTCCTCACCCCAAACAACTACATTTCACCCCTGCCCGGCTGCCAAATAGCATCCTCTCTTGTCCTCTCCTCTCCCACCCCTCTCTCATGTTGGACTCCCCTTAGAGTCTTTTATCTGCCTCTGATCTATACCCTCATTTCATTTCTTTTTATTTCATTTAATTTCCTTTCCAGTACTCTCAAAGACCAGGGACACAGAATAAGAACCTCCCCGCCAACCTGCACACCCACCCAGAGGGAAAAAAAGAGTAATGTTAAAATGAGTTTCTTTTCCCCAAACTATCTAATATTAAAGTCAAAGGGTGCCTAACAGGTTCGCTTGTTATCACTATTCTCGCCGGAGCTGTAATAATCAACTCTCGGTGGAATACATGTCACAGAAACAGAATCTTTGCCCTGAATTGGAAAAATGACTGACAGGTACAGAAACACCTGGAAGGAAAAACAAGTAAAGATATATTTTACCCTTGCAGTGAAATGGGTTGTGTAGTAAGGTTGGTTTAAACTACAATTATGTATATATATATATATATATATTTCCTTTTAGTGCATTCAATTATTTATTTACGAATTTCTTCCTAATCAAATGAATTGAAAGAGGGTAAAAAAAATAACAGCATGAATCTACTTTAACTGACCGTAAATACAAACATTTCGGTTTAATTCATGTCATTTTGAGTGACAGATTTTGTCCTAAAGGTTATGAATAAAAGGAAAGAGTCAAAGAGGCAGCTGAAAGGCAGAATAACTGAGAATAGAGATAGGCGGGAGGTGGGCGGTTCAGAGTGGCTCATTGCCATCTCCAGGCAGTCTGAGACACGGTTGATGTCTCAAGTCTATTTCCTTTCTTCAAAGCATTGTGCTGATTAGGGAAAAGGTTAGCGGGTGCCACTAAGGGTCATGGTGCCTTTGTCTAGGGAGATGTAATTACTGCTTGATGGACTACAAGAGGGTGGGAACGGGCTATGGTTTAATCTTCCTCTCTATTTACGAGAATAACTTCCCTCAAGGAGATCTTCAAGCTTTTTTTAAGGTCATTCAGTTTAGTATCTTTAGAATCTGAGCGCCTTTGACCGGGAGGCGGTCAGATCACTCGTAGATACAACTTCAAACTCAACCCTGGTTCTTTTTAGTCTATCTAAAGAGGAGTTTCAGCAGTGTGTTTCTTAGGTGTACACAGACTTGCAAACATGACATTAAGATGGAAAGTATAAGACAGAATAAACATGACACCATGTAACGTGCTATATAATTTAATTTACGGATTATTATGACATTGCAAATGAGGAAGAACCCCGCAATAAATGTGATTTATTTTGGATGCAGAAGCCAGGGATGTTGATGTGAGGCAGTTTTAGCTGAGCAGTGCAGCAGCTGCTTCAGAGGGGAGCGTGACACAGGGTGAGATGTTGATAAGCAACACATCTGTTGTTAGAACACAGCCGACATGAGTGCGAAAAACGTATGTCTGCTTACATGTGTTAAAGGATAGCAGACATTAGACAAAATGTTTGCACTTTGTTGGCAGATTCTCCCCCTCATGTGTGATGGTGTGTTTTGTTGTGAAGGTGTGAACGCTCTACTCACAGTCAGCCTGTGCACAGATGAGGCAGGAGGTGGTGCTGTTAAAGAAGGTGAGAAGGCCGGCCACAGCCAGGCTGATGTCCGTGTTGGTCGGCCTCATGTCCAGAGTGGTGAAGCGAGGGAACTGAACCTTCAGAATGTCCTCTGGAGCCACCTTGACATAGGGCACCTGCACAGAGAGGCTAAAATCAGACTTCCTGTTGCATTTTAACCATCCACAGTTTTACATTATGTTTAACAACGGCAGCAGACATCTGCAGAAAGGACAATAATATGCTGTAAGCGATCTCACCAAGAAAACATTTGTAAGATGGAACTGCAGAATAAAAATAGTACAATGCACAAAAGACTGCCAGAAGTAAGAAAAGTTCTGTAGAAATGGGATCAATCTGTCAAAAATAAATTGCAAACAAGATGACCCAGGGGTCTGAGGAAATGTGCATATTCAGAATTCAAATTCTTTCAGTGACACTGAAGCAGATTTCGGAGACTCCAAGTGTAGATCTGAAAGACCTATTTTGGTTCCACCCACACGAACAAGCACTTGTTAGAGAAAACTTCAGTACAACACCCCCTCACCCTCTGTGACAAAACATTTCTTCACTGTGGAGCAGCTCAACTGAGTGTTTCAGGTAACAATTTTATAATCCAACATATCACAGCAAATTTAAGTAACTAATATATTCTTTTTTTTGTATTGGTGCTGTTAGATCATTGCATTGCACAGCTTCTTAGCAATACCAGAGTTAGCTACAAGCTTAATTACATCTGAAGTCCCTGTGCCGGGAACAGGGTAGATCAAAAATGCAATAAACAAAAGAAGGTCATCATTTATGATGTTAAAACCGTATGTTTAATACATTTATATAATGACCAAATCCAATATCATAATTTGTAAAATAAATAAAGAATATGACATTGAGGTTAAAATGCCAACTTCCAGCTTTCCTTTGAAGGTATTACATCCATATCCGATGAAAAGTATTAGCTATAAACATGTAATGTAATGTATGCACATGGAGGTTCATTGTCCTGCTGTATTATGCTACATTTTTAGAACAGTGTGTAAAGAAGCTAACCCTTTCCACACCATAGACCCAAAACGGATGAACACCATTAAAGCTGTGTGTCAGAATCTGAAATTCATAGTGGCTGTTAAAGTATAATGTGCTGCAGGACGAATTAAAACCCGAGATAATGTAACTAATGTATACTTAAAAGGTCACGACTGACTGCCGTGTATGTCTAAAAATAATAGTATCCTAAGATCAATAATAAGCAGTACACTTATAATGAGGCAGAATAAAGCAGCAATTACACTGGGAAAAACAACACATTTAAGAGCAGAAGCATGAAATAAGGCGCGTGTTTAGCCAGTAGTCAGAGCAAAGATCAGGCCCAAGGAGTAAGTGAAAGAAAGCCAGCCAAGCCTTCAGTGAGAATCAATAAATACACAATTCTCCTATTCCAGCCCCATTGTGAGGCATACAGTCTTCAGTGAGATGGATTGCCGTGTTTTCACAGTGTAGATTTGCTGTTGCTATATTAATATCTGTATTCCTTTGCTGCCTCTAATGAATTGATCATACCATCCCCACTGCACTAACAGGTATATCTAGCGCAGACTGTCTGAGGGGAGGTTAAGTACACTGCAGCTAACCTTGCAGCCTTGGACATTTCCTGAGCACAGCAACTAATCCGGACGGAAGCCCACTACAAATCTGCTGAACTTCAGGAAAACCATAAATTACTTTCAACACAATTTAAACACGGCTGCCATCTATTTTCATCCAATGAATGCATCTGTGCTTCAGTTCTCCATGTGATGATGTGAGCGGATGCATGCTGCCAGGGCTCAGAGCGAGGCCTGCGGAGAGTGTGAAGAAGTGTGGCAGGTGTCGGGTTGGTCAGCTGCCAAGGCGTTGCAGTAGAGCGCAGTGGGGCTTGAAGGGGATGCGGGAGGACATGCTGGGTCCGAAAGGAGGGACAGGGAAGGGAGCCTCTTCATCATGGCAGATTGCCTGTCTGTGTGGTTCCCAACGCCAATACGTTGTTTTCCTCCTCGTACCCATATCCCCTCGATTGGTTTTCCATCCCAGCCCATCAGGGTGTAATGGAGTCCCTGGGTGTCTAGACGGATGGATGGAGGCGCGGCGACTACTGACAGGCTCTTCTGGAACGCCATTCAGACCACTGAAGGTGTCCTAAACCCTGCGTAATATTCGAACATCCCACTCGGGAAATGTGCCTATCTCCAGGTGTGTCCTTCATCTTCCCGGTTGCATTTGTACAATTCTTCACTTCACGTTTCTTACTCTGCTGTTTCTTTGTTTACGTCGTATTGTTTACTCTTCCTTTCCATTTGAGCCTTTTTGCCCATGTGTTCTTTCCTTGCATTTCAGCACTGCAGACTGGTGCTGACGACATCTTTCACTTAGAAACCTGACAAGCTTCGATAGGCTGTATCTGAGGCAGCAGGGGGCTTAGAAAGCAGCTTACACAAATTCAAGCATATTCACACACATACCCACACACCCTCTTTTGCTACAAACACCAGCAATTGGGGAATTACTTGGCTATGAGAATCGATTCATCATTAATACATTTCCTAGCATGCAGCTTCGACTCAAAACAGTATATATTTTTGACATACTGGTAATTGTCCAAAATCATATATTTACTGGAATACATTTAATTAACAAGCACTTACAGTACTAGTGAAAATGACCGTACTTCAATTATCCTCACTATATTTTATCCACAGCTTTTCACAAAAAAGCTGTTGGTTTAGTGTGGTTTAATGTGACAACAAAATGGGACCAGAACACATAATCTATACATCATGCCTCAGCACATTTCCCCCTTGTTGCAGCAATATGATTAATTGGTTGTTGAACTGAGGCAGTCACTATCCTCCTCATGTGGTGGAGTGACAAAGTATTATAAATCAAGACTTCAGTTAAAACAGGGGTACTCAAAGCAGGGAAAATCAATCTCCACATTATTAACAGCAAGTTGTTTGACACATCAAAGTCGTTGCCAGACTTCTTATCTGCAACCAACAGCTAGTATCAGTCACTCTGCTGATCTATTAATCCCGAAAATAAAAACAGATAAATCTTTCCTACATGTGTCTTTGGAGCGCACAGCTTCAAAGACTTCAAGCCGAACAGCTGCATCACCTTCGGAGCAGCTCTGCAGGAAACTCACAAGTTTGCCATGACAGCAATCCTGGGTATTAATTAGTGAGTCAATTTCATGCCAAACTGACTCATCTTATAACAGTTTTTATTGACTGTTTTGGACAATTCCCCTCTTTGTGTGGGTTTTTGGTAATTGTTTAGAATGCGCTAATCAGTTTCTTTAAATAACAATGGATCTAATGACTATGTGTCATGTAAAATAGGTCATTCTTAGTCATGAACCCACAGACAATTGTCAATCAATTCTTCAGTTTCATTCAGTATCTTCCAACTACTTGTGTAGTTTAAGATATATATATTTATATAGTTTTAAACTAAAAAGGGTGTGATAAACCTACATTGTGTTAGCTGTCCAGCCAGGGTTCGAGTTATGTGGGAGCCAATGGGAGCTGAGCTCCCATAAGGAGGGGTCTGAGCTCCCACGGACGCAGTGAAATCATACATCTGTGGGGCTCGCTAATACATTACCAACAACCATTATTTTAATCACAAATAATGCATGTGTCAATGTAATGAGTATTATTTACGTTAACGAGGTAAATAGGCTAAAAGAAAAACATGTTTTCCAAAAGAACTACACATCTCTTGAATGACAAATGCCTGCACTGCACCTCCAAGGTACATTATTGCGCAATCTATGCGCGAGCCGAGATGATGTGTGTGTGCGTAGCTGAACCTTTTCATATTTAAGTTTGTAGCAAGTAGAGGGCTGCTGCTGTGTGTGTGTGTATGTGTGTGTGTTGTGAGTGTGTGTGTGTGTCTGTGTGCGTGCGTGCGTGTGCACACGTTCGTTTTAAAGACCCCCATAGAGCTCAGTTTATAACTCGAACCCTGTGTCCAGCCCAACATGGTAGATAATTAGCTGCAGAACTTAATAGCACAATTTCCTGGATAAATAGCCAGACATTTCTCTCGGGGATTGGCAACCAAAAACAAAGCATCAAGAAAAGTGAAAACTGGATCACCATTCCCCAAGCCAGAAACACGTTTAATAATGAATGCTGTTCTGTATAGGCTTGCTGACACGTTCATCATAAGAACTTTTTATGGTGATAATTTGTCTATTTTGTGTTTGATAGAGACAGCATTTAAATAAAGGTAAGTTTCATGAGTGTAGATCTATTTGGCTAAACAAAGACAATAACTAGAGGAAATGTAGTCAACTAGATAATGGAAAACAGGACGTTATTCAAAGTTGCATGGTAGTATTTCTTAAAAGCATCTGCTCATGGCAGTTGTACCATTGGTGTGGGAGTGAAACTAATTACATCGTACCATCGTGAGGGGAGGAATATCTCCTGCAAACAAAAAAAGCCCAAGGTAACCGCTTCGCTTTTAATAATCTGGTGGCTTCACTGTGAATAGAAATACATTTGATGGTGACTGCTGGGGAGAAAGACAGGCCTGTGCCAGGGGAATAAAAGGTGAGTGAGGACAGGGAAACTGAATGCAAGTGAAAGATAGAAAAAGGAGGGAACCGAGCGAGGACTAGAGAGAAACTTACAGTCCGACTGACAGAATAAGAGAGCATTGAAGTGAGCGACTGAGAGGCTGAGACTGGGGATACCATGTGCAGGACAGGAGAAGAAGGAAACGTAAACACATAGACACAAACACAGAGTGAGGAATTGGGAAAGGGTTGCAATCAGCACTCATTAAACGGTCTCATTGAGTTTAGTGGTTTTAAATTTGATTCTGTTGTCAAAGGCAATCTGTCTAATGTTCGCCCCTTTATTGGTCCATTTCTCAAGACGTACAGTTTCAGGGGATTCACTAACAACATCAGCATTTAGATTTGTTATTGTTTGGTCTCAGTGGGATACACTCACATTTCAAGTTAAAGAAGGGTACTGTGGGGCTCATTTATTATTTAAAAGATGCAGAACCTATTTGCTAAAAGAACAGGAAGTCATATAAGTTGTTTAAGTTTAAGTAGTTATTGATTAATGGCTACAACTTAGTTTTTGGACTGTCTTAGATGCCAATATTAACCAAGTACTGTTTGGATTACAGCCCTAAATGAAAATAAAAAGCGGAATCGAATGCATTGGTAGGGGCTGTTTCAGGTATGTGTTGGAAAATGAAATACAATCCCAAATGTCTAGTTTTTAAGATATCTTTCCATTTTGATAGCTTATCAGACACTAAAACACTTAGGAGTTGGAAAGTTATCAAGAAAGCGATGTCATCTTTTTTCAAAAGCACTAGTAACAAACAAAAATATTCTCTAAGGCAGCGGTTCCCAACCTTTTTCAACTCAGGGCCCACTTAAGAATAAAAAATGTTTTCACGGCCCACATTCAACCATAAACAATACGGAGGCTAAATAAAGTTCTGATTGGTCAATTCAGAACATGTGACACGTTGTAAATCCAGTAGAACAGACCGCTGTCAAGGACTATAATGACCGTTGTTAAGGAGGATCAAGAAAGAGAAAGGAGAAGAGGTTAAAAAAAAAAATCTTAATAATGAAAATGTTTCCACAAAAATCATAATGTTTTGCAAATTATTTGGCGGCAAATATTGAATTTACATTTACACCCTTTAATATTTTATTTGGGCTTTTAGAATGAAGACCGCACACAGTTAATAAATACAACTATTCTTCTGGCTAAAATACATATTTTTAAATGTCAATCAAGGAGTAATCTTAATGTAAGGTGTTTGATGAGTAGATTACAAATACAATTTATTTTGGAAAATCAAAGGGTGGCTGAACACGCCATGAAATGGGAAATAATTAGCTCTTACGAAGAGTGGGATTAAAGGAACAATACATATGCTTGCCATGTTGTGTTTTTGGTGGTATTTGGTTGTCAACCTATTTTTGTTTGTTAAATGTTGAAGTGATCCTACTGACTATCTTTATTTCCTCTGTTTTTGTTTTGTTGTCTGAGATGGGAATGTCACTTGCAATGCCTTCGCGGACCACTAGGGCGCCGCGGCCCACAGGTTGGGAACCGCTGCTCTAAGGAATGTGTATTTGCTGTATTTGACTAGTTAAAGCAGCACCTTGCCAGATCAAAATGCATCGTGTTATATTTTTACTTTTGGCTTTTGTACAGTTGTTGAGTGTTATGACAAAGTAATTTTTTCATTGGAGAAAGGGACTTGGTACAGCCCAACCACAAAAGGTACAACTTGTGTTTTTAGAGTGTGTGTATGACACAGAAACAGTCTGCTATGTGCTCTTGTTCATACTGTATGTGTGTGTTTCCTGCAGTGTGACAGAAAGGCTGGCAGGTTTGCAGACAGAAGTTTGACAGGCGTTTAATGAGGAAGCTCTCACAGGACACAGGCTTTGCACAAGTAAAACACACACACACACACACACACACACACACACACACACACACACACACACACACACACACACACACACACACACACACACACACACACACACACACACACACACACACACACACACACACACACACACACACACACACACACACAGATCAGTTTAGGAAAGGAAGCACCTTTCTTTGGCAGCAAAAATACCTCAACCCAATTATAATGTGCTCACAATATACTTGCCTTAATTACACTGAGATTGCACTCTGATCTTTTTAGATTAGCTATTAAAACAAGGAGTAAAACGCAACAGCACTTTTTCTACCTGCAAAGAGAGTGATGCGCAGTTGGCTGCTTTTTGGAAACAGCAAGGGCTTTTCATGGCTCTGTATAAGCTTAACAATAACCTCAGATAACCCCTCTTCAATGGAAAATCCAAGGTTGCATTCAAGAAGGGTAGTTTCAAATCTGACTAGGCATTAGCCAGGAGACTGTTGCTCTGAGCAGGAGTGAAGGTGAAAGCTAATTTCCTTTCCGTCCAGTACAACAAGCCTTGGGTTGCTTCGGTTGTTGAGCTCACAAATGCCCTAGTCATTCTTTTACCTGTCCACTGTGAACTTAACAGGAGCCTGCCTAGAGGGGGTCCGGGTGAGGGGCGGTGTAGGGGAGCTGGATGTGCAGCAGTGCCATATGGAGAGCAGAGACATAATGAGCAACTACATCTGTTGGCTTGGACTCAGAGGGGCAGTGGAACAAAACCCTTTTCAATACATATCCCAGCACTTTTATGGGTCTTGAAACGTGTCAGACACGGATGTTGCCCATCAGTCATGTTTAAACCAACTCATTTACATTATTGCACATTGACCTGGCTCTCAATTAGCATACAACACATACTTGGCAAAGAGACTGAACTGTCCTTGAAAACACTTTGCACTACTGCCAAGTGGACAGCGGCCCATCTCAGTGAGCTGAATGAAAAAAAGTGGAAATAGCTAATCAAAAGATCATCAGTTGTAGAAAAGCAACCAATAGCAGAACACAGAGTATGAAGCCTGGCTGGAAGTAGCCTACTGCATGCCAGATAATTATGTTGGCTACTGAGCATTAGAGAACAGATGCTGTTGGAGACATTGTCCATCAGTCAGCAAGTGTTATGCCAAGGCTGGAACGCCAGAGTGGAGTTGGCACAGGTGGTATTGCAGGGTGGCAGGAGAAAGAGGACTGCAGGTGGTAGTCTATTTTCTCTACCTGATGACCTTTCGAAACAAAAAGGTTTATGAGGGATTTGGGAGACCAGCTGTTGGCATTCAGGAAAGGCATTGAGGAAATCATGTGGGAGAGAAAGGGGAGATATGAGACACCAGAGAAGAGAGTCAATGCCGCCCAACCAACAATCTCCATCCCAGACTGCCGGCTCATCCCAGTCTCTGCCCAGGAAGCCATATCTCTATTTGTGGTAGTAATGATCCTGCATCAGGTCCCCATGGTAGGCGCAGAGCAGAACAGTGATAAAGATGAATGAGGCTGCCAATCCCATGGTGCCTTTTAGGAGAGTGGAACATTGACCAAGAGATCTCTATCTCATTGATCAGCCATTTCAGAGAGAAAAAAGTTCCTTTCCTCCAGAGAGGCATGTTCCCCATTCCATTGCCCTATTTCAGAGCAAATGTCTTTGTGAAAAAGAAAGAATTGCTTTTTTACCTCCCCTGCTTTGCTGTGCTAGTATTATTCCAAGCAGTGGGGAAAGAAAAAGAAGAACACACTAATTTGATTTTGGAGGTTGACTCAAGCCTTCTACCGGCTTAAATTAAGTAATATTTACCAGTAAATATTCTCCCCCTGCAATTCTATCTGTGTTTATTAAGCATGGAAAATATGTTGGTATGTCGCATTCAAATATTTCTATAGGGAGCTTTGATTAGAAAAGTTTTTTTTTATTCTAACAGTGGGCTAAGTCTAGTTCTGGGAATCTCAATTAACAAAACCAGGTAGGCAAACAGTTGGCCAACTTTTATTGGTCTTTGAGTAGAACACAAACATGTTGATGGAGAGGAAAAAGACTCAGGTTTTCTTGTTGTGTTTCACTTCACAGAATGTAAATGGTAGGAAATTATTTGAATGTGCAGCTGGCGGAAAAAGACGAGCAATATCAGCTGGCTTGCGTGTTACCTCCTTCCACAAAACTCCTCTGCATGACCCAGCTGACTAAGACGTGACAAAAGTAACATAAATGACTCGGAGTCCTTTCTCAACCCTTGATGACAACAATCAGCGAAATTGAAATCCATTTTTCTTGCTGCTCATCTGGGCGCAATGTTTTCCCTTGCTTTCATCTCAGTGATCTTATCATGAGACTGTTTCTTGATGACAGGATAGTGGATTTGGATATGCACATTCCGGTTCTGCCGGTGCTGTGTTGACAAGACATATCAAGAGTGTTGTGGGAAAAGGGTCAACAGAGGTGCAGACGACAGCTGTGCTTAACTAATTAGGATCAGGCAGAGACAGAAACACCTGCGTTTTGTTAGCAAGAAAACCAAACAGAGAAATCCTGCACACGGTGACACTCGGCTTAACATCCATGCTTCTAATCAAATGTGCTTCCAGATTTGAGCAATTGTATTCAAAGACACAGACACAAACCTTAGATATAAGAATTATGGTGCCATTATGTAACAGTTCATGATCTGAATTCAATTAAAATCATTAATATGTTGTGGCTATTTCTGCCTGATACTGTGTTACTGTAACTTGGGCAGCAGACATAGGTAAAAAGGTTGGTCTCGTAACACCACCTTGGATTAATAAACATATTATGCATGATTATATATTATTTACTTACTAATTAATTGTCTGATATTGGCAGAAGGGCAGTCCGATCCGATTTTGATACTTTAGCATAAATCTTTACATCAATAAATACTTGGCCTATGTGAATATATAAGCGTTCAGTAAGTAATTGCAGTATAGAGTTGTCAAAAGTATATTGAATGAATAGGTTCTCCACATAAGAATAGTGGCTCATATGTTTTTGTAAGAATGTCTCACAGAAAAAGTGTAAAAAGTGTAAAGCAAAAACCATTACATAAACCATTGTAAGCATGCAGAGTAATGGAGAGGCTAAGTCAATTATCTTGGCTAGTTTTTAATTAAAGCTGAACAACTGTTTAACATTAGTTAATTAATAAATGAATAAAATAAGTGGTGGGTTCCTAATAAATATCTATTAAACACCTCTTTTGACTGACTGTGGTAAAGACCAATGCAACATGCTCAGTCTTGTGAGAGACATATTGACAAAGTAGCCACACGTTTTAGAGGTGGGGGTTTATGTACACACAGTGAACAAAACATTTGGGGTAAGTATAAAACAGTAAGAGGGTGTGATCTTGTCTGTCAATGCAACCCTCAATACAATAGGCAAGTATATCCAATATATATTAAATGACCTAACCATATCTTCCACTCTCAACAGGATCCTTTGACAGTTTAACTCTCAGAACATAAAATCATTTACTTTATCGCGTTATTTAGAAATGTATTTAGAAAGAGAACAACCATTAAGCACTTTGAGCACCAGGAAAAGCGCTTTATAAATGTAATGTATTATTATTGTTGGGGAAATATTTTCCAAGGTCCATAGCTTTGACCCAGTTTATCAGTTCATGCTGTCCTGACAGAGCACACACACCTGTAACCTTGCTGCTGTGCTCTCAGTATTCTGTCTCCCTGTTCCTGCCTGTTGGCGTCAGCTGATAGAGGTGTTATGATTCTATCTTGTTATGCACAATGTTGATTATTCTCTCTGAACTAGCTAAATACATGGGTCTGGGGTAGAGTTCTTCAGAATTGACGTGGCAACTCTACCGTGAAGTCAGAACCTCTGGCTCTTTGACTTGTTTTGTGAATCCTCCGGCCGAAGCTCCTAATAAACCATCAGTGTTTGACATCTAAGCTCCAGCTCTCCCCGTGTCCCCTTTTGAGTCGGTGACTCCTCCTGCATTGCTACACAGAAGTTTCCCCCACAATTATTATTATTATTATTATTATTATTATAGACTATCTACTGACCTGTAATTAAGTAGCTCTGAACGTCTAGTTAGGGGCTGAAAAGCTTTACTGAGGTCCAAAAAGGGATATAAAGTATGAGGGATGAGACAGCTCCACTTCTGAGACTTCTTCTGCTGAGCATTTACCATTGAACCTTTTTTTTACTTTCACCCCTGAGTGTATGATTTAATTCCTTTAATAAGACTTTCCAAAGCACAGACACAGGCAGAAGGACACACATATATAAAGCTAAAATACCAACTGAATCTAAACTTAGAAAGTCTTTGTACCTTTTAAAAACACTGGAGGACAAATTTGATAGCTTCTTTCTTTGGATCCTAATGAATCTTAATGACCACAAAAATAGAGTAAAATAAATTGGATGAAAACTTGAGTGTTGGGGCGTGAACTGCATTTAGCTGTGGGCTAACAGCATATTGTAATGAAAAGAGCAATGGCAGATTGTATTACATTTCATGTCTTTACATGTATTTTTTGAGTGGGGCATCTGTGAGTGTCAGCTCTGCTTAATCAATGGCGTGTCACTTGCTGACAAAACATATTGCTTTTGGCTAGAAAGCGTTTGACTTTACATATAGTGGTTTTAAAGCCCAATTACAGAGGAGAGCTGAACCATAAGCTTACCCCCAGAGCAGAACAAGACAGACACAGCAGAACTAATACCAGAACGCACTCAGACGTAGAGATTCAGCACGAGAATGATGGAGGGTGATTAAGAAGAGGGGGTGAGAGCGGCAACAGGCTTCTATATATTATTTTATTTAGTTTTCTTAACAGTGGCAGATCTTGAACTGTAGACATCTGGTGTCTGAGAAAAAAGTTGGTGAGGGTAAATGTCAGGGATGAGACATGTGGAGGAGGTGGAAGGAGAAAAATAAGCAACAAGGAGAGACAGGAGAGAAAAAGTAAGAAAGAGGTGAGATTGAGGACAAAGACAGCTGAGAGAACTGAGGCTTGTGGGGCAGTAGTAGCAGATATTACTGGAGGGACAAAGCAGAGAGGTGAAAATTGGTTAAAACTGCAGGTAAGGTGAAAGGAAAGAAGACAACTATGAGAAAGAGGAGAAGGTGATAATGAAATCAACAAAGGAAAGAGGTGTTTCTGATATCGACTGAAGATTAAAGGTTGTTAAGGTGGTTTATTAGAAAAGAAGAGGCTTGGTAGCATGCTCAGCATGAGAATCATCAGGCAACGGACCCAATGTTCTTGTGTTTGTCAAATGTTATAACATTTCTGAAAAAATGTTCAACCTTCAAAAACAACCAAATATAATCAACACATATTTCTGGTAATGTAGCCATTTAAAAAAAAAAAAGGATTTGCAGGTTAAGTTACTTCAAGGCTTTGACGCTTCAAGCTAGTTAGCAACTATTGTGTACTTTAGCTAAACATTGGGATGAAAAATAGCTATTACATTTGCGGAAACAGCAATAAACAGTTTGACAAATAAAAGAAAATTACAAAGTACACTCTTTTTTCTGGGCTAACTCACAGAGGCTCATTTGTTGTTATTACATACATCACCACCAGCCATTACATAACCTAAGATCAATACTTCTCTAGACAACTGAGCCAACTAAATATAAGTGGACCTTCAGCTGAGATTGGTTTTCTCCTAGGAGTGACTTTGCTTAAGCACTTTATTCATAAAAGATTCCGTCCTAGCAATCTGTGTGATTCATACAGGTAAACACAGCGCCAGGCGCTAATAATGGCTAATTCTGCTTATTTCAAACACATCAGCTTTATCTCTAATTGCTTGAGATTGCATTGCCTCAAGCACAATTAAGCTTCTCTTAAGCTGATAAAACCTTAAACACAATCATTCCTATCATTAAAAGATCATGAAAACGACATCATGCAATCATGTGTAACAGTGCATGAGAAGTGTGGCTAATGACATTATAAGCTAATCTGAAATCAAAGGATTATTTATTTTTTATATATTTTCATCACATAATATAGCGTACTTAATTGCTGTGTTTTACTCTGGCAGTTTATTATACCATGAAAAATACACATCAATGCATCACCAATTATCGATACAACATCATGTATTATGTGTTTGCTAATTGACGCTCAAATCAGTTGAGTTGATCCAAACAGGCAGATTTTTTATTTTCAGTATACAGTGCAGTTGGATATCATAAAAGGAACAAAATATGGCTGTCAATGTACAAATAAATACTTTGTAAATGGACTGTACTTATAGTGCTTTATAAGGTATTTTCGACCACTCAAAGTGCTTTTACATACTATGAGTCATTCACCCATTCACGACTCATTCATACAGAATGAGTGCCACTTGCTCTAGGGAAGCTAACATTCATACACATTCACACACGTGGGCCATACCCTCGGGAGCAACTCAGGGTTAAGTATCTTGCCCAAGGACACATCGACATGATGACTGCACGGGCTGGGATCGAACCCACAACCTTCTGTTTAAAAGACGACTGCACTCCCTCACAGTACATAGTCGCCCTTTGTGTACTTTGTATGGGGTATTACGGAGCATGTGAAATATTTAGTTGATACTGAGGCCCCACGTGTGAGAACAAAGCTGAGCAGAAGTTGGCTGCTCACCAACAGAAGATTGTTGTGACCGACTGTGGTGCAGCGGCTGGCAGGGAGACGGTCTAAAGTGAGCGTGGCTACTGCGTAAATGGTGAGTGAATTCGCTGGTTCTACCTGGCTTTTACATTCACAAAAAGCAATTCCACAGCTCGCCAAGTGTAGCACTGAGCTGCTGGACAACTAACAATCTGGAGACCTCAACACACACTGCAAACACAGCAGGCATCTGAACATGTGAATGTGAAGTTAATGACTACATAATCAGATCTATGGCGACTGCTCAATGAATGAGCTTATGAATGCCTTACAATGAGGACACAAATGAAGCAGTGGCCTGGAAAAATCGTTCTTTCTGAAAGCATGAAGAAAGGTTTACCAAGTTGTTAAGTATCCATTCCCGAGCAATCAACTGTCTCTCAGCTTTGTCTGCTAGCTCTATTCAACAATTGCTTCGGTCCGACCATGTGGAGGAATCCTAGAGTTAATTTGCCTTCTAATAAAGTAATTCAGAGAAAGACGCTTGACTCCAAACTATCTTGAATTTAAACCGAGGACTCAGAAAGGAAAGGAATTATTCATTTTGACTAGAACTGGATGATTTTTTCAGCGTTACCTCAAACACCAATGCACACAATGAAGCAAACCACTGTATCAGAGTAGACAGGAAAGAAAGAGCCGGAAAATTAGATAATGAGAATGTTTGAGCCAGAGTGAGGGAGAAAGGATAATGCAGAACACCTGCACATAAATGACACCTAATGCAAGTCATTTCCTGATTATTTCAAAAATAATTCTTTGTAGTTGTATAAGAGTCAGTTGGAATTGCATTTCTGTGTTTTTGTGTGAATGCATCTGTGTGTGTGTGTGTGTGTGTGTGTCTGTGTGTGTATGAAATGAAAGCACAAATCTCTTATTATTGCCATCTCTAGGGCTTGAGCTACACCACTGACCTCCAACCTCAATCCAGTGGGCTCTTTGTTTGCCCATCAGACCTCAGGCTCACCTCTGAATCCAACCCGAATGCCATCCATCCAAAATTCAGTAGCGTGATCTCTCTTTACTTCTGCGACCAAATGGCTTTGAGAGCCTAAAGCAACCCCATGACAGCAGACTGTATATTAATATGCATGACCACTTCTGACACATATTTGAATCATTGAGCTATGTGTTTCTTTAGTAGACACAGGTTTAATACACATTTCATTCGTACGGTACAGTAGAGGAAGTCATAGGTAAAAAGTAGTAAGAGCATTTAAACTGAGCTAAAGCAGGGGCATACAAATTGAATTTAGATAAAATATTTGAAAAATGAAAATGCAATCACTGACATTTACTCGATTTAGTTTAAAAGCTTATTATGGCTCATGGCAAAATGACCTTAGTCCGAGGCTTTGGATGAAATAACAAGATTGGGATTGTAAATGGAGCCTTGGGAAAATTTGAATAGGGGATAAAAAGTCCTTGGCCTTTTCCATGTCATATCTAAATCACCACTTTTAAATAAGAATCACATTTGTTAATTTTAAGGGTCACAGGAAACAAAGCAACAGCAAGAATAACTGCACAATTCTATACAAGCTATTCTGGTCACCAGATGAAAAGCAGCAGGAGCCTCTCATCCAAATCTCCTGTAAATGTTTCTCATTAGTCAATATTAATCTACCCTTCCTCCACACTCTGACCTCAAGGTTTGCTTGCCATGAAGCATAAGATGGAAAACAAACTACAAACATGACACACACACAGTCAAGCCCTTCTCTGCAGTCGCTGTTTTTCTATTAGTCACCATTAGTGTGAAACCCAGATGGGCTCAGTCCCACTCTGTCACCCGGTGGAAGTAGCCTCTGCAGCAGCAGTGCAACCCGGGGAGAGATGGATTGGGATTGGTAGATGATGTGCTGATCACATAGTGGAGTCTGTCAGCTGCAATATTGCTACCAGTGTCCCAGGCAACCAGCCATTTAAGTGCTAGCATATGTGGCCTTTAGGACCGTACAATGTGTCATTTTCTTTCATTTCATCACCACTGTGATGTTAACTTAAGCAAAACAGGCTGAGAAAGACAGCAGTATTGCACAGTTTTCAGTACGTAGAAAGAAAGTATTAGTACAATAATTAAAACATTTAACTAGTGATCTGTTTTTATTTTTGATCTTTCACTAAATTAGTCCAATAAATGAATACTAGAAATAATGTCCTTTTTGTATTCAAGAAGTAGAAGCAGTATACTGAAAAGAGCTGAAACACAGAACTGAGTACAGATCTGTTTATTTATAGCAATGGATATTCAACAACAGTATCAAATCTTTTCCTCATCATTGTGCAGGGTTAAATTCAAATTGATATAAGGTGGTCAGAGCTCCTAAAGCTCAGGGTGACCTGTTTGTACCTTTTATAGCCAGATAGGCAGACCAACACACACACAAACAAAGTAAAATCCCCTGTTGATATTATTAGGGATGTGAAAAATATTATGTATAATTCCATAAATTCTCAATGAATTCTTATGCGATAATGTTTACATGTACTACAGGCTCTCCTGGATCTTAAGAGCAAAGTTATTGTGAGTAATGTCTCATGAAAGTGCTGTACTGTTAGTTATAACGCCCTCCTTCTAATATAAGTTAATATGATAAGGATCATTACCCAGTCAACCCCTTCAGAGTGATCATGACAGGAACACTGTGACCTTCTCTGATACACACACACACACACACACACACACACACACACACACACACACACACACACACACACACACACACACACACACACACACCACACACACACACACACACACACACACACACACACACACACACACACACACACACACACACACACACACACACACACACACACACACCACTGATTTGCACAGCTCGAGCCTGAGATGGGGGACTTAATCAGTGAAATCAGCTAGTGTGATGTTCGGTTAGAATGAAAATCTGCACACTCTTGGCTTTAAATAGCAACCTGATGAGGACCATTGAGTTAAGACTGTCCGTTATTAATCCTGATCCTCAATATACAAAACTACTACTGGTTTTCCAGACATTCATTTAAGACCTGAATGACTACCATGAAATCAGGCAGTGTGATGGAGACCACAACTGAGGACCATTGTGCCTAATTATTATAGGAATTTTCTGCCAACATAGAAATAGTCATTAATGCATTCAATACAACAGTGAAAATAGAGATAAGACGATCAAAGTACAGTATTTCCAAGGGCACAGCTTTCCCCCCGGGTGTTGCCTATTGTCATGACAACTTTGTGTAAAAAAAAATTATTATTGTGTATTTATACATCATCTCTTTCTGTAAACCAGACTTAATTTATTTTGAATCATTGTGCAAAACGTTAGGAGACTAATTGACGGGATATATACATTTATATAAAACCTATAATGTATGTTGGAGTGGATTTGGTTGATTTGGGTTGAGAATGTTAACATCCTCCCTATAAGATCCATCATCTTCCCAACGCTCAAATATTCAGTGTGTTCTCCTCCTCTTTTACTGGAGGTGGAAGAAGAATCAAGAGGTCCTCTGTGGCTGCCTTTAGAACTCAAGTTCTTCTTGATGTAACTGTGAGGTGAGAAACGTGTTAAAGCACATCAAACTCTGCATTTCCAACTGAATCATGTCAGGAAAGAAACACCTTAAACCAACAAACAGTCTCTAACACTTTTCACAGAACCTGCACAGATGACCTACATATGGACTAGCTTTCATGCTCAGTAATGTCGAGAACTTGCAGTTCTTTCCCCCCCTGAAATATACCACTTTACAATGTATGGTAGAGCAACAATTTAGCAATAATACATAAGTAAAGTTTCATTTCCATTTCACTTATACTTAGTTGAAAAAAGTCTGAATTCAATGTTCAACATAACATGGATTAAAGTGACTACAGTAAAAAGTTGCTGAACATGGAGTACAGCCCTCAAGACAACACTCATTGTGTCATCTATCTGAAAAATTGTTATTAATGTCTTGATCTAAAAACGAATTCATCAAAAGCAGATGGGAGTCGATAGTTGCAAGGAATAACATACAGGAGTATTGATACATTTACAGAGCAGATGAAGATGTACACCCAACTGGCTTAATAAACACACATTTCACATAATTATATAAACCTGCCAAGTTTTATGTATTAACACAATTATTCGGATTTAAATACCGCTAAAAAACTTTTAGACTACAGCATTGGTGAATTAATGTGCATACGTGGGAAAGAACAAAGACTAATTGGACATGACAACAGCAGAGCTTGTATTTTTCTATCTGTGACAAATGGAGAAGACAGGCTGAGCCTTTAAGTATTCTGGTCATCCAAATGTTGCACTATTCATTCAAAACACTCACCAATAATTGATATATAAATATGCAATTGCTGCCAGTGTGGGGGAAATTGTGAATCTTTAGGGCCAGTATCAACTCCGTAGGGTGTATGATGACTATACTGTGTCTATCTCTTCCAACCACCACTCTGAAATGTAATTTCTCCCGTTATGGGGTCTTTAATATTCATGCATTATCACAGTAAGCGTTTCAAAGCAGTCATCCCCGCAAGACAATGCCACCAGAGACTTCTAACAGCAGGGAGTCTTGGTGAGTCAACCACTACAAAAGGCTGATGGCTCGTTAGAAAGAGGGGCTATACTCTACCAGAGGACATTATAGAGACTGGGGAGGTAATGGCATGTCTTCTAATAGTTATGCTGATCAAATCCACGCAGTTAAAAAGCTGGCTTCTCTGTGGACCAAATCCAATTATGGCAACACACTAGTGAAAACTGAATGATTGATGAACTGAAAGAAAGCTGACAAGTCGTTCTTAACATCTGCAGCAGTCAGTACACAGGAGATACTATAGAAAGCTACACTACTAATGTGTTTAAAATGTAGTAATTGCGGCCACAATGGCAGTGAAACCGCTACAGATAAATCTTTACAGATTTTTAATTGATTTTGATTACGTTTATGGTTTTGTATAACTCCAAGGCTCTTGACATCAGACAGTAAAACACCATGTCAGAGTTCAGACAAGCCAATTAGCATCCAGCTGGGATCTGTACACACGTCGTCAGGCTCTGACATTAAATCCACTCAGGCATGGACTTTTTCTTCACTGTTCAGAAAATAAAATATGTCTGTTGACTCGTTTTGTCAAAATAATCTATGATCTGTAAAATAATCTACAGTAAAACATTTAAACAGCAGATGCAGAGACAGCAGAAGTTGTTTGTTGTCAACCCTGATCAAAACAGCCAAACTTGTACTTTTATTTGTATTTGTTTCTAAATACATCTCTAACTGAAGCTAGCAAGCCTCAGGGAGCTAAACTGCCAAAGCTAATGAGGGAGAATGGAGGAAGTCAAATGTCCGGCGGTGCTTTGATCAGAACAGGCTCCACTGTAGAGTTCACTCAGTCAACTCTTGTTTGAAAGGTTTATAAACAGCAGCATTTAGTTAGAATATGGCGTATAGGCTCCAGCCTCATCACTCCCTGCAGACATATTTACAAAGACTATTAAAGAGTGATGATTGAAGATGCGGCCTGCTGGGCCTGATGTTGGTCCTGCCAGATTTAAGAGAATGTGTTTGGTTGAAGATATTGGCTTGACTCCGGCTTTGCTCACTTTATGACACCTTTGATGTATTTCATAATTTTCACAAAAACCGTGGGTTTGATTCCCCCCACAGTATCCTACTGTACAAAAAACAAACTGGCACTAATGAGCGTCATTGTTCCAAGCTCTGTATTTCTGGTTGCCCTGTGAGCATGCTGCCTAGCAGTAGCCCGCGGCAGCAGGCCAGTTGTGTGCATGAACTCACCTCTTTCTCTCCACAGATATTGCTGATGATGGAGTTGGAGGCCGGACTGGCAGAGGGACCGAGGACTGCTACCACCCCTTTCGACATAATCTGGCACACTAAAGGGAACACAGAGAAGATGAAAGGGAAAATGAGGATTGATTAGTGAAAGGACGGTGAGAGAGTTCGTAGCTAGTCGGTCAGGCAACCAGGAAAGTAAAGTACAGTCTTTCTTGAAGAGTCTACGTCATTATAAAAAGGCCCTCTTCAGTCAGATGTTAATGGATGCACATGCTGACTATCTCAACCTCTAAACGGATAGCAGCCTGAGCCAGCGCTTCTACTGTCTCAAGGGAGCCTGAACCTACATGTATTAATGAAACCTGCACAAGGCCAAACGCATTTCTTCATGTTTAATAAGCCTAACGTGATGGGCATACAGAAAAATCATATATACCCTGCCCATGAGAGTTTAATAGCTTGTGGGAGGAACTGATATTCACATATATGTAATAGCCTTTCACATATGGAGATGGAAAGATAGAGAAATGGGAAGAGACATATATTGAGGCATAAAACATAAAATCTGGTATTTAAAAGTGTACACATGAATGCCATAATATCCCCAACATGACATACAGACAGACAGACAGACAAACAGACAGACAGACTTATCTTGTTTTCCACATTCACGAAGGACTGCTTTAAAGGCTTTACCTTTGGGGACGAAAACCTTTCAGGAACATTTCAATGTGAATTTGAATCAGGATATATGATTTAATTTCCCCACACTAAAAAACAGAACGCCATTTCTTGTGAGTTTATAATCCCTGGACTTTAATTAAACAGCTACAGTCAATGATGTGAGGCAGACACAAGTACAGACCCTACGTAGCCAACTGTTAATGTGCGTGTGTGCACAAAGGAAGTGTGTGAGATGATAATTTGGTGTGGGTTATTTGGGCAAATGCAGAGCATTAAGCAGTGGAAGAGGCAGGGGGGAGAGTTTTTGAGTCTGTGTGGTGAATCCAGAGGCAGTGAGTCGAATGATTAATAAGTAATCCCTTACTTACCCATGGGGCCTGTGAGACATGAACACACTGACACCGTACATAAACACACATATACACTTGTATGCACTTATTTACAGTACATGCACATACACACATTTTCACCTGTCTGCATGGCTTCACCAAATTATAAACCTGAATGATTTGACTGCCAGCCAACAAAATGCTGGCTTGTCTGACACTTTGATACGCCGTCTCACTGCACAGCCGGCATCGTGTGTATGTGTGAGAGAGAGATAATGTGCACAAAAAAGTCTGTCTCAAGACCCCACCTTCTAGCAAAAGTTTGTTTGCACTCCTGGACATTTATGTCAGTGTCAAGGTGTCTTTAGCGCTGTGAAAAGTACTAGGGTGTTCACCGCGGTCAAATTATGGTCAGGAGGTCTAGGGGTTGGCCTGAAGTCCATTTTCTCCGCTTGGTATTGATTTCCCCTGATCAATACAAGCTATTGGAACCTTGGAATGATTAGAGGGCTGTAATGAGTTTGACTTGTAAAAGGCTTGTCAATGTAGCTGCTTACAAGAGGACGGAGGATGGACAATCAAAAAGAACAAACACAGAGAGCAGATCCACAAATACCAAAAGACTGACGCACAACAAGCCTGTTTACACTCTTAACATGCAAACAATGCAGCTACCACAACTAAAGGTTTCCAGCTGCAGCTCATGGTGCTTGTAAGTTTCCTTTCAGATCTTAAAGGTTTAAGATTTATCGGGATAAAAAGGTTCTCAGTAGGCCATCAATGTCCTCAGGAGCACACAAGGCAGCACTAAAGCAAATATTTGTGTTTGTTACGTGGCTAGATGTGCAATATATAACAGTAGAAGAACTGTGTGGTTCCTGATTGTAAAAGCAGCAAACAGTCCAGTGAGTCATTCATTTAGGAGTTGTATACTTCACGAGTAGGAATGGGGGCTAGAAACATGGGGGTTGGACTTTTCTGCGCAGGTAGCGGCCCCTCTGTGATATTTCCATCTAACTGCAGCCACTCATCCATACTTAATCCTGCCTCTAATTACACACACACACACACAAAACCTTTGCACAAATACACACAATCCAGCATGCACACCCAAACATGTGCTATTTTATACACACACACACACACAGAATGAAGCATGCGTACACACGTGAAAAATACACATGAGGAATAAGATTCAGAAAAGGTTTTCGAGTAAGCCAGGCAGAGAAAGAAAAACAGTGTGTTGCTGTTGTGATAAATGAACCTGTATTTTTATGAATAAAGCAGCACCACTGAAGCCCTTGGTTTTTTAAAGTGGAAATGTGTTGTATTGAAAATCAATCCCCCCTCTTGTCATAGCAGTTTTTATTGGATGCTTTCTGCAGACCCGTACTGCTGTGTATTGATCTTGGGTTGTTTTCATTTAAAATGTAAAAAAATAATTTATAAACACTGATGTGTGAGGCAGCAAGTCACAGCCCTGTAAACTGATTTGTTGGGTAGCTGTGAAGTGGAGGCTTTGATCCAATTGATAACAAATACTTTAGCTTGTTTTAATGGAGTCACCCTAGCCCCTGGATTCCACCGCCGCGGCGTTCACAGCGATCGCGGCCACTCTAGTCAATGGGTGCTATTCCACCAGACGCGCCGCGTTACGGCTCAGAAGCGTCCCAGAAGCATCTCGGCGCTGGGCTCCGCTAAAAATAGGCGGCTTGTCTATTTTTGACGCGAGACGCGAGGCGTTGCATAGCGCCGGGCAGGAAGTGGACCGGTCAGAGCATCCAGTCAATCCCCAAAATAAACGATTTTTGCAGACCCTATCCCCATTATTCTATATAAAAAACTGTAAACCGGAGGAGAACGCTGGCATTTCTCCTCCGGTTTACAGACACTGTGTAAATTATATATAGAATAACTATGATGATGAATGCATTTTTTTACCACTAAAATACAGCAACACATCTTTAATTCATGTCGTTTATAACTAGACTATAACAATTATTATTAACTTTGTCTGTACAAAGTAGCCTGTCCAGGAAATATGCCCAAATCAACAAAAACTGCGAGCCGGCACGCAAGACGCTCCGCTTCTGAAACGCGCCCGGTGGGGTTTGACGCTGTAGGAGGTCGGAACAAAACCGCGGCGCAGCCGTAACGCGGCGCAGACGGACCCGGTGGAATCCCGGGGTCAGTGAAGCATTTGTCCCATTTGTTTCTGGAAATCTCTTTATTGCCCATTTTTTTTCAAAGTCGCTAAGCCCTTCTGTTGGATGCCATCTCTTTTGATAGATTACGTTTGTAGATCAATCGATTTTACCTTACACTCCTTCTACAGAAAATGTTGTTTTGATTGGACCTGTCACTGGAGAGAGAAAGTTGCAATTATATAAGAGAAAAAAACAAAAAAACCAACAAACAAACATAAACACACCGTTTGACTTCTGCAGCTTTTAAAATATGACAGCTCATTTTGCTTTTCGTCTCCACCAGAGACTGGCATCTTTTTTCAATAAATTGCTTGCCTGGGTTTGACCGAAGTATTGTTGAACCAGACAGACTTATCTCTGTGTACTTGGGGGAGGCGTGTGATGGACAGAGGGAAAAGAAGAAAGTAGTGTGAATGGAAATGACAGGCTTGCTGATTTCAATTATTCCTTATTTTTTCTGTCTACACACACACACACACACACACACACACACACACACACACACACACACACACACACACACACACACACACACACACACACACACACACACACACACACACACACACACACACACACACACACACACACACACACACACACACACACACACACACACACACACACACACACACACACACAGTACAGTTTATTGACCAACAGACTCAAACAGACATCAACACTTTTTTTTCACACCACAAAGCCGCTTTGTTCGACTTACTTGTTTCCCCCATCTCATATTCACTGTCTCTCAGCAGTTCAAAGATGTCCACCTCCAGCTTGCCGGTGGTGGAGCGGTTACTGCTCCTGTTGATGGTTTCTTTGGCCAGTGTTATGGCCAAACGCTCTCCTCTACTGCACTCCATAGGGTCATCAAGAATGGCAGCTAAAACCAACCAAAAAGAAGGAGACAACCAAGGGGGGTTAGTGAAAAATAAATCATCCACTTTGGTAACTGGGTGAAAAACAGGGTGGTCCATGTGGCAAATGAGTATCCCGTCTAAGAAACTGTGAGAACATGTATTGTATTAAACCCTTTTTTTTCTTTCACATCTACAATAAAAGTTACATTCACTTAAAGCTGGTCCCAAGGTGTATGGATTTATTAGCACTAATACTTTTGGCATATTGTGCACATTGCCCTCCATTTATCTAGAGTGCCTACCATGTCAGGCTTTGCTCTTAATAAATCCTTACACTTTGGGAGCCGCTCTTAGGGAGTAGAATCTACTGTTGTTCTAAAAGGATGAGTGCTATTTAATGTAAATCTCTGATCTGTATGACACAAGCTTGCAAGCTTAAAAGCATTCAAATGTTAAAAACACTGCTAAAATATGCATTCATAAAACACTGTTTACTGCAGCAAATGCATTAAACACTGTTTGGGTTGTTAAGCTTTCATAAAGGCACAGTGGAGCGTTACAACTTCAGTTTGCAGCAGCTTTATAGACATACATTGTTCAAATATATTACAAAATTAAAACTGAAGCACTAAACAATAATGAGATGACATGTAGTACTCGGAAATTAATCATACACATTATATATACAATAGCTAATCGTATTGTAGTATACTTGTTACTACTGATGCCTGTCTTGTGTTTGGCTAAACTGATCCACTTATAAAGTGAATCTGTGTACATACTGTGGCACATTCCTCATACTTTAATGCAACTAAAACAAGTGTTGTTCCACCACCATAGGACTTTTCTAATTGTTTATGACAACTAGACTGCGGTATAAACTGTATATGCATACTTTGAATAGACTGCAGTAATAATAAAAGACATTCAGTCAGAGATATTCTTTTTGTTAATCCATAATGTATTCTGTGACCTTTAAGCAGCACATATATTAAACTGTCATCATGAGCAATTAAGCAACACAATCTGCTCACTGTGTTATCAAACAGTAAAGACATTGAATGACATAAACTTTATGCTGTTGTGTATACTGAATTAATGGCCTGCTTTATACTTTTAATTATAGGTCATGTTCAATTTTTTAAGATGTGATGATGGGCCAAACTATTCAATGCATCAATATTCATGTTGGCTACAAGTAGTCCTTTTCCAAATCCACAGAGAACATGGCCCATACTGAACGTAATACTTTAAACACATGTTCTATGAAGACCACATATATAGTCCAACGATGATGCAATTATAATGCTGCACATTATGCTTTCAGATGCACTATATCAACAGTCATAAAACATTATGGATGTATGCATTACAATACAGAGCTGCATGTTAAAAACGAACCTATAGAAAAGTGTGAAGTTGTTATGAGTGTGCACAGGAAAACACAATAATGGAGAACTTGGCCCAAAGGTGAAAAGATTATGTATTACAGAGAAATACTGCAAGTTCAGTGATGTTACTTCAAGCCTCATCATCAGACTTTGACGTGCAGAGCTGCATACAGAGCTGGAACGTGTTCAAATGGACCTTTTCCCTGACGATTACACAGCTGAGTAAACAACAACTGGCTCTAGCCTGCAAAGATCAGACATATCCACTAATCATATATCATCACAGGGAGTCACAGCAGGCCAATATCTACAATCAAGTATAAGGCCAACAAGCAGAGAGTAGCAGTGGCAGTTAATTTGAGGTTGTACTGTACTTGTTTACTGTGCACCATGAACATTTCCAATTTTTTATGAACTTAACAGACTCCCTTTCGATCCCCTACAGGCACATGAAGCTTTCAAATGTTACCATTTTTAAATCCCAGCTTAATACATATTCATCGTTTAGCTCTTTGGACTAATCTCTGTCCAAGGATCAACACTTTAAATTCCATTAGATAATTAATGTCTACACAGGAGCAAGTTAAACATGTAGAGTTTCACCACTATTTAATGTCAAGATGACTAATAATATTAGACCTAACGGAATGTTAATTGGAAAAGATTCATGTCTTACCTCCAAACAAAGCATTAAAGCTGCTATCATTAAAATCTTTATTTTAATAATTGAACAAATTACTACATGTACTGTATAGTAAAAGGTGTTACTCGTATACTGACATACAGAAAGGTTCAATGCTGCAGTCCCCCTCAGTTTTAATGGGTGCTTTAAGGTCTTTCAGCTCATTGTTTTGGTCCACTGCATACAATCTAAAAAGCTACATCAAATGTAAAACTCCTATAAATCTCATATAAGATAAAACACGACTAACAACATGATAAAGATATACAGTGGTCTCTAGGATTTGTTTCCAGGTGATTTAGTTGTAACACATTACTAATATTCTTCAGCAAATATCAGGTATGGTACAGCTCTTGCTTTATAGGAAATTAATAAGCAGAAAGAATATTCTAATATAAGTTGATGTCTGCTGTCATAAATACCACAGGGTTTCACATGAAGCCATCCATGTCTTTAATGACACTTTAATGTTATTCTATACTATTACTGGCCGCCTCGCTCTTTCTTTCATTCTCCATAACTTTTCCATATTCTACCAGGCACTGTCATTTATTCTATTTAACTTAGGCTGCATAAGAAATCAAAATACTAATTACATTTAGTGATTCTAAGAACTGAAATGTCTTTCACCCATTACACATCTATCCACACCAGTAAGTGTACACACTAACTGAATGATAGATACAATTCTGACATGTCTTGGTCCCACGGGAGTTGACATTTGGTGAATGGTCAATACATGAAGCTGGCAAATAAGCAATGCTGTTTTCACACAAGGATAATATGCGCCTGGCCTTGAACTATCGAAACCAATCAATGAACGGCGGGAGGTGAAGCGGGATGAGGAGTGTGCAAGACAGGCTCCGTGAAAAGTAGGCATGAAAAGAGAATCCCTTAGAGGTAATGGCGCATAGCACAGGAACATGATCTCATGAGGCTTTTACGAATCTCTTGCAGATGTGATCCTCGTTTACAGACGACGAATGGTACAAAACCAGTATGAACAAATGGTATAAACTCTGCTAACCTTACATTCTCAACAACAGTACTGTCTAAACAATGGAGAGTCTTTCTTTTGATGAAGCAATTGGAGCAAGCATTGTTTTTCACCTTTTTGGAAAACACAAAAATGAACCCCTTCTCCTAGATGGATATACACACTTATTCTGTACACACACACACACACACACACACACACACACACACACACACACACACACACACACACACACACACACACACACACACACACACACACACACACACACACACACACACACACTGCCATTAACGTTTTTTTTTACTCTCAGTCCCTCATTTAGAGCTGGAAGTGACCTAACCTTAACATGTGATTTGCACCAAAGCGGCAACACGTTTAAAACTTTACCTAATTCAGTTTCCTATCCTTCTCACTGCTTATTTATTCTGAATAGACCTATAACATAAAATAAGTCAGAATGAACACATTTGGATCTCAACCTGTGTCAGGGCTCCTGCTCTGTGAAAATAAGTAACAGAGTCTATTGTAGAAGACCAAAGGGAGGTCCAAACAAAGGCTTGCATTGGCTTACTGTGCGAGCGGTTGCTGTTTGTGACACAGAATGTAAAAGTGTCTCTGGAAAGTGGCAGCCAAGGGTAAAAAACTCATTATCCTTTTGAAGGATCTGCTGGCTTCTCTATTAATTCGATGTATCTCCCTTTCCATCAGACCAAGTGCTAAATGCGGATCAAATGAACTAGCGCTTCACCTACTCTACAAGGTAATTAATGGTTATGAGCTCTCCAACTCATGTGCTTTGATTGGGGCAAACGCCATTATCTGATAGGGAGAGAAGGTGGAATAGTTCAGAGGGACTTGGCCTTTGATAAAATAAATGGTTTTAAAGAATAGGGATACTGTAAGGGATTTAACGTAGCATTCATTTGAATTGGAAGTCAATATATGTGCTCTCAGTGGATATTGTACATTGACTGCTTCTCTCGCCTCAGGTAAATGATAAGCTAGAATCAATTTACAGTGAGTGATGAATACACTAATGCAAAACATGCCACTTTGTGATTTTTTTAATGGATTCTCAGAAAGTAAGGCATTTTGCCCATGATTTCAAGAAAATTAGAAAGTGAAACCTTTGCTATGACACCCTTCAGACTTTCACAGACATTACAGACATGGTGAAGGTATCACAGGGACAGACATCTGCATGCTGGCCCGTTTCTATTGGCTTCCTCTGGTAAAATAACTCACCCATCTTTTTCCTCTGAGGCTTTTCATCATGCATAAGACTCAGCATGTTTGTATTCAAGACATTAGCCTCTTTGTTGTTCTGTTATATATGCTTTTCTTAAATATTATCTGTTTAATTTTATCCATGTTTTCTTCTAATCACAATAACTACTCTACCATCAGGGAAATACGTGGCCTTTTAAATCATTTTTTAAGTTGGTACAGCTCTGCTCGCAAAACCCGATGTACATTTAAGAATGCTCCAATTGTCTAGTTACAGATCCCTTGTTGCAATTCACCCATCACACCCTGTCAGTATTGTCCTTGGTGATCGTCCCTTAAAAAACGAATCCACCTTGTATGATGTGCAAATATAAACAAATGGGACTAGACCATGGATGTATAATAAGAACTAGACACTGTGTTTAAAATCATCTGTCCCCCCTAAATAAAATGTTAACATATTTAACTTTGAATGACATTGTATTAGTAAGTTGTGTTCTTTTAGGTCTGTGATTTGTCTCGAATTAAGATTAAGATACACATTTATTGATCCCCATTCTGTTTTTGCAGCAGTAAAATTATATAACTAAATATATACAAGTAATGAGAGTAACATAAATAGATAAAAAGGAAACACATAAGCCAATAAAAGAAAATAATATAGGTAGAAAGAGCATTTGGAGACATACAACATGTTAAAGTGAGTGTTGACCCTAATAAGTCAACAACTCAATGATACAGGTTTTGATAAAGCATTTTTTTGTTTTATTTTAGCAAGCTGCATATTAGGCTTTTGGATATTATTCATTGCAAAAGCTCTTTACCACATATCCCAGAATTGATTTCTACTTTAGTAACTTCATTAGAGGTGTGCTTGTTTTGTTGTAGCTGGGTGATTAGTCCACCCTCATGTGTTCAGGAGGGATCAGATTTGTTTTCCTGAATACATGCCAACACACAGGAACAGAGCTGTGTGCTAATGCAGGATGGTGTAGGACTTAATGAAAGCTTCAACAAAGAAGCCACTATGGGCAAAGCTGTGTAGTTGCCTTTAAAAAAACAAAAAAACAAAGCAGCTCATTAGCTAATCAAACTCTCATGTGGGGCACTGACTCATAACTTATGCTACCCTCTCATCATTGTAAACGCCAGGCTTTCGACAATTTGATTTAATATACCATATTTGATTCACTGGTTCATGCATCAAAGTTAAATCTTACAGGTACCACTTGGAAAACCTGTGTCTGATTAAGCTGAAAAAACGCTAAACCAAAGGCTGCTATTCAAGTAAGACCTCAATTTATATGAGACATGGAAAACAGTAAATGTGAAGGTCATGGATATTACAATTGCTAAATGCAAAGGGCTGTCCTTTCTTACCACTCTCATTCATCTCCCTTTTAGTTTAATGGCTTTGAACATTTTGCCTTCTTTTTACCGAGGGTGACGGAAGTGACTGAGGAGGGTGATTAAAAGGAAAGTTTTAACCTCTTTTTTCGCTCTGCAGTGACATGCAGGTAATGTCAGGGTGATGTTGCCTCCCATTGTCCATCTTATTTTTAACTAAAAGATCAGTCTTCACTTGATCAAAGAGGGTTTTACACAAACACACATACAGAACCCCCGCGCACACACACAAACACACACACCATGTAACTAAGGGTTCCACATCAAGAATTCTACTGATTTGGGTTGAGTTTTTTTATTCAAAATTCCTCATTAATTTGATGGTTGCTTTGACATTAATTACCTGACAGACTGGACAGCTATCGCAGTATTTTTCTTGCCAGTTATGTGCCTGTTTATTTGTGAGCGTGAGAATGTGTGTGCATGCACCTTTGTGTGCCTAAATGCCCATGCACTTGTGTATGTCAGCAGATGAAAATGCCGTGCAAGATGCTTGCCTAATAGCTGTTTTATTTATTTCAAGCAGCATGACTGCGAACTATACCACAGCTAATCTGTCTGCTTGTCTGACTTCCTGGCAAATGCAATTGCTAGTTCCACACTTTAATCAATCTCATCCGCAAGTCCTGTGGTGTGCACAACCGAAGGAAGCGGAGGTGCTATCTTACATGATTACAAACCCTCGCTCACGGAAGACCTGGCGACAAGAATCTGATTTCCTGGTGTCCTATAATGTAATTATAGCCATAATGTAATTATAGCCCACAGAAAACTATTATAATGTGTGCCAGTGGACTGATGTGTCAAGTAATTAATCGGAGGTTGCATGCTTATGCCGAATCAACAGGCCTGTAAAACTTATGACAGTCATTTTAAATACTGCATATTTAGCCTGCAGTTTATACATCTTCTGGTAACACTGATACTCAATGGGAAAATAGTTAAAACCATGAACGTAAGATGAAATGGAACGCAGTCAATAATTACCACAATTGGTATTGAATCCCCATTGTTGTAATTAAAAGGAAACCTTTAATAGGTTCCCTCTGGGGCTTTCAATGTAAAAGCCATTGACAGAGAAGCACATGAGGGAGCGCTGCCTTTGTTTTCAACTTCCTTGAACAAAGAACCTGCGAAGGCGGATGACATAGAGATGATAATGAGAAAGCTGTAATCTTACAGTTTGTTACCAATTTTCCGTATTGAATGTGACAAGAGGAACAAGAAAAAAAATAGCTTTTGAGGCCTCACATGTACCCAGGTCATGTAATTATCACACCAATATGATTGTGAACAAAACCTTTTAAAAGATGGATTTTTCAATAATTGTATTGCAGATGCTGACCATAACCTTAACATAATAAGTGGTCTATCTACTGTATTTACATTTTCTCAAAAAAACAAGTTTATGTTTTGAGAAAATAATAGAGGGGAAAATAAAGTATGTACAGTTAGTACCAGAATACGTAGCCCTGTGTTTGCGGATGAGAGAGAGGGTGATAACAGCTGTCTTAAATAATCATTGCTGGGATTATGTGTTAAGTTGTCATATCGTGTTTCTCTTGAGTGTACTTTATATGTCTTGTTGCCTGTCTACACCACACATTTTTGTATATCTATTGTCTCTAAATACAGGTTGAACATACAATCCGAGTTTTGACTTGAGGTTTATTTCCCTCATGGGAATAATGAGCAGAGAGTCGTATCACACATGTCTGTTTGACAGGACTCTGGGGAAGGTTGGGGCATGTGTGTTATTGTTTAAGTGTGTTACATTGTATGCATTTGTCTCTTGGGAACAGTTGTTTATATAAAACCACTCTCTATTTAATGTGTCCTCCACTCCAGCGTATTGCCTGGCTACCACTGCAGAACCACGTAGCTTTAAAACAACAGCCAAGTGCAAGCACACAACCAGCTGATGCAGGACCACAGAGGATGAGGAGCAGAATCTGCTGAGCTTTATGCAGAAACACTGAGGAATGACAGCTGTAAATTCTAACAGCCTCTTTAACTGACACACCAGTAAAGTAGTAATGTCAAGTCATGTAATATATAAAAGAGGTCCTCTCGTCTCCTTTTTTTATGTATCATACTAAGCGTAGTTTGAATAGCAACTACTATATTTTACTTTACAAGCGAACGATGCTACTGTATGTTTGACAGGCTTAAGCTTTTATATATAACAGATGAAAGAAAAAAATATAATTGGCAAACATTGTATCTGGCACAGACACACAAAGACAGCAGATGGTCGGAATGCTGCAGATGTTGACATGGAGAACTGAAGATCCAATGGAAGCACACTACAAGATTTTCTGCCTGCTATTGTTAATATGTAAGGACCAGCGAAGTGTTGCCAGTTTCTGCACAGTGACATCAAATAAATTGAATGCACAGACGTTGTTTACAGAAGGGGCTGTACCTATGGGACCCTGCCAATGTCAGCATGATTACAGAACATCCACAAAGCATAAAATGGAGTCAGAGTAGGAGCTGTCACTGGAGCACTCTGATTGATGAAAACGGACATGGCTAGGTAGGTTAGGGAGTGGCAGATGCCAAATGAGAAAAATGATAGTGGATAAACATAAAAAGCAGCCTTGAGAATGGCTTGCTCTAGATTAACATGTAAGGCCACAAGTTCATCCTCCTGTGTGTGTGTGTGTATGTAGTGCAGTCCTATCTTTTATTCCAACCACTGACAGACCGATGCTGCTATTTGTTCAATTTCACTCCCACTGGGTCGGAAAACTCCGCAAGCAATTCATCAGTACAAAGTAGCCCGCCTACTTCTCTGTCTCTTCCTCCAAATCCTGATATCTCCATGCAGACTAATGGCTATCCATTCGCCAAAGCTGTTGGCAAACATTTTAACTTAAGAATGGGTTCTTTTAGATAGCGGAGTGATAAAGAATGAGCAATGGTTGTCATGGAAAAACAGCAGGGAGTAGAATAAATGTTTTTACACTGGCCACAGTGACATAGGCTTGTCTCAAAAACACAAGCACATGAGTCTTCAGATTAGGAGGCTTTCTTTGCAGAGAGAGGTACCTGCTACCTCACAGCCATACTGGTGGCATTAGCAGAAGTGTTTTAAGAATGGCCGAGTAGAGTCAATTTATAACTTAAGCACATTCCTGTTTTGTTAATTTAAAACAAAAGGCCAGCGCCCTTTATCTTTCTGTCATTCAGCACCAATTACGCTTCATTTAAATAGACAGACTGACACTTTCTGCTGGGCAAACACACTTAGCAAGTTAACTGAATGCCATGAGACAGTGCAGTATGAAATTGAAAATTATGCCAGTGGCTTACTGGGATAGGGGTTGCGTTGTAGGGGTTCCGGTGACATACAGTAAGTAATAGTGGGACACTGGAATACAAGGCTGATTTAAGTGAATATTCCATGAGTTTGATGGTTTATCAGATGCCTGGAAATGGCCCACAGTGGCAGTCGTTTTGGTAGCTAAAATAATCACACACATTCAGGATCTGATGTAGCTAACTGATCCAGCAGGACAATCCTGGAAAACACATTAATCTCCATGTTTTAAGACAATTATTGTCCGTCCTTATAACTGTAGGTGTGAAATTCACAGCAGAGCTTTAATAGGCAAGATAATGGCCAATCGCTCACTGGGGATGAGCGGATTGTGAAAATTAACAGCAACAGCTGCCCGACGGACAACGGTCGTCAGAAAGTCACAATGTGATAGTCAATTTAAGAGCTTGCCATCTTTAGGGTCGGTCCTGAAAATACTGATAAAGCACAAGCATACAGTAGTCAGCCTTTACTGCCAGCAGCTTGTCTCAACACTCGACTCCCCTCGATACAGCTGGTTCACAGCTCTGTCACTGTCACTGCCAACAGCGTGACGCTCCAACTATATTCAGGATTTAAGGAAAATCGAAGTAGTAGCAGTCAAAGGAAGCAATGAGGAAAAAGGAAAGGGGACATTCATTCCTTCACGGAGGAAGAATCCCCCTGGGTCAAAAATGACGACAGAAATAGAAATATGGATAGCGTGGTGTGTCCTGTCAAAGCTGGACATGACGGAGGAGATCATTCTTTAAAGGCTGTACAGTCTCTGGAGGGCCATGACAAGAGTCGATAACACAGACTGACAGCACACACAAATCCCAGCTCCTCTACTTCAAGAATTCTGTACTGGATACATACATTATAGTTATAAATAAATATGAATACCCTTTTTTTCATTATATTCTTTTAAATCTTTCAAAGAACCAATAGAGAAAATAAAGTTTTATGAGCTACAGACCAATTATGGCCACAGGATAAAAGGGTTCTATTACTGAACCCTGAAGTAAAGGTGTTAAAGAATATGTATGGTATTTGTGCGTGGGAGTGTTAATGAGCCTATTAAAAGTAATTTTTCTTTAGTGTGTCAGTAAACTTGTTTCAAAGCCCCACGCTTTCACCACTTCAGCTCGTTTTATACAGCCGAATAGCTATGTAACCCTAACCCTATTACGGAGGTAGAGAAACGGTTTCTTTCCATCACTTGGCAGCACCTAGTGTACAGCCTGTGGTTGAACTTCTCATGAATACTCAGGACAACTTCAATGAATGATGACACTGTTACATTCCTGTCTCTCATACACACATGCACAAACAGGACACTCACTTCTGCTTCTATAACCACCCCATACCTCTTCGGTCTTGGTGCCACAGGAGGAATTTAAGTCAAAGTAATGGACCCTTCCAACTAAAATGAAAGGGATGGATGGAGGAAAGATGGAAATGGATGCCAAAAGTTCTTTTCACTCTGTCTAAATGAGTGAACTTGAATGACAGTTTGGAATGAGAGAGTCAGAGTGACACACATGGTAGGAGGAAGAACGAAATTAAAGGGATAGTTACAGACTGGAAGAAATATAAAAAGAGAGAGAAAGTGACAGGAAGAGAAGAAGTCTGAGGGAAACTCCTGGGCGGGAAAAAGACAGATTGTGACAGAGAAAGAAAGCTATAGCTGACACACTGTTGGAGTGTGATGTCTGTGGTTTAAGGATAATCTCAACGATGATGATGATGATGAGGAAGAGGAGGATGGTTAGTATGTTGAAACAGCGACAGTGTGGCAGTTGCAGTTTGACTTCTGGACCCAAGGGAGGGAGACAGGCAGGCTGGCTGGCAGGCAGATAGTGAGTCCAGGGGGAATTCAGCTCTCAGTGGGTGTCATTACCTGTCAGTCAGCATATCTCTCTCAACAGGCCTGGCCTAAAGATAGAGCCACTGGCTTGTAATTGTCTGGAAGGTCAATAGAGACTAGTGGACTCTTTGATGAGAGGAAAGGGGAGAAAGGTTAGGAGGGAGGAAAGAAAGAAAGAACAAAGATATGTTGATGACAGAAAGAGAGACTTGGGAGAAGGAAAAGAAGTAAGTGTTTGTCACCTCATGGAAACTTCAGATTGAGACTGTATATGCAGTGCCAGAGGTAACACAGTATCCTAGCAGAAACCATTTAATATCTTCTGTAGTATCAGAGATACAAACAGACCGCTGCCCGAAAACAGCCCATGTGCATGCGGAGAAGAGTCTCTGGCATTTTGAAATGGCAGTTTCACCTGCAGTAAACTGACCTTTATTATTCAAGAAGATGCTTTACAGTGGATGACAGGCACACTTGTTTCATAACAGTCTGATGGGCAGTCCTCATTCATGCAAAGGTCATTGCAGATGCCAGTATCATGAGATGTCAATGCGTGTGTCAGTGAGCTTGAGGACACAAAGTGGCTGATCATTAAACAGGTGTCAAAATATAACATTTGTTACTACTATGTAGAACAGATGTCCATGAAGCCTAACAACTTTTCAAATTGAACAATGTGAATGCAGACAATTCACTGTTACTGTAAGTAAGTGAGTGATAGAGACAATCATCAGTGATATATTACTTTACTGCTTTCTTATAGTCTGTCTATCTGTTATGCTAAAAAAACAAAACGTTTTAGAAACAATGGATTTATGCATCATCCAATCAGTAAACTACAATAAAGTAATAATTGAACTCAATTGTAATATTCCAGATTTCTGTTCCGAAAAAATTAATAAAACATTCACTAAATGGCCTGATTCATTTGATAATGCCTTAACTTATACACTCTTCTGCTCCTAGACAAATTGGAAACTTGCTTTAGACAGGTAATTATTGTTATATGAGGGCACCAAAACCTGGCCATATCTTTAGGGTGGAATTCATATCTTCATGCTCAGCTAGTTTGACAGAGATGGGAAGATGTTTTGACAGACAGAAGTGCCCCCAGTGGCAGAGAGATCTACAAGCAAATGATACCATTGCTGATACATGGACACACAAGAGAAAGTGGGAAACAGTGATACATTAAAATATAGTAAGCAAAATCGTAAATCTACTCCATACACTGTATCACGTGCCAGAAATGGCTTATAAAGGAGAAACATGTTCTCAATACAACATAATCTAAAGTCTCAAGGGAAAGAAGATTCTCCTTTTATCCATTATTACCATAAAGCTCTTTCCTGTATCTGTGACAGTCTTTGATGTGACAGTCTGGGGAAATGGACAGACCACTTCAATGGGTTGAGAGCACCCGAGGAGGTCAAAGCTCATCCTGTCGCTTCAGTGCACGCTCCAGTATAATTCACCACATGAAAAGACATTAGCAACATGGATCTCAATCACTCATCCCTCTCAGCCTCATTCTGTTCCTCTTTATTTCCCTCTCTCACTCTTACACACTGGCACATCATCATGTACTAACACTCTGAGTAATGGACGTTGAACAAAAAGTATTGACCTCTTATCACCATTGCAACAGGGCAGGTAGGGACACTGCTTAAGTCGAGGACTTCATAACTATCAATCACACGCAGGGACAAAACCAAAGCTCCTCAGAACCATTAACAGTAACAGCACTAACATATAATATATATCCTCTGATACTAGCTCACAGTCATACGTCTCTGGCTTCCCCCTCTCTTTACCTTGTACACGTTTAAGGAGAAAAAAAAATGTATTGGTCTCTTATACGGTTTCGCATCTATTAATCGTTCCCTTAAGTAGAGGGAACTGAAGCATAATGTATATTTCATAATAAATCTATTCAGCATTAAGAAGTATAAATTAGATTGAATTAGGCGTGGTCTGAGAGACAGATACTGGTTAGGCATTGATGGTGTGACAGATTCAGACTGGGCTTCAGGGTAACTGGGATCTCCTTGAGAGACATAAAGCACTTTTGAGAGGACTGCGAAGATAAGAAGTTGAAGGAGAAAAGAGATGGAGAGATGTCCACAGGGAGGAAGCAAGACGAACCATTTGTGAGTGTTTGAGTATTGAGCAGGTCAGGATGTATCTAAGGGCATCGTAAGTTCCCATTGCCTAGCCTAATAAAGCACCAGGGAGCAGAGCCATGGCCCTGGAATGTGTGTCGTCATCATCCTCACACAGACACCACTGGACCTCCAGGGATCTCATGCCCTCTGCCTGACAGCCACAATCCCCCATCGGCAATGTTCCTCTCTCTCCCTCGCTGTTCCTGCTATCTGGTGTTTCAACTGAGGGCCACTTGTGCCTCATTATACCTGCACGTAAACAGCGCATGGGACCCAGATGGCAGGTTGGGGCCGAATGATATCACAGAATCTCTCGATCGCTTGCACACACACGCAGACACAGAGTTCCATAAATGAAAATGAATTTTGAGTAGGTGTGCGATGTTATCATTCAGGCACAGACTATAGACTTCTCCCTAGAGAGTATTACAGGAGGGTAACAATGTAACTGGTGGGCCTCAAGGGATCTGCGAGGGTAAACACTGCCTACTTAAGCCTGACTATGAAAATATCCTCTGTTTGTGAGTGGGTTTGTGTTTCTACGTGTAGCTCTGCTTGAGTGTATGTGAGTCAAAAACAAATAATGAAATCTGCTTTTGTCATTTGGGGTTGTAATAGGACAAGTGGATGGAGTATCCACATGGGACTCCCTACTGGAATGTGTATGCAGCTGATAAGGTGAGGAAACCTCGGACAGGAAACAGGTGAGCAGGAGTGGACAATAATTCACAACATTTCCCTGCAGGACTGTACTCTTTGTAATCTGTGGTAAGGAGTAATACAAGAGGGACAATCATCCACTGACCCTGAACAGTCAGGAATCCGATGATAGAGACTCGAGAAGCAAAGGAGTAAATTAGGAAAAAAATGGCAAACACACAAGCTAACACACATTGAACCTTGATACCTGTCAATTGATTCAGTGCAGAGTGAGTTAATAACACAGATGGCTGCACAGTGAAAATAGTATACCTGTCTGTACACAGTTAATAGACTGCCCCACTCCTGGCATGACATTTGTCATTTCCCCACTACCTGTACCTTCATGTATCTGATCCTCTGCCGTTAACTGGCCCCAGCTTCCTTCTTCTACTGTAAATGTACTTTGGCAATTTTTTTCATCATTGGTTGTATGATGACTAAATAGTGATACAACTCCAATTACTATGAAATGCCCCATTTCAATTCTGCACATATAGCTAAACTAAATGTAATGTTTCTATGCCTCTGTCCAGAGATCGTATTATTTTATTTTAAAATGCATGTCAAAACACTGAACATTATACGTCTTGTTACTTCGAGTCTATTTTTAAGTAACATATATTCATGGTGATTTACTGAAAGTGAAGGTTTTGCTATTGGAACAGTACATTCATGTCACATGAAGATTATATTGTGAGTTGCTGCTCGCATTCCAAATAATCATGCAAATAAAAAAAAGGAAATGGCCTTGTGAATAGTTTTTCAGTGTTTTGAAGAAAATATACGCTCATAAAAGGACATCTGTGTGTCAGCTGGAAATATCCAAATCAAAGTATTGAAATTGAAAACACTATCACACAACTTGAATGCAGGTCAACATTAAACCGATCATATTATTCTAGTTTAATTCCAACTCTTTTTTTTCTCCTTTGTTTTGTCATCCATTCTACTTGTATCCCATGCAATAAGAAAACATTATCAAAAATATGATATTCTTCTGTCATTTATGCTTACATTCTAGTTCTGCTCAAAATAAACCTCTTTGTCTAACTGCTAACAAACCATCTTCTCTTTCATGTTTTCTTTGTTCTTCATACATTTTAATGTTGAGGCTGTTTTACATAAAACGAACCCGACTCCTTTTATCAGTTCCCTTTTTATTATAAATATCTCCATATTTTCTTTCTTACTTCACTTAGATTTCTTTTTTTTCTGTTAGTTTGTAGACTGTTTCATGTTAATGTAGCATAGAAACACCAAACAGTTCTGAAAGTTGTCACTAATGAATGTTCACAGAAGCCCTAGGGATCAGTGATACAACAACATGGTAGCAGAAGATATTTTTGTTTCTAAAATCTCACTGGCATTACCCCCAATTATGGAATTAACACCCTTGATCTATTTGATCATTCTCACAAAAGAAAGGGGAATCAGGAATATGCCCTAATGTGAAATACACCACATGTTTTCTGTGACCACATCGGAATTGGTGAGATCTGCTGTTGCCTGTTTCCTCACAAACAAAACATTTCTGGTAAAAAGCCTACCTGGAGCTGGAAACAAGCCAACTAAAAGTCCCTCAGAGGGTTAGATAGATATTAAGCATGCAGCCATCCCTTGCCTCCTGGCCTGGTAAATTAACCATGAACACATGGCGATGAATTTCAACAGCAGGCAATGCCACAGATGTACACACAGATACGAAGATGGATGAAGGTATGAGTAAAGGTGAACGCACACAAGATGTTAGCGCACAGTCAAAGGTACGTGTACAAGCACCACACACATCTTGCAGCTGCGTAGCCAGAGGTGGTGCTCAAGGCAAGGCTGGCAGCTGCCGATGGCCGTGCCAACCAAATGTGATGGCAGAGGGCCTGGCAACAGCTGGGGATGGGGCTCTGAGGACTCGCCAAACTCTTCACTGTGAGCCATGATCAAAGACGTGGCATAATGGAGTGGGAATGGCAGAATGATGTGTCAAGGGAGGAGTGTGTATTTCTGCCTTTTGAGAGGTTTTCTCTGTATGCGCTTGTGTGTGAGTGTGTGTGGAGAACTTGCTCATGCAGGTATAAAATGGATGGATGAGATAAGAACGCAATTTGACACCAGGGCACAGAAACCACATCAGCATGCAAATTCACCAACTGGGAGGTTACTACCAGAACTGATACACTGCAAGGTGGATATCTCTTATGAAACATGTGTGGTTAATGTTAAAGCAAGCGGTAGCCTTGTTAAAATATATCAGATCTAAACCAAAAATAATAAGTTGAACCAAATTAAGAAAACCACCAAACAGATTAGCAGAGTTCAGAGCATAGTTATGCTTTCTTTTCAACATTTCTTATGCATTAAACATTATTCCCAAGTAGACTCTTTTGCTATTTTCTCTCATGTTGTTGGGCCAACAAACTCTTCTGCAGCCCTGAGGTAGCCTGGAGCAACTGTAATACATTTAGAAAATAGCATTGGCATTTCCATAATTGAATGCACCCTGTATTTCTTAAATACGAAGACTTGGCTTATTAAGGCTGTTGACTCAGATAGCTGTTAGACTCAGAAAACTGTTTAATTTGATGTTTTACTTAAGCTCAAAAACTTCTTCTTTATCTTTAAATTGTTATGTTTCTTTTTAATGTGTTAAAAATAAACTATTATGGGGCTGACGTCTTGTGTCACTATCTGATGGGCAGTTTAAAATGGTGTTAAGGATTAATACTTTTCAAATTATGGTAATTAAGCGAGAATGGACAGTTCTCGAAAACGCAGCCAGAAAGTATTGGAAACTGGCCTAAAATGTTTTACACTAAGCAAGTCACCCAGCTGGCCCAGGGATATAAGCACTTGGCCACCAACACAAGTCTAACGCAGCGTCCACACGTACGCGGTGAAAAAATCTTGGCGGTGGGCGTGTCTGAAGCTTGGGGATTTTTTGCGAGCAACGCGACCAACAACCAATCACATGAATCTCCCGCCCCCGACATACAAAGCAAAAACTGTCTATATATATAATATACTGTCTATGCTTGCTAGCAATGTTAAAACGAAGTAAACTGGATATAAAATCCCCAAACAGGCGAAAACCTACCAGTTTCACCCACTGTCTCTGCCACCTCCCTCCATGCCTGGTTCCTCCGGTATGTATACCGGTAGGTAAATAGGGACTGGTCATAAAGAACCGGGTGATTTGCTACCGCAATAACTAATTTCTCCTCCATTTTGTTAGGAATATAGAAATGAACTGCGGTATGTCACTCCCAGCTTACACGCGGTTTGATTGGCTAGCGCTTGTACTGTCAGATTTGCATAAACGGGATTTGATTGGCTGACGCTTCCACCTCAAAGATTTCCAGGCGTTCCAGGCGTCAAAAGTTGAACAATGTTCAACTTTTGAATCCTGGAACGCCTGTAAATCGCCGCTCTGCTTCCCACAATGCAGTTCGGGGAAAAGTGAGGCGAAGTGACGTGACCCCATTCAAAGTGAATGGGCAGAAGCGTTGGAAGATTTTTTCACCGCGTACGTGTGGACGGGGCGTAAGGCAGTGTCCTCATTTAGGATCCGATGGCCTGAGGGCAGCAGCTCTTCCTGAGCCTCTCAGCGCTCCCATCGTGTATCGGGTAACTTCTTCCTGACCTCAACAGGGAGAAAAGACCGTTAACCGATTCTCCTAAACTTATTCTTGCAGCGCCTGGTGTATATATCCTTTGGGCAGTGTAGAGCAATGCCTGCTGTATGTATGCCCCTGTTGTTGCAGTAGCAGTTCATATTACAGTTGGTCAGGATGCCGGTATTGACCCAGGGTGATAGAGTGAACCTCTGTGAATCGCCTGCTGGCAGGTGAAGGGCTGTAGCTGCCGACTCCACGTGAACTGAAGCTACCACTTGACTGTCTTTACTCTCTGCAGATCAACAGTGACTTGAACAGCTACACCATGACAAGTGGCAAATCCAAATTTCAAATCAGAATAATTACATATTTTTCTTTTTAAATATTATTTTATATAGAGAAAACTACAATTCCCTAAAGAACCATTTCAAAGCCCTTAGCAAACACATTTATGTAAAAGAACGAGAGAAAAAATAACATCTGTGATCTGAGGTGAACAATGAAACATTCTGGCTATAGCACAAGGCTATATCTCATCAGTGCTCTAATCTCAACCATTAAAGGTTTTTTTTTTTTTCAGTAATAGAGCAAACCCCATTCAAACCGTCGGTGGTGTTTCAAGCCCACAACCATTAACGTCACCATAGCTGCCATCAATTTGAGCTATAAAGCCATACATGCTTCTCCTTCCCTAAGAAACACTTGCTTTCCTCTTGTAAGGCAAGGACAATTTGTACGTGTGTGTGTGTGTGTGTGTGTGTGTGATGCTTCTTATCTGGAATGAATTGGACAGGGATAGTTCCCTAATGTCAGCCAATTGTGATCTTTTTCACTCCCAACAGTGCTGGAAGAAGGACAAAGAAAAAGATATGGTATTTGCTGTGTGTCGTGTGTGTGTGTGTGTGTCTGTTTGTGTGTGTGTGTTTCGGTGTGTGCATGTGAGTCTGCATTTATGTATGAACCTTCCATTGCCAGCCACTGAACCTTCAAAACTTGACCCTGCAAAGCATGATGGGCCGCAATGACAGATTCAGCGAAGTCCACAACGTTGTTTCACCATTTTGACTAATTGTACAATTTAAAACGTCAAATATCATCATCGTAATCAAGCACAATCAGCTTTGCACCATCATGCCTGCAGTATTAGGTACTATCAATAGTGTTTTACAGATGTTATTACATAAATGCGACAGTACTGTAAACAACAACAATTCTGATTTATAGTTATTGCAGGTGAACAGGAAAACATTTTATTTAATGAGCAATGCTGCACGAGATGAAACTACAGAACATGTTCAGCTGTGGCCAACTGAGCAGAAAGATCTTACAACGGTATAAGAGTAACTATCAGCTAAATGAGCAGACATCAGGAAAATAAGATTACTGGCAGCACAATTAAAAATATCCAGATAGAGGCAGCCACAAAGAGGGAGAAAATGCCCGTGCCAGCTGATGATAAGTTCTCTATATGCATGAGCCAGTATATTCATGCGTATGTTGTTGGCATTGATGTTGCTCTGCCCTAATGAAAACCTAGTGAACAAAAGCTATTTTCCCTCTAGCTGCCAATAGATAACAGCTCTCCACAGGAGGAAAAGCAGAGCATTTATAGCTATATTTTCATGATTCAAGGCATACTGTAAGCGCTAGCACTGGCACAAGTTCATGGAGCATGCATGGTCGGCCGTGGAAACCCATTTAGTTATTTTGAGACAAGAGGCTTAAAGACAGCAAAGGAGCCCAGTGAACACACGCTGCAGGTGTGAAATGGTTTTACAGGGGGAATAAATTATAAGTGTTTGCACAGCATCAGTCATGACTAATCAAATCATATCCTCTCATTCCTTTCAAAGATGTGCTCTCTTCACAATGGCTGTAAAGGACAAGGAGAGTCAAGATCTGCTGCACAAAAGCCACTGCTAAGAGGAAATTGATGTCCTTGTTTAGGAGAACTAGGAGTGTCACGAGGCACAAACAGTAGAAGACTTTCTCTTCTTCTTCCATGCAGGGGAAGTATTGAGTGCTAGTTGTTTTAGTAGATCATTCCTTACCAGCATGAATAATGGGGACAAAAGTCATCGTAGTCCTACAAGTATGAGGTCTCAGCAGTGTTAGTTAGACAAGTCAAAAAGTACGTTCCAACGTTTTTTAAAGGCTTTAAAGTACAACATCTTTGTTTAACTATTGTTCCCCCACAGCTGAGCATGAGTGCCTTTTACACCGGGGAAACACAAAGAGTGAATTCTGTTTAAAAAACTTTATCTTTTAAAGATACCCCCTTGATGTGGTAAACTCAGACTGCTGAAAACTTACTTTAACCTAAGGTACAATTTGGAATAAAGATTTTCAGGGAATGAGTACTGCAGATTATTTCCCCCATCTCTCCCATTGGAAGTCTATTAGAAAGGCATGTTTAAATTGACACTTTGAACAGGAAGAACTTCAACATCAAGCACAACCTCCTTCAATGTAAAGATGGTTGGTAGGTTCTACAATCCTTAGAAAGTGTGCGCATGATCCTTGATGGCTTAGACAATATATGTGGAATATCTGGATATATTGCAGCAAATTATCCAAGGTAATCCAGGCTAGTAGTACATAAAAGAGGGCTTGCTATAGAAAAGTTTAAATATAACATCCAATGAGCAAAGATGTCGTTATATTGTGTGTTTTAAAGGCTGTCGTCAAGGTTTGTTTTGGAAAGATTCAATGGAGAGGAGCACCATTTTAGATTTGGTTGAGATTTAAAAAGGTTAAATATTTTTCTATTCAAACATTACACTATAAACCACACCCTCAGCACATCATTAGGTCTTTACCATAAATTAACTAACACAAAATTAGTATTTGTTGTAGTGTTTTGTTTTGCATTCAATGTGCAAATATAATAGTGTATGAACTAGGTTTGCATCACACATTGGTTACATTGGTTATTTATTGTAAATGCAAATTAAACGCAATTATTCTATGCAATGGGAGTTAACGCTTGTGTGTGGATTCAATGTCACATTACCCCTACCGTTCAGTGTAAAGAATTAATCTGCAGCCAACAGTAATATTACATAGATGATCGATAGGTTATAGTATAAATAATGTGACATCTCCATACCAGCATTCCCTCATTCCATTTAAACCCAGCCATTATTCTGCTGTGCAATGCCCTGGTTATGACCTTCACTCTACACCACCATGGGACTGTAAGGAAGAAGAATGACTGTCCATGCCCTTCTTTATATAAACCAAGCTCAAGCCTTCCATCCCAGCATCTGAAAGGCTCCATTACACCACAAATACCCTCATATAGCTCGTAATTACTTTACTAATAATTTAAGTACCAATGTTTTCATGTTTTTGTGTGTAGCTGTGGATAGGGGACCTTTTTCTATGAGCTCATATAGATCATTTGCACATGAGCATAAGCAAATAAGTAAACATTAATTTGACTTTGTCTTTAACAATCCCAGGAGACATTTATTCATGAGGATGTTAAGTGTGTGTTGGGGTGTGTGATTGAAACATACACAGTTTACACACAGTCTTCATGCCTGTGCACAGTGACTTTATCAGATTTACTGAATAATTGATGTGGTAAGCTCAGGAGCAAAGTAGAGTGCATAATTCCATAACATCACTCCTATCTGCCATTCCTGCCATTAACTAAATGATGGGTCCCAGCACCTGCCCTGGTAATTAAAACCTTAGAGATTAATCATAAACCCTCCCACTTTCATGCAACGCGCGAGATTGAGATTTGAATGTGGATGGGCTTCATATTAGCCAAAAAAATCCTAAGCAAACATTTTTTCATTGGGTGACTTCGGAGGAAACATCTTCTAACAGAGGATATTTTTCTTTTAGGCATACACGGTTATTAATATGCTTTTTTTGGCACATTTGCTGCCATCTGAGTAAAACATGGAGAACTGGGCAGTTGGATCTTATAACAATTGGTAACCTAAAAGAAGTTTAGCCCTGGAGCTTCAGGTCTGTGAGTACACATGTCTGAGTGTCATTAACTTAATGACTCGCACAACACATGGCTGAGTAATTAAAGGAAGGAGATTAATCATAAAGTCTCCTAACATGGTCTCTCAGCTGGAAAAAATGTGTGAACTTTTCTCCAGACAAAAGGATATGATACAACAGAAGTAACAAAATGGCAAAACGAGGCCCGCTACATGGTCGAAAAGTTGAAGTAGATGTTGATATGTTGTTAGTGTGAACAGAGCATGAGGCTTCACATCAACGCAGGAAACTTCCCTCACAGTTATTTACTCTTCCTCCCTCCCAATATGCCACCTTCACTGCTCTTCCAGTTACAGTGAATTAAATGAGTTCATAGATGCCAACTGAAGTCAAGCGTGTATGAGGGCAAAACAAACCTGACTAGAGGCTCTATGACTCATCCTTAGTTCAGCCCTAATAAGTCGCTGTAAATGTGCGTGGGGCTGAACTGAGGCAATAAACGGTGTGTTGCTGCTGACTTGTGGATAATCTATTAGACTCTACCTGTGTCTAAGATTGAACCGATCCGCCCTACATGCCCTTGGTGAATGGACACACATACGTTGCACTCTGTGTGCACAATGCACACCTATATGAACAAACACTTACATGTGCAGGCCACTATGTGTAGAAATTCATACTAGATGATCCTGCAGTCCAACGCCTACTTTAAGTGTCAGTGCAGGATGTAGTGTGCTCTTTATGTAGCAAAGTATAAAGGAAAGGTAGGAGATGAGCATGCGGCATATTCTGACCAATGTTTGAAACAATGACTGCTTTTAAAACCGTAACCAATATTGCCTGCACTAGTGTTCTTCAAGCTTAAATATACTGTGACATTTATGTAGTTGCCATGTAACATTGTTGTTGGAATAAATAATTTTGGAGACAAAAATTCAAAGTTAATATGTCTTTGATGTAATGTGTTCTGGAGTTTACTAAACGGAGTCAAGTCTAATAACTCAAGATCAACGAACAACAGTGTCTCATTTGAAATGTATGTATGAGATTTCTTGACACAGGTATTATAAGTATTCTGCTGTGGCTAAAACTTAAAGACAAGTGCTAATTTATGAAGTTATGCTGTATTTAATTTAACAAGGGGTCCCTCCAGTGAGAATTAGTACATCATACTCATCCAGTGATGCCAGTTTTGGGAAGATGGGTGAAGATGAGTGCAAAAAAGGGAGCAAATAGCCAAATAAATTTTAGTTGCACCTCTCTTACTACTCATTGGTGCGCTGTAAGTGTTCGTATAGAGCTTTGTAAGGACATTTTAAAAAGTTGTCTTAAGCAAGCCTCAGGTTGGATTTCTTGGGCTAACTTAATGAGTACAGCAGCAGGTTTCACAACTAGCATTTAGTTAGAATATAAGTTTTATCTTAAGAATTAAGCTTCTTAATTAGGTGATCAACTTAATTGGAGAGTATATAGAAACATTAATTGTCAGATGACTAATGTGTCCTCTTTGAACTAATGCAAACTTCAGTAAGACTTTAATTGATTCACAGGCTATAACAGAGACCTGGGCTAATACTGTGTTGTTAGCATTATAAAATACACTTTTTTATCTCTTTTCTTGCAATATACAGCTGAGCCAAAAGCTGTTTCTAAACACTACATAATTGCCATAAATCATACACTATTTTTCTGTTAGTATGACATACATCAATGTATTCTACCCACCTGTACTGATAGGAATTACTGTATATGCAACCAATTATTTCATGATATATTTAACAAATAATAATTATCTGTTTACACTAAAATCAATTCCCTTGTGAATATTTGTGGGTTTATTTCATTTGGGGTGCTTTTATTTTGTTATGTATATTTTTGTATTGTGACCTTCTCATCTTGGCCATGTTACTTTTGGTGAGTTCACACTCGTCTCCTCAGTAACCTTCAGGCCATGCTGAGAAGAGGTGTTTATGAAAATAAATAATACTATTATTAATATAAGAATAACTTCTCCTCGGCTAGCAAGGCAGCCATTGTCTTCGTTTCATTCCTCATCACCGATAAACACAAGCAAGATGCAGTGTCAAGGCCAGACCAGCTGCATATACATGGATCAATGGCTGTCAATGAAATGGGGACACTGGAAGGCTATTGACCTGCCATCTCGCTCAAAGCTTTAGCAATTTTGCAGGCCTTCAGAAAATGCCACGTGACCTTAAGGTATGGAAAGTATGAGGACATTTTAAATGCAAGGATCCTACAGGGAATATACATTATATACTGTATACACGGACAAAACCACAAGGCCACATTGATTTTTGGAACAACAATTTTAAGAGAAAAAAAAATACTACCCAAAGTGCTCATCTCTGTAACCTCTGACTGCATGTTATTGGTTTTGCTTTGTATACAAATATCAGAGCTTTTAATTTCTGTAACATACAGTTGTTGCGGACATGGTGTGTTTGCTCTCCACTGCCATGCATGATGTAGTATAAGAGACTGCAGATGAAAACGAGCTTTAACGATTTAATACACCAAATGGTAACATTAATGTTTAAAATTGTACAAACGGGTCAATGTATTTAAAAAAAGAGAGACAATAACATATGCTCAGGTAGTTATGTCTGCAATTTAACAATGGCATAGCATTACAGTAAGTTAGCAGTAATTTGAATGCGATTGAGGACTGAGCATACACATGATGAATATGAGCATCTGTTGTGAACCAGGATCTACCTCATTGTATCTATTAGCTTAAGTGTGGAATGTGACTGGAAGAAAAAAAATATGGATTTAAAAAAAAGTCAAAATAAAAGTACTCTATGTGGCAAACAATTTGGGATGATCGCAGTATGAAACTAATGCGTCTTTGCATAGAGAGAAGCAAGTTGATAACATTCAGGCGTCTGTAAAGAAAGCCCCTGGGCATCTGAGAGGCTAAAAAAACATGAATAAATTGGGCAAAGAAAATCAACAAACATAGCCAGCCTCCCCGAGGACCTAATAATAAGAAATGTGATTTTTCATGAAATGTCAGATGCAGTAAAATCTCTGTTTTTTTAATATGTTCCTCTGCTGCCCTTTGCAAAACTCATTCTCAGTAAATGTTTGTATATTGACAAGGCATACATCTCTTCAAATTATACTCAATAGTAATCAATTAAACAAATCAGACATTGATAGATTTAGAAGAATGTGCACACAGTGGTGGATCCATATATATGTATATATATATATATATATAAGGTGACTTGAAAGGTTGTGTTATAGATTTATGATTATCTATCTGTAATGTCTATGTACATGTATGTCTATACTATAACTATATGTGAGTAGAGCTTTTGTGAATCCGTATGTGTTATTAAAATGTTTTCCTCTATAAAATGTTTTTAAATCAACACGGAGCGTAGTTCCTGATATGCTTAATACATTTTGAAGCCGTGTAAAAAACCTTTAAAGCACATTTGATTGGTCTATTTAAGGGTATTGTCATGAATTACAAAACAATACCATGGAAGATATACTCCACAAATCCATTTTGAAGACATCACAAATCTGGTGTTGGAGACATTGTGAAGCTTTCAACAGATTTCCATAACTATCGATAATAATCCTGACATTTAAAGAGAAACCGCATTTGCTCTTAAAAAAATCCAGAGCCCAGTATGAAAGGCATATTTGAGGTGAGCAAAAGGATATCTGCTGAGGAAATTTACGGCGCCCCAGTGAGCTGACAACAGCTAAATTTAGTGTTGCTCTCATAGGAGGAGGATATCCCTGTGGTGAAGCTCAATGCTTAAAGGGGACCTATCATGCAAAATGCACTTTGTGATGTCTTTTATACATACATATGTGTCCCCGGTGTTCCAGGGAACTCACAAAGTGTCAGAAAACACAACCCTCTCTCTTTTCCTCCATACCCAAATCTCTAAAAACGGGGCTGCAACGGATTTGATACGGGTGGATTTTTTATTTGCACCTTTTTGACGTAATGTAGGTGCACTCCGCCTGATTGGTCAACTCTCCACCAATCAGGGGAATGAGAGGTTGGGCCATGTTGACTCTCCACTCGTAATCACAGCAAGCATGATAACATGACGCTGGTGCCGGGGCCGTGTCACACCCCCCTCTTCCGCATGGGGGCGTGGTCAGCTGAATCAGACCTTGCAAAGACAGAGCTGGAGTGAGGCAAAATGAGGCATGGCTAAAATGCATGATCTGTTTCGTATTTTGAAAATTAAAACGTATTAATATACCTTATATATATATATATACCTTATATATTATTTAAATATAGCATGATAGGTCCCCTTTAAACATTGTGGGATTAAAAAAGAATCTGATGCCAGTGCCTGTCTGGATTTATTATTGAACAGAATAGAAATCCAACAAGTCTGTCAAAGCAAAACGATAAAAATCAAATCAAGACTCACCTATTTGGAATATCTAGCTGATTGTGGTAAGGAGATAAAACAATTTTTTAAAACCTTAGTTATCTTAATATTCTGACTATTTTTGTTCTAATTTAGTTCATTTAAACAAACCATATAAGACAGGAAAAACATCTCCTATACAACTTCCTTTTCCATGAGATCCTCAGACAGCAGATACTTGGCTTTTATATCCTTTTCCATCTTTATTTATTCAGGGAAGTTGCACTGAGGGCAATGCTCTCTTTTGTAGAAAAAACCCTGATCCCATTCACACAGTAACACATTCAGACCTGAACGCTGCCCAGTACAACCACAGCCTGATTTGAGGCCACTGAACAGCTCCACTGGGGCAGTTGGGGTTATGGGCCTTGCTCAAGGGCACCTCAGTGGTGGCAATGAGGGAGGATGACTGAGGCAGTGTGTGTTTGCACTATGTGCTCTGTTGGACAAAGTTGCCAGTGTTAATGATAGTAACCCAAATAAAAGTTTATGTTATCCTGACTCTTTTCCTAGACTCCCTATATTACCAGAGACAACATAGTAGTAATGTGTGTGTGTGGAATAATTATTTAAATAAGTGTAAGCAGCGGTTGATTGGCTGAAAGAATGTTGGCGGCAGACGCTCTTTCACTTAACTAATGGGGAATACAACCACAAGAACTGGCTGCACCAAATGGTAATGAACAGGGATTCAATGTAATATTATTCATGATCTCCTCTTGTTTAAATGTTTTACTCATCCCATGGCTGAAAGAGGTTTTTCTCAACATCATTTTCTTTCATTTTGTGAATCAATTTGATATTTATATATATTAATATACTGTATCAAACATCTTATGTGTTTGCTTCTTGGATTGTCTATTGGAATATTGCTATTCATGATTCGTTAAAGCTTCCCTTGTCTCTGTGGTGTTTCTTATTAAAGGCAATACTGAAGAAAATTAAATTATTTATACACTCTCAGGCCTATATTCTTGTAATTAATCTTTCATACTGTGCAACAACTTCAAACAAAACTGCAAATTACACCATTCAAACGCTGTAATAAATCAAATGAAAACCACCTTTTAACTGTTTTTACCAATCAGAGGTCGATAAGAGGCCATGAAGACCTACCATACCAGATCATTTGTAAACGAACCTGGGACTTGCCCAAAGCCCAGTTCCACACCTACACTGAGCTGCTGGCTGCTGCTTGGTCCTGGCGGGGAATGTGGCAGGGGCGGGAGGTTGTTTTTGGTCCAGATTCATTCAGAGAAGGCCAGACAGTGACATTATGCCAGCCAGGCAGGACCCAAGGGACAGCCATGTTAAATACCATCTCTTGCAGCGCAAATGGCAGGGAGTTTGTTGTGGTGTTTGGGGGTATGCGTTTGTTTGCGTGCCTTGGTGTGCAATGACATTTTTTGTGGTTGTGAGTGCTGTTCTTGTGCATATCTATGCCTCATACTGCCTTGTGCATAAAAGCATGCACACACACACAGGCCCAGCAACCACAAACACATACTGACAGTACACTGGCAGAGAGACTGCTGTACGCAGATCACATTAGAAGAAAAGGAAAAACAGGCCAACAGCCTAATTATCCATCAGCGATGCTACATGACTGAGATAAACATAAACAACCATCTCTGCAGAGGTTTGGTACATTCAAGTGGAGGGTAAAAGAGAAAGCCGGAGAAGAAAACAGAGACATGGGGCTCATTTATCCAACAATATTCACAAACAAGGAATGATTTGTTCATGGTCTTGTTGATACAGTACACTTTAAAGGCTGTGTTGTTTTCAAAATACAGAAGATGGTTTGGGGCAATATATGCAAAACTACCAAAAGGATCCTGCAAACCTAAGCTGTTCTGTGGCAGAGCTCTGAGACACGGAGCAGGCGAGAAGAGAGAGTGATACAAACATGTCTTGTTCAAAAATGAGAAATGTTGATACTTTTCAGGGATGACAGTTGAACATCTTGTAGAGGCTCAAAATACTGGAAGAATAAAAATACTTATTTCTCTTACAAAACACGAGACTTAACGGGCGGAGGGAATCAGCAAAAGTAGCTGCAATAAAGTTCCAATATGCATTTATGAGCCTGTAAGTCTTGGGAATTTCTCAGAGGTGAAGTAAATAATGTTTTCATCATTACTGAAACTCATTTCTCTAGGAATGAATGCTCAGCCCTGCAGTTTCATCATGTTGACAAGTGAATCCAAGACACCAGAAGAGACCTGTTTTAATAGTTTTACACAAATCCACATGGTATGAATACTGATTTTGAGTAATTAACTTCCGCCCTTTTCCCAAGACAACATATTTCACTCTCAGATGTTTCTGAAAGTTGACTACCGTGCCACACATTTAAAGCAGGCAACAGGGTAGCAGAATCTGTGAGCGTCAGAATAAATCACATTCTAATTCTCTATCCTTACCTATACTTCCCATTGTTCCTATATGCAGTACATACACACTCTCAAAAGGAGATATCCACCTTAGACAAGGGGTCTATACTTAAATAAATAAAGAGACAGTCAGTCAAACTTTTGGTAGACGGGGAGCTAGTGACAGGGTGTCAGAGACCTGCTGACTGTAGGAGAATATTAACGAGAAGGAACAACTCCCATTGGTTACTCACTGACTCTGTCAGGCTATGAGACTTCAGATGCAACGTCTAGTCAGTTTCAACCGTGGTCCACCGATCTGCCACATTTTCCAGAAGCAGAGTATTACTGTAGTTTCTGTTGGACTTTGTCCTATTATATTGAACTGTTCAAGCTTCTGACTTAACCATGCCGTTGATCAAGCCATAAATGATACGTATTGTGCCATTAAAAATGCCCCAGTGCAGTGGTGATGCTTAACTTACAATAGCCCAGACCACAGCAGTAGCGACAGGGTTAGCAATGGGGTTAGACTGGGATCATGGTTTATTTACATATTCCATGAAGAAAAGGCTAGTTTCATGTAGATTGCACCATTACAAAATAGCCGGTAAATACCCCAAGCCGTGTCTGACTGTGGAAACTAGGGATTTTCTTACCACTTTCAATTGAATTTCTTCAGCTAATTTTCCCATTATAAAACTGTGAAGCTGACAGTGCTGTCAACTTGAGCCAACATTTCAACAGCAATTTGGTTTAAAGTCAAGCTCAATAACTAAAATGTACAATTCATTCGGATTTAGATTTTTCAATTAAAATGGGAAATGAAATCCTTAAATTCAATTTCATTCATTTAATCTTTAATCTAATTGTATTTTTTATATATGTCTACTCCATGCAATTTTTAGTTTGTTTTTATGTCTTTTACTTTTACTTTAAGGTGCTATATAAATAAAGATTATTATTATTAATTAATTAAAAAATACCTTTAAAAATAGAACACTTTCAAGGTCACCATGGGTCAGACTTTACAGCAGTTCTTCTGCTGCTACAAGACTGTAAAATACTGCAATTTAATTGTATAAATGTACCTAGTCTGAAGGAGAGAGGGCCACCAGCGGTGCTTCTCACCCACATGGCTAAGAAGAGCAGAAGCGCCCAGGCTGTGAGCATCTTCTATGACTCCTCATGGGTCCTGCCCCGGGGGTGCCCCTGTCACAGCCACCTGAAGGAAGCACAAAGCAGAGTACAGCATTAACACTTCAACTGACATGAAGAGGGACACACAAAAGTCAAAGCTGTGCGCCAGACGGATAAAACTGACGGACACTCAGTTTCTCTCGCTCCCTCAAAGTCTGTCTATCTCTCTTGTTGCATGCTGGGAATCTGATAGAGTGTGAGACTGCTGGTAAGTACATCTGAGGCCCAAAGGCGAGTTAAAGGTCCCATGTCATGCTTTTCCGGTTATTACCCGTCCCCTTGTGTGTAATGAAGGTTTTTATGCATGTAAATGGTCTGCAGAGTCAAAAACCCTCAAAGTACACCCTGTAGCGAGCAAAACTCTAACACAGAAAATACCTGTCTATGCTGCCCCAGAACGCCTCGTTGGAGATTTCACTTTTTCCATTTGTTTCTTCCAGGAACCGCATGACGTCATGCGGTTCCCGGAACCAAAATGGACCAATCCGCGGAGCTCCTCACACACCAGGATCCCTTGTCCACTATCAAACGCAGTGGGGGGACCTTTAGCGTACATTTAACAACTAACAGGGAGTCCCATTGACTTGCATAGAGCTCCCTGGTTGGTAATAGACGAGTTGGGATCGCGGAGAAATGCTCTCCGCAGACCCATTCTCACAGCGTTTATAAACCTTTTTCTTACTCAATATCAAGCCACACTTATTGTTTTTACTTCGGCTGTGAGTGTTTGTGTGTGCTCGGGATGAGTTTCACTGTATCACCGACCCGGAAATCACATCAGTAAGCTAGCTCACTGAGCAGCGAGCCTCGTAACGTCCCGACCAATCAGAGCACACTGGGCTCACAGGGAGGGGGGGGGGCAGGAGCTCCAACAAGCCGTTTAGGACAGAGAGTGAATACACATACTATACAGAGATGCTGTATGAGAAACCAATGTGAGTTTTTATGACTTTTCTTTCCCCATTGCTGGTTTTTCTTTATTATTAATGGTAGTGTGTTTTTTTATGTTGCTGTGTATTGTTTTTTTTTTGGACAAAACATCCAATACTTCCTGCTTTCTGCTTGCAGTAGGCTTCAAATATCAAACTGGTAAAATCCTAGCCACAAACTGCTTTTCCAAACTTTAAAGGCATCATTGTCATAGTGTATAAATGTAAGTAGAAAAATGAAATTCTTCCATGCATGAAGCGCATGAACTTCTCACACGCTTTTAAGCTCCGATGCCTCTTTTAACGCTTGGGCGCAGGCTGTCCATGACAACCTGTCATGTGTCTGTCATGAAAGATTAAGGCTTTTGGCTTTGTTTGCTGTGTTTTACTCTAAAGTAGGTTGTTCCCTGTGCCATTTTCCCATGTACTTCTCTCTTCTTTGCTTTTCTAGTGAAGGCTATTCACTTCAGCTAATGCATCATTTTTTAGTTTAGCTTCTTTTATTACCTATTTTGTTTTACCCTGTTCCAGTGTTTCCTTCTGAGTTAATCATGTGTTTTCAGTCTCATATTTAAACAGGCACAAGATTTCAAAATTGTGTTTCTTTTTATTGGTGGTTGACAAAAAAGGTCAAACCTGACTGGACAAATGCTTGATGGTGGTTCATATCTGGTTGCCAAAGGCAGCAGGGCAACATTTGTTGAGCTCTGTTTCCAATTTGACACTGTTTCCAGAACATCTGATATTTTGCTCTTCATGTCACTTCTGTCGAAAGGGCATCCAAGGCTTACATCAGCTAAAATGCCAAAATCACAGTAGCTGAAGGTATTACCATGATATTGTGTGCCATGTGTCAACATTGTGTTCCCTGTGATTCTTATTTTGTGGTTTGAACTCACTCCTACTGCTTTAGGAACACAATGATTTAACAGTAATGTGTGGAAGTGGAAATATAAAAGAGCAGTAGTTGCAGAGAAGATAAATCAGAAAGTTGGTTTTAGTTCTCTTTCAAGATACCTGACAGTAAGGAGCATTAATAGGTACCTTGTTGCCTTTAAAGTAGAGTACATAATGTTCTAAGCCAGGGGAACAGTTTAATTGGAGGTGAAGCTAGGTCTGTATTTATCAAAGATTTCCTAATGAGCCCTCATGACACACATTTAAACCAGTGAAGGGTGAGTGAAACTTATTTATAATAATTTTGTCCGTGTTCAGAATAATTGCTCCATCTATTAACCTGGACCCACACCACAGAGTTGTTTCATTTATTGCTTAATTGAAAACATGGAAATTGAGTTATCCAGCGCTGATTTGGTAGCAGCTGTGATTACATTTATTACCTCTCCAAGCTGCTACAACATGCATATTCAATAGTTTCCCCCCCATTAAATGAAGGTAGATTCTGAATTACACAGCAGATAAAAAGAAAATGTATTTATATTGGTATAATAATAATAATAATGATACATTTCATTTATATAGCGCTTTTCTAAGGACTAAAAGTCGCTTTAAAAGAATACAATTCACACAACAAACGAAGATGAAACAGAGTAAATTAGTTATGTTATCTTTGATACGGGGCAACTTCCAGGATAGTATGCCACAAATGTGTGCCTTGTTGAGCTAATCTAGGTTTATACTGTAACTAAGACACATCTACATTTGCACAGTTAACAAAAAACTTCCCACCTATTTTGAAAAAAATGATCCAAGGTTCAATGCCAGATTGAATTAAATTGGTTTAGAGCAGCTATAATCAATATTTGACGTATTGTGGTTAGGTATTTTGGTTAATTCTAATTGCTCTTAAAGGGTAATTTTCCCCTGCAGGAGGAGGCTGTTCTCGTAAAAAAGTTCTTAAAACGCTGCACATTACTTGCCGAGCACAAAATAGACAGACACGGTTAGAAACTAACTGGTGAACATGGTGGACAACTTAGCAGCTAAATAGCAAAGTACTTAGATAAGGAGTTGATAGAGACCAAAAACAAATCTGAAAACAATTCACAACATGCCATCATTTATTTCCCAACACGATATTGTGTAAAAAAAAAAACATTTTTCTAAGGGTATTTATAGTCTTATTTTGAATCATTGCAGTGCCTTGAAATTATTCTTGGATGCTTGATAAAATATGTATCTTTTAATCTTTATTAAAGGTATGGTAGGACAAACAAAGAGTCTGCAAGATTGGTGCAGCTACACTCAATCGACCAGGGCTTATATTTTGGTACAGGCACAGAGCCGACAGAGGTGCAAATGTAGCCACAATGGCATTTTCATCAGGAGGCAGTTCAATGTGCTGTGCCTTTACCTTTGTGGCGTATTTCATCAAATGTACACATTTGTCTCGTGAGCTTAGGTTTCTGGGTTTGAGGAAGTGTCTCAGCGGGCCATTGGGACATCACTACAGGACAGAATCAAAGAGTTGGGGCAGAAGACCCAGTGGAGGTCTTGCAAAAACTGGTAGCAGCTTGCCGCATTACTGAAGATGTTAACAACAACACAAGGGACACAACAGAGAAGTTTAGCTTCCTGTAGGCAGTAAAAAAGGTGTTGTGTTTTGTGTGAGAGGAATTGTTATTTTGTTTCTTTAATTCTTATGTAGCCTCTTGTGAGTAAACTGCTGCTGAGTTGTATCCTATGCACTCTGCACTCTTTCTACATAAAATGTATCTCAGTAGCACATTGATAACACTGATGATCTTATGCCTAGACAGAAAAGCATTTTCTGTTTTTGTGTAAGAACATGCCAATGCGCTTGTCAGAGAAAATGTTTTTGATGTCAGAAAAGCCAATTGAAGGTAGAATATATGTAATACATGGACCAAATGTTTCAGGAACAAATTAAGTATAGCTATAAAGCATCTAATAGGGCAAACATAATGTCTGTAATTAACTGTTACTGTGGATGTGGAAATGGTTTGCTGGTATATTCTTGGATATAATATAATTGATCCCTTTTGTTCTCAACTACACCTACAAATCTGAAAAGACAGTTCTAGATGGGGGAATGAATAAGTGCAATCTGCTCTATAGAAACTCACAGGAAAGTGGCTGTAAATCATTGTGAAACTACATGAGCCTGTGGCAATCACAGTTCTATGATTATTTTTCTATTCAGCAATGTTTGTGTGTGCGTTTATGTTTGTGCCTCCTTAAATCTAAAAAAAGAATCACTCAGGCTGCAACAGCATGTCTTTTTATTGAACTTATTTGAATATGAGAAGTAAAATAAAGCCAGTTTATTGACAGAACAGTTTTACAGATAAATATTGCACTTCGTTTCTGGCATTGGAAAATATTTCAGGATTAATGGCCTACACTGGCAAGAGGATATCAAATCCCCAACCCCAGCAACATGAATACGGAAATAAGTGTTTACATCAGGTTCACTTTGATGTCGTCCGCCTACCGTTCATATTGATGGTAACATTTGGCGGGTTTTTAAGACTACCTTACTGAGTTATTGCTCAGGAGAGCCTTTGGGGAAAGTTGCATCCAACTGTCAACACATCAAGATCATTTCAGAGACCTTTGCTGGGGAAACTATGCAAATAACAGCTGTCAAGAGTCTTCCCCCAAGGTTTTTAGAGAAGGTGAAAAACAGCATAGAATGAAGGGACTGTTTCACAAGGAATTGAGTACTGACAATTCCTTGCAGCTTATACCATTATGCACACAGGGGGATTACTGTTCTTTATTGTCTAATTAGCCAGACCATAGAGCATCACAACTAAAAGCCCAGACTTGATTTTACAGAAGCACAGGTAAGATTCAACCAAAAGAGAGATATTTTTTTTGCGTCAATTTGATGTAAAAAAACTAACAAAAAACAAGCAACTGTTTCAATACCCATGGAAGTAAGTATGGAAAAATCAATGTCAATGGTAGCTAAGATGCCTTCACAAGCTAACCACCAGTGAGTAAAGACAGAATCCTTGGCAAGCCTTGGATTGGCGCTCAATGCGATCTGTCAAACGAATCGCTCTTCAGTGAGATCAGCTCATTCATGTCAGAGTTCAACACAAATTCCAATAAACTCAATACAGGAGTAAAAAAGAAAAACTTGAGTTGCCCTCGTTTTCAAGACTCCTGAATCTAATTTGTCAGTTTGAGTTAAGCTCCTGATGTGAAAAACACAAACACAGATTGATCTATTTCTACTACTCTATTGCTACTCTACTGAAGCAGACTCGCCTAGAATGCTGTCACGTTGAAAGAGAGTAGATTAGGATGAGGAAATATATGAGTAAAGCCTGGGATTCTAAGACAGAGACAACAGAGTTAACAAGTAGGAGAAGTTAGAGGTGAGGGCATTCAGGAAAAAGAGATGAATAGTGAGTTGCCTTGGTACCCTCGGGTGTACATCAGACATTTATATTCTGTCCAGTATAGATATATATATGAACAAACTATGTGTGTTGAAAACCAACACAGTGCCAAGATTTTTTTATTTTCTTTAATTTTCAGACCTGTTAACATAAGTCTTGATTAATGTATCCTTTATCGTAAAGATATATGGACAAAATACTTAATTTGAGTCTCCAGATCTCCTCTCTCTCAATATATGAACTTTATATCACAAGCAGCTCAACCCCATCATGCCTAAAGTCCACTAATGTCCTCAACAATTGTATTTATTTACTTAAAGGCAGGTTTTGTAGTCTGTCTGGAACCTAATTGTTTTAAATAAATGTTAAATGCTAGATTTGGAATGTCCATTGCTGCAAAATCCTCATGATACTAACATTGTACAGAAACCTTGTAACAATATAACACTGTGATAATTCTTCCTCAGTGCAAAATCAGCAACATATTTAAAGTCCCACTGCAGAGACTGCGCTGTGGAGGAATGAAGAGAACAATGGTACAGATTACTTTGACTGTGAGTTGGCTAGAAAGGGTAGAGAGACAGGCAATCATACTGTATAGAGTTGTACCCATTGCATTTTCAGCATAAGCCTCCACTGAATACTGAATAGGCTGTGAGGATCGTGAAATAAAATGCTGGCTATTGTAACTCTTCTCAGTGCCTTGAAAAATGTTACCTGACTTTGACCAAAACAGGTTGAGGGGGCTAAGAACAGAGGGAATTAAGAAACAAAATAAAAAACACAATAGATGTTAAGCCAAGATTGTATTGACTGGAAAATGGGATGATAACATTGCTCCAGAACACTGGATGTTTATTAGGCAACTGTTTAGCCATAGCTAAAGCTTGCTTTTCATGTTTTGCTTCCTTCTTATAGCCAAAACCCAAATAGAGCAGCTTTAAGAATTCATAATACTCAAAACATACAATTATTTGCATTAGAAACAAACATCTTTAAAATGACTGTTTTAGTTCACAGTGTTTCATAAATAAAGAACTGGAACAATATGCAAAAGTACAAGAAAAATAGGTTAGAGATTATTATGTGGAAATAATTTTGGAACTGATTGAATTTGCATTCAGTTTTTAGCTGAAGAAAATATTGGATATACTGAAAAAGGAGGTTTTTGGGTATGAAATAAAACAACACATTTACACTATGAATAGCACAGGAATTCTTCCTTGCTACAAATGAATAATTTGCCTTCTACAATTGCTGGTCCATGCCTGTTCAATAAAAAAAAGCAATTCGCTCAAGCACACACACACAATCCATTTTTAGTTAAATCCAATTTCTATAAAAGCAACGGGTGACACCAACAGTTTTGCAGCACAGACTGCTGTTAAGTATCAGTGTCATATTTGACAAATAGGCCTTTGTATTTATACAGCGTTTGGAGGAAAACAGATACTCTGAAGCAATAGAACCATTTTTCCTCAATCTCATTCTCAAATCTCAACCTGCTGCTCCCTGTTGTGTGACAATGTGCTTGTCTCTGTGTTTGCAACCAATAGAGATGTGCCCAGTATATATTTTTATCTTAGGTGAAAATTACCAGTGAGAATGTTTTTTATTGTAAAGATCTGACTGAACTAAATCCTCCTCAAGATTAAAACCTTACCGGCACATTGCTGCAAACTGCATGTGATGCTCTGTAGGGGCCATAACAAATACAAATATAGTGGTTATGTTTTATTACAGGTGGGCCTTGTAGCACAGGAGTAAACTAATATAATGGGGGCGCCGCTCGGGCTTTAGAGAGGTGGAGAAGGCTATAAATACAGCAGCTTTGCTCTGACCCTCACACTACACTGATGCGTGGTCATGGTTCACTGACTGAATAGCTGGCAACAAGGCTTTTCTTACATATCATGTTGACGGCCTAGCAACAGCATCAATTCGCTCCGCATCCCATGACACCAGGGGCGGACTGGGACAAAAAATCAGCCCGGGCATCTCGACCGGCCCACTTCAGTACCGCTAGAAATGTGTCAACGGGGGGGGGAATTGTCCGACCGGCCCACTTCGGTACCAGTCCATGACACCAGTCTTGAAATAATCTTTGTACCAGGGTATGGGTAATACAGTACTTGATTCTGATTGGCTGCAGGGTGCACTGTACTGTATAATAATGTCTGATAATAGTAAGTAGTTCTAGTGATGAAACTGTTTGTGCACTATCCTAAATGATTGAGCTTGCTGTTAAAGTCTGATTTTGCAATATATTTATTGCTACACCTTAAAGGTGGGGTATGTAATTTATTTCAGAAACACTTTTTGTTATATTCCATGCAATGCTCTTAACATCTCGATAGCAATGAATATATTAAATGCTTTGACAATAAATACATAAAAAAAATTCATCTGTGGAAGCTGTGGCGCTGTAAAAAGCACGACCAATCATTTTAGCCGGCCCGGCTAAAATAACTGGATGGCCTACCTGCCTGTCAGCCTTCCATCTGTGCACAAACTTATCTCGTGCCCTCATTGGTCATGTGCGCGTTCGTGTGTGTTGGAGGAGGGGCTCTGTAAGGAAGTCCGAAGGAAGAGGCAGATTTTTTCCAGTTGTGTACTTTCAAATTCTAGCGCACTCGAGCTGGTTTCTCAAAAATGACATACCCCACCTTTAATCTTATGCAAACAACTAACATTTATTTTTGCCAAATCAGGAAATATTGCAACTATGGTGACTGGGATCAGTGTTTCCCACAGAATTTGATTCTATTTGTGGGGGCACCGGTCGGTCGTCCATTGATTCCTGATGATGGAGACCTCTTTGGGCATTGTCTTTTTATATTCCTTTTTTTAGCCCAATCAACTAAGACACAAATTAACCCCCCCAAACACAGCAAGAACTCCCGTCACACCACTACAATAAGAGGTCTCAGGTTGGCTTCAAAATCAAGACCGTGAGCTTGTCGGTGCTGTTCGAAAGGGGCAAGATGAGAAGGATCAGCGATTGACAGACCAGGAGGGTCTGACAGCTGGTTGACTTGTCTGTCAATAGTTTACACAATCCAAATATCAAAACTGTCAATCAAACATCAAACATTGTGTAATTCAATTGCAAATGACCCATTAAAACTGACAGATTGAACCAAAGGAAAGTCAGATGCATAATGAGACTCCCATATTTGCATATATTCATGTTCTGTTGCATTGGGAGTCACAGAACTGCACGAAAGCAACTTGTAGATGGAAATAAGTGATGTGTGACCAATGTTCAGGGAGGTTTGAGAGACTGTCAGAAGCTGCAGGAAATGAATATGCATGTGGTATGTATATTCCTGAATGTTTGCGGTGAGTTCAAAGAGAATTTCTGTCTGTTTGTTTGAAATGTCTAGACATGAGAAATAACAATGAACTCAACAAAGGAGTTAGTAAGGAGGTATTTGTATATGGAAAGTACGAGTCTGTTGTTCAGTTCTTTGTAAGGGGAGTTTCTGCTCTGCAATGAACTGGACCCTCACAGTCAACAACACTCATCAACATCTCCCAGCAGCAAACACACTTTTTTATTACCACTAAATCTCAGCGTTCTCCTTGTCAGGGACAACACAAGGTGGAGGGAAATTGCTCTGAAGATGCTCATTAAATGGAATCAGGATATCTAGGAGTAAGTCTAAGAAAGCCTGGCCTACTGTACACTAATCTAAGAGGCTTCATCAAATTCACTGACTGTGTGGGAGCCTGGGGGAGTTTGCAGACTTGCAGTGGTTCAGTTAACAGTATTTTGGAGAAAATACCAGTTGTATACCTAGGATTTGTATCAGCAATTGTTTCCACCTTTGGATGCCCTACTTTCCCAGAAGATTTGTCCATTATTACTAGCTTTAGGGCAAGAGTAACCAAACATACACATTTCCTGGGTAGTAATAAACATTGGGGGTAAAGAAAAAGATTACCAAGTCAAGAACTAAGCTATTAAATATTAGACAACACTAATATATATATAAAATAGATAACAGTGTAAACTCAGATGATTTAAAGAAGATGGTTTGCTCTTTCATTCATTTATGAACGTGTATATGTTGTATAGCAAAGTGTCCTTAGAGTATTCATCTGAAGCCCAGGCACATATTGTTCTACATGTCACTGTGCTTGCTATCTTGTTACAAAAGCTGAATCAGCTCTGCCATTCTACAGATCTGCCTTCATTCACATCAGTCTACCAACTTATTGAGAAACATGCTAATTAAATTGCGAAGGTATTGACGGACCAATCTGAATACATTATTAATTCATTGTACACACCAACCACTAGTTGTCTAACTCAGCATGCATCTGGCAGAAAGCTGGGATATTTTGAATGGGTGTAAGTCTAACGGAGGGTTCATTAATAAAACAACACTTATATTTAAACCGCACAATCTCAAATGAAACTTGTTTTTAACTTTAGGAGGCAAACAGGAGGAGCCCTTTTTGTACTATGGAGTCAAACGTGATTTTGTAAATGTTTATTTGACATGTAACTGACAAACATTCATCAAAATGTTATTTTGCAATATACCTCCATTTACACAATATTATGACTGTTGCACTGTATTGAAAAAAGCGGACATTAAAAATATAAACGTATCATTTACATTCAGGTGTGGAACTGAGCATGCGAGTCATTCCAGGAAGTAAAGCAAACAATAATTGTTTACTAGTAACAATATCCCAAAAATTGAAAGATTTAAAGCAGTATAAAATGATACTATAACATGGGGAGCAAAGTTGTAATGATACATTAATTAAACAGTAATATGAGCAAAACTGACAGCTTTTAAAGACAGTGGGGCAGAACAAGAGAGTCAAGGCTGATCTCGGGTGAGCCCGCCCATCACTATTTAGAAATATTTTAGCAGCCGGAATAAAAAAACCTGCACCAGGCTATTATGGAAGTTAAGAAGGGTTTAGCAATAAATCGCTTCACATTATGATGACAGGGAAGTTGAGTGCAATCATCCCTAAAGGACGGTAATTTGAAGTTCTTATTAAATGATGATCTCAGATATCTCTTAATTGCAAGTTGAAAAGCCCTAGCATCAATAATCTCCTCACAAAAATAAAGTTTAATAGTGAGCACTGCCCTTGGCTATTTAAACTCCAGGCCAGTGTTTTTCTTAGTAGACACATGACTGCCACCTCTGGCGTGACAACATTGTATTTAAACTCATAATTATAAGTCTAGTCCTCAAGGATGCAGATACAGTATGAGCATATGTCAGATTGTGCGGCTGAATTTGCCCTGCATTCTGTAAGAACTGTCAAGCAAAGGCCCTTACAGCACATGACAGAGTACAAGAGTAAGAGGACAGGAGGCAAAATGAGTCAAGAATAGAAATTGAATGAACATCATAAGCAAGCTTTCCAGAGCAGCCTCCCATTTTTCTTTGCCTTGTAATGACATTAAGACAATAATCAGATGAAAGTGACTTTGGCAGTTAAGACATTGCTAATTGATAATCATTTCAACCAAGAGAAGTGTACAATCGTAAAATTGCTCTTTGTAGTATGTGAATACTTTCTTACTTTCTGATTTTCACAGTTAATATTCATCTATAAATCATTTTATAGTGCTGATGCTGGATTTATAGTTGGCATAAAAAGCCTTTCTTAACCTGTATTAACACTATCACTTAGATTCAATATATGAAAGTAAGACAGGTGAACAACACACAAATAAACATTTACATGTATGGTTTAGGTATAAATGAAAATTGATAAAAATTAATTATTAACATACTTCCAAAGTTCAATTTGTTGCAAAGCATGGAAAAGATGTTGAATCTCAAAAAGCAAGTGCTGTTTCCAACAAAACAATTTGGAATGGATTGTGTTATCACTCAGATAATATAATAATCCCTTTTTTTAACAACATATATATGTATATATACAGTACACGTTCCATAATTATCAACATTCATCTTTTGTGTTGTGCTGAAATCATTTGAGTTTGTTTTGGCTCAAGCATCTTCCCAAATCATATCTGTTCCTTTAAGTACAGCATGTCAAGTCAATCTATGTATAAAGCTTCTGTGTGTGGACTTTTCCTCACGTGGAGCCAATTCCTACATTGAAGGAGTTCATAAACCTTTTAAAATATTATTAATATTTTGGATCCAAAACATTGGAAAAACGTAATCTGCCTAAACAGTATTGGGCCTTGAATGTTCATGCTACCGTTCCAGCTCTGGAGAACAGCTTGTTCTGAGACCTGTTTATGCAGCACTAATGAAATGCCGACGTGTTTTAATAAAAACTGCCGACAATGAACTTTAGTAGCTTGGTGTTCATATTATGATACAGTATAGCGAGCACCTACATATCAGTCTTTAAATAACGCAATGCTAATACCTTCTATAAGTTATGTACATTTGAGTTCATAATGTGTGCATTTAATAAACCTAGTGAGCACAATTCCAAATCAACTATAACTGGTTTTTGAGAGCACCCCCTACAATTGTGTCTGATTGGTGCAGTCTTTTGAATTTCCTGGTCGTGATCTGTAAAATTACACATACAGGGTAACCTCACAAGTGGCATTTGGAGAGGAAGAAATCAGTGTTATGTCATGGAGTGTAAGAGAATACATGAAAAAGAAGAGAATGAGGGGGAAAGGGCAGTATTGAATTGAAGATGAATGGATGTGGAACAAATGCTCATCTTATCTATGTCCTCTCAAGTGTCCGACCCCACCGCTATACCACAGATCTGTTTCGCATGAGTGTGTAAGTCTCTACGCACACAGGTCAAACTTAGTGTGTGTTTGACCCTAACCTGTGTGTGTGTATTGTGCTGGTGTGTGCTGTATGATGCCCTTCACACTCTGTACTAAATGACTTAGACCCACAGAATACTCCAGGGGGATATACACACTCAATCACACTGTACACCACTGCAACACCAAGGGCAACACAAAGGGAGGCAGAGAGAGAGAAGCAGAAACACCGGCCATAAGCAGACAGGCAGTGTGGCCTGAAAATCTGTTCCTTGGCAGACTCGCATTGCTACAGCTCCCAGTTGGCAAAAAGCATTGGAGGGTAACAAACTTGATTTCAAAATCAATGTCCCTTTAAATCGTAACAGCTTGTCACTCTGGTTAAACAGCTGTATGGGTCAAACTGCAAGGTGCGTCTGTTGCATAGGTGTTTCATATCGGTGCTTAGTTATAGTAGACAAAAACGAATTGGCCGTCATACTGATGACTATTAGTTATGAATTCATAGTGGCTTAAGAAGGAGCATGCCATGTAAGGGATATAATGAGCAGCTTACACAGGGCAGTTAGTTAATAGGCTTATTCAGGACTTGCATATGGTATGCAGGCAGAAGGTTCAGTATTGCTCAAGAATATTTCAACCACAAACAAAGCTGCTATTGAAAGCATCATCTTTTTTTTAAACGTGAACTTGCAAAATGTCCAGATGTGGCAAAGGCTAAGCTACCCTTCAACAAGTCATGTTTCAGTGACCTTAGACCTGACCTTTTTTTAAAGAAAATGCATTGCATGACAAGAGGCATCAAGGAGAGAATGAACTTGGTTGAACACCACAAGTGATCTTTGGAGTTGTTTTTTTAACCTTCAGTGACTTTTTTCTGTTGCTAAAAAAGGACCTTTTAAGCAAAGCTATGTGCCACACTCTGCGCTGCCCAGTACCATCACAGTTTCTTTTTTCTTCAAGCCCCTGAGCAACACAATTTAAGCAGTTGGGAGAGATAATTGCCTTGCCCAAGGAGGTAGAAATGAGGGAATGACAAGTGCTGCTCATTGACAGCCACTGGATAATCACATATTAAAAAAAGAAGCTCTATTAACAAAAAACTCTTCTTTCTCTGCAGAAAGTCAGAATTGTGCTTTATAGACATTAAGTGCAGTCTACTACAACACATCATATTTATACAATGAGTTTGTGAGTAGCTTCAACATATATTTTGTGCATGTCAGACAATAGTGTCCGTCATCACTGAAATAGAAGCATACTGGCAATTTTGACAGAACAACATTTTGTTACGTAGCCTGTGAATGCATTAAAAAACTACACACAGTTCAGATATGGTTAGTTAAATAGCAGATCCATTAACTAAGCTGCATCTGGAGGCATATACAAAACTGACCATGATAGCATTCAATTACTGACATAAAAGTGTTGGCTTTGGTGTGTGCTGCATGTCTACAATGTATTAAAGTGGTGTCTAGGTTTTGTGTGGTTTCATTTCTGCAATGTGCTTTCATCCCCATGTCACTCTCTCTCCCCTCTGTCACTCTATCTCTCCCGTTTCTCTGTGCTGAAAGACCCTTAGGCCTGCTGTGCTTTTACCCTAATGAGGTACAAGCCAGAAATCCTTCTAATGTCACAATTATAGGCATTTATATGGGCTCTTGGGTTGTTTTCTTCTCTGAGCAAAGCAACAGCCATGAAGGACACACTGCTCTTACCCACACACTTTCTCATGACATACACATCAAAATTACACCCATTAATTTCAGACAGCTGACAGGCCACCTTGCTCGCACTCAACCACCGGCTGGCTGAATCACTGCTTATATTTAGTACATATTGAGCATGTGGAGCTTTAGTTTGCCTTTTCAAATATTTTTGTGTTTCACAAAATGAAATAAAAATCCATAATATGTATCCAGACATTGTGAACAAAATGTTTTAGCTCCCATGAAACTTATGGCTGTTTTCGATGTAATACTGTGAAGAGAAATAAGAAACTATTATCACAGCCACATTATCCTCAGCAACATTTCCTTTGTTTCAATATTGGTATTTAATGTCTGTAATAGAGCAACCAATCATGAAGCAATGAACAGAGACGCATGAAATCCATTTGCTTAGTCTTGCATGAAAGAAGTGAAGGATGGTGGTCATTGCAGCCGTCAGCTTGCTTGTGGGATCAAGAATGTTTTAAATGTAGATTTTGTTGTCCATTATTTTATTTAATAAGTTCAAACCATGAAGCTGATGTGGGTCAAGTATCTTATGTAATTAACTAAAGGCTGTTTATCTTGGCACTTGGACCCACAACTAATGACTTTGTAACTGCATGAGCTATTGGCAGAATGCCAGATTCTTCTTATAAGATACCATGCTGCCTACAGAGAATGCATGTCTCAGAGGTAGCATCTATAATGCACAGTGGGAGAGGGAAAGTGAAAGTTGAGTTTTTAGATCGTTAGCAAAAATGCCACACTCATCCACTTAAAAGGCCTAATATGGTGCTCTAATTAGCTCAATAAATCAATTTGGAGTTTATCTAAGAAGCCAATGAAGTGCACCCTAACTAGTCTATGTTGGCAGAGAATAACAGCCTCAAGCAAAATGAGCACACAACAGAAGCTGCTGCATCCAGTTCTGCAGAAGGTGCCTTAACAGCTATTATCTGTCACACTCCAGATGTAGACATGTTGTGTGACTATATAACATAGGTCGCATGTCTCTTGCAATACCAGACTTTTTAATGCCCAGAATTAATTCAACCCACTCAATACACCACCCATGACTGAGCTTAATGGAAGATGGAAACCAGCTCAAGCAGTAAGAAAAGTGTATCCACACACAGTTCTTGGAGGTATCTACGGTGTGTAGGCATCATATTAAGCAGCAATGCTGGTCATCCATCATTGAAGCCTGGCTGGAAACAATCACAGATTTAACCTGCCTCTGTGCCAGGGTACAGTCGGAAAGAAATGGCTTGTACCTGCAGGGTGTCGGATAATGGAGGTGAGCGTCATAGACAGCAAACAGTGCTTTAGCAGCAGCTCAGTATCTGTCCTAAATCCAACCAACTCTGAAATTATTCAAGGAGCCTGTACAGATCAATAAAAGCTACATGAAAGCCAACTTTTCATTCAGATACTAAAGCAGCTCAAGTGTCTGTAAGGAATGTGTCAGATTCAGATAGAAATCATTGCAGTCCATTTTTACAGTGCAACAACCGGCACAAGGTTGTGAGTAAGGGCAAAGAGTTCCCTATAAGCACACTTACGTGATATATATGCAAGATATATTCCCAAAATGATTGCGTGACGTAGTAAATTGGATGGGTATGAATAATCTATTTCACACAGTATTCGTCCAAGCCTCTTAAACAGTTGAGTCACATAACACACATTGATTGTCGAGTGGTAACAGAGTTCAATTTTTTCAAGTATGAAAATCATTTTCTCTGGGAGGTGGCGAGTCATTGACATACGGCATTCTTTAGTGTGGTTTGATTGCTATTTATGATCGTCTCAAGATGTTTATTTCATTCGTCATTTATTTTTATTCAAATGTATTTATTTTATCAGAAGTATGTTTTTATTTATATTTTAATCACTTTATTTCCTCGTATAAAAATGTTGGGGAATATTTATTGATACAACCCTACTCGCTCACCCTTTAACAGAACACATGGCCCTGGTGTTAGCATTTCCTGAGCCATGCACAAGTTACCAAGACATAAAGAAAACAAGGCATCACTTCTGTGAACAAGGAAATGTTGATGACAATGTTTTTGCCATACAATTTTCTTTAAATCCTCTTATTCTATCTGCCCTCTAAACTTGCTTGAGATGTTGTTCAGGCATGACTGAATAATAAAAACAGCTTATGTTTTATGGAAAAAGTGGCTCAGCTAAAATAAAGTTCCTCAGAAGCAGTTATAAATAAATGTGGCCTGAAGGTACAAAAGAAAAGCACAAAGTAAGGTGCACAAGGCTTAACAATATTGAACAACACCAAATTGTGCCGGGGGAGGACAACCAGCGTGTTGCTGGTTGTCCTTTTGCTACCTCCTAAGCATACTTATTAGACAGTTTGTTAGGCAGAGAGAGCAGCACAGAGATAAAGAACACCAGCATGGGTTTCTTGTTTTCAGTGTAACCTATGATTCCCAATGCTACAATGGAACAGGGAATGTGCAGAATTGCATTCAAAACGTATTGAATAAGCACAGTCAGGAAGGTTAAAGATTGTGCCAAAGCATGAAACAATGTTTTAAATTTTAGGAGTACTTTCTTCTCTTTGTAAGTCCTCACTCCTACACAATGACACCTGAGGGTACACACTGGGTGGGACTTTTTAGTTTAACTACTTATATGCAATATTTAACTACATAAAATCCCTTTTCACTTAACAAATCAGACGGAAAACGGCTTTAAAAGGTATAATACTTTAAAACTTCCAAAAAGAATTACGCATTTATAATCTGGATTGTTCATCGAGAGAGAAACTACAGTATATTTGTTTTTTAAAAAATCATTAAGGTACTTTTTGGAGGAAAAAAACTTTTACACACAAATTATTATTACAAGCAGAGTTAACTGCCTATCTTAATTCGTATCGACTGTATATTGTGATATTAAATGTATGTTTGTTGTTCTTTAATACTAAACAGTAGCATAAATAGTAAAGCAACCCTTGTAGGCAGTGTGATCAGACCTCTGCCCGGGTTGAAGTTGGGTTGAGCTACGAGGGGTTTTGAATTACATGACATGGCCCTATGTATTAATAAAATGTAAGGTGTAAATTACTGTGCCCTGACAAGTGCAACATACCCAACCAAAGAGCAAGGAGAGGTGTCAATCAAGTTCAGTTTGTACCTGCCCACAGTCCTGAGAAGAGCACCATAAGTTAAAACCCCTGTCAGTGTACATTGTTTGTATTATCACTTTAAATAATGAAAATGTAGTGAAGACAAGCTAAGAATTCAAAGCTTCCATTGCATTAGTTTAACAAAAAACTGTCACCACCTCACTGGTGGATGAAGTATAGCTAATGAGTATTCTGATTAACAGAGTCCACTGCCTGCTGTAAAGTCTACATGGTTATTACACTGAAAACTGAACTCATCAGTCACTGCATTCATTTAGAAACACACAGATAATGTGCAACACACTTACACAAAAATACACACAGAGATATTTGCAGTTCAGTTTAAGCACTTTTATCACCCAATTTAATCACAAGGAGAATATCTTTTTGATTAATGAAGTATGCCTCAGTAAAGGGTATGTAACTCACAGCAGCAATAGATTCTGAGGGCTGTGTACGTCTTCGTATAGCTGCAGTGTAATGCTCCTCTGCAAAGCCTCTGGGAATGTTAAAATAATTTTCACAGTGATTTATTTCACAAGGATATGTGATCTATGGTTGCTATAGTTTATTGTCACTAAAACAGGATTACTCTGCTTAATTACATCTGCATGTATGCTGCAGTCAATGGTAGTGTTGGTGTAGCTTCAATGAAGAGAAGACAACAGAAGAAATGTCAAGGTCACCTCTGTTTTCCACATTTTAAGAGATAAATAGACCTATTTTGAGGGACAACAACACATTGGATGTCACAAAGGCGGGCATACTGAAGGACTGAAGATAAAAATAATCAGGACCCAACGTCATTTCATCTTTTATGAATATTCAATGTGTTGTGCTCTGACCTTGGAATATAACCGCCATTTTTTATGTGATTACCACTGTCTCTGGAAAAATCATTCTGAAATAGGTATGCTTTTTATAATATGTACATCACAAAGACACAAATGTAACCTTGATCCTCCACTCTGAATAGCTTTTTTTCAATTGAATGTAATTGATGTCTTTGTAAATCTCTTCACCAGTGAGATATCAATTCTTAAATCACATAACAAATGGTTGCTTGTTTGCAAACACAGGCAAAAAATAACATGTCCAATGACATGCAGACTGCTGTAAATTGAAGTATTCCACAACTGAGTAATCAAGCTTCCTTCTTGCCAATGGTTGATGAGCAAAACCAAGGAAGAGTGCACATTTTAGATCCATTGCTGGATTTAAGAAGGTTTTGCATATTCACAAGCAAACACACTCACACATGTATAAGTGTAGACACATGGGTTTGATTACATACTATAACATAATTATTTTAAACCTGAATCCACCTACATCAATTTAAAACAATGGCAAATGTTCTCATTAAACAGGCAGCACTGCATGGCTCTGACACTAACGTGTATTTTACCTCTATTACTTACATAATTCATGTACACTTCTACAAGCCTGTTCATCAAAGAAACAAGAAAGGTCATGTCTGTTTCATATATATTGTGGTTGCTAGAGAGTTAGTAACTGCAGGGCGGATGCATCAAGTCTTTATGAATCAGTACTGAGGGCAGTAGGGTGTAAGCATGGGGAGGTATTGTTGGGCTGCAGGGGGTTCAGGGAAGTTGAAAAGTGGAGGGAAAAGGGAGGTGAATGAGCAAAGAGGTTGTTAAGGGTGAGAAGATCTTGAGTGTGTGGTTAAATAAGAAATGAGAAAAGCGATAATGGTGAGTCCAGGGCAATGTGTGTGTGGGTGGTAAGAAAAAAACAGGAAGCAGGTAGAAAAGGCATGGATCAAGGTAAGCCAGAAGGAGAGAAGAGATGAAGATAAAGACAAGGGAGGTGTCAATGGAGGAGAGTGGAGAGGATGAAGGGCAGAGGAAAAGGTTTTTTTTTCCGGAGTCTCAAGCAGCCTGAAGATACAAGGCAAACACGGCCTAGCAGTGATTACAGGGAGATGTTGCCATTGTCTTGTCACACAGACATAAAAAGTTCTGTGTTGATCCTGTCCACAGACAAAAGCTGTGTACACCTCCGCAGTACATTCATCAACATCCACACCTTAGTGAGCTTTAATATACAGTCTAGCTCAGATAGGTGACCCATTATAATTGGATCTCTGAAGGTGCTTTCAAAAAGTGAGCAGTGACGGCAGCTCCTGTCTCATGTTTGCTTCTTCCGCCTGAGAATACATTCAGCAAATCGCATTCAGGGCCAACATTTTGCATCATGTTATCACTTGAGTAAAGACTCAACACAGGTTATATAAATGGACTCAAATGAAGTTCAGTCGATTTCAGAAGAAGACATGCTTTATTCGTCCAGAAAGGGCAAATTCTATCTGATCCCTCTGCCCTGATTAAGACATGATTCTAGGCGATTTGAGTGCCTTGACAAAACAAGCAGAGTCGGCCATCAGGCGCCCTTGGGTTATCCAAGCATGTCATTTCTGCAGCCTGTCTGGTACTGTTGGCACTAGTTAGTCCTTAAAAAGCAGCCACTCAGCTGATTGAACATGTTGAATTTCTGATGGATGATATCTGCCTGACTGCTCAGATAACAGCGGGGGGTTCAGTGATGCTTTGGGTCACAATTTGCAGAATTAGCCATCAGCCCTTCCCGTTTGCTGAGTACCCATGGGTGTACAAATAACCAGATTAATTCACATGGAAGATAATTTAAGGATTTAATCATTCCCAGGCCGGGGCGGATCTACCGGGGTGGCATGGGGTGGCAACTCCCATCCTAAAAAATAGCCTTGCCACCCCAGCTGCCACCCCAGTTGGCAGCTTTGTTTTGAAATAAAAGTTGTGGCTCATCGGACATTTATGAGAGAAAATCCCTAATGTCCGAGTGCAAGTGAATGCAGCAGAAGACGCGAGCCTTGTAACCCCTCGGCGGCGATTTCATTTGAACGGGACGGCGCAAAACGAGAAGCATTCGGACCCTAGAGACGGAAGGAATTAGGTATTTGCGGTCTACAATGACAGAGAAGAGACTGTCAAGTTTGGCTGTACTCAGCATTGAATCAAAACGTACTAAAGCTTTAATCTTAATAAGTTTGTGAGGCGTTTTGCTGAACAAGATGGTAAGCGCCGCATTCAGCTGTTATAGGCATGCCAACTTGATGCTCTGCTCACGATGACTCGATGAGCATAAAAAACTGTTAAGATGATGACCTTACGTGGATAAATATATTTTTTTCTTTGTGGGGGTCTGCCCCCAAAAAACTATTTTAAGTCCTGAGAAAGTCAAATAAGACGGTGTGTAAAACTACACTGCCCAGCCAAAAAAAAGTAACCACTTTGATTTAACTAGGCTAGTAGGTAAGGACTTTCCACTGGATAATAACTGCAGCGATGTATATGTTTTAGCTGAATACACGTTTGTTCTTTCTGATGTAAAGTCAAGGTTGTAACTGTTTGCAATGAAGTTGTGGGGTGCTGAACTGTTCTTTTGATTCTTTTGAATATTGATATATGAGGGTGAGCAAGCATCTTGAGGAACATTCATCATTAACTCCTCCAAAAAATCTAGTTTGTTTAATAATAACAATGACTATGTGAATCATAACAGTGATTGACAGCTGATAGGAATGATATGATTGTTAATATTATCATATTAATTCAGACAAACATCGATGAGACAGTTAATTAATGTATTACTTATTGCAGCAGTCTGCATAGATTTGGTACCCCTGCTGGTCTAAGAGTGAAACAAACTCATTCAGTTATTGTTCAGTTAAAATTCCTTCAATTATGTCTGCCATCTTTATATATCTCTATTAAAGGCTTAACTGATGTGCTACAATAATGTCACCTAATGTTATTGAGTTAAAATATTAATATTGTGGCTTTCCAAGTTAACATTGATTGATTGACTGCGATTAAATCAGCATATACTTCTGCCAGGAGATGCCACCCCTCAAATTCTCCAGCCACCCTCTTGCCACCCCATGAATATTTTTCTAGATCCGGCCCTGTTCCCAGGCAATTTCTGGAGGTGTTAAGAAATCGTTTCCTTCTAAGATCTGTAGATGAATATATGGACTTCATTTGCACATTGAATATTGGAGATAATGATATCCCTGAAACTATAAGCCGTTCAAAAACTAAAAATATACTGTATGTGTCATATCTGTGTGTGTTTTATAACGCTTTTCATCTCGCTATGTTCCTGATGTAATAGTTAAGGGATCATACACAGACACTCTATGCAGCACGTTACATTTGTGTTACAGATTTTGTGGGCCTTAATAAATAAGCATGTAAGTGTAGCTGACTTTTTGTTAGTAAATTAACCCCTCATTGGCAACCACTGGAGTCAATGGAAGCAATGGATAAGCTATTTGTTCTCTGGTTTCCTACATTTTTAAGATATCCTAATGATCAATACTTGGTGTTAAGGGAGAGCTTTTAAGTTGGCATCAGACAATTAACAGCATCTGTGATATTATTTGGAAAAACCTGCTTTCTAGTATCCATCAAACTCGAGATACATGTGTAATCCTTCTGTGGTATTGTGCTGTGACAGCTGTGTGGCTTGCTGTTCTGACACAATGACACCAATGGGGAGCAAATTTAGCACAAACAGCGAGCTGCTGAGTGGGGTGTGAGCTCAGCCATTCATCTACGGAGGCTTGACGTTTATCTATCAGAATATAAATTGAAAGATAAAAATCCATGAGTACAATTTGAATGATCATGGAGACAGCTATTTTGTTTTTATAGTGACTACATATGTGTATGTGTTTCAAGTAGCGTGTGAAAAAATATCGCAGACATGCATTGCAGAGAGGGAGGAGGGAAGATAGACAAATGTGCACTCTTTTGCCTGAAGCAAAAGTTTGAAGATGCAAGAGAAACATCTGTGTGAACTACATCTTACAGTGCTGATCCACTTGAGGCCAACAGGATCATTAACATGGAAAGTGCAATAACTGTCTACAAGCTAATCCCGGCCCTTTGTCAAAAAATGATGATGAAGCACTTACCAAGTGTAATTCTCCCCCTCTGCATTTATCTTTTCCAGAATATATTTCCATGTAAACCATGCAATACCTATGTTAGGTTGGGTAGACTCGCTTCAACCCTCGAGAGCAGCAGCTAATCAAGGCCATTATAACCTCATGATAGTCCAAAACAATAAGCGGATTCAGTTCCTTTCTGCGTTCTGGATTCATTGGATTTTCTTAATATCAATATAAAATTCAAGAAAGCCACTTGCATACTTGTGGACAACAAGGTACATAGGCAGTTGAACACGATTCTCTCCTGCAATTAACAAACATCCCCTTTTCGAGATGGCTCTTCTGACAAAGAAGCCCCACTTGAAGGTAGAGGAAACAATAGGAAAGAGTGTTGCATATACCCAGAGGAACCTCTTTGATCCAACCTAAGTAGACAAGCAAGCACAGTGTGTGCTCATATCATTTGAATAGATAAAAAAGAAAGGTTTAAAGTATCCCTTAAAAAGAAATTACACTTATTGTGAAATTTGGATCAAGATGCTTACACGAAATACAATGTTGAATGCTTCATGTAAATTAATTAAGATAAAACATACCTTCTTACTCATTCAATCCACACCAAAAGCTCAAGATACATTTCGTATGAAATGAAGATTGACTGAAAGATTGAGAGCCTCACTATGCCTATATTTTCCTCTTCACTGCAGTTAAATGCCCACATTACTGACTGTTTTCTCATCGGGTCTCTGCCGGGGCTGGCCCTCCTCACTCATTGTGTGATTTTCATGAACAGATCATAACAAAGAACATAACAAATTACAGAAAGCTTTACCAGAAAAAAGGTAGATTGACCTCTTTGGGTTGGGACAAATTGATAAGCATTATAACATATTATTTTTGGCATTGTTCCTTAAGCTTAATTTCATGCTGAATATGCATTAACTGTAATTATTTAACACCATTGTTAGATGTGAAATAAATTCATGCTGCATACATACAGTATATGTATGTCTTGCTTTAAATAGAGCAGGATAACAGGCCAAGAAACCAAACATGGAACCAGATTGAATTGCACTGCTGCAGAAACCTACATCTTGATTAAGGTGCATTGATAACGTGAGGCAGGATTAGAGAATTAATCCTAAAAGGAAGGATGGAGGATTTCAATCCTGCCTAGATCTATAAGTGCTTTACCTGTTTAAGGGGACTTAAGAATTATAAAAAGATTACATAACGTTAAGCAGTGCAGTTGTACGAATGTTTCATGTAAGGAACATTTCAGTCCCTATAGAAACTGTTGTAGATGTATTTATAAAGTAGATGGGTTTCTGATTAAATAAATTGATGCTAATGAGTTTCTGCAAGTATAACTAAAGTAATAACTTTACTTTAGCAGAGACGTGTGTCCAAACATCAATCAAACAGAGACATATCTGACATCAACATTAAATCTATAAAGTCATACGGGAAATGTAGTGAGGGGGGGAGATGCCTAGAGAAATAAATAAAGTTCCATTATTGCCTGAATACCAAATTATTGGAAATACTTTTGTTAATTAATAACACAGTTTCTGCTCATGAGTTTGGAACCTCCAACAAATATGTTGCGAATGACACTGCCTGCTGATCACTTTAACAATGGGGCTGGGCAATATATTGATAATAAATCAATTTAGTTATATAACACTAGATGTGGAGTGACAAATGTGGATAATATAACATTTTAATATTGCCCAAGTGTCATTACGGTTAGGTGATCAAGTCATTAAATCTGAATTACTAATGATTATTTATGAGCAATTCTATTGAGTCAATTTATGTGAATGCACCAATACTCAACCCTTCAATATTATTCTTGATAATCCCCTGCCCTACTTCACATAAAGACAAAGACATGCTGGTGATAAACACAATTGATTATCTGAGACTGTGAACTAAACGTAAAGCTGCACATCGCATAATATTTCAGATTTTTTTTTAACCTTAAATGAACTCCCTCTCTGAACATATTAAATCCCGATTTTACCACTAGGACGAATAAACCATTTTATCAACAGGTAAGGGCTGTGTGTAAAGAGCTCAAAATTGTTCAAGCAAAATTAATTTAAAAAGAATCCTTTCCTGCAGGTGACAATTACCTCAGTGTGAAATTAAAGCCTGTCAAAGGTACAGATATGAAGTGAAATTCAAAAAGGATGTGAAAAATGGATAAACATGGAGGAAATAGGGAATTATAAGTGGTTTTAATACTGATGTCTTAACCCTGAAGCTGCAAAGCCACAGCTACTTTGCATATTATTATTGAGTTGAGCCTAATATGTTATCATTTTTCCGTATGTGCACTCATGAGTATGCAGATGCAAATGCACACACACAATATTCACACTCATACATGTGCACAAACACACACCCAGACTTATTAAGAAAATGCACAGCTCGCCTGTGTGGAAATCCTGATTACATTTAATTTACTGCAACTGGGGTTTCATCACCAAATAACAGTCAGGGGAGCTGAAGCACTGGTGCATGCTTGGTTCAACCATGCACCAGGAGAATATCAAAGCATGCCACCCATCATGTTTCATTTCTCTCCAACCTTTCTGACTTCGTGCATCTCTTCTACTGTCACCTTCATGCCCCTCTGTCCTCACCCCAGCCCTATCATCATCTCTGCCTTCCCGCGGTCCTTTTATACCCCCTAAATCTCTTCCTCTCCTCTTTGCTCCTCTTGTTGTCATCCCTCCACCAGCTGTGTCATGCAAGACACACTGGTTGGCCCTGCAGAATGACAACAGCACAGAGAGGATCCTTGACACTCTTTAGTGGCAGAACATTACTGGCTAACACCCTCCTATGGGCTATGGAGCACTCTTTGCAAGAGATACAAACCAGTCAAAAACAACAGATGGTGCTCCCTGTGCTCCCAGAAACAATTAGACACGTATGGTTTTTACTTTACTGCTACAGACTTTCAGTCAGACTTTAGCAGCACATTCTTTTACCGTATATCTCACTATAATCTAACAATATTTTTCAGGGGATATCTAATTTCACCAGAAAGCAGGGATGCAAATGACAGTATTTCTTATAATGTTGTATTCTGACCACCATTTCCTCACAAACAGAACTAGAATATTTTCTGCTTCCGTTACCGTGGAGGTCATAAAGCTTAGTGGCATTTCATTCTGTGGAACTGATCAACACATTTTTACTGGTTAAACCCTGGAACCTAACCCACACCAGTGGCGAACCGTGTCTATCACAACTGGACCTTCTGTAGACACACACAACCCCCGCAGTTATAATGTCCGTCTTTTCACTGAATTGTCGTCTTGAAAAGGGTACTGACAACAATTCTGCAATAACATCATCTTCACCTGTTGCACTTGCCATTGCAACGTTAAAAACAAAAAACGGCAAATGAATTGCTACGTGGCATTTATCTAGATCCTCTGTCTCGAGACAGTGAACTAACGGGCCTTCTAGAGTACCCTGGAACCGAGGGAAACTCTGAAAGAATACGCCCATTGGCTACAAATCAATATATGATTGGTTGATCAAACTGTCAGTCCAAATGTACGCTCTCATTCAGTGCAACGGCCAGGGCATTCTATCAACGATATAGAATACCCAGAGACCCAGAAAAATATCTGATTGGTTGCATTTCTTTTCTAACACAAAACCACTCAAATGCATAGTGTATGGACCGAGAAAGACAAACAAATCAACGTAACACTGTAATATTACAGATCAACAACACAGATACGATTCTCATTTGTTCATTTTATATACATTTTATTTATATAATTAAATCGATTTTTTGTTTGTTTTATCTGAGTGTTCCAGGGGATTCTCTGAATACCTTGAAGGCCCTGACGGTTCGCCACTGAGTTACATTAGTCTCAGTTCTATATGATTGCTGGTAGTTAAAACAGGAGAGTCATTATCCTTTTGTCAAAAGAATGGATATCTAATTCAGGATGAAAACTCTACATTATAGTCTAATTACTATGGCCTAAATTAACTGAATCAATCAATCAATGTTTATTTATATAGCCCAATATCACAAATGTTACATTTGTCTCAGTGGACTTCACAGTTTGTACAGAATATCAGTATGACAATACGACACCCTCTGTCCTCAGACCCTCACATCGTACAAGGAAAAACTTCCAGAGAAAAACCCACAGTTTAAAGGGGAAAATGGGAGAAACCTCAGGGAGAGCAACAGAGGAGGGATCCCTCTCCCAGGACGGACAGACGTGCAATAGATGCCGTGTGTAAATCGAAAAGATAATACATTTACAACATAGGTAGACCAAATGTTTGGAAATGCTTGTGTCTATTATAAGAAGATGAATCCACGAGGATTTCAACAATCCTGTGGGAGCCATCAGGGAAGTAGTATGATGAAAGTCAGGCAGGACCACAGTGACAGGTTCAGCCACGACTCAAAATCCAGGACTCAGATCAGGACTCAGGACTCAGGATCAGCCACGACTCAGGATCCCAGCGTAGATAGACACCAAAAAGAAATTTGGGGGAAGCTGGGTTATTCGGAACATGAGAGTACACAGGTACAGACAGAGAGAAGGAAGAAGTAAGGTGTCCCCCGACAGTCTAAGCCTATTGCAGCAAAACTAGGGGCTGAATCTAATCAGCCCTAACTATAAGCTTTATCAAAAAGGAAGGTCTTAAGCACACTCTTAAAAACGGATAGGGTGTCTGCCGCCCGAACACAAACTAGAAGCTGATTCCACAAAACCAGTGTTATCCCAGCAGCCAAAGTGTTCAGGCTGCTGGGATAACACTGGTCAATGACCATGTGCACATCTAAGAAGTTGCCCAAAGCTTGTAGACACAACACATCGGAATGTACAAAAGCTGATAAAAACACACAACACAAAAATAAACAACAATGGTCACATAACGGTTGAAAAAGACGGATTGATGCTTCGATATTTTCTTTTCACAATCTTGTCTAAAGCACTCTGTTTCCTGACACTTGTTTTCTTTCTTACATTTCAAGGAGTGTTACTGTTTACTGGGGGTCATTCAGGTTATATTGTAGCAATAACTAGCTTTAGAAGTTGTTTCACACAATCATAACTGGGTAATTTCCCAGTGCTATAGTTTAGGGTTTAGTGTTTTGTGCAAGGGGGTCTCAACAGCAGTTAATAATGAAAGGAGAGAATAATGTTAGCACACAATCACAACCATTTTACTAAAGTAAAGTTAGGAATGGTCCTGGTTTGTATAGTTGTTCTGTGTAGCTTTTCAATTTTGCACCTCAGACCTATAATAGCACAGGCAGCTGAAGAAGGATCAATCAATGAAATGGGAAAGGAATATGTATTTATTTCAACTTAATCCTTGCAGTCTTTCCACAGTATGCCCAACTTGTGCATTCAAATTTGCATTGTAGAGTGTTTGTATTTGAGGTTACGAGGAATGTAAGTTTGAGAGAAGAGCTCATCATTCATCTTCATTTTTCAGCCGAGAAGAAAACACGCTGCCGACTTAAGTTTTTGATGGCATTTAAAAGTGACTGGCATCTGAATGTAAAAGCACATGCAAATACACAGAGAGACTATAACTTTACATGGCAAATATCAGGGTTTCATCCCAAAGAGTAACCGAATCCATTGACTCCTGAGAAACAGTTTCAGTGGCATTGCATTACAAGTCAGTGAGTTCCTCTGTTTGTAGTAGTGCCCATAGGCAGTGCTTTAAGAGGCTGGGGGAAGTATAGCAACATTATTACTGAAAAAGGATGAAGGTAGCTTGCTGCTCTGTCCATGAGCATAACAGCAGCACTCAGCCCGGACCTAACATCTTACCGAGGCATTATAATGGACTTATTGCAGCTTCACACAGGTGTTCCTGCTCCCAGTGAGACTGTACTGTTTCAGACAATGCTCTTCGATTATTCCTGAAACACCCCCACTCGGGTACCATGCTTCGTCGGTGTGACTTTTTTTGCCAATTCACTAATGTATTGAAGTATACATTGTTTACAAGAGTAGGCACTTACATCTATCTTTTCATTTTGCAAAGTGAACCAGACTGATGGATGTAATCTTAAAATGTCTTCCCTACCGAGTCCAAGGTCCCCCCTCCACAGTCTTGTAAAATCCTGTGCAGACTAAGTTAAGCCATGCCGGTAGAAGGAAAGGGATGACAGTCCTCCCGTCCCGATAGCCTTCCCTTACCTGATGCCCCAGCGCCTCCTGTGCTAGAGCTGTAAATGCCAAGGCATTTTAGCCCCATGATTTACATTTTTCTTTTATCACTACAATGGGGAAAGGGAACATGTTTCTTAGCTTAATCCCCCACCATAAAATAAGCCCTCATATAAACTGGAGCATAGAGACACTGCTACAATGGTAAAAGTCTTAAAGCATTAAAGTAATGGTGGTTACACAATTTTCTGGAAAGCAAAATAGTTGCTAGGCAACTGCTCGTGCCCATTGTATTGAGTGAATACATTGTGAAGGTAAAATTATTTACATAAGGAATACAATATAAAGAAATAGAAGAAACAAATGAACACAATATAAAGACAAATAATATGTTTTCCCCCCCTGTGTGCATAAGACCAATAGTTCTGGAAAAAATACCAAATAAATGTTTATGTTTGCCATATTCACATTGTTTGATCCTTATATTTTGTTTAATTGAACACCTTGTAGTTTTACCAGCTCAGCTCAGCTAAAGCAACAAGCCAAATATATTTTTTAATCATTGAAAGCTTGTGAGAGAAATTGTCATTCATATTCAAACCCACTTTTGGTCTATTAGCACTACTGTAGCAACATTTAACTTGCTATTTCATCTCTGGTACAATGACAACATTTTGATACAATATCAACAGCAACGATTGGTTGTTTTCCATGTCATATAGTTAAATGTCAATGTATTCTGTGCTGAATGTGACGCTAGAGGGCAATCAGGTATGAGTGATGGGCCATGCTTCCTTTTTTAAAAGGCAAACAGACATGCCATCTCTTGATCAATTTGCCTTTCATCCTTTGACCCACCAATCATATTTGACCAATGGACATTTTGAAGACCCCTATAGAGTTGTTAAGTGACAGGAATCAAACACAGACACACACACAGGCCTGACACAGGACCAAGACTGATTATACACTGGATGGACAGAGTGAGAAAGATGGGAAGGAAAAATATTAATCATTGGATTTGACATGTTGTGCCACCAACCGTCAGCCTAATGTTTGTCAGGGCCTGGAGGAGATGACAAGGCAGGGAGGGTCATGAAGAGGCATGCTGCCTTATTACATGTGACACACAAAGGTAGTCAGTCACACACAGAGACACACACACAAACACACACACATAATCATAAACACCTTATTAACTGCCATATACACACACCCACACACACACGAAACAATAATAATGTTCTGCATTCATACATGTGGTATGAATACATTTTCCTGATACAAAAGCCTATACAAATTGCAAAATAAGTTATTTGGAGCCATTGTCTGCAATCAATACCCAACAGTCCCTGACCCTGAAACCCAGCCGTCAAAGTATGACATTTAGCATGCAGCAATTATAAAAACCATGACAAAGAGCCAAAGCGAGCAGAGAGCTGTGCACATGTGTTAATAATAATAAGAACAAATGAAGAATCAAAATCTAATGACACAGAAGCAAAGAATGATCCCACTGTTCGAGCAGATGACGTAATAGAAAGTGAAGTTTATGAGGGAGAATACAAATAATTGCCTTGTTGCTTGTCATCTATTTTGTTTAATCTTTTACAAGACAAAAAGCCAATCCTAGGAGTCTGTGTCATGTTAAAAGGTGCTGGATATGCCAGGTTTTTATGAGCCCTAGTCGACACAAAACTAAGAGTCTAACAATTCCTAATCCTAATTGTGAAAATAAATAATTAATTAACTATTGGTAGATAAACCAAAGTGTTGGATATGTTGACATTTAGACCTGCTGATTGTGCTGGATAAAAAGTCAAGGAATCACTAAGGTCATTTAGCTTAATTCACTTGGGACTATGAATGGCATCAAAGTTGTATGACAATCCATCAAATACTTGTTGAGATATTTCAGTCTGAACCAGTGGTGGACCAGCCAAAACACTCATTAAAAAACTAGCAAGGCTAAAATGTTAAAGTGTATGCTGTTGTTGAATTCACCTTCCAGGGACATCCAAAAACAGGATTCCTCCATGAATACAGTAATGGTCTGTGTAGTAGCCATTTATTATTAAGAATTCCAGTTTTAAGTTTGTAAAACCAACGATAATAACCACGATTTGCAGTAACAAAACATCCTATATTTTCTATTCAAACATGCTATTGTTATAAAAAGCTGTACACTGTGTCCACTGTTGCTCATTGTGCACACAATTTGGCTGCAGGCTGGAGTTGACCTTTCCAACTGCTAAACGTTTTGCCAGTAAAAACAGGCCTTTATAGCTGGGACTTCACTGGAGGAGAAGGGGAGAGACATACAAAGCAATCAATAGGAGTCAAGGGAGCAAGTGTGTTCTTTGTTTGTGCACACATTTATGTACATGTGTGCTACTACCTCATGCGTAATGTGTAAGCTGTACCATGGCCCCATGCCCTGCCTTTGATCTGTCCCTAGCAAAGAGGTTTCAGACAAACAGGACCGAGCCTTCTAACTAATGCAAGCCCCGCTAAGCCCAGCTGAGCTGTGTGGGCGCCACCTACACACTGCAGGTTTCTCTCTCTACTTCTTTCAGCCTCGCTTCCACACCTCCTCACAGCTTCCACACTAACTGCTTATTCTCATCTCAGAATAGGTCACTATTTGTTCCTGCTTCAATAAAAGGTCAATGTTTTGATAATCAAATGAACCTCATGTTAATATTCTTAATATTAGTGAAACTGTAATTTAGGACACTGAAAACCACTGACCTTAGATATCAATTCTTTATAACCCTTTTATCTATCCACTGCGCTGATTCAGGGTAAGGATTGTGGGTTGGTGACTTAAATGCCTGCTAGTCTGTAGATACAGTCTCTGGTGTAACCTTGCTGATGAAGTAGAAGTCTCTCAATGCATGTTGGCATTCAGGTCCCACGAGAGAGGAGGCAGAAGCTGGCATGGTGATTTTTCTGAGGCTGCGGGCAGACACAAGCGGTCACTTTGTAATGAGCGATCACATTGCAGGCTGCATAACCTTCAGATTCTTTTTGTAACTCACCACACTGTATTTTACATCACATGATGAATCATATCTGATAACTCCATCACAGTGAAACAGTGTTAATGAAAGACTTTTATGAAGCTTGTCTGTCAAGACTTCATTTTGTAAAATGAGACTGTAATTAGCACAGACTCCCAGGCTGGTGGACACATTTTCTAAGTAAACTGCAGCCATGTGGATGTGGCAGTCCTACAGTTGTGGGTGGTTGTGGCACTTTTTCTTCAAGACAACTCATCTTAACTTAACATTTCAGAGGAATTAATAAATGAGGGTAGCTGATATGAGGCTCTTTTCTCTATTGCGAATATGCAAATCCGATAATGAATAATTTGACTGGATAGTAGAAACTCATAACTGATAACTTTTGTCCTAAACACTTGTGCAGTGTAAGCCTTCTGTCATGTCGAAGAAAATGTGTTTTATATAGGTAAAATAGAGGGATGAGTTGTGGTAAAAGGGCAGCGAACATATTAAAGCATGGTGCCGGAAACAGAGACATAGGGTTGAGGCTTGCGGTATATATTAATTGAGAACAAGTTAAGCTGCTGATTCAATCTCTCTGTCCCCTGTCTGCCATTAGAGGTGGCCATGTGTAAAAGCTCAGTATCTGCACAATTACCCTAACGCTGTTTCCTTTAGATTGTGTCTACAAAGGTTAGATTGTTGCCACTGTGTGTGTGTCAATATCAGTATGTTTGCTTGTACACACTTGTTTTCTCTCCAATTCCCAAACTCTCCAGGGTTGCTTGCTTTGTCTACCAGCGTCTTTTTTCCCCAGAGGTTCTGTACAGTAGCATTTTAGTGTAGGAGGCGCCTTGGGAATTACAGCAGCTGCAGCCCCAGTATTAGATATCACTCAGCAAAAGAAGAAAATAAGAGGGATTACGTGACATAAAAGTTCCCTACAAGACACTTCCCCTTTTCTGAAGAACAAAGCAATTCTTTGTGTAACAATATTGGTGGGTAGATGGAATTATACTCTCTCTGGGAGTTTGGAAATAATGTCACATAGAAAATACAATGTACAGCAGGAGGATAAGAGTTCACATAAATACAAATAAGTATCAGTGTGTGTGGGCTTGGATTCTATGTGATACATTGTATTGTAATTACAATAAAACAAACTTTGGCAATTCAAATTAAATTTATCAACAAGAATAGGCAAGCTCATTTATAACAAAATGCTTGGCAACGTGTTCTCCAGTGTGTAGTACATTTCATTAGTTATTTTGACAAAAGCTGTGCCAAGAAAGGGAAGGAGAGCAGGAGTAATGACATCTCATCATCAAGGCCAACTGACTCCAAAAACAACTATTAAAAAGGTGTGAAAGTGTGCGTTTGAGAGGGAAAAAAGCCACGTAGGAAAACAGCTGTGTGTTTCTAAAGATATATCTGTGCAATTGTCTGTGATAGAACGACAATCAATTTAAGCAAAGGTTTGCACAGAGAGAGGAAGCCAGACCCAATCTTGGCTCAGTTACAGATCGAGACCTGCTGGGAAAAGGCTACCCTGTGAAAAAAATGTCATCCAACTGAAGAAAATGCAACTGCGGCATTTTGTGAATATATCAGGCATTCCTTTCATAAAGATTCAGCACATTTATTACACGCTTCAAACAAGGACCATCTCTAGGCCTATCTCTCTGAATGCTGGATTGTTTCCCCCAAAACCTCCACATATCAAAACAAAGATCTAATTTCTAGTTGTGAAAGTGTCTGCATAAATCAGGTGTGTGTATTACAGGCTACACTCATTATTGAAGACAGGCATCCTGAATATCCCATGGGGTAGTGCAGCACAAAAAGGTTTGAGAGAATCATGCTCCGAGTGATCTTGTCATCTGTTACACTGCGATTGATTTCCCCAGCATCTGGCTGAATGCTTTTTATTCAATGACCTGCATCAAACCCGACATCACTGACACACACACACACACACACACACACACACACACACACACACACACACACACACACACACACACACACACACACACACACACACACACACACACACACACACACACACACACACACACACACACACACACACACACACACACACACACACACACACACACACACACACACACACACAGCTGCCAACATGCTCTATAGTACTTTTAAGATAATGAATCCCACATCGAATGACTGCCACAACAATTCTGAATTGAGCAATTAAAGATGAAATAGGAAATCAATCTGATCAATAAGCCAGTCTGTAGGGAAAGGTAAAGCAATATCTTAGAACAAGTTCACGTTTATTTTTTGACTTTTATTTAAAATTACAAGTAGCTTAAAAAAAAAAAGAAAAGAAAACTACATCAGAACATTGCATTACTATGCACCTTACAGTATGAATCATGCAACTTAAATTGTTATTTTTAACCTTAAGTATCCACCTCCCTGTGCCACCCCCCTTTGGCTTTTACAATAATAACAACTTAAGTTAATGAAATTTACATTTTATTTGTATTAACTTTTCAACAGAATATCTCCGTCAAGCATGTCTGTCCAAAATATTATAACTCCATCACTTTATCCTACTAAAATGTTATGAGAAAGTGTCACACTTAGCCTATTAATACTTACTATGGACACAATCCGTTTTTTAGGGTCACAGTGACCTTGACCTTATAGGCATTGGTTCCAAAACTAACTGGAATAGTACATGTGCAGTACAATAACAACTATGAATATAATATAAATACAATTAATTTGTAGGCACAGCAAAGAGAGCGTTTCAACGCAACCAATGATTCGAGAACATTACGAATACGAAAAGATTAAGCCATTTTTACTCTCTTAAACCATGCTGCTGTGACAACAAAACAGTTGGCTTTTCCCCCTCTGCAATGAGACATCAATGTTCTGCATTCTTTCCAAGCTTTGGCCACATGGGAAAATGGTTGAATACCGATCTGAGGGAGCAGGGATGTTTTGTGTGGGATACCGAGTTGCAGGCTGTTCAGGGGTGTCCAATTGAAGTCCCACTTCAAACACTATGATACCACATCATGTGGGAGTGTTTGCACATGAACTCCTCTGCATGTAGAGCTATTTATTTGTTTGCTGCATTCTCTAGCTCTTCTCGTATGAAGAGATAAAGGAGTGCAAGCAAAACAAAGAATGCTTTCAAATGTGGGATTTGGTAGAGAAACAGAAAGGTAGCTGCAGTGGTGAACAATCCTTGATCTGATATTATCTAGAAGAAGAGGCTGCAATCATCCCTAAGCCACTGAAAGAGAATGATAGGGATGGTGAGGCCTCAAGAAAATTGCACTGGCTGGTTCACAATAGACTAGGAAAATAATTTCTAACAAAAGACCCTCATACACTGATGTTCACCTACACATTTTAAGAAGTAATTTGAATGGAAAAGCTGAATTTGACTGAGATGTGTCAAGGTAATGTTAACTAAAGGAGAAATGCCTGCATAGATATAAATATTCACACGGTATATATTTATGTTCTCGGTATTTCAAGCAATGTGCGCAATTTTATGTAATCTTCCGACACAGTATCAAAATCCAACTGTAGTGTTCATGCCTGTAGCACTACCTAACCTCAAGCTGCCACTGGGGATACAAACCAGCAGGAAAATACAGAATGTATTGCTTGAATGCATAACGCTGCAAGCCAACTTAGTCTAGAGACTTTAGCCAGTCTATGATACTTTATCATTCCACTTCCCCCTTGTATTTTGTGGTGTTACAATGAAAAACAGGACCGTGAAAGTTTCAATAGAGAGACATGGCATTTTGCCAGAGTTAACACTGCCCAAGCTCGGCATTTAGATATCCGGAGAGCATCCTCACCCATTCTGGCCTTCGTATCATCAGCACCATTACAGCCTTGCCTTTGGTATAACTGCAGGGGCCGTACACAGACATATGTATATCCTTTTCTACATTTTGGAACTTGATCTATTCTTATTGAGTTATTCTCAGTACCTCTTTAAAACAAAATACATTAATAGAGGTTTCACTCTTGGGCACGCTTGAGAAAGCAAGTATAAAGACACATTCAATATTGATGTTTGAATTGGAGCCGAGACGAGTAGTAACGGCTGCTGCAGTGGTTAGTGCTCTTTGACTGAAATAAATGAGCCAACAGGGATGAAGGGTTCAGAGTATGATATCACTATAATCCCCTTTAAATATCATGAGCTGGCTTAAAAACGGTGTATGAGGGCAGGGTGCTGTCTTTTTACTCATAGTGATGTGTACTCACACATGCCATGTAGCAGATGTATTTAAAATAAAAGTAGATTTCTGTCAGTGCCGAGTCACTGCAACAACATTAGTAAGAGCCGAGGAATCTGCAATCTGTTGCCATGAAAGCTAATTATGAATGTCACTCCTTATTTCTATGCTGTTAGTTTATATGCATGTCATTGGCATTTTATCTAACAGCTATGAATAGGCAATGAAACTCTTTAATAGGTTTGTAACAACAAGGTAAGGAAATCAGTTGCTTCAGAAACCCAGCACAGTTACTACAATGCGTATTTTATTAATAACAAGCAAGATTATGTAAAAATAGCACCTGATGTTCTATGATCTTAAAAATCTGCAGTAACTGTGTATTCTGACTGTATGTTAATTTAATGCATGCAAATCATATTATATGCTATCTTAACATCCAACTTACATAAAGGATTTAAAGTGCACCTATCATGCTATTTTTAGGCATATATTATGGGTCTCAGATATATAAAAATATATAAAAACATGTCTATGATGTGTTTTTCTCAAAATACAAACAGATCATGCATTTTAGACATCCCTCATATCCCTCTATTCCAGCCCTGTTAGAGAAACGCGGATTTTGGGTCCTTAGCTTGAAAAAAAAAAAGAGGAGGCGGAGCTAATGCCTGATCAGAATTCTACCGGAGATAAAGTTAAATTCTGCTGTGATAAAACGCCATCCTGTTCTAAACCACATCAAGGATTATTTCTGAAACAGTATGGAGCTCAAATGCTTTTTCTCTTGCGGGTTTACCACAAGGTGAGTTCCTTTTTGTATTTCCTGCTTTTTAAACACACGCTCTACAGTACAGGTTAGCTCTGAGTGTTAGCGAGGCTTGCTAATGTAAACAAAGACGAGATTACGTCCAAAACACGTCAGGCATTGTTTCTGACAGCAACTCTCTGTGGGTCCACTCCACCATCCGAAATTACATCATATCGGCAGAAAATCTGTATCCGCTCGTTGAACCCCCGTTTTTAAAAGATGTGGGTACGGAGGAAAAGAGAAAGGGTTTTATTTTCTGACGCTGCGTGAGTTCCCCGACACACCGGGGACACATATTTATGTATAAAAGATATCAAAAAGTGCATTTTTCATGATAGGTCCCCTTTAAGTGACAGATGGAATGGCCGTAAAAGGGTGGGTATAATTAACATAATTTTATTATGATATTGCATGGTTCCATCAAACAGTGAATATATAAGAGAGAAAAACATCTTTCATTTAGTTGTTAAAGGCCAAGGAGATGCGAATGTAATTTGTAATATGTGTTTCTATTTTTAATTAATTATTTTACGTTAGTGTGACATAAAGTGCACCATACCTCACACTCCTTTGTTTTGTAAGGTAGTCAGTGCTTGAGACATGACATTAACAATGAAATAAGTTAACCTTAATTAAAAATATCTTTGTTTGTTTCATTTTCTCATGAAAATTTTTTCCCATGTCTATCTTTATACAATGCTCTGTAAAAGTATCAGTATGATCCCATCACTGCCGATGTTGTTGGTATTTTGTCTTTCAGAGGGGTTAATTGGTAGTTAAGGTGTGGGTACAATAGAGAACCGCAGTGACGCGTCCTAAAACCCGGAAGTAAACTTCTTCCGGTTCCATCGTCAAAAAACAATGCAATTCCTCCATAGGGTTTTGGAAAATAGCTCAAAATAAGGTCTGTGGTTGAAACACATTTAAGAGAGGGATCACGTTTTGTTCAGCCAGATAATCTCCACATATCTACGCTACTTTTATAATTTTCGAATCATAAATCTAGTCGCCAGAAGCAAAATGCTAACGTTATGCTATAAAGGAACTACAAGCTAGAACGGCAGGGTCGCACTACTCAACGTCACGCCAACTTAAGATCGCCAAACAAAAACGACTATTAACGACTATAAATGATGATGGTCAGATAAAGATATAGATACTAAAGATACTAAAGATACTACAGATACTTAAGATAGGCATATACTCTCTTTCAAGCAGAATACAGGGGGAAAGACATTTAGCGGGAGTGTTTACGTAATCGGCGTAATGACGTACAACGGCCTCGACCATTTCTGTAGTCCACTAATGCCACTTGTTAACAACCATCGTTTTTCCGACACGTAAACTCTTCAGAAATCACCAGCGGGGTCACTGCTGATGTATTTAATGTGGTAGAACAAAACGTGATCTATCTCTTAATTTTGTGTCAAACACAGACCTTATTTGGAGCTATTTTCCAAAACCCTATGGAGAAAATGCATTGCTTTTTGACGAAGGAACCGGAAGTGGTAAAAATGCTAACTTACTTCCGGGTTTTAGGACGCGTCACTGCGGTTCTCTATGTGGGTAAGTTAAAGTGCTGCATGTCTGTTTTGTTGCAAAAGAAAAGTTAAGGCAACAAAAAGCAAGAACTCTCAGTGTGGGGGAACAGGTCTCAAATAATTGATGCTCAAAGGCCTCATACTGTATATACTGTCCGTGGGGCAAGCTAAGCAGAAGGACCATCACAAAAACAGCAACCACACTTGAACCCAACTACCTTTGCATTACACCCTCTGGCCACTTAATAAACTGTTTTCACAAGGACTATGGTATCTACTGCTGTACTTGTTCAAACACAGCAAAGGGATATAGAAAAACTCAAAACTCAAAACATCAATACTTCACAGTAAATAGAGAACCCATAAAAAAAGAATGTTTTTGAGGAAATTGGATATTGAAATGAAATAAAAGAAGGCGGATATTGTACACAGTCGATGTCAATACAATTCAGACTGCTACTGCTTTCAGACCAATACTAGTAAAAAGTGCTTAGCTGGTAGTAATAATAATAGTGGTGCTCTGGCAGGCAAATAAACAAAACTCATCAAGACTTTGCTCTCATCTTAGGATGTGCTCCATCTATCTCTTTGTTCCACTGAGTCTGAGAAGATTCTGCTACATTGCCACAAGGAAACTTCCTTCTTTGACGTATCCATTAAAATGCAGCAGGGAACAGCTAATAAAAGAAGACAGAGGACAACAGCATGACCACCTAACGGCATCATAAAGTTAGTGAAGGGAGCATAAATAATGGAACACTCATTTTCTCGAAACGCCTTCGTCTAGCTGCTTTCTCCAATGCACAGGTGTCTGCCATGCAGCATGGAAATCAGTTTGGAATATTGGTACAGACTCAGAAGAAAATGTATGAATGCCATGCCACTGACAATATAAATTAGGTGCATTGGAGCTGGAAAGTAGTTCTGTCAAAGAGAAAGAAAGAAGTATAAAACCAATAGGTAAAGAAATAAAGGAATGGACTACAAAACGGCATAATGCAGGCTGGTTTCGCACTGTATTATTTAAAATATAGGAAACTCAGTAAAGTCATGGCTATATTTCACCAATTGGAATTTTTTGCAAATATCTTACTGAAGCGAACTGCAGGCTACGGTATCATCCAGTAGAAGCTAAGTATAGATTTATTTAATGCACTGAGTCCAGAATTTAAACCTTCATTTAACCAAGACAAAGAGGCCTGCTGGTGATGCTAAATGTCAGGGGATTATCAAAGTCCTACAAGTTTATCCAGAGTAGAACATAAATGTGTATATTAAAGTGATGTCATAGTGGCGCTAGAGGAGAGGTCATTAGGATTCATCATCTGAGATCAATGTATTTCTATGCAAAATGTTGTGCCAATCCTTTGAGTAGAATTGAAGATATTTCCCTGGATTAGGGATAATGTTGACCTGCCAGTGGCACTAAATGAGTCAGTGCCACCAGATGTAGTCAGTGATCAGTGGGAGTCATCTTCTTGGGACAATGAATGTCCGTACATCTTTTCACGAGAATTGATCCAAGAGTTGTTCAGATATTTCAGTAGGGACCTAAATTGTTGAATTACAGACAACACTACCCTGCCAAGATATGCTGCCAAAACAACCAAACACTGGATTAGTGTAAAGAAAGTATGAGCATGCTGTTCAGATAAGATAATTTAAAAACACGTGTGCACTGACTGTCAGTGTGGCTCTGCAGTGCAGTGGCTGTTCGAGTGCTAACTGAGGCATGGCAGGGCTCTGTTGAACATCACTCCTCCATCATTTCCCTTAATTATTCGACAGAACAGCAGAGTATACAGACACACTGCACGGACCAGCACCACCTCTAACTACAGCATCAGCTCCAGGATGCCCATCTGCAACCCCAGCCATTGATCTCACCTTACGTAAGGCCAAGGCAACCTCTTTGTAACCGAGCCACATCCTCAGTTAATCAGTCAGTTTGGACTCCAATCTGCGGCCTTAAAAACTCCCACTGAACAGCCACTCAATTCATAATAAGAATATCCTGTTCTGAACTCCACCCAAGATTAGCTCATTGCCTCTATTTCCTGCTTTCCAAAACCCAAAGGATCCCTTTTTTCCTCTCTGTTCAGTGGATACTGGCAAAGCACACAATCCTGCACGTACACATGTAAAAACGCACCACCATGCACCGAATATTACGAATAAGCCAGTTGCCATGGAAGTAAATGTATGTGTGTGTGTGTTTGTGTGTGTGTGTGTGTGTGTGTGTATGTGTGTGTTAACATTTACTTCTATCTGTGTATGAACTGAGACAGCCCCCCCCCCCCCACTGTCCCACTGATGGGGAACGAGCAATGTAAGAGCTGCTGGAAAGAGTCGTAAATAGTGCTGCATTGGTGAGACTTACAGCCAGGATAAAACCGGCCAGTGTGAAAAAGAGGCAGGGGTGTAATTACATATAGGCGGATGGACAAAGAGATGGTAGTTTTTTTGCAACAGCATGGACACTGTTGCTCGGGGAGAGTGAGAATAGGATCAGTTTGCCAAAGAAAAAATAGACTGCTCTCCCTTTTGGTCGTGTCCCTTTGCTCTGCCACCCTTCTTTACTATGGCCCATTTTCTTTGAGGATCCTTCTTTTGACGTAAACTGTTGTGTTTAATCTTTCATTCAGTTCTTCATGTCCAAATCAGTCTGTAATGCACTCAGAGGACAGATAACATGGCCAAACCAGATGACACACACTGCATTGAGCATGCCAATTTCATTCAATCTGGAGCAAATGGTGATGTTCAGTGTACACTCTTAATGGTTCCCCGGTAGAAGGTGCACAAGGGTGGAGGGTTGTATAGCTGAGGTCATCGGTGAAGTAGAAACCAAGGAACATGCTGCTCCTTTGTTGCTCCAAAAAATATCCACATTTGAGAAGAGGGAAGGTTTGGTTTTCCTGAATTCAATTCTCATCTCTTTTTGTCTTACTTCTCTGGGATAATTGGATTGAACTGGGGATTTGTTTAAAAGCTGTCAGGTTGTCTGACAGCTCATGTTGCGCTCCTGGTGGGAATCTAAAATGAAAGCTTTCGTCTGGCTATGTCACCACATCCTCAAACCCAACAATAATCTTGATGGGTGACGTGTTATCCATAGCAATAGAAATGATAACCTAATCTGTAAATCTTGAAACGTTGTACAAGCAGACGTTGCTGTTGATGACTAATATGGAAGGGTGTTGTTTGGGTGAATATTTGATTTATGACTCGTGGGACTTTTTAGGCAGAAAAGAAGATCACAATCAATTTCAATTCCAAATATGACCAATAGGAAACAGGGCCTGTAATTATGGAGACAAATATTATGCAGATTTATTCATGTGGTCATGAAAACAAAACATATTGTAAATGTGTGTTATTAAAAAATGAATTAGGTGTGATACCTACTCGATGGAGATGCTTAATAAAGGATTAGAAGTCTTCTAAGTGCTCTGGCTTAATGGCTGTTGTTCGTGCCAATGTACTCTGCGGTGGTCAGAGTGCCAGTTCCCTAATGTTTGGATACTCAACACTAAAGTAGTGGTGTGACGAATGTAATGGTGTTAATCCATTCTGTCAGCTTAATACTGCACACACAGTACACTGCAGATAAAGCTAAATGCATTATACAAAATGCCGTCGTAGATTTAAAATAACAATTATTTTACTGATGAATAGATTAGCTGTAGATGACCTTGGGAGCTAGCTTTCATCTAAAATAAAAATTAATTGTTGGGAGCTCGATGTTTTTGATTACAAGCTAAATCTATATTATGCCAAGAGTGACAGTGAAACCTTTACAGCCTTGCTTAACAATGGATCAACTTTTTGGAGACACAAATTCTCCATTTATAGAACTAGAAATGTGTTTGATGCTGAGCACTGAGTATGCGTAGAAGACATAAAGAAAACAAAACTAAAAGGGGACCAAAGTGTCAGAGAGAGGCCACAGGAGTGAGAAAGAGAGCGAATGGGGGATAGAAAGACCAACGTATCAGAGAGAGATATCTTTCCATTTGTTTACCTGAGAAACATTGGAGCTCAAGGACATTGTTTCTGCGTTGTTTGGAAGGAAACATTTATAAAAGAATGAATAAGCTATTTCAACAGACAACGTTTCTCATTCTGACAATACACAAATCAGATTTTCACCAAACAGCAGTATCTTTTGACTCATTCAATTTTAGAAGTCGAGTGAAAAGGTCAATGTATTGTCATCTAGTATGTACAAAATGAAGAAGTAATAGACATTTCCAATATGATGGATATTCATTATAGTTGTCTCTCCCTGAACAGCAGCGTTTAACAAAAAAATACCGATGGGACTTACGAAAAAATATTATTTAATAAGAGCTAAGTGAGGTAACTTGGCTAATATCATCATGCAATTTACAATGTCCCTCTGTTATACTATCAGTTTAGAAAAACATCTTAGACCTCATAGAGCCACTGGCCATCTTCATCCAATATCTAAGTCCCTAGTTTTAAGCAAAAACAATAGTATATACAGCCATGCTAGAGCCTCTGTTAGGCTTTCAGTGGTGATCTGAGATAGAAACCAGAATGCTAACATGACCAAAACGACAATGCTAACATTCTGATGGATGGGCCAAAAGACTGGCCAATGTAAGAACAAAGTTGCACTTCATTGAATAAAAATACATTCACACTGATTTGGCCGTTAGTGAAATCAACCAGTCCTTCAAATCATGGATGACAAGCTCCTAATTGCATAATGTGTACAGTAATAAGGGTTAATTATGACATTCAATTACAGTAGCAATGGGTTTCATGCCAGGCAAAGCCAGGGCACGAGTCTAATCAATTTAAAGAAGAACATTTTATTCAAAGTGTTATTATAAGTCAAGCTTGGATAGAGTTTGACTTTAGTATTGCAAGATCATTGAATATGAATCTTGCTATGTCCATACAAAATTATGATTATGATTATGATATCTAGGTCATGAAATTATTATTTTTAAAAGTCAAAGCACTTAAAGCTGTGATCAAAAATTAGATAATAGAATAAACCAGAAAAGATAAGGCACTTTTCAAGGATCACTACACAACTGATCTAATTTGGATATGAAGAAAGATTGTAGCTGATTAATGAGCAGTTTCTTTTGATAAAGATGTTGACACAAATAAGCACCTCAAGTAGAAAGTGTCAAAAACATATTGTATCAATAGAGAGTGAGCATACCTAAGAGAGGGTAATGTGAGTCAAGCCTTGTCCTCAATGCAATGCCTACCATCTCCCAGAGGATCCACTCCAGAGCTGCATCAGCAAGTGGGATCCTGTACAGTGAGTGTTGAAACCACTAGACCACAGGCGGCTTAAGCGTCCACTCCACCGTGAATATCTAACAACAGGGTGGAATATCACACTCAACCACTGAGGGGTCAGGCAATAGAAATTTCAATTTATGACACACACAAGTTAATATATGAGAAGCTGCTACAGACAACTCTGTCTGACCACATACACCTGAGATGTACTGTACACACATCATCAATACTTGGAATTATAGATTAAATAATTTGCATTTGCTGATCCCATTTAAATAATATTACACATTTGTATACACAAATGATGAATTCATACAAGTAATTAAGGGTATTTAAAGAAAACTGCCCTTGAATTGATATGGATGTATGTTCTGAATTTAAGTGCCTAGTACAACCACAGCTTGGTTGGGATTAAATTCATGCATTCCTTTTCAGTTTTGTCCATATACACATTCAGTTTATAAATGGTATGCAGTATGATAGCAATTCTGCTCACGAGTAACAAATGTGTATGCTAGGTAAAGTAGTTATTGAATTGAGCATAGCAAATGTTTAATCAGGAAGACATCCTCATTTACTCTCATCTTCTCCATCATTCATTACTTTGTCTCAGTCACACCTCTTGGAACCTACCCAGTCATTTACTATTGACTATATTATTTTAAAACCAAGAAGGCAACTTCTTTCAGCTTCCCTTCACACAATTAAGTAACGTTTAGAGTTCAGCCAGATGGTTCTCTGTGACGGTGACACCTACTACAATCTGCCCCATGATTGGGAAGATTAAGAGTAAACAATTGGGCTATTCAACAAATAATGCTGGGCAGAAGCTGTATATTTATTATTTTGTATCACAGTTTTAATAAAAGCCTAACATTAATAGTTAATAACATAATGTCACAGTTCACATGCAATGCAATACAATTTACATGCCACCTGTGATAATGTCAATTTGTTTCTGGAAACACAATTATGACAGCGAGGCAGTGACTCCGCCTCTGTTTGCCACGCTTAGTCTAGCACTTCCCTTAAGCCACCACTCCTCAATCACTAATCACAATCCCCTATCATCTATCATTAATCCAATTAGCGCTCTGTTTTCACAGCTCCTCAAGGCGCCGCCAGCATCCAACCACCCCCCCCTCTTATTGTCAAAGTCAGACAACTTGTGTCTTGGGGATAATGTTGCTGACAATTATTGGACCCCTCATCACAATCAAACTAATTGAGGTGTGCACCAAATAGCTCACATCTACAGCATGTACTTATCATGTGGTGAGCTGGGTGTGGAGATATTTTTGCAAGTAAGTACGGATTGAGAGAAATATGAAAATGATATCCAGGATCTAATCGGAAGACTGCACACACTGGCTGCATTCAGATAAGGATTCCAGAGCAGCACACAACTTCTTATACTAGTATACAGTTGCAATCTGCTGGCTTCATGGTTTGTCCACTATGAGCCATTAAACTGCTGCTGCATTCACCTCCAGGAGCTTCCCCCTCACATCAATGCTGACCTGAGAAGCGATCAACCACGTCCTGATTAATGGCTCTGTAAGACTCCTTGGAGGCAATCACACCCAAAAGGTTGGGTCAAACACTAACAAATAGGACTTTCAGCAATCGGTCTTTATTGCATCAATAACCGCAGTCATCGATTAATCAGCATTACATTTTTAGAGGAGAAACACGCCTTAATTGGTGGTGTGTGACACGTCTTTATTTAACACCTTAAATTCCCTGCTTGCATTTTCAGAAAATAAAGTGCATTTTAATTCATTTTAGACACCTGGGCTCAAAAGGCTGATATTACCCAAGACTCCCGGGGTAAAATCATGTTACCATGGTGATCAGATCAGCACATGCAGAGGCAAGCAGTGACTGATGACATAAATTAACAATACTTAAATTGATTTGTTCACTTAAAGCTGAGTTTCTTTCCTGCAGTTTTCTTGCAAAAAAAGAAAAAAAACTACCTAAGGAAGTGTTATGGGTAATTTGGGCTGAGAGGGAATTTCTTGTCTCTGTCTAAACGGCATGGTGGTAATGGTGGAGGCACTGGTGCATTTCAGAGAGAGAGGCAAAGACTTCTTTCATCAATCTAATGCCTCTCCTCCTGAGGTAATCATTTCCACAGAGCAACATGGCATCTCATTAGGCTGATTTGCTCTCCGTGTCAGTCAGCCTCAGACACCTTCACAACTACAATTCTGGTGTGAAAAAACACACACTTAGTTTATTAAACAACCCGATGGCACAGGCTCTCACACCCACAGTGCATTGGCATTATTGCTCAAGCGTCATTTTCTTTTTTTGAGCAACATTTCCAAATAATGGCCTGCAGATATTGGTTTTTCTATGGCCGATGCTGATATTTAGAGAGCAGAGCGGCCGATCGCAGATACTTATGCGGATATCTTGTTGTTTTATGGGTTGTTTCTTTTGCACACAGACACATGCACACACACACGGCACCAACCCCAGAGTCTCCGTTCTCAAACAGGCTGTAAAAGTGGGAGATTTAAAAAAGGCCATGGCCGGAGTTTCAAAGTGTGAGTGGACTGAGAAACAGGCCTATTATGGATGTCTCATTACATGCTTTGCTTCCTTGCCTCGGGCCCCAATCCATACATCTAAAGATCTCTGCTTTCAGGTGAACAAAGTCACAAAACACCTCCTTAAAACAACACCTATCATCTCACACACATCTGGGACCTTTGAACATGGATATCCTGGAACAACACATCTCTGATTGTTACCGAATGCACAGACTGTTTAACAATCTACCCCTAGTATCAGATAAATTTCAACTTGTGGGATAACACACCTTTATTCTTCTTCTACAATACTTCCACATCTCACCTATCTCTTTCTCTGCCCAATTGAACTGGAGGAGATAAATGAGATGAGGACTGGCATGTTCCCTGGACATTTTAATTAGCTAGTCTTTAATTCAGCCTGACCCTATTTCAACTTTGATCAGCCGGAGGGAGCTCTGATAAGGACCTGTCACTCACATGCAGACACAAGGTTGTTCAACAGCAAATTGTCTCTTTGGCTTTTACAGATGCTCTCTAACGGTGCTGTCGTGGGGGATTTGTTCACGGCTCAGTGAAAACTAAAAGCCCAATGAGAACAGAAATATGGCTCGTGTGCTGTGCTCATTCATCCCAAACCTCCATTCACTACGGCATGGACTGTGACAGAGTTGACTACAAATGGCGATAAAGAAAGATTATTAAGAGTCTAGAGGATTCTGAAGGCTAAATTAATGTTTACGCCTGCAGTTCTAAAGGCAAGCATTGTGTTTCATTTAGTCTGAAATGACCTTGGCCTTGGGCTTTATGAGTCAGCTGAAGTGAAAAGCAAAACACAAATAAAAACGTCTGTGGGTACATAATGTTATGATTTGTACACGACTTTCCAACTCAGAATGCTGTGCTAAAAAAATAAATACTCAAGCAACAGTGTTGAACGGGCTGTCAGTGTTGCCAACTTGGCGACTTTCCCGCTAGATTTGGCGACTTTTGGAGGTAGCGCAGCTAGATATATATGGAAAGGGATGGCTTTTTGATTGGATCATTTAAAATGTAGTTTACATTTGCTGTTTTGTCTAATTTTACCTACCCAAAATTGTAATGACAAGCAAAAACATGCATTTGAGAATTAAGATAGTATTTTTCAATATCAGTTATGGTGCATTACTGACATGTGTTTCCTTTTTTGCCAATGTTTAAGTAAATACATGGAAGATCCAATGAGCTGTTGTTTAATGTTCCCATTTTACAAAATTCATGACAGACATGTGACAACTAGAAAATGCATTTCCTGCAGAAAATGCGTGCGAATGCTGTAAACTGTGAATATTTGTGGCTGAATTTAGCTGAAAATGCAGAAAAAGCTGAATATATTTATTAGCTGAATGGTAGCTGCTTTAAGCTACAAAAACCAAGTAAGTGTGTTGCTGAACTTAGCGGAGAAATGCAGAAAAGTGAAATGATTTGAATCAAATTGTTACAGCTCAAATGCATTGCAATGACTTCCATGTTAAAAAAAGAGTTTAAAAAGCTGAATATTTAAAAAGTATAAGATTTTTTGTAAAAGTGGAAAGTTTCCCATCATGTGCTGAAAAGGCTGAATAGTTTGATATTTGAATGGTTTCTGCAGCTGAAAGTATGCTGAAGGAGTTAAATAAAGATATTAAATGTAAGTATTAGTCAAGGAATGTTTACAAACACATGTGTGTGTAAGCCCAGAGATCAAAGGTTACCATGGTGACGACGTTATCAAAACACCTGTTTACGTCTGTCTGTCTGTCTGTCTGTCTGTCTGTCTGTGGGCGTGTCTGCTCTGATTAGATGATGTCACTCAGGTGTGTGGCTCCAATCTGCCCAGCAACACCATGGCAACCAACTGCAGAACTGAGTCCCATTAAGAATGCATTGAGGATTATATCTGACAATTTTGCCACCTGTTCAAAAACTATGGCTCCTATCAAAAAATGCGCAGACCGTGAGCATCAGGGAACCCCAATGAACTGATATATGTTTTTTTTTTGGGTTTTTTGTGGTAAATGTGAAGATGAGAGCAGTTTGTCTAAAGTGTACTTCTCTGTTCTGAAGAAAGATCCGATTTTTTTTACATAGGAGTCTAATGGGAGCTAGGTGGATTTTTGTCTCTTCATGCCCTCAAGAGGCATTTTGTTTAATAATTGTTCTTAATTTTTTTTTATTTTCCAACCTAGGAGAGGTTTCCTACGTTTTTCATGACAAATTATGTCTGAGGAGTGTAGGGTTTGGGAATTATGGCAGGTTTAAAACATTTTTTTGGGAGAATTTCAAGCACTGCTCCACTCTGTTTTGAGATCAAAGCACTCTAGAATAGGGAACCGCAGTGACGCGTCCTAAAACCCGGAAGTAAGTTAGCATTTTTACCACTTCCGGTTCCTTCGTCAAAAAGCAATGCAATTTCTCCATAGGGTTTTGGAAAATAGCTCCAAATAAGGTCTGTGTTTGACACAAAATTAAGAGATAGATCACGTTTTGTTCTACCACATTAAATACATCAGCAGTGACCCCGCTGGTGATTTCTGAAGAGTTTACGTGTCGGAAAAACGATGGTTGTTAACAAGTGGCATTAGTGGACTACAGAAATGGTCGAGGCCGTTGTACGTCATTACGCTGATTACGTAAACACTCCCGCTAAATTTCTTTCCCCCTGTGTTCTGCTTGAAAGAGAGTATATGCCTATCTTAAGTATCTGTAGTATACCTGTGGGGTGGGATTGTTTCATTATTTAAAATATATTTACATTTGTAATGCCTTCCCAATTATCCCTTTTAATTTTTTATAGCCTTCTGTATGTTTATTTCATGGATATTTCTGTGTTTTCTGGTGTGTAATATTTGTAATAAAGATTTCATGTGACACATAAAATGGATTTGTTGATGGGAATTAATATCACTAATGTGAATAAATTAACTCTAGGTTAAAGGTGCTCTTGCTATCACTAATCACCGACACTCTATAAACCTTGTCCCTCATGCTAGCCCTCACAACACCGGTAAGCACACCTTCATCCAGGCTGCACTGTTGTACGTGTCCTGACTTGTAGTGGTTCTCTCCTCTATCTACACTCTTCTTGTCATCTTTGTAAAAAGATATTAGACTGGTAATGGACAGAGCCATGACTTCTAGTTAAATTCAGCGTGGCTAAAATGAAAAGCTTTGTTAAAATATGCAAGCGCGCGAAAGTCAGTTGAGGCGATCTTAAGTTGGCGTGACGTTGAGTAATGCGACCCTGCCGTTCTAGCTTGTAGTTCCTTTATAGCATAACGTTAGCATTTTGCTTCTGGCGACTAGATTTATGATTCGAAAATTATAAAAGTAGCGTAGATATGTGGAGATTATCTGGCTGAACAAAACGTGATCCCTCTCTTAAATGTGTTTCAACCACAGACCTTATTTTGAGCTATTTTCCAAAACCCTATGGAGAAATTGCATTGTTTTTTGACGATGGAACCGGAAGAAGTTTACTTCCGGGTTTTAGGACGCGTCACTGCGGTTCTCTGAAAAAGGCCTCTCTACCAAGCTCCAAACTAAGTTAAATATCTCAAAAAGTGAAAGATATCAAAAATCTGAATAACAAGTTGTATAGCTGAAGGTCTTGTGATCATTTTAAAGTTGGAATGAAGTCTCTAGCTGAAAGTATGTGGAAGGAGAAGCATTTGGCGTAAGGTGTAGTTAAAGAGGATTTGAAGAGTCGTCCCATTGACTTCCATGTTAAAAAAAAAGAGTTTAAAAAGCTGAATATTTCAAAAAGTATAAAATATTTAAAAATTATAAAAAAAGTTGAAGGTTTCCCATCGATTCCTGAAAAGGCTGAATAGTTTAATATTTGAATGGTTTCTGTAGCTGAAAGTAAGCTGAAGTTATGGAGAGCCAAAGTATCGGCTGAAATAATAATAAGGGGATTAAAGATGCGAAGAACTATAGTGGAATGCTGTGGCACAGCATTCGCACTAATTACCTCAGACACATCAATCACATAAAATTCCATTATAAAATAGCAGATTTCAGATCATTTTGTGTGTCAAATTGTACTAGGCTAAGGGTCTTTGGAGTATGTTTTCCTGAAATACCAGAGGAATCAGCTGTATAGCTCTAGATCAGCTGCAGTTTTAACAGTATGCATGTCAGGCGTACTCACACTGTGACAGAAGCAAAGTTGCAAGACAAATCCTCTCGCTGCTCTGTGTGCGCTAAGCTGTTCCTGGCTACTCTTTCTGTGTGAGCTCCATTCCCCTTATGGCAAAGAGCAAGGCAGACTGAAATCCCCTGCCAACAGCTGTCTCATTGTATAAAACAGACCATTTCAAATAGTACCATTTAGAAAATGTGTTAAGTTAAACAATTATTTAATAATCTTGCAGTGCTATCTTAATGCCACACTTCTCTTATATTGTGTTAAAATGCTGACAAATACAGATGGTATTTCAACAAGACAGCAATTTTCTGTCTGGTGATTGAATCAATTAAAACCCAGTGTTAAATATTACTACACATACAAAGGCTACTCAATTCAGAATAGATCTGGATTGTAGATGTGTGTCCTGTGTTGGACCCATGAATACCCCTAACCAGCCATAACCAGTCAATTATCAGCAGAATCAAATGGTAAGCAGCGGATTTATCAACTAGACGGGTAACTTTTCTCATGCCACCAGGCAGTCATAATCCATCTCTGACCTCTTCTGCCCCATTATCATTAGATCCGAAAGCAAAGTGGTCCCATCCATCAGCCAGTTTACCCAGTGACAGTAGCCAGTTTCTGTGTGACTGTGACTTTTGGTCCTTCCAATTTGTAAATGGGATTGGAGCGCGTCTACAAAGGCTGAAACAATACCACCCCTCACCACACACCACTGGAGCCAGCTGTCGCGTCTAGCCTTTTTACCCACCGCTGCCCTTCATTCCGTGCTGATCATATCTGGAGAAGCTGCGGTGACTTTGCCGACCACACTCTCTCATCAAACTCCTCCTCCACCTCTCATACTGTTTCTAATATCTGAGGTATTGTGTTCTCTCCGTGCCTCAGTTCCTATTAGTAAATCCTCTGACAGTCTCTACTGTCTTTTCACAGTCCGAACCCCCTCCTCTATGACTTATTTTATCTTATCCCCTTCTCCTGTGCCTCGTACTTGCTGCCTTTAATTTTCCTCTCACTTGGTCCTTCCATTCTTCTATATTTTGTTATTGTAATCTTCTTGAAACACCATCCCTCACCGTCCTTCTCTCTGTCTCTGATATCAGACAGAGTAGGCTACCTGCAGAGGATATTAATTGCCATTCAACAGGCAGCATTGGCAGATCACAGTAAAGCAAGTGATGGCTATTGACTCAACTTACAGAAATACGGCCAGAAAAAAACCCACAAATCCAGTGATTTATGACTGTAGATTTCGGCCACAGGGTTTACCAGTGAATCTGTTATATACTTTCAAGACTAGATAGCAACAATTACAGTGCACATATATTAAAAAAACAGTGATGCAATTTGCGGAAAAAACCTCATGTTATGTTTCATGGGTTCATCATTTTCCAATTATGCACCACTGTGCACCAATAAAGCCCAACAGCAGTTAATAATGCTGACAAAAACCCTTGCTCCATGTTCACAGGCTGCAGCGCCGGATATACAGGATAACAGCCAAAGGGTAGTTCTTGAAGAAATGCTGCCTTTAACAAAAAGCAATGTAAGTGTGAATGAAAGCCATTAAAAGCCTGTGTCCTCTTGTGGTCTATCAAGGGGTAACCTGCTGCGTTTGGTGTTTTTACATCCTCTCTCCAGCTGTAGTATAGAAATAATTCATGAAAATAAAAAATAAAGAGAAACAATTGACAGACTTAGAAACAAGCTCTTTAAACGTCTTATAACTTCCAACCTGCCAGATGTTGCTATTGGTGGAAAGCTGAAAATCGCCACAAGCAACCAACTCTTTAACCATATGGTATTTAATGAAGTTTATGATACTATTAATTACAGTAAATGTAACACACTATAAACCAGGTATTATATATATATATTAAAACAATGTGTTAAACTATGTGGTCTGTCTACCGTAATGTCTCTGTCTGGTGGCTGATTTGCTTCAGTATGTTCTAACATTTCGGAAGTATTCTTAAATACATTTACATTTGTCAACCTGAAAATCTTTTGGTCAATAAATCCCTACAGCAGTTACACTGTCTAATTCATTCTGAGCTCCCTTCATAAGCTGTACTTCACCTTGTAAAAGTCTGCTTCTTAACTCTTTCTAAACCCTCAAATCCCCGCTACACGCTTTCTTCCCCATGTATATCCCGAGTGTTAAACAGTCAGGGCTTACTATGTGTGAGTCATGTATTATCCCATGTCCTCTGCTCCTTCTCGTATGTCTCTCCTTTCCTCTAATTTCATTTTCCAGTAGCATGCATGTGGAAGAAAAGCAAAGAACAATTCATATTCTGCCAGTTGGGCCACAATCGACCGGCATCTTCACAATTGGCCACACAAATATTGAGACAACTATTTAAACACCCCTGATCAAACAGGAGTCAATCAAACAGAAACAATGAACAGAGAGAGGGAACATATGCCTGCATGAGAGAGATGCAGACAGCAAGGCAAGACTGTCTTCCATCATTTTAAATATCACAAAGAGGGAGCTAAAGTTGGATGCTTAAAGTATGACACAAGCTGAAAATGTCAGATAAAAGGGACTTAGCATATTACTACTAGCCTGGCCTGTAAAAAGTACAAGTGATATTTAAGAAGAAAACAGAAGTGTTCAAATCCTTGTGATCCATCTTTAATCCCTTTTTTCTACACATTCCCTTTCTTTTCACTTTTACCTAACTCTATTTCTTCATTGTCTTTCCTTTTTATGACACTAACCTTTCCACACTTTTAAAACCCAACCTTTATTTTATGTACAGAACCTTAAAGCAGGAGGGCTTTTAAAGTACACCACTATATTGTATTGTTCAAGATACATGGGAGCCAGTGAGAGCTGAGCTACCATGATGAATGGTCTCAACTCCCATTAAAGCGTTAAGTAAAATCATACATCTGTGGAGGTCATTAATTCCTGAAAGGCCACTATTTTTTGGCTTTAACAGGATAAATAGGCTGTAAAATATGTTTTCTGAAAGAAGCACACACCATATTCTAACATTAATGACAGTATTGCGACACTTCATCACAGAGCAACCATGATGTACAGAATACAGCAAACCAAAAATGATCACACCCATTTAGAAGAAGGAGCCACAAAATATGAAATAGACATTTTGAGCAAAGTTTCTCTCTCTCTTCTTTCTCTCTGAAAGTGCACCCATTAGGCTATTATTTATTTATTTATTTATCTCCACCCCTAACATTAGTTATTTAAGAGACCCCCACAGAGCTCCGATTAAAACTCAAACCACGCTGAGCTCCGTAGATGAAGTGAGAGATACAGCAATTTTATGTCCAAGAAGACTGTGAAATGTTTTTCAATGAAGCCGAAAAAACCTAATTAGGCAGTTCCACAGTGACCATGGGTGTTTCTCAATATCGAGGACGCTTGCTTGGTAGCACGTCTTCCGAGTCACTTGCTTCAGAAGCGAGGCAAGAATCCTTCCTAGCCTCGGAAAACGAAGAATTGTAGAACAGGCTAACAGGTGTGCAGGTGTGCGTCATATGCGAGGCCCCGCCTTAAATGGAGAGCGATTTCCGCCAAAGATTTGGAAATTGGTCCGTGCGCAAAGCATTGTGGGGATTTTAAGACCGCGGAGTCTACACATGTGCAGCCTCGAAATTTCTCGCTACGAAGTACGCCGGCCTCGGTAGAATTCCAAGTATGCTGGACATTGAAACAGTCCTTCGGCGGCACTCGATGACGTAGTATGCTTGAAATAGTGGCTCTGGAGCAGCCTTCCTCGACATTGAGAAACACCCCGTGTGCTTTAATCATAGCCATATCTTCAAAGCTGGTGCTCAAATGGTAAACATACAAAAGACGCACACACATGTGCATGCTTTCACACACATTCACAAAAAGATCACCAAATTTTTGTATATTTTCTCCCCCCGAGCCCTGGTTTATTAAAGCTTTTGCTAATTGGTCATCGACGCTGATCTGAATAAATCACCAGCTTTTCAATATTTGGGTGGTATCAATGAAAGACATGACGGGGAGGAAACCCCATCAACATCCATTAGCACATTATTCCAGAACATTCATTATCCAATTGGGTTTCAGCAGCAAAATGATAGCCTATACAGTGTATTTACAAAACAGACTCATAATCACTGTAACCATTATTTATACCAATTGACAGTGCAATGAAACGTTTAAGCAATGATAATAATATAATCTCTGTAAGTCCTTTTGTCAGTTATTTATTCCATGTTTCTGTCAGTGAATTATAAAATAATGTATTTGCTTTTATAAAGCAATATTTCCACAGCTTATTTTTAAATATCTCTTGGAAACAAGACAAATCAACAAAATAAAAACAAAAAAACCCTTGAAAGTGTTCGAAACAAGTTGATATACATTTTTCCACTTTTTCCAACAGAATGTTAGATCTTATAGAAAGAAACTAAATAATTGCTATAACACGTTAAAATTGAGATTTTTTAAGTGTATTTATTGTGTTTCAGTGATGTCTTTGGTATGCTGGTGACCTACTGACTTAAATGGCGTTCCTCATTTATGCAATCATGAGTAACTGATTAAATGTCTATAATTATTAATCAAAAGACAATCAGTGACATTGTGTTTGATTATTCTCTATCATTTAAAAGTAACTAGTTCAAAGTTTTTTTCTAGATATCTCACACATTGACACATGTTTTTCTTTGAGGAGTAATTAACTGAGCAGCAACAGCACATTGAAGCAGGCCAGATGGCATTCAAGCTGGATTGGTGCTGTGGTCAGCTGAGACGTCCCAAAACAGGGTCGTCTTTGGCCTCCAGTTTACAGTAGCTGTCTGCGTCAGTAATCTGCCAGGGAGCAGACAAACATCAGTGGGCCTTATCTCTACTTCTCAGGAGCAGCCAGGAAAGGAGGCAGGAAAAAAAGCAGTGGCCCAGAGGCAACAGAGACGGGATCGGACTAAGGCAGACTCATGAATTCAGTCAACACTGAAATACAAACAACTCATTAAACACACATCTCAAAGTACACACACCAAATCAAATAAAACTTTGTCTGGGAAAAGGGGAGTGAGTTCATCAGACGCTCTGTATTTCTGCTAAGCAGGTAAAGGGGAATTTGCTACGGCAGTGGTGAGTGCATCCGTGATGCGGTAAACAAAGTGCAGCAAGGATTATTTTATTGAGCATGAGATGCCGGAACCAGTTCAACATTTTCAGTAAGACTGAGTAAAAGGATTAACCCAATGGCAATATTGGATGCTGCAGTTGACACACACTAAGACACCATCTGCTGCAAAGTGATATTCAATACTTGCATCTCATGCAAGATTGCACATGTGGGCAATGAAATTGAAACCATCTCCTCAAACTACTTTCCTCGAGCTAAAGTCAGTAAAAAAGTCAAATTCTGTCAGCAGTAGATTTCACAGGGCACCAGTGCCTCAGAGAAATCCAATGTCTTTACAGCAAACTGTGTGTTCTGGCATTTGTATTCACAGCATACTGAAGCAGCCTGTGGGGGGAAGTGGTGGCTTAACAAATATGAAAAGCGTGTTATCCTGCATATGAATTGGGTTTTTCTGTCACTGGCACACTGAATAGTTTGTAATATGACATAGGCTAAATAAATGGTCTTAGTTCTCGAGGAATGTGCAAACACATGTGTCGGTGCGGAAAAGGATTTTAGTTTTTCTTTTCACAGTTATTTAAAGGCTTATGGAAAGACATGGTTTCCATCATTCTTTGTACGCATTTAACTTTTTCTATCTGGTGTTATCTGTACGCTTTTCAATCTGTTTCTAAAAAGGAGAATTTTGCCATGACTTGGATTCACAGTGAAAATCTGAACTCTGAGAGACTCAGATATGCTGCCTTGTGCATCTAACAGTCTGTCTGATTCTATAAAAAACCTGCTGAGTTGATTGTTGATGGTTCGGGCAAATCCAGATCCTCTCAGTATTCACCCATAAGCCTCCTGGTGCTTCTGGATCTGAACAGAGCACCACAGGGAGCATTTTCAGGGATGCCTTTAGACAACAACATATTCTTGTCTTCCAAATAAACAGCACTGGCAAAATCCCTCAGTCATTTGTCTGGCACCTTTGTATAAAAATACACAATTGTTGCAGCTTTTGTGAGCTGAGTTTGTCATAAACCAGACACACACAAGTAAGGGATGTCACAAAGGAAGCAGAGAGGTGGCCCTGCCAGGAAAAGAGGACAGAAAACTGGTAATCTGACATTTTCTGCCTGTTGTTATGTTGTCAGAAAGTGATAAAAGGCAACATTCATGTTAACAGAACATTGTCACCTGGCACAACGTTTTCTTGCTGAAGTCTGGGTCAGACAACTTAAAGTAATACACACAACTAAAAGACCCACAACCCACATGAACACACAACCATAACATCCTGGAAGAAAAAACTGCAAAAGCAATTTTAAAATCTCTATTGATTGTTTGAACTAGGAGATTAGCCTTAGAGAAGCCAGGTGCTGAGGTTTTGCTCACATGCTGCTGCAAACTCTATTATTGATTAACCATGGAAAACTGCACTCGCCTAGGTATGCCTGATATGAAGACCCACACAGTTTCGTAATTTATATATAGAAAGTAATCTGAATACTAGAACGAGGAGGTACTGAATTAGTTTAAACCATTCCCAGCAGCACTGAATCAGTGTTGTTTTAACAGTTTATTCATCGCCTATCTTTGGACTGGAAGTCTGACTTAGATTTTATGATTATGTTTAATTTGGTCTTAACCCCCAAAAATTGTAAAGAGTACTGTTTGCTCAGAACTTAAGCATTTGCTTAGGTTATTGAGAAGAAAAGTTAAAACATGAACGATAATTGGCCTTCATTGTTAAAAACTAAGCTTTAGAGTAATGTATGCCTTTCCTCTGAACTGTATAAATAAGTTATCTTTATATTGTTGAGAAAATTACTGATGGTACTTAACGGTTAAGGCCACCTGCAAGGGCCCTTGTCGGAAACCAAAAGAAAAGAAATGCATTTTTATGGATCCAATTTAAAATGGATGAACAAAACCCTCTTGGTTGAAGAAATCTCAGTAAAATAATCCGATTTCACGCAAACAGTGCTGAATTATAGTCCATATAAGCAGTTTGTCACAAATAGGTTCTGTAAAAAACAATATTTCACGCATTGTGGGGCCCACAGTGAAGAACAAAGTCTCACCCTTGCATTGCTGTGAGCTTTGTGTTTGCTTTATTTAATTCTTTCTTTTTCAACTAAGTACCCAATTTGGCCTTGAAGGAAATATCTTTTTAGCCATTTAATTACAGTGACCACAATCATTTCTGTATCTGCAAGAACTTCTCAAGCAGCTTAAAGGAAAACTTGACCCTGAAAGCTGTTATAATCTCACAGTTAAGAACATCATCTGCCTGTGATGTTCAGTGTGTCCGAGGGGTTATACTGCAGTGTCAAAATCATTGACCTTCTTGTTTCGTCTTAATTTTCCTGCCACATCCACCTCTATTTCAGTTAGCTTTTTCTTGTATTCACCATTATCACTTTCAACAACTCCCGGAGAACTTGCTGGTACTTGCTGCATTTAACCAATTATTTGATTATAGATGGAAAGAGCAAGGCTAAGTACTTATCACAATAGAAAGAGCAAAAGTGTATTTTCCTTGGCTTGGTTGTTTCTCTCACCAAACTCACAAGTGCAAGACCTTTTTGGAATTGCAGACAAAGTTGGGAACGTGGGCAGCTGTTCAGAGGTCCATTCTGATGTTTTACAGTGCTGACATTTCTCTCCTCATATTAACCTCTTGAACCAACATATTCCTCTTTGGTAGCATCTATATTGTAACACTTTTTCAACAGTCCAAATCTCTCTGCTTGTACCACAGCTCCAATTCAGTGGTGCTACTGAACTTCAGCTAGTGATATATATTCCAAGGCAAGGCAAGTTTATTTATATAGCACCTTTCAACACAAGGCAATTCAAAGTGCTTTACAAAAATGAAAAACATAAAGAAAATGACATTTAAAAACAGTCATTAAAAAGCAAAGATAATAAAAGAAACATTAAAAGAAAAAATACATTAATAAAAGTTACAGTGCAGTTTAAGATATGAATAGTTCAATTAAAAGCAGCGGCAAAAAGAAAAGTCTTCAGCCTGGATTTAAAAGTAGTCAGAGTTGCAGCGGACCTGCAGGTTTCTGGACGTTTGTTCCAGATATTTGGGGCATAATAACTGAACGCTGCTTCTCCATGTTTAGTTCTGACTCTGGGGACAGAAAGCTGACCAGTCCCAGAAGACCTGAGAGTTCTGGATGGTTCATAATTTAGCAGGAGGTCAGAAATGTATTTTTAGGGTGGTCCTTCGTGAGAGGTACATTTTTTGAATTCATGTATTTTAAGCTCCAACCACCGGAATCCGTTATACTAGTCAAGAAAACTCTCCTGGTGAATTTTATTCAAATTCCAACAACATTTACCCCTCCCTCATCAACCTTGAAGTTTAGCCTCCCGTAGGGTGGTCTTTAAAATTGAAAGTCTAAGCTCCAACCCCCAGAATTCATTCTATTAGTCAAGAAAACTCTCCTGGTGAATTTTTTCCTCAATTTGACAACATTTACCCCTCCCTCATCGACCTGGGCTGCCACACCAGCAGCCACGGTGCTGCAACTGAGGCTAAACTTCAAGGTTGATGAGGGAGGGGTAAATGTTTCCAGATTGAGGAAAAAATTCACCAGGAGAGTTTTCTTGACTAATGAATTCTGGGGGTCGGAGCTTAGACTTTCCGACTTTCAATTTTAAGGACCACCCTAATGTATTTTGGGCCTAAACCATTCAATGCTTTATAAACCAGCAGCAGTATTTTGAAATCAATTCTTTGACACACAGGAAGCCAGTGTAAAGACTTCAGAACTGGAGTGATGTGATCCACTTTCTTAGTGTTAGTGAGGACTCGAGCAGCGGCGTTCTGAATTAGCTGCAGCTTTCTAATAGATTTTTTAGTGAGACCTGTGAAGACACCATTACAGTAGTCGAGTCTACTGAAGATAAAAGCATGGACAAGTTTTTCCAAATCCTGCTGTGACATTAGTCTTTTAATCCTAGATATGTTCTTTAGGTGATAGTAGGCTGATTTAGTAACTGTTTTAATGTGACTGTTGAAACTCAGGTCCGAGTCCATGACTACACCTAGATTTCTGGCTTTATCTGTTGTTTTGAACATTGCAGACTGAAGCTCAGCGCTAACCTTTATACGTTCTGCCTTGGCTCCAAAAAAACATTACTATTATTTCAATCCGACATGCTATGTATACTGTATGATATCAAATTGAAAATTATTGTTTATTATTCATACATATTTTCTTTAGATTGAGCATGGCATATTTGGAACCTTTGGAAATTGTTTGATCTTTACTATGTGTTTCTACTGATCTGTAAAATATTTTAAAATCATTCTAGCGGTGCTTAAAATATAATTTGGCATGGTATTAGGTTTTTTCTCAATTTGGCTGCTGATCTATAACAAACACTCAGTAATGCAGGGTGAACAAACCAAGTATGAATAAATATATTAAGGGTCTGTCAGCATGTGTTGCTTTAGAAAAACTACATTTTTACATTACTAAAGGAAAGCTGGCAGTTTTTGAAAATATCTGGGGGAGCTTCATGGAGTTTTTGAAAAAGAATGTTGGTAATGATCAATAAAACCAAAGACCGGGGCGGGGAGGGGGGGCAACGGGAATACGATTATAAAGTGTAGTAGCCCACGTCATATTCTTTCAGATTTCTGTACTCTGTTATCCCTATCATCTGTATTCTGAACTGTGTTTATTTACATGCCTATTCATTTGACTGTACACTGTATCTGCCACCTAGACTGACCGTTTTATGTATGTGTAATGTTCGTTATATTTGAAAACTCCAATCAAAATATTGTTAAAAAAAAAAAGAAGTAATGCAGGGTGCACCATCTATTTCTGTTCTTCATGCCTCACTGATATGTTTGCAGTATGCAGGCCAGCTCACTTTCAGGTTCACATCATTTCCAATAAATGTATGTACAAAAACATTGTAAAATCTCTCCATTACTTCCTTTAGTCCTTCTAACATCAAAAGATGAGGTTATAGCTATGACAGGCTTAGAGACCTTAGTCCAAACTCATTGTGATTCATCATGGCGCCTCTCTTCTACACTGTTCTTCACTCTCTCCATGTGGTCATTGAAAAGGGCAGCTGAGTGGCAGCTGATTACCAAAACACATTCTCCTACCTTTGATCTCCTGAGGTGTGAGGCTCTAATCCATCTTGCAGCGCAGGAGGCTGTCTGATCTGGGTGGTTGTGGTAGCCACTTAGCTTCTCCTCATCTCACATACACATACAGTGTGTGCCCCGGCTCTCGCACAAGTGTGTATATATGCACACACACAGTTTGGGCTCTGTATTCTGGCTGCTGCGAATGCACACTGTAAGAGAAAAAGAAAAAAGATACGATTTGTGAGTCAGAAAACACAAAAGAGGATGAATATTATTTTATGAGGGAAAGACTAGACATATTATCAAGGAGAACAATCAGCTTCACACTGAGCAGGGTTTAGTGAGACATTCTTTTGGTTGTAGAATATCTTTTTTGTTTGTCCTGCTGAGTAAACTATAAATGTTTAAAAGCAACTTCAGAACAAGGGCATTGCATTATAAATCATATTTCTGCTCCCGTATCTGCAGTGTTATTGCTAATGCTGAGGACAGCCATTTAAACATAGAGTGAGTTTGGAATCTGCACTGTTACCCAAAGTTTCAAAGTTCACAGCCCCATTTTGCTGATGGTCTTCTTTTATTGTTTGTCCCTTACTCAGCTAGATACCCTTCCTCTTTGTAGAGCGCATTCAACATTTTTCATACTGTCACTACACATACTTTGAACAGCCTCCTTAACTCATCAGCATTCAAAACAAGGTCGAGCACATAATATTGCAAGACTATTCCAACAGTGAAGGCGAAAGTAAATGTCACTTACAAGAGGAGCATTAATCTCAAATCATTGCATTTTAATGGTGCCCTTACTCAGAGGGGGAATTCAACTTCCCCACAGAGATCAACCTAATCACTTAGCACCATGGTGAAATCACGCTCTTATGTACGACAAAGCTTATGCACAATCTACCACGCATCAACAGTTAGCACATATCAACGACACACATACTGTACTTTACATACTCACATTTACGTCCATGCACTGGGGATTTTGATAAGTGCTAATTTATGTTATAAACATGTTCTCACAACATCTGAATTAATATATTCTGAAATTGATAGTCAAAGATTTCACAAAGGTCTATCAAAGATGCTTTGCATATGATTTGAATGTTTCTGGGTTTAACATTTATCATCCCGTGAGAATATAAAAAAAACATTGATTGGTTCGACAATTGAAAACAATTTAATTTAAAACGAGGCTACAGCTGACTCTTCTTTGCTACTCTTCTTATGAACAGGGTTATACATCCGTTGTTGGGTGCCCAGTTTTTATGAACTGGATTTTTATTGGCAAATAAATTAGACTGATGGTATAACATCAACTAAACAACTCTCTTAAAAGAGAAGGATAAAGAAAGGAAGAGGGAGTAATAGGCAAGGCAAGTTTATTTATATAGCACCTTTCAACACAAGGCAATTCAAAGTGCTTTACAAAAATGAAAGACATAAAGAAAATGGCATTTAAAAACAGTCATTAAAAAGCAAAGATAATAAAATAAACATTAAAAGAAAAAATACATTAATAAAAGTTACAGAGCAGTTTAAGATATGAATAGTTCAATTAAAAGTAGCGGCAAAAATAAAAGTCTTCAGCCTGGATTTAAAAGTAGTCAGAGTTGCAGCGGACCTGCAGGTTTCTGGTAGTTTGTTCCAGATATTTGGAGCATAATAACTGAACGCTGCTTCTCCATGTTTAGTTCTGACTCTGGAGACAGAAAGCTGACCAGTCCCAGAAGACCTGAGAGTTCTGGATGGTTCATAATTTAGCAGCAGGTCAGAAATGTATTTTGGGCCTAAACCATTCAATGCTTTATAAAACAGCAGCAGTATTTTGAAATCAATTCTTTGACACACAGGAAGCCAGTGTAAAGACTTCAGAACAGGAGTGATGTGATCCACTTTCTTAGTGTTAGTGAGGACTCGAGCAGCGGCGTTCTGAATCAGCTGCAGCTTTCTAATAGATTTTTTAGTGAGACCTGTAAAGACACCATTACAGTAGTCGAGTCTACTGAAGATAAAAGCATGGACAAGTTTTTCCAAATCCTGCTGTGACATTAGTCTTTTAATCCTAGATATATTTGTAAGGCTGATTTAGTAACTGTTTTAATGTGACTGTTGAAACTCAGGTCCGAGTCCATGACTACACCTAGATTTCTGGCTTTATCTGTTGTTTTGAACATTGCAGACTGAAGCTCAGCGCTAACTTTTATACGTTCTGCCTTGGCTCCAAAAATCATTACCTCAGTTTTATCTTTGTTTAATTGGAGAAAGTTCTGACACATCCAGTCATTGATTTGTTCAATGCACTTACTCAGTGTTTGAATTGGAGCATAGTCTCCTGGTGAAATGGCTATGTAAATTTGTGTGTCATCCGCATAGCTATGGTAACTTATTTTGTTGTGTTTCATTATCTGAGCCAGTGGTAGCTGTAGATGTTAAAGAGAAGAGGCCCCAAGATGGAGCCTTGAGGTACCCAACATGTCATATTTGTCAACTCAGATGTGTATTTACCTATAGAAACAACGTTTTTTCTGTCCTTTAAGTAAGATTCAAACCAGTTTAGAACTGTTGCCGAAAGTCCCAACCAGTTTTCCAGTCGGTCTAGTGATATGTTGTGGTCAACAGTGTCAAACTCAGCACTGAGATCTAATAATACTAACACGGAAGTTCTGCCACTGTCTGTGTTTAAGTGGATGTCATTGAAGACCTCATAGAAAGCAAGAGTGGGCAAGTGAAGGCTAAAAAGTGAAAATGGTGAGTATGTTAATAATTTGATTACATTCTCAGTTTTAGGTGTGCAGTGTATTCAAATAGATTTTGAACTGGAGTCTCTGCGTATGGTAACGACCAAAGACTAAATGGTTAATAGACTGCACTTATTATCAGGTCTCTTCTGCCCCTCAAAGTGCTTTTACATACTACGAGTCATTCACCCATTCACACCTCACTCATGCAGAACAGCATCAGGACTAAAACCACCAGACTCAGGGACAGTTTCATCCCACAGACCATAAGACTGTTAAACACCTGAACTTTTTAAACAACATCCATAACGTTCATCTGGCTGCAACTTAGAAATTATGTATCTAATATATCATATTCCAATCACTATTCACAATTTTTCTTTTTGTATTTACTTGCACTATTTGTTCAGTTTTTCAGTTTTATTGTGTTGCACTTTTGAGGAGCCTGTGACCTAAGATTATCATCAACTACACTGTAGCTATGTACGTATGACTAATAAAAACCTTGAACCTTGAACAGTACAACTTGCTCTAGGGAAGCTAACATTCATACACATTCACACACCGTGGGCCATACAATCGGGAACAACTCAGGGTTAAGTATCTTGCTCAAGGATACATCGCATATTGACTGCACAGGCTGGTATCGATCCCACAACCTTCTGTTTGAAAGACGAAAGCACTGCTTCGCTGTTAGGGCGCCGTCACATGCACCTAACTAGCCCTACACAGTTAGGGTTAGTTGGGTGCATTTGAATGAGTCCAAACAAACCTCTTTTCATTTTCTTTTTCTTTTTTGGAGTTCTTGGAGGGGATGTGGGATACATTATAAAGGGGGAAACTTTTGAAGCGCTTACACATGTTCAGTTTCAGGAGAAAGGATTGCTGAAGCCTAATCTCCTCTCCAACTCATCCGCCCTCTGTCTTCTTCCTTCTACCCCCTTTTTATAAATTATTCTCTCTGCCCTACAGCTTCAGGCGGCTGTAGACAAGCCCAAGGTACAGATTCTATTTCCTGTCAAAGACTGGCCAAAGGACTAACATTCCTATTGCACTGCCTGCCCTTACCATTTAAAAAGCATGATTTAAATCTTTTAAGCAGTGACATTGCATGGCAAGCCTGAGGTGCAGCCTCAACACATCAAATAAGTTATGCTTTTGTTTCTAAATGTCATCATGTTGAGCTATTCAGCACATCAAATAGAATCTGATAGGAATTTAAAGAATGGAATAAAGAGAATCAACGACTGAGTATTGTATACATGAAGGGAGGCCAGAAATGCTGCTTAGTTTGGGGGCAATTCATATTTAAATATATTGTAGTGAATATAGTTTGCAAAATCCCATTGGCTTTTTCAATTACTATATCTCACGTACTGAACATATTTGCAAATAGCTTCACTACAACATGGGCATAAATGTATGTATGTCAAGATAAATAAGCAATCATGTTTTGGTTGAAATATATCTGCAGTCGAAGTAGAAGAAAAACAGTCTTGATTAGCTGCAAGGCACATTTTAAAATATACAAAACCACAGCACTGCACAAGCTACATTATGAAAAGACCTAGTGAAATAATTATCATGTATTTTGGAATATCTGCACCAAGAAGTGATTACCCTTAGGCTTCAAATTTTCTGCAAACTCACACTCTCAACAGGGATTTGGTTTGTAGTAATTTTAAACATGAAAAGGCAGCCAAAGCTTTATGCTCAGATTATATTCATGAACGTCAGCAAGTTGTACCAAGAACGTGTTGGCCAACTATTTGGTAATATCAGAGAACCCAATTTAAAACTGCAAATACTTTTAAAAGCCACAACAAATCCATTCCTTCTGTATTCCCAAATCCAAATGTGGCTCGGACATGTCTATGCGGTTTAGTAAATAATTTATGCATGACACAACCATTCTAGCAAATAACAATAAACAACAGGAAAAAATGTTTACACGGTTTACTTGACACATTTCATAATCTTTTAGATGTATGCAAGCAACATCTAAAACAATCAAACTAACTAATTCAATATTCTGACATGTTACAGTGGGAAGAGCACAGATTTAATAATGAAATCAATGAAGGAGGAACTCCATTTAGCTTTTCTGTTCCAAGGTTGTTATTAATGTTATCAACACCTGCTCTATTATTACTTTGACAAGTCAAAATGTATTTCTCACAATGCTTCTGCTGTTGCAAACATATCGTTTTTTGGTTATATCTTTGGTTATAGTTCCTTGTTTTTTTCTTCGCAGAACAGCTTAAAATGTTTCTAGCTTATTTTGGATTTGGCAAGAACCATTTTTAAAGGATCTTGAACAAGAATCCTATGATTATCTATCCGTTTGTGTTCAGCCTGGGTTTAGCTACATGATCAGGACCATGATCCATATTAGAATATTTATATAACTTTAGCAGAGACATGCACATTCTCAGAGAATTGCTTTAAGCACAGCCAGTATGCATTAGCTGTTAATTAGTGTTGAAGCTGACATGACATAATGTCCTCCAAGAAACTTATTCCATCTCCGGCTGCTTTGCATCTACCAAGTAAACTGATGCGGAAGAGAAATACCATATACACTTTATTAGAAATACAGTACAGTATGCCTCCACTAAAAACATTTCCTAATTATCAGTAGATATCCTGAAGTGCAAACTTATTCTCGTGTGTGCTGATTTTCCTAGCTATCAGTGACTAAGTTAATGAGCTTGTGTATAACGTGTGCCTGCACAGTATGTACTTGTGTGCTTGTAAACATGTGCCTATATGTGCATGCAAATTAAAAGTGCACTCATAAATGTAGCTTTTCCTTCATGACTAAAATCAATTTCTTCTTGGATTGGATGGATTTTTCATTTGACTTGCCTCTTTAAATGCTCTCGTAAAAGAGAGTGAGAAAGAACAAAAAAACCCACCTAAGGCAAGATAAAAGTCCTTCCTGGGGCAGATTTATGTTGATTTACTTCTAAACATGTGTTGTTCTATTATGAGCGCCACAACAGTACATGACATATGCAGATTGATATTTCACAATGAAATCAATGGAATATGAAAAGGGCAGGAGAGTGGTATGGATTTTTTTGTTTTTGCCTTGGCATGGCCATCAATCCCTATAGGTAATCTGGGAAAGGGACAAACAGGCGAATGAGCAAGACAGCTGCTAAGAGCTGCTGCAGCTGAAGTGACGGGCTGGGACGGTTTTGATTTATTTGCCCTTTATAGCGCAGTATACCAACCCACCACTTCAAGGCAATTTCAGTAGGAAACATAAGAAGATTTTAGGAATTGCACAACCAGTAGAAGCTTTGAGGTTCCTCTAAGGGGATTCACATATATTGCATTTGACAGGAAAACATTACCACCAATTCCAAACCCAGAGTTATGATGTTCACAGTCGTTTAAGCCTTGAAGCTACCTTCTTCTTCACCACCATGTGTCTACCATATCAGTTCCTGAACTGTTCAATGTTGCATTTACATTAAGATTTAATACAAAAGTTTGGTCATAAAAGAACATATCGTTTTCTTGGTTTTGACTACTCCACACTTAAATGTGCAGTTCTTTACACTTCTGTACAGGAACATATCAGAGCACACACACACACACACACACACACACACACACACACACACACACACACACACACACACACACACACACACACACACACACACACACACACACACACACACACACACACACACACACACACACACACCTCTGCTGCACAAGTTATTTAAACATTAAGGAACAATCTATTCTGACATTTTCCACCATGCTTTTCATTAATTCATTTTCTCATATAGCCTACTTAAATCCGCCTGCACATTACAATAATTATTAGTTTACGCTAGTTGACAGGGGTGCCTGGGTTTTGGACATATAAATGGTTATATATGTTTATTTTAATTAAGGTCACGTGGAATGATGAAAAGCTTGAGAAGCAGCTTCATGGTTGATCTGGTTGTGAGACTGTGGAGAACGTAAAGTCTGGAAGACACGGTTGTGTTAAAAATGCTTAGCTGAGCTGAAACTGAAACTGTGAATGCCAAAACAGAAAACATATTTGCCTATCTAGTTGTATAAGTTTCAGAGTAATAGTCTCAGCCTATTTGGGATTAGCCATTTCTACAAGAGGTCATTGTTCTGAATCTGACAAATCGTGGATTTAATTTATATCAAAATGCTTTAGAGATTGATGCATTTCTTGTTTTCTAATGTGAGGGTCTGTCAGTTGGCTTGTGTAAAGAACTGCCATTTATCTGCTGCTGCTCTTAATGCTGAAATGTTTGCCTGCAGTTATGAAGCAATATAGCTTCCTATCAGTTTATGCTGTGACCCCAATTGGAGAGCCATATTCAATGCAACACACAGGAGAGATGAGAGGCAGCAGTGTGCTGTCCGGGCAGGCTGCAGGGGACCGATAAATCTCATAGAATTCACGAGCCGTCATCACACCGTCCGTGATATTAACACCCTTCGCTGCTCCCCCATCAACCCGCAGGTGGCAGAAGGGCTATTAGGTCAGAAGTTGTGTAGGTGACACGTCAAACACGCATGCGTTAGGAATTATTTTATTGTTTGTTTTTTTATTGTTTATCACTCTAGCTGCAGGATTGTTTTTGTTAACATTTCCACTGACAAATGTAAGTATTTATGTTGCCAACCAACACCGAAAAACTCTTTAGCTAAAAATAGCAGGAAACTGAAAAGGGTTTAGAGAGTAATTGAAAAATGGTGACAGACAGTGGGTAAAACTAAAAATAGAAACATTTTCAGATCTAGAGGAAATTGGGTTATCCGAGAAGCTAGTTTCTGGTTTCAACTATAACACACTATAATACATTTTCATTTCAGCAGGATACACTTGAACTGATTCACTTTATGGCTCATGTCCTCCGGTTACTTGACCACTTATTGGCAGAAATTATGATTGACAAGTGTGACCTTATTACAGAGTCAGTCACCTCACAGTAATGTGATGGTGTAAACATTTTTAATGTGCTAACAGCTGAATAAACGAGGTATTTCCAATAAATAGATTAAAACTTTTTCAGAATTGTTTTCAGAAACAATTCAGTCTTGATTATAAGAGGATAACATGTGTATGACAACATGTATTATGAAGCACAAAGAAGCCTTGCAGAGCCTCAAACAGGACTTCTTTGTTGACATGTTTGACATGTGTAGTCACAGCTGTGAGGGATTGTGAAAGCTCAACATTTGTGTGACAAGCAATACATCTGATGGCCTTGCAGATGCAATAAAAAGGACAGTAACAGATCAGAACGTAGCTGCTGATCATGATGGACTTTGAATGTAAAGAAAAGGTGATAAAATGCATGGGTGGGCAAAGTAATGTGTGAATGAGGAGGAGATAAAAACAGTAAGATTGACGGTGACGCGAGACTGATTGACTGGAAGAGGCAGAGGAAGAAACGGACGGACTGGAAGAGAGAACGGAGGCGTAGCAGCAGGAGGGGGAGCGCGTATTAGGAGCTGGAGAAGTCGAGTAAGTGGCGGACTGCCACGTTGGGCATTGCAGGACAGAACAGACTCATTTAGGTGTCTGCAGTCGACGCTGCTGAATGGCAATAGTGCTTCCTCTGCTGCTGGTTTCAGGGACGTGCCTGGAGTGTAGAGCAGCCGTCTTCCTGTGGCCTGGGGCCCTAAATCAGTTCTGCACTAGACACACCAACGAGCAGCTGCACACACACACACTCTCTCCCACTGTTTCTCCCTTGCACTCTCTCTGTCATGGCCAACAGAGATGGCCCATTTGCTCACTGTGATCCCATGGCGAGACTTGAGAAGACAATATTGACCTTGAACTTGGCAACTTTCAAGAGTGTGAGAAAAAAAACTAGTTAGATAATGGAACATCATTGAGAAGATCCATCCAATGGGGAGCACTAGAAAGACATCCAGCTATATACATATATAGAAAGAGAAAGAGAGAGAGAGATCCAACAAACTGATGAGGTTGGCCGGAGGTGTGCTGTCCTGCCAGAAGGGGAGGATATCAAAGAGACTTATTTGATTTAGATAGCATGCAAGCAACATTGAGCAGTACAGAGGCAGGCCTCTATGCTGCTGTGTGTCCTTGCCTCTCTCCCCTGGGTGGCCAGAATTATGAAAGCTACATGACTTTGAATTCTGTTGGGTTTTAACCTTACCTGAGGATGCCAGGTGTTCGTGCCTCTTACAGTTGTTCATGTTCATTTATAATGCATGATCTTGAGTACATTACTCCTCCCTGAGGGTATACATAATTTACAACAAATTCCATGAAAGCAGACGTCACACAGCTCTACCTCCGGAGGAATGTGGCTCGTAAAAAAGATCCTGTCGTTGACAATCGGAGAATGCGTACTTTAATATTTCAACAGGATTCGAATTCCCTCCTTATATCCATCACATAGACAGGGACATAGACAGCCGAGTTATGACCACCACACAAAACCAATTTCGTTTTCACGAACCAGAAAACAACCTATATTCTGTTCAGCCATATAAATGTCCCTTCTTCAGAAATGGAATGACAATCTTTCTCAAATCAATATGTCATAAGAGCTTAAGGTTAAGCTTGACAGAGTTTGTACTCTCCTTTACATCCCAAATACCTCTGACCTTGTGTATGTACTGTATTTCTAGAATTCCTTTTGCCACATCCCCCCTGCAGAGTTCAACACAAACCATTACCATTTTACTTGCATCACAGACAATCTTTTGCAGAGAGTTCTCATGGTTTCAATGTATTCTCAGTTTCTAAATAAAGGCATACAAATGAATCAAAAGCTTGTTTTGTCACTTTATTTGCCATTTAACCAAGAGAAAGTCAATTCCGTTCTTAAATAAGGTACATTTGGTGGTGAGAAAATAATATTAAGAGATTTTGGATTTATGATCAAATATACAGAGATAATAAAATGTTTCAATTGTGAATGGAGTTGCTATGGTGCATATTTTATTATGTTCCTTCTCTTTTCCTCTCAGACAGTGATTTATTAGCATCTTCGCATGCCATAAGCTAAATACACACTCCTGTTATCATAATGAGCAGCGCCCACTTAGCGCTTCATAAAGTATCCATGCCCTCTTCTGATCCCAGTGTGTCTCGTAAAGACTCCAGGTCCACGCAGATTTGTTTTGCAGCCTTCCCAACATGGTAGTCCACTGAAGCCAGACACAGCTTGATAGACAAAGACTACAACACACACTTATCACTCTTTGATGAGATGCTTGAACGTGAAGACGAGCTGACATTGAGGAAGGCCCTTGAGAAGCGTACATCAGCGTGTGCCAGTGCTGGAGTGAATTCTAAGTCTAATTTATGAATACATGTCAAAAGGGCCCTTGCATTTGCTTGGCTGTAAGGTTGTAAATCAGATCAACACAACTCATGAATTCACAAACATGGCAAGTGGCAGGTCAAGGAAAAGGCCATTGCCCTAATGCTCCAAGACGAGAAGCAGTAATAATTTCATACTAATAAACATTTTAACTTCATATCTTAAGTGTCATTTATGGAGATTAATTGACATTTGCGATCAATTGAAACAGTTAAATATGAATTCAGAGGTCCCAAATTGAATTCTGACTGGATAATTAGTTCAGGGAGAAGTTGAATGGTGCCAGAAAAAGGTATAGCCTATTTTAACTGTCTAAAATACTGGTTTTACACGGACACTACGTTGTAAAGAAACTCAAACTAAAAACAGGCTGCATTTAAAGTGTTAAATTAAATATTTTCTCAATTTCCCCTCCTAACATTGCAGACAAATCAATGATCACTGAGACGAGAAAGACAATATCATACAGGCTTTAGGGCGTAATAATCTATCTATCATTTCATTTCATAAAATGTTCATGAACCTTATCTTTTTGGTAAAATTGTCTTTGTACCACCAAAAACCATCATCTTAATTATGATTTGAACCTGCAGGCCTAGATTTTATGGCCTAATCTTAGCTATAACCAATGGCATTGATGAAGTGTTTTAATGTTTTTAAGTGCAATTATGCATCTGTTGTTTTGTTCCACTGATGATACTATATCCATGCCTATAATCCATCATAATCATGAGCTCAAATGAGACGGAGATTATTTTTGATACTTCAGGCTGTTTTTATCTCCGTATTACTTTTTGACCTTTTGGTTTTATTGAAAGTAATGAATAAAGGGCGAGTTTCTGGAAGATATTTTGTACAAAGTTATTGATCTGGGATGTTTCAGGGGGGTAATTAATTGTATAATTGATATATGCTCTCCGTGAGTTACTGCAGATAAAAGGTACACATAACAGGTCAACAAATGCCATATTTATAATGATCAAGACTTTATCACATAAATACCAAACAAATTATTTTGTTAAGAGGAGTCGTTCTGAATGGTTTTCATTTCTTGATGTAAAATTGGGTAAACCAATGCATAGGCTCTACAGCGCACTGCAACACTCGTTCAAACAAGTAATTTCTCTGTCTCAGACCTTTCTCAGTAAGGTATCAGACTCATGCTTCAAGACGTATTTGGTTAAAATGCTTTGCCAGTGGGTAAAGACATTTCTACTATTTCCTTATTATTTACAGTTATTTCTGGAGTAGTGAATCCATCTGGATGGCGTCTGATAACTCTTGTAACTATATCCATTTACTGAAGCCGTAGAAGGTTTGTTTCAAAGTCCAACTCACTAATTAAATGGTATTTGTCTGTTATGCATCTGTAATAGACAAAATAAGGTCTCCATCTACACAGTCTCTATGTTAAAACTTCCACCATCAAAGCTTCTGTATGGCGGAGAAATTATGTTTTAGCAACACTTACTCATGATTAGTTGGGGCAAAAACACACACACAACGCTAACAAATCATTGGAAAGTGACCAAACAAAACACACAAGATGAATCCCATGCTGAATAAGGTGAATGAGGTGAAATAAAACAGTTCAGGCGGATCATTGGGCCAGGCTAATATCGTCTTGTCAACAAAAACTGGGCATTAAAGCCTTCATACTTTCTTACATCACCTGCTTACCGTATCATCATCTCATGTTTCTGCCCGCCCCTTAATGATTCCCAACCTCCCTCAGCCTCCTCACTAATTTGATCTCAATTGCATATTGTATGGCAGTAATTGATTTACTGTACCTACTGCAAAATGAAGTCTGAATTCTCAAGAGAAGGTCGTGATCTGCCTTTTAGAGTCGGTATGATACAAGTTTGTGCATATGACACAAACAAAAAATAAATAAATGAGTAAACCACAGTATATTTTATGAGCCACTTTCGGTAATGTATAACTATAATATTTGTATGGATGCACGCAAAATACAAATGAGGGCCAGGAAATTGTTATTGGCCAACTGGGGGCCAGGAAATTAGTTTTGGAATTACGAATAAAACACAATACAAAGTAAATTAATGTTTCATTTTATACTGCAAACACTTCAAGACATCTCTTAAAGACGCATCCCTTATTACATTGCAAATGTAGTAGCTGTGTTTAATACCTACACTCAAACAGTGACAAAGGCTGACAGACAGAGATCAATAATGTGGTGCAGGCATGAATGATGAATTTGATCTACAAGTGATAACGATGTGCACTGAATTTTAAACTGGTGGAAGAATATAACAGCATTTCTTTAAATTATAAAGTTAGAATAACAGAGAAAGTAGGGGTGATCATGGATCATTTTAAGCAGATGTGTAACTAGTTGTCATGTTGTCAGTTATCTTATAGGGTAGACATACAGGTTTGGGAGGCGTGCCATTCTGTGCTTTCAAGATATAACAACAATAATACATGTTGCTATTAGATATTGTCCTCAGAGAAGCTTGTGCGATATTTAAATTATGTATTTCCTCCCCTAGCATTTCACTAAAATCAAGTATTCTAGAGAGACAGACAAGCCCATAAACAATATAAAAGTCATGCTAAAGGCCATTTCAGATGTAATGCTGGTTGCTGGTAAACACAGCTATTTCTGTGTAATCTGACATGAGAGGAATAAGCCTTTCATTTGCTTTTCAAGTTAGAAAGGGGTTGTCTCAACTGATTACCTTCTCTCTGAAATAGCAGTCATTTTATAGATGCAGGGTGGGACTGATGTGAGGCCTCAGTCAGACACAGGGACACCCAGTGATTTCATCATTATGGCTTCCTGATCCACACTGAAATGCCAGCAGCATGCTTTTAGGCATGGCAATGTTGGTCTGTCAGTCTGACTTTGATCCAGTGGAGTCAGTCTTCAATCTAAACAAACAAATCTGCTGCTCCGTCAACCACCATCCTTGTAATTGCTGACATACATAAACCATGGTGTCCCAGTTTATCAGCTGGGACACCATGAAATGTACATTTAACCCAGGATTAGGGACTTTCTTCAGTTTGTGAAATATGTGCCCTTGAGTTTTATCTTTGTTTAATAAAAAACTATTTTTTAAATAAGTGTATTTTTACCAGTGGTGCCTTTCCTGCTTCCTCAATGCCAGCTGTGTCAGGCTGTGACGTCTACAGTGCACCCTCAATACAGCAGGACAACTGAAAACACCTGCTATTACACTAACACATGGCATGGGACACATGCCCAGCACAGAGCCGGAGGGCATCACTTGCCGCGTCTTCAAACAAGCACGGTTTCCCTGTACGCTTTGTAAACAGCATGAAATCAAATCCACAAAACATGAATCATGTCCTTCCTCTGCTGAATAAAACAGCAGTGTAAGTATGATTAAAAGGGATGCCACCCAGAGAAAGACAGCCATCACACTCCCAGCCTGATCTCCCAGCAACAACCCCCTCCCTCGTCTCCTCCGCTCTTCGTTCCTTTCCTCTGTTTCAGCCGTTGCGACTAGTCAGTGACTGGAATATAATCAGCCTTCATCCAAAAAGAGAGGTGGCCCCAAGCAACAGCAGGTGAGTGGGGAATCTGTGAACGAGGAGCATGGTCCGATTTCTAATTATGAAAGCGAGGCAAGTCACAGAGCTAACATTGTTGTAATGGACAACCTTTCTCTGTGTGTGTGTGTGTGTGTGTGTGGTGTGGTGTGTGTGTGTGTAATGGAGAAAGAGAGAGACTGCAAAATTGGGTGATGCCAAGGCCAGTCCTTCTTAAATTTGAAGTGCTGATGAAGGAAGAAACCAAACCAAGGGACTGGAACAGTTATTATCTCTCGCATTTAACAGACCATTATCTCACAATGAAAAGCAGATAATGCCCAACATACAGCAAATGTCTACATCACATTCATAACTTTGAAATGTTTGCAACACCAGAGTACTTCTGTGCCTCATAATGGCCAATGCCACATTTATACCCCTTTACTATTTCAATACACTCGGTTAGTGTTAAGCATGCTATATGTACAACTTTCAAATGGGAGTTTATGTGAAAGATTCTAAAATCAATCAAAACAAAACTTCTAAGGCAGCATCCGTTAGAGAGCACGAATGAGAAAGAGAACAACCTGCAGCCCAAAACAAAAAAAGAACATCAACATTTGAATAAACATGATAAAAGAAAATCTTCCCTGAGCAAATCCACCACAGTAATTGCATTGGAGGAGATAATGGCGCTCTGCCTTTTCCATCCTGTTTGAAATTGTCTGTAGAATCTCTGAAATGTTTCAATCTCGGATGTGGAGGCGTTCTGCTGACGGCACCACAAATGAAATTCATTGGAATCTCCACCTCTCCAAGTCTTTCGCAACCACTCCATCACGTTATATGTGATAAATGATCCCGCTCTGCAGAACAAATAATTAATTTCCCTGAAATGTCCTATGTTTCATTTTCTTGCATTTGCACAAGCACAAGTAGATGGATGCCATTATTGAAATAAGTCCATCACGGCTGTCCGCTATCAAAATATATGGAGAGATTGAAAGGTAACTTTTATCTTTCTTGTGCGCAGAAATAACTTCATAATCCGTATGCATCCCAATCTACCCAACTAACAAGGGCAGCATAATGTGTTTTTCTTGAAGATATGTTTGCATTGGATCGAAATCTATGTTAAAGAGATGCTAAACCCCTCTTAAATAGGATAAGCTGTTGTCTAAACAACCATTGAGAGTCTTAAATCTCTGAAGAGAACATTATGGAACATGTTTAACATTATTTGTGCTTGTTGGGTAAAATAAAAGTATAATTTATTCGGTTCTTTTAATTAATATAAAGACAGAAAATCCCTCATTAGAACAATTCTGGTACGTATTCATTGTTGTGTGTGGTATTCATCTTATACTGTATCTGCATGTAATGGTTTTTGGATTTGTAAGTACATGTGAAAAAACAGTGGCTGAACATGGAGACAAAATGTACCCTTTCTGTCCTTGTGCTTAATTGGCATAACGTTAACCTTTAATGATTGTGCACTTCCTTTGAAGGTTATTATCCATTAGTGAAGCTTAAAATATAGAGTAGGGTGACAAAAAGGGCTTTCAAAATCACGTGTAGGACGTCAATTATAGACCCTCCTCTTCCTTATTTACATTCAATTAGGCATTTTAATGTTCAGTGGCAGGTCAGACATTTCATTCAAAGCAGTCATCACAACCTTCTGTCTCACACACACACACTTTGCTCTCTCCAACACTTTGCTCACTTTCAGCGTGTCATTCATACTCTCTCTGTTCTTGAAGTGCCCATTAATATCGATATTATTGGCTGCTGTCCAATCTGCTGCCACTGGAAGGGAATTGAACTGTGCTGCACTGGCTGCATGTTGAGATTAAAAGTTATGGCATCATAAACTATATTTTGGCTATGATACAAGTGTGATTTTTGACGACAATCTTATAGTAAGCCATATGCCTGACTGACTGTGTGGTTGACATCAAGACATGTTTGCAATTAAATTACATTCACCTATTTTTGGTATTTTTTTATTTAGTCACAATATTAAAGCATCCGATTTGTTTTGGTACGGGTCTCATTTTTCTTGTGTAAATGCTTAACATTCAAATAGAGAACAATGTGTTATCCTGCCATAGATGCAATTGTAGTTTTACTGTGTCTATCCATCTTCAAACAAATATCGAACACTCTATACAGTTTTATAATAAGATAATTATATTGTCCGTGTTTTATGGAGGTAATGTTGACCAAACACATACATACAAGTCTCCACATGCATGAACTCACAAAGTCCAACACGTGGCCTTTATCACAGCAATGGCCTCAACACAAAGCTGACCTGACCTAATACAACAACAAATACGTCCAATAGCAGACTGCAGCTAAAACAAACACCACATGCCTCCAGGATTCTGTCTTGACATATTTCAGGTCCTGTTTTGTTTACCCAGAGAGACGCTTGCACTTCACAGAGCCACTACCTGACGTCAGTGTGAAAAAACAATAGAGGCTGAACAACAGCTGTCTAGTGTGAAGGAAAATAGAACGTTCATTTGAAATTGTAGCACCAGTAATTTCCTTGAACACAGAAAGAGTGCTACTGCTAAAGAGTTACCTACAAACTGAAAAGGGACACATTTGAATAACAAAGACATATTAACACCATTTGTGATCCTGCTTATTGAGGGCACAATGATCTTTTATTATAACCCGAACCATCGTCTCTCATTTCATGCTGTGCTCTGACCCTCCTCCACTCAAGAGTCCTCTATTCAAGTTTCACATGCACACCTTGCCAAACCTGCATGTTTTTATATGACTATTTGAAAAGAGGACTTTAATTTAGAGTGTGAATGAAAAGAACATGTCAGAAGGATGGAGATACAGTAGATAACACAAAAGTCACAATCACATAATATTAAAGCTAACCTTGAGGACAAACAGAGCGTTCCTAAGCCTCGGAAAAAGACTGCATAACCTTTTATATATAATAACTGCTATGATAACAAAGACAGGGTCGTTCTTTAAATACTGTCAGATGACATGCTCAGTAGATCACTGCGCTACCACTCGTAGCGGAGTGGGCATGCGGAGTCAACCATACTGGAAGATTTCAATGTACAGTACCCGACAAATGGTAGAAATTCGGGACTCGTTTTTTTGTATTAAATGAGCTATGAAACAATTAATAGGCAGGCTATATAAAGATTATAAAACATATAACTGCTTGACAATAGCATGCAGCTATTTCTAATCTTCTGTTTGCTGAGGTCCTTTTATATAAATACATAGACTACACAAACTCTTTAAAAACACTCAAATGACTTCCCTTATTCTTATAAAAACCACCTGGAACACCATATTGGGGGAAAAAGAGTGATAATGAATTGCAGGAAATGTTATCAAGCCTATTCTATTACGATTGAAATTGTGCTTAGAAGGACATCATTTTACTAGACATTATGTCCGGAGAGATTTACAATATGTTGGACTTAAACAGTTTTACAGATTGAAAACGTGTACAGAGGATAGGATACTGATGACCAAAGCCCTTAAACCCAAAAACTGACCTGAAATGTTGCATCCTCGGACAAATCAAATATAACTTTGGCTTTATTTGTTTTTGGAGCAAAGAAGGACCGATTAAAAGTAATCGCAGAGCTTCAGTCGGCAGACTACAAAGTAACTCATGAAAGCTAGAAATCTAGGTGTAGTGATGGACTCAGACCTGAATGTTAACAGTCACATTACAACAGTTATTAGGTCTGCATACTATCACCTGGAGAACATATCTAGGATTAAAAAACTAATGTCACAACAGGACTTAGAAAAGCTTGTCCATGCTTTCATCTTCAGTAGACTCGACTACTGCAATAGTGTATTCACAGGGCTCACAAAAAAATCCATCAGAAAGCTGCAGCTGATTCAGAACGCCGCTGCTCGAGTCCTCACAAACACTAAAAGAGTGGATCACATCAGTCCGGTTCTGAAGTCTTTACACTGGCTTCCAGTCGACCAAATAATTGATTTTAAAATACTACTGCTAGTTTTTAAATCACTAAATGGCTTAGGACGAGGTATATAAACGATCTCCTGCATAACTATGAACCATCCAGGAGTCTCAGATCCTCTGGGTCGGGTCTGCTCTCTGTTCCAAGAATAAGAACTAAACATGGAAAAGCAGCGTTTAGCTATTATGCCCCGACAATCTGGAACAAACTTCCCGAATCACGCACGTCCGCTGAAACACTTCCCATTTTCAAATCCAGACTAAAAACATATCTCTTTGCCGCTGGTTTTATTGAGCTGGTCATACTCACACTGCAGTATGCCTTTTATTCATGTATTCTGTACCTGCTGTGTTTATTTATTTATTTCATTATCTTTGCTTTTCTATGCCTGTTTTTAAATGCCATTTAATAATGTGTTTATGCTGTATTTATTCTTAAATGTCTTTTGTTTTTATTTTGTAAAGCACTTTGAATTGTCGCGTGCTGAAAGGTGCTATATAAATAAAATAGCCTTGCCTTGCCTTGCCTTTATACCGATACTTTGTGCTGAGCTGAAAATAAATGCAGTACACTCCTGTCTGTCAGAGAGGAAGTGATTCATTGTCATTTGGGATGACACACCTCTGCCTTGTCATAAACATTGAAGTGCGGCAGTAAGGTAATTATACTGTCAAGTCTTTGGATCATTTTATTATGAGGACAAAAACAAATACCTGTGTTTTGAATATAACAACTAATGCAAAGGTCTCTGCGAATTACAAATAACAAAATAGACAAACCCCATTATGTGAAATTCACATTGATTTAGTCTTCATGTTTCACCATTTCAAAAGGCGGTATTTATAGTGTTTTACACCATTTGACACCATTGTTAATAAATCAGTCTGTGTTGTAGGTATTGTTCACTGCACATCCAGCTCTGCTGTTGGTGATACTTTCTAAACTGTCCTCAAAGTTAATGGGCTCATCGATTTGCACCTGTCCAGGTTGACATTGTAAAATAACTCTTTAAGACAGAGTAAACACACTGGAACAAAAGCATTCACCCGAAGTTTGTATTTAACAACTGAAAATGACAGCAGGACGTCAGTAGACAGTGACCGTTTTGAATAACTGCTGTTTATTTAGCTTTGAGACAACCTACAACAACAATTGAAGCATCAATTCAACAACTTCCTGCAACCGGAGATGCATTAAGGAAGGTTCTTATCTGAGCCTTTCATACAGGACTTTTGGTATAGCTGCAGAATGCTGAACAGCCTGCACTCACATAGAATAGTCTAGATAGAATAAGACTATTACCTGCTTGCCTCAATAATTGGGAGGCAGCTAAGGACTTGATGTCATCACAAAGTGAATCTCGAGAAGCCTAATCTGAATCTCTATCAAAATAGATTCGGTGTAGGCCCCAGATCTTTTGTACTTTGGGATTAACAATGTTTGTTGTGTGGAACATTCTTGCTCTTCAGTGATAAAAGGAAGTATTTAAATGGACAGGCGTACGCTCCTACTGCTAAAACTGGTCAAATTCAATAAATACACTTTGTATACCAAACAAGGCATTTTAGCCTAAAGCAGCAGGTAACACAGAGAGAAAGACAAAGGGAGACAGAATGAGCAAAGTGTGTGGGGGGGGGGGGGGGTTCAGAGCTGAAAACATAATAGAAAGAGGCAGAAACGCCCCCTGTGCGGTCTAACAAGTTTCTACTTAATCGCTGTTTGTTATTCGTGTTGTTTTTATCTTTCATTTCCAAAACACAAAAACCAATGAAGTGTGAAGGACTGGATCGAGACAGGGTCCACTGTTTCATCCCTTATCCATGTTTATAAATCATTATAGTTTTTAAACACAATATGGAGTTCATGCACAGCAAACACTGGTGTAAATGCATCAAAGCAAAACTTAAACTTGAAAATGATCTCCAGTAAAAGAGAAAAGATGCACGTTAATCTCAACAGGGACATCTTTTATTGGCTTTTGTACTCCAAAGAAACGTTATGAAAGCCGTACTCAAATAACTGTTCACAGCAAAAAATGTAATGTTGGCCTTAAGTGTATCTTTGCATTTAAACAACAATTACACAGCATGTGAATGCCCAGGGAACAATGGCTGGTAATGAGTAAAGCAGTAATCTGTAAAATTGGAATAAAATGCCATAAGCCAAGCATTAGTGTAAAATAAACAAATGGATAATATACAGACGGTCTTCTACACATTTCCTTTGCAACACATTATGCGATGTAATGCTGCTCTAGCCTTGTGTATTTCACAACTAACACAAAACTTTTGAGACTAATGATCTTTTAATCTACTTTTCCCAATTGTACTTACTTTTTCTATTTGCTTGGATGCCCCTGCTGTCAGAAAACACTTTTTCAACATTTTCAATCAAAGTACTTAATGTATTGATTGTTGGCAAGAAGTGTTTGACATCAATTAACCAAACGCACAAGAAGTGACTAACCTCTGACTCTTTTCACTCGGGTGAAATTAACTTCTCGCATTCAACTTCGATTAAGAAACACAAACACACAAACAGACTTAATGTTCTTCAGACCCTGAGGCATCAAGACGAGTTTATTTGCACCATTCACTCTGGGCCACCCTCTCCTTTCTCCTGCTACTTCCAACTTTCTCTCATGTGTTCTGGCCTCTTATTGCCCTTCCACCTTTCACCAGAGGGCCAGGGACTCATTGCTAAGGCCAGATCAGACGCCCACCTTCAGAGCACTGTGCCAAGATCTACTCTTACACCCACAGTCTAAATCAGCACCAAAATCTAGCGCACTAAATCTAGTGCCTGCCCTATTAATGTGAAGTCTCTTCCAGCTGAATTTCAGCCACACATAAATGTTGTCCTATAAATATGCCCAGGAGTGGAACAAGTGTTAGTACAGGGATGTAGCTCAAAGGCAAGGTCTCATCACTAAGCCTTACTGGCTCCTGCCAGCTGCTCTGTGGTGTTTGTCTTTATTGTGACTCTCTTTTGTGCTTGCAGAAGCTACATCCCAATACATGGACATTTACAGTCTGCAAGCATGTTGAAAGGTCCTTACCATTCTACGGTAATGGTAACAGTACCGTACAGTATTTATGCTTTTGTGTTTGTGTACACCTATACTGAAATAGAGCGATAAGAAAATCCATTACTTTTACCTACTGTACTATAAATTGTTGTATAGAACTTTTCGAAGCAATAGATGTGGCAGACAATTTCGCCAAATAATGTTTTTTCCTCGCTGCTGAAATGGGAAATAGTTGCTATGAGACAAACAATAGTTACTATGTACTCCACTGGAAATCCACAATCAAAAGTAACAACCCGCTGTTATAATGGGGTTTCGTAGGGTTTTCCTTTCCGGTGCTTTCCGGTACTTTTCCGGTCCATTGTTGTATACAAAGTAGGCACTTCTTTTTGAAAGTGGATACCAATGGTCACAGGTGGCCAAGTTGTAGGAGACCAATACATTCATGTAATTCAGGTCAAACAAAGCTTTTTGTCACCAACTATTACTGCTGTTGGTACTTTTCCAACAATATCTCCTTAACTTCAGAAGCCAGGCCTCTATGGTTGAACACGTCACAGATTGCTCAAAAGTACTCCCTAATAATTCACCAATTCATTCATAATTCATTCAATTACATTGTCGATATTGCACAGTTTGCGAGTGAGCAATTTAGTTGTAGATGATTTGACTGGAGGTCTATATTCATTATTTTGGAATCAATTTCCATGGAGCAATGAAAACATCTAAAGCGACATATCTCACCATGGACAATGTAAATGTACCTGCAGTTAGATGCCACTGTTAAAATATGTAAAGTGATTTTGCTAAATGCTTTACTTCTTAAGCAGGCCCTTCCCTCTCTTTAGTTTCCAAGTTTTCTGCAGGATGTGAATAGTAGATACATGTAGTCGGGCACTTTACAAGTAGTAAGCTGCCCAATATGACAGAGTACCATGTTAAGGAGAGTCAGGGTTCAGGAGTTACGAGTCGAATAGCGTGACAAGTCAAATGAAATAAACAACAGCATACTTTGTTTGATGCAAACAAGACAAGTGAGCTGACCTTTGAGAATGATTGTAAAACATCATTGGATTTCAGACCCACCAAACACTGACATATTGAAAATATTGATGCGATTTAGTTTTTCCTCAAATCCCAAAAATGTTTTGTTTCCAGCTCCAAGAGGTCAATGCTGGTTTACAGTAAACAGGATCCTTTTGTGGCAAGGAGAGCCCAGAATGTGCTTCCAAAAGATTAAAATGTTCGCGAAACACTAAAAGAGCTGCTGGTAATTCTAGTTCCCAGCAAGTAATTAAAAGAAGAGAACATTGAAAGTACAGAGCTGCATAAAAAATAATGAGCTCTAACTATATTTTCTTATGAGTAATCAAGAAGTCTGAATGGATGTTATATTGTTTTCAAACACATTACTGTGCAGAAGAAAATGGAAAGAGTGTCCATGATTTTACATATCTCTTCAAATGTATATTGGATCTTGTTTTATGAGAGACTATATATGTCACATAAAGCATTATGTGTCCATCAGACGGGTTATAGCAGTGAATATAACACGTGTGTTCTGTACCTGCATGTTTCCGTCCTTCCCCTGGGTCCCATCTCAATGATCCAGTAACAAGCCATCTGTCATTGTCATTGTAATTAATCTGGTGCTATTTAGTGGATAATGAGATGCTGTTGTGGGTTTTTTTGCAGCTTCACTTCCCAGAGACTTGTTTCCTGTCTCCGTCAGTGCAAGGAGAAGAAAGAGGGGAGGAGGTGGGAGAGGAAGGATGCAATAGAGCCGTACTGCATCATGGTGGCTGCTGTTGGCGTGCAGATGGTTAGGATATTTACTCGCCAACATTCAGATGCTCATCACCCGAAAATCACCGGCTCTTGACACGAGCACTTAAAGCAATCAACAATAAAGAGGGTTATTGTCTCGTGAGTCATATACCTACTTTTCCTCCATCCACACAGGACATGTCAGATGTGAAAAGCTGATTTCACATTATGCAGGGAGGCATACAAATGTAACCTAAGTATGATTGTGGCGACTGCTCCATATTTATCAGATTATTTATGGGAAAGGTGCCAATTCTACTCAAGCTAATCGGACACAGTCTCAGCAGCAGCCGGCTCTCAGAAAAATATTTTGCAATCACACGTGAAAATTAAACGCCGGACTAGAAGGGCTGCTCCTGCTCAGGTTAGAAATTGCCCTGCCACAAGTAATATCTCATGTTGAAGTATTGCTCTCAACATTCACATCATTTGCTTCCTTCACCCTAAAAAGAATTCATAGTGGAATTGTATCGCTGGTAATATGAATACATTTTCACTCAGTGACAGGGACAGATGGTGTCAGCGTCAGTGATATTTCACACATAAACACCATGAATATAGGGGATCTCTTTCTAGGAGATGTATGTATTACCTGCCTCTGGCTCTATTAGTATATCTCACAGATTTATAACACATCTGCGAATTGATCACACCTAGCGCATATATATAAAACAGAGCAGTGAAGGCAGAGACGATTAACTTGATGGATGTAAAAATATGGCTCCATTACCTTACACAGAACTCCCTTCTTTTTTAAAAATATAACCTAAAATCGATCGATGCTGTCAAAGAAATAGAGCGATGTAATGGTACCGACAGAAGCGTGAAAATAGAATGATGAAGTGAATGCATGAGGTTTGACAGTCAAAGAAATTGAGTTATTAAACACAATTTTCTATATTAGCTGTGAAAGGCAGCCTCACTTCTCAGTCACTTCAACTGCTGACAGACACCCACAACCGCTGTAATCCAATTGACTCCAAGGAAATGAGGTGAGGACATGACTAAGCAGAATATAAGCAGAATTTTGAAGGGATGAATTAATGATCTTTGTGAGCCCCGCTGGTCCCTCTTCATTTTCCACTTATTTACTGCCAAGGGCTGCCATATCAGCGTTTGTTACCAAACTCATTTCTGTGATGAATCTAACACACTCTCTCTCTCACTGTTTACCAACAGCGGGGCAAGTAGGCTAACCCTTTCTCGAATAAACAACCATTTCACAAACGCAAAAAATGTAGCACACACAAGATATAAATTAACAAAAGAGCTGGCAGATACAGGGTGATGAGTAGAGGACTCAACGGTGTGTTGACGAGGGCTATTGCTGCACTTGTTGGCCAGATTGATGGTTGACACTGGAAGGTAGTCTGTGGGCGCTGGAGTAAGCATCATTACTGTGGCCAAGCACCGCAGGTATGTGGTTAATGGCAGGGAAGAGAGCAAGTGTGCATGTGTGCCAGTTGCTCAATGAGGCTCTGCAATGTGTTCAAGACAACAAGTGGTGATCATGCCACTGAGCTACAATGTAAAGTGATCATCCAAAGTGATTCAAAGCATGCAAATAAGCCTATTCAAACCTTTGAGCTGAATTCAATGATATCATTAGGGACTTAATATTCTCATTAGTTCTACTTTACGGTGTTCAGAGATTCTAGAAAGGGACCACATTTTAATGGGCCTTACAAACTCCAATTTTTTTAATGTGGTTTTATGAGAGTTTTGGCTGATGATTAGCAGTCAGCAGCGACTCGGAGATCAAGGCAGACTTAAAACGTGCTCTACAGTTGCAATGTGTTCTCATTCAATTAGTGTAGGAATTAAAACCCTGCGGGAGGATTACTAAGGTCTGAAACTACTTTTTAAAAAATGTAATACAAATCATCCATTACGGGGACGATTCCCCTAGAAATAACAATGCTGCTGGGCACACCCGCCCAGGTGAGAGGGGCCCTGTGGTGCTCAGTGGAGGAGCTGATACAGGGTGACATGGAAAGTGATATGACAGTTCTTGCTGTTTGCTAAATAGACTGCGTTGCCTCTGCCTTGCATAGGCAGCTTGCCGATGTCTGGGCACATTAATCAGGGTGTCATCACAGCAGAGGAGTTATGAATGAGCTACAGTAGTGTTGGAGAGCAGGGCCGCTGGCACATGTTCTGACCTGCTGCTACAATTTTGTAAGCGGCAGGGGAGGGAGGCTGCTACTGCAAATATTATGTACACATTATATGTGATGTGATGCATCAACCCAGTCTCACGGTATTTCGTGTTATAGTCACGACATTTAATCTATTGATTCGTGTTCACCAACGCGATTTTCCCCTTTTTTTCGTGTCACACAGAACGATTTTAAAAGCAATGTATTTCTATTGGTAGTATGTTTCGTGCCTGCAACACGTCTTTTTGTCCGTTCGGGTCTTGGAAGACCGGAAGCTTTGGGGTTCATAAAAACATCTTCTTACTCAATATCAAGCCACGATTATTGTTTTTATTTTAAATCGTATAATGTCGGACTTTTTTTGTCGTCTGTGAGGAAAAGAAATGGGGCTCAGAGCCTCAAAATACTGAAATCTGTATTTTTTTAAATCTTTTTTTCCTTCTAATTTGTTATTCTTTTCTAAATAACACACTGTTATTTACTCAACAATAACACACAATTATCCTTGTTTTTATTTATTTGTTTAATTCCATAATCTCGGGCTTTTTTGGCGTCCATCAGGAACTGAATTTCAAAATAAAAATAACCGGAAACAGACGTAGGCCTATAAGGGACATTTCGAGCATCATCGAGTTTAGGATGGCCGAAGACACTACACTACCCATAATCCCCAGCTATCGTTTAGGACTACAGTCCCCGTGATTAATCTTCAAGCTCTGGGATTGGATGTTGGAGTGGCAGTGCGCCAAGGTTACGCCGAGCGTCAAACAGCTATTTGAAATGGAACGAACCCCCTCCCCCTGCCCCCAGAACTACACATGCTGGCTATTGTGTTTCGCAACATGTTCTATTGGACGTCTCTACTGGGAACGTTTTTCGTTTTTCCCACAATTAGAAGTTGCCAGTATTAAACACATTGGTGTTATCAAATGTAAAACATATAATTAATAAATGGGTGGAAATCGCTTGTGTACATAATGGGCAGCATTAATATATACCCACATGACAGCTCATTGTTACTTTGTAATTCTACTCCACTACAATTCAGAGGTTAACCTGGTATTTTTACTCCACTACATTTATTTGAGTTACTTTGCAGATTCTGATTAATGATGTGAAATATAAACAACCCTGAAATCAGCTTTAGTTACACCTGAGTAAAATTCGGGAAGGTGATTGTCAAGTGCCACAATCAGAGAGATATTTGATAGTTGGTGCTTGAGAAGACTAAACATTTATCTGCAGATCCCTATAAAGTATATTCATTACTCGTTATTCTCTACTAATAGTTAATTAAAGACTGTATATAATGGCTATTTTGCACATCCCCTTCAAGATTTCAAAATGTTCTAAGGTTTATTGACATATCATATACACAACTACGGTGTAGTTATGCAATGAATGAAAAACTTGGGTTGCAGCTTCCTCAACAGTGCATTACAAGACATCTATCAATATGTGTGTATACCTCCACCATTAAACTGTCATATTCTGCACATTTCTTATACTATCTACATACATAAGAGTATAATTCATATGTATAATATCAGTTAAAATAAGTGCTTCAACATAGTTAACATTGCAGGAAAGCAATATATTAGACATTAATATTTAAAAGAAGACCTTAATCTAAAGTATTATTTAATGTTTAAATAAAGGTTAATTAGTTTGTCTGTTTTGCACATCCTCCTATTAATATCTTTGGACGTCCTGCACTAAACTGTTTTATTGTAGAGATCACTTAGAGCAGGGGTACTCAAACTTTGTTGTTAAAGGTCCACTTGTGAATTTTATACAAGGTCAATGGTCCGGATCAATGCCAGTAAAGTCCCCCCCCCCCACCCCCAGAGCGGAGCCACGAAACTGAAATTAAGAAGCATTTTCGGTGCGCTATGCATGGGGCCCCCTTGAGGGGGTTTCCCGACATGTCGTTGCAGTAAATTAAAGGGTGTTTCATGTTGTCGTTGCTGTGGACCTTCTTAATTTTTTTTATGTTTTTCTTTTATTTATTTTTTTTGGTCCTTTTATTTATTTTTTTATTTTTTTTGGTCCTTTTATTTATTTTTTTGGTCCTTTTTTTTGGTCCTTCTGGTCCAAGCACTTGCCTGTCGGTAAACGGCGCCCTTGATACACACACACATTCAATACATACATACAGTATGATGGCTTGAACTAGTGGGAGAAATGGCACTGTTTGCCTGTAGCCAATGCCTTGAACCTCGGCAAAAATGGCATTAGAAGCATTAGAAAGTCAAGGTAAACTTGCGGTTAACTTGCGGTCTGCAATGCGTGTCACGCTTGCGCACACAAGTAAATATATATGCACGTTCATTCTCACAACGCGTCAGACACAAGAAAATATACATTAAAGGGGACCTATCATGCAAAATGCACTTTGTGATGTCTTTTATACATAAATATGTGTCCCCGGTGCGTCGGGGAACTCACGCAGCATCAGAAAATAAAACCCTCTCTCTTTTCCTCCGTACCCAAATCTTTTAAAAACGGGTGTACAACGAGCGGATACAGATTTGCTGCCGATCTGACGTCAAATCGGCAGCGGACCCACAGAAAATTGCTATCAGAAACAATGCCTGACGTGTTTTGGACGTAATCTCATCTTTGTTTACATTAGCAAGCCTCGCTAACACTCAGAGCTAACCTGTACTGGAGAGCACATGTGTTTAAAAAGCAGGAAATAAAAAAAGGGACTCACCTTGTGATAAACCCGCAAGAGAAAAGGCATTTGAGCTCCATACTGTTTCAGAAATAATCTTTGATGTGGTTTAGAACAGGATGGCGTTTTATCACAGCAGAATTGAACTTTATCTCCGGTAGAATTCTGATCAGGCATTAGCTCCTCCTCCTCTTTTTTTTTTTTTCAAGCTAAGGACCCAAAATCTGCGTTTCTCTAACAGGGCTGCAAAAGAGGGTATGAGCAGTATGAGGCATGGCTACAATGGGTGATCTGTTTGGTATTTTAAACAAAAAACTTCACAGATATGTTTTGTATAGGTATGGCCCTACAATATATTTTTCCGATATAGCATAATAGGTCCACTTTAATTTACGTCACAATCAGAAAATCTTTTTTTTTTTTTTTTATTTTTTAATGGGACACAGCGTTCGGTCCGGATTGATTTGCAGTTCGGTCCGGATCCGGGAAGCCCTGACTTAGAGTATCTTCTTGATATTTTCTATTCTATATTTCTATCATTGACCTTCTACTTTCCCCCTATGAAAGCATGTACTCTTAATATGTTTTTCATCAAATATAACACATAAAAAACAATAATTCAATAATGTACTTTAACCACTAGGCGGTGCACACAAGGTACACACAGCCATAATAACTTTTTATTATTAGTGTTGGACACTTATGTATGTATAACATCTGAAGATGTTCATGTTTTCACATAATTTTTACAGCATATTGCTCTATTATTTCAGACTCAGTATTTACATTCTTATATTCAAAGAAAATCAGTAATATCTTCAAAAACTACAAGTCCTTTTATATCAGCTGTGCACCGTTATGGTGTAAATATAACCTATCTACCAATTAGATCAAATGTAAAAGTCAGCCGAATTAGTGTTGATACTGCAAGGAGACGTATTGTGTGAAGAGAAATTGAAGATGTTGTTTAATTGCTGATAGATTTATGATCCACGTTCAAGTATTCAGTTTCGGCGGCATTTCTTCCAGTTTGTCTAGAAGTCTTCTAATCAGGGCTCTATAAATAAAGAACTACGGCAGATGTGTAATATTTAATGCAGCCGAACCGTGTATTACAATGCCGTTATGTGATGACTTCCAAAGAGAAAAGCAAGCACACTCGGAATAAAGTATTATTTTCTTTTAAAAGAAAATGTTTTTCGGATTTCATATCGCATAAACACCATATCCCAGCGTGCATTGCGGCTAAAACATCCAATCAACGAGCTTAAACCATAGCTGAGGATCTTGGGTAATCAGTTCAGTGGCTGTGAATCGCAATGATTCTCGAAATGTCCCTTATAGGCCTACGTCTGTTTCTGGTTATTTTTATTTTGAAATTCAGTTCCTGAGGAACGGCTAAAAAGCCCGAGATTATGGAATTAAACAAATAAATAAAAACAAGGATAATTGTGTGTTATTGTTGAGTAAATAACAGTGTGTTATTTAGAAAAGAATAACAAATTAGAAGGAAAAAAAGATTTAAAATAATACAGATTTCAGTATTTTGAGGCTCTGAGCCCCATTTCTTTTCCTCACTGATGGCAAAAAAAGTCCGACATTATACGATTGATATTGAGTAAGGAGATGTTTTCATGAACCCCACAGCTTCCGGTCTACCAAGACCCGACCGGACAAAAAGACGTGTTGCAGGCACGAAACACACTACTAATAGAAATACATTGCTTTTAAAATCGTTCTGTGTGACACGAAAAAAAGGGGAAGATCGTGTTGGTGAACACGAATCAATAGATTAAATGTCGTGACTATAACACGAAATGCTGTGAGACTGGGTTGGAGGCATCGGACAACAAAGCTGGGTAATCTTGATCAAAAACATCATTAATCTAGAAGTCTAATCCGTGGCAGAAAGGCAATTATCTCACAAATACATGTTTTCTCAGTGTCTGTGGGCACAATCCAAGATTTAACCATGAATAAGTCACACTTCATGACACTTCTGAGCATGTAAATCAAACCATTACTCAACCATTCATCCATAAATACCTACAATCTGCGAGTGCATTAATTCATAGGACTTATATTTTAAAAGTAACATTCAAAGATCAAAAGATTTTTGGTAAAAAACAGATATAATATTTTCAGAATTTGCAATATAGAAATGATTACTTGAAATAAAACAAGTTTGAGAACATTTGATATAAAAGTACTCAAAACTGATTTTTGGACATTTATTTGGCCTATAGGAAGAGATTAAAAATGACGACAGGGAATTGAAGTAGAGATTATAAAGTAGATGTAGGGATGGGTATCGTTAAGGTTTTAACGGTACTATTACTTTTATCGATACCGCTTATCGATCCGGTCCTTTAACGGTACTCTGATACCTCATTCACACCAACGCAACCCCGGTTCAAGCTCCGTGCTAGAGCTTTTCAGGTTCAGAACCGGTTCTTCGGTTTAGCTCCGGCTCTTTTCACACCTCTCAGAGCCCGACTGGTGCTGCGTCATTGCGTCATCGTTTGCGTCATGACGTAACCGTTTGCGTGCCTGCTTTATAAAGCCAAACCGCGCGGAAACCCCTCACAGCTCACACCGACAACAACAACAATGGCCGATTGTGTTGAAGCGCTACTCGTTTTGGTTTTGGTAAAAACCAGCGGTTGCCATCTCTTTCTGCAATTGTTGGAGAATTGCTTTGGACCGCGTGCTCCCCTCCAGCTTCCTCTGTACCTCTTCGGAAGACCAGATTCCCAGTAGGTAGCTGGTCTCTTCAGTGAAACACTGCTGCTTGTTAAGTTTCTCCATCGTTGTGTACAAACTGGATAAAACGCGGGCTTTTTGTTGTTGTTCAGGAGTTGATCCCGCCCCCTGCCCCCGCCTCGACGTAACGCGTGACGTATGCGCTGCTTTTGCTCTAGCCGGAGAATTTTTTGGTGCTTGAAACGAACCGGATTCCGGAGCTAAGAGGCTGCTCTGCTGCGGTGTGAACAGGAAAACCCGGTGCTTTTCAAGCTCCAGCTCCGAACCGGCCCTGAAACACCGTTGGTGTGAATGAGGTATTATCGGTTCTTTTGAAAAAAAAAAAACGTAAATTAACAAAACAAATTGTAAATAATGTGAACTTACAGAACTGTAAAAACCAAACATAAAACAAGTTTTTACTGCAAAAATACAGTAGTACAGAGCAACACAGGTGGGGCAGACAGGTATGCTGCCAAAGGCTTAACGGTTCTTCTGGAGGACGATTAAAGTATACATAACATACCTGACGTGGAAACGTTACTCGTGGATGGGGCTACAGAGCTACAAGAAAGACAGTCGAAAACGGTGCATTTCTCCGTCTGAATGTGGTGCACTTTTGCTAAATGTTTAGACAAATTGCTCGTGTTACCGCCCTTAGATACTAAACTCTTATTGCACTTTTGGCAACGAGCATTGTCCACATCGAGACGGGTAAAGTTTAACCACACCTTGGAGCGCTTAGTTCTCTCCGCCATCTCCGCCGTGTGTGTGTGTTGCATGCATGTAGCAGCCGCGTGTGTGTAAACTGCCCCCCCCCCCCGCACACAGACGGGGGAGAGAGATCTCTCGTCTGGATTGGAAAGATCGAAAATAATCACATATTTTTTAAATGTAAATGTAACGTCGGAGCTTAACGGTACCACGGTCTTTAATAATTCAGCCCCGGGGCCCATTTAATACCGGGGCTCGGTACCCATCCCTAAGTAGATGACATTTTAAGTATTATTATTATACAACACTAATAGCCAATTCTTTATAGCATTGTTGTGGAACTTTAAACAATCTCAATTAACATGCCATAAAAGAAGAGTAACACCCCCTTGTTTATCTTGGGCAAATGTTTGACCTTTCAGCTTGAACACAAGAGCTGAGGTCTACTAAAATACTGCCAATACTGCAAGTGGAAACCCAAGATAGCACAGAGGTTTGAGTGTGAGGAAAGGGTTTCATCCAATCAGACCCTAGAGACAGAGGACAGAGTCGCAGGGCGAGATGCATGAAGTGATACGTTGCTGCAGCAATTAATGAGGCCAGGGGACCTGAATCTCACTGAATCGATCGATATGTAGTGTCACTGTTGTAAGGCTCTATTTAACATTGCAGTTACATGCTAACAGCAATTAGCCCATTAATGCAGGCCAACACAAGGGGAGAGATAATGTACTGATGCCCATTTAACACATGGTCACACATATGCAACACACACACACACAACCTTTCCCTGCTCTACATCTCGTATCCTGAAGCTCCTTCAGCCCTTCAGTTAGTGTCTGAATGTCATCCAGTTTCACAGAAACAATTAGCACAAAACTCTAATTGTGCGTGAGGTGATGAGTGTGTAGGTCTGTGTTAAAGACTAATGACTCAAAGAATGAATGAGCTTTATGTGAAACATTTTTGCTAGAGCAAAACAAACAGCATAAAGGATCAGTATGAGAATGAACAGGATTTTTTTTTTCAACAATGACTGCACTTATGTCCACTAATTGTGGAGCTTAAAAAAAAAAGGTGAACCTCTCAATTAACATGCCAGAGAGAACATTAATCTATACTAGCTAGGGTCCACACACCCACGTATGTCTAAAAAACCTATATTTATTGTACACACATTATACTGCTGTAAGCTTTGGGTGCTTTAAACTTATATTAATCACCATCACAATTTGAAATCATATACAGATCAGGGCTTGACATTAACTTTTTGAGCCACTTGTCCGAAGGCTAAACCCACTTGTCCGAAATTTACTTGTGAAAATAAAAGCCTATTAAAAAATGAATAAAACCGACAAGAGATTTGGACAATTAATATGATTTAATAACTTAGTCAGGCACATTTTATAACATAAACAGTCTGGCATAAAACGCCATTCGATTGCATACCCAAAGTAATTAGCTATTTATAATACTTTATACTTATAGCACATGCATAAGATGGTCTCTTTTGAAAGGTAACATTCTGAAGTTTCTTACACAATAAAGAAAAATCACTTTGGGTGCTAATAAAAAATATCATGCTATGTAATCATGTTAAACATTTATGTTTAAAAATATCACTTTGAGTGCTAATGTAAAAGAGAAACAGGTTTGAACACAAAATAAAATAGTTGCTCCTTACTTTTGTGTTCTGAGAGGTAGGAGCTGGAAAACATAACGGTTCCATAGCCTGAAAACTTAATCATACAGGTCCAAAGTCTATAAAAATCCCATGGAAAATTTGTGTATTTTGTAATGTGTGTACCGCAATAATTCCAAAATGGCCGTCCGCTGCCATTCATTCAGAATGATTGAAAGGCGGCAAATTTCGGCTGCCTCCAAATGAGTTTACAAAACGAAATGAAAAATAAACGTTCTTCAAAAATGTATTGGTTGCACGGCAAAAAATGCATCTTCACTCCCCATCAACACCAGCTCATCCTCCTCATCTCCCCTCTCTCTTGACGACCAGGGGTTAAACCCTGGTCTACGCCTACGCAGGCTTGATGTCCACCATCGCTGGGCAGCTGAGGCTGCATCAAAGTCTTCCAGAGCGGGACCTTGGATGGAGATGAACATGAGCCTCTGGAGTTGAGCGGTGGTAAGGCTTGACCTCCAGTCGGTCTTGACTCGCTTCATTGTAGAGAAGCCACGTTCGCACACTGCAGTGGAGACCGGGAGAACCATATAGATCTCCATCAGATGACATAAGCAGCGGAACATGGCTCTCCTCTCCTCTGGGAATACAATGAAACAAAAAGATATGAATTAATTTCCTTCAAGAAATTCTACTTTCTGCTTTTTTTTTGTAACTTTTAAAATACACACTTAACATTATACTGACACACACCTGATTGCAGGACACTGAGAAAAATGTCCCTCATTGGAACAGCTGACCGCCTGAGAGCGAAGCTCTTATACTGGGCATACTCGGCTATAACCTCCTCTGGTGTAATCCCTGCCTTGGCCAAGAGCTCCTTGTAAAATCCAGATAGGCTCTTCATTTCTTCCTGACCATGCTGAGTGAAGGTCTCTCTTGCCACAGCATCAGTGTGGTCATACTTGGGCCAGCAAGAGGGATCTAGTGCCCTGAACTTAGCTACTATGCTGTCTTGAATGAATGAATTAACATAATTGAACACACCCTACTGGACTATAATACGGGATAATAATACGGGGATCCGTTACAGTCATTATTATCTGAATTTCATTGGCTACACAAACGGTCAATCATTTCCAGCGTCAGTCGGATTGATGATCTATGTTTTACACACAACGATAACCATTTTACATAGCAGCAGCTTGCTCTAGCACAGTTATTAATGTCTCGAGTCGTGACCGTTAGCTTGTGAAAACGTTAGGAATAGTCTGCCTATACGTTTTACACTATAGTAAAATCAAATCACGGAAGACTTGATATCTGATCATCAACATAACCACTCCTTCCTCTGTCCACTCCAATAACACAACAAACGACCACCTAATAATAACGTCGACATCAATAATATCATAGAACACATTAAATAGCTTACGTTAGCTAGATAACGTTATATAGCATTTTACACAACGTTTGTCAACTGTGAACGTCAGTCAGGATAACTAGCTAGACTACACAGTTCAGTTTATTTCGAATCTCATCATCTTCACACATCAGATAAATAGTAAATTATCTAACGTTAGCAAAAATAAAAGTTGTCACTTACGTGTCTGCAATGTCGGGCAAACTGCGGCAGGTTGAGCAGTACATCATATACTCTTCTCCTGCTTCTTCGGTGTACCGGAGCCAAGGAAACTTCTCGGTCCATGATGGAAGGAAGTTTCTTTTGCGTTTTGTTTCATAATCTAATTTGGAGGCAGCCGATTTTTCAGGATCTCGCCTAGGTCGCTTTCCTGGGGCTTGGTTCGCTTTTGGCGCCTGCAGCCAGGACATCTTGAACTCATCAATCACTGACTGGATATCGAGGATCGATGAGTCGCGTGCGTGACAGCGCATACATACAAGCCGCGCAAGCAGGCACTCGCGGGTTCGTGTTCACACCAATTTCCCGCGGGTCAAATATTTCTACCAATCACTGCAGTCATAATATTGACGTACAGGTACGGAGATTGCAACACTGCGAGACAGGCACTTCAGATGGAACAACGTTACTATTTCGTTTGGGTGATTTCCCCCCCCCAAAAATGCACTTGTCCGTTCGGACAAGTTAAACTGTATTATGCTTGTCCGACTATTTTTTTTACTTGTCCCGGACAATCGGACAAGCCTTAATGTCAAGCCCTGCAGATGTTTCTGAAGTTTAGGAATTCAGTTTAATTTCAATATATTTTATCTTATTAGCTGTGTTTTGCTTTGACAGATTTAAAATCTTCAGGCTACGTTACATCTAATTAGTAGTGTTATTTTTTGTAGAATTTGCTTCTCCTGGCCTTAGGCAATTCACTGAGAATCAATTGTTTTCTCATTAAAAGCTTTCAAAATTCAAATGCAATTGACATGGTATATTTTCACAGCACAACTCAATTACATTGGGTCAATAATTAAAAAACATGAGGGGTGTAAAGATTAACCAATACAAGTCAGATAATCGATACAAGAGTCTTGTTATCTGAACACTGAATTTTGAAGGGAATCAGTTGGTTTAAACACCATGAAATAAATCATCTTATCCTGGCCCAAGATCAAGAGTAGACACTATAAGACATGATAAATGAATAGTTATAAGTCCTAACAAGTTATCTGTGCTGTTGCCTGTGACATATATTTACAGTATGTAGTATACTCCAAACAAGTCGAGTCAAAATAAATAAAACTAACTTTAGTACTAGGCGGAGCACATCAATTTACATTACTCGACATTCAATAATGAGACTTCGGTGAGCATTGTAATGCTAAGGCCCCCAAGTCTGGATAGTGGATAAGTAGGCTGTCAATCTGATTCTACAAAGTCGTTTTTAAAAACAGAGCTTTTGGGTATAAAATGTACATACTAAAAACTGATGTTAAGAATGTGTCAAATAATGATGATTTGTGTTGCATTTCTATATGTTTTATTCAGATCTACATGCTTTTGACATCTCTCTTTGCACAACATGAAAACAAGAATTATTGGCTTGAGTGTATTGGAAGACAAGGCGAGCCTCTGTGTTAAATTGGATTTAGGAGGAAATGTCAGCTGCACTCATTTGGTTGATAGAAGCTCAGTGGAGTGGCCATTAAACAGTAAAACAGCTCTCTTTATTTGGAAGCTGATAGATGAGGCAGTCATCTTTATTCACAGCCTTCATTGTCAAATGGAACAAATCTTTGCACAAGCCTCTCTTTCCTCTTCCTCACCCTGTTTTTCTCTCTTTCTAGCAAACACATTTGGCATCATTATGGAACAGAAGAAGCCTCTTCAGACTTTTGTAATTAATAACAATGGTGTAATCAAATGAAGGGCCATCCTCTTCTCTTCAGTTTTTTTGTAATGTAGCAATTATAATGCCCTCATGAGTTTGCGCAATTGCGTGCACACTGTTCGGATTCTCGAAACCCCACTGCGACACCCCGGGCATCTTTTGATAATAAAGTTAGAGAGAGAAGATGGGGTGAGACATCAAATAGGGTTAGGGAGACCGAAAGACCGGAAAGATCAGTCTCTCTGCATGGTGGCGACACAGGGCAGTGGGGCGCCATTCAGAGAGGTAAGGTAAGACAAGCCAAAGGGGTAGTTAGGTTGAAATGACAGAAAGTGAATGAGGAATGAGGAACTTAAGTAATTAACGTGAGACCACTATGGTGGAGCTTTAGAGGGTCACGTCAAAGACTGAGACAGCAGAGACAACACAGGATGAGTCAGACGGGGTGGGATGCATGGGAGGGGGGGCAGAGGATTAAAGCAGGATAGAAAGGACACAACATAAAAGGATTACAGGCTTTCACAAAATCTAAAGGAGAAGCACAATGGGATATCTTTATATTATGGTGCCAGAGAAAGGAGTAGAGACAGAGGGCTTGTTAATCAGTGGCCTGCAGTCCAATAACATTATCTGCTTATGGTGCACACTTTTTGAATCAAGCTCAATACACATTTAAAAGCTATTCATTACACATTTCAAGGCATGATAAGATAAGGATTAAAAGAGCAATCTTTTCCCACTTCCTTTAGCTCTTTTCTGTTCTTTGGTTTTAGCGCCTGGCCGGCGCACTCTCACATCACTCAGAGATATATTGTTTGTTTTTGGTACATTTATTTCCATGTTATCGTTTCCATTTATTCACTGTTCGTTCTCTTCTTTAAACACAAATGAAGGTATCTTACCAGACGATGTTGAAACAGTTTCGTCACTTAAATAAACAAATCGTAACTTCTCTGCAGTGTAGCGGTCAAAAAAACGTGTGGCTTCACAACCAAAATAGAACACAGAGTTCAATCAGCAGTAGGGCTGCACGATATATCGTGTCGTGACGATAATCGCGATATGCGCATGCGCGATATTCACATCGCGTGGACGTGCGATTTAAAAAAAGAAATCTTTTTCTTTTTTTCTTTTTTTAGGACTTGTGATATTAGGTAGGCAAATTAACTCAAACACGTCATGTTACAATTATTTTGCTGCTTGCTACAAAAGGAAAACTTGCGCGGCTCTCATGTCAGGGATACTTGAGTGAGTGACATGCAGGCTCTGCATGCACAGCAAACCACCAATCACCATCAAATCTCCAAAGCAAACGGACCCGGTGATTAAAGGTAAAAACACTGAATAAAGTAGTTTCATGTGTTCCTCCAGGGCAGTTCGGCGCTGCTAACCGAGCTAGCTCAGCTTGTTGCTCTGATAACTTAAGATTCAGTCGTCCGTGACTAAAATCCTTCATCCGGTTAAATATAGTTAAAAAAATACCAATTGTATAGCATTAAAGTTCAAGAAAGGATGGTTTAATTCCTGTATGTTTTCATATCGCAATATTTATATCGCAGGGGGAAAAAAAATCGCAATGTCAGTTTTTTCCAATATCGTGCAGCCCTAATCAGCAGGACTCTTTTAACCAGCTGAGGCAATCGCAGCACCAATCAGCCGCTCCGCCCAACCGTGGCTGCGGATCACGATCAACTGACACCAATCAATTATACTCCATTACATACATTAAATGATTAAATAATCAAAATAATAAATCAACGTTTTGGCTCCTACAGGACCACATCTGTGTAGCCTCGTAACCATTTCAGTCAACAACTCTATTTGTATTCTGGATTCAAAAGCAAGCTGATGGAGTCAGTGGGCATGTCTGATTTGGAGCGGTCTAGCCTTGTCATGGCAGTCTGGTGACAGGTCGGACAGGTGATATATCTGATTGTCTTGACATGTTTGAACAGTCAAACCCTATCCACATGACGCACATCCTTGATAAGGGTCAAGTCATTTAATGCAAGAGACTGCTATGACTGGTACGACAAAAACAAATGCCTGCAGACTCAACAAACACTTGAAAGGGATAGTTCCGTTATAGAGTGGTGCAGGAACGAGCCCTAAAACCCGGAAGTGAGTTAGCATTTTACCACTCCCGGTTCCCTCGTCTCAGAGTCAATGGGTTTTTTTGAACTAGTTTTTGGAAAATAGCTCGAAATAAGGTCTGTGGTTGACACCTATTTAAGAGACGGATCACGTTTTGTTCTACGACATTAAATACACCAGCAGTGACCCCACTGGTAATTTTTGAAGAGTTTACATGTCTGAAAAACGATGGTTGTTAACAAGTGGCTGAATAGGACTACAGAAGTTGTCAAGGACGTTGTACGTCATTACGCCGAACACGTAAACACTCCCGCTAAGCTTGTCTGCCCCTGTTCTGCTTGAAAGCAAGTACCTGCACTCTTGCAAACTGTTAAAACAAACGTTTCAACTTGTACAATTTTGAATCTGTATTTTTGAATATCGATCTTAAGTTGGCGTGACGTTGAAGTCGTGCGACCCTGCTGTAGTTCGTTTATAGCATAACGTTAGCATTTTGCTTCTGGCGATTCGATTTATGATTCGAAAATGATACAACGTGCATTTATCAAACAGGTTTGTCTTCCACAGACACAATATTCCAAAATCCTATGGAGAAATCCCATTGCTTTTTGTTGAGGGATCCCTTGCGCATCTTACTTCCGGGTCGGCCTACAAACATACGTCATCACTGCACCTCTCTATTGGGGTTGGATGTTAAGATCCAATGATTTCATTTGTATTTTTCAGGTCATAGCCAAGAGAGCACTTCAAAGTTGAACAAGGGAGTGCAAATGTGTGTAGGTCACTGTGTGTGTGTCCATCAATAAGTTATTTCCCTGGTCATTCCTTCCCTGCAGCACTCAATTAAACGTGGCACCGACTGTGACACAATCAAAGCCCTCTGTGCTTTTTATAATAAGTGTGTCTAATGACAACACACCCACATAATGAATACAACAGTAATTATCACGGCCAGGAATTTATCTGAAATAAGTTTATTAAAAAGAGTTTTTAGATGATTACCACTTACATGAACAACACCTAAACTCCCTTTGGGCAACATAGTGTGATACACAATCTATGTATTCTATCTATCTATGAATGTTATGTTTTGTTTTACCCTTCAGTGCTAATGGGCTCTGCCTACAATGTCCATGCTAGATATTTACAATTACTTTGCAAGCAATTGAAAAAACATATTTAATCCAAATCGTATTTAATACAATGACTGATCTAGCCTAAGATTTTTCTTTGTCAGATACAGAGACAACTATGGGAAGGCAAGGCAAATGACTGCTATGTCGACATTGTTATCTGCTACAGAGCAATTTACATGTCATAACAAACACCATTCAGAAAGGAATCTGCTGAGGTAGATGCATGGTTCATCAAAAACCAGCAAACAACCTACTAAAACTGCATGATTGAAGTTGGGAATTGCCTTTCTGCTGTGGAAACTTCAACAAGTAAGACACAGAGTAAAATTAGCAGGTGGCGCCAAAGACCCCGACTGGTTCTCAGGCAGAGAGCCCTAACCAAACACCTATGTTCTCCTACAGCTCGGCATGCTGCTTCCAATTAAAGGAGCTGTCACGTCCCATTGAGCAGATTGCTACCATCCAGTCGGCCTCCCATGGACCAAGAAATAGTACATAATAGAAGATTCACCTTAATCCTGTGACACATACATCCTGTGCAGAGGGCTGGGAAAGCAAAAGAGAGAAGTTAGGAGAAAGAGTTAAGGGATGAGAGAGAAACAGAGAGAGATGTGAGTGGGAGGAGGATGTAAGAAAGCAACGTTGGGAAGCAATGCAGATTCTCAAAGAGGAAAGGATGAGATGGAGCGAGAGTAAGAAAATAGACGGAAGTGGAGGTGCAAAAGTGGAAAGCGATGGCAGTGAAAAACGAGAGACGTAGTACTTTCTGTGTTTTTGAATATAAGCAAAGCCCCTGGATTAATCAGTCTGAGTCATGGTGCCACAGGGGTCCTCTGTTCTTTTTAACTCTGTTCAGACTGTTGCACTAGCCCGCAGGCTAAAGGATCCACTCACATTTACCCCAAGACCTAATTACAATCTGCCAAATATTCTCAACAGAATGTGCTACATATGAGAGAACATGCAAGACTTTTCTGCAAATACAAACACACCATATTTCTTACAAGAGATAATACCATATATTAAATATTTGCGATATTTGTAAATCATGTACATCAACATGCAATTACAACAAAAGGCTTGCAAAATGGACTTGGATGCGATTTTCTTAATTGTTGCCATGTCACATAAATTCAGAAACTTCATTTTGTGAATTAGAGAAAAGTATACCATGTAGTAATACGACTCAAAACCGTACATAAACAAAAACGCTGTGTTTATGAAGCAAGCAGTCTAATTACACAGCAAATTCTGGCCTTTTGAATAAACTCCCTCAGAGTTAAAATCAACTACATTTGAGTGTACATGTGAGACCATCGAATAAACTCAACGGCAGAGTTAAAGTTACTCTTTTCTTGGAGTTAATCTTTAACCCTTTTCAGGAGTTAAACCTGAACACTTGTGGGAGTCAAAAACTACTCCCAAGTACAGTTAAATACAAATACCACTTTAGAGTTAATTTGAATGTGAACTCTATAATAGTGTTAATAGTTAACACTTGTGGGAGTCAAAAACTACTCCCAAGTACAGTTAAATACAACTACCAGTTTAGAGTTAATTTTAATGTGAACTCTATAATAGTTCACATTAACTTAATAGTTAACACTTGAAAGGGTGTATATTCAACACTCATGGAGTTAAAATAAAAATCAATAAATATGACTACAAACAACGTATTGATTCATACAAATGTGTTTCTTTTATTTGAAAACTCTTAAAATCCATTGTTGATGGACATTTTATAAAGTGCTGTTGCTTTTACAAACAGTGTAAACATGTTACAGCGAACATTCAATTTACATTCGAGTGTTGAAATCCTCAAGCTGCATAAACTCAGTGCATTAAGTGCAAACATTAGACAAACGGGTTCAGTGTACAAAACATTGCATTACAGAACATATACAGACATGTACAAAGAACAAATGGAAAGGACAAATTCCATTAAACAATCAATACTGGCAAATTAAATAATACAACTCTCTGACACAACATAAAAATGTGAATCACACCCAGCTGTTACCTCAACACAAATGTCCGGGAAAGTACGTCACCTCGTCCACATTCCTCAATGTAGCTCGCGGGACTCGTCCGGTACCGTCGTAGCCGTTCAGTCTAACGTTTAATGCAAAGGAAAAGGCATTTTCGGTGTTGAAAGAACAACAAACTAAACTTTAAGATGACACAAAAGAAACAGATATGACTACTATAAAGTTCATTTGCATTAGCCTAAATCATGTCCATGTTCAACGGCATTCAATTCAGCAGCTAGTTAAACTTGCTAAGTTCGTTTTAGCGAAAATAAACACATTAACTTTACAATGACAGAAAATATAGTTTGAGATGTAAAACAGGACTTACCTTCCTCGGGACGGAGTCAAATGGCGCGTTTCCACTACAGCGCGGAGCCCGGCCTCGCTCGGCCTCGCTCGGCCTCGTTAGGCCTTGCTAGGACCAGCTCACTTGATGGCGCGTTTCCATTACAGTTTAGGAACTGGGGCAGTAACTATAGTAACGCAGTGTAAGCGGAGCGATCGGCTTTTTGGTGGGCGGAGTCACGCTGCTTAAAACTGCCGTGACGACTTATTTGTTAGAAGTGAGCTTTAGAACAGATAGGGACACAACGCTTTCAAGCAAATAACAGAGCGTTAGAAAAAACGTACCATGCAGAGACTCCAGTAACGCCGTTGCAGAGTCCAGGCCTCCATCCCTCCCAACGCTAGCCGGTCTATGGCAGTAAATGGTGTCCATTAGCTCAAACCACTTCCAGTTTTTCCTACTGGCACCACTCGTGTTGTTATTATCTTTGACCAAGCGATATTCACTCTTCATCTTTTTGAGTTTTTCCCTACACTGCACGACAGTCCTCGAGTAGCCGCTTGTGGACATCTGTGTAGAGACCTCCTGAAATACTTTAATATTGCGAGTTGTCCCGTCGAGCTCCCGCTGGATCTTATCATCTGCAATGTAATGTAGGAACGTCGTCACTTCCTCGACCAACCACGGCGTGCTTTTCTTTGCCATTTTAGCTCCTCTGTTGACAAAAATGCTGTTTATAAAAATGCTGCAAGCTTCGCTATATATATGCGACGCTAGGGATTATCTCGCGCGCCGATTGTGACGATTCTCTCTGACCAATCAGCAGTCGAGAGTGTTGACGTCACAACTCAGCCTGGTTGTTCCTGGCCCTAGAACCACGATTTTATGAGGCCAGAAAAACTGTGAATTAGGACCCGCCGGCCGGTACTAGGCCAAGTGGAAACGCAACCAAAATCGGGCCGCTGACGTCACAGCCCTCTTAAACCGGGCTCCGCGCTGTAGTGGAAACGCGCCAAAAGTGAAGCCTCGTGGTCGCGGCAGCAGAGAAGTTGTGAATACACACCAGGGTAGTGTTTTGTCACGTTCCTGAACACCCAGTGAATGAACCCCGAAATATTACTCCGCCCAAGAGTATCCCTTAACTCAAACGGTAGTCTAAATTCGAAATAAACTCCCAAAATCTAACCCTTTCACACTTTTATGTCTAACTACCAATTATTTTACTCCAGAAATTTGCTGTGTAGGTGTCTCTCTCTTTTTTGTAGTTCCATCCCACATCACTTCTCTCTCTGGCTACAAAATGCCGCTTTCACACTGTACTAAACTAAAACCTGTCTAATAACACTGAACCAGGATTTGTACAGTAAATAAGAAAACCTTGGACTGCGTTTTAACCTTGGGAATCCAGGCTGGTAGTGGCTTGTAAGGTATATGGCTTTATACAAAAGTATTTTTTTCAGTAAATACTAAATCAAGTTTAAGTTTTGGTGATTTATAAGTAAGGCATCAGTGATAACAATAAAAGTAGCTAACCAGTACAGCCATTGTGGCCACAGTCAGTCTCTGTTATGTTTCCATAAAATTGGGTGTATTTTGACCACTTATTTAGAGGGTTGATATCATTCATAACATAACAATATATACCATTTGTTTTTATTTATAAGCCAGCCAATCAGAAACAAGTATTTTTCAAGATGATCAAAAAGCCGATGTTCCATTTAAAGTTGGTGGAAGGGACTGAAAATTACCTTGCATAACATGCAATCAAAATCCTACATTGTTGAGAAATAAGAATTTCAGAGAGAAAAACAAGAAAAGTGTGATTGATCTGTAAATCCACTTAGACAATCTAAATGAGAGAAAATGTTCCCTGCGCTGTTAAAACTCAATTAAAGCCCTTTACCAAAGCATGGTGACACTTCAAAAACAACTAAATGTAACCGCACAAAATAAACTACAGACATGTAAAGTTGGATTTGATGCTGAATTTCCACTCGAAGTAATGTCCTTTAACTACCAGGGCACTTCAAAACAAAATGTCAGGATGTGTTAAAGATAATGGTTTCCCAGGCAGAATAAAGACCCAAAAGACAAGGGGATGTCTAATAACTATGAAACATTGGTATCATCAGTTTTGGATACTTTCTGCAGAGTGCAGGCCATGACACAGAAAATATGAAACCAAAGCAGGAGCACCGCCAGTAACGCCAAGATCCATTCCCATATTCTCCTTTATTACATTTCTACACTGCCAGACTGCCAACACTTCCCAGCAAGAAACATCATTATGACTTCCAGTTAGCAAAGCCCACCATCGCCTCAAGACTGTAGCGAGATCTTTATGCCCTTCCCACGGCCCCCATGATCCTGACAGTGGTTACGTAAGGTTCATCGAGAAGAAGAGAGCTACTTCAATTAACGTTAATGAGCAAAAATGAATCATGTCAGCGGGGCTCACTGGTGGTGATTCACTGACTGGAGCTATTAACACAGACTGAGCAAGATGCTCACCCTATTCATGTTGACACATCCTTTGCTATAATGGCTTACCAAAGAACAACCATCACCTCAGAGAGCATCATGTCACGGTATTCTGATCATAACTAATTTCATTCGGTGTGAATTAGAGCTGTATGTTTTGTATGCGCTCTCATGGATGTAAAGAGACTGTGTAATAATGAGTCTCAACAAAATCTAGCACCCCGGGCTCCGAAGCCACAGCCTGCTTCAGACAAAGACAGCTGGCAGACGTTTAAATACACTGTTGCCCAACTTCAGCATAAAATCTTCAATTTCAGTCTGAGCCAAACATGAAAAAACGAGCTAATTGCCTTTCAAATAAAATATATCCCTATGTTTAAAGTGAGACACCCTATGATCAAACATCAATATGGTCACAGCAGGAGTCTTGTGCTGCTGCTAAACTGCCGCCTGCGGGGAAAAAGACCCATGCAACATGTTCCTTCAGAAAAATATTCTATTGGAAAATGTTCACTGATGTCAATATGAGAATTTGCCTTTTGATGCACCCCCTGGGTATAGATCATCTGGCTCACACAGACATACATTTAAGTAGGCATAGACTACACTGAGGTGGGAGGAAGTGTTAAGTCTCCCAGTCTATACCAACCTCCCATCGCTCGAGTTTACTTATCAATCATGGCCAGCTCTCTGTAATTTTCAAATCAATAAATCATTAGTGGCTCCAGCATGAGGATTAATCAGTGCGGCAGGAGCTGCTTCTGCCTCTCTGTGGGAGTGTACCGTCACTCCCACCACATTCACATAAAGCGCCCTCAGCAGCAACTCGCTGTCGATTGGCAGCGCTGACTGTGGGGGATTAGAAGTGGCAGCCTGGAACCTCCACATAATGCTCATTCCAGCGCTCTGTCTTTTCTGCCTCACAGGCTTTATTAAGGAGCAAGTGTTGCAGAACTTATATATACATTATTTACATATGTGGGGTTTATCTGTAATGAAAATCTGCTGTAAGAAGATGATCTAACTTTGAGGGAAACATGTTGAAAGCCGGTTTTAAGAGCTCTGGCTAATTGAGTCAGTGAATATAGGGGGGTGGATGGGGTAGGGAGGGATTGATACAGTGACATAGAGAAGAGGAAGACAGGTTAGAGGAGGCTGGGAAAGAATAAGTGCTCTGCTGGATCGAAATGGAGAGAAGCATGCCCAAATAATCGCTCACAAGGCACTCATGACACTGAAAAAGCTAATGGATTGTTTGTTCTCGAAAATAAAATAGTCCTTCGATGTTCATTTATCAAATCCAGCTTTCCATGGTACTTGATTGATTACCACAAAGCAGCATAAAACACTATAATTAAAACAAAGGGAATGAAAACAGTATTAAGAGACAAAAGAACAATGCTTTAATTACAAGACTTTAAGTGGATTATGGATAACACCACCATAATAAAAAACATAGAACAAGAACATTTGCATTTTTAGATGTTTTTTAAAAGTTAGTGATGTTGAATTGATGGCAAGGGATTATATCATTCCATTATTTTTAAGTAACAATTTGAGATAAAGTCATTAAGGAACATACCTTTCTAAGAGAGTATGTTGCATTGTGCATTTTATCACATATTAGTCTCAAAGGGGAAAGGAGTAAGGCTAGCATGCCATGAGCCAGCAGCGTTCCATCAAGAGGAGCATCCTGCAGGGCAGGAGTGGACCGGGGTCTGTTCAATCAGCCAAAATTTTACAATTTTTTATTCTCAAAAGCACGGCATCACACCAGGAAATTGCTATGTCAACCTCCCCATTATTATTCCCTCACATTCTTGGTGAATTAACATCTTGACATACAGATATGGAAATGTGTTACTTCCAGAAAGCACTTAATGAAGCACTCATCAAGATGTTGTCTTAGTCACCTTGAGAAGCACTAAAAATGAGTCATGTGAAACTTCTATCAGGGCACCTAAGGATGTGATTGTAAGTTAGATAGGAGAATAGTGCATTTTGTTTCAAGAGGAACTTAAAAGGCAGCAACAAAAACAAGAGTGAATTTTCCGTGCAGACAATATGACCTTCATATTATCATTAAAGACTTGACATAATTGTGACATTTGTGGTGGAAATAATATTTGCAATGTTTTTATCCGTTTATATGCATCAGTCCAATATTAGCTTCCTTCTGAAGCAGGCTAGCGCAGCACAAAAACATTGAGGTGTTTTAGTAAGTTCAATTCAAAGCGCTACAGGGAAATGTACCTGACTCCGGTTGACAGTTATACTGATAGGCAATCGGTACAATAGGAGATATGATGCATTACATATGCCTTGTTATTGTGTCTGTATCAACTCTGCAATGCATTTTTATCAACTTTGAGAATCTGGTCATGAATCGCATCTCTTTCTACCTTTGCATATCCCGCACGTCTACTTTGATTTCTTCCCTTGTCAGGAGAAAGCAAGTCTTTGTCTGTGGTCTTGAGGCGATTATAATCGAACAGGAGAAACTTATTTTTAAAAAAGGTATAAAAATATCCAGGCCTTTATGACCCACAGTCCCAGTATTATAAATCTAATATTAAGAATTTCCCGGTGACGGTAGCTGAAAAATAGTCTATTCTGGTAAGATGCCAAATAAAATAATACCCAAACAACTCCTGAATTCAGGGCAGCGCTCCAAATGTACTTAATATGCTAAATATATTGCTTATAAGCTGTGCAAATGTGCTCGAATGTGAACGAGGGACGTCCAATAAGGCAGTCTGTGCTAAGGTGGTGGAGTGCTTTGGATGGAGACTTCAGATTGTGGCCATAAAATCAAAGAAATTCACTTTGCTTTAAGTGCTTATGTTTTATATTCTTTCATCTTTGAACTCAAAGACTTTAAAAAATGTAATTTGACGATAATAATGCCAGTGAGTACCTTTTTTCTTCTTTTCTCTTGCTTCAGGGTATACATTAGTGTCACATATTTCCTAAAAAAGGCTTTGACACATTACTGGGACAAAGTGTTCTTGAAGAGTGACACTAAAAAGGCAAAAGACAAACATTGTATTAATGATTAATGCTGGTAAAGCAAACTCAACACTTCCTGTTGCCTCCCAGGAAAGACCATTTAATATGGCTGTTGCAAGTGCTGAGTAATAGTCACTGGGGCTGAGGGGAGCGGTTTGTGTATCTGCATTTAGGACATTTGCAAATAAATGTATTTAAAACTGACTGGTCCAAAAATGAGAGCTTACTTAATTACTTCCTTTTTTGTGCAGTAAAAACCATGTTTTCTTTCACATTATAGATTATTAATTAAATAAGCAGGCTTAGTGAAGTGAAAACAAGAACGTATGCTTGCTTAGTCTTATGCAGTTGTTCTATCAAAGCTTAGATTATCAAAGCCAAAAAAAGGCAGACAGATTTCAAATTTACTCTGAGCCCCCCGAGCCAAGAGCTGCGCTTCGGTTGTCTGTTTGCCAAGCGTGATCCAGCAACACTTAAGGATTATAATTCTTCTTCAAAAGCTTGAAGTTGGGCATAAAGTCTTGTTGACGAGAAAAGACACTGACAAGGACATGACACACACGTCAGACTATATTTGATCATTGAATAAAAAGGATTTGCCATTTGTGTATAGGGGAATATGTATGTCCTTTATGTGTTTGAGTGTGTTTGTGTTTCAAAAAGTCTCAGATATTGGAAATAGGAAAATGATATGCAAACACTAAAACCCTCTGATTCTACATTTCTATTTCTTCAGCCCTCCTTGCATACACCGCTGGACCTGTTAAGTGTTTGGGCCCTTAAATGAATCCTTACCTTTAATGTTAATGTTCCCCATTTGCTTTTCCTCTAACACAGTTCAATGTTCTGCTCCCTTTTACCTCCCTAGTCCTCTGTCTCTATGTTGCTCCCACTATCTTTAATGCTCCCTCCTTCACTAGCTCCCTCTTATTTTGTTTCTCATTGTGCCCATGCAGACGCCAGAATGTCAAATGATAGGAGAGGAGAAGAGACAAAGATACTGCAAAAAAGATGGCCTCCATTTCAAGGGAAGAACAACAGTGAGAGAACATCTAATTACTCTTATGAGCTTACGCCAGGCACGCTGTGTGAATCCTAACCAGTGTTTCCAAGCACCCATTGACATTCTGCTCCTAGACAGAAGCCACAAAACTGGGGTGAAGATAGTGGAAAAGGAAGGATGTGGTGAATGAAGAACAACTCAGTTAGGGAGATTCGGCAGGTGGGGAGCGAGGAAAAAGGGCGGAGAGAGGGAGGAGGTTTGGGTCAGAGGGAGAGACAAAGGTTGAGGACTATCTGCAGGGAGCACAGAAGGGGGCATTTGAGGAAACAAACAGCCACTTGCTTGGAGTGAAGAGAGGAGCAATTTCAATTATCATTAGCTATCACATCACACCAAGTGTAACCCAAAGTCACTCTGTTGGACCTGAATGGCAGAGCGTCCCGGCTCTTTCTGAATCTTTGATAGAGCACGTTTCACAATCACTCAAAGACATCACTCAAGCGGAGGACAGTGGCACTCTGGCCTTTCTTTTCACCGCGCTTATGCTGTATCCGCCGTCTTCTCTGACCTTTTGAAGTTGCAGAAAGTGTACAAATTAGTGTGTACCACAACATGGAACCACCCTACTTCACCTATAACCACAAATACTGCACACAAAAGCCATTCCTCCACATGTTGTCAGTGGCACTCTGGATGCAATGTTGATTCAATCAATACTCCCACAAGGCCAGCCACATGCCCAGGACTGCCGAGTAAAAAGTACAAAAGTACAAGGTCATCTTTTTGTCTTTGTTGGTGCACTTTGATCATCGGTTTGTTGCTACTGTTATTAATAACCAAACTAATATTGAACAGTGTTTTGATGTCTCCTGGTAACAGTGAAACGCTACAACATATTATTCAGGGTTCCCGCGGGGTCTTAATAAGTCCTACATTTGATAATCAGAATTTAAGGCCTTAAAAAGTCTTAAATATGATCAAAAAAATAAGAAAGGTCTTAAATATGATTTAGAAGGTCTTAAAAATGATCGGATTTGAAAGGTACTTCTTTGTTGCGATCACGTTTTGGGGGCAATGTCCGGGCTGCAAATTAACCAGCACGGTAATAGCCTTTCAGTTCCCCCAAACCATTTGTATTGAAATAAATCAACATGGAACCAGTAATCACTAACTTTGTTTCCCCCGGCCCCTTATCGGAGAACACCCAGCTAGTAACCTAGCAACCAACCAGGCTTCAGCTAGCGGCAGTCATAAACTCAAGTATCTTCGAATCTACTTACAAATAAATATGGGGAAGTGTAAGTTCAACCGTATTTGGTTGGAAAACATCGAATTTAGTGCTTGGTTGAAACCAGTGGAGGGGAACGTGTTTGAAGCCCGCTGCACCTTTTGCAAACAAAATTAGTGTTTGTTTTGCTAATGCAGTGTTAGCTAGTGCAGCGTTAGCTAGTGCAGCAGCTCCCGCAACAACATCGGGGACCTCCTGGTGACGTTTTGGTCTACGTCAACCCTAAAAGCGGAGGTGTTGTGGACGCTAAATACCGTAGCTAAACACCAATCATACAACAGCATGAAGGCAGCAGAGCTCTGAATATAGCTCTTGACACACACACACACACACACAACACACACACACACAATATGTGCTGGCAAACGTTTGCTTGTACTATTGTGTGGAAGATATTGGTTTTTACATCAGGGTCATAAAGCAATAAGTGTGCAGTGTTAAATGTTGGCAAAATTAAACTCATATATCTGCATCCGTCCGACAAAAAGTATTGTTTGTTCTTAAGTTTATCCGCACACATGTTTTTAAGTGACTTTTGAAAGTCCTCCAGTGGAAGATTTTATTGAATGACCTCTCACAACAAGGACGTCCTTTGTGACGTATTGTTAAAGAAGGCAAACTGAGACTAGTTACACAGCATAAGGTGTGTCAAGTAGATATATTGTTACAAGAAAAACAGACCTTAATCTATGTTCTCAGTGTATTTCAGCGTTAACAACAGATTTAACAGTTTTTTTTATTATAATTGTAAGAGCCCACACTGCAGAGGATTCAGTCAAGATGCAGGACTGTACCCCTGGCTTTTATACTGAAGCTATTCTAGGACCTTGGGATCTGAAATGTGTATGATCAAACATGACGTTAAAAAAGAACATGGTGAGTAACTGTTGCTCTAAGAATGAAGAAAACAAATGGTGGGTAATGTAATGGTTGGCGGACAGAAAAAGAAAGGCCTTTACATTTTGCAACACGGGAAGCAAATAAAGCTTTATTCTTTCAAATTCAAATTGGGTAAACTGCTGCTTTAAGTTAATTTCAGGTTTTCAGTCTGATTTGAAATGAGGTCCATACCGATCCAATTGTAAATATTAGGATTATGTCTGTAAACCTCTCACACTACGGGATCATTTGGCCAGATAATTGGTTTAAACCAGCCATACATTTGGAACACCCCAGCAATTGTCAGTATTGCATATCTGACCCAAAATCGGCCCAATTATCTTTAGTGTATGACCAGCTCAAGCTTGCCAACTGTAATATTTTTCATATTTTATGTTTCAACATCAGATTACAGTAGATCAAGAGGGCTTTTCTGAGTTAATGATGCTGATCACAGTTCCGATTTGCAGAGGAAAAAGAAGAAAAAGTAATACAAGTTGAAACAGGTCCTCTGGTCCATAGCGAGATGTCATTATGGCTTTGATAGTCAGAAGCTCACTCAGCTTAATTAGCGATTTGTAGACATTTAAAAAAAATGCTCTTCACTTGAAAATTAGCCCTGCAGCTTTTGAACTTTGACAACCTAGCTTTACTCACCCACACATTGACTGGTATGATTCAGTCCTCATATTCATCATTAACCTTGTGTGTGTGTGAGTGTGTGGGTATTTTGAATGACTGGACAGTGGACACATTATTTAGGGATACTGCAAAAAAGATTTAGAGTAAGGTTAGCTAATTCGCTAAAACTGAAACCAGTCCAGACCAACCGTATTAACACACAAGTAATGCTGCATGCAATATGTGGGAACTGGATTTATTATATAGTTACAATACATGTATTGTGTAAGGTGAATACTGGGATTCATATATCAACTTTACACTTCTCTGAACAGGTTCTAATAAAGTCAGTTTCAATAAACCGCATAAAGCAGCAAATATTTTTGGAAAAAATACGTATTTTGGTGGCTTTAAACCACGCGACAATTCTGGTAGTGCTTGGCTTGCCAAAATGGGTACACATGCAGAAGCTAGGTTTTTCCAAGTTAGATATTTTGTTGCATATGATTAAAGAATGTGCAAGATAGTAAAAGTTATGAATTTGCACACTGGAATCAGTCGCAACGTATTCAAGTCAGAAGTAGAGGGAAGTAATACAAAACACCAGCAGAGCATCACATTGTTACATTTCTATTCATCGTGCACCACTTTGCTTTCTTAGTTTTACATTCATTTTGAACCCTGCATTGTAAAGTATAAAAAAGATGATGGACTCATGAATGTCAATTGGAACAAAACTTAACCCTGTTAACAGACCTCGACAACCTACCAACACTTTTCATGCAGCACGACACACGAGTGTCCCATAGCTGGTCAGTCTTTGTTGGATACTGGTCCTCAGAGGAAGTGTGTCAGACATTGATACCGCAAAGGTCAATGCGTCTGAGAGACAGAAATGCCAAGGGACCACATCTCTAAATTGGCATTCACAACAGCCAAAAAACCTTTGGAAAAAAACAACAATTCTGAGAGTCAATGTCCTTTCAAGCCCGCAGAGAAGTGGTGTACATCTGTTGAGTACGGTAGTTAATGACAGAGCAATGCAAGCGAAAACATGCCTCTATCCCAGAGGAGTCATGAGCATTCATGTGGACGACCACCCTATAACAGGTGTGAGATGGGGCTAAATGGAGAAAAATGATGTCCAGTCAGGCGGGCAAGACCCTGTCCCCAAGCAGTTGTTCAGCAGTGTGATCTACAGCACGGGTCACCTTGTCACTTACAACAAGCTGCAGCACACCCAAACCCAATTCACAAAACATCAGTGCAAGGGAAGATTAATCATTGGGTCAATATGATGATGCGGCCTCCTCTCACCTCTGTGCAGTGTGCTTATAACACTTAACTTTCAATTCAGAAAAAAAGGTATGAAATACCCTCTGGAGAATATAAGGCATGAGCTAAATTATGTGTTCAGTCACCCGTGGGTACTGCAACCATATTATGCACAATTATCTTTATATGCAGGGACTCTAGCTCATTAAAGACATTCTGTTGTGTTTGGCATGAAACCTCCAGAAGTGTAAAAGTAAAGAGCAGCTTTAAGAAACACCACTGGGAAGAAATCTATGAAACATAAAGACTTACAGCGTGAGTTTTTAGAACCATCACATTCATCAGCAGATAAAATGTAGCTAAGCCAGCTATATCTAAAGTGCTGTCTGGGATACTACAGTAAAGAGGTACGAAAAAGGTAGCATCGTAACTTCAAGATACAGGGTATCTTTGAATTACAATATCCTAGACTATAAAATAAAGATGTTTGTAGATTTACAAGAGTCATATATGTAGAGAGCACAATTTTTGTTGTTAGAAAAATGCCATTATATTCAAGTAGATGCCAAACATGTTCACAAAAGATGATAAAGCCATTACCGCCAGGAAAAGCTCTCTGTAATACACACTACAGTGTACCGGAGCTGTGTTGTCCGTCGTCTGGCGGCTAGCACTTAGGCTTACCCAATTCCCAGTAGTGTTCTCAGTTTTTATTTGTATTATCCTTCCTCTGAATGCAGTTTTTTTATTTATTTTTTCTAGAGCATCCACTTCAGATAGCTGCCGTTCCGACGCGACTGTCTCTCAAACGGTAATTACTCTCTCTGCCAGAGGGGGGAGACAAAGAGTCTACACTCCATCTTTAAAACATTTTTTAACAAACGACATCGTAGCTACAAAGCCTGGTTGTTAAAATAAAGTTCAACCTTGGAAATACATTCCTACAAAGAAAATTGGTCATGTCCTACAGTGGGATGCTAATTAGGAAATGCTAGAATACTGGTGCCAATAGACCAGGGCACTTGACAATGCCAGGCAACTGACTTTAGAGGGTTTGTGGCATCACATTGTAAACTGATGCGTATCAGGGTAGTGGTTGGCTGACCAGCTTACAATAAAAAGCAAGAATTACATGTTTTAATCTGCTGGCAGTTCACTGCAGGGGGTTGGTGGATCGAAGCAGGTTCTTGACGGTGTCATTCAGTGGCCAGGAGATGCTAAGAAATGTTCCTCTTGCTGCTTTGTACATCCCAGGATATCTGGAATTGAAGTATGCCTGTAAGGGAGTGCCTTCTTCACCGTTATTGACCAGAACCATTGGGGGGCTTTGAATGTAGCCCTGAACCCATGGAGGTGTATCAACATTCAGCTATTATTACGTGAAGGGGGCAAACTCCTGTACATGGTGGCAAAAAAGAAGCATTTCTCATTTGAGGGAGCACATAGCAGCACATGATTTTAAAGGACCCATAACATATATTTCACATGCAAAACTTTATTTTTAATTATTCATCATCTTCTCTCACAGATATTCATCTCTTATTAGACCCAAATTAGCCCTCATTTAAAGCCGAAAAAGTTTTACTGATAGAGGACTACGTTTGACATCTCATATTTTCCAAGCTTTATAAAGCTTTAGATACATATTGCACTGGCACCATAATTAACCCAATGCTCATATCACTGCTCGTGTTGAGAGCAGAAGGCAGCTAGGAGCCCTCTTCCTTTTCCTACAATCAGGGTAAACCATACCATCCCTGCAGTATAATCATCGCAACATTGTGCAGGGGAACTTGACATGCCTCTAATGAGATGTCAGCAAAAGAAGGCAGAGAAAGCTGCTGAGTGTACTCTTGGCTCAATACCTGTACCAAATGAAGTGCTACTTTGTGCAGATATAACCCTATTATCATAGCCTTTAATAATTGTAGTTTTACGGATATTCAATGCATTTAACATATGTCCTTAACCCTATTTCTCTCAAGCAGGGGTCTCAATGTTTTTATGTCAAGAAACCTTAAGCTTAAATAGAGATGGAGCATGGATAAGTATCCATTGTGGATAAGTGCCACACATTCTATTCTATTTTATTTGTTTGTATTTGTATTTACTTGCACTATTTTATCTGTTTTATTGTGTTGCACTGTTGGAGGAGCCTGTTACCTAAGATTTTCATCGACATAACTACACTGTAGCTAGGTACGAATGACAATAAAAGCCTTGAATCTTGAAATTGAACAGTGAGCTAGTATAATTCAGCTAGCTCACGTGACTGCACAATGACTTATGAGAAGCTGATACCATGAGTGTGAATCAAATGTTTTTTTTGTTTTTGTGAACAGATTGACCTTTGCTTATGATATATTGGATTCCTGTTCAAATGTAATGTGTCTTTTTCATTTTTAAATTATTGAAGACAATCCGAACAGCAATTTCAGGCCCCCACTGAGAACCCCCTAGGGGTCACGGATCCTCTTTTGAAGACCCACTCTGTAGAGAAAAATGCAATGCTATCTGGCTCTTAATCGACAGTAGACCATAGCAGAAGGAGTATATAAGAAGGGTCACTGATCTAAAATAAACATTTAGATATGCTTTGGTAATTTGTATAGTGCAAGGTTCTGCAAATAAAGCCATTACATCTAAATTGAATTGCTGTAAACGTGGACTTGTGCAGGAATGTATGTGTTTGTCAGAATCAAAGGGCAATCCTAAATGTCTATCAGTGAAGGGCCTGTGTCTCTGGAGGGCAATTGTCCAATGCACTTGACCCATAATGCACTCTGGCTTCATTAAGTGTGCTTTCTATTTTAGCACAACTTGGCCAGACGCCCTCTTAACAACACACTACCTTTCGCAGAAGACCCAGAGGCAATCACACTCAAAAATGATTCATTATGGCATCACTAATAAACCTTTGTACTGTGATGAAAAGCCGGGGATAAAAGAGGCCTTACCCCTTCAGGGGGCATGGGCAGCAAAGTGTTCAAAGTCTCCAGGCAACAGATGACAACTTATCTGAGATGCAAACAATAAAATATTATGGATTATATTCAATTGCAAATTTGAGTGGATCACCTGCTGTACAAACATCAATATCAGATGAATAAAACACAAAATGGTTTTAATGTAAATGTGGTCAGCCTCACATGACACATGATAAAATTGGCCTATGCTCCCTGTTGAGAAATTCATATCAACTATTTTTCCTGCTTATGAAACCAATGGCACTTGTTGCTATGAATATCATTCAACACTAATAAGAGGGTTCCTGCAGGTTTCACCAACTCAAATGTAAGACTTTTTAAGACCACTTTGAATAGAATTTAAGACCTATTTCACGGCAAGAAAGTATGAAGGAAAATTGCTATGAAAGAAGAAATACGTCCCATCATTTCTTACAAAGTAAATGTATTCATGTTCAACATAAGAACGATGACTGAACATACAGCAACAGCATAACAGTACACAGAACTGTGTTAGACAAAGTGTGTGTGTGTGTGTGTGTGTGTGTGTGTGTGTGCGTGTGTGTGTGTGTGTGTGCGTGTGTGTGTGTGTGTGTGTGACAAGAGCTATATTCAGAGCTCTGCTGCCTTCATGCTGTTGTATGATTGGTGTTTAGCTACGGTATTTAGCGTCCACAGCACCTCCGCTTTTAGGGTTGACGTAGACCCAAACGTCACCAGGAGGTCCCCGATGTTGTTGCGGGAGCTGCTGCACTAGCTAACGCTGCACTAGCTAACACTGCATTAGCAAAACAAACACTAATTTTGTTTGCAAAAGGTGCAGCGGGCTTCAAACACGTTCCCCTCCACTGTTTCAACCAAGCACTAAATTCGATGTTTTCCAACCAAATACGGTTGAACTTACACTTCCCCATATTTATTTGTAAGTAAATTCGAAGATACTTGAGTTTATGACTGCCGCTAGCTGAAGCCTGGTTGGTTGCTAGGTTACTAGCTGGGTGTTCTCCGATAAGGGGCCGGGGGAAACAAAGTTAGTGATTACTGGTTCCATGTTGATTTATTTCAATACAAATGGTTTGGGGGAACTGAAAGGCTATTACCGTGCTGGTTACTTTGCAGCCCGGACATTTCCCCCAAAACGTGATCGCAACAAAGAAGTACCTTTCAAATCCGATCATTTTTAAGACCTTCTAAATCATATTTAAGACCTTTCTTATTTTTTTGATCATATTTAAGACTTTTTAAGGCCTTAAATTCTGATTATCAAATGTAGGACTTATTAAGACTTTTTAAGACCCCGCGGGAACCCTGAATAATATGTTGTAGCGTTTCACTGTTACCAGGAGACATCAAAACACTGTTCAATATTAGTTTGGTTATTAATAACAGTAGCAACAAACCGATGATCAAAGTGCACCAACAAAGACAAAAAGATGACCTTGTACTTTTGTGTAGGTAAGCTTAACAACCACTATTTTGGTCTTTAAAACAACAAATAAACAACTTACATTGACTGTATAATTAGCATTAAAACATTTAAAACAACAAATGTTAATTGCCACATAATACGTAACCTTACAATCTGTCCTTTAATTAAGACATGATAATATGTTTATCTGTTTTATGCATGTCTATTAATTGCTAGTATGTTGCTTTTGGATTTATCACACACCTGTCTACTTGTTTCTTATCTTGCTAGCCAAGATGATAATGATGATAATGCTTTATTCTGAATAAGAAATCTGCGTTAAAATCGGCATGTTCCGTATTAGCATTGGGTGCAACTCCAAATATGATCAAATAGGTGTTATCCTCTATCGATTTGTTGGTCAATTTGCCTCACTCTTGAAATTAATGAATGCAGCCTTGAAAAATGAACTAAATGCGTTTTTCCATTAAAACAAAAAAGGCAAAATTACATCACTTTAGTTTTCATTAGCGTGTGTTATCCAATCGACACATTTGCATTAAAAAAAACATAACACTCTTGTTTGTTTACTTTGTCTTTAATAGCTGCTGCTCTGAATGGGCGTGTCTATCTATTTATAATATTTCTATCAGTAAAATTGGCAACTTGCACTGGCTGTCGGTTTTGTTAGCCGGAGAGTCAGCGGAAGAGTGTAAGAAAGAGTAGATGTAAGCGCAACACGTGTGCCAAGGACTGGCATTAAATCAACTGGCACAGGAAAATTAAGATGCAAAAATACCAGAACAACAAATTGAGGCGTTGGTGATTTACATGCCTTGACACAAACATGGTACAGCTTTTGCCTTTGATGTAACCATGGTAATGTGCAACAATAAATCAGCATTCCTTCTACCGGACTTAGACCAAATAAAGCATGCACATTTATAAAGAAAAGACAGCAGAGGCAAACAGGGTGATAGAAAAGGAGAGAGAGAGAGAGCAAGGGTGGCAAGTGAGAAAGTGTGAATGAAGAGAGAGAGCGGCGACAGCGAGAACAAAGCAGTGAATCAGAGGAATTAAATGCTTCTTTCTAAATGTTTCAAGGCGGTTATGTTCTAAAGAACATATACACGTCACACACACCAATTATTCTGTAACACCTTTGCAGGAAGGTGCTGGACATTGAGTGAATATAACCAAATCGACTCTTTATCTAGCAGGAGGGAGACGGACAGGGTAAACACTTAAGCACATAAAACACACAGCGGTTTAACAACCAGTTCCCCGCTGCTTTGTATAATAGAGATACGCTAAAGGCTGCCTGTGCTTTATCAGATGAAGAGGGGCGTGACAAAGTGGTGCTTAATTGACGACCTGGGAATGAGGATAAGGCTGCACACCTGCTTATTGGCAGAGGGTTATACACCCATGTGAGGCCCAAAGGCTATTCGTCATGACACATCCTGTCTCTGCAGATACAGATACCGTCACTTCTAGTGGGTAAAAGTGATGATTGAAAGGGATTTTTTTTGTCAATACAATGTTTTTTAGGAACATGCTGCATATTATACCATGATATCCAGTGAATTGCCTGTATGGAAGCAGTCACCTGCAATAGCATAAACACAGCAGTGGCTGCAAGCATCGCCACAAGCAAAGAACATCAGGGTTCACTAATCTCTGTCTGCAGCCTCCTCCTCCTCCTCCTCCTCTTCCTCTGCTCCTCTAATCAATACCAGACTCCACGGCACACACCAGGTTTCGAAGAGGCTGCTAGTCCACTGATCTCAATCACTGCTCTTCAGCAGATAAGGCCTGTACAGGAAGGACAGTACAAGAATTGAACGCAATAAACTTGTCAGCTTTCTGCACTTTTTTCTCCCAGCTCAACTCATTAGGTTAATTAAGATGGTAATAGGGAGAAGAGAAGATCTGAGGACGCCTGCTAAGTCCAGTGAAACTAGACCTGGCAGCTACTCTGAGCCTACAGACAAGATTTTCACCAAGATTTCACTGAGCATCATTTGTTTACGAGTATCTGTCAGAAAGACAGCCTTCGGCCTCCAGTCTGTCTCTATCCTGTTTTTTACTCCTCTGCTACCTAGGTTTCTCCTCTGTTCCTCCTCCCGCTCTACTTAATTAGCACAGGTGTTTCAGATGGTGAAGAGCTAAGCCTCCTCTCTTAAAGGGATGCAAATAAATGAAAAAGGAGAAGAGGCAGGTGTTTTCTGTGGGTGATAAAGATAGCACAATAACAGATGTAGTTGTGTCACTTGTACACAAGGCAGGTGTCAAAAATGACTATTGCTCAAAGCAAATGTAAATGGAGCTGGCCCAAGCTGTGTTAGAAGAGAGTCGTACAACATGTCCAGCAGCAAGAGTAAAGAGTCAGATGGCTATAAAAATCCATATAATCAAACTAAAAAAAGATTTTACTCTGCACTTGCCACCCTGCGTCAGATCTACCCACTTTTTCCGAATGATTCACTGCAGAGGGAAAATCACGAAAGAGAGGGGAGGCAGTGATGAAGGGAAGGAGGATAATGAAATGGTCAATCTAATTTTAAATCAAATGTTATTTAAAGAACAACTAAGACTGAATGTACCTTCAGAGGGCCAGTTTTGAGCAAATTTGGACATTTTCCAAAAATGGCGTGTGTGCAAATGATAGCTGTGTTATCCTTTTAAATATTAGTATCTGCATCAGAAGACAATGAACTCTGATAAGGACTTCACAAAAAAAATATACACCAAACCTAATAATAATGGTCAGCTGATTCCTTGATGTCGGCTCTTGGGCAAATTGGGCCCTAACATTGTTTCGTGACAATGGTCCTAAAGACCTGCAACTTGTATGGAAATCATTATGTACACACATCTCAAGGCAGAACAGAGACAATCAAAACCAGGGCTGGACATAATAAGACTGGGAGCTTTGTCACTGGGACATTTATGTGTGTGAATATTTTTCATAAAGCCCTCTGAGAAAAGTTGAGACAGTTATTTAGTGAAAGTATTGCTTTAAAAAGTTTGTTCAATCTAGTATAATGTAAGAAACGCCTTTACTCAGTCATGAAACACGAGGGGATATCACATAGGTGGTTAATGTAACATGTTTATAATTAATGGTGGAAAATGTCAGACAAGTTTGTTCTATAATGATGAAAAAGCTCATGCAGAAGAGAGGTGTGTGTGTGTGTGTGTGTGTGTGTGTGTGTGTGTGTGTGTGTGTGTGTGTGGTCATGTGGTCATGTGAACTGGGCACACATATTCTGAGCTAAATTAGTAGCTTCAGGCAGCAAGACTCCAATTTTCCACTCTCCTCCCCTTGCAGGTCACATACTGTGATCAGCTTGAGCATACAGGTCATTATAAGAACACACTTGTGCACCTTTTCGTCTCTTCCTGCATCTGTGCTTCTGGAAGAAAAGCATAAAGTAAAGAGTTGTACCAATCAGGACACACTTTACCAATCAGAAAAGGAACTATCGAATAGTGCAATGGATGTGTCATTCACATATATGCACAGGTGTGAGCTTAGTTATATGGCTATCCAGAATTTGTAATTGGTTCTCTGAATGTGTAATACGTTTACACATAGCTTTGTATTCATTACAGATCTTGATGAAAGCTCATTCTCCTCTTCCTTGTGCAGTAAGAGTGGGACAAATGTGTGGTAGAATACCCACTTAAAATCCTTTGTTTTACTATTGAAAAGAACCAACAGACCTCAGAGTCACAGCATCTGGAGAAACTGTCTCTTCCAGTCGTTGAGTTTATAAAACACAAGCCAATTCAGAAGCATGCAACGTCCAATTCTGGAGTACATACATCAGAGAGATATACAACGACCTACCAAGCAGCTACTACACATTATGCCCAGTTCTATGTTTCTACACTCAATATAAAATATACATCAAGTACAAAATGTATGCAAGCTAATCCAATATACCGCAATAAAGAGAAGCAATATAACCTTCCTAGTTGTATATTTATGGATAAATAGATGCAAAGACACTTGCATTCATAAATAATTAGGTCAGTCAGCCATTGGGTAGCATTACGCTGACTGTGGCTGACCACTGCTTTATTTAGTGGCTCATCAGCCAATTTAATCAGTAATTCAAACCATTTAGTGCTTTTTCGCCTTACTTCCCCGCTGCCTCTTCCATTTTTGGGGGATTTTTTTAACACAAACACACAGGCTGACAGCTGCATTGCAAAGCAAAGCAAAGCAGCACCAGTGTCCGTTTTTTCTCAGACTTAAGAGCCGACTGTTTCACCAATATCACAGTTGCATGAGAAGAGTTGGTTGTTCTGTTCGTCTCTTCACTATCTTTGTGTTTGCAGTCACGAACAGCACGGAACATTTGTGGAGACTGTGGTAATCTGGCTGACAGCTGAAGTGTTAGCGATGTGTTCCTGTGCAACTGTTAACAGAAGACATGAGTTGACCTGAGCACGTGCATCAGTGCAGTTCATTGCCATCAAATGTAGATGCTAAAGAGTTTAACAGCAACATTACCATATTTTTCTACAAATTTTCAGGGAGTGGAATGAATAGGGCAAAATGTAACCTTCAAATACAATGTTCTAGTATTTAGTTTGCATTGTCCTTTATGACAACCCACCCCTGGTTTTTCCTTACCAGGCACTATCTTTGCATAGTTTGACAAAATACTACATTTCTAGGAAACTGCTAGCCAAGAAACTATCAAAGAGGAGCATACAGTGACTTCTCTTCACACCTTTTACACACAAGCATTACCCCAGTTCATATCCGTGCTATTCATATATTAAAAATGAAGTGATAACAGAGTTTTGAGGTCAACCAAGCTCATCATATCTGAAATCCTATTAACACACATACTGTCATCTGCTGTGCTCATCAGAATGGAAGGAGTTCAGATTACACACAATCCTAGGGCGTTCGATTCGGGTTCCCTGACAGAGTGAGCTCCTCTTCTCCCTTCCAAATCTCTCCAGTAACTCCGTAACCCCCAAGTAGGTTACCATCTGAATACTGATGTAGTCATTCCCTCAGTCAGAACACAGTGAAGAGTCATAGTCCCAAGGCCTCTGCGCAAGGACATCCTCCTTGAACCATTATCACCCTTACATCTCTTATCAGCCCCAGCCTGGCGAACATGATTAAAAAGTGGCCGGGACATACTGCCTCTGCACCTGGGATTTGACGAGTCCCTGCTGTCGCATGTCAATCAAGCTGAGAGGTGCAGATGTGCACTGACTCACGACCCCAAATAGCCAATTAAATTGACTGTAGCCACATGGCATATGCCATACATTAAAGCGTCCCAGTAGGAAAAGTGTAGAGTGCTGACTGGGAGAACAGAAGAGTAAGTGGCAACTGATCTCTGGCAGTCTGGGGCAGCCGCTGAAATGCAAATCCCCCATAAAGAGAGAAGATTAGGCAGAGGAGAGAATAAAGAAAATGCAAGAAGAAGATAGTCAATTAGTAGAAGAAGCAGGCTCAGAGAACCTGAAAGTAGGCTCCAGAAATAAAAAGCTAGGTGCAGTGGACTCGGCAAATAAATCTAGGGCTTAGTAACTGGAAAGCATACTCAAATAGGGTTCTTCCTGAGAGCAGGACTACAGGCCCTGAAATGGTCCCAGACTGAAAATGTATGGATACTGGTTGGTTCCCAAGGTTATACAGGATATGCAAGTGAGAAAAGACAGATGGGAGCATGGGAGGTAACAAGCATCTGGAGGAGAACAAATTAAAGTAAATAAATAAAATCTGAGTTTAAAAAAAATACTAAATGTATTAAAGGAAAAGGAAGCACTTAAGAGCACCATGTTTAGTTTCATCACCTTGGGACCTGATCAACTGGTGTCTTTTGTCAGCACAAGACAAATCACAGCTGTTGTTAAAACCTACATGAGAAATGAGTGCAATTTACTGCTATGGATTACACTCTGGGGGCTGAAGAATGTATTGTGCAACACAAGTCTCCCTCAGTCAGCATCAAGCATCTACTCCACTGTGAACTGCTTCCAAGAATGAGAGGTTCTTGTGTTTGTATCAAGGTTGCACTTAAGAGCCACAATGAAAAGAAATGTAAACTCTTCAACGTGTCTTGCTGTAGTGAACACATAAAAGCGAGTAGAGTTCTAATATATTAATATTAAAGAACTGGAGAGGGAATAAAAATGGCCTGGCAACGCTAGGAAAGGTCCAATGTGGAGCAGAGAGCTCGTGTCTTGCCTGCAGCACTATAAAATGCCCATTTGGATATGATTCAAAAGAAAATATTGATGTTTGATAAAATTCACAAATCAAAGCGAACTGCAAGGCTGCCCGCCGACTTGGCTGGAATACAGGCCAGCGAGGGGGACTCGGTTAGGCACGGAGAGCTGGTTCACAAGATGTGGAGTTTTGAGAGTGATGTACTAAGATCAATTCTAAGTCACTTTTCACACCAAAGAAAGTAGTGAGAAGTAATGAGAGATAGATTAATACGATAGTCTTCGTCCAAGATTAATAGGAATTCATGTAGCACAGAATATCATAATTTAATTTCACATCCTATCTGTTGAGCGACTTTGTCATGGAAGTTATTTTATACATTCTTGTTAGGAGGTCACAGAGAGGCTTTCCCAAATCCTTGATCCTCAACATTTCAAATACACCATCCCTCTGCTTGCATCTCTCTGAGACCTGTCAGCCATCAGCATCAAATCATCCCATGAGAAACGTATAGTATAACTATAGGTAGAGAATGTATATTATTCAACTGGAAAGAACAAAAGTTAAATGGCTTGGTTGGAGATGCCGCTATAACCAAGACTGCAACAGATACTGATTGTCAATGACCAACCGTGACTTTGCTCGTTATTTTCTCTTATAGCAGCTGGTGAATACTGAATATCGAAGATCTGTTAGGGTTTACTCCGAGTTAGCTGCCCATTTTGGTTCAACGGCCAAACAACACAGGCTCTGTGGTTTAATGTTTTAATGATGACAGTGTTGAGGGCTATTTTACATACTGCTCATAAATCTGACACAGTGGGATTGAGCTTGTTGCCCGTTATGGCCACAAGATGGGATTCAATCATCATCTGCATCAAACCATTCAGTGACACCTTATGCCATGTAAGAAAACATCTGCATTTATTGCAGTTCCAAACATGTTTCAACTCTGCAGTGCTGTTAGTTTATTTGGAGCCTGTTCATCCAGGGGTTTTGCACTATTTTTCCATTATTTGTGGTGGTTAAATAAGGAGAGGAAATATCTGTATGCTGTGACTTGCTGCAGGTTCTTCTAAAATTGTCTGATTTCACAGTGGCTGACCATACACAGCCTGTACGTCTGCTGCTGCTCGTGCGTTGGTTTATTTTTATCTTGAAGCCAATGGAGTCTCATAATAAAAAAGAGTCCTGCTGTCTATCTCCAAATGAATAAATGCATGGTTCTCCATGTTAAAGCAAATCCTGCCCTTGCATTATGCTGCTAGAAATAAGTATTGCAAAAAGAATATGAACCTTATCTGAATAAATAACTCCAACTTTTCAATGCAGAAAAAGAAAGTAGAAGTTATTTGTTTTTGGGACACCAAATCAGTAAATGCATAGTCTTTAACACCCTCACCTGAATTACAAGATGAAGTGTGACAACATGACGAAGCCTAAATGCAATGTGTTCCTGTATTGATGGATTTGTACACTAAAATGACACAAAGTGGTAGGTACGGACTGGGATGTATTCAGCCAAGAAAGAGCGAGATAAAAGCTGTAGAAAGTTTTATCTAAATGACATTTCCTTTTAAAAACACACAGAAGATACCACACTATATTCATCCCAAAAACGAATCCCTTGCAGTTCAAACCATCTGGGAAATTAGAGGTTAATCTTGGATGAGTACCTCAGAAAAAATTGTGCAACATTTATCCAGTTCACTTGAATATTCTTTATGAGTTTACAAACTCAATGAGTTATTGATTTGCAGATGTGAGAACCTAACCTCCCTTGTCGCATAATAACAAGGGTGAGGCTGGAGCGAGGAGAGCATTTATCTGTGTCTACATAGTGCAAAGGGAAATTACACATCCATGCCTTCTTTATTTTGGAGCCTGATACTCGGCTAATTTTAGAGTCCATTACACAGGCCATCTTTGAAATCCACCCTGATGTACTGTGACCTGGGGGGGCTTTGTGAGACTGCATAAATGAATGGCTGCCAACTACTTGACTCAAGGCACCAGCTCTAGTTTACCTTCGAACAAAACGATCAATATGCCCACTCATTTGTACATTGCAAGCCACTAAGTGGTACAAGAGGAGGTGACAAAAACAAGGAGTGCATAAAGACAAATGTTTCTCTTGACCTAGCCTTTAATTGAAAAATTAAAAAAAGGTTTACACTGTATGTGATTCATGCATATCAATAAAATGATTAATATTGCATCTTGTTTGACAGCTTTATAGTGTTTTTAATACAATAAAGATAAAGCACCTGAATGGACTGGTCAATGGTCTTTACCCAATGTTTACAATGTAAATGTTTTTTTTTCCACAGACAAGACAAATTTACAAGACAAAGATTGCGAGTAAGAACTGGGAATGTGAAAAACGTACAAAAATATCATGCGCTTAAAAGTGGAAGACTAAAAGTTCTGTTTATAATGAACCAGCTGTCAGTCTGTTACACTAAACAACGTGTTGTCCCGTCTGAAAATCACTAAGAGCAATCTGTTTATTTACAAAACAAAATGATCTTACTATCACGGAAAGGAACTGACTCAATTTGTAGGCCTTTGTCATAAAATCATTGGTCGCGAAATGATCTTCGCCAACTATCTTTTCACAAACAAAGACTGAGTGAGTTGCAATTCTTTTCTGCCGGTGTATGGACACAAAAATGTATTTCTATGATGTGTCCATCAGGTTTTCTATTTTTTCTCTCGACCGCAGGTAGGTCAGAATCTCTGCCCTGCTGGTTCTTTATCTATGGCAGCTTGCTTTGCACATATTCTACCTCTCATTTATCACTGTCCAAACAGTTGACAAGTAGTGCAGTGGATATGGATCATCTTAGACAGTCAGATGAACGACTCCCAAAGGTAAAATGTGCAAACACACACACACACACACACACAGGCATATTGTCATAAGAAAAATGATAAAAGATATAAGTCCCATGGGAGAATCGCATACAAACTGTACGTCAGTGATTCTCAACGACCTGGTACTGGTCTGTGCAGTGCTTTCAGCTAGGCAGCAGAGATGTTCTGTGACATAAGCAGACAACTTCTGCAACAAACTCCAACTCCGTGGAGGCTCTCTGGCTCTTATCTCTAAGGATCTATGTTTTTAGAATGAGGCCCATGTAATGACTGTCATTCTATTACATTTCGAAAATTGCTCAGGTGCACCTAAAATGGGATTTTCTTTCGTGTTCTGCTAGGGTGTCAAATGTCTCTTGAAAATGACCCCTGAATTACACAAGCATCCAGGAAAATGACATGTCTTTACCCCGCATCATGGCTAGTGGCAGTGTGCAATGCTTGAAAGGCTAAAGTATGGATGTACGGTAGCTGGTTAACCTTCACAACTTTGGGGAGTTGGGCTCCCATGTCCAATCCATCAATTGATCAAGAACGCAAAGAGACCATGAATCTTACTTCACTTTTCTGCACATTGCAAATGACCCTTGCAGATGTAATATCATGTTTGCTCAGCCAGGCACTTCTTCAAAATAGAAGCAGAAAACTGCACTTGGCTTAACACTTTCCATTTTTCCACTGGATGAATGTAGACCAACAGACCAACAGAAAGACTAGCTCACTATTGTTGAGTATTAGCTTCAATGTTAGCATAAGCTTATAATGTAATACTGAAAATACATTCCCTGGCCACTTTATTAGATACACCTATAATTATCATTCACAAAGCTTATAGTGACCATTTTTAGTAAATGTTGTTGCACAAGGTATTCTAATAGGCTATTCTTCCCCCTGATGTTTGGGAGTAGGGTGGGAAAGACTTTATAAAAAACACCTCTTAAGTGCAATCTAGTCCAACAAAATGCAAACACCATCTCCGATAATAAACAAATATCCAATGTAATAAATTTCTGACTGTTAATCAAATCAAAACTAAAGATTATTTATTAAATGTATGGCTGATCTGTTCTATTGGATTGCTTTGGATTTTAAAAGGTATGCTAAATATAGTGGACTGAGTGTTATTTTACACTCTTTGAATAGTTGTACTGAGTAACAATCAGGATAATGGAAATAATAGGGCATGGATAATATATCTCAAGTCGTAGGAGCTAAGCTTGTACTTATTAAAACTATTATTTTTTCATTGTGATCCTTTGTTTTCTTTTCTTGTTTTGCTATAAAATGTCTCGACACAGCAGTTCACAGCATGCCGTGACAGATATAATTACACGTTTTCCCGTGTAATTGCTTTTCCCTGCTTCTTAGGTTTAAATATACATTGAATACAGAAGTACATTACAGAAAAGGCTTGCAGAATGTTAACGACTTTGAACGGACTTTGATCCCTGAAAGGGTACCTAGGAGTTGTGCTTTCCTGCAGCATCTTAGCAACACCATTTTTCTTGTAACTAACTGTGAATCAATTTCAGATTTTAGATTTCTAAATCAATGATGACCTATGGGAGTTTGAATCACCTGTAATATTTCCTCATTCCCCTCAGTCGAAATGTTGTGCATGCAAAAGGCCAAAGGTAACTAGAGAGATGGCTAGAGATAAGTAGTACTAAGTAATGGTAGTCTCCTAAGTTAAGTTTTAAGGTCAAATGAAAAATTGCACATTAAGGTCCACTCAGTGACATCATCATAAGCCACCAAAAACCCCTGAATCACTGCCCACATTTCAGTTTAAACAGGTCTCATGCTGTGCGTATAATGTCTGTTTTGAGAGCTTAATAGGCAGTACTTAGGCAAGATAAAGTACCTAGGTAAAGCATAGTGTACACACACAGGTAGAAGTGAAGGACATTTTTTACCCACTTCACTGTAGCCCTCCAAAGATGTGCCTGAAACACACAACCTTGAATACTGCCCGGTAATGCAAAGAAGGAGTGGAAATGGGAAGGGTGGAGACAGGAGAGGTATACCTAAGTGGCGTTAGCATGCTGTGTTTATTATGCCATGGACATTGTTGGTGTAACCTTGAGCAAACAACTACACCAGCTATATTAGCACAATGAATATGTTAAACGTGACATATGGAGGCACGGAAGAAAACTGGAAGCCAGCTCAGCAGGCAGAAAAAATAGCCTCATTTCTTTTAAAGTGCCATATTTAATCTACGCTATTTGTGAGTATTCAGTCATGAGTGTGAGCATGCTGCAGTGACGGCTGGCTAAATGAAGTGGGACAGATGCAGAGCACGCCGGCGCTGCTCCCCTCCACTCACAGGGAAAGAGACTTCCTTAAAGCCTTGCTCAGACTACAGGAGTTTTTAAATCCTAACCAATTTTGAAATGCGGTTGCACTACTCACATGCTGACCAACTTCCAAAATGTTATTTTCTCTAATCTCAAACATCCATATTTTCACTCCTAAACATATTTCAAATGAATCAGGGAGGCCCCATCATTAATCTCGGCAGAACATTGGTACGGACCAAGGAGCACTCGGATTGTCGGAGGGGTTACTCAGGCATAAATCATCCCAAACTCCTGCAGTATGAGCATGTGTGAAGGACAAGTAACTGTCACTCTGTTGCTCAGTGTGAGGCAGAGAACAGCTGAGGATAATTAACCTTCAACACAATCAGCCAAGAGCAGAAGATAATGTCACAGAAACCGTAAGAGTAAATGAAAGGGAAGTATTCATGCCAAAGTAATGGAGCAAAACGAAAATTCAACAAATGCTGTTACACATGTATAGTAAAGGGTGCATATTTGAACACATTGAGATGATATTGACTGTAGAGAACCCAGGACTGATCACATGAGAAATTAATCTGTATTTTACAACATGAAAGGAACAAGGTGGAAGTGACCATGGTTGCGGACGAAATTGTCAAAAACATCAGGTCTTTTCCAAACCACTACTCTGAAAAACGTAATGGGGTTTCCATAATTATGGATACACCATAATTAGTTGAGTGCACTTGATTAAAATGACTCTAATATTTTGTAGAAATAAGATAGATTTATAAGATGTTTCTCAGAAGGAAGCAAAAACCAAGACAGATATCAGAATCAGAATCAGAATACCTTTATGTGTTTGTGTGAGACGGTGAGTTTGAATTCAGTAACACTAAAGCTGTGAACGTTACACCGCATTGTGTGTAGGCTAACGTTTATTTGTTGGTGAAGAAATCGTACAACTCCACAAGACCCAAGCCAAATTCCAGTCTAGTCTTGTTTGCAAGCTGCTGATTAAAGTGTGGGGGGGGGGGGGTAGCCCCAAAGTAAGCAAGTTTGCCCACCTCTGCACCTCATGGCCTTTCATCAATCCAATCATAAGGTTTTCACTGAAATGTGGTTGAGATGTGTGGGATGAGGATTAATAGCAGGCTCCTGTCTCTGCAACAGAGGTGTTCACCCTCAAAGTACCATTACTTTAATTATCATTATTTGTTTTGCTAGTAATTATGTTTGATAATAATATTCATAATTACAAAATGATGAGCAGCTATCTTATAATAGGGATTTCCAAGAATAACCGGATATAAAGCCAGATCCAGGCATGTGTTTATTGCAGGCTAGATTTCAGCAATAAGCAGTCTGTGGGCCAAATCTGGCCCATGACCAAACTTTAAATCTATAAATATAACAGGGACTATACATCCAAGCTGGATAATGTGTGGGCTATTTCCAAGTGAATAAAAAATACTAATATTCAGACAAACACAGGAATTAAAACATAAAAGGTCAGTCTCCGCTGCAACAATAAACAGGCTTTGGCCTCCATGTGCAGAGGCACTGCCCCTTGGTTGAACCTCATTGCCAGCCACTCTCCGGGTACGCCAGCTGTCAACAATGCTCCATTGTGCTCTCTTAACAGTGGAACTGTTTCCTAATGCACAGCATTGCAAACCAGGGAACTCTGGAGCGCACAAACAAATAAACAGCAGCCAGTGAGTGGCCCGAGTAGCACCACTTCACCCATCTCTGAAATGGAGCCATGAAACAGAGCCATGAAATTCACCATTCTTTTTTTTATTTGCTCTGAATGGCATCAGGTAATCTACCAAATGTTGCACCTCCGCCAATTGCAGTACAACAAAACAAAGACATAAAGCCTTACTAGTTCCACTAAAAATAGAAATCTGGCATTTTGTGTGAGATTCTAAAAGAGGATTATCCTGAACATCTGTGACAGAGGCTTTACCTGTAGGTTAGCTTTGGGCTTGAGGACAGGTCTGCTGCTGGTCTGTCTGTGCTCTCCTGATGCTGAAGTGGTTTGTGTCAAGCTGCGCTGAGCTGCACTGTCCTTCCACTCTTCTATAGTACTCTATTAAAAGCAATATAACATCTGGTATAGGTGGGTGATGTGTAACAAGCAAAATCAACAGAATAAATTAAAAGATATTTGAAGGCTGTAGCCTCAATTTCAAGCAAGTCAAGTCAGTTTCATTTAAACAACTCATCATCCCACATTTCAAATTTGCCTGAAAGGGTGTGAAATAGAAGCAATATGAATTCATTTGTTTCTGCCCATTTTGGGCTTGTTAAAAGAAAACAGTATATGGGCAAAACTCAGTATTAGGCTATTTTGTATAATGTGATCATCTTACAAAAAATGTCTTGTTCAAATGAATGATCCCAGCGAATTGGAGTTGTAAATTGAACACATTTGATATTGAAGATGTTGTCTTCATTTATGTAATTAACTCTGTAATGTATTGCAAAACAGTGAGAAATAGTTAACTGCATTGAACAGCAGTTTGATTAGGAATATAATTAAAATCTTTGCAAACAGGCAGCCAGGTGACCTTTTAATGAATAACAATTGTATTATCCTTTCTTAAATGAGAAATGATCACAAGTAGGTGTATTATTCAACATATTTTGTTAACGAAGTAATTGTAGCTTCAAAGTCAAAATGTGCTGGTTGTTGTGTCTCATATCAAAACTTGTTTCCAAAGTGAAATCTGGTAGATAATAACACTTGCTAGCCCTTAGCTTTAACATCCAGCACTAGCCATATTACTTGTTGCAACTGGATAGAAATGACTGACAGCCTTTGGGCCGTTGGTTGGTGTCCTTTACAGAAAACTTAGATGCCCAACTTACCGACTAGAATACAGTTTAGCTAGCACGTCCACTTGGTTGCTAACTAAGGTTTTCAATTTAGCCACCACGATATTTGTAATATATTTTTCCACATGTTCCAGACAAAAACGCCATAGTTACGTAAACATCCGTGTAAAAGCTCTGTGCGTTTTTCTGTAAGTTTCTCCTCCAATTTAACGCTACACACCTGTGCAAAACTACAAGCAGGTGGCCTATACTGACAAAAACGATAGTCCTATCCCAGAATAAAGCGATAATCACTTCAATTATTATTATTAATCATCACAAGCAGGAAACTCAATTAAAGATCACGTACCTTCATTATGCATGAACGCCTCTCTATTGTTTTATGTTTTGTTTCTCTTAAACCTTGTTTTTCATCTTAACTTGCATCAGTGAGAACCATAGACAGAACGAACACTCTCATGGTGTGTTCAGTGAACCTTGGAATAACCGGACACGGCATGGGATCAAAACAGAAGGCCTAACCCTCAAGTCTGGATAATGAAACGTGTAAAAAATGTGTGTAAATATCCGTCCAATAACAATGAATTATTCATTATGAACAATAATTATTCATTATTGGTCATAATGACTAATCCTCACATGCTGGTAGTTGTGTTTAAAACTAAGTCTCTGAACTGGATTTGAAGGACAATACATCGTGGATATGAACCCAATCCATAATTGCATATAGCCAATCCAGGATCATCCATTCCCTATTAATGAGCTGTCAAACTTAAAGTGTTCCTCTGGGGCATAAGTTGTAGCATTTGGCATCACATAGCCTACTGTATGAATATGAATTGCCAAGCTGCAGATACACTTATTAACATGAAATTGATTCTGAGTAAATATCTGACTTATAACAAGACAGCCAACAAATCAGTTTGTGTTTATGGATGCAGCATTTATTCATTTTGGGATCAACACAAAGTACTTGAGCTTGTAGAAATGCAAGCATCATCGGCTGGCATCAATATCACACAAACAGGGGAACACCATGCAGCTGCCAATAAAAATCTCAGCAAATATGTTGCTGAAAAATTAATTTGAATAAGCAAAGCAAAAATGATATAAGACTAAATAAATAGAACACATTTATATTGGACTAAAATAAATCATATTTGAGTCTGATGTGTTACTAGGATAATCAAACTGTTAATTCCCTCTTTAATTTACAAAAGCATTTCATAAAATAAAAAAGCAAATATGAAAAACATCTGCTGTTTTATTTGTGATTATCACCAGTTGCTGCCCAGGGGTTGAATGCTTCCCACATTTTAATTTACAACTGCATCACTTCACAGCACATTAAACTTTTGAGACGATAAACTAAAAGGATTTGGTTTGTTTTGGCATCCACAGCAAAAACCTGTGGATGCCACGAGAGGAGCCAGAAACAGAAACTAAATTGAACCACAAGGTGGGGCTAAAAGTGAGCTTCTGTGATTCCCCAACCACCCTCTCTCACTATATCTCATTACAACATCACGTTCACTTATCCCCTCTTTGGTTCATTGTAATAACATGAGTAAAAGTCAAAATTCTAGTGTACGGAGTGTTAAATAAACACTTAACCACAAATGCAATCCATCATGCCCTAAATGAATTTACGCTTGATCTGTATCACTCCACTAAATTGAGCACTTTATCACTGAATGTGTCCCTATCATCCGTCACGATGAAGACGTCCTTCTCGGCCTCTGCCTCCTGAAAATGAATGATTTGGGATCCCTTATTGAGACTCCGAGCCGTGCTCTCAATCTCTGCTGCACGAGGACCCTTTTTCCATTCATCCAACATGCAACAATTAGGCTGCAGCAGGAGTTTTCCAACGCAAAAGAAACATAACAATGTAAAATAACAAATTAATCCGGCTGAGAGAGCGTTTTGAATCAGAAGCAGACTGGGTAAAACATCACTCATTATGCTGGATAATCAATATCCCAACTTCTGCTGCACAATGAAGCGTTAGCCTAAACAGGAGGATAGTCAGTCCTTTGCGCAGCGTCTTTTCAAAATGTCATTAAATCCTTGAAGCATTCAACAGGCCTACTGTACACTTTTCCAAATGATGCTCTTAAATACATTTCTTATATTGACTTTATAAAACGTGCATTACCTGGTAATCTGTGTTCTCTCTGTTGTCCAGTTCGGAAATAAATTCTCTGTTAGTTTGGATCAGCTTTTCCGTGACTGTCCGCTGCCTGCAGGAATACGTCGTTTTGCAAGAAAAGCGTAATTGCAATGTAACTCAATTCCCCCCTCTTTATAGTTCTCTGGATGCTGTTCCGTGCCTCCGTCCACACACCGAGGCAGAGAGATGTGCAGTAAAACGCGTTACAGATCACACCAACAGCAGTCCAGTTAAATCTGATCTTTAGAGGATAAAATATGTTTCCTTAATGTGGGGCATCAGCGCGCCCCGTGAATCAAAAAACATCCACATCCCAAATAGTTGGAAAAATAACCCTTTTCACTTTATCCCCCGAAGAAAGCAGTCCTTTTCACACTTTTAGTCTCTTGACTACTTACGTTGCCTTGATATCTGATAGGCCCACTGAAAAGGAAGGTCTCTATATATTAGGCTTATTTTAACGAAGCCGGTGATGCTGCGTATCCTGCATCCCACTACCAGCCAGGGAAGAGTGCAAAGAGAAAGCCAGGCAGTGATTTCGCCTTGTGCTGTGTGCTCCTTCAAACAAACGGACCGGTGAAACACGCTCTGTCCAAAAATCACCTCCTTCTTCTCTTGTGGTGTAGATGTAGTCCTTTACGGTCGGGTAAACCCACTGCGGTCCGGTGGAAAGATGCAGAGCAGATTGAGGTGCAGGCGAAGTCTCGTCCCTTTTGCTTGTGCGCACACACTCACAGTCAGAGGGGATTTTTCTGTTGGTGCCTTCCTCACACCGCGGCTGACCAAACGTGAAAAAGAAGAATCCGGACTCCTGATGCATTTATATGAGCGACTAAATCTATAAAGGTTGTAAGGACTGCGTTATTTTAATCATGTCAAAGCTCATCTGACATAAAAAGGAATATGTAAACGAGATTCTTTAATATGACTGTACACTGCAAGGTTCAGCAGTGGTTAAACATAGTATTATGAGAAGACTTTGTTCTATCGCCAGCATTAATGCACAGTGAGGAATTATGTGTTAATATAGGCAGCACATCACTTTGATGCAACTCGCCGTAAGTAAATGTATTCATACCTGTTTACTGCAGCCTAGGGCAGGTGCAAATGGAAATACTTTTTAATGTTTCTTCAACCCGGTCTACTGGGGATACAGCAGCAACATTTGGAGGGCATGCACAGACAGAGCAGCAACAAGGTGATCTCCATCCTCGACAGGTGAAAAGTACAACACAACCTCTATAGAGCACCCCCCGCTGACCTAATCGCCAATCAACAAACAGCCTACTGCCTTGAGTTGCACTTTTACATCTGTCAACATCTACTGGGATTCAATGGGTCAACAATAAGGTCAAACTGCTGCTCCATCTTGCCCTTTAACTGGTTGTGAGTCAAACTTTTCTTCTTCCCACATGTCTTCTTGCCACATGTTCATTGTGCATTAGGAGGAGATGTGAGATGCAGCAACAAGGGATTGTATCACACAGATACACCACATGTAGTATAGGACATACATGTGTGGTTAAACACCAAACACTGTAGTCAAAGGTGAAGGTTGATGCAACATCTGAGAAAAATGTCTAGACATTATCACCCTGTCACAATTCTGCTCTCAGTACATTCGCCAATCATGCTGTCTTTACACTGGAGACACTCCAAAGAAATACTGGAAAGCAACCACATGTAACAATATTGCTCAAAAGAGAATTGCTCAAAAGAGAATTGCTCAGAGAATCGGAGAATTGTGTCACGTAAAAGCCTGATGGGAGACTAACGTTGAGGGAGGCTTTTCCCATGATAGCAGACTGGGGATGTTTTATTCCTTAGAAATCACCTGCAGCAGCAGCACACCCAGGGCCATGTTAGCCGCAGGAATAACACTGAATGAATGAATACTGTTATATGCAAGTGTAACAGCACATTTTCTACATGCTGTCACTGATGAATTTGCATACCATATATTGTATAATGATAAAAAATCTAATCAGTATTGTCCAAGTGGAACTCAAAGATGTGGTACCCATAATCCACACTCTATTATATGTGGCCAGAATAGTAACGTAGCCTATTTGGATATTGGTGTAATGCAGCTAGAGCGTGATATACATTTTTCATAAGTGCCCTGAAACAAACATAAAGCAACAGTATACCGAATATGTATTTGGCATTTTGCTATTCTCCAAAAGTATGGTGAAATCACTGTTATTATCTTGCACATCAGGAGAGTGTCCTTGCTGACACAAAATGCAAACATCTGAAAAAGATATGCAGTGACTCAATAAGACAGAGAAAGAGTCACTAAGTGCTTTAAAAAATGTCAAGATGCAGCAGAAACAGAGATTGTTCTTTTTTTATGAGATGCATTTTAGCTGACTTGTCGAACACTGAAGCCCAATTTATCCAGAATGCAGCTTGGCCAGAGACAGTTTAGTCAGCGATTTGGGTGTGTAATGCTAGTAGTGGCTAACATATTGACCCGCTAGCTTCAACAGAGATGAAGAGCAGGTCTGCTTAACTCACTACCTCCAGAAATACTTATGCCTCAAACTTGTAGTCTTGATCCCCAACAGATGCTGACTCATGTTTTGTCACTTGAGGCAATTTATGAGACTTCGCTCAGCTCCCTCAAACAGGTGCCAAATAATTATATTCATTCAACGTCTTCACATACCGTATGTACGAGTACACCGAATGATCTGTAAACAGACATTGAAGTAACAAGTCAGTGTTCAGATTTGAGTTGCTAAAAAATAATGCCTAAGGTACTGTGTGAAAATACGTGGGTGGGAGAGGAGCACTTAACTCTGTGTTTGACAGGAAGAAAAAGTTAAAGTGCACACAAAAGCCAAGATGTTGACGTCACTGACAAATGCATCTCATTCAAATGAAATAGAAAAAATATAAATATTTATTGCGAAGCAGTTAAACCTCCTTCTCCTCTGATAATAATCACAAAAGATTGTATTGACATTTTTGGATGTTGCATTCTATTTGACATTAATATGTTACTGACCACTGGATGGCTTATGACGCATAGGCTTCCCCTCAGATAAACCTTATGCTGACTGAACTGATTTTATTATTTTATTGATTTCTTTTAATGTATGGCTGGTGGGGATCTGCTACACTTGAGACCCTTGAACGTCATGTGAGGCAGCCTATCATCTTCGGGGATTAATTTCCTTGGGCTACATTAAAAAACAAATGACAAACAGAAAAGCTTTTAAATCTTTTTTATATTGCCCTTTACTTTTATATTGTCTTTGTGTTGTGTCGTGTCATTCATGGTCTCTATCGATTGCTGAATCTATGTTTGAAAAAAATGCTCTGTTAATCAAATTAAGAGGTGTTGTGTTACACTTGGTCGGTTTCAAAACCAGTGCCTATAGGAAATTGAAGCTCATACAGAATTAGATTCAAACTTGAATTAAATTCAACACTGAAGTCAGAAGATGTTTGAATAACGGTTTAATTGTGGATTCAATAACCAATCCACACACTTCAAATGTAATAAGCAAGCCAGAAGTACAACACGTACAAAATAGAGGGAACTGTTCCCTCACTCCCCATCAGTAGATATGAAAAGAACATGTCATGCTCAAACAGTGAAGCCATAAAGGCAATTTCTATTATACAAAAGCTCAGTGTAAAACTGTTGTAGGACAGGTGCCTAATGGCTACCTAACAGGACTGATTTGATGTGCAGTGTTGCAGATAAAAACTTTTATGCTAGTGACTTATCTGATATCCCATTTCAGGCTGAGTCAGAGAAGTGTGCATCTCCTAATGTGAAATAGGTCGCTAATGGGGCATGGAAAAAGACCCTTAACTGTAGCGTGAAAATCTGACTTGTGGAACCGTCCCATTGACAGCTGCATAGTATTGCTGAGGCACAATATGCCTGTAAATGCTTAACTATTGGGATGCAGTTGTGTTAAACAAGATGTAAAAATCATCCATATAAAAATAAACATGTTGAATTCTAGCCATGTCATCCCAAAATCTGCCAATGTCTCTCAGCCATCTGTCATTAGTGAGGGTAAACTCTGCATGCCTTGATTTATGTTTGCATGGCAACGTCTGAATTGAAATTATAACCATATTTGAGCGAGAGCCATTTGGTAAATAAGCATCCCACTGACACTGCAATAGGCTTTATTGACAGAAGCCTTAAATCCCCAGGAGTTGCAGCAATGTGTGCGTGGGAATGGATGCAATGCTGAAAAGGCAGGACAAGGGTACAGTCACCTCACTACAAGGGTGCGTAATGCAACTCACAATGGATGACACATTTATGCTGAAGTCAGAGAGTTGGTGCATCCCTACTGGCTTATTGATTGAAGCAAGCTGGCAAGGTGCACTAACAGGGAATAAAATGCTCTGACAAATCAGAACATGGATAGTCAGCAATTTCTCTCATTAGCATTCAAAGCATTTTTCTATTGACAGCTGTTTTGGCATTGGTTCCCTTATTCATTTGTCAAGGTTCCTCTTCTATGAGTGTACTTGCGTGAACTCTGCAAACCAAAATAAAGGATCACCAGAGTAAATATCTCCAATTATAATGTCAGTCTGATTGTGAGAGTCAAAGGCACTGAAAAACCTTTTTTCCCCATCCAATTAGCTTCTAACGATGAGTGATGGGGTTGCATTTACACAAGATTACGGTTTCAATTACTTCACATGAAAGATGTTCTGTATTTCTCCACTCACTTGTCTGAAGTGGCTGTGGATAACCATTCTGTGAACAAATCAAGATTTAGAAACATTTGAATACAAATGTGATGTTGTTTGCTAATGATGCCAGGCCATTGACAAATCGAATGTGATGAACCCACACACACACAATCCTGATGATGAGTTTTCAATTGGCAAACTAACAAAAAATAATAGCTGGTTATGTTTTTGATAACTTTTGCTTGTACTAAAACATTTAGACGTGAACATTTAATGTTATAGAGAAATACTTCAAATTTGAAACCATTTCTTCAGAGGCTTTGATGCTCATGTTGCCAACAAGTTTGCTGAAATGCAATGAAGTTGTTGGTTTTTATGTTGTATAAAGTCATACAATACCTTTTTGGTGCAAATACATGTCAATTCTGAAGTGCAATATACACAAATAAGTTTCCAACATTCGTCAAGCATCCATTTCTAGGGGATTGCATTGTAGCTGGAAGAGAGTCGAGGAGTTCAGTATGTGAAGCGACACCTAAGTGAAGCATATTTGTCATATTTATTAGATTATAATCTTGGTGAATGATCAAACGATAATGTAGAATGAAGCCAAGCAGCAGTGTGAAGCACAGATGGAAGATCCGCTTTCACTCACACAGCACCTTGACAGGGGGATAAAAACAAAACATGTATCTGCTGGCATACACATATGGACACACACATAATTACATGTACATAATGTGTAAAGCCCTTAATTTGCACTGATGCCTGGATTGTGAACCCTTCACCTTGGCAGCAGCTTGTGTTAGAGATTGATTCACAACTTGTGGTTCAACACCTCTGTTTCCCCTGTGAGCCGATGCAGCTTCAGACTCTACAAGGTTGGCTGCTAAATATTCATTGCTCTGAATCAGTCCACTGCTGCACTGGTGCAGGTGTTTTGGCACAATGTCAGTGCGCACAGAAACACACTCCTACCACGTCACCTTACACCCCCAAAGGTCCTCTCGTATTGTGCATTGTGTGACCAAGTGCTGCTGTTCATTCTGCATCCGCTAACAGGATAGATCTCCGTCCTCCCTCAGACCGACAGCAGGCTAATGGCTCTGGATCTTTTCCAGTGACCAGAGAGAGATGGGAAGACATAACATGATGGATGAGAGAAAAAGAGAGAGTGGGTAATAAGGAATAAAGCAGCGTTGAAGGGTAGAGTGACATCAATCTGGACCAGTAAGAACTCCTTTTCCATGTTAGTGTCACAGCTAAGCCTATCCAAACAATAATTGTATGTGACAGTTTTGAAAGCAATCATACAATTATATGCCATCTGGATGTGGATTGCATGTGCTACAGTGGATATGCCTCAGAGAAGCCGCCGTTGAGTGCCTGATGGGGAAACCCAGGGTTACGTGCTTTGTTTGGATGATTTCGTCTTTCGTAGCAAACCATTACACAGAGACACAGAAGAGCGATATTGCACTTAGCTAAGGAGAATGTTTTCTTACTCATTCCAAGCAGGAGAAATGAGCAATGAGGGCAGGTTGGAGCATTTAAGTGACAGTAATAGTTTGAGTAAAGACTCAAAATCACTGCTTGCTAGGCATTTGGCTGCCAATTACGGGGTATGCCCTGAAATGGTACATAAACACGAGAACCCTCAGAACTGCTTGTGTGAAGAAGCAAGATCAAATGCTGATCTCTTGAAAAATAGAGCAGCAAATGAAGCATGCTTATTCCTGTCCACCTTCTATCACCACGATGTAGCATGAATTTCCTTAGCCGCCCTTTCAGGAATAATTTATCCGTCAGAGTATGACTCAAGACCGTGCATCTTTGACCTGAAATAAGGAAAGTCAGTTTGAATTTGTAAAGATTCACCTGCAGGCTAACAGACACACACACACACACACACACACACACACACACACACACACACACACACACACACATCCTGTCTTATCTTCATTTCCCTCCGCTCAGGAGTAATCTGGTCCATGTGTCAATCACCAGTCCTGACTTTATTAGGGGTTAAATAGCTCTCTTTAGAATTGACTATACATTGGCAGAGTGTATTTTTGTAATCAGGAGACTACATCATAGCCCCTGGCACACTGGGACTGTCAGTACATGACCTCTATAAACAGGGGGGATGAGCAAGTCCATTTCAGATCAGCTATTAAGTAAATAAACTGTCTCTCGTGAACAGGTGCTCCTGCTGGGAAAGAGGAAAATGAAGTGAAGGCTATTATTCCAATAGGTCAAAAATACCTTAGCACTTGACAAAAGCCCATATGCTGTAAAAGCTCTTTTGATAGGCAAAAGCCCCTTTTATCCTATGTCCAAGGTGAAGATATGATACAGGAGTGAAGAAGCGCCACCATTTAATAGGTGCCCTTCCTTTACTCCCCCCTCCTCCCCCACTGCCAGATAGTGCCCTTGTGAACCAGTTTAGTGGGATTAGCAGGGCCCTTGACTGGACTCATTCTCTGCAGAACCCCTGGGTGAACTTTTGCTCAAGTAGGTCTTGAGAGACAGCTCACCTTCAGGCCTTACCAGGGATTAATTGCGTCCACTGAATCCGTGCCCTTTTCAAAATCCAGCAGGGTGCTGTCAGATGAGTTAAACGAACGGCAGGAACGCTCTTGGAGGTTCCAACGACTAGTTTTAGGCCCTCATCCTCTGGAGAGAATAGCAACAGACGACCAAACAAAAGAGTCATTTTCAATTCCTGTCAGGTTTTGTTGTTATCCTCCTTCTGGCTTCTTTCTTCCATCAGGTGGATTCCTTCCTTCCCGATGTTGACATTAGCATTGGAGCATTATTGATCAGCACTCACCAGGAGCATGCCAGGTAGATTAAATCACCTGACCCCTGCTTGGTCTCTCTGCATCCTTTCAGGAATTCCCGACAGGTGCGCATTGCCCGTCCCCATTGCCTCTGCCAAGAAGTTGTGTTTTTCTGAGATTGAGATACAGCTAGAGCCGCGATGTAACACTAGACCTCCCTCACATCACCTCTGTATAACATACACACTGCAGCCACAGTTCAGAAACAGCAGGCACTCTGGTATTGAAATGAATAAATGTATTAAATACATCATGTATAACTTCTAAATGGTTCTTACATTTTTGTAACACTAGGTTTATTTTGAAAGCCTCATGTAGCAATGTTCACAATAATATTTGATTTATTTTGAAATGTTAAAGGTCACCTATTATGCAAAGTCCACTTTTTCATGTCTTTTATACATAAACATGTGTCCCCTCTGTGTAAAGAGATATTGAACGTTTCAGGAAAAAAGATTCACTCACTTTTTGTCCAGATCCATTTATATAAAAACCTGTCTGAAAATGAGCTGATCAGATTTTGGCCACTTTATGATGTCATAATGTTTTTCTGGCTTGTGTAACCATTAGCCAATAACCAACCAAGGTAACACCTGCCCACCTTATCACCTGAATCTCCTCCTAGAGCACCAATAGCCGCTTTCACACCAAGTACTTTGCCGTACTTAGTTCCCAGGACTTAGTTCCCAGCACTTAGTACCCCCATGGAACTAAAGAGCAGATCGCGTTCACACCGGAATAAGTTCCCTGAGGGAAGATTACGCAAATGAAGCCGCTGACGTCACTTCTTCTTCTTCGGGTTTACTGGCAGGCCGCAAACAACTTCACGGCGTATACTGCCACCCGAAGTCCCCGGCCGGAAGTCCCCGGAGTTGGGGACTGGCTTCAGTAGAAGCTGCTGGGACTCCCAGCAGCTTCTACTGAAGCCTTCCGAGTAAATCTCCAGAACGCCGACACCTCCTCATCACTCCACCGCTCCCATGTTTTTTTTTGTGTTGCCATAAGTTAGTCTCTCTCCGTTGGTGCGCTGGGCTAATGCTGATGCTAATAATGCTAATGCCAGCAAATACAATGGAAGCTTCACAAAACTTTTCAGAGTTTTACGGGGCGTGGTTTGCAATTTGCCCAGCCAATCAGAAATTGGAACTTTTTCTCCCCAGGAAAGTACCTGCTCTCTAGCAGGGACTGAAAAGGGGGGAAAAGTTCTCATGAACTAAGTTCTCTTTTTGGTGTGAACGCAAAATCCCAGGAACTATCGGAACTAAAAGGGAAAAGTACGGGGAAAAGTACGGGTGTGAAAGCGCCTATTGTGTTCTTTTCAACCAAATATCTCTCAGAGGGGCGTGGGGAGTGGCTCCTTATTTTCATCTAAAGTAACAGACAGAGAATCAGCACTTTTGAAACAGGGCTGAAACAGAGGGGTTTATGGGATGCTACAATGCATGATCTGTTTGGTATTTCGAGCCAAACACTTCAGAGACATGTTTTGTATATATCTGAGACCTATACTATTTCAATGAAAAACAGTATAATAGGGGACCTTTAAATGCAATCAGAATAAGAGAGTTTAAGAAAAAAGTAGAATGTAATTGTGGTCAGTTGAAATCTCTGGATGCCTTAGGAAATTAGATTCTGGTCTTTTGAAGAGCTATACCTGGAACAAAATGTATTTTGCTCCCTTACATCTACATATTGAAGTTTCTTCCCTTCTTTACAATTCAGTGCTTATAAATACCGTCAATGTAAAACAAACCTGTTCAGCTTCAAAGCTCATGTTAAATGCATGCTCATGCTTAAAACATAAACCCAGCTAGCGGCGAGGCATCAGTGACGCATTAGAGGACAGCTAGTTGTAATTATGGATGTGGGTTGTAAAGAATACTGCCAAAATCTGTTACTGTACATGCCCACCAGGAGTAATTACACAATCACAGAGGCCATGTTCGCTCCATGTAAGAAAGGAAGACTCATGATTCCTGAGTGACTCACACTTTACTGACTCAAGACTTTGGCTGTATTAGGAGATATTAAAAATAATGGAGGATGTTACAACTCCTTTCAATATTTATGGAACAATTATATAATCTTTCAGCTTTACCAGCGTTTTTAAATCAACTGTTAGCTGTTAGAAACAGCTGCTTAAAATTGTATTGGGATGTCTGATGCCTCCATTTTCAGTGGTCATCCATAACCACATGTAGCTTTTCATTCTTCTGTAGCTCCTGTAGCTTAAACAGATGTTAAGAATGTTCATATTCTGAGACTTTTATGAGAAGATTGACACAACAACATACCAAATAAACATAAGAGATCTTCTCATCTCACGCTCAGAAGTATAAGTGAATACATGTCGAGCAGCTCTTAACTTTTCAAAATAACAATGTGTTTTTCTGTCTTGTCTTCTTCCTTCTTGTGTTTAGAACAAGGTTTTCCATATTTCAAGTGTGCTAAATAACGGATTAATTTCTCCTCCCCACCAAATCCAGCATCAGGCAGGAGCAGCGAGGCAGTCTCCATTCATCGCTGTCACATGCTGTAACCGAGGAGCCATCACATGCCCAGAGGACAACACAAAGCAGCTGACTCCAGCCATATGTCTATCGACCCACACTTTGAACATCTCGCTTTGTGCTAATTTCTAAACTTGGTTTCCCTGTCCCTTTTTAGCCTCTGTTTTCATGCTTCCAGACCCCCACTCTCTATCCAACCAACCTGCTAGGGCAGGAGCAGCAGCTGTGTACCTCGCCAGCGCTGGTCACCAAAATCAGCAAAAGCACGCCTGCAAAAAAAGAGCCATCGATTTGTGCTGTGGCTGTGAGCTACGCTAAGCTCGGTCCCAGGTCACAGCTCAACAGCTCAACGCCTTTCTTTGGTTCTCTTTCACAGCAGACTAAACCGGGAAGCAAAATGGCAGCTGGCCCACCCCAAGCTTTTTTTACCCAGATACTCCATCAAAGTGTGGTGTGGTAAGGAGACAGGGTTAATGCCAAGCCACGTCACAGGTGCCTATTTATTAGGTTGATTATTAAGTGTCCCAGCAACAGCAACTGAATAGGCATGGGTATCCTTTTCATTGTTTGGCATACATGACTCGGTGCTCTTTCAGCAGCACTGATTTTAGCATATTCCTCCCATTTGAACGAGGCAGTTCATTCATCTCTCAGCTCCGGCTTAACACAACCGCTCTCTCTCCACATCTCACCGGGCTCCTTGTTGTATTTGGGACAGTGATTACTCCGGAGAGGCCGTGGATTAATCAGACTGTGGAGAGCGCATTGATCTTCAGTCCAATCCATCAGATATTGGCACCCTGCTCGATGGAGGGGGAGAAGTGCAGGCTGAAAATCAATCGCATAAGGTCGGGGGGTACCAGTTTGGGAAACAGGTTATAATTGAGGAGATTGTGTTACATACAATCATCACGTGGCCTTGTTTGAGAAAGACATGCATTTGACAGTTTGACAGACTTTGAATAAAGTGAAAATACGGTTTTGATTTAAACACTTTAAATACTTGACGTGTATTATAACATTTCCTTTATGTAAATGTTTACATCAAAGCAGGGAGAGAAAGACAAATTTTTCACACTTTCCCTTCTTCCCTTCCTTAAAAATAATATAGCCAAAGCCGTACATCACCATCATAATAGTTTATTTATTATAATCCAACTTTTCCTTTTTAGCAGCAGTGCAATTTATTCTCTTCTAGATGTATTTTCCCCACAGTTTGTAATATAATAGTCTTTGACGAGCTGAACTAGACAGTGATTTATTGCATTGGAAAACAACCCCACTGTGACTCGGGTAGTAAAGCTACCCATATGCCATGGAGGATATAACTAATTATATTGTTGTGTGATTTGAGATTGACCTCCCACATTCTTGCTGATCCCACTTGTGATTGTCCCCGTATATTGGCCCGAACAGCAGCTCAGGATGCTGCACATGAGCATCCCAGTGCAAACACACGGCTGAATATTGATGAACATTGCACCCCAGCAAGAAGAGGCAGGCTGAATAGAGGCGAAACCCATACTGTGCATTATTTGCTGAGTGACACTTTTTAACACTGAATACATCTCTATGTTACAACAGCACCAGTCATGCAGTAACAAAGGAGTTTCAATGCCTTAGAGTCGTGCATTGGCTGCAGATAGACAGGCTGGGGTGTAAATATATAACACCTGAAACATCAGCATGCATTATCATATTGATTGGAAATTATTTTGGGGCAGATACAGGCACACATATGTGTATGTTGTCCAGAGTTTATAGCTTGCAGAGCTGTTTTGGGAGATTCTCCTTGTTTGTTTCCTGTCACAGGTGAATTATTTAGTCAAGCATCCATATCTTTGATTTAATCCCCATGCCAACAAACCTAATGATGCGCTCCACCATAATCACCCGTGACTCTTTTTGTGGTACACAGTAGCAGGTAAACACATCCAATCTTCTACTTGATTTTCAGCATTTAATATGTAGTCAACATGTATGCACTCAGTATCTGAAAACATGTGGGTGAACCTTTTTTGTTCTTACTCAATATACTATATTTAAAGGATGACACAACATTTTGGGGGAAAAACAACAATGCAATTATTGGCTTTTGATTCATTTTCCTGCCTGACTCACAGCACTGTTGCATTGCAGAGGGAGGAGGAGGAGGAGAGACGCTCGTCGGAGAATGACACACACTGCCCTCCTGAAAGGCTCTGATGTGACTGACACCTCTCTCATCTTTGCCACTCCAATTAGCTCGGTGACAGGGCATGTGAAAAAAAGAAGAGACAATTATTTAATGTCCCCTCTCCTGCCTCTGTCCTCTCACCATCCTCCCTGTGTCTTTATCCCACCCTCTGCTACCTATCTTTTCCTCCTAATTGTTCAACTCTTCTTCCTCTTTCCCCCCCATTTTCCATTCATAGCTTGACAGGCTTCTCATTGTCTCCTCAAAGCATACCCTCTCTCTCTGTCTCCTTATCCATCCCCTCTTTCTCTGTTTCGCTGCAGCATGCCTACTAGTTGGGGATGAAGCGGAGAGGAAAGGAGGGAACATGTCACTCAGACTGTGAGGCGTCCTCCTGCTTTCCACTCAGACCCACTGAGCAAAATCACTGTCAGGTCTACCCCTGATGTATCTCCACTATTATAGTAAGCCTCGACAATCCACAAAACATGTCCTGTGTGGGATGCTTGACCACACCTTTGTCGAATTACGGAGGCTAACTGGATGAATTCTCCATTTATTAGTCACTAGAGTGAAATGTTTTGGGTACTTAATATGCACCCTGGGTTATTTAAAACACTGATGTCACTGCAGGTTTCAGGGTGGGTCTGCCTGACTGGATGTTTAATGGTGAAAGTTTGCCACCTGCTGGTTATGATCATCACCTTCTCTGATGTCCTTCATCAAAGCTCTCTCTGATGATTCCCCTAGGAAAATAGTCTCCGCCTCCTGACATTTAGTGAGGCCAAATGTACACAATAAGCATTTTAGTCCGTTAAGGTCAAAGGAAATTCTCGACATCAGACTAAAAGGATCAAATTAAAATGCCCATGCTGTCCAGAAACACAGTTTACATTTTGAAACGGCTTCAGGCATATACATGCTTAACATCCTCTGTGTCATTCCGTTTTTGGTCACTGACATAGAATAGGTCGTCTTTCAAATGCCTTAAGTTCAAGCCATGTATTCATTAACAACACAATGAATATCTGCCAACTGCAATGCAACACACAGTTACTTACATTACTGACTAATACTCCTAAATAGCTACTAATTCAAAAATAAAATAAAAGATAGTCAACAAAAACATGGTAGAGATTGCAATTTTAGCATATAGCGAAGGGAGTGTGGTAAGTTTAAAAAACAAGACAATGAAATACTAAAGACACCTCAGCATTAGCATTGGATACAACAGCAGATTTGACAGGGAAAGTTAAGAAGCCTTATTAGAGACTTAAGACAACTTCCAACATGTTAATTCATATTTTAATTACAGCATTGTTGTTGTCTGGTTGACAGCTGTTTTCTGTGGGAATGAACCCGCTGTACACTTACTGCAGAGTACTGAACTGCAGACAAAGTTGGCCATGAACAGCTAACAGCTGGTAAACAGAATAGTGCTGCAGTTTGAAGCTTAAAAGCCAGATG